>CM057759.1:2500000-3750000 GCA_030064425.1 Trapa bicornis
TGACTAGGCGCTAACCAGGTAGACGGTTCATTAACTAGCTAGACCATTGACCGGTCCGGTCGGACCAAGTTTAGTGACCCAAATTTGAAATCGACCAATCTAGGCCCAATTTGACTGGTTTTCTAAAATTTAAAATTTTCTAAATTTATATAAATTTATTTTATTTCTAATGGTGGCCTCAATTTCCCAAATTGATGTTTTAAAGTCATCTAGAAAAATGAATCATTGAACTGGTTCTATATGGTTCATCCCGATTCAATCTGGTTCATGTTCGATTAACCCTAAACTGGTCTAGTTCTTATACCCAATTTCATCCATGGTTCCTTCCCATGATTTTTGGGTATTTATTGGCCACTTATGGTTTTCAAATTTTTAGTTTTGGACTCTTATTTACCATTTCTAGTTCGTTTCAACCTCAGTTTTCCTCGAAATTTTTTGGTTCCCTATATAAAGAACTCCCTCAAAATTTTCTAGCCCCCCAGTTCCCTATAGAAAGAACTCCTCTCCATTCGTCCTCATCATCACCCAAATGCTTGAAGAAGAAGTGTTCATTTTTGAATGAAGCACAAACTAGAGCTCCAAATTGGACACTTTTCTCCACCTCCGAAGGCAAATTTAGGTTCTTTGGAATCCTGATGAAGTCAGCTATCCAACGACACTCTCCATTCAACTTGATGATCACTGAAGAAGCATCGGTGAGCTTGCACAGTACTGACGCTCCTTGGAGGTTTGCAACCCGAGCTGGTTTAGCTAAATTTGAGCTACACTCGGACCAATTCCAGCCAAACGAAGCTCCCAAGTCTACCCCTAGAAGTGTCCCGACATTGCTTGAGCTACATTGGTAAGTCCCTTCTGCCACCCTTCACTAGAAAGTACTATTTATTGTGCTTTTCTGTTGAAAATTAAAACATGAAATTTGCACTTCTCAAGCCACCAATTAAGGTATGGTTTGAACTAGGAAAGATCTCTAGTGAGAGAGCAACTCAAACGAAACAAGGGCTCCGATCATCGGATCCTCACCAGTAAGAAATCAAAGCTTTCTCTTTCTAGACCGATTTTCCAATGAAGCTTCATTCGAGCTTGTTTTTAAGCCGTTTTTAGCATACTAAAGTTTGAAATGATGAGCGGGACATAGGAAAGATGAATCAGATCATGAAAAGGGTCAATTACCTAGGTTTAAGGGGTTAATTTAATGAAATAAGATTTCGTTGGTCAAATTTCAATTTTTGGAAAATTGTGCAATTTGGAGATTTTTGGAAAATTGGGAGTCGAATTGCAATTAGCGGAAAGTTTGGAGACTTTTATGAAATTAACTCCCAATTTAGGGCCAATTAGAAATTTGGATGAAATTAAGGGCCAATTGATGATTTTTGGAAAAATTGGGGACCATTTGGTAATTTTGAGGAAATTAAGGACCAATTGGTAATTTTGAGAAAATTAAGGACCAATTGGTAATTTTGAGAAAATTAAGGACCAATTGGTAATTTTGAGAAAATTAAGGACCTAAGAGGGAAATGGAAACCATAGGGACTTAATTAAAAATAAGTTAAGCATTAAGGACCTAAAGTTTAAACTATAAACTTTAGGGACCAAATTATAATAAGACATAAATTAAGGACCGATATGCAATTACATGGACATAAGAGATCTTTTATGCCAAACTTTACTTATGAGAATACTCGAACCATTTAGGAACTGGTTGTGTGAGTACTTGTGCAAAGTAGCACACTTGCGATTGGAATCCATCTGAGACGTACACGTCATAGTGCCTGGTGAGTGGGATTTTCCAACATCATACCTTGTTGGGGTGATGAACACCATTTTCAATTGTGAAAACTATTTTTTCCAAGAATGTTCTCTTCTTACTATGTGAAATTGCTTAAACATTTTGGGAGACGTTTCTGATGTGAGATAGAATTGCTCTTGTAAGCTTGAGGCCTCAATTTTGAAAATAATAAGGCCCAAGTTCCAGTTTTGTGGGCCCAATACCAATTGGAACGGGCTCCAATCCATAGATAAAATCTTGATCCCTAACCATTATTAAAATTCACAAGAAATGGTTAAGTTGTATAATGCAGCCATCCAATTGGAGCCGGATCGCAATACTCGATTGGTTGGCAGTTACCGAGCCGAAGCTGAGTGGACAAACTCATTGGGCTGGTAGTTACCGAGTTGCAGTCGGGGTGTCATATTCGTTGGGTTGGTAGCACCAAAGATAAAGTTCTAATTTCAAATGACTTTTTTTTGTGCATGCTTAGATATAGAACCATCGAGGCACCCAACATGGGGTAGTGTTGGTTCTAAGGGCTGCTAGACGACACCGGATGCATAATAGAAGTTTGGTCATCTAGTGAGTCTTGAAACTTGGAGTAGTTTCCATCGCATTGAGATCGAAGCAGGGGTGGAGAGATCTCATCCTCCAGCGGACACGAAGAATATTTGGGCATGAGGGTTAGATAATTGATGTCCACTCAGAATTTGGGTAGAAGTCAATGACTTCTATCAGGGTGGTCGATAAAGTCGCGCCAAGCCACAAGCGAAGTAGTCGGTAAAGTTACACCAGGCCACAAGCGATGTAGTCGGATACTGCTTTATGAACGTGTGAACCCTTTTTGATAAAAGGATGAGTGTGGTTGTATGCTAAACAAATCCTGAGCAAGGGAAAGCATTCAATGTTTTTTTAAAAAAAAGATGAAAAACTTACACACATATGATCAAGAAAGAAAGATGTTATAAACTAGTTTGAAAAATCACCCTAACACCCACTTAAAGAGTTGTAGAACTCACCCCCTCATTTTAAAACTTTTTCAGGAAAAAGGGCGACTCTTAAGGAGTTCTGCCACCAAGCCTCTAAATCCAGGTATTTTAAAATTTTAAGTTATCAGTTTTGCAAAATGTTATTCTAGGGAACAATGGCAAAAGATACATCTGACTCTTCACGGTATTAGGAGTGGCAACCCTTCTTAAACCAACAGGAGTGGCGAGTTGCTCATGGGTTCCGACCAAACTAGGTTGTAGCATGACAACTTTAGTGGTATAAGAGCCAAGTTCCATTGGATTCATTATCAAGACTATATAATATAAAACTAAACAAAAAAACCTTTAGGAACAATGGCCCCAAGGAAATTTTCCAAACAAACCAGCACAGCCTTAGGATTAGTAAAGATAGTTATCCTAAGCAAAGGGAGTAGCAAGGGAACTTACAAGCTCAAAAGAGCTCAACCCGAGGAAATAGCCATGGATCAAAGGGCACTCCACGATCAAATGAGGAAAATGTTAAACCTGCCAAATCCTCCCTAGGAAAGAGACAAACCCCTAGAGGAAAATACACCTCCCAAGAAAGACCAAACGCCTTCCTCGGCACCCTAGCAGCCAGAAAGAACCCCAGCACAAGACAAGGCTTGGAAGAACTATTGGGAGGCTTATGCTAACTACATGAGGGTCTTCCACAAACTCCTACCCATCCGAGTGAGCCTCAAACCCATGAACATGATGCGATAAGCCTATGAGTATAAAGTTGTAGTGCTAGAGAAGTGTGGGATTGAAGTGACTCATGAAGTCAGAGTCCGAAGGACACCCAACGATGCAATCCCACTTCGTTCAAGGAACCTAGTTTGAACCCGTATAAGGGATGCGAGGGACATTACTTGGACATAAGCTTGTCATCCTCGGAACCAATAGACAAGGAGTCCCAGAATGACCCGAAGGTGGATTCCTGATCGGTGGACATGTAGGGTTAGTGAGAGTAGGACGAATGCATGTAATAAGCATATTTTGGCAAACCTTTCCCTTAAGTAAATAAAGAAGAGTTCTTTATGCCAAAAATTGTGAAGAGCAATTAAAGGACAAAAAAGAATTAAAACCTCCTGTAATAAGATAAAGGGGTTTCAAATCCGTAAGGTCTAAAGAAAAGAAATAGGTTTCCCTTTAAATAGTTAATAAGTTAAGAACTTCCAAAGGTAAAGGATAGAAGGTTGGCCTAAGATAGGAATAATATCTCTCTCAATAAAAGGGTCAGAAGGATCAGAGGAGGCTCAGGACTTGACGAGGAGCCAAGTAACAAGGTAATGATTGGGGATAAAATCAAGACCCAAGATAGGTAGAGTGTCTGGAAATGATAAAAGAGAAAGAGACAAGAAAAAAGGATGTACCCTAAAAGGTGGCAACGAATATGATAAAGCAATGGTAAGCATCGTAAACCGACATCAATGAATGTCCTAAGGTACTATGGACAACAAATAGAAATAGAGCCCAATAAGGAAAGACAAAAGGAAGGAACCACCCGTCTTACATGGGGGATAACAACTTGAAGTAAAGAAATTCATTGATTTTCATGACGCGGATAAATAAAAGCAGGGTCATGGAAGTCAATAAGGGCCGAAGGTAGGACCTTGAGGAGCCACCAACAGAGCAAAACGTAGAGACATAAATGAAGGATGACTCACTTTGGAAAAGCAGGGGAGAAACTAGGTAGGGTTAATGATTGACCTAGTGGTGGGGAACGACCAGTAACCGTGGAATGACCAAGGAGGATAAATAGTGCCCTAAGGAGGATAAGGAAGTAGTAACAACTACACCCACGCAGACTAGCAGTTGGATGGGCACCAAGATTGAGTGAACTCGAGAGATAGTAGCCTCAAAGCCATTAGACATGGAAGGTAGTACGAGATAATTAACGAATTGATCCCCAAGAGGGTCACATATTTAAACCCAGTAAAGAAGGGAGGAGTGGAAAGGTCAAACATTGTAAAAAGAAGGATGAAGGAAATCATTAAAGCAACCAATGGCCAAAAAAAGATCAATATTGATTGATATGTCAAGGACGGCCAACTCAAGCCACATGAAGGATTAAGTAAGCCTCTCACAAAGAGGTTAAGAAATTTTGGAACGAAAGAGATCCGAACTCTTCCCTAAGGAAGTAAACTTGTAAAAGGATACAGGTAGTAATGAGGATGGGGTACAAAGGATGTGCCCATAAGATTCTCAAAAAAGGGGTAAACGGGAAGGATGGTATCAAAGGATGTCATAAAGTCACTCTAGGGTCTGATAACCATAAGGAAGTATGAAGGGGTAGTGGTTCCTAACTCCCCCCGAGCTCAGGCCCTCAGTTGACCTATGTGTCTTGTGTGTGGGTTCATAAAAAGGAAATCTCTAATCTGAAGCACGAGTATGGATGAAGAAATCTATGAAATGAACTACTCCAAGTGAGTCCAAGGAATAGGCAAGTAGATTGTGATGAATTAATTTGGAATGAAGAACCGTGAAATGGTCATGAGCGTGTAGGGATGGACTAAAGAATGAAAATCCTTAGGTGAGGATGCCAACGGATATGAGGAAGGACATGGGGGAGAAAATTTCCAAGTATGTTGGTACATCGGGAAGTGATTAGGCAACTCGATGGTTGAAACTAGGAATGCCAATAAGAAAGATAATGAAGAAAGGCCAAATGGTCATGAAAAACCTGACATCTAAATAAAGGAACGATCACCAAGGGGATGTTCTAAAAGCATAATGTACAAATATAGTCTAGAATGAGTCATGTTGCAAGGGACATGTAAATCCAATGGTCCCAAGATAGTGTAAATCAAGTAAGGAATAGCCAGTGATTTAAGCATGA
Organism: Trapa bicornis; assembly: GCA_030064425.1. Lineage (NCBI taxonomy): Eukaryota > Viridiplantae > Streptophyta > Magnoliopsida > Myrtales > Lythraceae > Trapa > Trapa bicornis. Next base: position 2,505,618 of record CM057759.1, read on the forward strand.
TGAGGTTAAATATAAGCATTTGGATGGACCAGCGTGATAATAAAGATGGTATGGACTACATGACCAATATAAGTCAAGAAGAGTATAACACCAAAAAGTCGCATGGTTAAGAACGAAAAGCCTGAAAGTGTCAAACTAAATATTCTCAACGAACAAAAGGAAATATATAGACATGAGGTTAGTCAAACATTTTTGTAACTCCCAATCTTGTGGTATGGATTAACACTTGGACAAAAACCTCAAGAGGGGGAGTTTTACCCTAAGAGACATAAGAATTAGACCTAAGAATATATTTTGGACAAGTGGGTAAGAGGGAGAGTGGGACAAATGAATGTAATAAGCCTATATTGGTAAACCTTTCTCTTAAGTAAATAGAGAAGAGTTATTTATGTAAAAAATTGTGAAACTCAATTAAATGACAACAAATGAATTAAAACCTCCTACAATAGGACAAAGGGATCTCAAATCCGTAAGGTCTAAAGAAAAGAAATAGGTTTCCCTTTAAATAGTTAATAAGTTAAGAACTTCCAAAGGTAAAGGATGGAAGGTTGACCTAAGATAGGAATAATATCTCTCTCACTAAAAAGGGTTAAGAGGATCGGAGGAGGCTCGGGACTTGACAAGGAGCTGAGTACCAAGGTAGTGATCGGGGATATCATCAAGAGCTAAGACATGTAGAGTGTTTGAAAATGACAAAAGAGAAAGAGACAAGGAAAAAGGATGTACCCCAAAAGGAGGCAATGAACATGATAAAGGGATGGTAAGCATGGTAAACTGACATCAAGGAATGTCTTGAGGTACTATGGACAACAGACATAAATAGAGCTCGACAAGGAAAGACAAAAGGAATGAACCACCCATCATACGCGGGGGATAACAACTTGAAGTATAGGAATTCATCGATTGTGAGGACGTGAACAAATTAAAGCGGAGTCACGGAAGTCAATAAGGGCGGAAGGTAGGAAATTGATGAGCCACCAACAGAGCGGAACATAGAGACATAAATGAAGCATGACTCACTTTGGCAAAGAGGGCGAGAAACTAGGTAGGGTTATCGACGGACCTAGCGATGGGGAACAACCAGTAACCATGGAATGACCAAGTAGGATAAATCATACCCTAAGGAGGATAGGGAAGTAGTAACAACTACACCCATGCAGACTGGCAGTTGGATGGGCACCACGATTGAGTGAACTCAAGAGACAACATCCTCAAAATTGCTCGACAAGGAGGGTAGTAGGGATGAGACTATTAACGAATTGATAAAGAAGGGAGGAGTGGAAAGATCAAACATAGTAAAAAGAAGGATGACGGAAATTCTTAAAGCAACCAATGGCCAAAAAAGGATCAATATTGACCGATATGTCAAGGATGACCAACTTAAGCTACAAGAATGATTCAGTAAGCCTCTCACAAAGAGGTAAAGAAATTTTAGAACGAAAGAGATTTGAACTCTTCCCTAAGGAAGAAATGTAAACCCCGTCCTTTGGTAATGAGAAAACTGGGGAAAGAACCAGTCATTTCCAAAGAGAAAGCCAAGTCGGTTTACAAACCGTAACCGATATAGAAAGGGCAAACTGGGAAAATTATGGATCCTGTGTGACCTAAAGAGTCACCAAAGTCATGAAAAAGTACTTAAGGATGAATTGGAGATGAAAACCAAACCGGTTCAGGTGAATCGGATCCAAACCAGATTGAACCGGTTTAGACTAGTTTGAACCACTATTGAACTAAATGATAAATTCATTTTTCTAGGTGGCTTAGAAAATTCAAATTGGAGAATTGAGGCTACCATTGGATATTGAATTAATTTTAATGAATTTAGAAATTTTTAATTTTGAAAAATTCAGTCGAATCAGGCCTGAACTGGCCGGTTTAAGCTTTGAACCCAGTTCGGACCGGTTTGAAACAGTGTAGTCTTCTTCCTTTAAATGACAACACTATTCACTCGCCAAAAAATCGAGTAGCGCTGGCGAAGATGAAAAGTCTCCGGCCAGGGAGTTTTAGGCAAAGAATGATCACCATTAAGGTGCCAATTGGATGACCAAGAAGTCCCCGAGCTTCCTATATAAAGAGCCCCTCCTTATTCATCCTCCTCACACCTAAAAACTCCATTCTCTCTCAAATACTCCATTTTCTAGTGAAACTTGAACCAAAGCTTCGACTTGGGCATTTTTCTGAGCTAAAGAAGGCATGATCGGGTTCTTTGGATTCAGGGAGAAGTCAGCTACACGCCTGTAATCTCCTTTTGCTCCGAGGGTCATGGGAGAAGCACTGGTGTGTTCAAACAACGACACTCGTGGACAAAAAACTACCCTGTTTCGGCCGAGTTGAAATCAGCCAATTCGAGCCCTTCTCAGGACAAACTGAGCCCTCTCACCACCTCCACAGCCCTCCTATAGTTGAATTAGAGTGAAAAGGTAAGAATTTGGCTCCACTCCGTAAATTCTGATTGGTGCTAAAGAGAGAAACAACATATTTTCAATGACTAAATTCTCACTCAATTCGGCATCAATTGATAAAATTCTTGATCATAGGAGTAACATGAGGACAAGAGATATCTACCCAGAATAAAAGCTCGGACCACCGTGCAGTTGACAATAATATTTTGAAGCTTTCTATCTCTAAGTCTAATTTTTCGGCGAAGCTTTGTTTGAGCTCAATCCGGCATCAAATCATACGATTCAAAGTGCAATTGAATCGTACATAGGTATAGGAACTCCAATCTATCTTCAATTTCAATAATTAAACTCATTTGATTGGTCAATTTGATGAAATCAAATTCGGCTGTGTTGGAAGGTTGAAATTGGTGGAAAATTGAGGAAAATTTGGGAATTTTAAAAATTCGAGGGACCAAAGTGCAATTTTGTAAAATTGAGGGCCAATTGGGCATGATAAAGATGTTTGAGAACCAATTGGTCAATTTTTGGAATTTTGGGGTGAAATTTACCATTTTTGTAAAGTAGGGGCAAAATTGTAATATTGGAAAAGTTAGGGACCAAAAAGGAAATTTGGGAAACTTGAACCCCTTTTTGTGATTTTGAGTAAATTGAGGTCCTAAGGTGAATTTTAGAGTTTCAAGACTCAATTTGGGGGAAAATCGGCATTAGGCACATAATTTTGGTTTTCTCTTTCATTCAGGTTGAATGAAGGTTATTAAGCCAAAGGATAATGAACAAGTATAGTCATATCGGGTAGGAATACGAAGTACCTAGAACGCTAGATAAGACAAGTTCGTGGGAAGGCAACAAGCCATCTAATAGGAAATTCACTACACTATCTGGTGAGTGGGATTTAATATCATACTCATTTGGGATGATAAGAACCTCGAAAATGAAAACCCACTACTAAGTGGTATTTTAACCATCACACCTGAGAGGATTGATGTGGAAATCACGCAGAAAAAACTACACACCGGTTCTAAGTAGAACATACCTGATTGATATTATGAAACTTCCTGGAAGGAAGTGGAAAATCCGCTTGTTGGTTATAAGCGCAGATGTCCTCATACGCGGTTGGTGTGATGGACGCCTGAAAAGTTTATTTTATTAGAAGTGCTCTCCCCTAACTGTGTGCCACTGCTTAAAATATTTGGGAGACCTTCTTGACGGGAGCTCAAATAGCTCAGTTAGGCTGGAGGCCTCGGTTTTGGAACTTGGGGGCTAATATGAACGATTTTGAAAATCTCGTACAGTGAGCCCTAGGCCAATTAGCACTAGCAGGAGCTCGTAAACAAACATGATTTTAAGCCATGAAAACTTAAGTGAATGAGTTGTTTGGCCATGGTACTTGGACATGACCGACATACTCGATGGACTGGCGATAGTGCGACATGACAGGTCTATGGACCAATTAAGACAAACAGTTGCAAGTCGAGTTGAGAGTCGAGGCCGTTGGACCAGTGGCACCACATATTATATGGCTTATGTGAAAAATTATTGATTTGTGCATGCACTGTGTTACGAGACCTTCAAAACGCCCAAGAGGGGTAGTGATGAGTCCTAGGGCTCTAAACGACCTGGTGGAGATAAGGGCAGTTAGTCGTACCAGTAGTCTTAAGAAGCTCGACGTAGCTTCATGCGCATGAGACCGGGGTGGGAATTGGATGAGGTCCCTATCCACATATGGACATAGAGTTTCTTACGAGATTGAGAGTCAGATGTCGCGTACATCCACTCATTCTCAAGGTAGAAGTGGATGTGCTTCTATCTAGGTGGTCGGTAAAGTCGCTTCGACGCCACAAGTAGGTACAGTGGATGGGCTAGCCTGCGAATGTATGTTTCTTTCATGATGAAGGACGTGTGTTGGTTGATAAAGACATCATTGTGATGAGAAATGGTTATGAAAATCAAGATTTGAGAATGAGAAATTTTAAAAGAAGAATAAGGATTCTAGCACACTCCAATTCAAACTATTTTCTAAAAGTCATACCTTAAACACCCATTCACTGAGTTATTGAACTCACCTCCTCCCTTATATCCCTTTTAGGTAACCCCAGAAAGACTACCCAAAGACCACCCGCTAATACACCTATAAGGCAGGTATGATAAGTTTAAAATTTTATGCATTTTTTATTTATGTTATTCTAGCAAAGGTGAGGGTTTAAAGGACGCCTTACTCCCCACGGTTTAAAAGAAGGGGCAACCCTTAGTAAGCCGGGAGAGTACCGGATTGATCACGGGGATCCGACCAAACTGGGTCGGGGCATAACAACTTAAGTGGTATCAGAGCCTGTTTCCTCGAATACATAATCAAGACTAGAAAATATAGTAACTAATAGGATTGATCTTAAAATTTTTAGAATTGTTCCGAAGAAAGGAACCAAGACAACTAGGGTTGTAGTCTCCAACACTACCCAACCATCCCTACCTATGGAATCTCCCAGAGAAGCCCAGACAACTCCTCTTAGACTTAGCAAAAGCACCAGAGGTTATACGAGGAGTTCACCCATGTATTTGGACAACATAACCTCATCCTTGAGGTAGGCACCAATTCTCGGGTTGAACCAGAGGAAGAGTATTCCCATCCTCCCCTTGTTAAGCATCCCCCTCCAATAGACATTTCCAAAAACCTCAATACTCTCCGTCAACTAGGGTGTAAACCCTTCTTGGGAGAAAAGGATGTCGGTGCTGCCATGGATTGGCTGGAAAATATTAAGAAGTTGATGAGAATCGTCAGGATACCACCAGAGGATATGGTGATCCTAACATAATTCTTCCTGGAAGGATGTGCCAAACGATGGTGGGACAATGTCCGAAACCTGCATACCACCATCCCCACTTGGAATAAGTTCAAGGAAAGGTACTCAGAGGAGTACTTGGCACCTCATTTGATAAATGAGAAGTAGGAGTTCATCCGACTTCGACAAGTGCTTAACTCCATATCAGAGTACGAAACGAAATTCAATGAATTAAGACCCTTTGCTCCTAACCTAGTTGGACCGGCAGACATATGCTAGAGGTTGGTGAACGATCCCAATATTGACAATCGAGACCGTATGGGAGTACTAGGATGCCTCCATGGACCTGGCAGTAGTAATCAGTATGGCTCATGAGTGTGAGCGACTGGTGCAGACCCGATGCCGGTGGATGGAGCAGACGATCCAAAAGGAGGATAAGGATCAAAATCGTCAAGGAGGATGGAAGGAGCATAACAGTTCAAAATGGAGAAATAGAATGGCATTTCAAAGGAGAAAGGACATGCTACCACCTCCCTAGAGAGTAGACCCCACTTTACCTCAAGGAAACCCTTGTCGTCCAAGGTGTCAAAAGAACCATGAGGGAGCATGCTTTACCTGCTTTGCATGCGGACAAGTGGGGCACTTTCCAAAGGATTGTCCCACTCTCAGGGAGAACAAGCAGAGGAATACCCTTGGACTGCCTCAAGGGAACTCCAGGAATCCTAGGCCAAACGCTACAACATGAGTACCAGCTAGGGTATACAACCTCACCCAGGAAGAGGCTAGAAGAGACCATAGCACTGTAGCGAGTACATTCTGAAACCCTCCAAACTAGTTCAAGAGAATCTGGTACTGAAAAATTTTATTTAATAAAGAAAAGCTTTCCTCTAAAATACATGCTTCTTCAATCAGGATATATACAACTATGGGGACAACAAGTCTATGCCCTCTTCGGCTTAGGAGCTGAGAGATCCTTCATCAAAGAATAGTTGATTTCAAGTGTACCCCTAGAACTTACTCCACTAGAACAAAGTCTCAACATCCTCACACATTTAGGAGAAGGTTTAAATAGGAATAAGCAATTAAAAGGATATGGGATAAAGATTGGAGGAATCAAACTTGAAGCTGACTTGATTCCTTTATCCTTGAAGGAGGTTGAAGTAATCCTTGGGATGGATTGGTTAAGTAACCATCAGGCTAGGATGGACTGTGGAAATAAGACAGTGACCTTCCACACTTCAGAGATGTATGCATTAAAGTTTCAAGGAGATCTAAGGATAAGCGAAGTACATATGGTGTCCCATCAGAAAGCCCAAAAGATGATACAAAAAGGCTATGCAGCTTTCTTGGCCATGGTCGTCGATGAAGAGTCTGAAGAGAAGAGACTTGAAGACATTCCTATAGTTAGGCACTACCCAAAAGTATTTCCAAAGGAGCTACCCGAACTACCTTCAAATTGGCATGTGGAGTTTACTATAGAAATAATCCTAGGAACAAACCACATATCCCAAGCCTCATATAGTATGGCTCCGGCGGAACTAAAGGAATTGAAGGAGTAATTAGACAAATTATCGGAGAATGTTTCATACATCCTAGCCAGTCTCCGTGGGGTGCACCCATCCTATTCATAAAGAAAAAGGATGGAAATATGAGACAGTGCATAGACTACAAGAAGCTGAACCATGTCACCATCAAGAACTGATACCCACTTCTGCGGATAGATGACCTATTTGATCAATTAAAAGGAGTAGCTTACTTTTCTAAAATAAACCTTCGGTCAGGCTATCATCAACTCAGGATTCGAGAAGAGGACATTCCCAAAATGACATTCCGATCCAGATATGGACATTACGAGTTCAGAGTAATGCCGTTCGGATTAATGAATGCCCCTATAGCCTTCATGGATTTGATGAATTGTATGTTCCAACCAAATTTGGACAAGTTGATGATAGTATTCATATATGAAAATTTTATATACTCACGAACTAGGTTGGAGCATGAAGAGCATTTGGCAATCACCTTAGAGATATTAATGGAAAATCACTTATATGCAAAATTCTCCAAGTGTGAGTTCTGGTTACAGGAGGTAGTATTCTTAGGACATATAGTGTCCAAGGATGGAGTCAAAGTAGATCCAGCCAAGGTGGAAGCCATATCAGATTGGAAGGCACCAAGGAATCCTACAGAAATATGAAGTTTCTTAGGTTTGGTGGGATACTATAGACGGATCGTGCAAGACTTTTCTAAGATAGCTGCTCCTCTAACTCGACTCACTAGGAAAGGAGTTGAGTATAACTTGGATGAAAGCTGTGAGAAGTCTTTTCTAGAGTTAAAGACTCGATTGACAAATGCACCGGTACTCTTCCTACTTAACCCTAATGCAGGAGAGTACACCGTCTATAGTGATGCATCCGGATAAGGACTCAAATGTGTATTGGTGCAACAAGGGAAGGTTATCACTTACAACTTAAGGTACATGAAAGAAACTACCCAACTCATGATCTAAAATTAGTTGCAATAGTGTTTGCCTTAAAGATTTGGCAACACTACCTTTACGAGGTTAAGTGTAGGATATACACAAATTGCAAGAGTCTTAAGTACTTCCTAACTCAGAAGGAGTTAAATCTCCGCTAGAGGAGATGGCTGGAATTGGTTAAGGACTATGACCTTGTGATAGAATATCACCCTGAAAAATCAAATGTGGTAGCAGATGCCTTAAATCGCAAGTACTAAATTGAGGTGACATAAGTAAAGACGAGTTAAATACCTATGTTGCAACAATTGGGAAGGATGGAGGTGGATCTAAAGATAGATAAGCAGGAAAGATGCTTGGTGGCTAATGTGGTAGTGAGGCCCGGTCTAACTGAACAGATCTAGGCTCAACAAAAAGTGGATAAGGAGCTTCAATCCTATCTGGATCGGGTCAATAGAGAAACGAAACCAGACTACGACTTGCATAGTTATGGAGTGCTAACCTACAAGGGTAGGGTTTGTGTGCCTCAATATAGGGAGCTGAAGAGATTAATCTTGGAAGAGGCGCACGATTTGGTGTATGCAATGCATCCAAGAAGTACCAAGATGTACCACACCCTCAAACAAGGATATTGGTGGAAAGGTATGAAGAGGGACATTGCAAAATATGTAGCCCAATGCTTGTCCTGTTAGCAGATAAAAGTGAAGCATCAAAAACTGTTAGGACTACTGCAACCCTTACCAATTTTGGAATGGAAATGGGAGCACATCACCATGGACTTTATCATTGGACTACCGGTGACAAGAAAGGGTCAAGATGCAATTTGGGTCATCGTGGATAGATTGATCAAATCAGCTCATTTTCTTCCTATAAGAGTGACGGATATAGTGAAACAACTGGTTGTCTTATATATGAGGGAGATAATAAGACTCCATGGCATTCTGGTGAGTATAGTATCAGACAGAGATCCAAGATTTACTTTAAGGTTCTGGCCAAGCTTACAAAGTGCCATGGGAACCAAGCTTCACATGAGCACAACGTTTCATCCTCAGACCGATGGGCAGTTTGAGCGAACCATTCAAACCTTGGAGGATATGTTAAGAGTGTGCGTACTCACCATGAACAAAGGCTGGGAAGAATACTTGTGTCTAATGGAATTTTCTTATAATAATAGCTATTAGGCCAGTATTCATATGGCTCCCTATGAAGCCCTTTATGGACAACCATGTCGTACCCCTCTATTTTGGGAAGAAGTTGGGGAAAGAAGGCTAGAAAGGGTAGAACTAATTGAGGATGTCACAGAGAAAATAAAACTAATCAGGAGCTGCCTTAAGACTACAAAGGACAGACAAAAGAGTTATGTGGACCATCAAAGGAAAAATTTGGAGTTTGAGGTGGGAGATCAAGTATTTCTCAAAGTGTCCCCATGGAGGGGAATACTTAGGTTTTAGCAAAGAGGAAAGTTGAAACCAAGGTATATTGGCTCATATCCTATCATTCAAAGGATAGGACTGGTGGCCTATAAATTGAAATTAAATCCAGACTTGTAGAGAATACATGATGTATTCCATATCTCTGTTCTTCGGAAGTATCAGCCTGATCCTAGCCATGTATTGGACCGACCTCCACTGGAGCTGGAAGATAACCTGACATATCAAATGGAACCAGTATGAATCATCGACCGGAGGGATAAGAACTTAAGGAATAAGAGGATTCATATGGTCAAGGTTCCGTGGCAGAACAGACCCGTGCACGAAAAGACATGGCAAACCAAAAGTGTGATGAGGGATAATTACCCTCAATTATTTGACATGTAATTGTTTTGGGGACAAAACCCCTAAAAGGATGGGAGAGTTGTAAACCCCGTCCTTTGACAATGAGAAAACCGGGGAAAGAATCAGTCATTTCCAATGAGAAAACTGCACTGGTTTATAAACTGAAACCGATATAGAAAGGGCAAACCGGGAAAATTATGGATCCCAGGTGACCTAAAGAGTCACCAAAGTCATGAAAAAGGACTTAAGGATGGCATCGGCATGATCGAATAGTGAAGCAGCTCTGGTGGACCGAAGCTGCCCTATTTTGGTCGAGCTGAAATAGGCCAATTCGAGCCCTTCTCAGGCCAAACTGAGCCATCCCATCACCTACATAGCCCTCCTATAATTGAATTAGAGTGGAAAGGTAAGCCAATTTAAAAACCGAAGTATTAGGAATGCCAGCAAGGACAAGCTCGCGTGAATACAAAGAACCAGTCTAGTGGAATTTATCTCATTAATGGGTGAGTGGGTTTACTAACATCATACCCGGTTGGGATGATGAGCACAACTTAAAATTTAAAAACCACTTAATGGTTGTGAGTGAAAATTTTATATCATACCCGATTGGGAATGATAAGTACCTAGATATGAAAACCCACTATTTAGTGGTATTTTAAACATAACTACTTAGAGGAAGTGATGTGAAAATCATGCGAAAAAACTACTTACCGGTTGTAAGTAGATAATAACTGGTTAGTATGATGAGACTTCTTCGAAGGAAGTTGAAAACCCGTTCATCGATTATGAACGGAGGTGTCCTTATACCGGGCGGTATAATGGATAGAGAAAACATATGTTTTGTCGGAAGTGCTCTCCCTTGACTATGTGCCAATGCTTAAACAATTTGGGAGACCTTTTCGATGGGAGCTCGAATAGCTCTAATAGGTCGGGGGCCTCGGTTTTGGAACTTGGGGGCTAAATGCCCGATTTTGAAAATCTCGTACAGTGGGCCCAAAGCTAGTTGGCACGAGCAGAAACTCATAAACGAACATGATATATGTGCCATAAAACTTAATAAGTTAATTGTTTGGCCATGGTACCAATATAGGACTGACATGCTCAGTCAACTAGCGGTAGTGCAACATGACAGGTCGACGGACCAGTCAAGATAAACAACTGCGGGTTGAGTTGAGAGTCGGGGCCGTTGGACCAGTGGCACCACAGATTACATGGCAATATGAGAAAACATTGTTTGTGCATGCACTATGTGTACGGGATCATCAAGACACCCATGAAGGGTAGTGATGCGTCCTAAGGGCACTGAACGACCTGGTGGCTATAAGGGTAGTTCGTCATTCCAAGTGTCTGTGATACGGTCTTTGTCCTCATACAGACACGAAGAAGTGATTTTAGGATTGTGGGTCGGATGTCACGTACATCCACTCATTCCCAAGGTAGAATTGATCGTACTTCTATCCGGGTGGCGGGAAAAGTCACTCTGAAGCCACTAGCGACTTCAGTAGTGATACTAACTTGCGAATATGTCTAACCTTTATGATGAAGGATGACACACCAGTAACTAAGAAATGGTGGAAAACCCAAATTTCTAAGCGAAGGAATTTTTGAAAAAAAAAAGAGTCTGACACACTCCATAGAAATGTTTTTCTTAAAAGTCAAAAGCTTTTAAAAACCCATTCACTGAGTAGTCGTACTCACCCCCTCCCTTATATCCCTTTTAGGAAATCCCAGAAAGCCTACTCTTAAAGACCGTCAACTAAGATGCCTATAAGACAGGTATGTAAAGTTTTAAATCTCATGCATTTTTTATTATGCTATTCGAGGAAAAGGTGCATGTTAAAGGACGCCTTACTCTTTACGGTTTACAATAAGGAGAAATCCTTTAATAAATCGGGAGAGTGGCGGGTTGATCATGGAGATCTGACCAAACCGGGTCGAGGCGTGACACGTAAGGTAAGCCAATTTGGCTCCCCTCTATAATTTCTAATCAGCGTTATAGAGAGAAATAGTGAAATTTCACTGACCAAATTCTCACTCAATTCGACATGGATTGTTGCAATTCTTGATCCTATGAGCAACCTCATGACAAGAGCTACCTGACCCGATTAAAAGCTCGGACCGCCGCACCTCCGATGGTAAGCTTTCAAAGCTTTCTATCTTTAAGTTTAGTTTTTCAATGAAGCTCTGTTTGAGCTCAATCTGACCCAAATGGTGCGATTCAAAGCTCAATTGAATCATAAGCAAGTGTAGGAATCGATCCATACCTTCAATTGGAGCAATTAACTCCAATTGAATGGTCAATTTGATAAAATCAAATTCGGTCAGTTTGAAAGGGGAAAAATTGGGGAAATTTTTGGGAATTATGGGAATTTCCTAAAATTGATGGACAAAATTGCAATTTCCCAAAATTAAGGGTCAATTGGCCATGAAAAGGATGTTGGAGGACCAATTGGTCGACTTTTTAATATAATTGGGGTTAAATTGCCATTTTTGTAAAGTATGGGTAAAATCGTAATTTTTGAAAAGTTGGGGACCAAATTGGAAATTTGGAAAAGTTCAGCCCCTTTTACAATTTTGAGTCAATTGAGGACCAAAAGTGAATTTTTAGAAGTTTTGGGACTCAATTTGGAGAAAAGTTAACATTAGGGATCTAAAGTCAAGAAAAAAGAACTTTAGGGACCTAAATGCAATTAACTGAAAACTTTGGGCATTTTATGCATACGTGAGGAATGAAGGCTATTATGCCAGATATTAATAGATAAGGATGTCCAAATCGTGTAGGAACACTAGCAAGGATAAGCTAGCATGAAGGCAAAACCCGACTAAGAAAGGAATACACTACACTTATCGGGTGAGTGGATTTAGTCACATCATACCTGGTTGGGATGATGAGCACCTTGGAAATGAAAAACCACTTCTATGTTGAATTTTAACATCACACTTGGTTGGAGTGATGTGAGAACTACGCAGAAAAACTACTTACCGATTGTAAGTAGATCACACTCGGTTGGTATGATGGACTTCCTAGAAGGAAGTAGAAAACTCACTTACCAGTTGTAAGCGAAGATGTCGTCACACCCGGTTGGTGTGATTAATGAAAATTTTTATTTTGTCAGAAGTGTTCCCCCCTGTGTATGCCAATGCTTAAAATGTTTGGGAGACCTTCTTGACGAGAGCTAGAATAGCTCACATAGGCCAGAGGCCTCAATTTTGGAACTTGAGGTCTAAAACGCCCAATTTTGGAAATCACCTACATTGGGCCCAAGGCCAGTTGGAACGAGCAGGAGCTCGTAAACAAACATGATGTTTAAGCCCTGAAAATTTTTAATGAATGAATTATGTGATTTGGCCATGGTAAAAAGATAGTGCCGACATACTAGATGGACTGGCGGTAGTGTGACAGGACCAGGTCGATGGAGTGATCTAGACAAACAGCTGCAGGTTGAGTTGAGGGTCAAGGCCGTTGGACTAGTTGCACCAAAGATAAATGGATTTATGGAAAACTTTTGTTTGTGCATGCGTAAGACACCTAAGAGGCGTAGTAATGCGTCATAAGGGCTATTGGACGACATGGTGGAGATAAGGGCAGTTTGTCGTGCTAGTAATCAAGGAAGCTCGACGTAGCTTCGTGCGCATGAGACCAAGGTGGGGTCGGGATGAGGTCTCTGTCCTCATACAGACACAAAGTTGATTTCGAGTTTGAGGGTCGGGTGTCACAAACATCCATTCATTCCCAGGGTTGAAGTGGATAGGCTTCTATCTAGGTGACCGGTAAAGTCGCTTCGATGCCACAAGTGGGTGTAGTGGACGGGTTGCCCTACAAATGTGTGATTCCCTTTATGATGAAGGGTTTGTGTTGATTGTTAAACACGCCAGATGTGGAAATGAGGAAAGTGGTTTGAAAAATTGGGAATTTAAGGAATGAATATTTTTGAAAGAAATAACAAGTCTGGCACACTCCAATTAAAGATGTTTTAAGTACTCCCTCCCAACACCCGTTCACTGAGTCATCGAACTCACCCACTCCCTTTATCCCTTTTCATGTAACCAAGGGAAAACCCACTTAAAATCTTACTTGTAGCTAAACCTGCAAGATAGTTATGTAAGGTTAAATTTATTTAGTTTTGATTAATGTTATTCCAGGAAATACAGGAAAAAGGACCTTTGTTTCTTGTGTTTTAGAAAAGGGTGTAACCCTTCATGAACCAAAGGGTAGGGGTGTGACACCCCGAGTTCCCTATATAAATAACTCCTCTCCATTCATCCTCATCATCGCTCAAACACATAGAGAAGAAGAAGTGTCCATTTTCCAATGAAGCACGAACCAGAGCTCCGACTTCGACACTTTTCTCCAACTCTAAAGGTAAATTCGGGTTCTTTGGAATCTTGACGAAGTCAGCTACCAAATGATACACTCCATTCATCTTGAGGATTATCAGATAAGCACTGGTGAGCTCACATAATACCGACGCTCCTCAGAGGTCTACAACCCGTGTAAACTCTGTCCTTTTAAAGACAAGGGAACCGGGGAAAGAACCGGTCAACCCGGGTGAGAAAATCGAACAGGTTCATGAACTCCAACCATTATTGAAAGTGCAAAATTGGAAATTTCCAAATCCTGAGTGACGTAAAGATTCAAAAAAGTCATGGAAAAGACTTTGGGATGAATTGGAAGTGAAAATTAGACCGGTTCAGGTGAACTAGACCAGAACCGAATTGAATCGGTTTGAACCACTATTGAACTGATTTCTAAATTCATTTTTCTAGGTAGCTTAGAAAATTCAAATTGGAGAATTGAGACAACCATTTGAAAGAGAATGAATTTAGATGAATTTACAAAATTTTAATTTTGATAAACTCAGTGAAATCGTGCTTGAACCAACCAGTTTAAGCGTTGAACTAGGTTCAGAACAATGTCGTCTTCTTCCTTTAGATGACAACACCGTTCACTCACTGAAAAATCGAGCAGCGCCATCGAAGAAGAAAAGGCTTTATCTAGGGAGTTTCAGGCAATGAATGACCACCCTAAAGTTCCAATCAGATGTACAAGAAGTTCTCGTACTTCCTATATAAAGAGTCTATCCTCATTCATCCTCCTCACACCTAAAAACTCCACTCTCTCCCTACTGCTCCATTTTTTAGTGAAGCTCGAACCAGAGCTCCAACATGGGCATTTTTCTGAACCAAAGATGGTGAGGTTGGGTTCATTAGATTCGGGGAGAAGTCAACTACCCAACGGTAGTCTCCATTTGCTCTGAGGTCGTCGGAGAATTGCTGGCGTGATAGAACAGTGAAGCAGCTCCAGCGGACCGAAGCTGCCCTATTTTGACCGAGTTGAAAATGGCCAATTTGAGCCCTTCTCAGGCCAAACCATGCTCAGCCAACACCTCCACAGCCCTCGGGCAACTAAATTAGAGTGGAAAGGTAAGCCAATTTGGCTCCCATATGTAAATTATGATCAGCGTTAGAGAGAATCGGCGAAACTTCATTAACCAAATTCTCCATCAATTTGACATGAATTGATACGAATCTTGATCCTAGGAGGAACCTCAAGACACTAGCTATCTGCCCAGATCGAAATCTCGGACCGCCTCGCCTCCCATGGTATGCTTTTAAAGCTTTCTCTCTCTACGTTCAATTTTCCAACGAAACTCCGTTTGAGCTCGTTCCGGCATCAATTCATACTATTCAAAGTACAATTGAATCATATGGATGTGTAGGAACATAAATCCACCTTCAATTTCAACAATTAACTTTAATTGATCGGTCAATTTGATGAAATCAAATCCCGTCAGGTTGAAAGGTTGAAATTGGAGGAAAATTGGGGGAAATTGGGGAAATTTTGGGAATTTCAAAAATTCGAGGGACTAAAGTGAAATTTCCCAAAATTGAGTGTCAATTAGGCATGGAAAAGTTGTTGGAGGACCAATTGGTCAATTTTTGAAATTTTTGGGGTGAAATTTACTATTTTTGTAAAGTTGGGGCAAAATGGTAATTTTGGAAAAGTTAGGGACCAAATTAAAAATTTGGGAAACTTGAACCCCTTTTCATAATTTTGAATAAATTGAGGTCCCAAGATGAATTTTAAAAGTTTTGGGACTCAATTTGGGAGAAAATCAGCATTAGAGACCTAATGTTAAAGAAAAAGAACTTTAGGGACCTAATTGCAATTAATTAAAAATTTTGGGTATTTCAGTCATTCGTGATGAATGAAGGCTATTAAGCCAAAGGATAATGAACAATGATGTTCATATCATGTATGAACTTGAAGTACCAGGAACGCTAGCCAAGACAAGCTCGCGTGGAGATAAAAAGTTAGTTAAGAGGAATTCAATACATTCACGGGTGTGTGGGAATTTTCACATCATACCTGCTTGGGATGATAAGCACCTCGGAAATGAAAACCTGGTACTATGTGTGATTTTAACATCACACCAAGATGGGATTATGTAAGAAAACACACGAAAAAATAACTTACCGGTTGTAAGTAGATCATACCCGGTTGGTATGATAAACTTCCTAGAAGGAAGTAGAAAACCTACTTATCGATTATGAGCGAAGATGTCCTCACACCCAGTTGGTGTGATGGACAGATGAAAAAATTATTTTGTTAGAAGTGCTCATCCCTGACTGTGTGCCACTACTTCTTGACGGGAGCTCAAATAAGTCGGAGGCCTCGATTTTAGAACTTAGGACACTAAAATGCCCGATTTTAAAAATCTCGTACAGTTGGGCCCAAGGTCAATTGCCATAAGCAGGATCTCATAAAAAAATATGAGATTAAGCCATGAAAACTTTAATGAATGATGTGTTTGGCCATGGTACCATGACATGACTGACATACTCAATCGACTGGAGACAGTGCAACAAGATAGGTCGACGGACCAGTCGAGACAAATAGCTGCATATTGAATTGAGGGTTGGGGTGTCACGCCTCGACCCTGTTTGGTCAGATCCCTGTGATCAACCTGCCGCTCTCCCAGTTTATTAAAGGGTTTCCCCTTATTATAGATCGTAAAGAGTAAGGCATCCTTTAAACCTACACCTTTTCCAGGAATAACATAAGCAAAACTGCATAAAAATTTAGATTTATCATACCTGTATCACAGGTGTCTTAGTTGATGGTCTTTAAGGGTAGGCTTTGTAAAATCTCCTGAAAGGGATATAAGGGAGGGGTGAGTACGACTACTCAGTGAATGGGTTTTTCAAAAGTTTTGACTTTTAAGAAAAACATTTATAATTGGAGTGTGCCAGACTCCTTTCCTTCAAAAATCCCTTAATTTAAAAAAAAATCGGGTTTTATCACTATTTCCTTATTTAACCACTGTGTGTCATCACCCAACACACATCCTTCATCATGAAGGTTACACACATTCGCAAGTCAGCACGATCACTAAATCCACTAGTGGCTTCAGAGCAACTTTACCGGCCACCTGGATAGAAGCACGACCACTTCTACCCTGGGAATGAGTGAATGTACGCGACATCCGACCCTCAATCCCGAAATTGGTTCTTCGTATCCGTATGAGGATAGAGACCTCATCCTATCCCCACCCCGGTCTCATGCGCTTGGTGTTACTCCAACTTTCGCACAATCACCTGGAATGACGAACTGCCCTTATACTCACCGGGTCGTCCAGGGCCCTTAGGATGCATCACTACCCTTCTTAGGCGTCTTGATGGTCTTGTACTCATAGTGCATGCACAAACAATGTTTTCTTATCAAGCCATGTAATATGTGGTGCCACTAGTCCAACGGCCCCGACTCTCAACTCAACATGCAGTTGTTTGTCTTGACTAGTCCGCCGACCTGTCATGTCGCACTACCGCTAGTTGACTAAGTATACTGGCCCTATCATGGTACCATGGCCAAACAAATCCTTTATTTAAAGTTTTATGACATATAATTCATGTTTGTTTACGAGCTCCTACTCGTGCCAACTGACCTTGGGCCCACTATACGAGATTTTCAAAATTGGGCATATTAGCCCCCAAGTTCCAAAACTGAGGCCCTTGGCCTACAAGAGCTATTCGAGCTCTCGTCAAGAAGGTCTCCCAAATAGTTTAAGCATTGGCACACAATTAGGGGAGAACACTTTCGACAAAAATTATATTTTTAACTATCCATTATACCGACCGAGTATAAGGACATCTTCACTCATAACCGATGAACGGGTTTTCAACTTCATTTGAGGAAGTTTCATTATACCAACCGGGTATGATCTACTTACAACTAGTAAGTAGTTTTTCCGCAAGGTTATCACATCACTACTCTAAGTCATGATGTTTAAAATACCACATAGTAGTGGGTTTTCATTACGATATACTTATCATCCCCAACCAGGTATGATATAAAATCCCACTCACAACTGGTAAGTGGTTTTTAACTTTAAGTTGTGCTTATCATCCCAACCGGGTATAACGTTAGTAAACCCACTCACCCGTTAATGCCGTGAATTCCACTAGACGGATTCTTTTTATTCACGTGAGCTTGTCCCTACTGACATTCCCGGTACTTCATGTTCCTACCCGATATAAACATCTCGGTTCATTATCCTTCAGCCTAATAGCCTTCATTCATTCCAAATGAATGTGAAAGTCAACTTTCATTTATTTGGAATTAGGTCCCTAAAGTTATTTATTTTAAACTTTAAGTCCCTAATGCCAGTTTTTCCTCAAATTGAGGCTTGAAACTTTTAAAATTTATCATAGGACCTCAATTTATTCCATTTCACAATAAGGGGTTTAAATTTCCAAATTGGTCCCCCAACTTTTCCAAAATTACCATTTTGCCCTTCCTTTACAAAAATGGTAAATTTTACCCCAAAAATTCTAAAATTTCTCAATTGGCCCTCTAACATTTTTATCATCCCAATTGACCCTCAATTTTAGGAAATTACATTTCGGTCCTTCAAATCTTCAAAAATCCCTAATTCCAACTTCTTAACACAGCCGAATTTGATTTAATTAAATTGATCGATCAAACATTTCCAAT
Organism: Trapa bicornis; assembly: GCA_030064425.1. NCBI lineage: Eukaryota > Viridiplantae > Streptophyta > Magnoliopsida > Myrtales > Lythraceae > Trapa > Trapa bicornis. The sequence goes on from CM057759.1 coordinate 2,524,040, forward strand.
TATTGAAATTGAGTTTCTACATGTTCATACGATTCTTTAGCAATGTGAATCGCAAGTTTTAATGTCGAGACGAGCTCAAGCGGAGCTTCGCCAGAAAATGAACTATAGAGAGAGAAAGCTTCGATTACTCACCGGTGATGGCACGGCGGTTTGAGCTTTCGATCTAGGCAGATAGCTCTCATCTTGAGGTTAATCCTAGAATCAAGAATCGCATCAATTGATGCCGAATTGAGTTAGAATTTCATCATTGAAATTTTGTTGATTCTCTCTCTAGCACAGACCGAAAATTGTAGAGAATAGCCGAATTGGCTTACCTTTCAGTCCTAATTCAGCCATGGGAGGGCTAAGGAAGTGTTGGGAGGGCTTGGTTTGGTCTGAGGAGGGCTCAAAATGGTCGATTTTAGCTTGGTCGAAATAGGGCAGCTTCGGCCCGCTGGAGTTGCTTCACTGTTCCATCATGCCGGCGCTTCTCCAGCGATTCTCGGATGGACTGGAGTTTGCTATCAGATAGCTATCTTCTCCCCGGTTCTAAAGAGCCTGACCTCTCCTTCTAAGGTTAAGAAAAATGTTCAAGTCGAAGCTCTGGTTCGAGCTTCACCGGGAAATGGAGCAGTAGAGAGAGAGAGAAGTGTTTAGGTGTAAGGAGAATGAATGGGGATTACCTCTTTATATAGGTGTAAAATCGTGTATTAAATGGGAGAGATTTTTTACTAGTATTAATATTGCCATAAATTATTGGTATTAATTCCAATAATTTAATTTCTGTATTAAATTATTTGTATTAATTCCAATAATTTAGAGTTCTTATGTACTCTCGTTCATCTGAACCAATTTGGTTTTTCTATTCTAATTTGTGTTAAGTTTCTTTTCCAAGGTTTAATAAATCCTTCATGATGGAGGGACTGTGTTGATTACTAAACACACCGACTATGATTATGGAGGAATGATGGTTTTCAAAACTAAGAAATTTAGGAAATGATTTCAAGAAAATAAGGAGTCTGGCACACTCTAATTCAATTTATGTTTTCTAAAAATCAAGTTTTAATCACCCATTCACTGAGTTTTCGAACTCACCCCCTCCCTTATACCCCTTTTCAGGTAAGCAAGCGAAAGTCTACTTAAAAACCTCTAGTTAGCTACACCTGCAAGACAGATATGTAAGTTAAAATTTCATGCAGTTTTGATTAATCTTATTCAAGAAAAGTTACAGGTTTAAAGGACACCTTACTCCTCACAGTATAAAGAAGGGGAAAACCCTTAATAAACGGGGAGAGTGGCGGGTTGCTCACGGGGATCTGACCAAACTAGGTTGGGGCATGACAACCCAAACTGGTCTAGCTCAATTCGAGCTACACTCAGACCAATTTCGGCCAAACCAAGCTCTTCAGACCACCCCTAGAAGTGTCCCGACCTTCCCTAAGCTGTATTGGTAAGTCCCCCCAGCCGCCCTTCACCAGAAAGTACTATTTATAGTGTGTTTTTGCTAAAAATTAAAACATGAAATTCGCACTACTCAGACCACCAATTGAGGTGCGGTTTGATCCAATAAGATCTCCAAGGAGAGAGCAACTTAAAGGAAACAAGAGATTCGATCATCTGGTCCCCACCAGTAAGAAATCGATGCTTTCTCTCTCTAGACTGATTTTCCAACGAAGGTTCATTCAAGCTCGTTTGTAACCATTTTCAGCGTGCTAAATCTTGAAATGACGAGAGAGACATAGCGAAGATGAATAAGATCATGAAAGGGTCAATTACCCGAGTTTAAGGTTTCAATTAAATGAAATGAGATTTTGAGGGTCAAATTGTAATTTTTGGAAAATTAGGCAATTTGGGGTTTTTTGGAAAATTGGGGGTTGAATTATGATTAAAGGAAAGTTGGGAGACTTTTATGAAATTAACTCTCAATAGAGGGCCAATTGGAAATTTGAGTGAAATTAAGGGCCAATTGCTGATTTTTGGAAAAATTAGGGACCAATTGTTAATTTTGAGGAAATTAAGGACCAATTGGTAATTTTGAGAAAATTAATGACCTAAGAGGGAAAATGGAAACCTTAGGGACTTAATTAAAAATAAGTTGAGAATTAGGGGCCTAAAGTAAAACTATGAAATTTAGGGACCTAATTCCAATAAAGCATAAATTAAGGATTGATATGCAAATACATGGAATAAGAGGTCTTTTATGCCAAACTTTCCTTATGAGAATACTCCAACCATTTAGGAACTGGTTGTGCGAGTACTTGTGCAGAGGAGCACACTTGCGACTGGAATCCAGCTGACACAAACACATCACAGTATCTTGTGAGTGGGATTTTCAAACATCATACCAGGTTAGGGTGATGAGCCCCATTTTCAATTGTGAAAATTGTTTTTTCAGGAATATTATCATTTGACTACGTGAAACTACTTATAAGTTTTGGAAGTCGTTTCTAATGTGAGTTGGAATTGCTCTTGTAGGCCTGAGGCCTTGGTTTTGAAAATAATAGGGCCCAAGGCTCAATTTTGGAAAAAAAACACGTGAAGTGGGCCCAAGGCCAATGGGGACAGTCTCCAACCCATAGATAAAATCTTGATCCCTAACCATTATGAAAATTCACTAGAAATGGTTAATTTGTGTGATGCAACCACCTAGTCAGAGTCTTATCGCAATACTCGATTGGCTGGTAGTTACCAAGTCGAAGCCGATTGGACGAACTCATTGGGATGGTAGTTACTGAGTTGTAGTCAGGGTGTTGAATTCATTGAGCTGGTGGCACCAAAGATAAAAGTCTAATTTCCAAAGACTTTTATTTGTGCATGCTGAGATACAGAACCATCAAGGCGCCTGGCATGAGGTTGTGTTGGTTCTAAGTGTTGTTGGACGCACCGGATGCATAAGGGAAGTTTGGTCGTCTAGTGAGTCTCGAAGCTCGGAGTAGCTTCCTAAGCATTAAGACCGAGATGTCGTGGAGAGGTTTCGTGTCACACCTTGACCCGGTTTGGTCAAATCTCCATGAGCAACCTGTCACTCTCCTGATTTATTAAGGTTTTCCCCCTTCATTAAACCATGAATAGTAAGGCATCCTTTATACTTGTACCTTTCCTAGAATAACATTAATCAAAACTAAATAAATTTAAACTTACATACTTGTCTTGTAGGTTTAGCTAGTGGAATGTATGTAGGTAGGTTTTTCCCTCAGTTACCTGAAGAAGGGGTAAAGGGAGGGGGTGAGTTCGATAACCCAATGAATGAGTGTTTTCAAAATGAGTTTCTATAAAATATTTTTGAATTGGAGTGTGTCGGACTCCTTATTTTCTTTAAAATCATTCCTTACTTGAATTCTCGGTTACTCAAAACCAATTTCCTCATTATCCACAATTGGTGTGTTTAACAATAAACACATGCCCTTCATCATGAAGGGATCACACATTCGTAGGACAGCCCGTCCACTACACCCACTTGTGGCGTCAAAGCAACTTTACCAGCCACCTAGATGGATGCCCGTCCACTTCTACCCTGTGAATGAGTGGATGTTCATGACATTCGGAAATCAAACCCGAAAAGCAACTCTGTGTCCGTATGAGGACAAAGACCTCATCCCGACCCCACCCCGGTTTCATGCACATGAAGCTACGTCGAGCTTCCCTGACTGCTGGCACAACAAACTGCCCTTATTTCCATCATGTCGTCCAGTACCCCCTAGGTCGCATCACTAGCCCTCTTGGGCATCTTCATGGTCCTAAACCTCAAGTGCATGCACAAACAAAGTTTTCCATAAAGCCATTAATCTTTGGTGCCACTAGTACAACGGCCCCAACCATTAACTCGACTTGCAGCTGTTTGTCTAGACCGGTCCATCGAACTGGTCCTATGGCACTACCGCCAATCCTTCGAGTTTGTCAGTCCTATCTTGGTACCATGGCCAAATCACATAATCATTCATTTAGAAATTTTCATGGCTTATCAACATGTTAGTTTACGAGCTCCTTCTCATGCCAACTAGCCTTGGGCCCACAGTACGAGATTTTCAAAATCGGGCATTTTAGCCCCCAAGTTCTTAAATCGAGGCCTACGGCCAATCTGAGCTATTTGAGCTGTTGTCAAGAAGGTCTCCCAAAATTCTTAAGTATTAGCACACAGTCAGGGGAGAACACTTTTGACAAAATAAATTTCAACTCCCCTCACACCAACCGGGTGTGATGGCAACTACGCTTACAACCGGTAAGCGGGTTTTCTACTTCCTTCTAGGAAGATCATCATACCAAACGGATATGATCTATTTACAACCGCTAAGTAGTTTTTCCATATATTTCTCACATCACCCCCAACCATGTGTGATGTTAAAATTCCACATAGTAGTGGTTTTTAATTTCTGAGGTACTAATCATCCCAACTAGGTATGATGTGAAAAATCCCACTCACCCAATAAGTGTAGTGTATTCCTCTTGATCGGATTTTTGCCACCACGTGAGCGTATTTTTTATGGCGTTTCTGGTCCTCCATGCTCCTACACGATTTGGACATGCTTGTTCATTAACATTTGGCATAATAGCCCTAATTCCTAACGTATGAACAAAATGCCCAAACATTTCAGTTATTTGCATTTGGGTCCCTAAAGTTCTTTTTTTGTAACTTTAGGTCCCTAATGCTAATTTTCCCCCAAATTAAGTCCCAAAACTTCTAAAATTCACATTGGGACCTCAATTTATTCAAAATCACAAGAAGGGGTTCAAGTTTCCCAAATTTCTAATTTGGTCCCTAACTTTTCAAAAATTACCATTTTGTCCCTACTTTACAAAAAGGGCAATTTAACCCCAATAAATTTCAAAAAATGACCATTTGGTCTTCTAACATCCTTTTCATGGTTAATTGGCCCTCAATTTTGGGAAATTGCACTTTGGTCCCTCAATTTTACAAAATCCCCAATTTCCCCCAAAATATTGCCCAATTTTCCCCTTTCAAACTGGCAGAATTGAATTTCATCAAATTGACCATTCATTCGGGATTTATTGATCCAATTGAAGGTATGGATCAGTTCCTACATTCAACACGATTCAATGGAGCTTTGAATCGTGTCATTTTGGTCAGAATTGAACTCAAACGGAGGTTCGTCGAAAAACTGAACTTAGAGAGAGAAAACTTTGAAAGCTTACCATCGGGGGTGTGGCAGTCCGAGATTTTGATCAGGGCAGATAGCTTTTATCTTGAGGTTTCTCCAAGGATAAAGAATTATCACAATTCATGTTGAATTGAGGGAGAATTTTGTCAGTGAATTTTTGCCGCTTCTCTCTCTAACACTAATTGGAAATTATAGAGGGGATCCAAATTGGCTTACCTTTCAACTCCAATTCAGTCATATGAGAGTTGTGGAAGTGTTGTGAGAGCTTGTTTGGCTTGAATAGGGCTCAATTTGGCCATTTTCAGCTCGGCCAAAATAGGGCAGCCTTAGTCCGTCGAAGCTGCTTTACTTTTTGATACGAACCGGGTTCATTGCTAAAACTGGCCAGTTCAAGACCAATTCGACCTAGTTTTCCAAAATTAAAAATTTTCATAATTTATCTAAATTCAATCTCTCTCCAATGGTGGCTTCAATTCTCTAATTTGAATTTTCTATGCCTCCTAAAAAATGAATTTAGAAATTGGTTAAATAGTGGTTTAAACCGGTTCAATCCGGTTCAGGTCCGATTCACCTGAACCGGTCTAGTTTTCATTTCCAATTATTCCCAAAGTTTTTTTCATGACATTTATTACTCTTTAGGTCACTTGGGATTTGTAAATTTCCCATTTTGCCCTTTCTCTAATTATTGGGGCTCGTGAACCGGTTCAATTTTTCTCACCCGAGTTGACCGGTTCTTCACCGGTTTCCATGTCTTTAAGGGACGAGGTTTACATCTCGTCCCCCAGCGAACACATAGAATATTTGGGTCTGAGTGTTGAATAATTGATGTCTACTCAGACTTTGGGTATAAGTCAATGACTTCTATTAGTGTTGTCGGTAAAGTCGCCTCGAGCCACAAGCGAAGCAGTCGGAGATTGCTTTACGAACGTGTGAACCCTTTTTGATAAAAGGGAGAGTGTGGTTGTATGCAAAACAAATCCCAAGCAAGGGGAAACATTGAATGTTTAAAAAAAAGAAGAAAAACCCACGCACCTATGATTAAGAAAGATAAATGTTATAAACTATTTTGAAAACTCACCTTCCTTAAAAACTTTTTCAAGAAAAGGGTAACCCTTAAGGAGTTCCGCCACCAAGCCTCTAAATCTAGATTTGGCATGGTACTGCTAGCCCAATGGGTTCAGTGACCCAGCTTTGGCATGGTGAGCACTAACCCAACGAGTTTGACAACTCTGGTCATGGCGCAATAGCTATCACACAATTTACCATTTTGTGAGTTTTCATTGGTTCATTCCTTATCTATTTTTCTATGGGCTTAAGCCTATGCCCATTATCCTTGGGCCTACTAGAGCATCTATAGCTCACCTCGGAAATAGTTTCCAAAATATTTAAGCAGATTCACACAATCAGGGGAGACTATTTCCAGGAAAATGGTTTTCAATTTAAAACATGCTCATCACCCCAATCGAGCATGATGTCAAAAATTCCAACTCACCGGTAAGTTGTGACTTGCCCCGACTGGATCTTGGCCAACTATTTGCTCCTCTACACTAATCCCTAATTCGTCCATCCAACATGTTCGAGTGTTCTTGTCAATACAATTGGCATGGGCCTCGTATTTGCACTTATTGGCACTTAGGTTCTTAATCATGCCTTAACCACACTTAGGTCCCTAAAGGTCATAAATATTTTTCCTTTATGTCCCTAATGTCCAATTTACCTCCAATTAGGTCCCTAAGGTTCTCAATTTCCCTCTTAGTCCTAAATTTCCTCTTATTTTCCTTCAAGCCCTCAATTTTCCTTTAATAGCAATTTGACCCCCAATTTTGCCAAATTTTCTTCCAACATTGCACATTGATCCTTGAATTTTTTATTCATCAAATTGATCACTCAAACATGGGTAATTGTCCCCAATCATGCTGCTACTCGCTCCCCCTTCTCTTGACGATCATTTAGGCCTTTGAATAACTTCATTTGGTGAATATTCAAGCACAAATGGAGCTTCGTCGGAAAATATTTTTAGAGAGAGAAAGCTCAATTTTCTTACCGGTGAGAGGGCAGCAGTCAAATCTCTCAATGTGAGTGGCTAGTGCTCTCCTAGGGGGTAATTATAGGAACCAATTGTAGTTCAATTATGTCACACCCCAACCCGATTTGGTCGAATCGACATGAACAACCCGCCGCTCTCTAGGTTCATGAGGGGTTTCCCCTTCTCTAACTCGAGATGAGCCAGGCGTACTTTCGACCTTGTTCCCTGGAAATACATCTATCAAATAAAATGAAAGCTTAAGAGAAATTAAGTATACCTGACAAAGGGTAAGGCTCGGTGTTATCCCTAGTCATTTTCACTAATTCCTGAAAAAGGGATAAAAAGAGGTGTGAGTTTCTAAAAATCAATGAATGGTTTTTAAAAAAATTTAAGTTCGATGAAAAATAGTTTTCCAAAAAATGGAGTTTGTCTGACTCCTTAATCTTTTTAAGTTTTCCCATCATCAATATCGATTTTCAAAAATCATTTCTTATTACCACGGTGTGTCATCACCCAACACACATCCTTCATCATGAAGGTCAAACACACAATCGTAGGCCAGCCCATCCACTGAACCCACTTGTGGCATCGGAGTAACTTTATCGACCACCTAGATAGAAACACGTCCACTTCTACCCTAAGAATGAGTGGATGTTCGCGATATCCGACCCTCAATCCCATAACAATTCTCTATGTCCATATGAGGACAGAGACCTCATCCTGACCCCACCCTGGTCTCATGCGCTTGAAGCTACATCAAGCTTTGCAAGGCTTCTGGTTCGACTAACTACCCTTATATCCACCAGGTCGTCCAAGGCCCTAGGACGCATCACTACCCATCTTGGGCGTCTTGAAGGTCCCGTAAACACAGTGCATGCATAATCAACATTTTTCACATGATGCCATATAATATGTGGTGCCACTAGTCCAATGCCCCTGACCATCAACTCGACATGCAGCTATTTTTCTTGACTAGTCCAGAGACATGTCATGTCGCACTACCGCTAGTTGACTGTGTATGTTGGTCCTGTCTTGGTACCATGGCCAAACAATTCATTTACTTAAGTTTTCATGGACTATAAAACATGTTTTTTTACGAGCATATTAGCCCCTATGTTCCAAAATCGAGGCCACCGGCCTAACAGAGCTATTCGAGCTCCCATAAAAAAGGTCTCACAAATTGTTTAAATAGTGGCACACAGTTAGGGGAGAGCGCTTCTAATAAAATATATTTTTCAACTATCCATCATACCAATCGAGTATGAGGACATCTCCGCTCATAACCGATGAATGGGTTTTCCACTTCCTCCGAGTAAGTTTCATTACACCAATTGGGTATTATCTACTTACAATCGTTAACTAGTTTTTCCGTAAGATTTTCACATCACTACTCTCAGGTGTGATGTTTAAAATGCCACTTAGCAATGGGTTTTCATTTTCGAGATGCTTATCATCCTAACCAGTTATGATATAAAAATCCCACTCACCTTATCGCGCAGTGAAATTACTCTTAGTCGGTTTTCATCCCTTGCAAGCTTAATCTTAGCTAGCGTTCCCAATGTCTCGTGTTCCTACACGAAATGAACATTTTTGTTCATTATCATTTGGCTTGATCACCTTCATTCATTATTAATAACTAAATATTCAACTTTTCACATATTTGCAATTTGGTCCCTAAAGTTATTTTTCCTTTACTTTATGCCCCAATTGACGGTTTTTCCCTAAATTGAGTCCCGAAACTTTTAAAATTCCCCTAGGGACCTCAATTTATTCAATTTCATAAAAAGGGGGTTCATGTTTCCCAAATTCCCAATTTGGCCCCCAATTTTCCCAAAATTACCATTTTGCCCTTCCTTTACAAAAATGGCAAGTTTTACCCCAAATTTTCTAAAATTTGCTCAATTGGTCCCATAACACTCTTATCATGCCCAATTAAGCCCCAATTTTATAAAATTGCATTTTGGTCCCTCAAATTTTTTAAAATCCCCCATTTTCCCCAATTTCAACTACCTAACACAGTTGAATTTAATTTCATCAAATTGACCAATCAAACACTTTTAATTATTGAAATTGAAGTTAAATTTGAGTTTCTACATCTTCATATGATTCAATTGCACTTTGAATAGCAAGTTTTGACGTCAGAACGAGCTCAAATGGAGCGTCACCAGAAAATATAATGTAGAGAGAGAAAGCTTTAATTGCTCACCACTGGGGGCGCGGTGGTCCGAGCTTCCAATCTGGGCAGATTGCTCTCCTCCTGAGATTCCTCCTATGATCAAGAATTGCATCAATTGATGTTGAATTGGGTGAGAATACTATCATCGAAATTCTGTCGGTTCTCTCTCTAGCACTGGTCGAAAATTACAGAGGGGAGTCGAATTGGCTTACCTTTCCTTTCTAATTTGGCCATGGGAGGGTTGACGAGATGTTGGGAGAGCTTGGTTTGGCCTAAGAAGGGCTCGAATTGGACAATTTCAGCTCAGCCAAAACATGGAAGCTACGGTCTGCCGGATCTACTGCACTATTCAATCACGTCAGCACTTCTCTAGTGACTCTCAAAGCGAATGGTTGCTACCACCATGTAGCTGACTTCTCCCTAGTTCTAAGAAACCTGACCATGCCTTCTTTGGCTCAGAAAAGACCCTACATCATAGCTCTGGTTTGAGATTCACCAGAAAACTAAGCAGCTGAGAGAGAGTTAGGTTTTCAAGTGTAGAGAGGATGAATGGAGAGGGGCTCTTTATATAGGGAGCTTACCTCGAAGATTTCAGGGAGTTAGAAATCGGTAGAGGAGGATTGGGGAAAGGTCAACCTAGCTGTAGAAGGTTGGAAGCAACTGGAGTAAAGCTTGAAGTGTTTCGACCACCTCATGACCAAGGGAGTAGTGACATTGTTTGAACTCGTGGGAGCTCTGGTAGTGGTCCTCAGGCCAAACTGAGGTATTTGTCGGGTGGAGCACTTCTTCCAGGTTCCAAGGAGTCCAATTACAAAGTCGTAGGCTGAGGAAACTACCGATGTCTGAGCTCTAGTTTACTCCTCATCGAAAAACTTAGTACTCTCCATTTTTCACTCATTTGCAGGATGAGCGGGGAGGAGCTCTTTATATAAGGAGCTCGACAACTAACCGGTGAATTGTTTGTCCAAGACTCGACCTTTAACTCAGTCACCAGGGGTCATACCATATCCTTCTTCGGTTGATGGAGACTAAAGATCTCACCTTTTCCTACTCTTTGCCTGCTTTTAGAGGTTGATGATGACATTATGTCACGCGTGCCACATTGCATGCTGTGATTGACTAGCTTTGCTAACACAGCTTCATACTTAGCATCCTAGTTAGTCTTTGACTCATTGACTGGACACATGGTGGCCTTCCATTAGTCGTCCATTCCAATGTGGCTACTACCATATTTCTATCAACCGTTGATTGTGACAAGTGGCATCCTCTGATTGGCCCATTTAAATATGTCAGCTTTTCACCCTAACGTGCCACTGCCACGTGTTAGCCTCTAGTTGGCCAAGGTTATACGACATGGCTTTACCATGTATCAATCTCTGATTGATCGACCATTTCTTAGATATCCCAATCGATTGCTAACGTGACACCTTTACCATGTGTCCACTTCCCATTAGTTAGTCCATTTCTTTTACAAAAACCTTTTTCCAAGGTTTACCATTCATTTTTCCAAGGATTCTCCAATCCTTTCCAAGATTTTCAAAACTTTTTTTCCATTTCCATATTAGGTTTGTTTTAGCTTTCTTAGCCCATCCCCTTGCCTTTGGTGGCATTTAGCAAACAAACGCATGCCCTTCATCACGAAGAGTACACACATTTGCAAGTGCAGCTCGTCCACTACACCCACTTGTGGATCGGAGCGTCTTTAACGTCCACCAAGACAAAAGCCCGTCCACTTCTACTATGGGTCGGAGTGAATGTTCTTGACATCTAACCCTCATACTCGAATTCCACTCTATGTATGTATGAGGACAAAGACCTTATCCTGGTCTCATGATCATGAAGCTCAAACACAGTTGCTTCAGGAAGCCCAAACGCAGTAGCTTTGTGGAGTCCAAACACAGTAACTCCATGGAGTTCAAACACAATAACTTCGTGACTAATTGGTATGATGAGTAACCCAAACATAGTAGCTTCTCCTTCCCTTATCGCCACCATGTCATCCAGCAACCCTTAGGACCCATCACTACCCCCTAAGGTATCTTAATGGTCTCATACCACAAGTGCATGCACAAACAATAGTTTCTCATTTTCTTTGTCATTCTCTTTGGTGCCAACAGTTTAACGGCTCTGACACTCAACCTGGCCTACAGTTGTTTGTCTCACTAGTCCATTGACCTAGCCCTGACGCACTGTCACTAGCCCATCGAGCCTTGCCAGTCCTGACTTGGTACCGTGGAAAATCACATAATTGATTCCACTTTTAATGAGAGTTTTCATGGCTCTTCCTATTCATGTTTGTTTATGGGCTTTAGCCCGTGCCCACTGGATTTGTCCCTACTGCACATGTTTTCCAAAACTGGGCATTGAGCCCTACAAATTCAAAAATTGAGGCCTTTATCCTATCTGAGTTGTTCTAGCTCCCGTTAAGAAGGTCTCCAAAATGGTTTAAATATTGGCACATAGTTAGGGGCGAAAACTTCTGACAAAAATGTATTTTCACTTCATCTCACCAACCAGGTGTGATGATACCTTTGCTTATAATCGGCAAGCGAGTTTCTCTTTCCTTCAAGGAAGTCTATCATACCAACCGGGTATGATTTCCTCTACTAACAACCAGTAAGTAGGTTTTAGCTTAGTTCTCCCATCACTCCAACCGGGTGTGATGTTAAAGTTCCACTCACAAGTGGTTTTTCATTTCTAAAGTGCTCACCATCCCAACTGGGTATGATGTAAATAAGCCAACTCACCCGATGATCGTGACGTGTTCGTCCCTAGTCGGTTTCCAAGTCCACGCTAGCTTTTCCTTGCTGGTGTTCCTAGGACTGTCTGATCTTCATGTCCCTTCCAGCATGATGTGCTCGAGAATTTTTCTCTGTCCATTATAGTTCTAGAACATTTTTCGATAACGGTTTATGCCTTTCCAACCGTTAGGAGTCATGTGGCTTCATCCTCTCTTATTACTCGGTAGTGTTCCCCAACTACCTTTAGGGTTATCCAACTATAACTTAAATCTTGATATCATGATCATATAGGCCTTTCCTTAACTACCCATTCCACACCAACTTCCTTGTTGGTTTTTTCCCCGCTTCCAACCATCGGGTTTCTTGATTACTTATCGACATGTTGGGATTCTTCCTTTCTTATGTCCTTCCTCATTTCCCATGTCATCCTTCACTCAAGGACTTTCTTTTCTTCCATCCACTCTTACTCACTTATGACCATTTCACTATCACTTACTCTGAGTTGATTCCTTTCGGTCTATGTGTCGTTTCCTTTGTTATGTGTGTTCTCCTTTTATGGTTTCATTCTCTACTATGTCCTTCAAGGTGGAGACTTCCATCTTAGGAATTACACATTTCACCTTCTTATCATTTCTTGAAGGTTTCCTTTCTTCATTTCCTTACACCCCTTATAGAGAGGTCTTTATGTTTGGTCTTCCCTTGGTTACATGAAAGGGGTAAAAGGGATCGGGTGAGTTCTACAACTCAGTGAGCGGGTATTGGGAGTGAGTTTTAAAAATAGCCACACCAAGGTTATCATTTCTTTAAAAAGAAAGTTTTCCCTCAAAGTTCGGTTTTCAAAACCTTTACCCAGCCAAGGGTGACATTTTCATTTAAAAGGGGTTTTCTCAATTTCAATTTCTTTTACAAAAATTTTTTTCCAAGGTTTACCATTCCTTTTTCCAAGGATTCTCCAATCTTTTCCAAGGTTTTCAAAACCATTTTTCCATTTCCATATTAGGTGTGTTTTTCTTTCTAAGCTCATCCCCTTGCCACGGGAGGCGTTTAGCAAACAAACACACGCCCTTCATCAAGAAGGGTACACACATTAATAGGTGCAACCTGTCCACTGCACTCACTTGTGGATCAGAGCGTCTTTACCATCCACCAAGATAGAAGCCCATCCACTTCTACCCTAGGTCTAAGTGGATGTTCTCGACATTCGACTCTCAGACCCGAATGCCAATTCATGTCCGTATGAGGACAGAGACCTTATCTTGGTCTCATACACATGGAGCTCAAACACAATAGTTTTAGGAAGCCCAAACACAGTATCTTCGTGGAGTCCAAACACAGTAACTTCGTGACTAACTAGTACAACGAGAAACCCAAACGTAGTAGCTTCTCCTTCTCTTATTGCCACCATGTCATCCAACAGCCATTACGACCCATCACTACCCCTTAGGGTATCTTGATGGTCTCGTACCACAAGTGCATGCACAAACAATAGTTTTTCATTTTCTTTGTAATTCTCTTTGGTGTCGACGGTCCAACGATCCCGACACTCAACCCGGTTTGCAGTTATTTGTCTAACTGGTCCATCAACCTAGCCTTGATGCACTACAGCTAGCCCATCAAGCCTTGTTGGTACTGACTTGGTACAATGGTGAATCACACAATTAATTCCACTTTTAATGAGAGTTTTCATGGCTCTTCCTATTCATGTTTATTTATGGGCTTCAGCCCATGTGCACTGCACGTGTTTTTAAAAACTGGGCATTGATCCCCACAAATTCAAAAATCGAGGTTTCTAGCTTATCTGAGTTGTTCTAGCTCCAGTCAAGAAGGTCTCCCAATTGGTTTAAGCATTGGCACATAGTCAGGGGAGAAGACTTCTAACAAAAATGTATTTTCACTTCATCTCTCCAACTGGGTGTGATGATACCTCCGCTTACAACCGGCAAGCGGGTTTCTCCTTCCTTCAAGGAAGTCTATCATACCAACTGGGTATAATTTCCTCTACTTACAACCGATAAGTAGGTTTTAGCTTAGTACGCCCATCACTCCAACCGGGTGTGATGTTAAAGTTCCATTCAAAAGTGGTTTTTTCGTTTCTAAAGTGCTCACCATCCCAACCGGGTATGATGTAAATAAGCCCACTCACCCGATGAACGTGACGTGTTCGTCCCTAGTCGGTTTCCAAGTCGACACTAGCTTTTCCTTACTGGCGTTCCAATTTCTCATGTCCCTACATGATTTGGGCATCTTTATCAATTTAGGTTTGGCATTACAGCTATCGTTTTCTCATGTATGAGCAACTAGGCTCAAATTTGTTGCTTTATTACACTTAGGTTTCTAAAGTTCATTTTCCCTAACTTTAGATCCCTAATGCTAATTTTTCCCCAAATTGAGTCTCAAGGTTTCCAAAATTCCCTTTGGGTCCTCAATTTACTCAAAATTATTAAAGGGGATCAAGTTTCCCAAATTTTCAATTTTGTCCCCAACTTTTCAAAAATTACAATTTTGCCCCTACTTTCCAAAAATGACAATTTGGTCTCAAATGTTCCGAAAATTTACCAATTGATCTCTCAACATCTTTCACATTGCCAATTGGCCTTCAATTTTGAGAAATTGCATGAAGGTCCCTCAATTGTTTGAAATCCCCAAATTTTCCCCCAATTTCTCCCCTTTTAAACTGACTGGATTTGATTTCTTCAAATTGGCTATTCAATCAAAGTTAATTGCTCAAATGCAAGGTATGGATCACTTCCTACACTTCCATACAATTCAATTGAGCTTTGAATCGCAGCAGTTGAGTTTAAATTGAGCTCAAACAGAGCTTCGCCGGAAAACTACTTATAGAGAGAGAAAGCTTTGAAAGTTTACCGTCGAAGGTGTGGTAGCCCAAGCTCTTGATCTATGGATGTAGCTCTCATCCTGAGGTGATTTCTAGGATTAATAATTGCTACAATTGACATCCATTCAAGGGAGAATTTTATTAGTAAACTTTACCACTTTCTCTCTCTAACTCTGACCTACAACAACTGAGGAAGGCTGAATTAGCTTACCTTTCAGCTCTGTTGAGGTCATGTGAGGGTCGCGAGGCTGTTGGGGAGGCTTGGTTGGAGGAGGGCTAAATTTGATCGAATTTAGCTCGGCCAAAACAGGGCAGCTTCAATCCATCGGAGCAGCTTCACTGTTTGATTCTGCCAGCGCTTCTCCTATAGTGCTTTGGTCAAAATGAAGTTGTTGCCCGGTATCTGACTTCCCCCGAGTTTATAGGACCCGACCTTGCCTTCATGTTTTGCCAGAAAATGGAGTAGTTGAGAGATAATGGAGATTTGAGGTGTGTGGAGGATGAATGGAAAGGAGCACTTTATATAGGGAGCTCGGGGACCCTCTACTCGACAACTTTCCATTTAAGCTTATCCTTGTCCTGAAACGTTTTGATCAGAATTGTTTTTCCTTCATCAGTGTTATCCGTTTCTGCATTGAATGAATAGTGATGCCTTCTGAAGTAATAAGATGACATTGTTCTGAACTAGACCGTACCGGTCAGACCGGGTTCAATGCATAAATCAGTCGGTTCATGCCCGATTTGATCGGTTTTCTAAAAATTAAAAATTTCTAAATTCATATAAATTCATTCTTCATCTAATGGTGTCTTCAATTCCCCAATTTTATCAATTTAAACCACCAAGAAAAATGAATTTAGGAACCGGTTCGAGTGTGCTTCAAACTGATTCAATTCGGTTCAAGTCCAATTCACTTGAATCGGTCTGGTTTTCTCTTCCAATTCATCCCAAGGTTCTTTTCCATGATTTTTATGATTCTTTGAGTCACTCAGGATTTCTCAATTTCTCAATTTACCCTTTCCCTATCGGTTGTGGTCTGTGAATTGGGTCAGTTTTCTCTTTTGAAACAACCAGTACTTTTCCCGGTTTTCTTATCTATAAATGGACGGGGTTTATAATGCTAACCTATAGGAAGTTTCTCATGCCCTTACTCGATTTGGTCGGATCATCATGAGCAACCTACCACTCTCCTGGTAAATTAAGGGTTTTCCCCTTCATTAAACTATGAGGAGTAAAGCGTCCTTTAAACCTGTACCTTTCCTAGAATTACATTTATCAAAACTGCATAAATTTTGAACTTACATACCTTTCTTGTAGGTTTAGCTAGCTGAAGGTCTTTAGGTCGATTTTTCCCTTGATTTCCTGAAAAGGTGTAAATGGAGGGGGTGAGTTCGACAACTCAGTGAATGGGTGTTTAAAATATGAATTTCAGAAAAATAAAGTTTGAACTGGAGTATGCCATACTCCTTATTTTCTTTAAAACTCTTTCTTCCTCAATTTTCTCGATTTTCAAAACCATTATTTCTCATTAACCACAGTCGGTGTGTTTAACAATCAACACACGCCTTTCATCATGAAGGGATCACACATTCACAGTGTCACGCCCCTACCTGGTTTGGTCGAATCCCCGTGAACAACCTGTCGCTTTCTTAGTTCAAGAGGGGTTTCCCTCTTCTTTAATTCAAGAGAAGTCAAGCGTAATCTCAACTTTGTTCCCTAGAATAACATATATCAAATAAGATGCAAGCTTAAGAAAAATTTAAGCAAACTTGATAGAGGGTAAGACTTAGTGTTATCCCTAATCATTTCTCTATTTCCTAAAATGGGATAAAAAGGGTGGGTGAGTTTCTACAACTCAATGAATAGGTCTTTTAAAAAAAATGAAGTTTCAATAAAATAGTTTTTAAATTGGAGTGTGCTAGACTCCTTATTTCCTTTCATACATTTCAACCTCAAACTCTCGGTTTAAAAATCATTATTTCTTATTAACCATAATTGGTGTGTCTAACATTCAACACACACCCTTCATCATTAAGGGATCACACATTTGTAAGGGAAACACGTCCACTGCACCCACTTGTGGCATCGGAGCAACTTTACCGGCCATCTATATAGAAGCCCGTCCACTTCTATCCTTAGAATGAGTGGATATATGAGACATCCGACCCTCAATCCCATAAAGAAAAACTTTATGTCTGTATGAGGACAGAGACCTCATCCCGACCCCACCCCGTATCATGAGCATGAAGCTACATCGAGCTTCCTTGACTGCTGGCACGACAATCTACCCTTATCTCCACCATGTCGTCCAGTAGCCCCTAGATCCATCACTACCCCTCTTGGGCATCTTAAAGGTCCTACCTTAGTGCATGCACAAAACAACAATTTTCTGATAAGCCATTTAATCTTTGGTGCCACTAGTCCAACGGCCTCGACCCTCAACTCAACCTACAGCTGTTTGTCTCTACCTGTCTGTTGACCTGTCATGTCGCACTGCCACTAGTCCATCGAGTATGTTGGTCATGTCTTGGCACCATGGCCAAACATATCATTCATTTAAAGTTTTCATAGCTGAAACTCATGTTTGTTTATGAGCTCCTGCTGGTGTCAACTAGCCTTGGGCCCACTATACGATATTTACAAAAATCGGGCATATTAGCCCCCAATTTCCAAAATCGAGGCCTCCGTCCTATCTGATCATTTCGAGCTCCCGTCAAGAAGGTCTCACAAAAAGTTTAAGCAGTGGCAAACAGTTAGGGGAGAGCACTTCCGACAAAATAATCTTTTAGTCATCCATCATACCAATCAGGTGTGAGGACATCTCCACTCATAATCAATGAACGGGTTTTCTACATACAGGAAGTTCATCATAACAACCCGGTATGATCTTACACTCGGTAATTAGTTTTTACGCGTAATTTCCACATCACTATTATTCAAGTGTAATGTTTAAAATTCCACTCATTAGTGGGTTTTCATTTCTGACGTGCTTATCATCCCAAATGGGTATGAAATAAAATCGCACTCACCAGATAACGTAGTGATTTCCTCTTAACCGGTTCTTTGTCTTTATGCGAGCTTGTCCTTGCTTGTGTTCCTGGTACTTCGTGTTCCTACACGATATAAACATTTTTTTTCATTATCCCTTGGCCTAATAGCCTCCATTCATCATGAATGAGTGAAATACTCAAACTTTTCAATTAATTACAATTAGGTCCCTAAAGTTTTTTTCTTTAACTTTAGGTCCCTAATGCCGATTTTTCCCTAAATTGAGTCTTGAAACTTCTAAAATTCACCTTGGAACCTCAATTTATTCAAAATCATAGAAAGGGATACAAGTTTTCTAAATTCCCAATTTGGTCCTCAATTTTTCCAAAATTACCATTTTGCCCCTACTTTACTAAAATGGTAAATTTTACCCCAAAATTTCCAAAAATAGCCAATTGGTCCTCCAACATCTTTTCCATGCCCAATTGACCCTCAATTTTAGGAAATTGAACTTTAGTCCCTCGAATTTTTTAAATCACCAGTTTTTCCCCCAATTTCAACCTTCCAACTCGATCGAATTTGATTTCATCAAATTGACCGATCAAATGAGTTTAATTGTTGAAATTGAAGTTAGATTTGATTTCCTACACCTCCATACGATTCAATTGCACTTTGAATTGCACAATTTAATGTCAAAACGAGCTCAAATGGAGCTTTGCCGAAAAATGGAACATACGGAGAGAAAGCTTCGAAAGCTTATCATTAGGGGCACGGTGGTCCGAGCTTTCAATCTGGGCATATAGCACTTGTCCTAAGGTTCCTTCTAGGATCAAGAATCACCTCAATTCATGTTGAATTGAGGGAGAATTTGGTCAATAAATATCTATCGGTTCTGTCTTTAGCACAGATTGGAATACATAAAGGGGAGCCAAATTGGCTTACCTTTCTGCTCTAATTCAGCTCAAGGAGGGTTGTGGAAGTGTTGGGAGGGCTTGGTTTGGAATGAGAAGGGCTTGAATTGGGCACTTTCAGCTTGGCCGAAATAAGGCAGCTTTGATTCGTCGAAGCTGCTTCACTATTCTATCACGTCGGCCTTTCTCCTGTGAACCTCGGAGCAATTGGAGATTACCACCATGTAGTTGACTTCTCCCCGAGTCTAAGGAACCTTACCACACCTTCTTTGGCTCAGAAAATACCCTATATCGGAGCTTTGGTTCGAGATTCATCAAAAAACTGAGTAGTTGAGAGAGAGTGAGGTTTTCAGGTGTTTGGAAGACGAATGGAGGGGCTATTTATATTGGGAGCTCAGGGACTCGTCGGCCATCTGTTTGGCACCTTAATGATAGTCATTGATGTCCTAAAACATACTGAATGGAATCATTTCCTCTTCATCAGTGCTGCTTCAATTTTCTAATGAGTGAACAATGTTGTCATCTGAAGGAAGAAGACAACACTATTCTGAACTGGGTTCAATGCTTAAACCGGTCGGTTCAAGCCCGATTCGACCGAGTTTTTCAAAATTAATAATTTCTAAATATATCTAAATTCATTCTCTATCCAATGGTGGCCTCAATTCTCCAATTTGAATTTTCTAAGCCACCTAAAAAAATGAATTTAACACTGGTTTAATAGTGGTTCAAAACGGTTCAAACCGGTTAAGATCCAACTCACCTGAACAAGTCTGGTTTTCTCTTCCAAATTGTCCTAAGTCCTTTTCCAAGGTTTTTATGACCCCTTTGGGTCATTCGGGAGTTGTAAATTTCCCAATTTTCCTGTTCTCTAATGATCGGGTTTGCGAATTAGTTCAGTTTTATCACTCGGTTTGACCGGTTCTTTTCTCAATTTTCCTTAACTCCAAAGGGTGGGGTTTATAACTCTCCCCTCCTTTTAGGAGTTTTGTCCACAAAATTTATTCCACATCCTTTATACTATAATGAATCTTCAATAATATAAATTTGTAGTTTATCAACCTACAAACTTCTCAATTGTTTTCATTTATCCCTTATATCACATACTTAAGATTTTCTTTTCATTCACATCCCTTTCTCATTCCATGGAGCTTACTTTAGCTAAGCGTATCTCACTGGAATGCTTAAGGTCATATCCTTAAATTTACATTCTTCGTTTACCCAAAGCACTATTTCTCCATTCCAAAATTGTTTACTTAAGATTTTAGGATTGGGAGTTCCAAAATACCCAATCCTTCTTGCATCCGGTTATTTTCTTTATTGTTGTCCTTCTTAACTTAGTGTCCATTCCAGCATCGCGTACATACTTCCACAGGTGTTGGTGTTATCACCTTTTCATCCTACATTGATCCTTCCATAATTCTTTGGTTATTACTTCTTCGTTCCACATTTAACGCCTAACCTTGTCATGCTCAAATCATAAACTCTTCCTTACCTAAGTCATATTTCCTTAGGAGAGTTGAGCTTACATGTCCCTTACTACACGACATTCTTTGGAACTTGTCTTTGACGTCATATCCTTTATAACCGTATTGGTTTCATTGCTCGTCTTTTTCCAACTTCTTTATGGGGTCTTTCAAATTTTCAAATTTTTTAGTTTCCCGATACTTACTGATATGTTGAAGATCTTCCTTTCTTATGTCATTCCTCATTCCCAAGGGCATCCTTTCCCTTAAGGATTCTTCTCTTTCGTAAATCACTCTTACTCACTCGTGATCATTTCAAGATCCTTTATTCCTAGTTATTTCCTTTCTTACTCGTATGGCATCTTTTGATGTTGTCTTCCTACTTACCTGTTACTTGGGTTTAACTTATCCCTTGACCTTCATGATTACTTTCCCTTTGCACTTGATCCTTTCATCTCCAGCAGCTTGTCTTTGAGGAGCTTTATCTTCTTTCCAATTTCGTTGGTTCCATTTCCTCCTAATTGGTACACATATGTATTTCCAAGGTTCCCTTCCTTGGTAAGTTTTACACTTATTTTCTTCCGAAATTTCCTTCTAGTTTTACCATTGTGAATATCCAATCCTTGAATGACATTTCTTGATGCCATCTTCTCCTGCTTACCTTTACCCTTGAGATCCTACAAGTACTTCTCATCTATCTCACCTCATTCCCACTTGCTTCCAATACTCATCTCTTCCTTTGAGGTGGAGTTCACATCCCCTTTATTTCAAAATCTCTCATTCATCCAGCAGAAAATCTATTTAATATTTTCATAGCTTTAGGGTTGTTACTCCGATCTTAGCCATTGATCTCTTTAAGGCTTTCCTCTTCCCTTATTTCCCAAAGGTTTTGGTCTTTCCATCCTTTCCTTCTTTACTAGAATTGTGACTTTCACAAGGGTCAATTCGTTAACTGTCCCACTTGTATTATCCTCTTCATTTAATTATTTTGAGATGGTTGTCTCTCAAATCTTTGTGCCCTTGGTATCCATCCCATTGCCTTATTTAGGGTGTAATCCTTACTACACCCTAGTTCTTATTAGAGCGTAGTTATTCTTTCGGATGATTTGGTTATTATGGGTTATTTTCTTCAATTGGATTTGTCTAAAATCCCTATTTTGTTCCCTGCTCTCTTACACGTAGATCATACTTGCCCTCCAGGTATTTACTTAGTCGACTATGTCCTTTAATAAGATCATGCTTCCTGCTCTAGTTTATGATATCTCATCTGTTGATTACCTTAGCGTGGAACTTCCTGCTTTCCATGACTCCACTTCTTACCTTCATTCTTCTTCTAGGGACTTCTATCCTAAAATTTTCACGTTCATTTTCCTCTATTTCTCCTTGAAAGTTCTCCCTTCATTCTTTTCTTATACTTCCCAACCTTTGTATGGTGATTCATCTAGGCTTTCTTCCTTATCTTCTATTCATTTTTGTTTTGCATCCTTATCTCCAAACAGAGTCCTTTATAACTATCGAGTTCCTAAGGACGTGTGTCCTAATTCTTTTCCAAGTATTGGTATTATTCCAAGAGTTTCTTTATATCGTACTTCTTTCCCTTCTTCTTCTCCTTGCCCTACCTTCATTATCTTAACATTTTTAGTGCTTCCCCTAACCTTCTTTCTTTCTTCCTGATCAACTTCCATTCCTTTGGTTTTCCTTTGAATAATCTATTCTTATTTGTTTTCTTTACTCTGATCCTTTGAACCCTTCCTTAACTCCATAGATTTTTTGCTCACTTCCTTTTGTTCTAACTGCTCCTTCCTTCCCTTAGCTAGGATTCATCTTCCTTGGGTGACTCTAAGTGTTTCTTCCTTGCCAAATTTATTGTACTTTTGAGAATAATTTTAAAGATTAAGGTTAACTATAAATAACATGTTTTCCTTCCTTGGGTGATTTCCTATCCATTTATGTTAATCCTTGTTTGCATTCACTTATGGGTTGAATTTATCAAGGAAACTCAGAAGTTTTATAAAAAATTTCAGTTCCATTCATTCAATAAATATTTTCTTGCCATACCTGGCTTATTATAGGAATTTTCTACCCCCTAATCCCTTGGAGTTATAGACTGAGAGCTAGCCTTGGAACAGTTGTGGGACTCTTTATCAAATGGCTCTAAGGAACTAGTTGGGGTCCATTTGTATTCCCTTTTGGGACGAATTTTATGTATGGCCTCCAATCTGTACCACCTTAGTACCTCAACCTCGCACTCATACATCCACTTCATCCATTTGGAGGGATTGAAGTTGGACTGAGTAGGTAGGGGTACTTGGTGGACTTTCATGAAGGTGGCATACGCATCCTAGTAGTTGTTTTAGGCCTCCTTCTTGATTGGATTCCTCTCTAGTTGTTGTGGGGTTGGAGGGGGGGTTGGGCTCCTAGGAGGAGGTACAGGTTCCTCTTGTCTATGAGGAGGGTATGTGATGCCTTCTAGTTCCAATAAGGCTTCCACTAGTTTACGATAATCATCCACCATGTCTTTGGGTACTCTTTTCTCACCTTTTAAAAATCTTTGAACAACTGCCTCCCTTTGGGGCAAGTGTCTTTTTCAGGGTTATGGGTGGAGGATTGGATTTCACTATGAATTTCCTAGGGATTCTCCTCCTAACACGAGAGTTAAAGTTGGATTACTGTCAGGGCATAATATTGATAATGTTTCAAAAGAACTTAGCTTTGATACCACTCAAGTTGTCATGTCCCGACTCGGTTTGGTCAGATCCCTGTGAACAACCCGCCGATCTCTTAGTTCAAGAGGGGTTTCCCCCTTCTTTAATTCAAGAGGAGCCAGGCATAATATCAACTTTGTTCCTTGGAATAACATATATCAAATAAGATGCAAGCTTAAAAAGAATTTAAGCATACCTGACAGAAGGTAAGGCTTGGTGTTATCCCTAGTCATTTCTCTATTTTTAGAAAAGGGGTAAAAAGGGTGGGTGAGTTTCTACAACTCAGTGAATGGGTCTTTTAAAAAAATGAATTTTCAATAAAAAATAATTTTTAAATTGGAGTGTGTCAGACTCCTTATTTCCTTTTAGACATTTAATCCTCAAAATCTCGATTTAAAAATCATTATTTCTCATTAACCACAATCGATGTGTTTAACATTCAATACACGCCCTTCATCATGAAGGGATCACACATTCGCAGGGCAGCACGTCCACATCACCCACTTGTGGTGTCGGAGCGACTTTACCGGCTACCTAGATAGAAGCTTGTCCACTTCTATCCTGAGAATGAGTGGATGTATGAGACATCCCACCCTCAATCATGTAAAGAAAAACTCTGTGTTCATATGAGGATAGAGACCTCCCGACCCCACCCCGGTCCCATGTGCATGAAGCTATGTCGAGCTTCCCTGACTACTGGCATGACAATCTGCCCTTATCTCCACCATGTCATCCAGTAGCCCCTAGGACGCATCACTACCTCTCTGCAAGCACAAAACAATAGTTTTCCTCATGAGCTATTTAATCTTTAGTGCCACTAGTTCAACGGCCCCGACCCTTAACTCGACCTGTAGCTATTTGTCTCGACTCGTCCGTCGACCTATCATGTCGCACTATCGTTAGTCCATCGAGTATGTCTGTCTTGTCTTGGTACCATGGCCAAACATATCATTCATTTAAATTTTTCATGGCTTAAACTCATGTTTGTTTACGAGCTCCTGCTTGTGCCAACTGGCCTTAGGCCCACTATATAAGATTTTAAAAAATCGGGCATATTAGCCCCCAAGTTCCAAAATTGAGGCCTCCGGCCTATCTGAGCATTTAGAGCTCTCGTCAATAAGGTCTTCCAAAAAGTTTAAGTAGTGGCACATATTCAGGAAAGATCACTTCCGACAAAATAATCTTTTAGTCATCCATCATACCAATTGGGTGTGAGGACATCTCCACTAATAATCGATGAACGAGTTTTCTACTTCCTTCTAGGAAGTTCATCATACCAGCTGGGTATAATCTACTTACACTCGTTAAGTAGTTTTTCCAAGTAATTTCCACATCACTCTTATTCAGGTGTGATGTTTAAAATTCCACTCAGTAGTGGGTTTTCATTTCCGATGTGCTTATCATCCCAACTGTTATGATATAAAATCCTACTCACCCGATAGTGTAGTGTATTTTTCCTCTTAATCAACTCTTTTACTCACGTGAGCTTGTCCTTGTTGGTGTTCCTAATACTTCGTGTTCCTACACGATATGAGCATCCTTCTTAATTAACCTTTGGCCTAATAGCCTTCATTCCTCATGACTGAACAAAATGCCCAACTTTTTAATTATTTGCATTTAGGTCCCTAAAGTTCTTTTTCCTTAACTTTATGTCCTTAATGCAAAATTCCCCCCAAATTGAGTCTCAAAACTTCTAAAATTTACTTTGGAACCTCAATTTACTCAAAATCACAAAAGGGGTTCAAGTTTTCCAAATTTCCAATTTGGTCCCTGACTTTTCAAAAATTACCATTTTGCCCCTACTTTACAAAAATGGCAATTTGACCCCTAAAAATTCCAAACATTGACCAATCGGTCCTCCAACATCTTTATCATGGTCAATTGGCCCTCAATTTTGGGAAATTGTACTTTGGTTCCTCAATTTTTCAAAATTCCCAAATTTGAATTTTCTAAGCCACTTAGAAAAATAAATTTAGAAACTAGTTCAATAGTTGTTCAAACCTATTAAAACCGGTTCAATCCGGTTCATGTTCGGTTCACCTGAACCGGTTTGGTTTTCTCTTCTAATTCATCCTAAAGTCCTTTTCCATGACTTTTGTGACTCTTTAGGTCACTCGGGATTTGTAAATTTTCCGTTTTTCCCTTTATCTAATTGTTGTAGTTCATGAACTATGTCGGTTTTCTCACCCGGATTGACCGGTTCTTTCCCCGGTTCCCTTGTCTTTAAGGGACGAGGTTTACAACACTCCCCTCCTTTTAGGAGTTGTCCCCAAAACTAAATCTTAATGTTAGCTTGGACATGTTAACATTTCGGTCGTTCTTTCACTTAGACCACTTTATATTACACGCTTAAAGAATTTCTTTTCCTTTTCTTTGTTTACTCCTTCCATGGAGTTTATCATAACTAGTATGTCTTGTCCGCGAGTCCAAAGGTATATCCCTAGGTTCACATCTTCATTTGCTTAGGACATGATTCTTCCCCTTGAGGTTCTTACTCAAGATTTCTGGATTATACGATCCCTGAAAGTGGGAATGACCATTATCCATTCAACTTACATAACCATGTCAGTTTTTGTAATCCCAATTTGGCTTCTTTGCTCTTCCAAAACAGGTCACACTTGACTGTCCCAATATACCCTCAACCATTTGTGGTTCCTTATGAGGTTCGTTATATCGGGTTAAGCCTCATATGATCCATCTGGCGATTTCTTAGCTTCGGGTTAAGGTCTTACTTCCTACTTTTATCCTTCTACCTAGGGACTCCGTCTGGGTTCAACCTCCCTAACGCTCCTCAAAGATCACACCTTGTTATCCCAAGACATCCTATTTATCTTTCATGTTATGGGCTTGTCTTTTATGGAGGAGGTGCTTCCTTCTTTGCTCCTAGGTGGCTTGTAGCACTTCTTAAGGGAAAATTCCCTTTATCCACATTCTACTTTGTCTAGGTTTTCTAAAGATTCTACCATTGGTCTTCTTCCTATGATCCTTTGTAAACCCCACACATTTGAGTTAAGGAAAACCGGGAAAATAACCGGTGAAAACGAATAAAAAAACCAAATCGGTTTACATTTGGGAATAAGCAATATAAAAATTTACAACTTTCGGTTGATCTAAAAGATTTATTAAACATTGGAAAAGGAATTTAAGACAAATTAGAAAACAAAAACCAAATTGGTTCAGGTGAACTAAATTCCATAAGAACTTCAAAGTTAAGCGTGCTTACCTTAGAGTAGTGTGAGGATGGGTGATCTCCTGGGATTAATACCAATAATTTATGGTAATATTAATACTAGTAATAAATCTCACCCATTTAATACACGGGTTTTACGACTATATAAAGAGATCATCCCCATTTCATTCTCCTCATACCTGAACACTTCTCTCTCTCTCTCTCTACTGCTCCATTTCCCGATAAAGCTTGAACCAAAGCTTTGACTTGAACAAAGGTCGGGCTCCTTAGAACCGGGGAGAAGACAGCTATCTGATAGCAAACTCCAATCAATCCGAGAATCGTTAGAGAAGCATCGACATGATGGAATAGTGAAGCAACTCCAGCGGACCGAAGCTGCCCTATTTTGGCCAAGCTGAAATCGGCCATTTCAAGCCCTCCTCAGGCCAAACCAAGCCCTCCCAACACTTCCTCAGCCTTTCCAAGGCCGAATTAGGACCGAAAGGTAAGCCAATTCGGCTCTCCTTTATAGTTTTCGATCGGTGCTAGAGAGAGAGTCGACCGAATTTCAATGACGAAATTCTAATCCAATTCCGCATCAATTGATACAATACTTGATTTTAGGATGAACCTCAGGATGAGACCTATCTGCCCAGATCGAAAGCTCGGACTGTCGTGCCTTCACCGATGAGTAATTGAAGCTCTCTTTCTCTACAGTCTGTTTTCCGGCAAGGCTCCGTTTGAGCTCATTCCGACGTTAAAATCTGCGATTCAAAGTTTCTTAGAATCGTATGAACATACAGGAACTCAATTTCAACTCCAATTTCAATAATTAGAAGTGTTTGATCGGTTAATTTCATGAAATCAAATTCAGTAGTGTTGAAGAGTTGAAATTGGGGGAAATTTTGGGAATTTTCGAAATTCAAAGGGGACAAAATACAATTTTATGAAATTGAGGGTCAATTGGGCATGAAAATAATGTTAGAGGACCAATTGAGGAATTTTGGAAATTTTGGGGAAAAACTTACCATTTTTGTGAAAGAAGGGCAAAATGGTAATTTTGGAAAAATTGGGGAACCAAATTGGAAATTTGGAAAATTAAACCAATGGCCCCAACCCTCAACTCGACCTCCAACTGTTTGTCTCAACTAGTCCGTCGACCTGTCTTATCACATTGCCATTAGTCCATCGAGTATGTCAGTCCTGTCTTGGTACCATGGCGAAACACATCATTCATTAAAGTTTTCATGGCTTAATCTCATGTTTGTTTATGAGCTCCTGCTCGTGACGACTGACCTTGGGCCCACTGTACGAGATTTTCAAAATCTGGCATTTTAGCCCCCAAGTTCCAAAACCAAGGCCTCCGGCCTATCTAAGATATTCGAGCTCCCGTCAAGAAGGCCTCCCAAAAAGTTTACGCAGTGGCACACAGTCAAGGGAGAGCACTTCTGGTAAAAATAATTTGTTCATCTGTTCATCACACCAACCTAGTGTGAGAACATCTCCGCTAATAACCAATAAGTGAGTTTTCTACTTTCTTCCAAAAAGTCTATCAAACCAACTGGTAATGATCTACTTACAACTATTAAGTAGTTTTTCCGTGTGTTTCTCACATCACCCCATCCAGGTGTGATGTTAAAATTCCACTTGATAGTGATTTTTCATTCTGAGGTATTCATCATCCCAACTGGGTATAATGTGAAAATTCTCACTCAACCCATATTGCAGTGTATTTTTCCTCTTAAACGGCTCTTTGTCTCACTCGAGCTTGTACGTACTAGCATTCCTGGTAGTTCATGTTCCTACACGATATGAACATACTTGTTCAATAACTTTTGGCCTAATAGCCTTCATTCGTCATTAATGAACAAAATGCCCAACTTTTTAATTATTTGTATTTAGGTCTCTAAAGTTTTTTTTCCTTAATTTTATATCCCTAATGCAAAATTTCCCCCAAATTGAGCTCCAAAACTTCTAAAATTTACTTTGGGACCTCAATTTACTCAAAATCACAAAAGGGATTCAAGTTTCCCAAATTTCCAATTTGGTCCCTAACTTTTTAAAAATTACCATTTTGCCCCTAATTTACAAAAATGGCAATTTGACCCCCAAAAATTTCAAAAATCGACCAATTGGTCCTCCAACATCTTTTTCATGGCCAACTAGCCCTCAATTTTGGGAAATTGCACTTTGGTCCCTCAATTTTTTGAAATTCCAAAATTTCCCCAAAATTTCCCTCAATTTCCCATTTTAAAACTGACCGAATTTGATTTCATCAAATTAACCATTCAATCGAGTTTAATTATTGAAATTGAAGGTAAAATTGGGTTCCTACACTTCCACATGATTCAATGGAACTTTGAATCGTGTCATTTGGATCCGAATTAAGCTTAAATTGAGCTTTATCGGAAAACTAGTCTTAGAGAGAGAAAGCTTCAAAAGCTTACCGTTAGGGGTGCGACGGTCCGAGCTTTCAATCTGGGCAGATAACTCTTGTCCTAAGGTTTCTCCTATGATCAAGAATCGCATCAATTCATGCCGAATTGAGGGAGAAATTGGTCAGTGAAATTTCTCCGATTTTCTCTCTAACACTAATCGAAAATTATAGAGTGTAGCTAAATTGGCTTACCTTTCAACTCTAATTCAATCATATGAGAGCTATGAAAGTGATGGGAGAGCTTGTTTTGGCCTAAGAAGGGCTCAAATTGGTCGTTTTTAGCTCATCCGAAATAGGGCAGCTTCATTCTGCCATAGCTGCTTCGTTGTTCTATCACGCCAGCATTTCTCCAGCGATCCTCGGAGCAAATGGAGACTACCCTCAGGTAGCTAACTTCTCCCTTAATCTAAAGAACCTGACCTCACCTTCTTTAGCTCAAAAAACTCCAATGTCAGAGCTCTGGTTTGAGCTTCACCAGAAAATGGAGCAGTAGGGAGAGAGAGAAGTTTTTAGGTGCGATGAGAATTAATGAGGATGAGCTTTTTATATAAGAAGCTCATGGACTTCTTGGTCGTCGATTGGCACCTTTATGGTCATTATTCATTGCCTAAAACTCCTTGGCCAGAGACTTTTCATGATGAAGGATGTGTGTTGGGTGATGACACACCGGTAACTAAGAAAAAATGGAAAAATCCAAATTTTTAAATGAAGGGATTTTTTTTTTTTTTGAAAAGAAAGGAGTATGGCACACTCCATATAAATATTTTTCTTAAAAGTTAAAAGTAAACCTTTGAAAACCCATTCACTGAGTAGTCGTACTCACCCCCTTCCTTATATCCCTTTTAGGAAATCCCGGAGAGCCTACCTCGAAAGACCATCAACTAAGATGCCTGTAAGACAGGTATGTAAAGTTTAAAATTTCATGCAGTTTTGATTATGCTATTCCAGGAAAATGGTGTAAGTTTAAAGAACGCCTTACTCTTTACGGATTATAATAAGGGGAAACCCTTTAATAAACCGGGAGAGTGGCGGGTTGTTCATAGGGATCCGACCAAACTGGGTCGGAGCGTGACATCCTTCCTCAGGTAATTGAGGCACACATCATATTATTGAGGGATAGAAAGTTTTTTTTTAGAAACTCATAATCTTATTCATTATTGAAGTAAGAATACAGTTTGGGTTTTTAACATCTCTTAAGGGAGATTGTTACAATGATGGTTTGAGAAGTACTCAATAATATGTTATGGTATAGAAGGATTTCTTCTTGAGTGAGATTGGGATCCCTAGCCAAAATTGTGGTCCTTGTAATGTTATCCCTTCGAGCTTCTATAGGGGTGGAGGTATCCTTATTGGAAGGTATCGCTTTGACTCCTTGTGGTGTGGGATAGTCCTTTGCTATGTGTCCCACCTTCCTACACTCATAACAGATCCTCTCAGGTCTTGTCCTTCGTAATGTTGGGCATCTTTTTATGTAGTGTCCCTATTGCCCACGTCTATAACAGATCATCTCCTTGTGTGGACCTTTGTGGTTTCTCCAATATTTTGTGCATTGTGGGGGCCTTTCTAAGGGATTCCTAGTGGTTCGATGTTTTGCCGTCCTTGAGCCCGAACACCTTGGAAGTTGTTTTGTCGAGTCTTCTTTGACTCGGGATTACTCCAAGAGTCATCCTATACTTCTGGTTCATTTCCTCCTTTGGGATGGGGTTCTTCCTGGCTTCCAAGGTGGCTAAGGTAGCACAAGTTTGTTTGGCTTCTTTTCTTGAGGCCATCTGTAAATTTTAAAAGTATTCCTATTTACTATGTTATATAGAATTGATAATGTATTCGATTAAACAGGCTCTGATACCATTCAAGTTGTCATGCCCCGACCCGGTTTGGTCGAATCCCCATGAGCAACCCACCACTCTCCATGTTTATTAAGGGTTTTCCCATTCTTTAAACCTTGAAGAGTAATGCGTCCTTTAAGCATGTACCTTTCCTAAAATAACATTTATCAAAATTGCATAAAATTTGAACTTACATACCTGTCTTGCAGATTTAGCTAGTTGAAGGTTTTTAGGTTGGTCTTTCCATCAATTTCCTAAAAAGGTGTATAGGGCGGGGGTGAGTTCGATAACTTAGTGAATAAGTGTTTAAAATATGAGTTTCAAAAAAATATAGTTTGAACTGGAGAGTGCCAAACTCCTTATTTTCTTTAAAACTCTTTCTTCCTTAATTTTCTCGATTTTCAAAACCATTATTTCTCATTAACCATAGTCGGTGTGTTTAACAATCAACACACTCCCTTCATCATAAAGGGATCACACATTCATAGGGTAGCCCGTCCACTGCACCCACTTGTGGCGTCAAAGCAACTTTATGGGCCACCTAAATAGAAGCTCATCCACTACTACCTTGGGAATGAGTGGATGTACATGACACCCGACCCTCAAACCTGAAAAGAAACACTGTGTCATATGAGGATAGAGACCTCATCTCAACCCCACCCTGACCACACCCCGATCTTGTGCACATGAAACTACGTCGAGCTTCCCAGACTATTGGCACGACAAACTACCCTTATCTCCACCATGTCGTCCAGTAGCCCCTAGGACGCATCACTACCCCTCTTGGGCGTCTTGATGGTCCTGAACCTCAGTGCATGCATAAAATAATAGTTTTCCTTATAAGCCATTTAATATTTACTGCCACTAGTCCAACGGCCCCAATCCTCAACTCGACCTCCAACTGTTTGTCTCGACTAGTCCGTCGACCTGTCTTATCGCATTGCCATTAGTCCATCGAGTATGTCGGTCCTGTCTTGGTACCATGGCCAAACACATCATTCATTAAAGTTTTCATGGCTTAATCTCATGTTTGTTTATGAGCTCCTGCTCGTGCTGACTGACCTTGGGCCCAATGTACAAGATTTTCAAAATCTGGCATTTTAGCCCCTAAGTTCCAAAACCAAGGCCTCCGGCCTATCTAAGATATTCGAGCTCCCGTCAAGAAAGCCTCCCAAAAAGTTTACGCAATGGCACACAGTCAAGGGAGAGCACTTCTAGTAAAAATAATTTGTTCATCTGTTCATCACACCAACCTAGTGTGAGAACATCTCCGCTAATAACCGATAAGTGAGTTTTCTACTTTCTTCCAAAAAGTCCATCATACCAACTGGTAATGATCTACTTACAACTATTAAGTAGTTTTTCCATGTGTTTCTCACATCACCCCATCCAGGTGTGATGTTAAAATTCCACTTGATAGTGATTTTTCATTCCGAGGTATTCATCATCCCAACTGGGTATGATGTGAAAATTCTCACTCAACCCATATTGCAGTGTATTTTTCCTCTTAAACGGCTCTTTGTCTCACGCGAGCTTGTACGTACTGGCATTCCTGGTAGTTCATGTTCCTACATGATATGAACATACTTGTTCAATAACTTTTGGCCTAATAGCCTTCATTCCTCATTAATGAACAAAATGCCCAACTTTTTAATTATTTGCATTTAGGTCTCTAAAGTTTTTTTTCCTTAATTTTATATCCATAATGCAAAATTTCCCCCAAATTGAGCTCCAAAACTTCTAAATTTACTTTGGGACCTCAATTTACTCAAAATCACAAAAGGGATTCAAGTTTCCCAAATTTCCAATTTGGTCCCTAACTTTTTAAAAATTACCATTTTGCCCCTAATTTACAAAAATGGCAATTTGACCCCCAAAAATTTCAAAAATCGACCAATTGGTCCTCCAACATCTTTTTCATGGCCAACTAGCCCTCAATTTTGGGAAATTGCACTTTGGTCCCTCAATTTTTTGAAATTCCAAAATTTCCCCAAAATTTTCCTCAATTTCCCATTTTAAAACTGACCGAATTTGATTTCATCAAATTAACCATTCAATCGAGTTTAATTATTGAAATTGAAGGTAAAATCGGGTTCCTACACTTCCACATGATTTAATGAAACTTTGAATCGTGTCATTTGGATTCGAATTAAGCTTAAATTGAGCTTTATCGGAAAACTAGTCTTAGAGAGAGAAAGCTTCAAAAGCTTACCATTGGGGGTGCGACGGTCCGAGCTTTCAATCTGGGCAGATAACTCTCGTCCTAAGGTTTCTCCTATCATCAAGAATCGCATCAATTCATGTCGAATTGAGGGAGAAATTGGTCAGTGAAATTTCTCCGATTTTCTCTCTAACACTAATCGAAAATTATAGAGTGTAGCTAAATTGGCTTACCTTTCAACTCTAATTCAATCATATGAGAGATATGAAAGTGATGGGAGAGCTTGTTTTGGCCTAAGAAGGGCTCGAATTGGTCATTTTTAGCTCGGCCGAAATAAGGCAGCTTCATTCTACCATAGCTGCTTCGTTGTTCTATCACGCCAGCATTTCTCCAGCGATCCTCGGAGCAAATGGAGACTACCCTCAGGTAGCTAACTTCTCCCTTAATCTAAAGAACCTGACCTCACCTTCTGTAGCTCAAAAAACTCCAATGTCAGAGCTCTTGTTTGAGCTTCACTAGAAAATGGAGCAATAGGGAGAGAGAGAAGTTTTTATATAAGAAGCTCATGGACTTCTTGGCCGTCGATTGGCACCTTTATGGTCATTATTCATTGCCTAAAACTCCTTGGCCAGAGACTTTTCAACTTTACCGACACTGCTCGATTTTCCGATGAGTGAATAGTGTTGTCATCTGAAGGAAGAAGACGATAGTGTTCCAAACTGAACTGGATCGGTTCGAACCGAGTTCAATGCTTAAACCGGCTGGTTTAGGCCCGATTTGACCGAGTTTTTCAAAATTAAAATTTATAAATTCATCTAAATTCATTCTATATCCAATGGTGACTTAAATTCTTCAATTTGAATTTTTTAAGCCACCTAGAAAAATAAATTTAGAAACTAGTTCAATAGTGGTTCAAACTGGTTCAATTCAATTCATATCCAGTTCACCTGAGCTAGTTTGGTTTTCTCTTCCAATTCATCCTAAAGTCTTTGGTCATGACTTTTGTGACTATTTAGGTCACTCAGGATTTGTAAATTTCCCATTTTGCTCTTTCTCTAACGGTTGGAGTTCGTGAACTGATTCGGTTTTCTCACTCGGGTTGACCGGTTCTTTGCCCGGTTCCCTTATCTTTAAGGGATGGGGTTTACACAATTCGTTAACTGGCTGGACCATTGACCGGTCTGGTAAGGACCAGATCCGATGACCCAAATTCGAAAATCAACCGGTTCAGGCCCGATTCGAATGGTTTTCTAAAATTTTAAATTTTCTAAATTCATATAAATACATTTTTTATCCAATGGTGGCCCCACTTTCTTAAATTGATATTTTTAAGCCATCTAAAAAATGAATCTTTGAACTCGTTCTATACGATGCATCTAGGTTCAATTCGGTTCAAGTACGGTTCACCCTAAATCGATGTGGTTCTCAAACCCAATTTAATCGATAGTTTTTTCACATAATTTTTTGGTATTTATTGGCCACTTAAAGTTTTCAAATTTCCCATTTTGTACTCTTATTTACTGTTTATGGTTTGTTTCAACCTCGATTTTTCTCGAAATTTTTCGGTTAATGGTTTTGACTTTTTTATTATGTGAGAACAAGGTTTACAAATATAGTATAGGGAAGGTATGCCAGTTGTTACTATTATTTGACCCCGAATATCAGGTTAGAGCATTACACTTATCATCTAACTATTGTGATATGCTAGTCCATCTATACATGGTAGATTAGAGTTTAAGTAGTTGATTTGCTATTGTAACTCATCATTTAGCCTAATTTAGTTGCATGATATGATATAGATAAACTTTTGTGGTCATTGATTACTTTGAATAGTATTCATTTTGGTTGATTAATTGAATTACAAGAGTTTGTGCAAAAACAATTATTGAATGAAAACATCAAAAAATTCTATTTTATAGTGAAATAATTCATGTACAACAATATTTATAATGATCCTTATTATTACAATGATAGAGTCAAAATTATGAATTTCCATATTATATACTTACTAAGTGGCATCCCATATATTTTTATAAGTGAAATTAATTAGTAATGTTGATTAATAAATTAAAACTAAAATTTTACAAAATATATTAGAAAATGAGAATTTTATTTTTTTCTACTATTAATTTAGGTTATATAATTGGATGATATCAAAATATAAAGTTATAAACTATTTTAATTTATAAATTCAAGTATTCTTTTGCTCATAAAGACAAAAAGGGATTAAATCCCTATCTCCAAAAACACTTTACCAAATAATAAATTTATTATTTTTTTACAATTTCTATGGATAAAATATTTGTAAATAATCAAAGAAAAGTATCTGTCATCGACCTACACTACTTTAGGCCTCTGCCTTGATCATAAATTGAAACCCCACTCAGTGATACAGCTCCCCTTCTGTCTTTTCTCTTCTTCACTTTCTCTCTCCCTCTACCACGCTGCTCTCAGCTTTGGTCTGCGGTTCGATTCGATTCTTGTAAACAGGTCAGCTTCATTGTCTGCACCTCTCAATCGATTTACCTGTTTAGTAGGATGCTATTCGTTCATACCTTTTGTTCGTAGATTGCTTTTTCATGTATTTTCGGCTTAAATTTGATGGATTGACGATGATCGCGTGCAGATCTGAAGCTGTTTGTCTGGTTTTGATCATCTTTGGCTGGTTGACCTATACGCGATCTGCTTGCTTAGAGGTTTTCAAGGAATTCATTCTCCATGCCCAGCTTCTAGTGCCCTAGATATGCCTATACTCATGAAGACAGATTCGGTTCAGATCCGTGAGGTTTGGAGTGATAATCTCGAGCAGGAGCTGGAGCTGATACGAGAGATCGTGGATGATTACCCTTATGTTGCGATGGACACTGAATTTCCCGGGATTATACTCCGCCCTGTTGGCGATTTCAAGAACTCGAACGAGTTTAACTACCAGACCCTCAAAGTCAACGTTGACACGCTGAAACTTATTCAGCTGGGCCTCTCTTTCTGTGATGAGAAAGGGAACCTGCCGACTTGTGGATTGGATAAATATTGCATCTGGCAATTCAATTTCCGGGAATTCAATTTGGGAGAGGATGTGTTCGCAGCTGACTCGATCGACCTTCTCAAACAGAGTGGGATTGATTTTGAGAAGAACAACGAGAGGGGCATCGATGCTATGCGCTTCGGGGAGTTACTCATGTCATCAGGGGTTGTGTTGAATGATAATGTTCATTGGGTGACTTTTCATAGTGGATATGACTTTGGGTACCTGCTAAAACTGCTGACATGCCGGAACCTGCCAGACACACAGTCTGGGTTCTTCAAATTGATCAACATTTATTTCCCTATCCTCTATGATATAAAGCATCTGATGAAGTTCTGTAACAGCCTCCATGGAGGTCTTAATAAGCTGGCTGAGCTGTTGGAAGTGGAGAGAATTGGGATCAGCCACCAGGCTGGATCTGATAGTCTGCTTACATCTTGTACATTCAGGAAGTTGAAAGAGAATTTCTTTAGTGGATCACTAGACAAGTACTCAGGTGTATTGTATGGTTTAGGTTTCGAAAATTGATAGATTAACCAACGTACTCTGTTCAAATGAAGGTGGGAAATCCTAATATCACTTCATGTGAGATTATATAAATGGAAAAAGTTTATTCTATAATTTCTCTTTTTTTACTGCTATGTACTTGAAGTTGTTCCTATTCTTTGTTACATGTCTTAAAACTCTTCCATCTTGTGACAATGGATTTTCTGATGTGTAACCTACAAACTACGAATCAATGAAGCTAAGACAGGTAAGTATGTTGTATATTTCGGTCTGGATTAGTTGGATTTCTGAGAAGATGCCACTTCCCAAAGGGCATGACCATTCGGAGGAGGCAAGCTGATGATGTGTAGTTACAAATTTGAAGCCATGGTCTTTGGGATCACCCTTGCAGCAGAACACAGATTCCAAAACATGATAGTAGAAGCTGACTCACATATATTCATTGATGAACTGACAGAAACATATTCTTGGCCAATGGCTTATTCCCTTTTTTGAAGGAGTTTCATTCTTTTAGTAGCAAAATTCACACTGTGCAAAATAAGCCTAATGAACCCTTTAACCCTTCTACAGATGCCATATGATTATTGAGTTATTTTCCTACTGTTCATATTAGTCATTTCAATGAGAATAATTTATTGCAAGTCCCACCTGATATGGTTGATTTTTTTGCAAGTTTTTTTATTAATATAGATGAATGTTTTTCTGAGCAAAAACAAATATTCCAATTTATTAAAATTTATCAAAGTTGTAACCTAATTATCAAATTTTAAATTATATTTAAAAAATAAATTCGTGTATCCTTCAAGAATTTATCACCAATTTATTAAAATTTATTAAAGTTATAACCTAATTATCAAATTTAAAATCATATTTAAAAAAATAAATTTGTGTATTCTTAAAGAATTTATCACCAATTTATTAAAATTTATCAAAATTATAACCTAATTATTAAATTTAAAATTATATTTAAAAAATAAATTAGTATATCCTTCAAGAATTTATCACAAAATATTTGACAATTTTTTTTAATTTTATGGTCAATTCTATCTTATTCTCTCCCTAACATTAATGTCATTAATATTTATTTCACACAAAATAAAAATTAATAAGTTATAGTACAATAAACAATATTAAAATATAATTTTCTAATATTACCTACAATTTTCAACTTTTAATATTAAATTCAACAGCATTAACTTAGTCTACATTATTAATTTTAGTTTATATAAGTTCACAATAGTCTAATATTAAATAAACTACTTTATACTTTATATATTTAAATGATATATTTTTTTGAATAAAAGGGTTTGTAAGGGTGGTATTAATGAATATCTTTCTAGGGAGAAATTTATATGATTTATGAACTTCTAAACAACTCATTATCTATACTAAAATAACTTTAATACCCTTTTATATGTTTATCTTATAATTTCTTTATTTTTATTTTGTTTTAATATATTTTAAATAAATTTATATATTAATAATATTTATATAAATTTATATGATATAATTATATAATAAAATTATTTTACAAAAAATATATATCATATACATATATTTTACTTTATTTTATATATATATATATTAATAGTATAATTTATCATATATAATTTAATTATATTTTATTATACATCTTTTTATTTTATATTAATATTCTATCATATATATTATATAATTCTTAGAATTAAATTTTAATTCAATTATATATAGATAAATAATATTATATTATTTAATAAATTATTAAATTTAATTAAAATAAAATAAAATATATATTTTTTAATTTTTCATTAACTCCCACACCCCCTAATCAATAATCAATTTTAAAAGGACACATTCTAAATCCTATACTTTTTCTCAAGTCCAAGTTCCTCATAAACATCCAAATCCAATCAATTAAAACAAAATTTAAGTTGTGATATTCCATTCAAACTATTTGAAACTAATAATGTCATATGCCTGTCATGTAAACCCATTAGTAATATTGGTCACCCTTTGTCCATTTCTTATTTTTTTTAAATTAATATTTAGCTTATACTTGTTAAATTGTGATTTATTAATTACTTCGAATATTGATAAAAATACAAAATAAGATAAATTGGACAAAATGTTCATAATCTCATAGAAAAATATAATATTCATTATTTAGTTCACAAAATATAACTCTTCTAAAATGTGTAGTGTACGGATGCATATTTTATTATTAACAAATATTATGTTTTTCTAGATAATTATTAGATATCCAATATATTTTAAAAAGCTCATAAATTCTTATATTCTAAATTTTATTTAAGTTACTATATGTTAAGATAATTGGTCATCAATTAAAATAGAAAAATATTATAATTTTATAAAAATATTTATAATAACACTACTTAATAAATAAAGTTTTTAAAGGACATCGCTTTACATAATTACAACAATTTTCATTAGTGAGTTTGCTCTACTATTTGAAAATGTTCAAAAGTCACTTATATTGTCACTGTCGTTCCGATATCTTGAAACTGATAACAACACGTCTTATCCATACAATACTAAAATAATAGCTATATTCACTAAAATATTATTGATAAAATAAAAATTTTAAAAACACTTATAAAAATTATTAGAATTTAAATTTTTTATAGAAAAAAAAGTAAATATCCCAAAAATATAATACATTATAATTATAAAAATTAGTATTTATTCATGACTTTCGAGTTAATTTTCTCAGTTACTTGCGCCAATTTTCTCGTATACTTGTAAGTACTGTGATTGTCATAGTAACTTCTATACTACTTCACATACAATTGTTGATTTGTGAGAATGGGTAAACTCACAATTTATTAAATTTATTTACTGATGTCGATATATGTCGTAATTTACAATCCAATTTTCACACAATATTTTTATTAACTTCTATTCACAATTTCACACAATCTATTTACTGTAATTGGTGTGTTGTTTAACATACTATTACATATTAATTAAAAATAATTATCATGGAGTTCGCAGATACAACTCCGTGATATGAGTGATGATGTGCGTATGTATTCCGTACTTGTGGGGTTATCTAGGATGATCTCCCCCCACATACCATCTGTAAACCCTATCCTTTTAATAATGAGAAAAACCGAGAAAGAATCGGACGATTACAAAGAGAAAACCGAACCATTTAACGAACTGAAAATGGTAAATAAAAGTAAAATGAGAAATTAGAAAATAACATGTGCCTCAAATAATCCTAAAAATCATGAAAAAGAACCATAAAGTCAATTGAAGGGAAAAACTGGACAGGTTCAGGATGAACTGAACTTGAACTAGATTAAACCAGATTGAATCATAATGAACTGGATTAGGTAATTTATTTTTGTAGGTGTCTTAGAGATCTCAAATAGAGGAATTGAAGCCATCATTGGATAGAAAATAAATTTAGATGAATTTAGAAATTTTTAGTTTTGAGAAAATCGGTCAAATCGGGCCTAAACCAACCGATTTTTGCCATTGAACTTGGTCTGATCGGACCTGTATAGTCTGGAACAATGTCAACTTCCTTGGGATGACAGCATTGTTCATCAATTTAGAAACTTTCCTTTCTCGACAAAGAAATATCCCTTCGATTTGGAAATTTTAGGGTGAGGATAAGCTCAACTAGTATGGAAACTGGTCGGGTAGAGTGTTCACCAGCTCCTTATATAAAGAGCTCCCCTCCATTCATTCTCCACACACCTCAAATTGTCCTCTTCTCCAAAGTGCTCCATTTTTTGGCGAAGCTCAAACTAGAGCTCCGACTTGGACACTTCTCAGCCTTAGAAGTCAAAGTCGGGTTCTACAGACTCCGGGAGAAGTCAGCTACCTAACAGCAACCTCCCTTCGACCCAAGGATTGCCAAAGAAGCGTCGGCAGGATCAAATAATGAAGCAGCTCCATCGGTTTGAAGCTGCCCTATTTTGGCCAATCTAAATTCGGCCAATTCAGACCTCCTATGGCCAAACAAAGCCTTCCTTCAGCCTCCAAGGCCATCACACGACATCCATAGAGGAGAAAGGTAAGTCAATTCAGCCCTACTCCATCGTTGCAGATCGGTTCTAGAGAGAGAAATTGTAGATCGGTTGTAGAGATTCTTGATCCTAGAAAGACTCTAAGGACGAGGGCTACTTTCCAAAATTGAGAGCTCAGACTGCCGCATCTCCTATGATAAGCTTTCAAAGATTTCTCTCTGTACGTACAATTTTTCGGCGAAGCTCTGTTTGAGCTCGTTTGGAACCCAAATTTTGAAAATTCAAAGCTCCATTTGATCGTATGAAAGTGTAGAAACTGATTCATGCCATCAATTAGAGCAATTAATCCCATTTGAATGGCCAATTTGAAGAAATCAAATCCGGTTAGTGTAAAGGGGTGAAATTGGGGAAAATTGAGGATTTTGAAAAATTGAGGGACCTCCATGCAATTTCTCAAAATTGAAGGTAAATTGGCAATGAGAAAGATGTTGGAGGACCAATTGGTCAGTTTTTGAAAGATTTGGGGCCAAATGGCTATTTTTGCAAAGTAGTGGCAAAATGGTAATTTTAAAAATATTGGGGGACCAAATTGGGAATTTGGAAAACTTGAGTTCTATTCACAATTTTAAGTAAATTAAGGACTTAAGGAGGATATTGGAAGTTCTTGGGACTTGATTTGGGGAAAATTTAACACTAGGAACCTAAAGTCAAGAATTATGAACTTTAGTGACCTAAGTGCAATAAGTCAAAATTTTGGGCTTAGTAGCAAATACTGAAAAGCTAGGAAGATTTTAGGCCAAACCCTAATTTATAAGAGTGGTCAAACCATGTAGGGGCACTTGGGATCAAAACACAAGCAAGAGAGCTAGCTTGGACTTGGAAAACTGACTAGGGACAAAGGCGTCATAATTACCGAGTGAGTGGGATCTTTAAACGTCATACCCAGTTGGGGTGATGAGCACTTTGATTAAAGGAAAACTTATTTACCAGTTGTAAGTAGGATGATTTAAACATCATACCTGGTTGGTATGATGAGCTTCTTTAATGAAAGGAAAAACCCACATATTAGTTATAAGCAGACCTATCATCACACTCGATTGGTGTGATGAGTTAAAAGGAAATTTTTGTCGCAAATGTTCTCCCCTAACTCTGTGCCATTACTTAAACTATTTGGAAGACCTTTTTTATGAGAGCTAGAACAGCTCTAACAGACCAGGGGCCTCAAATTTTGAACTCATAGGGTTTAAGGGCTAGTTTTGAAAAACACGTGCAGTAGGCCCAAGGCTAGTGGGCACATGCTGAAGACCGTAAACAAACATGAATAGGAAGAGCCATGAAAACTCTTATTTAAAAATGGAATTGATTATGTGATTTGCCACGGTACCAAGTCATGACCAATAAGGC
Source organism: Trapa bicornis (assembly GCA_030064425.1). Classification (NCBI taxonomy): domain Eukaryota; kingdom Viridiplantae; phylum Streptophyta; class Magnoliopsida; order Myrtales; family Lythraceae; genus Trapa; species Trapa bicornis. Next base: position 2,565,486 of record CM057759.1, read on the forward strand.
TTGATGGGCTAGCGGCAATGAGTCAGGGCCAGGTCGACAGACCATTCAGACAAACAACTGCAGGGTGAGTTGAGTGTCAGGGCGATTGGATCGTCGGCACTAAGGAGAATTGATAAGAATATGAAAATTATTGTTTGTGCATGCACTTTTGGTTTGAGACCATCAAGACGCCCAAGGGAGTAGCAATAGGTTCCAAGGGATGTTGAACGACATGGTGGTGATAAGGGAAGTGAAGAGCTACTGTGTTGGGGCATCCTCGTCATGCTAGTTAGTCATGAAGCTACTGTGTTGGGGCATCCTTGTCATGCCAGTTAGTCATGAAGCTACTGTGTTGGGGCTTCTTGCACATTGACACCGGGGAGGGGGTGGTATGAGGTTTTGTCCTCATACGAACAAGAAGCGATGTGGAGTCTAAGGGCCTAGTGCCTGGGGCGTCGCTCAGACTCAAGGTAGAAGTGAGGGACTTCTATCATGGTGGACGGTAAAGATGCTCCGGTCCACAAGTGGGTGCAGTGGGCGCACTGCACTGACAAACATGTGTACTCTTTATGATAAATGGCGTGTGTTTGTTTGCTAAATGCCTCCCAAGGTAAGGAGTGTGCTAAGAGAGCTAAACACACATAATAATTAAAAATGGTGAAAGGCTTTGAGATTGGAGAAAATCTTTGAAAATAGAGATAAACTGTGAAATATTTTTGATGAACTAAATATTATTTTTTGAAAACACACACCCAATACTTGCTCACTAAGTTGTAGAAACTCACCCTCTCCCTTTAACCCGTTTCAAGAAAAAGGAGACCAACCTTAGAGATCTTTCACAGCAAAACCCTAAGTCAAGTATGTAAATTTCTAAGATATTCAGTTTTATATATTGCTATTCCAAGAAACCAGGAAAAATGACGCCTGACTACTCGCTGTCTAGAAGGAAGATAAATCCTTCTTAAACAAAAGGGAGTGGCAGGTTGTTCACGGGGTTCCAACCAAATTGGGTCAGGCATGACACCATCATTGATGGAGCTTATGTCATCATGAAATCACACATAAGCATCTCATGATAATGAGAGTAATGTGCGTTATATAAATGCACTCACTTGGAACATCCTTGTAACACCGGTAAATCTCAACATGGAATGAAATGAACCGGAGAATGTGATCGAATTGGGAGATGGAATGTCAACCTGGAAGTGAAACTAGACTAGGATCGAAAGAAGCATTGATTGAGAGGCAAAGAGGGGTGAAAAGGGTTAAAAGAGACCCTTAGGAGAGTCTCAGAACACGAGGTCGAGGATTGAGAGAAAACCGGGAAAGAACCGGTTCAGAGTGGTTTCATGCTAAGAGAAGTCACAAAACTCCCTGAAATTTTTAGGGTGCTACACAAGTCCAAATTAAGTGGGTCTTGAGTCTATTCAATAGGAAATTGAAATTATAATTTTTAGGTATTTTTATTTTCTAAAAAACCGAAGGAAAAAGGGGTGAATTGGGTCAAAAAATGCTGAACCAATCAAGAAATTCACCAGAAACCGGTTCGCTATAGTGCCAAACTGATAGGCCAAGACACCAAGCGCACACATGTACTACCATATATTGCAAATACATAGTTTAGGTCCTTGAATTGCCCCAAGATATCGGGCATATTTAGTTATGGGTCAACGGTCGAGGCCAAAATGCAATGATTTGAAAGTTAGGGGATCCAAATGCAATTAAGCTTTCTGCAGGGTCTTCTTAAGAGACAAAATAAATTTTGGGGGCTAACTGGGAAGTTTGATGAAGATTGGGGACCGGGGTTGCCTATTGTGGAAAGTATATGGATCTATTTGCAATACATGCAAAGTTAGGGACCAAAGTGCAAAAATGTGAATTTTACAAGGCAAAAGGCAACCTTGAGGCAATTCAAGGACCTAAACTAAATTAAAATAAGTTTATGGACCTAAATGAGAAATTTGAGGGTTTAATGAACCCCGAAGCCTATGTATACAAGAAAAGGGGCAAAATGATAATTTAACCAAAACTTAGGGGATTTTCGGTAAATTGTAAGAAATAAGGCTTAGGATGTTTCCAATGCCTATTAGGGCCAAAATATGATCCTAAGAAACTTGTTGGACTAAATTGAAGAACTTGAGGAAGTCTAAAGTCCAAAAAGAGAAAATTTAAAGTGTCATGCCCCAACTCGGTTTGGTCGGATCCCCGTGATCAACCTGCCACTCTCCCGGTTTACTAAGGGTTACCCCTTATTTATAAACCGTTAGGAGTAAGGCATCCTTTAAACCTACACCTTTCCTAGAATAACAAAAATCAAAACTGGACAAAATTTTAAATTTATTATACCTGCCTTACAGGTGTATTAACTGGTGGTCTTTGGGGTAAGCTTTCTGGGGTTACCAAAAAAGGGATATAAGCGAGTGGGTGAGTACAACAACTTAGTGAATGGGTTTTCAAAAATTTAACTTTTAGGAAAATGTTTGATTTGAAGTGTGTCAGACTCCTTATTTTCTTTTAAAAACCTTTCATTCTCAACTTCGATTTTTATAACCATTTCTTATTACCACGATGTGTCATCACCCAATACACATCCTTCATCATGAAGGCAAAACACATAATCGCAGGCCAGCCCATCCATTGAACCCACTTGTGGAGTTGGAACAACATTACCGACCACCTAGATAGAAACACGTCCACTTCTACCTTGAGAATGAGTGGATGTTCGCGACATCCGACCCTCAATCCCGTAACAAATCTCCGTGTCCGTATGAGGATAGAGACCTCATCTTGTCCCCTAACCCAGTCTCATGCGCTTGAAGCTACTTCGAGCTTCGCAAGACTTCTGGTACGACTAACTGACCTTATATCCACCAGGTCATCCAAAGCCCTAGGATGCATCAATATCCCTCTTGGCATCTTGAAGGTCTCGTAAACATAGTGCATGCACAATCAACATTTTTCACATAATGCCATATAATCTGTCGAGTTTTCCGCTCGATTTCCACATCACTCCTCTTAGGTGTGATGATTAAAATACCACTTAGCAGTGGGTTTTAAATTTTGAGGTGCTTATCATCCCAACCGGGTATGATATTAAGTTTCCACTCACATTGGCTTCCAATTTAGAAAAGGTGTTCATCATCTCAACCGAGTACGAAGTGTAAATTAGCCCACTCACCCGTTAATGCAGTGAATTCCTCTCAACTAGTTCTTTGTATTCACGTGAGCTTGTCCTTGCTAACGTTCCCAGTACTTCGTGTTCCTACACAATATGGACATCATTGTTCATTATCCCTTGGCCTAATAGCCTTCATTCATTCCAAATAAATGAGAAAGCCAAACTTTTTATTTATTTGCAATCAGGTACCTAAAGTTATTTTTCTTTAACTTTAAGTCCCTAATGCCGATTTTTCCTCAAATTGAATCTCGAAACTTTTAAAATTCACATTGGGACTTTAATTTATTCAATTTCACAAAAAGGGTTCAATTTCCCAAATTTCCAATTTGGTCTTCCAAGTTTTCCAAAATTACCATTTTGCCCCTACTTTTCAAAAATGGTAAGTTTTGCCCCAAAAATTCCAAAATTACCCAATTGGTCCTCCAACATCTTTATCATGCCCAATTGGTTCTCAATTTTATGAAATTGCACTTTAGTCTCTCGAATTTTTGAAATTCCCAAAATTTCCCCAATTTCAACCTTCTAACTCGGTCGAAGTTGATTTCATCAAATTGACCAATCAAATGAGTTTAATTATTAAAATTGAAGTTAGATTGGAGTTCCTACACCTTCATACGATTCAATTGCACTTTAAATTGCACGATTTGGTGTCGGAATGAACTCAAACAAAGTTTCGCTGGAAAATTGGACATATAGAGAGAAAGTTTAGAAAGCTTACCATCAGGGGCACAACGGTCCGAGCTTTCAATCTGGGCAAGTAGCTCTTGTCTTGAGGTTTCTCCTAGGATCAGTAATTGAATCAATTGATGCCGAATTGAGTGAGAATTTTATCATCGAAGTTCTGTTAGTTCTCTCTCTAGCACTGGTTGGAAATTACAGAGGGGAGCCGAATTGGCTTACCTTTCAACTCTAATTTAGCTGTAAGAGGACTGTGAAGGTGTTGGAAGGGCTTAGTTTGGCCTGAGAAGGGCTTGAATTGGCCGATTTCAGCTCGACCGAAACTGGGCAGCTTTAGTCCGATAAAGCTGCTTCACTGTTCGATCACATCGACGCTTCTCCAGCGACTCTCGGAGCAAATGGAGATGATAGGCGTGTAGCTGACTTCTCCCCGGTTCTAAAGAACCCGACCACACCTTCTTTAGCTCAGAAAAGACCCTATATCGGAGCACTGGTTCGAGCTTCACCAAAAATTGGAGCAACTCAAAGAGAATAGAGTTTTCAGGTGTGGAGAGGATGAATGAGGGGGGACACTTTATATAGGAAGCTTGGGGACTTCTTGTTCATCCAATTGGCACCTTAATGGCGGTCATTCATTGCTCGAAACTCCATGGCCGGAGACTTTTCAGCTTCACCGGTGTTGCGTGATTTTCCGATGAGTGAACAATGTTATCATCATAAGGAAGAAGACGACACTATTCGGAACCGTACGGGATCGGTTTGAACAAGGTTCAAAACTTAAATCGGTCGGTTCACCCCCAATTCGACCGAATTTTTTAAATCTAAAAAATTATAAATTAATTTTCTATCCAATGGTGGCCTCAAATTAAGCCACCTAGAAAAATGTATTTAGTTTCTTGTTCAATAGTGGTTCAAACTAGTCCAAGCCGGGTTCAATCTGGTTCGGATCCAGTTCACCTGAACTGGTTTGGCATTCATCTCCAATTCATCTTAAAATCCTTTTCCTTGACTTTTGTGACTATTTAGGCCACTCGGGATTCATAAATTTCTTAGTTTTCCCTTTCTCTATCAGTTTCGATTCATGAACCGATTCGGTTCATAAACTAGTTCAATACAGTTGGATCTGGTTCATCTGAACTGATATGGTTTTTCTCATCCAATTTGTCCTAAGGTTCTTTTCCAAGACTTTATGAACCCTTTGGGTCACTTGGGAGTTGTAAATTTCCTAAATTTCCAATTATTTGATGATCGAGTTTGTGAACCACTTCGATTTTTGTCACTCGGTTTGACTGGTTCTTTTCCTAGTTTTCCTTAACTCAAAAGGGCGGGGTTTACAACTCCCCCCCCCCCCCTTTAAGGAGTTTTGTCCCCAAAATTTAATTAGCAACCTTTGCATGAGGAATCATTTCCTTTGATGTCTACTTGGTGTTTGTTTAACATGCAAACTCTTCTCTTGTTCTTTTAATTAGCCATTTTTACATCATTCACTTAAGGAATTTCTTCTCCTTGATTTTATTTACTCCCTTCATGAAGTTTATCATAACTAGACATACCTTACTTAAGGGTATATCCTTAGATTCACATCTTTCTTTGCTTAGAGCAACATTTTTCCCTTTGATGTCCTATACTCAGGATTAGGGGTTCCAAGATACCTAACCATTCCTATGTCTAGTTAACCTATTGATCATTGAAACCCTTAGCTCGATGTTCTTTAGAGCATTACATACTTGTTTTCACGGGTTTCCTTGTTATCACCTTTTCATCCTATTTCAACTCTTCCTTCATCCGTTGTTCATTACAATTTCAGTCCAAATTTTATGTTTGACCTTTTCATGCTTACTAACTAACTCTTCCTTATCTTGAGTCATGTTTTCCTCAGGACTGTTGGGTTTACATGCACCTTACAGCATGACATTTTCAAGATCTTGTTTCTATGTCCATTAGATTTCAAAACACCTCCTTTAGGGTTATTCCCAACTTTCCAATCTCTTAGGGATTGTATAATTTCATCCCTCCTTTCATTGGGTAGTATTCCTCGACTACCTTTACTATTATCCAATTATCCTTCATGTCTTGATAAAGTGTCTTACATAATCGTGTCGGTTTTTCTTTACCCACTCGTCATTTCCCAACTTCTTTATTGGGTTTTTTTTGTTCCAATTATTGAATTTCCTAATGACTTACCGACATGCTGAGATTCTTCCCTTCTTATATCTTTCTTCATTTCTGGTGATGTCCTTTATTCAAGGATTTTCCTTTTCCTTAAATTCATTCTCATTTACTTGTGATCATTTCACGATTCCGTCATTTTTAGGGCGTTCTCCTTTAATGATTTTTATCCTCTAATATGTCCTTCAAAGTAGAGATTTCCCTTTAGGTGCTAAATGCTCGAATTTGTTACTACTCCTTGATGGTTTCCTTCCTTCGCATTCTTACACCCTTTTGAATTTGGACTTTTTTCCACCTTTAATCATTTGTCGATCATTGGGTCCTATTTCGTGTATCTAACACTATACCCTCTCTATTACCCTTCTTTAGAGTGTAGTCTCCACTATTCCCTTGTCTTTCCTATGGTCTCGTTTATTCTCTTTGACCATCCTATTATTACTAGTTGCCTCTTTCTTACATCCTTCTAAGGTCGGTATTGTTTCTTGTTCTTTATCCTTCACTGTCCTTCATTTCCTTTTTATTCCTTACCCTCTCTTCGAAGAGTTCCTAGTGATAGATTGGTTCCTAGCACCCTTTATGTCCATCTATACACTCCTTGGGCTCTATTAAGTGAGTGTGGACCATGACCACTCTTGATATCATTGGTTGTTTTCTCCTTACCCTCTTCCGAATTGAAGGGCTTACTTTCCCAAGGTTTTTCGGATGTTCTTTTCTCTATTTCCTTATGATGGCTAGTCCACCCATTTTCACTTGTCATTGCGTCATTTGATGTTATTTCCTACTTAGCCATTCCTTGGGTTTAACTTTCCCCTTGGGTCATCTTAATGTACTTCCCTTGGTTCTTTCACCTCGGCGTGCACTTCATCTCCTCATCCTTCGTTACTTGGTCCATTATTTCTTAATTGGAACATTTATACCTTCCTAGGGTCTTCTTCCTTGGGAAGGGCTCAGGCACTTATTTGCTACAAGACATCTTTGTGCGGGACTTACTAAATCCTCCTTATGGCTTGAGTGTAGTCATCATTTCATTTTCGACCATATTATTTCTTTAAGGGTTTTCTTCATTCTTTCTTTCCACCATTTTGGCCTTTCCACTTCCCCCTTCCTTGCTAGGTTAGTCTACAACCCTACTTGACTCCTCTATTTTTCCAAGGTAGATCATACCTTACTATCTCGAGGCATTCTAGTTGTCTTTCATCTTTCAGCTTGTCTTCTATAGAGGAGGTATTTTCTTCTTTACTCCTAGGTGGTTTGTAGTGCTCTTTAAGGAAACTTCCCTTATCTATATTATACTATTTTTGGATTTTCTTAAGGTCATACCCTTGATCTTCTTTCTGTGATCCTTCCTCGAGCTATTGAGGCATGCTACCGTATTATTAGGGAACAGAGAAATTTTTTTTAGAATCTCAGAATCTTATATATTGAAGTAAGAATACAGTTTGAGGTTTTAACATCTCTTGAGGGAGATTGTTACAATGATGGGTTGGAGAGTATTCACTACTAAACTATGGTCTCGAGGGATTTCTTCCTAGGTGAGATTGGGTTCTCTAGTCGCAATTGTGGTTCTTGTAATGTCATCCCTTCGAACTTCTGTAGGGGTGGAGGTGTCCTTATTAGAAGGTATCATTTGGATTCCTTGCAGTGTGGGAAAATTTCTTGCTATGTGTCCCACCTTACTACACTCATAACAGATCCTCTCGGGTCTTGTCCTCTAAAATGTCAGACATCTTCTACTGTAGTGTCCCCATTGCCTACATTTATAACAACTCATCACCTTGTGTGCTTTATGGTTCCTCCTACACTTTGAGTATTGTGGGGCCTTTCTAAGGGGTTATTAATGGTTCGATGCCTTGCCGTCCTTGAGCCTAAACACCTTGGAGGCTTTCTTATCGAGTCCTCTTCGACCCGGGGTTACTCCAAGGGTTCTTCTATACTCTTGGTTCATTTCCTCCCTTGGGATGGGGTTCTCCCTAGCTTCCATGGTGGCTATGGCGGCGTGGGTTTGTTTGGCTACTTTTCTTGGGGCCATCTGAAAATTCTAAGATCAATCCTATTAGTTATTATATTTTTTTTAGTCTTGATTATGTATTCGAGGAAACAGGCTCTAATACCACTCATGTTATCACGCCCTGACCCGGTTTGGTCGGATCCCTGTGATCAACACGCCAATACCTGGTTTACTAAGGGTTACCCCTTGTTCATAAACCGTGAGAAGTAAGGCGTCCTTTAAACCTACACCTTTCCTAGAATAACATAAATCAAAACTGCACAAAATTTTAAACTTATTATACTTGCCTTATAGGTGTATTAGCTAGTGGTCTTTTGGGTAAGCTTTCCGGGGTTACCTGAAAGGGATATAAGGGAGTGGGTGAGTACAATGACTAAGTGAATGGTTTTTCAAAAATTTAACTTTTAGGAAAGATGTTTGATTCGGAGTGTGCTAGACTCCTTATTTTCTTTTAAAAACCTTTCATTCTCAATTTTGGTTTTTATAACCATTTCTTATTACCACGATGTGTCATCACCCAACACACATCCTTCATCATGAAGGCAAAACACCCAATCGCAGGCCTGCCCATCCACTGAACCCACTTGTGGCGTCGGAGCGACCTTTACCGGCCACCTAGATAAAAGCACGTCCACTTCTACCCTAAGAATGAGTGGATGTTTATGACATCTGACCATCAATCCCATAACAAATCTCCATGTCCGTATGAGTACAGAGACCTCATCCTGTCCCCTACCCCGCTCTCATGTGCATGAAGCTACTCCGAGCTTCGCATGACTTCTGGTACGATGAACTCCTCTTATATCCACCATATCATTCAGAGCCCTGGGATGCATCACTACCCCTCTTGGGCATCTTGAAGGTCTTGTAAACACAGTGCATGCACAATCAACATTTTTCACATAATGCTATATAATCTCTGGTACCGCTGGTCCAATGGCCCCAATCCTCAACTCAACCTGCAACTGTTTGTCTTGACTAGTCCGGAGACCTGTCATGTTGCACTGTCGCTAGTTGACTGAGTATGTTGGTCATATCTTGGTACCATGGCCAAACAACTCATTTAATTAAGTTTTCATGGAATATAAATCGTGTTTGTTTATGAGCTCCTGCTCATGCCAATTGGACTAGGGCCCACTATTCGAGATTTTCAAAATTGGGCATATGCCTAATACTTTCCAACTTTCCATCATACCAACTAAGTATGAGCACATCTCCTCTCATAACCGATTAACGGGTTTTCCACTTCCTTCGAGTAAGTTTCATCATACCAACCCGGTATGATCTACTTACAACTGGTAAGTATTTTTTCTGCTTGATTTTCACATCACTACTCTCATGTGTGATGATTAAAATACCACTTAGCGGTGAGTTTTAAATTTCGAGGTGCTTATCATCCCAACCGGGTATGAAATTAAGTTACCACTCAAAATGGCTTCCAATTTAGAAAAGGTGCTCACATCCCAACCGGGTATAAAGTGTAAATTAGCCCACTCACAATTTCTTCCAATTTAGAAAAGGTGCTTATCATCCAAACCAGGTATGAAGTATAAATGAGCCCACTCACCCGTTAATGCAGTGAATTCCTCTCGACTGTTTCTTTGTATTCATGCAAGCTTGTCCTTGTTGGCATTTTCAGTGCATCATGTTCTTACACAATATGAACATCCGTGTTCATTATCCCTTGGCCTATTAGCCTTCATTCATTCCAAATGAATGAGAAAGCCAGACTTTTCATTTATTTGTAATTAGGTCCCTAAAGTTATTTTTCTTTAACTTTAAGTCCCTAATGCCGATTTTTCCTCAAATTGAATCCCGAAACTATTAAAATTCACCTTGAGACTTTAATTTATTCAATTTCACAAAAAGGGGTTCAATTTCCCAAATTTCCAATTTGGTCCCCCAACTTTTCCAAAATTACCATTTTGCCCATACTTTACAAAAATGGTAAGTTTTGCCCCAAAAATTCCAAAATTGTCGAATTGGTCCTCCAACATCTTTATCATGCCCAATTGGTCCTCAATTTTATGAAATTGCACTTTAGTCTCTCAAATTTTTTAAATTCCCAAATTTCCCCCTAATTTCAACCTTCTAACTTTGTTGAAGTTGATTTCATCAAATTGACTAATCAAATGAGTTTAATTGTTGAAATTGAAGTTAGATTACAGTTTCTACACTTTCATACAATTCAATTGCACTTTGAATTGCACGATTTGGCGTCAGAATGAGCTCAAACGGAGCTTCGCCGGAAAACTGGACTTAGAGAGACAAAGCTTCGAAAGCTTACCGTCGAGAGCACGACGGTTTGAGCTTTCAGTCTATGTAAGTAGCTCTTGTCCTGATGTTTCTCCTAGGATCAAGAATTGCATCAATTGATACCGAATTGAGTGAGAATTTTATCATCGAAGTTTTGCCGGTTCTCTCTCTAGCACAGTCGCAAATTATAGAGGGTGGCCAAATTGGCTTACCTTTCATCTCTAATTCAGCTGTAGTAGGACTCTAGAGGTGTTGGGAGGGCTTAGTTTGGCCTGAGAAGGGCTCGAATTGGCCAATTTCAGCTCAACCGAAATAGGGTAGCTTTGGTCCGTCGGAGTTGCTTCACTATTCGATCACACTGGTGCTTCTTCGACGACCCTTGAAGCAAATGGAGACTACAGGCGTGTAGCTGACTTCTCCCCAGTTCTAAAGAACCCGACCATGCCTTCTTTGGCTTAGAAAAGACCCTATATCAGAGTTCTGGTTTGAAATTCACTGGAAATTAGAGCAGTTGAGAGAGAATGGAGTTTTCAGGTGTGGAGATGATGAATGAGGAGGGACTCTTTATATAGAAAGCTCGGGGACTTCTTGGCCATCCGATTGGCATCTTAATGGTGGTCATTCATTGCCTGAAACTCCCTAGCCGGAGATTTTTCAGCTTCACCGGCATTGCGCGATTTTTCGGTGAGTGAATAGTGTTGTCAGATATAGGAAGAAGACGATATTGTTCCGAACCAGACTACACCAAGTTCAAAGCTTAAACCGGCTGGTTCACCCCCGATTCGACCGAATTTTCAAATCTAAAAATTTCTAAATTTATCTAAATTCATTTTCTATCTAATGGTGGCTTCAAATCTCAAATTTGAATTTTCTAAGCCACCTAGAAAAATGAATTTAGCATTCGGTTCAATAGTGGTTCAAACCGATCCAAACCGGTTCAATCTGGTTCGGATCCGGTTCACCTGAACTGGTTTGGCTTTCATCTTCAATTCATCCTAAAGTCCTTTTTCTTGACTTTTGTGACTCTTTAGGTCACTTGGGATTCATAAAGTTTCCGATTTACCCTTTCTCTATTGGTTCCGATTCATGAACTGACTCGGTTCATAAATCGGTTCAATCCAGTTGGATCCAGTTCATCTAAACTGGTCTAGTTTTTCTCTTCCAATTTGTCCTAAGGTTTTTTTCCAAGACTTTATGAACCCTTTGGGTCACTCGGAAGTTGTAAATTTCCCAAATTGTCCATTCACTAATGATCGAGTTTGTGAATCAGTTCGGTTTTTCTCACTCGGTTTGACCGGTTCTTTTCCCAGTTTTCCTTAACTCAAAAGGGAGAGGTTTACATAAAGTATATGGGCAAAATGGTAATTTTGCCTAAGTTGGGGACCCAATGGTAATTTAAAAAAGTTGAACCCCTATGTGGTGAGTAAATGAGATATAGACACTTCAATAAGTGCTAAGTGAAAATAAAAGGATTTTAGGCTCGAGAGGTTGTCCTTAAAGAAGGTTAGACCAAGGGTTGGTTGACTGATTAATTAATTGGGTAACCAGGAGCCATAAGGTCTAAACTGTAAAACGGTAGGTTGATTTGTGAAATGTTCATAATTGAAGCTAACCTTATTATTATTGAACCTTGTAGATAACACAAGATACGTTGAGTGGAATCAAGAACGAGATTTTGGGACACCTCACGGGACGAACTGTTCCATGGAGAAAGGTGAGTGGGTTTTTATGGCGAGTCATATTGGATTGATTGTGGCTTTAATTAACATGTGATGTGATTTGTGATTCTAACTAGCATGATGGCCTTAGAAACACATATAAGCAGTGCAAATGAATAAGATCATGCCCACTAAATCAAATGTGTTTTTAGAAATATAGATAAGAATCGATCATAAGATCGAAGCATGTGATGTGGAACCAGTTATGAGAGTGTAGTTTAAAGCCTTCGTGTGAATTGGAGAGATGGTCATTGAGGGTCCGAGCTTCCAGTATGCTTAATTTGTTTTTTTAGTGACATGGTTTGGAACATAATGTGAGGCACGAGTCTAGGGCTAGATGGCCAAATTGTGAGATATGGTGAGACGGTCCCATAACGAGTCGAACTCATGATATTTGTTTTCCATGATTGTGGGGAGTCGGCCAGTGGGGGCTCAGACTCTGAGGCATCTCCATGTTTAGCATGTTTATTTGATCCATTATTGCTTGTGCGGAGGAGCAGCCACAAGGCTGTCAGGACCCCAAGGTGCTAAGACACCAAACTCTAAGACGACTTAAGTGATGTTGTAAACCCCGCACTTTTGAGTTAAGAAAAACCGGGAAAAGAGCCGGTCAAACCGAGTAAGAAAACCAAGCCGGTTTACATTTGAGAACACACAATATGGAAATTTACAACTTCCGGGTGATATAAAGGGTTCATTAAACCTTGGAAAAGAAATTTAAGAAACTTTAGAAAATAAAAACTAAATTGGTTTAGGTGAATTAGATTTTATAAGAACTTCAAAGTTAAGTGTGCTTGCTCGTGACTAGTGTGAGGATGGGTGATCTCCTGGGAAGTATGAATTTTTTTTTGTAACCCGAAATTTTGGTCAAAAACTTTTATGTACGCCTTATCATAAATAACCATAAATTAATATATATTTAATTATTTTAATTAATTTTAATAATTTAATACCTAAATTAAATTATTGGAATTAATACAAATAATTTAATACCGAAATTAATTTATTGGAATTAATACCAATAATTTATGGTAATATTAATACTAGTAATAAATCTCGCCCATTTAATACACGGATTTTACGCCTATATAAAGAGGTCATCCCCATTTCATTCTCCTCACACCTAAACACTTCTCTCTCTTTCTCTATTGCTCCATTTCCTGGTAAAGCTCGAACTAGAGCTTCGACTTGAACAAAGGTCGGGCTCTTTAGAACCGGGGAGAAGACAGCTATCTGATAGCAAAATCTAGTCAATCCGAGAATCGTTGGAGAAGCACCGACATGTTGGAATAGTGAAGCAACTCCAACGGACCAAAGCTGCTCTATTTCGGCTAAGCTGAAATCGGCTATTTCAAGCCCTCCTTAGGCCAAACCAAGCCCTCCCAACACTTCCTCAGCCTTTCCATGGCCGAATTATGACCGAAAGGTAAGCCAATTCTGCTCCCCTTTACAATTTTCGATCGGTGCTAGAGAGAGAGTCAACCGAATTTCAATGATGAAATTCTAATCCAATTCTGCATCAATTGATGCAATTCTTGATTCTAGGATGAACCTCAGGATGAGACCTATCTATCCAGATTGAAAAGCTCGGACCATCGTGCCTTCACTGGTGAGTAATCGAAGCTTTCTCTCTCTATAGTCTGTTTTCCGACGAAGCTCCGTTTGAGCTCGTTCCAGCATTAAAATCTGCAATTCAAAGTTTCATAGAATCGCATGAACATGCAGGAACTCAATTTCAACTCAAATTTTAATAATTAGAAGTGTTTGATCGGTCAATTTGATGAAATCAAATTTGGTAGTGTTAAAGGGTTGAAATTGGGGGAAAATTTGGGGATTTTCGAAATTGAAAGGGCCAAAATACAATTTTATGAAATTGACGGTCAATTGGGCATGAAAATAATGTTGGAAGACCAATTGAGGAATTTTGGAATTTTTGCGGCAAAACTTACCATTTTTGTAAAAGAAGGGCAAAATGGTAATTTTGGAAAAAAATTAGGGAACCAAATTGAAAATTTGGGAAATTAAACACCTTTTTGATTAAATTGAATAAATTGAGGTCCCAGGATAAATTTTAAAAGTTACAGGACTCAATTTGAGAAAAAACTGACATTAGTGACTTAAAGTTAAAGAGAAATAACTTTAGGGATCTAATTGCAAATAACTAAAAGTTTGGGTTTTCTCATTCATTGGAAATGAATGAAGGCTGTTATGCCGAGTAATAATGAACAAGGTTGTTCATATCGTGTAGGAATGCAAAATACCAGGAATGCCAAGAAGGACAAGCTCGAGTGAATACAAAGAACCAGTCTAGTGGAATTCACGGCATTAACGGGTGAGTGGGTTTACTAACATCATACCCGGTTGGGATGATGAGCACAACTTAAAGATAAAAATCACTTACCGGTTGTGAGTGGAAATTTTATGTCATACCTGGTAGGGGATGATAAGTACCTCGGTATAAAAATCCACTATTTAGTGGTATTTTAATCATCACCACCTAGAGAAAGTGATGTGAAAATTATACGGAAAAACTACTTACCGGTTGTAAGTAGATCATACCCGGTTGGTATGATGAGACTTTATCGAAGGAAGTTGAAAACCCGTTCATCGGTTATTAATGGAGATGTCCTTATACCGGTTGGTATAATGGACAGTGAAAACCTATTTTGTCGGAAGTGTTCTCCCCTGACTGTGTGCCAATCCTTAAACTATTTGGGAGACCTTCTTGACGAGAGCTCGAATAGCTCTTATAGGCTGGGGGCCTTGATTTTTGAACTTGCGGGCTAGAATGCCCAGTTTTTTGAAAATCTCGTACAGTGGGCCCAAGGCCAGTTGGCACGAACAGGAGCTCGTAAATAAACATGATATATGTGCCATAAAACTTAATGAGTGAATTGTTTGGCCATGGTACCAAGATAGGACCGACATGCTCAGTCAACTAGCGGCAGTGCGACATGACAGGTCGACGGACCAGTCAAGACAAACAACTACGGATTGAGTTAAGAGTCGGGGCCGTTGGACCAGTGGCACCACAGATTACATGGCTTGATAAGAAAACATTGTTTGTGCATGCACTGTGAGTATGGGATCATCAAGACGCCCATGAAGGGTAGTGATGCGTCCTAAGGGCACTAGACGACCTGGTGGCTATAAGGGCAGTTCGTCATTCCAAGTGTCTGTGTGAAATCTGGAGTAGCACCAGGCGCATTAGACCGGGGTGGGGACAGGATGAGGTCTCTATCCTCATACAGACACGAAGAAGTGATTTCGGGATTGTGGGTCGGATGTCCCGTACATCCACTCATTCCCAGGGTAGAAGTGGTTGTACTTCTATCTGGGTGGCAGGAAAAGTCGCTCCGAAGCTACTAGCAGGTTCAGTAGTGATACTGACTTGCAAATGTATGTAACCTTCATGATGAAGGATGTGTGTTGGGTGATGACACACCGGTAACTAAGAAATAATGAAAAAATCCAAATTTTTAAGTGAAGGGATTTTTTTTTAAAAGAAAGGAGTCTGGCACACTCCATATAAATGTTTTTCTTAAAAGTTAAAAGTAGACCTTTGAAAACTCATTCACTGAGTAGTCGTACTCACCCCCTCCCTTATATCTCTTTTAGGAAATCCCGGAAAGCCTACCTTGAAAGACCATCAACTAAGATGCCTGTAAGACAGGTATGTAAAGTTTAAAATTTCATGCAGTTTTGATTATGCTATTCTAGGAAATGGTGCAGGTTTAAAGGACGCCTTACTCTTTACGGATTATAATAAGGGGAAACCCTTTAATAAATCGGGAGAGTGGCGGGTTGTTCACGGGGATCCGACCAAACCGGGTCGGGGCGTGATAAATGTGCTGGTTGTGGTAAGAGTGTCTTAGGCCTCCCACACTCTAGTTCTCGGTCTGGTATTACACTAGTGGTGATACATTTTGGGCATGTGATTGTTTGTTATAAGGCCAAGAGTTGCCCATGCTTTTGTTTAGGACTAAGTTGTCTAGTTGAGGCACGGGTTGTGAGTAACCCGGAAGTGTCGTTCGAGCGTAGGACATTCTTGTGTGTGAGACTAAGTCCCGATATTTGCATGTAATGTGCTAGAGGGGTAAAACAAAAGAGGAGACTAATGATAACCCCACCAGAGATTAGAATACTAGATGAATGGATTGAGACTCTTGTCTCGAGGGGCAAAATTTAACCATAGGACCCATAGAGGCAAATGTGAGTATAGGAAATAGAACCTCATGCTAGGTGATTATGGGAAAGATATGGGTCGTAAGCCATGTAGTGACACGACATCAGTATCCCACTTACTATGCTGTGAGCTCACCCCTCCCCTAAAGATGTTGCAGGTAATCCGAAGAGGCGTGAGACAAGAAGGAGAAGCACTTTCTCGAGGTTCTCGGTTACCGAAGGTAACTCGTACTGTGCGCACGAAGTTCAATTCTTGTCATGTTGCTATTATTCCGAGGTTTTGGTTGTAAACTAGTTTGTGCACTCTTGTACATGTCCTTCATAAAAATGTTTCAGATTTCCACTATTTTTATAAATATGTTTATTGTTCTGAGCCTAGATACCGTCAGTTTTACCTTGGTGAAGGATCATGCCTTTGTATCATCTAGGAGATTGACGGGTTGCACGAGTTTCTAGCCAAGTAGTTCGGGCTGGGGCGTGACAACTTCCGATAGTATCAGAGCCAATGTTTTTAAAATAGGATATTTTGGAACAAAATATTTTGGAGTAAATGGAAAGCCGATAATAGCAATGATAAGCCATTATTTATAAGATTAAAAGGAACAACTTCACAAATTAACTCTAGCAACCATTTTGTAGCCATGGCCATCACCCAAACCACCAATCGGATGTAGTGAGGAAGAAGGGCCTGCGAGCACCGAGAGTGAGCAGACCATAGGTTCGACCTGATTCTGGTGGACTCCATTGACTTGGAGAACACCACCCCATGTGACACCGACAACCGGATGTTGGGCCTCATGGAAGTGGGGCATTATGCAAGGGTGTCAAGTACAAGGCAACATTTCAAGATCTTTAGTAGATACTCTCATTGACTCGTATTGAATCTCCCAAGTATGAATGAGGGAGGATGCACCGTGAATAACAAGTCGTCCAGACACCAGCTAGAATGTGTGTCGATGCAGCAAGGGAAGGGGTTTCCTTATGCATCAAGGTAGTTAAACTAACATGAAGTAAACTAATCAATTCATAACTTAGAACTGACATCCATATTATTTCCCCTTGAGATTTGAGGCATAACCTATTTGGGTAACATGCAAGATTAGAAAAGATCATAAAAGACTCAAGGAATTGTTGACTCGAAGGAAATTCAACCTAAAATCGAGGTGAATGATGGAAATAATAAAATATTTTGACCTGACCATAGAAAACCACCCAGGGATGGTGGATGTGGTAGTTGATGGCCTAAGCTAGAAGTACAAGATGAGTCTATCTCACGTAGGGTCAGTGCACCTACCCATGCTAGAATAACGGAACCCAGCTCTACATATCTCAAAATGTGAAGGGCAAGACCGGTATTTGGTAGCAGGCTTGAATGGTTCAAGCTATCTCAGGAGACCCAAATAGGGTCAACCAAAAGAATAATCAAAGGCCTAAGAAACACGTGGAAAAGATGATGGAGGACACCCTCACAAATTTCTACTTATGGGCAAACTAAATAATGGCTTTAAGAGTCGGGTTATCACACCCTAACTCTGTTTGGTCGGAACCCTGTGAACAACTCACCTATAAAACCCGTTCTATCGGACCAAGGAAAATCGAGAAAAGAAATGGCAAATTTTCATGTGAAAAATCGATCCAATTAATGAAACAAAAATAGTAAAGAATGGTTAACATGGAAGATTGGAAAATCTCAAGTTACCAAAACTTCACAAAAATCATGGGGAAGAACCATGAAGTGAATTGGATGAAAAAATTAGACCGGTTCAGAATGAACTAGATCGAACCAGACTGAACCGAATTGAACTATAGTGAACCGATTTAATGATTCATTTTGCTAGGAAACTTAAAAATGTCAATTTAAAAAATTGAGACCACTATTAGATAGAAAATGAATTTAGATGAATTTACATTTGCAACCTATAATATGTCGTATTGCAAATTTATGTCATCAACCCAATAAGAGTATTTCTAAGTTTGCTTGAGAGTTTAGAGTCATTGTACTAAAGTTGCAAGAAAAACATGTGGATTAATATGAAAATGACGATGAGATAATGTATAAACTTGAGATCTAGTATTAGGTATTTTTCCTTCATACTCGGGCAAATCACGAGCCGGTTTCAAGTATCGAGTCAGGTACGAGTGTGAGCCCACTGGCTCTGATACCATGTGAGAAGGTATTGTGGACTGATAAGAGATCATGTTCATATCTACTTAAAAATCATAATTTGTAAGTAGTGTAACATTTCCAACTTTATAAACTCACAACACTTCTCTATTTTATCTAATATGGGATCGTATTCTCATGGGTCAAAACAATGATATCCAAGTAATTTAGGAGGATACCCAAGAAATACACATATTTTAGAACAACGTTGCAATTTGTGAATTTGATATTACTAGAGATAAGAAAACCAGAGACAATAAAAAACACGTGGTAAGATATAATTAGGTGAAATTTTATGTAATAGATGGTATGAAGTTTTAGCAAAGAACACATGTACGTAGTCTTTTAAAGAGATACTCACTATTTTAAACACAAAATATCAAATTTCTTATCAATATAAAAAAGAGTTAATAGTGTAAATCTTATATAAATAATATTTCAGTATTTTCTTTATGCACACATTTTAACGAGGTGTGGATAGGAAATACAGTATAATCTCATTATTATATAGTTTACTTTAAAAAATTGATGGAAAAAATTCTCTAGCTATTAGTTTTAGATCCGATTTTTTAATTATTTGACATATAAGCACATGATCTTATGGGTGATAGATGTATGATCGTGCCTTGTATGCTCTCTAGAGTGACCCATGAAAAATATGCGGAGGTTGGATTGATGAGCAAAAATTTGGGCTTGTCCATGAAATCCAAGCTAGTAATGTTGTTGTGAGGGGGCTTGATTGTCTTAAGGGTTATAAAAATCCGTGTACTTAGTGAAACGTTGCATTTCACCATTTAATAAAGAATTATTCATTCGAGATCCCAAGGAACACTATGTTCTAGAGATTTAGAGGTGAAATTAGGGTTAGGTATTTCCCAATCGACCGCATGTTGAGAGAGATGTGGGGGTGACGCTCCCGAAATTTCCCTGGAGAAGATGGGCTACCACATTTCTGATGATAATTGCAAATAATATCGGTGAATAGCCATATTGTAGTTAACAGAATTTACTAATTTTATAATCAATGTTACTTTTTTCAGATAAAAATATAAATTTGAGTTTAGAGACTAGGTTGCTAGAGTGTAGTGGTGACAACAATATATAGATTGTTATTATTCTCCTAACCCATTAATAATTAAATTATTGATTTTAGATTCAAATTTAGTGTTGTCCGTATTAGAATAATTTATGGTGAGACTAGTTATTAACTTTAGGTAGATTACTAAGGGTCATTCTCCTTGACAATGTCACACATTGAGAAACTATGAGATATTGTTTGAGTGGGAATTTGGATAGAATCATATTTTTTTTGATATTTAAGAACTCTAACAGTGATAAGATAATTTAATAAACGTATTTTATTTGCTCGTAAATTTTTAAAAGTGATATTATGATATTATATTATAAAAAATAATTTATTTTAATTGAAAGTATTAAAATGTTCGTGAGAATCTAATTATTGATGAACTCATTTTGTGATTATATAGAAGATTGGAGTATGTTAGAAAATCGATTGGAAAAGTTGAGTGAAGATGTTGAGCTTTACGATCCCAAAGAAAGAAGCCGACAATGTGGAGTGAAGTATTCAAACAGGCAACATAGGATAGAAGGGCCGAGTGAAATTGTTATATAATTAATTTAGTATAGAAAATAGAATTAATTTAATAAAAAAATATGATACCATAATAGAAATAAAGAAAGGTAGAAATTATAAGTGTGATTTTGTATTAAAAACTCCACAATATCATATAGGAACCATAAACTATACATAAAAGGCCAATCATAAGTGAAAATAAGCTAAAAAGAGAGCTCATTTGAAAAGAATTCAATGGAGAGTGAACAAATCCATGTGGTTCTAGCCAAAACATGTGGTTGTAGCATTAATGCAAAATAGCAAGACAAATCCATCTGGTTCTAGCTTGTTTCTATGCTGGGGACCTTATTGGGACCCAAAGTACAAGCACATGAAGGAACATATTATGGACCAAATATCGTCAAAATGCAGCAGTACATGATTCTATCGTAATAATAGGACAAGTGGGCAAAGCAACAACAGAAGAGGATAATATCACAGCTTCACACTCCCAGCAAGCATGAATGCCTTGTAAACAACAGACCTGACCAAGGTGAGACCTCCCCAGGCAACCTCTAGCTCTCCCACAACACTCTCAGGCAGTAGATCCACGCCTTGCTCCTTGGCCATTACCACTGCTGACCAAGACCTCACCATCCTCAGGAAACCCTCAAAAGACAGCTCCTTCTTAATGTCCAGCTTCAGGGGCTCCCCTTCGCAGCTCAGCCCCACAGCCTCAAATGGAAACGGCAGGGTCTTGTACCCATCAAACAGGAGCTGTATCCCTGGGTTCCAGTAGGGCAATGTGGTGCCATGGAACCTCTTGAAAATGACGTCGAAGTTGGGGTCCACCACAATGTCGTTGTAGCACCAAACAGCTATTACCCCACCTGGCTTCCTCAAGACGCGGGCTGCAATGGAGTAGAAGCTTGGGAGGTTGAACCAATGGACTGCCTGGGCCACTGTTATCAGATCAACGGAGTTCTCCCCTCCAAGCTGAGAGATGAGGTCCTCATCCGAGATGGAGATAGGGGTGTGGAGGTAGCGGACCTGCGGGTGAGGGATGGCACATTTTAGCTGGGCTTCGCTGACATCCGTTCCGATCACCTGATCATAGTGCTTGGCCACCTGATAAACAAGAAATTGGAAGCAAACAAGAGGGAAGGTCATATGCCGCTATACTGTAAAATCAATTTTGGAAGAATGAAAAAGCCATGGAAATAGCAGAAAAGCAAGCAGATTCAAAGAGAGAATTTAAATAACTCTCACTCCAACAATCTCAAGCTCAGGAGTTTCTAAGTTTGACTCTCCCCTTAATTCCATATTCTCCTGACCATTCTGGCCCTTGATCGAAAAAAAGGGTCGACGGATGCATACCTGCGTACTCGATCATGACCAAATCTACTAACTTATCAAATTAGATTCTGTAAAACAAGCATGTGAAATTCAAGGTTTAGGTGTTGATCATCAAAATCAGTAACACTACGATTTCTGTCACAGCAATTAATCCACGACGATTTCTCAGTCTCAGCCTTTACCCTAGAATATGATCAGACTTTCTACCAAGGGAAAATCAACCATGAAAGTCTGAATAAAACCCGATAACCGGGGAGCTGGTTACTGAAGAGGAAAGAGTGGGATAGAGGGGTAAATAGGAGAAACTCACACTGACAGCAGCTTGGCCGTTGCCGGTCCCGACGTCCCAGGCGAGAGAATGGTAGGAGGTCCGGTCGGAGAGCAGAGTGAACCACTCTTTGGGGTAATTTGGGCGAGCATCGAGGTAGATTTCTGCCTGCTTGTCAAACAGACCCGCCATTTTCGTCGATGTCCCTCACTGATGTGTTAGTGTTGACGTTTGCTGGTAAAAAGAAGTTGTGTTGAAGTTGAACTACTCTCGCTTCCGTCTTTCCCTGCTCTTTCCGAGTAGACTAAAATTAACAACCCCATTCCTAATAAACTAACATTCTTCAAAGATAAGTTGTTTGTTTTCTTTCCTTCCAAAGGCATTTAAATGGGTGAAAATAATGAAATTTTCATGCAAAAAATCCAAACTTCAAGAGAAAAAATTTGAACACTAAACCTTGCATTTGAAAAATGGATTTATAAAAGCAAAGTACCCTCGGGTAGATAGAAGGTAAGAGTAGATCAGAAAGCACAAAAAAGGAAGGACAAGAACAGAGTGCATAGCAAAGACAAGTTGGAGGGATTTTCACAGAGAAAAACATGCTACAAGGCTGTTTGCAGAGATCTTCTGAGTGACAAGATCACAAGAAGAAGGTAAGGGAACCACCCATGAGAGTCACCTGGATCAACAATGACTGCAAGGTCACAAGTTCGAAGTTTGAACAATTAGCTGGAGTTTCCTACCCAAGTCCGAGTCCTAGGTTTGAAAATTGGTTCGAGCAAACCTAAAACTTTAATCTCTCGCAAGAAACCAAAGAACAATAGTTTCTTGACAAATAAGAAAGCTGCAATATGGACTATCCCACTGAACACTAGAAGGATCACTTGCAAAGTAAAGCAAGAGAGTTAAATGGAAAAGAGAGCATTTCATACCAATATTTGAGGTACTATAAGCATTGGTCCAAGTTAATATAAATATTCTTATAAACAAGTCATTTTGATTTTTGAGAGCATTCACCTCAAACAAGCAAGAATTGAATCAATTAAGGTAAATCATTATATGTATCTAGCAATTGATGGAATAATTATTTAAATAATTCTTTGAGGAACATAAAAATAAAGAAGATATTTAATAAAATAAAAATTTCAAGGCTCCAACAAAATAAAACGTGTCAAATTATAAATTATTTAAAATTCTTAAAAAATACTCATACACATTCTCCATATTTTTCATATTGAGATTATTACACCCAACTAGTTAGAGGACGATAATGTAAATAATTATGCTATATATTGTGATGTCATGAGTGTTAAATAATTGTAGTATAATTCTTATAATATTTATATAAGAAATTTTCAAAGTTTTAATAAAAGTATGTAAAATAATTTAACAATAATACTAAGAAATAATTATAATATTAAGTATATGGTATTAATTAATTTTCAAATATTAATCAAACTATATTTGGAGAAATTTAGTTTGAACAAATATATGTCAACTTTCACCTAAGTTATTTGAGTGATTTGAGAATTAAGAGAGTGAGAAAATTTCTAATTTGATAAAAAAAATAGAGGGGTTTAGAGGGGCTAAGAATTACTTCAATCCCTGAAATTTCTCCATTTACACTAAAATATAATCACTCCAAATTGGAAGTATGGAGAGAAATTGTGTGATTTATTCCTTAAATTATTTTAATATTCTTATTTATTACTTATATTATTTATTTATTTATATTATTATATAATTTAAATAGATTTATATATTAATAATATTTTACATAAAATTATATAATATAAATATATAATAAAAATATTATAAATAAAAAATTATTGTACAAAATATTTTTAATATAATTTAATTATATATAATAGCTAATAAATTATTTAATTTAATTAAAATAATAAATTTATTTTTCTAATTTTTTTATTAATAATTATTTCACTTGTTTACTCTCCATTCAAATAATGTATTATTAAATTTTTTAATACTTTTAAATCCATCACTTCACATCCCTTCGAAACAGAATCAAACATTTTTACCTCCCAATTCATCCAAACGTCTCAATCCAAATATAACCTAAAGGATGGGATGACTTTTACGGTAATTGATTAGTAGTTTACTAACATGGAGTGTTTATATATTTGTACTCATTTAAAATTTTATACAGGTATTTAAAATATTATTTGCAAATAAGTTTTAACTTTTACAATCTTACTACTCGTAAATCCTTAATAATACTTTACAACCACACATTTAAAAAATGTGAGTGACACTATAACTAACTAGAAATTAGTTTCCATTTTGAGAAAGTTATAATGAACTAATTTTTAGATCAACATATATCTGGACCACTAACTATGATTATTTAATTTATGATGTACTTGAATCAAATAATCCTTCCTTATTTACCTAGCCTTTTGTAACAATAATATCACTCACTAAGTGTATATGCCTCAACACACATGGTCATTTCTAACACAATCAATGAATATTAAATATATTTAAAATTAAGAGATTAACTTACTATATGATCAAATTTACTAAATATATTTTATCCACGACATTGAGGTATAGAATTATTAAATATTTTATATAGCATTGAAATATTCTCTTGTATGAAATTATATTGGGTCATGATCCATTTTAAATAATCACGTCATAACCCATCATTTAAAAAAATTCGATCTTAGTATATATTATAATCTTATTTTTAAAATATTGGGTTATAATCCAGCCTCCATAAAAGTGGGTTGTATCTATTTTCTTAAACATGAGTAGTAGACTTATTTTTTTTAAATTTCAGATATAATCCTTTTTCTTAATCTGGGTCATGATCATCTTTTTTTTTTTTAACTTGAATGATAGTTATCTTTCATAAACTTTGATTGTAGCCCTATTTATTAAACTTGGGTTACAACCTTTTTTTTTTTTTATGTTGATTGGGCCTTAACCCATTTTCAAACATTTTGGTATTTTTCATAATTAATTAATTCATATAGTTTTTAACTATTTTTTTAAATATTTTTGTAAATAGATGATTACTTATAAATTTTGTAAAAGTGCATTAAATAACATCACTGGTTCACTCGGATGTGTTACCATAAATGTAATATCTAAATTTGGGTACTATCAATAAAATTCGGAAATCGTGAATCCAATGAGACTAAGAATGAACTCATATTTAATAAGAAATGAAGTTGAAGTCTAATTATTGGATTAGATAGAATAATGCCAAGAAAAATATACATTTGTTGAGGATGGGAAACGTAAAATACAAGTTATGTGATGGGCAAAAGACATATATAGATGAAATTGGAATTAACAATACCAATCATAGAACAATGAATTTTTTTCTAAGAAACTCGGAAGGTGTAAAAATATAATTATTGGTTCTACAATGAAAAAAAGAGTTGAACAATTTTTAGAAAAAATAAAATAGACTAAGAACCAGTTAAATTAGGGGTGAACTAAGCAAAAAAACTATAAAAATTAGCTAAGCTGATTGAAAATTTTGGAAAAGCCGATCTAAATAGCGCTAGTCGATGATTGTGGCCTAGACTGCCACGTTGGATGTTGCAACCAACCATAACACGCCACATGGCCAGGTGGCCAATTGCCATGTGATGTGTGGCGAAGTAGTCCGGTCTGCAGATGTTGATCCATGTCATCATAAAGATTAATCAAGGTGTACAACATGTCAAAGGGATACTGTGGATGACAATCAAAATAATTTGAACAAGGGAAATTAATTAGAGCGTGCCATGTGTTGACCGATACTATGAACCACAATCAAACATATCAAATAGTGACAACCAATCAAAAAGTACAATGTGGTTACAATTACATTGTTAACAATGTCTGAACTAAATTAGCCGAGCACAACTAAAAGCTGAGCACCATGTGGCAAGGAAATACAGTAAAATTATTTTAATCCAATCAATTGCACACATCAGTAGATGATAGCCAATCATAGTGTGCCACGTGGTGATGCACTACATGTGCACAAACACACATACAATGTCATCTTCTCCTATGAACACACGCTAGAAATAAAGGAGTTGAAGAGCGATTGTCCCAGAAAATGTTTAATCACACTTGGTAGCTTTGACACCATGGAAAATCACCACCAAAATCTCCCATCCCACACCGATGAGTTTATACGGACCTTAGGGAGCTTTATTTATAAATTCAGCCGCACTCTTCCCCTTTCTTCATAAGAATTCCCTTCTGAAATCCGATTGCTTAGTTTTTCAATGAGTAGACTTTTGGGCTTGAGCCTGAGTAAACCAAGTCACGAGGGAAGTTCAACCCTAGTTCAAAACATTCCTGGAGACTTCCCTACATGAAGGAACCCGCACTAGAGTCCACAGATGACCAAGGCATCGTCAGTGTGGCCAAATTGTAGCCACACTCTCTACACAAAAAATAGAGCACCTACTCTATTGGTGAATTTTGACCTCCTTCAGTGGCCAAATTGATCGGGAAAGGTGCCTCAAGCTCCCCGATATCTCCTTATTCTTCATTCATGGTCATTAAACACATACGAGGTAAGCCTATGACATTAGTCTTTTGTTCCTTTCCTTCAAATTTCCTATCCAATTTTAAAGGGGTAGTTCGACTTCAGTTTTAGACAACTCTAGTGGTTGAATAGGGTA
The DNA here is from genome assembly GCA_030064425.1 of Trapa bicornis. NCBI lineage: Eukaryota > Viridiplantae > Streptophyta > Magnoliopsida > Myrtales > Lythraceae > Trapa > Trapa bicornis. Next base: position 2,591,673 of record CM057759.1, read on the forward strand.
GGGCCAAGTCAAGGGAGGTCACTTGGGAGGTCTCATAGCTTTTCGAGTTGGTGACCCTAGACAGCTCGCTGTTATTGGCGAGATTTCGATAAATTGTGCAGATAACACAATTTTTCGGTGAAGCACCAATTAGGAGCTAAATAAAGCCAAATCAGGATGTACAAACCTTTGAATGATCTTAGGAGATGAGAAGATGATAATAGAAGTTGTAGGGGAAAATTCGAAGGATTTAGGATAAGAATTGATGAAATTCGAATGAGGAAAATTTTTTTACAAAAGAATTGTAAGTTGGGGAACTCAAATTCAATTGGTAGAATTTTGGGGACCCAATGGATCTATTAGAGGATTTAGAAGCCCTAAGAATAGAAATTGTGATGACAGGGACCAAAGTGAAATGACAAAAGGGACTTAGGGTCAGAAAGACAAGAAAAATGGGGATCGAGAAACAATATCAAGAAATTACCGATAGAACATAGTTGAAATACTTGATCTCGAGTATTAATTTAATATTATAATGTTACTAGATGAACATACATTAAAATGTGAATCACAGTGACATTCACCAAGGAAGTTGGATGCTAGTCGTGATTAGTGTGATTATAATTTTGGTGTTAGGTCCGATTGGACCAACATCATGCTTGGTACTTCTTTTGAGTTGCTTGTATTTTACTTTTAGAACTGCTTTCTTGAACTGAGGTTATCATGGAGTACTCAACTATGTTTTTATGAATAGATAGCCATATAATTCTAAAAGATGATCATATAAAGCTCGGGTGTTCCCTGGATAGTGAGAGCTTAGAATTTCCTCTAAAAGCCAAGGAGATCAATTTTCCAATGAGTACACTTGTAGAGAGCACCACTCCTTCGTTTAACTACCAACCTTGGAGTTCTTGGTGTCCTTGGAAAGATGAAACCACCAGCTTTCTAACAACACCACTCTCAATCTTCGACGAAAATCAAATCAACACTGACAAGATAAAAAAAATACCGAGTTTGAGGGTCATTTTCGATGGCCCCGACAAGTAATTAAGGCCAGGAAAAATTCAGGAGACTCCTTGAAGTCTTAGTGGTCCAACACAACTGACCTACATGTCTTGGGTAAGTGTAGAGGAAAAATTAAATCATTGAAGCTTGGATTTACTATAGAAATAATAGAGATTGGTAAAATACTAATTGTAAGCAGCCTAGACCTCCATTGAATATGATCTTGGTGTCCACAGACTCTTTTAGCAATCAGTTTTCTAACAGCACTAGTGTGAGTGGCAGAGACAACATTTTCAGTGAGTTCCTGACCTTAACTCAATTTTGAGTCATTGTTTCAGATAGATCTAATTAAAGCCAATCGTCAATGTTCCACCCAAGCCCAACCGAGGAGAGACAACAATGTCCTTGGGGAAGGATAGGGGACCCCATAACCAAGTTTGGAAATTTTTGGGGGTCATTTTGTTAGGGACCAAAGGATGGGGACTAAAATGTTAATAAGGAAAAGTTAGAGGACCCAATTGGGAATAAGCTTTCTATGGAGTCTTCATAAGATGCTAACTAATGTTGTTAGACCAATTGGAAAGATTGATGAAGCTCTAGTGAGAGTTTGGCATCTTTGGGATGCCTAGGGTCCCAATTGCAACAAAAGAGAAAGTTAAGTACTAAAGTGCAAATATGAGGATTTGTGTGCCCAAAGGGTGATGTTGGGAAGTCCAAGAACCTACATGTGATTAAAGAAGAGAAGGACAAGGGATCTAAATGGAAAATAATGGAGGAACAAATGAGTACCAGAATGTAAGTTATAAATGATAGGGGTAAAATGGTAATTTTCCCTACATAGGGACCATTTTGTAATTTATGAGAAATAAGGCCTATAAATGTTCCAAGCCTTATTGGGAGCCAAAATGGGATTTAAGGAAACTTGGGGACCCAAATGAATGGCTTAGGAAAGTCTAAAGGTCCAGAGAAGGAAAGTTTTAATGTATAAGGGCAAAATGGTATATTTGCCTAAGTTAAGGACCAATTTATAAATTTTGAAAAGTAATGCCACTATGTGGTAAATAAGGGAATTATGAACACTTAGGCAAGTGTAACTCAAGAGTTTAGGACCATAAGCCCTAGGGACTAACCTTAAAGAGGGGTTGTAAACTCTGTCCTTTAGTAATGAGAAAAACTGGGAAAGAACCGATCAATGTGATCTTTAAACCGAATTGGTTTACAAACCCAACTATTAGGGGACGAGCGAATTCAAAAATTTCTAACTCCCATGTGACTCAAAAATATTTATAAACTTGTGAAAAGAAGCCTAGGATTATATGAGGAAGAAAGACCAAAGCAGTTCAAGAGAACCGAGTCCGAACTGGATAGAACCAGTTTATGAACTAAGTTGGTTCATGAACCGGAACCGATAGAGAACATGCAAATTAGAGAAATTCAACTCCCTTATGCCCCCAAAGAAATTTATAAATCTTGGAAAGGAACCTTAGAACAAAGTGGGAGAGAAAAACCAGATTGGTTCGGGTGAACCAGATATGAACCGGATCGAACCGATTAAGGACCAAGCCAATTTATGAACTATAATCAATAAATAGATGGTAAACTTGGAATCTTATGGACCCTAAGTGATCCAAGGAGTCATAAAAGACATGGAAATGGACTTGTGAAGGAATTGGGGAAGAAAACCAAACCGATTCAGGTGAACCGGATCCGAACCGGTTTGGCCCGATTTGAACCACTAATGAACTGAATCCTAAATTTATTTTTATAGGTGGCTTAAATAATTCAAAGTGGAGATTTGAGGCCACCATTTGATAGAGAGTGAATTTAGATAAATTTAAAAAATTTTAAATTTGAAAAACTCGATTGAATGAGGGTTGAACTAGCCGGTTTAAGCTTTCAACCCGGTTCGGACCGGCCTGGTCCGGTTTGGAACAGTGTCGTCTTCTTCCTCAGGATGACAACACTGTCCACTCGCCGGGAAACTGAAGAAACGCTGGCGAAGAAGAAATGTCGGCGAAGAAGAAACACCTCTATTTGGTACATTTCAGTTCATCAATTCCTATCATAACGGTGCCAAACAAATGTCCAACGGGTCCCTAGGCTCCCTATATAAAGGGCCCCTCTCCATTCGTGCTCTCCACACCTAAAAAGCCCACTCTCTCTTAGTTGCTTAGTTTTTCGGTGAAGCTCAAACCTAAGCTCCAATATATGGTCAATTTTGAGCCAAAGAAGGCGAGGTCGGGTTCATTAGATTCAGGGAGAAGTCAGCTATACGGTGGTAGCATCCGTTCATCCCGAGAGTCACTGGAGAAGCGCTGGTGTGATCAAACAGTGAAACAGCTCCGACGGACCGAAGTTGCCTTGTTTCGGCTGAGTTGAAATCGTCCAATTTGAGCCCTCCTAAGGCCAAACCAAGCTCTCCCGACACCTCCTCAGCCCTTCCACGGTCGATTTAGGACCGAAAGTTAAGCCAATTCGGCTCCCCTCTACAATCTCAGATCGTTGTTAGAGAGAGAGTCGACCAAATTTTGATGAAGAAATTCTAATCCAATTCGACATCAATTGATATCATTCTTGATCCTAGGAAGAACCTCTGGAGGAAAGCAACTTGCCCAGATAGAGAGCTCCGACCGCTGTGCCCTCACAGGTGAGAAATCGAAGCTTTCTCTCTCTATAATCTATTTTCTGGTGAAGCTCCGTTTGAGCTCGTTCTGACGTTAAAATATGGGATTAAAAGTTCCTTAGAATCATGTGAACATGTAGGAACTCAATTTCAACTCCAATTTCAACAATTAGAGGTGTTTGATCGGTCAATTTGATGAAATCAAATTCGGTAGTGTTGAAGAGTTGAAATTGGGGGAAAATTTGGGAAAAATTAGGGATTTTCAAAAATTTGAAGGGCCAAACTATAATTTTCTAAAATTGAGGGTCAATTGGTCATGATAAGAATATTAGAGGGCCAACTGAGAAATTTTAGAATTTTGGGGGCAAAAATGTTAATTTTGGGAAAATAGAAGGGCAAATTGAAAATTTGCGAAATTAAAACCCTTTGTGTGAAATAAAATGATTTGAGGTCCTAAGATAAATTTTAGAAGTTTTGAGACTTGAATTTAGGAAAAACCCGACAATAGGGACTTAAAGTTAAAGAAAAATAACTTTAGGGACCTAATTGCAAATATATGTAAAGTTGGGTTTTCTCATTCATTTGGAAAGAATGAGGGCTATTAGGCCAAATAATAATGAACAATTATGTTCATTTCGTGTAGGAGAATGAGACATCGGGAACGCCAGTCGAGGTCCAGCTTGCTAAGGACAGAACCCGACTAAGTGGAATTTCATTGCACTATCGGGTGAGTGGGTTTAGCATCATACCCGGTTGGGATGATGAGCACAACTTAAAATTTAAAAACCACTTACCGGTTGTGAGTGGGATTATATATCATACCCGATTGGGGATGATAAGTATCTTGGTATAAAAACCCACTACTTAGTGGTATATTTAATTATCACTACTTAGAGAAAGTGATGTGAAAATTATGCGGAAAAACTACTTACCGATTGTAAGTAGATCATACTCGATTGGTATGATGAGACTTCCTCGAACGAAGTTGAAAACCCGTTCATCAGTTATGAACCGAGATGTCCTCAATGGACAGTACAAACCTATTTTGTTGGAAGTGTTCTCCCCTAACTGTGTGTCAATGCTTAAACTATTTGAGAGACCTTCTTGACGGGAGCTCGAATAGCTCTTATAGGTCGGGGGCTTCGGTTTTGGAACTTGAGGGCTAAAATGCCCAGATTTTGAAAATCTCGTACAATGGGCCCAAGGCCAGTTGGCACGAGCAGGAGCTCGTAAATGAAGATGATATATGTTCCATAAAACTTAAAAAGTGAATTGTTTGGCCATGGTACCAAGATCGGACCGACATGCTCAGTCAACTAGCGGTAGTGCAACATGACAGGTCGACAGACTAGTCAAGACAAACAACTGCGGGTTGAGTGGAGAGTCGGGGCCGTTGGACCAGTGGCACCACATATTACATGGCTTGATAAGAAAATATTGTTTGTGCATGCACTATAATTACGAGATCATCAAGACGCCCATGAGGGGGTAGTGATGTGCCCTTAGGACCCTGGACGACCCGATGAGTATAAGGGCAGATCGTCATTCTAGGTGTCTGTGTGAAATTTGGAGTAGCACCAAGTGCATGAGACTGGGGTGGGGACAGGATGAGGTCTTTGTCCTCATACGGACACGAAGAAGTGATTTCAGGATTGTGGGTCGGATGTCGCGTACATCCACTTCTTCCTAGGGTAGAAGTGGTCGTATTTCTATCCGGGTGGCAGGAAAAGTTACTTCGAAGCCACTAGTGGGTTCAGTAGTGATACTGACTTGCGAATATGTGTAACCTTCATGATGAAGGATATGTGTTGGGTGATGACACACCGATAACTAAGAAATAATGGAAAAATCTAAAATTTTAAATGAAGGGATTTTTGAAAAGAAAGGTGTCTGGCACACTCCCTATAAATGTTTTTTTTTTAAATTTAAAAGATTTGAATCCCATTCATTGTGTAGTTGTACTCAACTTTCATGGACCTAATGAACTGTGTGTTCCAACCTCATCTGAACAGGTTCATGATAGTATTCATAGACGATATCCTTATATACTCACGAACCAGGTCAGAACACGAAGAGCATCTGACAATTACATTGGAAATCTTGAAGAAAAACCAACTATATGCAAAGTTTTCCAAGTGTGAATTATGGTTGCAAGAAGTAGGATTCTTAGGGCACATTGTATCTAAGGACAAAGTTAAGGTGGATCCAATCAAGGTGGAAACTATATCAGAATGGAAAGCTCCAAGGAATCCTACAAAAATTAGAAGTTTCTTAGGATTGGCAGGATACTATAAACGGTTTGTGCAATACTTTTCTAAAATAGCAACTTCTCTAACTCGACTCACTAGGAAGGGAGTTTAGTATAAATGGGATGAGGATTGTGAAAAGTCTTTTCAGGAATTGAAGACTCAACTAACGATCGCACCAGTACTCTCCCTACCCGATCTTACTACATGAGAGTACACGGTCTATAGTGATGCCTCAGGACAAGGACTAGGATGTGTTTTAATGCAATAAGGGAAGGTTATTGTGTATCCCTCGTGACAACTGAAGATACATGAGAGAAAATACCTGACTCACGACTTGGAATTAGTTGCAATGGTGTTTGCGTTGAAGATACGGCGACACTACCTTTATGGGGTTAAGTGCAGGATATACATAGATCACAAGAGCCTTAAGTACTTCCTAACTTAGAAGGAGTTAAATCTTCATTAGAGGAGATGGTCAGAATTGGTGAAGGACTATGATCTTGTGATAGAATACCACCCCGGAAAGGCAAATGTGGTAGTAGATGCCTTAAGTCGCAAGTATCAAACTGAGGCGACACAAGTCAAGATAAGCTACTTACCTTTGTTGGAACAATTGGGAAGAATGGAAGTGAGTCTGAGGATGGATCGACAAGAAAAATGCCTGGTGGCAAATGTAGCGATAAGGTCCAGTCTAACTGAGAATATAAAGGCTCAACAAAAGATTGATAAAAAACTTCAGTCTTACTTGGATTCAACTAACAGAGAAAGGAAACCGGACTACGATGTGTGAGGTGATGGAGTACTGACTTATAAGGGTAGGGTATGTGTGCCTCAAGATAAGGAGTTACCTAGATTAATATTGGAAGAGGCATACGATTTAGTGTATGCTATGCATCCGGGTAGTACTAAAATGTACCTCACCCTCAAACAAGGATACTGGTGGAAGGGTATGAAGAGGGACATTGCGGAATATGTAGCTCGATGCTTGTCCTGTCAACAGATAAAAGCAGAGCATCAGAAGCCGTTAGGGCTACTACAACCCTTACCAATTCTGGAATGGAAATGGGAACACATCACCATGGATTTCGTCACAGGCCTGCCGGTGACCAGAAAAGGTCGAGATGCGATTTGGGTAATTGTGGATAGATTGACCAAATCAGCTCATTTTCTTCCTATAAGAGTGACGGACACAATAGAACAGCTGGCCATCATATACATGAAGGAAATAATAAGACTCCACAGTGTCCCGGTGAGTATAGTATCGGATAGAGATCCGAGATTTACTTTTAGGTTTTGGCCGAGTCTGCAAAATGCCATGGGAACCAAACTCCACATGAGTACGACATTTCACCCTTAGATAGATGGTCAGTCTGAGCGAACCATTCAAACCTTGGAAGACATGCTAAGGGCATGTGTACTAACCATGAATAAAAGCGGGGAGGAATACTTATGCTTGATGGAATTTGCGTATAATAATAGTTATCAGGCCAGCATCCAGATAGCTCCCTATGAAGCCCTTTATGGAAGAACTTGTCATACCCCTTTGTTTTGGGAAGAAGTGGGCAAAAGGAAGTTAGAGAAAACTGAGATAATAGAAGATGCCATAGAGAAGATAAAATTAATAAGGAGTCGTCTTAAGACTGTACAGGATAGGCAGAAGAGTTATGCAGAAAATCGAAGGAAGGATTTGGAGTTTGAAGTGGGCGATTAGGTATTCCTCAAAGTATCTCCATGGAGAGGAATACTTAGGTTTCAGCAAAGAGGAAAGTTGAAACCCAAATATATCAGTCGATATCCCATTATTCAAAGGATAGGACCAGTAGCTTATAAATTAGAGCTGCCTCCTGATTTGCAGAGAATACATGATGTATTCCACATTTCAATACATCAAAAATATCAACCTGATTCTAGTCATGTACTGGACCGACCTCCAATGGAACTAGAAGAGAACCTGACTTATTAGTCAGAATCAGTACAAATCATTGACCGAAGAGACAAGAATTTAAGGAATAAGAAAATTTCTATGGTCAAGGTGTTGTGGCAGAACGGACCCATGCAGGGAAGAGTCTTGGGAAATCGAGTCTATGGTGAGGGATAGTTATCCTGAGTTGTTTAATGTGTAACTGTTTTGAGGACAAAACCCCTAAAAGGAGGGGAGAGTTGTAAACCCCATCCTTTAGTAATGAGAAAAATCGGGAAAGAATCTCTCAATGTGATCTTTAAACCGAATTGGTCTACAAACCCAACTATTAGGGGATGAGCGAATTCAAAAATTTCTAACTCCCATGTGACTCAAAAATATTTATAAACTTATGAAAAGAACCCTAGGATGATATGAGGAAGAAAGGCCAAAGCAGTTCAAGAGAATTGGGTCCGAACTAGATAGAACCGGTTTATGAACTAAGTTGGTTCATGAACTGGAACCGATAAAGAACGGGCAAATCAGAGAAATTCAACTCCCTTGTGCCCCAAAAAAAATTTATAAACCTTGGGAGGGAACCTTAGAACAAAGTGGGAGAGAAAAACCAGATCGGTTTGGGTGAATCGGACCCGAACCGGATCGAACCAGTTAAGGACCAAGCCGGTTTATGAACCGAAATCGATAAGGAGATTGTAAACCGGGAATCTTATGGACCCTAAGTGACCCAAGACAAAAGACATGGAAATGGACTTGTGAAGGAATTGTGGATGAAAACCAAATTGGTTCAGGTGAATCGGATCCGAACCGGTTCGGACAGGTTTGAACCACTAATGAACCGAATCCTAAATTCATTATTCTATGTGGCTTAAATAATTCAAATAGGAGATTTGAGGCCACCATTTGATAGAGAATGAATTTAGAAATTTTTAGATTTGAAAAACTCGGTCGAATGAGGGGTGAACCGGCCGGTTTAAGCTTTCAACCCGGTTCGGACCGGTCCGATTCGGTTCGGAACATTATCATCTTCTTCCTCAGGATGGCAACATTGTTGACTTGCCGGGAAACTGAAGAAACGCCGGAGAAGAAGAAACACCTTCGTTTGGTACGTTTCAGTTCATCAATTCCTATCATAATGGTGCCAAACGGACGACGAACGGGTCCTCGAGCTTCCTATATAAAGAGCCCCTCTCCATTCGTCCTCTCCACACCTAAAAAGTTCTCTCTCTCTCAGTTACTTAGTTTTCTGGCAAAGCTCGAACCAGAGCTCCGATATAGGGTCAATTCTGAGCCAAAGAAGTGAGGTCGGGTTCATTAGAACCGGGGAGATGTCAGCTACACAGTGGTAGCATAAGTTCGTCCCGAGATCGCCGGAGAAGTGTCGGCGTGATCAAACAGTGAAGCAGCTTCGACGGACTGAAGCTGCCCTATTTCAACCTAGTTGAAATCGGCCAATTCAAGCCCTGCTCATGCCTAACCAAGCTCTCCCGACACCTCCTCAGCCCTTCCACGGCCGAATTAGGATTGAAAGGTATGCCAATTCGGCTCCCCTCTACAATTTCAGATCGTTGTTAGAGAGAGAGTCGGGCAAATTTTGATGAAGAAATTCTAATCCAATTCAACATCAATCGATCTCATTCTTGATCCTAGGAAGAACCTCTGGAGGAGAGCTACCTTTCCAGATAGAGAGCTCCGACCGTCGTGCCCTCACCGTTGAAAAATCGAAGCTTTCTCTCTCTACAGTCTGTTTTCCGATGAAGCTTTGTTTGAGCTCGTTCCGACATTAAAATCAGCGATTCAAAGTTCCTTAGAATCGTGTGAACATATAGGAACTCAATTTCAACTCCAATTTCAACAATTAGAGGTGTTTGATCGGTCAATTTGATGAAATCAAATTCGACAGTGTTGAAGAGTTGAAATTGAGGGAAAATTTGGGGAAATTTAGGGATTTTCAAAAATTCGAAGGACCAAAATGTAATTTTCTAAAGTTGAGGGTCAATTGGTCATGATAAGAATATTAGAGGGCCAATTGAGAAATTTTAGAATTTTTGGGGTAAAATTTACCATTTTTCTAAAGAAGGGGCAAAATGATAATTTTTGGAAAATGCAAGGACCAAATTGGAAATTTGGGAAATTAAAACCCTTTTTGTGAAATCAAATGATTTGAGGTCATATGATAAATTTTAGAAGTTTCGGGTTGCCAATTTAGGAAAAACCTGACAATAAGGACTTTAAGTTAAAGAAAAATAACTTTAGGGACCTAACTGCAAATATATGTAAAGTTGAATTTTCTCATTCATTTGGAACTAATGAGGGCTATTAGGCCAAAGAATAATGAATAATTATGTGCATTTTGTGTAAGAGAACAAGACATCGGGAACGCCAGTCGAGGTCCAGCTTGCTAAGGACGGAACCCAACTAAGTGGAATTTCACTGCACTATCCGGTGAGTGGGTTTACTAACATCATACCCGGTTAGGATGATAAGCACAACTTAAAATTTAAAAACCACTTATCGATTGTGAGTGAGATTATTTATCATACCCGGTTGGGGATGATAAGTACCTCGGTATAAAAACCCACTGCTTAGTGGTATTTTTAATCATCACTACTTAGAGAAAGTGATGTGAAAATTATGCGAAAAAACTATTTACCGATTGTAAGTAGATCATACCCGATTGGTATGATGAGACTTCCTCAAAGGAAATTGAAAAACCATTAATTGGTTATGAACGGAGATGTCCTCATACTGTGTGCCTCGGGAGACCTTCTTGACGGGAGACCTTCTGTCAGAAGTGTTCTCCTCTAACTGTGTGCCAATGCTTAAACTATTTGGGAGACCTTCTTGACGGGAGCTCGAATAGCTCTTATAAGGCGAGGGCCTCGATTTTGGAACTTGAGGGCTAAAATACCCAGACTTTGAAAATCTCGTACAGTGGGCTCAAGGCCAATTGGCATGAGCAGGAGTTTATAAACGAACATGATATATGTGCCATAAAACTTAAAAAGTGAATTTTTGGCCATGGTACCAAAATCGGACCGACATGCTCAGTCAGCTAGCGGTAGTGCGACATGACAGGTCGACGAACCAGTCAAGATAAACAACTGCGGGTTAAGTGGAGAGTTAGGGCCGTTGGACTAGTGGCACCACATATTACATGGCTTGATAATAAAATATTGTTTGTGCATGCACTATGAGTACGAGATCATCAAGACGCCCATGAGTGGTAGTGATGTGTCCTAAGGACCCTGGATGACCCGGTGAGTATAAGGGCAATTCGTCATTCCAGGTGTTTGTGCGAAATTTGGAGTAGCACCAAGCGTATGAGACCGGGGTGGGGACATGATGAGGTGTCTGTTCTCATACGGACATGAAGAAATGATTTCGGGATTGTGGGTTGGATGTCGCGTACATCCACTCATTCCCAGGGTAGAAGTGGTCGTATTTCTATCCGGGTGGCAGGAATAGTTACTCTGAAGCCACTAGCGGGTTCAGTAGTGATACTAACTTGTGAATATGTATAACCTTCATGATGAAGGATGTGTGTTGGGTGATGACACACCGGTAACTAAGAAATATTGGAAAAACCTAAATTTTTAAATGAAGGGCTTTTTGAAAAGAAATGAGTCTGGCACACTTCATATAAATATTTTTTTAAAGTCAAAAGATTTGAATCCCATTCATTGAGTAGATGTACTCACCGCCTCCCTTGTACCCCTTTCAGGAAGTCCTGGAAAGACGAACCTTAAAAGACTTACGAAATTAAACGCCTACAAGACAGGTACGATTAAATTAGATTACTATGCAGTTTTGATTTATGATATTCCTAGAAAAAGATGCAGGTCTAAAGAACACCTTAATATTTACTATTTATAATAGGTTGGGAAACCCTTTGGTTAATCAGGAGAGTGGCGGGTTGATCACGGAGATTCGACTAAATCAGGTCGGGGCGTGACGGGGTTAGTGCAAGGACGGTTCCACAGCTTGTAGCTCGAGTAAAGCAGGCCCATGGGACAAAACTATAAGTTCTTAAGAGAACTATGAAATACCAGTTAAGGGTACTATAGTGCTTGAAACAGATCTCCTTATTTGCTAAACATTGTATAAGAAATAAGTGGTCATTTGAGTGGGACCTGAGAGCGGAAATAAAAAACCCTTCTTGAACGAACAAGTTTCGAAATTCACGGTCAGTGAGAGTAATGACGGTGGTTTCGATTGGATCGACCTGAGTAACTTGATTGTTTTTTGAATCTGATTATGAAAAGTGCATGAAGCACAAGTTTTGAAACTTATATAAGAAGTGTAAAAAGGACAAATAGAATCACATAAACGAATTTTTAAAGACTATATTATGATTAGCGAAGAGAAAAACTAATGACATTCCTTCCCCAAGTCCAAGGATCACAATTTGCAAGAACATGTGATACTAGGAAAATAACGAGGAAGAAAATACCCCAAATTGATTAATTTCAAACTAGTAGGAATCCATTGTTCGTGGGAAGAAGAGCAATGACACTGCTCTTGATCAGACATGCCCAACATTATTCAACCATTCACTTGTAGATACCCAATTCCAGAATGTTAAGATGCGTGCAGATAATCCAACGAATGTGAAATATTTCACTACATCCACTTCCATATCTCAAGTATTCTCCATAACCCATGTAAATGGGAACTTGAGCAAGGGAAAGGATATGTTAAACTATATGATGCTAGGAAAGGGGGTGGAGATAGGATTTCCAATGTACATGATGGAAATAGAGATCAAGATCATTTGAATTATGCATGTAAGGTTTAGATTAGTTGATCGTGAGAATTCAACGTACCATAGGAGCCCTCAATGAACTCAATAGAACGGGATAGCATGATTTCATTAGATCAAATTTCGGGAACCATTGTCAGACGAAATCGAACTGAGGAACTTAGAGCAACATAACTTAAGCCGAAATACAAGTGAGGAATAGAGAGCAACACAACTCTAGCTAAAGGTTCTGAAGGAGCTCACACACAATCAATGGTGTTACCTGCGAAAGGAAAGGAATGTGCGGTGAGAGGAAACTTGATCTTCAAATGATAAAACATCGAGATTTCTTGTTGCAAGAAAGAGAAGGTCGAATTGAATTATAGAACTTACGGATGAGCAAACATGGAGATGTGGATTTTTGTCAAGCTTTTATTCGAGAACGAAGATTAAGACTCAGATGCCTATACGCCCATTTGTTTTGAAGGGGACGAGGGTCACTTGTGAAGTAGTTAGTAAAAGAAGCTAACAATCATCACAGGTGGATGAGCTAGGTCTTCCTTTTAGTCAAGAGAAAATTAGTGTAGAAATCATCTTGGCGTTTCAGACATGGATTGAAGGGGGCTTACGGCCTCATTGTTAAAATTAAAATATTTTTAAGGAGAAAGTGACTTCTATGCCCCCAAAATTTTGACGAAATTACCATCATGCCCTTGACCTAGGCAAAATTACACAAATGCCATTAAGGGCATGTTTGGTAGGAGAGAAAATGGTGTGATTAAGGTTGTATTTGGATGGAAGATAAAACTAAATGCTGAAATTACAAAAATGCCCTTGAGGGTATATTCTGAGTGCGGCAAAAATTCTAAACCATAATACTAACCCTATACTCTCCAAGAATTGGAATTCAAATCAAAAGGTATAAAGCTTAGAAATTTAGATTTTTTCCTTAATAAGAAATTTTAGATATAAATTTAAAATTAGTGTCCATGGGAAAAATCATAATTTTGGAAATATTATTGTACAACATATTAATAGCCCCATTAACGACCCAAAGGATACTTATGAATTTTGTGTATAATGTTTAGGGAACAATTCATGTACTATTGTGCAAAATGAGCAAGAAGACTTCGGAATCCCTCCGGGACAAGCATGTACACGGATAACGGTGAGTGTGATTTTTGGAATCGAGTCTGAATGGACCGATGACATGATATTACTCATATATCTGATAGCATCAATTGCCTAACACTATTTTATGGAATATATTCCCTTGATAGCATGAACCCTAATAAAAATAATTTTGGGAATATATTCCTTACAAGATGTGTGAACCCCGTTTAGAAATTTTTACCGATTGGAATTAATGTTGTGAAAAATTTTCAAGGATGAAAATTTAGATGCATTCCCTATGTAGGAAATGGGTTGAACCCATGGTCGAGAGAAATGGATTAAATTCATAAATTGAGAAGTGGGCCAAATACCAACATTTTCCAAAGTAGCGAGCCCAAGTTCATATTTTGAAAACTTGTAGAAGTAGGCCCAAGGCCAATGAAAATGGGTCTTTTCCTATAAATAATCTTGATTGTAAATTTTGAGCATGTTAAAATGCTTAAACAAGTGATTTTGTGTGAAATGGATCATGCTTAATAAATACTCTCGAGTCAGAGGTGGATTTCATCTCGTAGGGTTGATAGTACAAAGACGTTGATCTTAAAGTAAGACTATTTTTTGTGAATAATCATAAAATGAGACCATGAGACGTTCGGTACAGGGTTGTTATGGTTATGAGGACTACTGGTTAGCAAGGTGGGTACAGGGGAAGTTATCATTGAGTTAGTACGTTGAGGACTTTAGTTGTCCTATGTGCATTAAACTTGGTGAAGATGGAAGATGTTGTCCCTCTATAGTGACAATCCAATCAATATGTTTGGGGGTTGGGCGATAGTCCTCACACAGATAGTCTAACATGGACATCATGGTCCAGTCAGACGTGTGGTCGAGGTTGTAGCCTCATACCAAGGTTGTTGATAAAATCATCAGAACCACAATTGAAACAGATTGGGCTTTTGTTTTGCGGTTGTGTGACCATTTCCATGATTTAAAATATATGTGTGATGTATAGTGTGCTTGTCGAATATAAGTTTCATAAATTGAACCCTTAAGCATTCTTATAGATAAACTCTACGAAAGGTCCTTCGATGATGGAATGAATGTGTTGTAATCTTGTCAAATACAAGCCTCATTTATTAAAACTTTAAACCCTTTATGGTTTGATCTTGTGAAATGTTTCCTAAAATACCCCTAATAACTATATAGAGTATATGCTAAATTGTGGACAAGACATCACAATGTCAGTTAGTCTTACTCACTAAGTTGTGAACACACCCCCCACCAATACCCATTCCAGGGAACTAATGTATTTAAGGGACACACAAATGTATGGAAAGATGCAATAAATTGAAGGTACGCCTTACATTCAGTACTTGATCCCGATAGAGTTTATTAAATTTATTTTCTAAATTCAAATGAATATTTTTGGAGATTATCATGATAAGTTTTATTTTGATCCTTAAGTCTCATCAGACTTATAATGATGACGAGCCCATTATTGTAAAATCAGGGAGATGTGGCAGGTTGTCTACAGTTCCAATTGGTGAACTAGGTCGGGGTGTGATAATATTAGTCTAGGGTCCTAAATTTTATCTTATCAAAACCTTATTGGTCAGAAGTTCTACATCTATGTGAATTATTAGAGTGTTGCACACTTAATATCTTTTAAATTCTCATCAATTATCATATTTGAATTGAATACCTGAAAAGGGGTGTGACTCATACAAATATTCATTCAATCAATAAAATTCACATTTCATATGTGATATGACCGAATACCCTTAAGAGGTATGGCTAATACAAGTACAAGTCAAGATTTAAACAAAATATAGTCAAGTCAAACAGGATGATGTAATGCTTCACTAATTCACAAGTGTCAGCCTTATCACTGACCACGTGAGTAACTCTCTTCTCCCATGTTTTACTATCCACAGTTGTATCTATTATCTCTCCCTTATTCCTATCAACAGATTTTTTAGAAAGCCTTCTCCCACTTATCCATATCCATGATAAACATGAGATGCAATAAATTCCACAAAGTATGCAATGAAGATCAAGGATTGGCTTGTTATATGCTCAATCCCTCTACTAGAATTAAATGTGATATCAAAATGGCTTTAAAAGATTTATCATTTTCACATAGATTCATGCACAAAAGTCTATGAATTTGGGATCGTCCCACTTTGCACAAAAATTCATGATTTTGAGCTCGTCCTACATTGCACATAAAAATTTGTGAATCCAAACTCTACCCACAATTCACTTAAAACTTGGTGAATTCGAGCAATGCCCACATCACACTTAAAAATTTATGAATTTAGGCTCTACCCACACAGTACATTTAGGATTTGCCATTATTCATAAATGATTGGATCTTAGCCCATTTTTAAAAAAATATAGGATGTATACCCCGTTTTCTCATAATAAGAATGCTAGATTGGAAGATCGGGAAATTTAAAAAAACCAAGTTTTCAATTAAACCAAAATTGGTATAGAGAAATCAAAACGGGAATGTGTGTGACCCATGATCAATGAAGATTCAAAATTAATGTAAATGGATCATGAATCTAATTGGATATGAGAATTGGATCAGTTAAGGGTGAATAAAACCTAAACCAGGTTAAACTAAATTGAACCGTGAGGAACCAGTTCAAAGATTTATTTTTCTAGGTGATTTAAAAATGTCAATTTGGGAAATTGAGTCACCACTATGTAGAAAGTTAATTTGATGAATTTAGAAATTTTTAATTTTTTGAAAATCGGTCAAATCGAACCTACACCGGCCGAATTTCCATTTCAGGTCACCGAACCCAGTCCAACTGAAGAGGTCAATGGTCTAGCCGGTTAAAGGACCGCCTACTTGGTCAGCACCCAGACAACGCGCATGACAAATCCGTGCACAACACATGGCAAAATGCGCTGCATTTGAAAGTGCCAACCAATCAAAATGTGGCACATGTTCTCGATCAATGGTCAAACGAAGAAAATCCACATCATTGGAATTGAACAATGAGAGAGTGACACGTGTCCTTAGTCAATGGTTAACTGAGAAGAAGCTTCGTCAGTGGGGCTGACCAATGAGAAGCTGAGATGTGGTAATGGTGCCAGATCAATGGCCAACTAGGATGTCCAAGAATGATCGACCAATTAGAAGTTGACACGTGGCAAAGTCAAGTTAGATGGCCATAATCAATTAGAGGCCGACACGTGGCAATGACATAGTGCATAAGGTGGGAAACTGACAAATTTAAATTAGTCAATCATAGGATGCCACATGGCACGGTCATCGGATGGTTAGATTCAATCAACTACCACATAAGAGAAAGCGACCAATGGAAGGTTGCTACATGGACAGTAAATGAGTCAATGTGTGACTCGGACACTGAGTGGGAGGATGTGTCAGTAAAACCAACCAATCATAGTATGCCATGTGGCAGCTTGCACGTGCGAAGCACGCACACGCGTACACAATGTGGTCTTCTTTCTTCGAACAACTGAACAAAAGAGGAGGCCGAAAGTCACCATAACTCCAGTGACCATTAAAACTCTTCGACAATGGTGTAAATCGGAGAGTTGATGGCCAGTCGATGGATGGATGGATAGGAATGAAAGTCCTCGAGCTTCCTATATAAAGATCCCCTCTCCATCCCTCAAAAGCCTGAAGAAGATGAATTACTCCAATTTTTGACCACCCCTAAACCAAAGCTCTAACATCGACCTATTTCTTCATCTCTGAATGTGAAATTAGGTTCTTAGGAATCATGAGGAAGTCCTCTACTTTCCTACATATTCCTCATAGCTTGAGGGTTTACAGAAAAGCATCGGTGAGGCCTCACAATAGGACCCCTTTGATGGCCGTAAGAGAACTGAAAGTCTTGAGCTGAATTTGGGGCACCCTTGGACCTTTTGAGACTAGGCCGATCCTTTAAAGACTCTCCATGGCAGAGCCTCATCCTCCCTAAGCCTTTGAGGTAAGCAATTGTTGTTGCCCTTCACGAAAATAGTGAGTTTATAAAGAGAAAAATGTGTAAGCTTTTTTTAATCGAATTCTCCCTACTCATGATATCCATTGAAGTGAAATTTAATCCTGGGAGGATCCTCTCGACGAGAGCTAAAACCCCATATGAAGAGCTCTAGCAATCGTGCCCTTGCTGGTAAGAAATCAAAGCTTTCTCTCTCTAGAAATGTTTTCAGGCAAAGTTTTATTTAAGCTCAATTATAGGCCAAATTGGGAAATTCAAGGCTTGGAATGATCGTGGAGAGGTAGAAGAGATGATTAGCAGCATGATAGGAGGTAACAAACCCATTTTAATTTGTCAATTTGATGAATTGTGAATTCATGGCCAAATTACAATTTTAAAAAAATTAAGCGAATTGGTTATCTTTGGAAATTTGGGGATTTTGTGAAATTAGCATAAATTAAGGGTCAATTGGTAAATAAGATGAGTTTAATGACTTAATTGTAATTAAAAATTATTTTTGGGAATTTTATTGCAATTAAAAATAAATATAATGTTTTATATGGGAATGAAATTACAAGTAAACTAAATTGAAGAAATTATAGCAAATAATTGGAAATTTATTTGTCAATAAAATAAACTTATGGAATTCTATGTGAATGAAAGAAAACATAGGGAAATAAGTGGAAATTTTAAATAATTGACGTATTTATTATCCGTGATAATTTATGTGTGAAAATAGGACTATTTACCTACAACCGCAAGGTCATCCAGAGGTATTGAAAATACATCCGAAATGAATAAGTCGCGGATCTTGGGTGAGTGAGATTTCTAGCATCGAGTCCAATTGGATTGAGAATGTTTTACTACTCGCAAGTTTAAAAGCATGCTTGATTAGAAAACCTATTTTTCCATAAATATAATTTCCTAACCGTGTGAAACCGCTCAAACTATTTTGGGATATATTTTTGAAGAAAGCATGAAGCATATTTATAGGACTACCCTTGAACGGTGTATGGATACACATCAGGAGTATGATTTACTCTAAATTGTTAATGCATGATATGGGTGAGGCTCATGGTCGACAAAAGGGTCAATTAGATCTAGTTTTGTGAAAGTGGGCCCAAGGCCACACTTTTGAAAATTAAAGTGGGCCCATGACCATATTTTTGAAAATTGGTATGAGCGGGCCTAACACCAATGGAAAATGAGCCAAGTTCGGTAAATAAGTTATGGTTTAAGAGCCTAATAAAATTATCACAATTTGAGAATGTTTGCGGAAGTTGTTAAGCCAGAGTTGGGCTGTAGGCCATTGGGCTAGTAGTGAAAAGATAAAGGTATTAAATCAAAATACATCCATTTGTGATTGCAATCATTTGGAACTAAGGAGACGCCCAGTACGGGGTAGTGTTGGTTCTAAGGGATGCCGGACAACAAGGTTGATACAAGGAAAGTAACATTGTTCTAGTAAGTCTTGAAGCTTTGGAGCTTCATGTGCATTAAGAACAAAAGAAATGAAGAATGAGGTATAATCCCTAAATAGCGGATAGAAGTATCGACAATGTCTGGGGTTGGGTCATGGTGCTCACACAGATGATGTGGTAGAAGTTGTAGCTTCTTACCAAGGTGGACGATAAAAATACTCCAGGCCACTAGTGGAACAAATCGAGATTGTAGCCTCTAAATGTCTGTTCTATGACTATTTTATCCCTTTATTGAGAAAGGGTGTTTGCTGATACAAACCCATGGTAGGTGTAAACCCTGCCCTTTTGAGTTAAGGAAAATCGAGAAAAAGAACCGGTGAAACCGAGTGAGAAAATTGAACTAGTTCACAAACACGTTTATTGGGAAACGGGTAAATTAAAGAAATTTCAACTCCCTTGTGACCCAAAGAGATTTATAAACCTTGGGAAGGAACCTTAGAACAAAGTGGGAGAGAAAAACCAGACAAGTTCGTGTGAATCGGACCCGAACTAGATTAAACTAGTTTAAGAACCGAGTTGGTTTATGAACTGAAATTGATAGAGAGATGGTAAACTAGGAATTTTATGGACCCTAAGTGACCTAAGGAGTCATAAAAGTCATGAAAAATAACTTTAGGGTGAATTGGAGATGAAAACCGAATCGGTTCAGGTGAACCAAACCCGAACCGGATTGAACCGGTTTGAACCACTATTGAACCAAATTCTAAATTTATTTTTCTAGGTGGCTTAAAAAAATTCAAATTTGAGATTTGAGGCCACCATTGGATAGATTATGAATTTAGATGAATTTAGTAATTTTTAGATTTGAAAATTTTGGTCGAATGGGGGGTGAATCGACCGGTTTAAGCTTCGAACTCGGTTCGGACCGGTCCGGTCCGGTTTGGAACAGTGTCGTCTTATTCTTTCAAATGACGTAACTGTTCACTCGTCGGAAAATAGAAGCAGCGCCGACGAAGAAGAAACGTCTCCATTCAATATGTTTACGACCATCAATATCTGTCATAAAGGTGCCAAATGGACGATCGATGAGTCCTCGAAGTCCCTGTATAAAGAGCTCCTGTCCATTCATCTTCTCCACACGTGAAAAGCTCACTCTCTCTCAATAGCTCCATTTTTTGGTGAAGCTCAAACCAGAGCTCTGATATAGGGTGATTTTTGAGCCAAAGAAGGTGAGGTTGGGTTCTTTAGAACCGGGGAGAAGTCAGCTACATGCATGTAGTCTCCATTTGCCAGAGAAGCGCCCACGTGATGGAACAGTGAAGTAGCTCTAGCGGACAGAAGCTGCCCTATTTCGGTTGAGTTTAAATTGGCCATTTCGAGCCCTCCTTAGGCCAAACCAAGCCCTCCCAACACTTCCTCAGCCCTCCCACGGCCGAATTAGGACTGAAAGATAAGCCAATTCGGTTCCCCTCTATAATTTTTGGCCGGTGCTAGAGAGAGAACCAACAGAATTTCTATGATGAAATTCTAACTCAATTCGGCATCAATTGATGCAATTCTTTATTCTAGGATGAACCTCAGGACGAGAGCTATCTGTCCAGATCAAAAGCTCGGACCGCCGTGCCCCCGACGGTGAGTAATTGAAGCTTTCTCTCTCTAGAGTCCATTTTGCGGTGAAGCTCCATTTTAGCTCGTTCCGGCATTAAAACATACAATTTAAAGTGCAATGGAATTGTATGAACATGTAGAAACTCAATTTCAACAATTAGAAGTGTTTGATTGGTCAATTTGATGAAATCAAATTCGACAATGTTAAGGAGTTGAAATTGGAGGAAAAAATGGGGAAAATTGGGGATTTTTGAAAATTTGAATGACCATGATGCAATTTTATAAAATTGAGGGTCAATTAGGCATGATAAGTATGTTAAAGGGCCAATTGAGGAATTTTAGAAATTCTGGGGTGAAACTTATCTTTTTTGTAAAGGAAGGGCAAAATGGTAATTTTGGAAATATTGGGGGACCAAATTGGAAATTTGGGAAATTAAACCCCTTTTTGTGAAATGGAATAAAATGAGGTCCTATGATAAATTTTAAAAGTTTCGGGTCTCAATTTGAGGAAAAACTGACATTTGGGACTTAAAGTTAAAGAAAAATAACTTTAAAGACCTAATTGGAAATCAATAAAAGTTTGGTTTTCTCATTTATTTGGAATGAATGAAAGCTATTAGGCCAAGGGATAATGAACCAAGATGTTCATATCGTGTAGGAACATGAGTTACTGGGAACGCCAACAAGAACAAATTCGCGTGAATACAAAAAATCAGTCTTGTGGAATTCACTGCATTAACGGGTGAGTGAGATTTTATATCATACCCAATTGAGGATGATATGTAAACCCCGCACATTTGAGTTAAGGAAAACCGGGAAAAGAACCGGTCAAACTGAATAAGAAAACCAAACCGGTTTACATTTGGTAATAAGCAATATTGAAATTTACAACTTTCGGGTGATCCAAAGGGTTCATTAAACATTGGAAAAGAAACTTAAAACAAAATTGAAAATAAAAAATAAATTGGTTCAGGTGAACTAGATTTCATAAAAATTTCAAAGTTAAGCGTGATTACTTGAGAGTAGTGTGAGGATGGGTGACCTCCTGGGAAGTATGATTTTTTGTAACCCGAAATTTCGGTTAAAAAATTTTTATGCGAACGTACGACTTATCATAAATAGCCATAAATTAATATATATTTAATTATTGGAATTAATATAAATAATTAAATGCCGAAATTAAATTATTGGAATTAATACCGAAATTAAATTATTGGAATTAATACCGAAATTAAATTATTGGAATTAATACCAATAATTTATGGCAATATTAATACTAGTAATAAATCTCACCCATTTAAAACACGACTATATAAAGAGGTCACCCCCATTACATTCTCCTCACACCTGAACACTTCTCTCTCTCTCACTACTACTCCATTTCCCGGTAAAGCTCGAATCAGAGCTTCGACTTCAACAAAGGTCGGGCTCTTTAGAATCGGGGAGAAGACAGCAATCTGATAGCAAACTCCAATCAATCCGAGAATCGTTGGAGAAGCGCCGACATTATGGAATAGTGAAGCAACTCCGGCGGACCGAAGCTGCCCTATTTCGGCCAAGCTGAAATCGGCCATTTCAAGCCCTCCTCATGCCAAACCAAGCCCTTCCAACACTTCCTCAGCCTTTCCACGGCCGAATTAGTATCGAAAGGTAAGCCAATTCAGCTCCCCTTTATAATTTTCGATCGGTGCTAGAGAGAGAGTCGACCGAATTTCAATGACGAAATTCTAATTCAATTCCGCATCAATTGATACAGTACTTGATTTTAGGATGAACCTCAGGACGAGACCTATCTACCTAGATCAAAAGCTCAGACTATCGTGCCTTCACCGGTGAGTAATCGAAGCTTTCTCTCTCTATAGTCTGTTTTTCAGCAAAGCTCCGTTTGAGCTCGTTCCAACATTAAAATCCGTGATTCAAAGTTTCTTAGAATCATATGAACATACAGGAAATCAATTTCAACTCCAATTTCAATAATTAGAAGTGTTTGATCGGTTAATTTGATGAAATCAAATTCGGTAGTGTTGCAGAGTAGAAATTGGGGGAAAATTTGGGGATTTTCAAAATTCAAAGGGGCAAAAATACAATTTTATGAAATTGAGGGTCAATTGGGCATGAAAATAATGTTGGAGGACCAATTGAGGAATTTTGGAAAATTTGGGGAAAAACTTACCATTTTTATGAAAGAAGGGCAAAATGGTAATTTTGGAAAAAAATTGGGGAACCAAATTGGAAATTTGGAAAATTAAACCCCTTTTTGGTGAAATTGAATAAATTGAGGTCCCACGATAAATTTTAAAAGTTACGGGACTCGATTTGAGGAAAAACCGACATTAGGGACTTAAAGTTAAAGAGAAATAACTTTAGGGAGCTAATTGTAAATAACTAAAAGTTTGGGTTTTCTCATTCATTAATGAATGAAGGCTGTTATGACGAGTAATAATGAACAAGGTTATTCATATCCTGTAGGAACGTTAAATACCGGGAACGCCAGGAAGGACAAGCTCGCGTGAATACAAAGAACCAGTCTAGTGGAATTTACGGCATTAACGGGTGAGTGGGTTTACTAACATCATACCCGGTTGGGGATGATAAGTGCCTCGATATAAAAACCCACTGTTTAGTGGTATTTTAATCATCACTACTTAGAGAAAGTGATGTGAAAGTTATGCGGAAAAACTACTTACGGGTTGTAAGTAGATCATACCCGGTTGGTATGATGAGACTTCCTCGAAGGAAGTTGAAAACCCGTTCATCGGTTATGAACGGAGATGTCCTTATACCGGTCGGTATGATGGACAGTAGAAACCTATTTTTGTCGGAAGTGCTCTCCCTTGACTGTGTGCCAATGCTTAAACAATTTGGGAGACCTTCTCGACGGGAGCTCGAATAGCTCTAATAGGTCGGGGGCCTTGATTATGGAACTTGGGGGCTAAATGCCCGATTTTGAAAATCTCGTACAGTGGGCCTAAGGCCAGTTGGCACGAGCAGGAGCTCATAAATGAACATGATATATGTGCCATAAAACTTAATAAGTGAATTGTTTGGCCATGGTACCAAGATAGGACCGACATGCTCAGTCAACTAGCGACAGTGCGACATGACAGGTCGACGGACTAGTCAAGACAAACAGCTGCGGGTTGAGTTGAGAGTTGGGGCCGTTGGACTAATGGCACCATAGATTACATGGCAATATAAGAAAACATTGTTTGTGCATGCACTGTGAGTACGGGATCATCAAGACGCCCATGAGGGGTAGTGATGCGTTCTAAGGGCACTGGACGACCTGGTGGCTATAAGGGTAGTTCGTCGTTCCAGGTGTCTGTGGGAAATCTGGAGTAGCACGAAGCGCATGAGACCGGGGTGGGGACAGGATGAGGTCTCTGTCCTCATACGGACATGAAGAAGTGATTTTGGGATTGTGGGTCGGATGTCACGTACATCCACTCATTCCCAGGGTAGAAGTGGTTGTACTTCTATCCGGGTGGCAGGAAAAGTCGCTCCGAAGCCACTAGCGGGTTCAGTAGTGATACTGACTTGCGAATGTGTGTAACCTTCATGATGAAGGATGTGTGTTGGGTGATGACACACCGTGGTAACTAAGAAATAATGGAAAATT
The DNA here is from genome assembly GCA_030064425.1 of Trapa bicornis. Taxonomy (NCBI): domain Eukaryota; kingdom Viridiplantae; phylum Streptophyta; class Magnoliopsida; order Myrtales; family Lythraceae; genus Trapa; species Trapa bicornis. Next base: position 2,615,911 of record CM057759.1, read on the forward strand.
CTGAATTTTTAAATGAAGGGATTTTTGAAAACAAAGGAGTCTGGCACACTCCATATAAATGTTTTTCTTAAAAGTTAAAAGCTTTTAAAATCCCATTCACCGAGTAGTCGTACTCACCCCCCTTATATCCCTTTCAGGAAATCCCGAAAAGCCTCCCCTTAAAGACCGTCAACTAAGATGCCTGTAAAACAGGTATGTAAAGTTTTAAATTTCATACAGTTTTGATTATGCTATTCTAGGAAAAAGGTGCAAGTTAAAGGACGCCTTACTCTTTACGGTTTACAATAAGGGGAAACCCTTTAATAAACCGGGAGAGTGGCAGGTTAATCACAGGGATCCGACCAAACCGGGTCGGGGCGTGACATGATAAGTACCTTGAAATGAAAACCTAATACCAAGTGGTATTTTAAACATCATAACTTAGAGGATTGATGTGAAAATTATGCAGAAAAACTAGTTACCGATTGTAAGTAGATCATACCTGGTTATGATAGGAGATGTCCTTATACCCGGTCGATATAATGGACAGTTGAAAACACATTTTGTCGGAAGTGCTCTCCCCTAACTGTGTGCCAATGCTTAAATGATTTGTGAGACCTTCTTGATGGGAGCTTGAATAGCTCTTATTGGTCAGGGGCCTTGGTTTTGGAACTTGGGGTCTATTATACCCGATCTTGAAAATCTCGAACAAGTGGGCCATATGGTAGTGGGCACGAGCAGGTGCTCATAAACAAACATCAGATATGTGCCATAAAACTTTAATAAATGAATTGTTTGGCCATGGTACCAAGACAAGACCAACATATTCAGTCAACTATTGGCAGTGTGATATGATAGGTCTTCGGACCAGTCAAGACAAACAGTTGCAGGTTGAGTTGGGGGTAGGGGCCGTTGGACCAGTGGCACCACAAATTATATGGCATGATAAGAAAATACTGTTCATGCATGCACTATGATTACAGGATTATCAAGATGCCCATGGGGGGTAGTGATGCGTCCTAAGGGCCCTGGATGACCTGGTGAGTATAAGGGCAGTTCGTCGTACTAGGTGACCGTGCGAAATTTGGAGTAGCACTAAGTGCATGAGACCAGGGTAGGGACAAGATGAGGTCTTTGTCCTTATGCGAACACGGAGAATTGATTTCGGGATTGAGGGTTGGATGTCATGTACATCCACTCATTCTCAGGGTAGAAGTGGACGTACTTCTATCTAGGTGGCCAGTAAAGTCGCTCTGACGCCACAAGTGGATTCAGTGGATATGCTGGCATGTGAATATGTGTTTGACCTTTATGATGAAGGATGTGTGTTGGGTGATGACTCACCGTGATTAAATAAGGAAATGGTGATATAACCTGAGATTTTAAATGAAAGGATTTTTGAAAGAAATGAGCCTGGCACACTCCAATACAACTCTTTTCCTTAAAGTTAATTTTTGAAAACCCATTCTTTGAATAGTTGTACTTATCCCCTCCCTTATTTCCCTTTTTGGAAAATCCAGAAAGTCCACTCTTAAGGACCATTAACCCAGACACCTGCGAGTCAAGTATGACAAAATTAAAATATTATGCAGTTTTGATTTATGTTATTCTAGGAAAAGTGCAGGTTTAAAAGACGTCTTACTCTTTACGATTTATAACAAGGAGAAACCCTTTAATAAACCGGGAGAGTGGTGGGTTGATCATGGATATCCGACCAAACTGGGTCAGAGCATGACAACGAGACTAGTATTAAAGCCCGTTTCCTCAAATACATAATAAAGACTAGAAAATATAGTAACTAATAAGGATTGATCTTAAAATTTTCAGATGACTCCCAAGAGAGGAACCAAGAAAATTAGGAATGACTCTATTCAATACCTTGTCCTCGTAGGAAGACAATCCTAGAAGCTTCCCAATACATGAGGTATGGTAGAAGTCTTAAAAGCCAAATGAGAAAGTATCCAAGAGGACAGTGCTAGGACCTATTGAGGTCACAACTCAAAGTATGAAGGAAGTCAAGCATGAAACCATAAACGCCAGCAAAGGGCATATAACCTTACGTAAGAGAATGCTTATCGAGAATCCTATAGCTCCCTAGTTATTTTGTGATCATTTTCTGTAATAGGGCCAAAACATCCACCATACTGTACTACTCTATTAATGAAGTACTCCAAATTCCTAAAAACCTTGCCCCTCAAATGATGTGATATTCAAAGAAGATGGCCCCAAAGAAAGTGACCAAATAAGCCTGTACTACCATAGAAACGAAGGAGAATCCCATCCAAGTTAAGGAAATTGAATTAGGGAATCAAGAAATATAGGAGGACTCTTAGAGTGATCAATCGACAAAGAAGACTCCACAAGAAAAACTCTCAAGGTATCTAGACTCAAGGACGAAGGAGCACAAAATCTAACAATTTCTTAGAAAAATACAAGGAGGAACCACTTATGTTCACGTAATTACAAGTATGAACAATAGGGACACCGCGTGGAGAAGTGCCCAACCCTACTAAGGATAGGAATCAAGTTAACCTATAGGGAAATAGGACATGAAGTGAAAAACTGTCCCACACCACCAGTAGTCAGGACAATATTTGCCAAGAATAATGCCCCCACAGCTATAGGAAATCCAAAAGGATACCATCCTTAGGAATACAACTCCTGCTTGGAACTTCAACTACACCCAAGAGTAAGCTCTTCAAGATCCTAGCATAATGGTAGGAAGAAAAAGAAAAGGGACTAAAGGTAGGACCTCGATAAACCACAAATAGAACAAAGAGAACTCTCCCTTGAAGGAAGAAAATTCTAAATATTCGGAGCAACGAAGGGAGAGCAACCACAAGAGAAAACAAGACGAATATTTGACAACAAACGGGATGTATTGGGACTACATGAATGAATCACCTTGGAAAAAAACAATGAAGCCAAATAGGAAATTTGGACCAACATAAGAAAGCAAGTTGTTACAACAAGATAGTTAGAGAGAATAAATGACACCCTAAGGAAGATCAGGAGGTAGAAAGGACTACATCCTAAGAAGGTTAGTGAGATGGACGTTAAGGATAGGAGGATTCAAGAAACAATTGCCCTAAGAAAGTTAGACCAAAGGAATGGTGGAGATGAGGTAGTTAACGAACTAATACACAAGAAAGGCATAATTTGAGTTCCAACAAAGAAGAGAGGCAAAAAGGCCAAATACTCGGGAAAAGAAGGATGAAAGAAACCCTTTAAAGGACCAAAGGCCAAAGTAACGACTAAGCTCAAGCCAAGAAAGGAATAGGCAAGCCTCTCACATAATTGTCAAAAAATCTTGAAAAAATGAAGATTTGAACGCTTCATAAAGAAATACACTATGAATGTAAACTTTGGAGAGATGCATACGACTAACTACCCTTGAAGTAATTATTGATGGGCGAATGGACATAGTGTGGAGTACAAGGAACCAACCCTTAATTAGGAAATGTTTCAAAGGAATGATGTATCGAAGGCCAATTATGACCTGCTTTGGAAGAGTAATAGATTCAAATAACAATTCCAAGAGAACCAAGTAGAAATTAATAGTAACAAGATGGTCAAAGAGAATCCTAAGAAAGGCTGAGATGTAGTAAAGACTACATTCTATGAAGAACAAAAGGATGGGCATGAAGAACGAGTGATACAACTACCCAGATGATGGGATCAGAAAAATAGTGAGAAGGAGGTAGTTAAAGAACTGGTCTTCTAGAGAACAAGGGATTTAAACCACGATAAAAAAAGGGAGAAGTGAAAAGGTCAAATCATTGGAAAAGAAGAACGAAGGAAAATCCTTAAAAGAAATCAATGGCCAAAATTGGGATTATAATTAAAAGTCTTGATACGGTTAAGTGAACCTCTCGAAGGGTAATCAGGGGATTTTGAAACTAGGTGGATGTGAGCTCTAGACATGTGCTGAGGTATGAGTGAGAATGAGGATGGAGTATGAAAAACGTATCCGTAGGATCTCAAGAGTAAAGGTAAGCATACAAGAATAGCATCAAGGGACACCATTTAAAGTTAGGTGTCTTCAAAGATGTATGGAAAAGAAATTAGGAGAGAAAAGGTTAAGAATCCTCCTAAATAAGGAAATCCTAAGAAAGGATACATGACGTAATAAAGAAGAAATGGAACCAGGTGACGAGAGGTGAGGAGATGAATTCACAAATAAAATGCATGCTAAGGTGAAAGAAACCTAAGGAAGCATATTAAGAGATGTTGTGGCAAGTAAGAATGAGTGGACAATCCATAATAAGGTAATGAAGGAAAGAATGTCTGAGAAATGTTGGGAAAGTAAGCCCTCCAAATAAGATCTGGTTAAGGAGGAATAACCACAATTGGTAAGATAGATCATAGTCCACACGTGCATAATGAAGCTTAAAGAAGGGACGGTTGAGCATAGTATGAAGTACACGAAATAAGACTAATAAGTTCCTCAAATAAAGAATAAGGGACAAAAGGAAATTTTAAGATGGGGAAAGATTCTAAGCGGGCAAATGCCACAGTATAGAAGGAAAAGTAAGGAAAATGGAGGAAGAAACCTTCAAAGAATGGTAAAAAGGTTGAGCGTGTAGCTCCTAGAACAAAAGTCTCTACATTGAGAGACATATTAGAGAATAAAATTGGAAAAGGGAACTCCCCGAACAAAACAATAGACTGAAAGGGTTCAAATGGGAATAATGAACTAAGAAATGATTACGAACAAGTGAGAGTGGATTAAGGCCAAAGGAAATCCTTGAGTAAAGGATGTCATTGGGAATGAGGATGGACCTAAGAAAGGATGAATCCCAACATGTCAGTAAAACATCTGGAAATCAAATAATTGGAACCGGAAGGACTCAATAAGGAAGTTGAAAAAGGACGAGTGGGTAAGTAGAAACGACACAGTTTTGTAAGTTGATGTGGACAACGGTAAAGGTAGTCGAGAAATACTACTAAAAGAAAAGAGGGGTGAAGTTATACAATCCCTGAGAGGTTAGAAAGTTGGGAATAATCCTAAAGGAAGTGTTCTTGAAATCTAATGGACAAAGAAACAAGATCTAGAAAATGTCATGCTGTAAGGGGCAGGTAAACCCAACAGTCTCAAGGAAAAACATGACTCAAAATAAGGAAGAGTCAGTTAGTAAAAATGACAATGTCAACCATAAAATTTGGACTGAATTGTCATGAGCAATAGATAAAGGAAGAGTCAAAATAGGATGAAAAGGTGATGACAAGGAAATCTATGAAAACATGTATGTAATGCTCTAAAGGACATCGAGCTAAGAGTTGCAACGACCAAGAGGTTAACTAGACACGAGAATGGTTAGGTATCTTGGAACTCCCAATTTTGAGTACGGGACCTCAAAGGGAAAAATGTTGCTCTAAGCAAAGAGAGATGTGAATCTAAGGATATACCCTTAAGTAAGGTATATCTAGTTATGATAAACTCCATGAAGGAAGTAAATGATATAAAGAAAAAGAAGTTCCTTAAGTGAAGGATGTAAAAAAGGCTAGTTGGAAGAACAAGAGAAGAGTTTGCATGTTAAGCAAACACCAAATGGATATCAAAGGAAATGATTCCTCATGCAAGGGTGCAAATTAAAATTTTGGGGACAAAACTCCTAAAAGGAGGGGAGAGTCGCCCTTTTGAGTTAAGGAAAACTGAGAAAAATAACCAGTGAAACCGAGTAAGAAAATTGAAACGGTTCACAAACCCTTTTATTGGGGAACAGGAAAATTAGAGAAATTTCAACTTGCATGTGACCCAAAGAGATTAATAAACCTTGGGAAGGAACCTTAGAACAAAGTGAGAGAGAAAAACCAGACCGGTTTGGGTGAACTGGACCCAAACCGGATTAAACCGGTTTAAGAACCGAGTCGGTTTATAAATCGGAACCGATAGAGAGATGGTAAATCAAGAATTTTATGGACCCTAAGTGACCTAAGGAGTCATAAAAGTTATGAAATAGAGTGAATTGGATATGAAAACCAAACTGGTTCAGGTGAACGGATCCGAACCGGATTGAACCGGTTTGGACCAGTTTGAACCACTATTGAACCAAATTCTAAATTAATTTTTCTAGGTGGCTTAAAAAATTCAAAATTGATATTTGAGGCCACCATTGGATAGAAAATGAATTTAAATCAATTTAGAAATTTTGAGATTTGAAAAATTCGGTCAAATGAGGGGTGAATCGGCCGGTTTAAGCTTCGAACGCGGTTAGGACCCGTCTGATCCGGTTCAGAGCAGTGTCGTCTTCTTCCTTCAAATGACAAAACTGTTCACTCGCTGAAAAATTGAAGCAGCACCGATGAAGAAGAAACGTGTCCGTTCAATACGTTTCCGACCATTAATGTCTATCATAAAGGTGCTAAACGGACGGCTGACGAGTCCTCAAGCTCCCTATATAAAGAGCCCCACTTCATTCATCCTCTCCACACCTAAAAAGCTCACTTTCTCCCAATAGCTCCATTTTCCAGTGAAGCTCAAACTAGAGCTCCGATATAGGGTCATTTCTGAGCCAAAGAAGGTGAGGTTGGGTTCTTTAGAATCGGGGAGAAGTCAGCTACACGCCTATAGTCTTCGTTTGCTTAGAGGGTCGCTGAAGAAGCGCCAGAGGGATGGAACAATGAAGTAGCTTTGGTGGACCGAAGCTGCCCTGTTTCGGCCGAGTTGAAATTGGCCATTTAGAGTCCTCCTTAGGCCAAACCAAGCCCTCCCAACACTTCCTCTACGCTCCCTTGGTTGAATGTGGACTGAAAGGTAAGCCAATTCAACTCCACTCTATAATTTCTGGTCAGTTCTAGAGAGAGAACCAATAGAATTTCATTGATGAAATTCTAACTCAATTTGGCATAAATTGATGCAATTCTTGATTCTAGGATGAACCTCAAGATGAGAGCTCTTTGCCCAGATCAAAAGCTCAGACTGCCGTGCCCCCGACGGTGAGTAATTGGAGCTTTCTCTCTCTACGGTCCATTTTCCGTTGAAGCTTCGTTTGAGCTCATTCCAACATTGAAATTTACAATTCAAAGTATTATGGAATCGTATGAACATGTAGAAACTCAATTTCAACAATTAAAAGTGTTTGAGTGGTCAATTTGATGAAATCAAATTCGGTAATGTTAAGGAGTTGAAATTGGGGGAAAATTGGGGATTTTCAAAAATTTGAAGGACCAAGATGCAATTTTATAAAATTAAGGGTCAATTGGGCATGATAAGTATGTTAAAGGGTCAATTGAGGAATTTTAGAATTTTTGGGGTGAAACTTACCATTTTTTTAAAGGAAGGGTAAAATGGTAATTTTGGAAAAATTGGGGGACCAAATTGAAAATTTGGGAAATTAAACCCCTTTTTGTAAAATGGAATAAATTGAGGTCATATGATAAATTTTAAAAGTTTTGGAACTCAACTTGAGGAAAAACCGGCATTTGGGACTTAAAGTTAAAGAAAAATAACTTTAGGGACCTAATTGCAAATAAATAATAGTTTAGTTTTCTCATTCTTTTAGAATGAATGAAGTCTATTAGGCCAAGGGATAATGAACCGAGATGTTCATATCGTGTAGGAACAAGAGGTACCAGGAACACCAGCAAGGACAAGCTCACGTGAATACAAAGAACTGGTCTAGTGGAATTCACTATGTTAACGGGTGCGTGGGATTTTATATCATACTTGGTTGGGGATGATAAGTACCTCGAAATGAAAACCCACTACCAAATGGTATTTTAAACATCACAACTTAGAGGAGTGATGTGAAAATTATGTGGAAAAACTACTTATCGGTTGTAAGTAGATCATACCTGATTGGTATGATGAAACTTCCTTGAAGGAAGTTGAAATTCCGTTCATCGGTTATAAGCGAATATGTCCTTAAACCCGGTCGGTATAATGGATAGTTGAAAACATATTTTGTCAGAAGTGCTCTCCCTTGACTGTGTGCCAATGCTTAAACAATTTGGGAGACCTTCTTGACGGGAGCTCGAATAGCTCTTATAGGCTGAGTGCCTCGGTTTTGGAACTTGGGCGCTATTATGCCTGGTTTTGATAATCTCAAATAAGTGGGCCATTAGCCAGTGCGCATGAGTAGGAGATTGTAAACTAACATGAGATATGTGCCATAAAACTTTAATAAATGAATTGTTTGGCCATGGTACTAAGACAAGATTGACATATTCAGTCAACTAGTGGCAGTGTGATATGACAAGTCCCTGGACCAGTGAAGTTAAACAACTGCATGTTGAGTTGAGGGTCAGGGCCGTTGGACTAGTGGCACCACAAATTATATGGCATGAGAAGAAAATATTGTTTATGCATGCACTATGATTATGAGATCATCAAGATGCCTATGAGGGGTAGAGACGCGTCCTAAGTGCCTTGGACGACCTGGTGAGTATAAGGGCAGTTTGTCGTACCAGATGACCGTGCAAAATTTAGAGTAGCACTAAGCGCATGAGACTGGGGTGGGGACGGGATGACATCTCTGTCCTCATACGAAAATGGAGAATTAATTTCGGAATTGAGGGTCGGATGTCACGTACGCTCATTCTCAGGGTAGAAGTGGACGTACTTCTATCTAGGTAGACGGTAAAGTCACTCCGATGCCACAAGTGAGCAGTGGACCTACTGGCCTGTGAATATGTGTTTGACCTTTATGATGAAGGATGTGTGTTGGGTGATGACACACCGTGATTAAATAAGGAAATGGTGATATAACCTGAGATTTTAAATGAAACGATTTTTGAAAGAAAGGAGTCTGGCACACTCCAATACAACTCTTTTCCTCAAAGTTACTTTTTGAAAACCCATTCACTGAGTAGTCATACTCACCCCTCCCTTATATACCTTTCAGGAAAATTCGAAAAGTCTAATCTTAAGGACCATTAACCTAGATGCCTGCGAGACAAGTATGACAAAATTAAAATATTATGCAGTTTTAATTTATGTTATTCCCGAAAAAGTGCAGGTTTAAAGGACGCCTTACTCTTTACGGTTTATAAAAAGGGGAAACCCTTTAATAAACTGGGAGAGTGATGGGTTGATCACGGGGATCCGACCAAACCAGGTCGAGGAATGATAGTAGGTCTACTAGAAATGAATTATGAAAACTCTTCCAACTAGGAAGGAACCTATCTTGAGCTTGGGGAAACAAGTAGTGAACTTAAATAATAATCATTTTCTAAAAATATAGGATAAGTTGCAGCTTGTTTATTAGGTTATATAAACCCTTTGCCTAAGAAAAGGAAAAGTTCTATTTTGAGTACATGCCAAATCATTGACCGGAAGTCACGATGACATTAAAACTCTGCTCACTAAGTTATAAACTCACCCCCTCTCCCTAAATCTCTTTCAAGGAAGCTTTCACACTATTGTGCAAAAAAAAAAGGAAGCTTTCACACTAGGAAGAGAGACAACTCAACAAGTAGGTCAAGTTACCCTGGAAAGGTCATTTTATTAAAGTCTGTTTTGTAATTTTTTTTGAAAACACTCTCGTTTATAAGCCTTTGCCTTTTCTAGACTATTGTGGTAGAAATACCATTCTAGTACATGGAGGGGTAGCAGGTTTGTCACAAAGTTCCAACCAAACCGGGTTGAGGCGTGACACGGGACTTTGCCCTTCATGTCTAAACATTAGTCTTAGCCTACATTTAAAATTTATTAGGCCTAAAACACATTTCTAAATGTTTGACCTTAGATTTTTCTTCAAATTGTTGGGCATTAATCTCATTTTCTAAATATCGAGGCTTACCATTTCTATAAACATTGGGTCTTAGCACATTTTTTTCTAAACATTGGGCATTATCACTTTTTTATAAACATTGTGTCTTAGCATGTTTATGAATATTGAGCCTTAACCCCTTTCTAAACATTGGACCTTAGATTTTTTTATAAACATCGGATCTTAGTTCCTTTCTAAACATTGGGTCTTCGCCCTTTTTATAAACATTAGGACTTAATACCTTTCTAAACATTGGACATTAGATTTTTATTAACATTGGTCATTAACCCCTTTTTAAATGTCGGGTCCTAGACCTTTTATAAACACTAGGTCTTATCACTTTTTTTTTTATAAACATTAGACCTTAGTTGCTTTCTAAATATTAGACCTTATGTAAAACCCACCCTTTTGAGCTAAGGAAAACCAGGAAAAGAACCGGTCAAACCAAGTGAGGATTTAGAACCGGTTCACAAACCCGATTATTTCTGAACGGGCAAGTTGGGAATTTACAACTCTCGGGTGATCCAAAGGGTTCATTAAACCTTGGAAAAGAAACTTAAGACAAATTAGAAAACAAAAACCAAAGTGGTTCAGGTGAACTAGATTCCATAAGAACTTTAAAGTTAAGCATGCTTACCCGAGAGTAATGTGAGGATGGGTGACCTCTTAGGAAGTAAGAATTCTTTTGTAACCCGAAATTTCGGTAAAAAATTTGTATGTACGCCTTATCATAAATTAATATATAATTAATAGCAATAATTTAATACCTAAATTAAATTATTAGAATTAATACAAATAATTTAATACCGAAATTAAATTATTGGAATTAATACCAATAATTTATGGCAATATTAATACCAGTAATAAATCTCGCCCATTTAATACACGGGTTTTACGACTATATAAAGAGGTCATCCCCATTTCATTCTCCTCACACCTCAACACTTTTCTCTCTCTCTCTCTACTGCTCCATTTCCCGGTAAAGCTCGAACGAGAGCTTCGACTTGAACAAAGGTCGGGCTCTTTAGAACCGGGGAGAAGACAGCTATCTGATAGCAAACTCCAATCAATCCAGGAATCGTTGGAGAAACGCCGACATGATGGAATAGTGAAGCAACTCCGGCGGACCGAAGCTGCCCTATTTTGGCCAAGCTGAAATCGGCCATTTCAAGCCCTCCTCAGGCCAAACCAAGCCCTCCCAACACTTTCTCAGCCTTTCCACGACCGAATTAGGACCGAAAGGTAAGCCAATTCGGCTCCCCTTTACAATTTTCGATTGGTGCTAGAGAGAGAGTCGATCGAATTTCAATGACAAAATTCTAATCCAATTCCGCATCAATTGATGCAATTCTTAATTCTAGGATGAACCTCAGGATGAGACCTATCTGCCCAGATCAAAAGCTCGGACCGCCGTGCCTTCACCGGTGAGAAATCGAAGCTTTCTCTCTACAGTCTATTTTCCGGCGAAGCTCCGTTTGAGCTCGTTCCGGCATTAAAATATGTGATTCAAATTTTCTTAGAATTGTATGTACATGCAGGAACTCAATTTCAACTCCAATTTCAATAATTAGAAGTGTTTGATCAGTAAATTTAATAAAATAAAATTGGTAGTGTTAAAGAGTTGAAATCGGGGAAAATTGGGGATTTTCGAAATTCAAAGGACCAAAATACAATTTTATGAAATTGAGGGTCAATTGGGCATGAAAATAATGTTGGAGGACCAATTTGAGGAATTTTGGAATTTTTGGGGCAAAACTTACCATTTTTGTAAAAGAAGGGCAAAATGGTAATTTTGGAAAAATTGGGGGACCAAATTGGAAAAATTGGGGGACCAAATTGGAAATTTGGGAAATTGAACCCCTTTTTGGTGAAATTGAATAAATTGAGGTCCCAGGATAAATTTTAAAAGTTACGGGACTCAATTTGAGGAAAAACCGACATTAGGGACTTAAAGTTAAAGAGAAATAACTTTAGGGACCTAATTGTAAATAACTAAAAGTTTGGGTTTTCTCATTCATTGGAAATGAATGAAGGCTGTTATGCCAAGTAATAATGAACAAGGTTGTTCATATCGTTTAGGAACACGAAGTACCGGGAACGCCAGCAAGGACAAGCTCACGTGAATACCAAGAACCGGTCTAGTGGAATTCACGGCATTAACGGGTGAGTGGGTTTACTAACATCATACCCGGTTGGGATGATGAGCACAACTTAAAGATAAAAACCACTTACTGGTTGTGAGTGGAAATTTTATATCATACCCGGTAGGGGATGATAAGTACCTCGGTATAAAAAACCCACTGTTTAGTGGTATTTTAATCATCACCACTTAGAGAAAGTGATGTGAAAATTATGCGAAAAAAAAAATACTTACCGGTTGTAAGTAGATTATACCCGGTTGGTATGATGAGACTTCCTCGAAGGAAGTTGAAAACCCGTTCATCGGTTATGAATGGAGATGTCCTTATACCGGTTGGTATAATGGACAGTGAAAACCTACTTTGTCGGAAGTGTTCTCCCCTGACTGTGTGCCAATGCTTAAACTATTTGGGAGACCTTCTCGACGGGAGCTCGAATAGCTCTGATAGGCTAGGGGCCTCAGTTTTGGAACTTGGGGGCTAAATGCTCGATTTTGAAAATCTCGTACAGTGGGCCCAAGGCCAGTTGGCATGAGCAGGAGCTCGTAAACGAACATGATATATGTGCCATAAAACTTAATAAGTGAATTGTTTGGCCATGGTACCAAGATAGGACCGACATGCTCAATCAACTAGCGGCAGTGTGACATGACAGGTCGACGGACTAGTCAAGACAAACAGCTGCGGGTTGAGTTGAGAGTTGGGGCCGTTGGACTAATGGCACCATAGATTACATGGCAATATAAGAAAACATTGTTTGTGCATGCACTGTGAGTACGAGATCATCAAGACGCCCATGAGGGGTAGTGATGCGTCCTAAGGGCACTAGACGACCTGGTGGCTATAAGGGCAGTTCGTCGTTCTAGGTGTCTGTGCGAAATCTGGAGTAGCACGAAGTGCATGAGACCAAGGTGGGGACAGGATGAGGTCTCTGTCCTCATACAAACATGAAGAAGTGATTTCGGGATTGTGGGTAGGATGTCATGTACATCCACTCATTCCCAGGGTAGAAGTGGTCGTACTTCTATCCGGGTGGTAGGAAAAGTAGCTCCGAAGCCACTAGCGGGTTCGGTAGTGATACTGACTTGCGAATGTGTGTAACCTTCATGATGAAGGATGTGTGTTGGGTGATGACACACCGTGGTAACTAAGACATAATGGAAAAATCCAAATTTTTAAATGATGGGATTTTTGAAAACAAAGGAGTCTAGCACACTCCATATAAATGTTTTTCTTAAAAGTCAAAAGCTTTAAAAAAAAAAACCCATTCACTGAGTAGTCGTACTCACCCCCTCCCTTATATCCCTTTTAGGAAATCCCGGAAAGCCTCCCCTTAAAGACCGTCAACTAAGATGCCTGTAAAATAGGTATGTAAAGTTTTAAATTTCATGCAGTTTTGATTATACTATTCCAGGAAAAAGGTGCAAGTTAAAGGACGCCTTACTCTTTACGGTTTACAATAAGGGGAATACCCTTTAATAAACCGGGAGAGTGGCGGGTTGATCACGGGGATCTGACCAAACCGGGTCGGGGCGTGACACCTTAGCCCTTTTGTAAATATAGGATCTTAACCCCTTTTCTAAACGTTGGGTCTTATCTCTTTATAATCACTTTTTAATAAATATTGGGTCTTATTGTCTTCTAAGCATTGGGCCTTAACCCTCTTATTAACATCGAGACTTATTCATTTTTAAAAATCATTTAACACATTATATTTATCCACTTTGGGCCTTTTCCCATCTTTAAAAGCTTGTTTTAAAGGGCAAGCTATCACCCATTTTTAATCACTTAGATTCATACATGTCTTTTCTTGGCTATCAGATCACAACCTGCCTTTCCAAAATCAATTGGGATATCTCCCATCTTTTGATAAAAATCCTCAAAATAATTTTCTATGTATTTCCAAAGTATGCATACCTGCATTTTATAAAGCAGTGAGCGTCAACTTCACTAGTCTAATCGAACGTGATATGAGAAATCTCACTCACCCATATTTTAAGACTTGTTTGTCTTGAAGGTATTCAAAATATTTGTGCTACATATGCATGATCGTTTACCATGTATATTTTAAACCCTGTCCTTTTTATAATAAGAAAACTGGGAAAAGAACCGGTAGTTTTCAAAGAGAAAAACGAGTCGGTTCATGAACCTTAACTGATAGAGAAATGGCAAAAATGAAAATTTACAGATCTCGAGTGACCTAAAGAGTCATAAAAGTCCTGAAAAAGGACTTTGGGACAAATTGGAAAAGAAAATCAAACCAATTTAGGTGAATCGGACTTGAACCGAATTAAACCGGTTTGAACCATCATTAAACCATATTCTAAATTCATTTTTCTAGATAGCTTAAATACTCAAATTGGAGAATTGAAGCCACCATTTGATAGAAAATGAATTTAGATGAATTTATAAATTTTTAATTTTGAAAACCTAGGTCGAATCATGCCTAAACCAACTAGTTTAAACATGGAACTCGGTTCGAAATAGTGTCATCTTTTTCCCTGAGATGATGACATTGTTCATTCACTAGAAGAACGGACATCACCAACGAAGATGAACTACCTCCATTTAGGGCATTTCAGGTCATGAATGAGTGCCATAAAGCTTCCAAATGGACAAGCAGAGAGTCCCCAAGATCCTTATATAAAGAGCTCCACTTTAGTCATCTTACTCGTACCTGAAAACCCCACTATCTCTCAACTGCTCCATTTGTCGGTGAATCTCGAACTAGAGCTCCAACTTGGGCAGTTTTCTCAATCTCAGAAGGTGAGGTCGAGTTCTTTAGACTCCGGGGGAAGTCAGCTATCTGATTGCAACCTCCGCTCGACACGAGGATCGCCAGAGAAGCGCCGGTGGAATCGAATAGTAAAGCAGCTCCGACGTACCGAAGCTGCCCTATTTTAGCCGAGCTGAAATCAACCGAATTCAGCCCTACTCTGGGAAAACTAAGCTCTCCCAACATCCCCACAGCCTCATACGACCTCAACTGAGCTAAAAGGTATGCCAATACGGCCCTTCTTAGTCGTTGCATGTCGAAGTTAGAGAGAGAAACTATAGAATTTCATTGACAAAATTCTCCTTCAATTCAAGATCAATTGTAGGAATTCTTGATCCTAGAAGGTACCTCAGGAAGAGAGCTATCTTTCTTAATAGAGAGTTTGGACCTTTACAGCTCTGACAGTAAGCTTTCAAATCTTTCTTTCTCAACGTTTAGTTTTTCGATGAAGCTACATTTTAGCTCAATTCGAACCCAAATGACGTGGTTCAAAGCTCAATTAAATCGTATGGAAGTGTAGGAACTGATCCATAGCTTCAATTGGAGCAATTAACCCCAATTGAATGATCAATTTGATGAAATCAAATTCGACTAGTTTGAAAATGGAAATTGGGGGAAATTTTTGAGGGAAATTTGGGGATTTCGTAAAATCGAGGGACCAAATTGCAATTTCCCAAAATTGAGGGCCAATTGGCCATGGGAAAGATGTTAGAGGACCAATTGGTTAATTTTTGGAACATTTGGGGTCAAATTGCCATTTTTGGAATGTGTGGGCAAAATGGTAATTTTTGAAAAGTTGGGGGCCAAATTAGAAATTTAGCAAACTTGAGCCCCTTATACATTTTTGAGTAAAATGAGGACTCAAAAGGAATATTGAGTCAAATTGGGCAAAGGTTTGCATTAGGGACTTGAAATTAAGAAAAATAAACTTTAGGGACCTAAATGCGATTTATTGATAAATTGTGAGCCTAGGCTTTTATGCCAAACCTTAAGTGAAAAGGCTGCCCAATTCATGTAGGTACAAGTGTGATCAGAATGCCAGTAAGAGAAAGCTCTCGTCAGCTTGGAAAACCAACTGAGGACAAACATGTCACGGATAACGGGTGAGTGGGCTTACTAACGTCATACCCGGTTGAGGTGATGAGCACAATTTAAAGTTAAAAACCACTTACCGGTTGTGAGTAGGTTTATTCAAATCATACCCGATTGTGATTATGAACACCTCGGAAATGAAAAACCACTTATATGTGGGACTTTAACATCACACCCGATTGGAGTGATATGAGAACTAAGTGGAAAACTACTTAACAGTTGTAAATAGAGAAAATTATACCTAGTTGGTATGATGGACTTCCTTGAAGGAACAGGAAAATCCGCCTCCCGGTTGTAAGCAAAGATATCATCACACTCGGTTGGTGTGATGAATTGAAAGATGATTTTATCATAAGTGTTCTCTACTGACTATGTGCCAATGCTTAAATGTTTTGGTAAACCTTCTTGACGAGAGCTAGAACAGCTCAGATAGGCTAGAGGCCTTTGTTTTGGAACTTGTGGGTCTAAATGCCCAATTTTGGAAAATCTCGTATAGTGGGCCCAAGGCCAGTTAGCACGAGTAGGAGCTCGTAACAAACATGATGTATTAAAGCCATGAAAATTCTTAATGAATGGATTATGTGATTTCTCTATGGTACTAAGACAAAATCGACATACTCGATGGACTGGCAGCAGTGCTTTAGGGCCAGGTCGACGGACCGACTTAGACAAATAGTTGAAGGTCGAGTTGAGGTTTGGGGCTGTTGGACCAGTGGCACCAAAGATAAACGGCTTTATGGGAAAATTATTATTTGTGCATGCACTTGAGGTTCAGGACCATCAAGATGCCCAAGAGGGGTAGTGATGCGTCCTAGGGGCTACTGGACGACATGGTGGAGATAAGGGCAGTTTGTCATCCTAGCAGTGAGGGAAGGTCGACGTAGCTTCATGTGCACGAGGCTAGGGTGGGGTCTAGATGAGATCTCTGTCCTCATATGGATATGGAGTTGATTTTTAGGTTTGAGGGTCTAATGTCATGAACATCCACTCAGACCTAGGGTAGAAGTGGACGAGCACCTATCTTGGTGGCCAGTAAAGTCACTCCGACGCCACAAGTGTGTGCAGTGGATGGGCTACCCTACGAATGTGTGATCCCATCCTGATGAAGGGCGTGTGTTGACTGTTAAACACACCTGATGTGGAAATAAGGAAAAGGATTTTTGAAAAATTGGAATTTAAGGAACAACATTCTTAAAGGAAAAATAAGGAGTTTGGCACACTTCGATTAAAAATGTCTTGTTTATGAAAACTCTCTCTCTCCCAACACCCATTCACTGAGTTGTCAAACTCACCCCTCCCTTTAACCCTTTTTTAGGCAACCAAGGGAAAAACAAACCCAAAGCCTTTCCTATAGTCGAACTTGCAAGACAGGTATGTAATATTTAAAATATTCAGTTTTGATTAATGTTATTCCATGAAAGATACATTTGAATGG
Organism: Trapa bicornis; assembly: GCA_030064425.1. Taxonomy (NCBI): domain Eukaryota; kingdom Viridiplantae; phylum Streptophyta; class Magnoliopsida; order Myrtales; family Lythraceae; genus Trapa; species Trapa bicornis. The sequence continues at coordinate 2,633,044 of CM057759.1, forward strand.
ATGCATTACTCCACATAGTTTATTGAAGGGGAAACTCTTAATAAATTGTGAGAGTGGTGGGTTGCTCAAGGGGATCTAACCAAACTGGGTCGGGGTTTGACATATATACATACAATAATATATATTAGTATATTACTCACCACTATTTTTGGTCGATCTATATTGGTGTTGTAAAATCCATCCTCTGGAACCAAGGAGAGCTGAAAAAAGAAATGACAAATTTTTCATGTGAAAAATCGAGCAAATTAATGAACAAAAAATAGTGAAGAAGGGTTAATATGGGAAATTAGAAGATCCCAAGTGACAAAAAATTGTGAGGAAGAACTAGTAAGTGAATTGGATGAGAAAATTGGACTGGTTCGAGGTGAACCAGAATAAACCGGAATGAACCATAGTGAACTAGTTCAATGATTCATTTTTCTAGGTGGCTTAAAAATATCAATTTAGGAAATTGAGGCCACCATTAGATAGAAAATGAATTTAGATAAATTTAGAAACTTTTAAATTTCAAGAAACTAGTCAAATTGGGTCTGAACGGGTCAATTTTTGAATTCGGGTCACCGAAGCTAGTTGGACCGGACCAGTCAATGGTCCAACCGGTCAACGAACAAGGCCGGTCAATGGTCTAACCGGTGAATGAACCCGACTGGTCAATGGTCCTACCGGTCAACGAACTAAACCGGTCAAACGTCCAACCAGTCAATAGATCTTACCAGTTAACAGTCAATGATACCTTGTCAGTAGCCATGTAGACACGGGCAACCAATAGGAGGCTGCCATGTGTCCAGCCATGGTTAGCGGATGACTTGTCAGCTTGCCATGTAGACACGAGAAGCCAATGAGAGATTACCACATGTCTAGTCAATTGGTCAACGGCTGACGCATCGGTTGAGTTGGATCACCACATCAGAAAAACTAGCAAATCACAGCACACCATGTGGCACACTCACCACGTCTACTGATAGAAAGGAGAGAGAGCGAGGGAAGGGGAGTCTTTGACGACTCGAAAATTGCTCTAGTGAGGTCGCCGGCGAGCAGGGCAGGGGTCGAGTCTCAAGTTTGGTCGTAGCCTGAATAGTTGTCGAGCTCCATATATAAAGAGCACCCCTCCATTCATTCTCATCATCCCAAATCAAGCAAAGAAGAAGAAGTGTACGAGTTCCTAGCAAGCAGCGAACCAGAGCTCTGACAACAGGAAATTTCTCGACCTTAGAAGCCACATTTGGTGTCTTTGGAACCGGAAGGAAGTCCTCTACCTAGATGCAGCTTCCTTCAAGAATGAGGACCGCCGATGAAGAGCGAGGGAGCTCAAATAGTGCTGCCACTCCTCAGCCAGGCATCTGCCCAAACTTCTACAGCTCAAGTCAAGCTTTCCCTGGCTAATTCCGGCCAAATTAGACCCCCCAAACTCCACCTAGAGGTGCCCCGACATTCCCCCAAGCTAAGAAGGTACGTCCCCTCCGCCGCCCATCGTCGGAAAACAATATTCATGACATAATTCTACAAAAATTTTAGCTAAGAAATTTACACTGCTCAGGTCACCAATTGAGGCATGATTTGATCTAGAGAGGATCCCATGAATAGAGCAACTCAATGATGGCCAAAGCTTCGGTCACCGGACCATCACCGGTAAGATATCGAAGCTATCTTTCTCTAGACTACATTTTCTGACGAAGCTCTGTTTGAGCTCATTTTTGAGCCAAATGAAGCGGTTCAGGGCTTGAAACGACAAGAAAAACATATGAAAGATTATTTCAATCAAGAACGAAGGAAATTAACTAAGTTTTGCATGTCAATTGAATGAAATTGTGATTAAGGGACCAAATTGCAAATTTTGAGATAATGGTCAATTTGGGGATTTTTTTTAAAAATTGAGGGTCGGATGGTTAATTTATGAAATTAAGGGCATTCTCATGAAATTCACTCCTAATTGAGGTCTAATTGGAAAATTTTGAGAAATTAATGGACCAATTGGCAATTATTGGGAAATTTGGGGACAAATGACAATTTTGGAAAAATTGAGGGCCAATTGGCAGTTTTGGTAAAATTAAAGACCCAACAAGGATTATTGGAAATCCCAGGGGCTTAATTGAAATAAAGGGGCAAGTAGGGACCTAAATGAAAATGGACAAACTTTAGGGATCAAAATGTAATTAAGGCATAATGTGAGGTCCTACATGCAAAATACTCAAAATATGCGGCCTCCTAGGCAAAGTACCCCAATATGGACATTCGTGCCGTGTAAGGACAAATTGCCCAAGCATCGGCTCCAAGACGCGTGCCGTGAAGCAATGTTCTGCCAGGACAACCCTGCCACAATTACCGGGTGAGTGGGAATTCTATAATGTCAATTTCAGTTGGAATGACAGCTTGCCTTGAAAATAATTTTCTTGGAATTAGCCTTCCCTAACTGGGTGACTCTGGGGCATATGCTCAGAAATACAAGTGGGCCAAAGGCTGATGAACCCATCCAGAATCAACATGTGGTAAATATTGCTAAAAGATCTAATTAATGGGTAATTATGTGTGATACCCATCGAGCTAAGTTTGGGATGTTGGGCTTATTGGGCCAAATCGCTGCTAAGTCGAAGCTAGGTCGTCGAACTTGTTGGGCCACTACGCGTGGGCTGAAGTTAAGCCAACAGACCCTTGAGCTGGAGGGCCAAAGATAATGGCTATACATGAAAAAAACTCTTGATTGTGAATGCACTATGAGATACAAGGCCATCAGGGCACCTGGTATGAGGCAGAGATGGATCCCAAGGGTTGTTGGATGACCTAGGGAAGGTGGTTTGGAATCCAGTATGTCGAGAAGCTAGGGGAGCTTCCTGCGCACTGAGACCGAGACAATAAGGGAAAGGAGGTCTCGTCCCACAAAGCGGACACCATAAAGGGATTAGAGTTTAAGGGTCGAACGAGCAAGGTCCACTCAAACTTAGGGTAGAGGCAGCTAACCTCTATCAGGGTGGACGGTAAAGGTGCTCCGATCCACAAGTGGAATGGTCGGGGACCGTTCTACGAACGTGTGATCCCTCCTATGATAGGAAGGGTGTGTGATTGTGTGAAAAACCCAAGATGGGGTTGAACATGAAATTTTTAAATCCTAAAAGTTGCATAATTAAATATTTCCCTAAGATCTCTCCCACTCATTGAGTTGTCGAACTCACCTCCTCTAAACATTTTTAGGAAAGAAGAAAACTACGTGAGAGCTCCCCTTCACCAGAATCTGAACCAGGTACAAATTAAACTATCAATTTTGTTTAATGTTGGTCTAGAGAAAACATGGCAGTTACTATGCCTGGCTCTTCTTGACCCAAGAGAGGAATACTCGTCAAGGCTCGGAAGAATGGCGGGTGGATCACAAGGCCCCAACCAAACCAGGTTGGGGCGTGACAACTTAAATGATATTTGAGCCTATGTTTTCTCGGATACATTATCAAAACATTATAACCTAAATACTAATAAAAAAATCTTAAACCAACTATGGCAGCAAGACGAGGAGCCAAGAGAACAAGAGCGATATTCACAGATTTCGCCAGAAACTCCCTCCTAGAAGTAGAATTCCCGGGGGTACAACCAACCCCACAAGGTCTCAGCTCTGAACACCAAAGGTTGTATGAAAAATTTACTAGGTTATTCGAGGAACACCACCTTAGCAACAAACCCCACCTAGACTCTGAGTCCCAAACCCAACCTGAAGAGGTCCAATCCCAATCCACTTCCACCGCTACCCCACCCTTCTTCGACATCCCCAAATACCTGAAGTCACTCCGACAACTATGGTGCAAGCCCTTACAAGGAGAGAAGGACGCTGGGGCCGCCATGGATTAGCTGGACAACCTCAAGGAATTCATGGAGATCATCAGGACGCCCCTGGAAGAAATGTTGACGCTGGTGGAAATCTTTCTGGAGTCGAGCACAAAAAGGTGGTGGGATAACGTGAGGAGTCTCTCTCTTGTCACCCCCACCTAGGAAGAGTTTGACAGGAGGTACTCAGAGTTGTACTTGGCTCCCCACCTGATCAACGAGAAGAAGGTGGAATTTTTCCAGCTTCGCCATGGAGCAAGCACGATCTTAGAGTATGAGACCAAATTTAATGAGATGAGTCCCTTCGACCCCAACTTGGCGGGACCAATAGACATCTGCCAAAAGTTCATCGATGGTCTCAATATGGACATAAGAGACTAGATGAGGGTTTTGAGACGCCCCACCGATTTGGCTGCCATCATCATAATGTCCCACAAATGTGAGCGGTTGGTCTAGATGAAGCGCCATAGGATCAAGAAGAGCGGGCAAAAAGAAGAAATAGTTCAAAATAGTAGAGGAGGCCCGAGGGAACAAGGTAGGCCATGACAAGGGAGAAGACCAAGCTTCCCACAAAGGGAAGAGGGCTACAAAGCACAAAGGGAGATGAACACACCCCTTTCGGGGAGAGGCCCCTACAGCCTCAGGTGTTGAAAAAACCATGAAGGGGCATGTGCAACATGCTACGGATGAGGACAGCTCGTGCATTACATAAGGAATTGGCTAACTCCATGAGACAACACCCCGCAAAACGCTCCACATCCGTTGCCCGAAATTCAAAGGGCATCCAATGGGGGAAGGGAAGCACCCACCCGATTTTCGACCTGAGTCTACAACCTGACCCAAGATGAAGCCTGGAAGGACCCTAGCGTAGTTCGAGTTTGTAGTTTGAGTCTTGTAGTCCCTTCATTTAATAAAATGTGTTCCCTCAAAGGTTCCATTAACTCCCCCTTAGGTTTCGTGAAAATGTTTGAGAAAGAAATATACGCTCTCTTCGATTCAGGGGCAGAACGATCCTTTATCAAGAAGACCCTGGTTCCAAACCTCCCTAAGAAACTCTCCCCTCTCACCCACCCCTCAACGTCCTTACACCACTAGGAGAGGCACTAGAGTGGCATGAGCTCCTTAAAGCATGCAAAATATAGGTGGGAGGAATAACCTTAGAAGCTGACTTGATTCCCCTCCCACTAAGGGAAGTAGAGGTCATTCTAGGAATGGATTGCCTAAGCACACACCAAGCCCAGGTAGACTTTAGAAATAAGAGGATAACCTTCCACGCTCCTCGGAAGGAAGAGGCTATATTTGAAGGGGACAAAGGAAGAGTCGGAATACACCTGGTATCCTGCGTGGAGGCATAAGACTTATTGCAAAAAGGATGTATGATATTTCTCGCCCAGATAACTTACAAGGATTCGCTAGAGAAAGGACTGGAAGACATTCCGATAGTCAACCGCTACCTTGACATTTTTCAGTAAGAACTACTTGGCCTACCCCTAGATCACGAACTAGAGTTCGTAATTGAGGTGGTACCCAGAACCCACCCCATATGCCAAGCTCCCTACCGTATGGTGCATGTTGAACTTAAGGAGCTAAAGGACTAATTGGATGAATTTCTAGAAAAAGGCTTCATATGTCTGAGCCAATCCTTGTCGGGTGCACCGGTCCTATTCATCAAAAAGAAGGACAGAAACATGAGGCTCTACATCGACTACTAGAAGTTGAACCAGGTGACTATTAAGAATAAGTACCCTCTCCCTAGGATAGATGACTTATTCGACTAGCTACGAGTGGCGACCTATTTCTCCAAAATTGACATGTGATCGGGTTACCACCAATTGAAGATTCAGGAGGAGGACATATAGAAGACCATGTTTTGATCACGATATGGGTATTATGACTTTAGGGTGATGCCCTTCGTGCTGACAAATGCACTGCGTCCTTCATGGACCTGATGAACCGGGTGTTCCAGCCATACATGGACAAGTTCATGATCGTGTTCATAGACGATATCCTCATATACTCCTGAACCGAAGAGGAGCACTAGGCGCACCTAGAAACCACACTAAGTACCTTGCAGGAAAATAAGCTCTACGCCAAATTCTCAAAGTGCGAGTTTTGGCTACAATGGGGTGGGGGTGGGGGCGGGGGCTTCTAAGGAGATATAGTGTCAAAGGACAGAGTAAAGGTGGACCCATCTAAAATAGAGACTATCTCCAACTAGAAGGCACCCACTAGCCCAACCGAAGTTCGTAGTTTTCTTAGACTCACTAAATACTACCAGAAGTTCGTGGAAGGCTTTTTGAAAATTGCAACTCCATTAACCTGCCTCACAAGGAAGGGAGTGGGTTATAAGTGGGATGTTAAATGTGAGGAGTCCTTCCATGAGCTCAAGACCCGACTAACGATAGCCCTAGTACTAGCCCTACTCGACTCAGATGTTGGGGATTATACGATGTACAGTGGTGCATCTGGACAAGGATTAGGATGTGTCCTAATGCAACAGGGAAGGGTCATTGCCTATGCCTCATGACAACTGAAGCCCCACAAGAAGAACTACCCTACCCATGACCTCGAGTTAGCAGCAATAGTGTTCGCCCTCAAGATATGACGTCACTATTTGTATGGGATAAAATGTCGCATATACACTGACCACAAGAGCCTAAAGCACATCCTAACCCAAAAGGAACTAAACCTGTGACAGCAAAGGTGGTTGGATTTGGTAAAGGACTACAATCTAACAATCGAGTACCACCCACAAAGGCCAATATGGTAGTCGCCGCTCTCAGCCGCAAGTACCACACAAGAATAGCCTCGATGAGGACTAGCTACCTACCCCTACTAAGTCAGCTACGTAGCTTTAGGGTGGACCTTAGCCTAGACAAGAGCCGAGGTAGCCTAATGGCTAGCCTAGTCCTGCAACCTGACCTAGTAGGCCAAATACAGGCCCTGAAAAAGGAGGACAAGGAGCTCCGTCCGTATTGGAACCAGCCGATGGACACCCTAACGAAAGATCTCGCATTAAGGAACGACGCAATAATGACCTTCAAAGGGAGGGTCTAGGTGCCGAACAATCAAGATTTGAAGATGGGGATATTGGAGGAGGGACATGACTTGATATACACCATGCATCCTGCTAGCACCAAGATGTATCGCACCCTAAAGCAAGGGTACTAGTGGAAGGGGATGAAAAGGGATATCGTAGAGTATGTGGCCATGTGCTTGTCATGCCAATAGATTTAGGCCAAACACTAGAAATCCTCCATACTACTACAGCCCCTCCCGATTCCCGAGTGGAAATGGGAGCATATCACCATGGATTTCATAACTGGGCTGTCAGTAATAAAAAGGGGCCGAAATGTAATATGGGTCATCGTAGATCGACTAACAAAGTCTGCCCACTTCCTATCCATAAGGGTGACAAACTCGTTAGAAAGGCTTGTCGCCTTGTATGTGGGGGAGATTGTATGACTCCACAGAGTCCCTATAAGCATAGTAATAGATCGTGACCTGAGGTTCACCTCTCGGTTTTGGCCCAGCCTACAAGCAGCCCTCAGAACTAAACTCCACATGAGCAGTGCTTTCCACCCCCACATAGATGGGTAATCCAAACAGACCATCCAAACCTAGGAGGACATGCTCCAAGCATGCATTGTGATATTGAATAAGGGTTGGGAGGATTACATATGCCTCATGGAATTCACATACAATAATAGGTATAGGCTAGCATCCATATGGCACCCTACAAGACCCTCTACAAGAAACCTTGTCGCACGCCCCTATTTTGGGAAGAGGTAGGGGAAAGAAGACTCAAGAAGTTTGAGTTGATAAAGGATGTCTAAACCCTGCCCCTTCAAAGATAAGAAAATCAGGAAAAGAATCGGTCAGATCAAAAGAGAAAACTGAATCGATTCACGAACCATAACCCAAAAAGAAAGGGTGAAATGGGAAATTTACAAATCCCAAGTGACTTAAAGAGTCATAAAAATAATGGAAAAGAACATTGGGACAAATGGGAAGAGAAAACTAGACTGGTTTAGGTTGAACCGGGCCTCAATTGAACCTGAACTGATTTGAACCATACTTGCACCGGTTTCTAAATTCATTTTTCTTGGTGGCTTAAAATATTCCAATTGGGAAATTGAAGCTACCATTAGATAGAGAATTAATTTAGATTAATTTAGAAATTTTTAATTTTAAGAAAACCGATTGAATCGGGCCTGAACCAATCGATTTACACCATTGAACCTAGTCGGACCGGTCTAGTCCTGTTTGGAATAGTGTCATCTTCTTCCTCAGGATGATAGCACTGTTCATTAATGCAAAAATACGTATAACTCCAGTGAAGATGAAACCGCTCCATTCAGGCCATTTTAGGGCAAGGATAAGTTCAACCAAAATGGAAAACTATTGGGTAGAGGATCCTCGAGCTTTGTATAAAAAGAGCTCATCTACATTCATCCTCCAAACACCTCATATCACCATTCTCTCTCAACTGCACCATTTTCCGGTGAAGCTCGAACCAAAGCTCTTACTTGGGCATTTTTCTCAGCCTTAGAAGGGAAGGTCAGATCCTACAGACTCATTGGGAGGTTAGCTACCTGACAGCAACCTCCTTTCAACCTAAGGACCGCCGAAGAAGTGCCGGCGGAATCAAACAATGAAGCAGTTTTGACGGACTTAAGCTGCCCTGAAGGGGCAAAATTGTAATTTTTGAATAATTGGGGACGATTTTGGAAATTTGGAAAACTTGAGCCCCTAACATAATTTTGAGTAAATTGAGGACCAAATGGGAATTTTGGAAGTCTTGGGACTCAATTTGGGGAAAAGTTAACATTAGGGACCTAAAGTGCAATAAACCAACAACTTTGAGCCTTGTCGCTCATATGTGAGAAAACGATGGCTGTCATGCCAAAACTTAATTGATAAGGATGCCCAAATCATGTAGTGACATAAGAGACCAGAATGCCAATGAGAAAAAGCTAGCGTGGACTTGGAAAATCGACTATGGACGAACATTATCATACCTAGTTGGTATGATGAGTATTATCTTTAACGGATAAAACCTACTTACTATTTGTAAGTAGAGATAATCATACCTAGTTGGTATGATAAGTTTCCCTAAGGAAGTGAGAAACCTACCTACCGATTGTAAGTAGAGATATCATCACACCTGGTTGGTGTGATGAGTCAAAAATAAATTTTTGTTAGAAGTGTTCTCCTTTGACTGTGTGCCAATGCTTAAAACAATTGGGAGACCTTCTTGACAGGAGATAAAATAGCTCAGATAGGCCAAATGCCACACTTTTTGAACTTATGGGACTAAGCTTTCATGGACCTAATGAATCGTGTGTTCCAACCTCATCTGGACAGGTTCATGATAGTATTCATAGATGATATCCTTATATACTCACGAACCAGGTCGGAACACGAAGAGTATTTGGCAATTACATTAGAAATCTTGAAGAAAAACCAATTATATACAAAGTTTTCCAAGTGTGAATTCTGGTTGCAAGAAGTAGGATTCTTAGGGCACATCGTATCTAAGGACAGAGTTAAGGTGGATCCAACCAAGGTGGAAGCTATATCAGACTGGAAAGATCCAAGAAATCCTACAGAAATTGGAAGTTTCTTAGGATTGGCAGGATACTATATGCAGTTTGTGCAAGACTTTTCTAAAATAGCAACTCCTCTAACTCGACTCCTAGCAAGGGAGTTGAGTATAAATGGGATGAGGATTGTGAAATGTCTTTTCAGGAGTTAAAGACTCGACTGACAACTGCACCAGTACTCTCCTTACCCGATCCTACTATAGGAGGGTACACAATCTATAGTGATGCCTCGGGACAAGGACTGAGATGTATTTTAATGCAACAAGGGAAGGTTATCGCATATGCCTCGCGACAACCGAAGATACATGAGAGAAATTACCCGACTCATGTCTTGGAATTAGCTGCAATAGTGTTTGCCTTGAAGATATGACGACACTACCTTACGGGGTTAAGTACAGGATATACATAGATCACAAGAGCCTTAAGTACTTCCTAACTCAGAAGAAGTTAAATCTTTGTTAGAGGAGATGGCTAGAATTGGTGAAGGACTATGATCTTGTGATAGAATACCACCTCAGAAAGGCAAATGTGGTAGCAGATGCCTTAAGTCACAAGTATCAAACTGAAGCAACGCAAGTTAAGACAAGCTACTTACCTTTGTTGCAACAATTAGGAAGAATGGAAGTGTGTCTGAGGATGGACCGACAGGAAAATGCCTAGTGGCGAATGTTGCGATAAGGCCCAATCTAACCGAGCATATAAAGCCCCAACAAAGATTGATAAAGAACTTCAGTCCTATTTGGATTCAACTAACAGAAAAAGGAAACTAGAGTACGATGTGCAAGGTGATGGAGTACTAACCTATAAGGGTAGGGTATGTGTGCCTGAAGACAAGGAGTTACAGAGATTAATATTGGAAGAGGTGCACAATTCAGTGTATGCTATGCATCTGGGTAGTACTAAAATGTACCGCACCCTCAAACAAGGATACTGGTGGAAGGGTATGAAGAGGGACATTGTGGAATATGTAGCCCGATGCTTGTCCTATCAATAGATAAAAGCAGAGCATCAGAAGTCATCAGGGCTGCTACAACCCTTACTAATTCCGGAATGGAAATGGGAGCACATCACCATAGATTTCGTCGCGGGCCTACCGGTGACTAGAAAAGGTCGAGATGTGATTTTGGTAATTGTAGATAGATTGACCAAATCAGCTCATTTCCTTCCTATAAGAGTGACGAACATAGTAGAACAGCTTGCCATCCTATAAATGAAGGAAATAATAAGACTTCACGGTGTCCCGATGAGTATTGTATTGGATAGAGATCCGAGATTTACTTCCAGGTTTTGGCCGAGTCTGCAAAACGCCATGGGAACCAAACTCCACATGAGTACGACATTTCACCCTTAGACAAATGGTCAGTTTGAGTGAACCATCCAAACCTTGGAAGACATGCTAAGTGCATGTGTACTCACCATGAATAAAAGCTGGGAGGAATACTTATACTTGATGGAATTTGCGTATAATAATAGGTATCAGGCCAGCATCCAGATGGCTCCCTATGAAGCCCTTTATGGACAACCCTTTTGTTTTGGGAAGAAGTGGGCGAAAGGAAGTTAGAGAAAATCGAGATAATAGAGGATGCCACAAAGAAGATAAAATTAATAAGGAGTCGTCTTAAGACTACACAGGATAGGCAGAAGAGTTATGTATACAATCGAAGGAAAGATTTGGAGTTCACAGTGGGTGATCAGGTATTCCTCAAAGTATCTCCATGGAGAGAAATACTTAGGTTTCCACAAAGAGGAAAGTTAAAACCCATATATATCGATCCATATCCCATTATTCAAAGGATAGGACCAGTAGCTTATAAATTAGAACTGCCTCCTGATTTGTAGAGAATACATGATGTATTCCACATTTCAGTACTTCGGAAATACCAGCCTGATCCTAGTCATGTACTGGACCAACCTCCAATGGAACTGGAAGAGAACCTGACTTATCAAGAAGAGCCAATACGAATCATCGACAGAAGAGACAAGAATTTGAGGAATAAAAAATTTCCTATGGTCAAGGTGTTGTGGCAGAACAAACCCGAGCAGGAAGAGACATGGGAAACCGAGTCTATGGTGAGGGATAGTTATCCTCAGTTATTTAACATGAAACTATTTTGAGGACAAAACTCCTAAAAGGAGGGGAGAGTTGTAAACCCCATCCTTTAGTAATGAGAAAAACCGGGAAAGAACCGGTCAATGTGATCTTTAAACTGAATTGGTCTATAAGCCCGAGTATTAGGGGACGAGCAAATTAAAAAAATTCTAACTTCCATGTGACTTAAAAATATTCATAAACTTGGGAAAAGAACCCTAGGATGATATGAGGAAGAAAGACTAAAGCAGTTCAAGAGAACAGGATCTGAACTAGATAGAACCGGTTTATGAACCAAGTTGATTCATGAACTGGAACCAATAGAGAATGAGTTAACCAAGAAGTTTATGGATTCCTTGTGATTTATAATCCTAGGGAAGGAACCTTAGAACAATGTGGGAGAGAAAAACCAGATCAGTTTGGGTGAACCGGCCCCGAATCGGATTAAACCGGTTTAAGAACCGAGCCGATTTATGAACCGAAATCGATTAAGAGGTGGTAAACCAGGAATTTTATGGACCCTAAGTGACCCAAGGAGTCACAAAAGACCTGAAAATGGACTTGTGAAGGAATTGGAGGTGGAAACCAAATCGATTCAAGTGAACCGCATCTGACTGGTTCGGACTGGTTTGAATCACTATTGAAGTGAATCCTAAATTCATTTTTCTAGATGGCTTAAATGATTCAAATTAGACATTTGAGGCCATCATTGAATAGAGATAGAATTTAGATGAATTTAGAAATTTTTAGATTTGAAAAACTCGATCTAATGTGGGGTGAACTGGCCGGTTTAAACTTTGAACCCGGTTCGGACCGGTCCAGTCCATTCAGAACAGTGTCATCTTCTTTCTCAGATAGAAAGCTTCGACCACCACGCCCTCACTAGTGAGAAATCGAAGCTTTCTCTCTCTATAGTCTATTTTTCAGCAAAACTCCGTTTGAGCTCGTTCTGACATTAAAATCTGTGATTCAAAGTTCCTTAGAATCGTATGAACATGTAAAAACTCAATTTCAACTCCAATTTCAACAATTAGAGGAGTTTGGTCGGTCAATTTGATGAAATCAAATTCGGCAGTGTTGAAGAGTTGAAATTGGGGGAAATTTGGGGATTTTCAAAAATTTGAAGGACCAAAATGTAATTTTCTAAAATTGAGGGTCAATTGGTCATGATAGGAATATTAGAGGGCCAATTGAGAAATTTGAATTTTTGGGGCAAAATTTAACATTTTTCTAAAAAAGGGGAAAATGGTAATTTTGGAAAAAAATTGAGGGACCAAATTGGAAATTTGGGAAATTAAACCCCTTTGTGTGAAATTAAATAATTTGAAGTCCTAAGATGAATTTTAAAAGTTTTGGGACTCAAATTTATGGAAAAAAACCCCGCAATAGGGACTTAAAGTTAAAGAAAAATTGCTTTAGGGACCTAATTGCAAATATATGTAAAGTTGGGTTTTCTCATTCATATGGAATGAATGAGGGCTATTAGGCCAAAGAATAATGATCAATTATGTTCATGTTGTGTAGGAGAATGAGACATCGGGAATGCCAGTCGAGGTCCAGCTTGCTAAGGATGAAAATCGACTAAGTGGAATTTCACTGCACTATCGGGTGAGTGGGATTATATTTCATACCCGGTTGGGGAGGATAAGTACCTCGGTATAAAAACCCACTATTTAGTGGTATTTTAATCATCACACTTAGAGAAAGTGATGTGAAAATTTTGCAGAAAAACTACTTACCAGTTGTAATTAGATCATACCCGATTGGTATGATGAGACTTCCTCGAAGGAAGTTGAAAACTCGTTCATCGGTTATGAACGGAGATGTCCTTATACCGGTCTGTATAATGGACAGTGAAAACCTATTTTGTCGGAAGTGTTCTCCATTGACTGTGTGCCAATGCTTAAACTATTTGGGAGACCTTCTTGACGAGAGCTCGAATAGCTCTTATAGGCCAGGGGCCTCGATTTTTGGAACTTGAGGGCTAAAATGCCGAGTTTTTGAAAAACTTGAATAGTGGGCCATAGGCCAATGGACATGAGCAGAAGCTCGTAAATGAACATGATATATATGTGCCATTAAAACTTATTAAGTAAATTGATTGGGTATGGTACCAAGGCAAGTCTGACATACTTGACAACCAGTAGCTGTCCGACATGATCGATCTCTAGACCAGTTAAAACAAATAGTTATCGGTTGAGTTGAAAGTCGGGATCGTTTGGACTAATGGCACCACATATTACATGGCAATTTAAGAAAACTTTGTTTGTGCATGCACTATGAGTACGGGATCATCAAGATGCCCATGAGGAGTAGTGATGTGTCCTAAGGGCAGTTAAGACATGATCATCAAGATCACCACAAACATGATTTATATTCCATGAAAATTTAAATAAATGAATTGTTTTGCCATGGTACCAAGACATGACCGACATATTCAGTCAACTAGTGACAGTGCGACATGATAATTCCCCAGACTAGTTAAGACAAACAGTTGCAGGTTGAGTTGAGGGTCGTGGCCGATGGACTAGTGGCACCACATATTATATGGCATGATGTAAAAATACCGATAGTGCATGCACTATTTTTACAGGACCTTCAAGACGCCCAAAAGGGGTAATGATGTGTCCTAGGGCCCTAGATGACTTAGTGGATATAAGGTCAGTTAGTCGTACCAGGTGACCTTGTGAAGCTCGACGTAGCTTCAAGCGCAAGAGACCAGGGTGGGGTCGGGATGAGGTCTCTATCCTAATATGGACATAGAGAATTGTTACGAGATTGAGGGTCGAATGTTGCGAACATCCACTCATTCTCAGGGTAGAAGTGGACATACTTCTATCTAGGTGGCTGGTAAAGTCACTTCGATGCCACAAGTGGGTTTAGTGGACGTACTGGTCTGTGGTTGTGTGTTAAACCTTCATGATGAAGGATGTGTGTTGGATGATGACACACCGTGGCTAATAAGAAATGGTGATAAAAACTGAAATTTGAAATGAAAGTTTTTTTATAAGAAAATAAGGAGTCTGGCACACTCCAAATCAAATAGTTTTCCTAAAAATTAAATTTTGAAAACCCATTCACTGAGTTGTTGTACTCACCCCCTCCCTTATATCCCTTTTTAGAAAATCCCAGAAAAACCCTACCCCAAAGTCCATCAACTAATACGCCTGTGAGATAGGTATGATCAGTTTAAAATTTTATGTAGTTTTGATTTATGTTATTGTAGGAAAGGTGCGGGATTAAAGGATGCCTTACTCTTTATGGTTTATAAACAAAGGAAAACCCTTAGTAAACTAGGAGAGTGGCAGGTTAATCATGAGGATCCGACCAAACTAGATCGGGCATGACATCAAAACACTCGGGCGAACTCTTTGTACAATCTCTGATGTTCCAAGCTTAATCTAGGTGGGGTTGTATATGCTCCTCGGGGAGTTTCCATTGGGAGGGTTGGTTGGGCAGTGTCAGAGACTCCATCTCTAGTTCTATTGGTTCCTTTCTTGGGAGCTATCTGTAAATTTTAAAATTATTCCTATTTGTTACTATGTTCTCTAGTCTTGATAATGTATTTGAGGAAAGATGCTCTGATACCACTTAAGTTGTCATGCCCCGACTCGGTTTGGTCGGATCCCCGTGAGTAACCCGCCACTCTTCTCGGCTTACTAAGGGTTTTCCCCTCCTTTAAACTTGGGAGGAGTAAGGCATCCTTTAAACCTGTATCTTTCCTGGAATACATAAATCAAAATTGCATGAAAATTTTTACTTACATACCTGTCTTGCAGGGGATATAAGGGAGGGGTGAGTTCAACGACTCAGTTAATGGGTGTTTAAAGTTTTTCTTTTAGGGGAAAATATTTAAATTGGAGTGTGCCAGACTCCTTATTTTAAAATTTTTCATTTTCAAAATCTCAGTTTCGTCGCCATTACTCGCTCCTCAACCATAATCGGTGTGTATATCAACTAACACACGCCCTTCATCATGAATGGAAACACACATGATTAAAACTCCGTGTTTGTATGAGAATAGAGACCATATCTCTGTCTCGTGCACATGAAACTCAAACATAGAAGCTTCAGGAAGTCCCAAACATAGCAGCTTCACGGAGTCCAAACACAGAAACTCCGTGGAGTACAAATACAAAACTCCATGGAGAAAAAACACAAAACTCCATGACTAACTAGTATGAGGAGAAACACAAACCCAGTAGCGTCTCTTTTTCTCTTATTGCCACCATGTCATCCTTCAGCCCTTAGGACGCATCATTACCCCTCTTGGGCATCTTAATGCTCTCGAACCTCAAGTGCATGCACAAACAAAGTTTTCCTCAAAAGCCATTTAATCTTTGGTTCCACTAGTCCAATGACCCCGACCCTGAACTTGACTTGTAGTTGTTTGTCTCGATTGGTCTGTCGACCTGTCATGTCGCACTGCTACCAGTCTATCAAGTATGTCGGTCCTGTCTCAGTACCATAGCCAAACAATTCATTTACTTAAGTTTTCATGGCTTAGAATCATGTTTTTTATCAGCTCCTACTCGTGCCAACTGGCCTAGGGTCCCACTGTTCATGATTTTCAAAATCCGGCAAATTAGCCCCCAAGTTCCAAAACCGAAGCCTCTAGCCTCTCTAAGCTATTAGAGCTCCCATCAAGATTGTCTCCCAAAACTTTTAAGTAGTGGCACACAGTCAGGGGAGAGCACTTCCAACAAAATAAACCTTTCATTGATCTATCATACCAACCAAGTATGAAGACATCTCTGCTTATAATTGATAAGTGAGTTTTCCACTTCCTTCAAGGAAGTTTCATCATACCAATCCGGTATGATCTACTTACAACCGGTAAGTAGTTTTTCCGCGTGATTTTTATATCACTCCTTTTAGGTGTGATGTTTAAAATACCACTTAGCAGTGGGTTTTTATTTCTGAGGTGCTTATCATTCCAACCAGGTATGATATTAAATATCTCACTCACCCGTTAATGTAGTGAATTCCTCTCGACTGATTCTTTGTATTCACGCGAGCTTGTCCTTTGTTGGCCATCCCGGTACTCCGTGTTCCTACATGATATGAACATCCTTGTTCATTATCCCCTATTCTAATAGCCTTCATTCACTCCAAATGAATGTGAAAACTAACTTTTCATTTATTTGCAAATAGGTCCCTAAAGTTATTTTTCTTTAACTTTAAGTCCCTAATGCTAGTTTTTTACTAAAATTGAGTCCTAAAAACTTTTAAAATTCACCTTGGGACCTTAATTTATTCAATTTCACAAAAAAAGGGTTCAATTTCCCAAATTTCCAATTTGGTCCCCCAACTTTTCCAAAATTACCATTTTACCCCTACATTGCAAAAATGGTAAGTTTTGCCCCAAAAATTCCAAAATTACCCAATTGGTCCTCCAAAATCTTTATTATGCCCAATTGGTCCTCAATTTTATGAAATTGCACATTAGTCCCTTGAATTATTGAAATTCCCTAATTTTCCCCAAATTTTCCTCCAATTTCAACCTTCTAACTCTACCAAATTTGATTTCATCAAATTGACCAATCAAATGAGTTTAATTGTTGAAATTAAAGCTAGATTAGAGTTCCTATGCCTTCATACAATTTAATTGCACTTTGAATCACACAATTTGGTTTCGTTATGAGCTCAAACGGAGCTTTGCCAAAAAACTAGAATTAGAGAGAGAAAGCGGTATGAGCTTTTGATCTAGGCAGATAGCTCTTGTCGCGAGATTCCTTCAAGGATCAATAATTGCATCAATTAATGTCGAATTAAGTGAGAATTTTATCATCAATGTTCTATCGGTTCTCTCTCGATCACTAGTCGGAAATTGTAGAGCAGAGCCAAATTGGCTTATCTTTCAGCTCTAATTCAGCTGTGGGAGGACTGTGAATGTATTGGAAAGGCTTAGTTTGGCCTGAGAAGGGCTCTAATTGGCCGATTTCAGCTTGACTAAAACATGGCAACTTCGATCCGCCGGAGCTCCTTCACTGGTTGTTCACGTCGGTGCTTCTCCGGCGTCCCTCAAAGCACATGGAGATTACAGGAATGTAGTTGACTTCTCTCTGGTTCTAAAGAACCCAACCGTGCCTTCTTTAGCTCAGAAAAGACCCTATATTGGAGCTCTTGTTTGAGCTTCACCGAAAATTTGAGTAGTTGAGAGAAAATGGAGTTTTCAGGTGTGGATAGGATGAATGAGGAGGGGCTCTTTATATAGGAAGCTCGGAGACTTCTTGGTCGTTCGGTTGGTGCCTTAATGGTGGTCATTCATTGCTTTAAACTCCCTCATGAAAGACTTTTCAGCTTCACTAGCGCTGCACAATTTTCTGGTGAGTGAATAGTGCTGTCATCTGAAGGAAGAACATGACACTGTTACAAACTGGACCGGGCCATTCCGAACCGGGTTCAAAGCTTAAACTGGCTGGTTCACCCCTAATTCGACCAAAATTTTCAAATATAAAAAATTTATAAATTCATCTTTATCCCGTGGTTGCCTCAAATCTCAAATTTGAATTTTTTTTAAGCCTCCTAGAAAATTGAATTTAGCATATGGTTCAATAGTGGTTCAAATCGGTCAAATAGTAGATAACTCTTGTTCTGAGGTTCCTCCTAGGATTGTAGCTCTTGTTCTGAGGTTTTTGCTATTGACCTCTTTGGGAACTATGATTTTTTTATAACACGAAATTTCAGTAAAAAATTTTTATGCGAACGTATGTCTTATCATAAATGGCCATAAATTAATATATATTTAATTATTGTAATTAATACCAATAATTTAATACCTAAATAAAATTATTGGAATTAATACAAATAATTTAATACCGAAATTAAATTATTGAAATTAATACCAATAATTTATGTCAATATTAATTCTAGTAATAAATCTCTTCCATTTAATATATGATTTTACACCTATATAAAGAGGTCATCCCCATTCATTCTCCTTACACCTGAACACTTCTCTCTCTCTCTCTCTCTCTCTACTGCTCCATTTCCGGTGAAGCTCAAACTAGAGTTTTGACTTAAACATTTTTCTTAACCTCAAAAGGAGAAGTCGAGCTCTTTAGAATCGGAGAGAAGACAGCTATCTGATAGCAAACTCCAGTCAATCTGAGAATTGTTGGAGAAGCACCGACATGATGGAATAGTAAAGCAGCTCCGACGGACCTAAGCTGCCCTATTTCGGCCAAGCTGAAATCGGCCATTTTCAGCCCTCCTCAGGCCAAACCAAGCCCTTCCAAAACTTCCTCAGCCTTTCCACGGCCGAATTAGGACCAAAAGGTAAGCCAATTAGGCTCTCCTTTAGAATTTTCGATCGGTGCTAGAGAGAGAGTCGACCGAATTTCAATGACAAAATTCTAATCCAATTCTGCATCAATTGATGTGATTCTTTATTCTAGGATGAACCTCAAGACAAGAGCTATCTGCCCATATCGAAAGATCGGATTGTCGTGCCTTCACCAGTGAGTAATCGAAGCTTTCTCTCTCTATAGTTCATTTTCTGGTGAAGCTCCGTTTGAGCTCGTCCCGGCGTTAAAACTTGCGATTCACATTTCTAAAGAATCGTATGAAAATGTAGAAACTCAATTTCAACATCAATTTCAACAATTGGAAATGTTTGATGAGTCAATTTGATGAAATCAAATTCGGCTGTGTTAAGAAGTTGGAATTGGGGGAAAATTGGGGATTTTCAAAATTCAAAGGATCAAAATGTAATTTTATGAAATTGAGGGTCAATTGGGCATGAAAATAATGTTAGAGGACCAATTGAGGAATTTTGAAATTTTTTGGGCAAAATTTACCATTTTTGTAAAGGAAGGGCAAAATGGTAATTTTGGAAAAGTTGGGGGACCAAATTGGAAATTTGGGAAATTAAACCCCTTTTTGTGAAATGGAATAAATTGAGGTCCTATGATAAATTTTAGAAGTTTCGGGACTCAATTTGAGGAAAAAGCAGCATTTGGGACTTAAAGAAAAATAGCATTAGGGACCTAATTGCAAATAAATGGAAGTTTGACTTCTTATTCATTTGGAATGAATGAACGCGATTATGCTGAAGGATAATGAACCAAGATGTTCATATCATGTAGGAACACGAAGTACTGGGAACGCCAGCAAGGACAAGCTCGCGTGAATACCAAGAACCGGTCTAGTGGAATTCACGCCATTAACGGGTGAGTGGGAATTTTATATCATACCCGGTTGGGAATGATAAGTACGTTGGTATAAAAACCCACTGTTTAGTGGTATTTTAAATTATCACTACTTAGAGAAAGTGATGTGAAAGTTATGCGGAAAAACTACTCACGGGTTGTAACTAGATCATACTCGGTTGGTATGATGAGACTTCCTCGAAGGAAGTTGAAAACCTGTTCATCGATTTTGAACGGAGATGTACTTATACCGGTCGGTATGATGGACAGTAAAAACCTATTTTTGTTGGAAGTGCTCTCCTCTGATTATGTGCCAATGCTTAAACAATTTGGGAGACCTTCTCGATGGGAGCTTGAATAGCTCTGATAGGTCGGGGGCCTCGGTTTTGGAACTTGGGTCTAAATGCCCAATTTTGAAAATAATCTCGTAAAGTGGGCCCAAGGCCAGTTGGCACGAGCAGGAGCTAGTAAACGAACATGACATATGTGCCATAAAACTTAATAAGTGAATTGTTTGGCCATAGTACCAAGATAGGACCGAGATGCTCAGTCAACTAGCGGCAGTGCGACATGACAGGTCGACGGACCAGTCAAGACAAACAACTGCGGGTTGAGTTGAGAGTCGGGGCCGTTGGACCAGTGGCACCACAGATTACATGGCAATATGAGAAAACATTGTTTGTGCATGCATTATGAGTACAGGATCATCAAGATGCCCATGAGGGGTAGTGATGCGTCCTAAGGGCACTGGACGACCTTGTGGCTATAAGGGCAGTTCGTCGTTCCAAGTGTCTGTGCGAAATCTGGAGTAGCACCAAGTGCATGAGACCGGGGTGGGGATAGGATGAGGTCACTGTCCTCATACGGAAATAAAGAAGTGATTTTGGGATTGTGGGTCAGACGTCGCATACATCCACTCATTCCTAGGGTAGAAGTGGTTGTACTTCTATCCGGGTGGCAGGAAAAGTCGCTCCAAAGCCACTAGCGGGTTCAGTAGTGATACTGACTTGCGAATATGTGTAACCTTTATGATGAAGGATGAGTGTTGGGTGATTACACACCGGTAACTAAGAAATGGTGGAAAAACCTAAAATTTTAAACGAAGGGATTTTTGAAAAAGAAAGGAGTGTGACACACTCCAATAATAATTATTTTCTTAAAAGTCAAAAGTTTTTAAAAACCCATTCACTAAGTAGTCGTACTCACCCCTTCCCTTATATCCCTTTCAGGAAATCCCGAAAAGCCTACCCTTAAAGACCGTCAACTAAGATGCCTGTAAGATATGTATGTAAAGATTTAAATTTCATTCAGTTTTGATTATGCTATTACAGGAAAAAGTTGCAGGTTAATGGACGCCTTACTCTTTACGGTTTATAATAAGGGGAAACCCTTTAATAAACCGGGAGAGTGGCGGGTTGATCACGGGGATCCGACCAAACCAGGTCGTGGCATGACAGAACCTATCCATGCTTTAAGGAGATTAACACCTCCTCCAGCCCCACAACAACCAAAAAGGACTCCCACTAAAAAGGAGTCCTGGGACAACTATTGGGATGCCCACGACACCTTTATGAAAGTCCATCAAGTACCCCCACCAGCTCAATCCATCTTCAATCCTTCCCAATGGATGAAGTGCACATACTAGTGCGAGGCTGAGGTATTGAGAAGGTACGGACTTGAGGCCATTCATGAAGTTTGTCGTATAAGGGAAATCCAAAGGGAATATGGATGGATTTCAACAAGTTCATCAGAGCCTTTAGACCATGAATCCCACAACCGTTCAGAAGCTAACCCCCAGCCTATGACTCCAAGGGAATAGGAAGTAATGAATTCCTATAATAAGCCGAGGACGACAAGAAACTATCTATTTGAATGAATGAAAGTTTAGTTTTACTTAATTAAAATTTAATCTCCTTGATAATGACAAGTACAACTAACAAATTGGAAGTATATCAATCATGACCAGGGTAGGAGATGGAGAAAAGACCACCTAAGGAGGAAAAACTACAAGTCACCTCTAGTTAAACACTAACCCTAAGATAGTCAAATAAGTCACCCCACACGAACCCTAGTGGGAGTCCTTTTTGGTTGTTGTGGGGTTGGAGGAGGTGTTAATCTCCTTGGAGGATGGATAGGTTCTTCCTACCTTATAGGAGCATAGGTGATGCCTTCTGGCTCTAGTAAGGCTCCAACGAGTTTCCTATAATCCTCGACCATGTCGTTGGGCACTCTCTTCCGCCCTCCAAGAACCATTGAACAACCGCCTCTCTAGGGGTAGGCACCTTTTTCACGATCATGTGTGGGGGTTTGGTTCGCACGAAAAATTTTCTAGGAACTCTCCTTCCTACATGGTAATTAAGTTTTCATTAGTGTCAAGGCATAGTATTTATAATACTTCAAGGGAATTTGGCTCTAATACCACTCAAGTTGTCATGCCCCAACCCGATTTAGTCAAATCTCAGTGATCAACCTGTTGCTCCCTTGGTTTAAGAGGGGTTCCTCCCCCCCTTCTAGTGGAGCCATGCATAATTTAAACATTGTTCCCTGGAATAACATAAATCAATAAAAATAAAATCTTAAAATAACTTTTAAGCATACCCGACAAAGGATAGGTCCTAGTGTTTTCTTTAGTCATAGATTCTCTATTCCTGAAAAGGGATATAAAAGAGGGGTGAGTTTCTACAACTTAGTGAGTGGGGGTTGGAAGTAAATTTTCAAACATAAAGTTTTTGACTAAGTGTGTCAAGGTTATTGTTTTTCTTTCAAAAGAGATTCTCTGTAGAATTTAGTTTTCAAAACCCTTTTTCCTCAATCTCACATTAGGTGTGTTTAAGAGACAACACACGCCCTTCATCAGGAAGGGAACACACATTCGCAAGTGCAGCCCGTCCACTACACCCACTTGTGGCTCGGAGTGTCTTTACCGACCACCAAGATAGAAGTCCGTCCACTTCTACCCTAGGTGTGAGTGGATGTTTGCAACATCAAACCTGAAATCAACTCTGTGTCGGTATGAGGATAGAGACCTCATCCTGACCCCACCCCGATCTCATGCGCAAGAAGCTACATCAAGCTTCCTGACTGTTGGCACGACAAACTGCCCTTATCTCCACCATGTCGTCTAGTAGCCCTTAGAAGGCATCACTACTCCTCTTGGGCATCTTGATGGTCATGTACCTCAAGTGCATGTACAAACAACAGTTTGTCATATAGTCATTTATCTTTAGTGCCACTAGTCCAACAACGCTGACCCTCAACCCAACCTACAACTGTTTGACTAGGTATGTCTGTTGACCTAGCCTTAATGAACTGCCTGTCTTGGTACCATGGCAAAATCACATAACCATTTCATTAAGAGTTTTCATGGCTTTCATATCTAATGTTTGCTTATGAGCTCCTCATTGTGCCAACTAGCCTTGGGCCCACTGTACGTGGTTTTAAAAAACCTGGCATTTAGCCCTACAAGTTCAAAAGGCGAGGCATCTGGCCTATTTAAGCTGTTCTAGCTCTCGTCAAGAACCTCTACTAAAGAATTTTAGCATTGGCACATAGTCAAGGGAGAATACTTTTAAGAAAATATAATTTTCACTTCATCACACCAATCAGGTGTGACGATACCTCCGTTTACAACCAGCAAGCGGATTTCTCCTTCCCTCATGGAAGTCCATCATACCAACTAGGTATGATTTTCTCTACTTACAACCAATAAGTAGTTTTTTTGCTTAGTTTGCCTATCACCCCAACTAGGCATGATGTCAAAATTCCACTTATAAGTGGTTTTTCATTTCTAAAATGCTCATCATCCCAACCATGTATGATGTGAATAAGCCCACTCACCCAATAACCATCACATGTTCATCCGGCAATTCTATGCGAGCTTTCTCTTGCTTATGTTCTCGTCACACGTGTCCCTACACAATTCGAGCAGCCTTATCATTTACGGTTTGGCATAACAACCTAGGCTTACAATTTTTGATTAATTGCACTTAGGTCCCTAAATTTTATTTCTTTTCAGTTTTGGTCCCTAATGCCCGTGTTTGCCCAATTTGAGTCCCAAAATTCTCAAAAATTTCCTTTGAGTCCTCATTTTTCTCAAAATTGCATAAGAGGCTTAAGTTTTCCAAATTTCTAATTTGGTCCCTAACTTTTCAAAAATTACTATTTTGCCCCAACTTTCCAAAAATGGCAATTTAGCCCCAATTATTCCAAAAATTGACCAATTTTTCCTCCAACATCTTTGGTATGACCAATTGCCCCTCAATTTTATGAAATCCCCAAATTTCCCCTAAAATTTCCCCAATTTCCCCCTTTCAAATTGGCCGAAATTGATTTCTTCAAATTGACCATTCAATCGGGGTTATTTACTTCAATTGGAAGCATAAATTAGTTCCTACACTTCCATACGATTCAAATGTGCTTTGAATCGCATCAATTAAGGCCGAAACAAGCTCAAATGGAGCTTCACCGGAAAACTATGCATAGAGAGAGAAAGCTTTGAAAGCTTACCATCGAAGGTGTGACGGTCTGAGCTCTCTCGCACCATGGGTAGGTAGCTCTCTTCCTGAGGTTCCTCCTAAGATCAAGAACTGCTACAATTCATATCGAATCGAGGGAGAATTCTGTCAGTGAAGTTTTTATAGTTTCTCTCTCTAATGCCAACTGAAAATGATAGAGGGAGGTCAAATTGGCTTACCTTTCAACTCAATTGAGGTCGTATGAGGGCTGTTAGGATGTTGGGAGGGCTTGGTTAGGCCGGAGGAGGGCTCAATTTGGCCTATTCCAACTTGGCCGAAACAAGGTAGCTTCGGTCCTTCGGAGCTGCTTCACTGTTTGATTCCACCGACGCTTCTTTGGTGGTCCTCGGGGCGAGCGGAAGTTGCTCTCAGGTAGCTGACTTCCCTTAGAATCTAAAGAACCTAACCTCTTAGAAAAATGCCAATGTCAGATTTCTAGTTAGAACTTCATCGTTAAATGGAGCAATAGAGAGTGAATGGAGATTTCATGTGTAAGGAGTATTAATGGAGAGGAGCTCTTTATATAGGAAGCTCGGGAACTCTCTTCCTGACCATTTACCATCTTGGTCAAGCTTATTCATGACCTAAAACACCCTGAACGAAGGTGTTATTTTCTTCGCTAGTGTTGCCCATTCATGCATTGAATGAACAACGTCATCATTTGAAGGAAGAAGAAGACACTGTTCTGAATCGGACCATACCGGTTCGACTGAATTCAATGCTTAAATCGACCGATTCAGGCTCGATTTGACCGATTTTCTCAAAATTAAAAATTTCTAAATTCATTCTCTATCCAATAGTGGCTTCAATTTTCCAATTTGAATATTTTAAGCTACCTAAAAAATGAATTTTGCAGACGGTTTAATGATGGTTCAAACCGGTTCAATCGGTTAGACTAGGTTTGGTGACCTAAAATAAAAAATCAACTAGTTTACGGCTGATTCTACCGGTTTTCTAAAAATAAAAAATTTCTAAAATTTTCTAAATTCATTTTCTACACATATTGGTGACTTCAATTTCCCAAGTTGATATTTTTAAGTCACCAAGAAAAATGAATTTTTGAGCTGGTTCTTCTTGGTTTAGGTCTTGTTCATCCGAAACATGTCCGATTTTCACATTTTATTTGCTTCATGGTTCTTTTCCTTGGTTTTCTTTATCCTCATTGGTCACTTGGGATTTTCCAATTTCCCATTTTTGTTTTCTCTTATAATTTTTGGTTCACTTTAATCCATAGTTTCCCATTTTAAAATTTTGCTTCTCCATTTTGGAATACTTGTCATTGGAAAATGGGGTTTACAACTTATCTCCTTCTTTTTGGAGTTTACTCAAAATTCGTTAGATATTATTACAGGTTACTTAGGATAATTTTGGTCTTCCATATACTTCTTCTAGAATTCCAATGACTAAATTTGTTTCCCATTTTCTTTTTTTGGGGCATTTCGCTTCTTATGACCATGCTTTGTTACTCTTGCCTTGAACATTCATCCTAAATCATATCCTGGTTTAGATTCCATCAAACATTCTTGCTTGCTCTATTATGAATTCTCTAGCCCCCTATTCTAATATTGTAAACCCGCACTTTTGAGTTAAGGAAAAACCGGGGAAAGAATTGGTCAAACCGAGTAAGAAAATCGAGCCGGTTTACAAACCCGATCATTTGGGAACAAGCAATTTGGAAATTTACAACTTCGGGGTGATATAAAGGGATCATTAAACCTTGGAAAAGAAACTTAAGACAAAATAGAAGAGAAAAACCAAATTGGTTCAGGTGAATGAGATCTCATAAGAACTATGAAGTTAAGCGTGCTTACCTGAGAGTAGCCATAAATTAATATATATTTTATTATTGTAATTAATAACAATAGTTTAATAACTAAATTAAATTATTGGAATTAATACCAATAATTTATGGTAATATTAATACTAGTAATAAATCTCTCCCATTTAATAAATAGTTTTACACCTATATAAAGAGGTAATCCCTAGTCATTCTCCTCACACTCGAACACTTCTCACTCTCTCTCTACTGCTCCATTTCACGGTGAAGCTGAAATTAGAGCTTTGACTTGAACATTTTTCTTATACTCGGAAGGAGGTCGGGCTCTTTAGAACTGGGGAGAAGTCAGCTATCTGATACAAACTCTAGTCAATTCGAGAATAACTAGACAAGCGTCGGCATGATGGAATATTGAAGGAACTCCGGCGGACTGAAGCTGCTCTATTTCAACCAAGCTAAATTCGGCCATTTCGAGCCCTTCTCAGGCCAAACCAAGCCCTCCCAACCCTTCCTCTGCCCTTCCATGGTTGAATTAGGGCCGAAAGGTAAGCCCATCTAGCTTCCTTATACAATTTTCGATCAGTGTTAGAGAGAGAGTTGGCCGAATTTCAATAACGAAATTCTAATCCAATTTGGCATCAATTAATGTGATTCTTGATTCTAGGATTAACATCAGGACAAGAGCTATCTGCCTAGATCGAAGGCTTGGACCGTTGTGCCCTCACCGATGAGTAATCGAAGCTTTCTCTCTCTATAGTCTGTTTTCTAGCAAAGCTCCATTTGAGCTCGTTCCAGCTTTAAAACTCGCGATTCAAAGTTATATGGAATTGTATGAACATGGAGAAACTCAATTTCAATAATTAGAGGTGTTTGATAGGTCAACTAGATGAAATCAAATTCGGCTGTGTTAAAGAGTTGGAATTGCGGAAAATTGGGGATTTTAAAAAATTCGAGAGATCGAAATGCAATTTCCTAAAATTGAGGGTCAATTGGACATGATAAAAATGTTAGAGGGCCAATTGAGGAATTTTAGCATTTTTGGGGTGAAACTTACAATTTTTGTAAAGAAAGGGCAAAATGGTGATTTTGGAAAAGTCGGGGGACCAAATTGGAAATTTGGGAAATTAATCCCCATTTTGTGAAATGGAATAAATTGAGGTCCTATGATAAATTTTAAAATTTTTAGGACCCAATTTGAGGAAAAACCAGTATTAGGGACTTAAAGATAAAGATAAATAACTTTAGGGACCTAATTACAAATAAATGGAAGCTTGACTTTCTCATTCATTTGTAATGAATGAAGGCTACTAAGCCAAGATGTTCATATCATGTAGGAACACGAAGTACTAGGAATGCCAACAAAGGACAAACTCACGAGAATACAAAGAACCGGTCTAGTGGAATTCACGGCATTAACGAGTGAGTGGGTTTAATAACATCATACACGGTTGGGATGATAAACACAACTTAAAGTTAAAAACTACTTACCGTTTGTAAGTGGGATTTTATGTCATACCCAATTGGGGATGATAAGCTCATTGAAATGAAAACCCACTACTATGTGGTATTTTAAACATCACGACTTAGAGTAGTGATGTGAAAACCATGCGGAAAAACTACTTACGGGTTGTAAGTAGATCATACCTAGTTGGTATGATGAAACTTCCACAAAGGAAGTTGAAAACCCGTTCATCAGTTATAAACGGAGATGTCCTTATATCGAGTTAGTATAATGGATAGTGAAAACATACTTTTGTCGAAAGTGTTCTCCCCTGACTGTGTGCCAATGCTTAAACAATTTGGGAGACCTTCTCGACGGGAGCTCGAATAGCTCTTAATGGCCGGGGGCCTTGGTTTTGGAACTTGAGGGCTAATATGCCCGATTTTGAAAATCTCGTATAGTGGGCCCAAGGCCAGCTGGCACGAGCAGGAGCTCGTAAACAAACATGAATTATGTGCCATAAAACTTTACATAAAGGAATTATTTGGCCATGGTACCAAGATAAGACCGACATACTCACTCAACTTGCGACAGTGCAACATAACTGGTCGACGTACCAGTCAAGACTAACAATTGTGGGTTGTACGGCATAATAAGAAAATTATTGATTGTGCATGCACTATGAGTACGAGATCATCAATACGCCTATGAGGGGTAGTGATGTGTCCTAAGGGGTTCAGTAATCATACTGACCTACAAATGTGTGTAACCTTCATGATGAAGAATGTGTGTTGGGTGATGACACACCGTGTAAATAAGAAATTATGGAAAAATCCGAATTTTGAAATGAAGGGATTTTTTTAAAAGAAAAGAGTCTTGTACACTCCATATAAATATTTTTTTTAAGTTAAAAGTAGACCTTTGACAACTCATTCACTGAGTAGTCGTACTCACCCCCTCCCTTATATCCCTTTTAGGAAATCCTGGAAAGCCTACCCTTAAAGACCATCAACTAAGATGCTTGTAAGACAGGTATCGAAAGTTTAAAATTTCATGCAGTTTTGATTATGTTATTCCAGGAAATGGTGCAGATTTAAAGGACGTCTTACTCTTTACGGTTTATAATAAGGGGAAACCATTTAATAAACCGAGAGAGTGGCTAGTTGATCACGGGGATCTGACCAAACCGAGTCGGGGCATGACAGATATGGTGTTGATGGTGTCTTAGAATTATAGTGACATATTTTCTCTCTCTCTCTCTATAAGATTCAGTAAGAAAATTGTCAAAGTGATCAGACTCAAGAACACCAAACCAATAGTGACCTTGGAAATGCCTTACTCGAAGGAAAGAAGGGACTACAACAATCCATGTAAGGAAATAACCTATTACAAATATGAACGATGGAGACATTACCTGAAGAAGTGCCCAATCCTACTAAGGACAAGTACCAAGGTAAACTATGATAGGTGTAAGGAAAGAAGGGGTGTTTTACACCTTATAAATTTAGGGCAATACCTCCTCAAAGGTCACAAAAGACAGGAGACCGAAACCATGGAGCTGGCTAAGTAAGCGGTTCACCAAGAGGTCAAGAAATTACGAGGTGAATGCAAAATTTAAATTCCTTCTTAAGAAGGTCAAACCGAGAAAGATACCTCAAGAGTAGGGATAAGGAACATGGGAAGTATATCTAGAACTCTCTCATAAGGGGCAAACACAAAGAAACGTCCTCTGGAAACTCTAGGGAATGGCATAATGAGAGTGAAGAAGAGAAGGAATACGCGGGGAAAGGGAACTCTAGAGGGATGCATACAACTAATTACCTTGAAGGAATCATTGGATTGGCAGATGGACATAACGTGAAGTGCAAGGCACTGACCCACCATTAGAAACTTCTTGATGGAAGGATGTATTAGAGGCCAATTATGACCTACCTTGGAAGAGTAATAGAGCCAAATAACGGGATGAATTGGAATGAATCACCTTGGAAAAAGTAATGAAGCCAAATAGGGTCAAGGAGAATAAATGACACCCTAAGAAAGACCTGGAGGTAGAAAGGACTACACCCTAAAAAGGTCAGTGAGATGGATGTTAAGGACAAGAGGACTTGAGAAACAATTGCCGGAAGAAACTTAGACTAAACAAATTGTGGAGGTGAAGCAGTTAACGAACAAAAACTTAGGAAAGCCATAATTTGAGTTCCAACAAAGAAAAGGGAGGCAGAAAGGCCAAATACTCGGGAAAAGAAGGATGAAAGAAATCCTTAAAAGGACCATAGGCCAATTAACGACTACACTTAAGCCAAGAAAGGAATAGGCAAGCCTCTCACACAATGGTAAAGAAATCTTGAAACAAGAAAGATTTTTATGCTCCTTAAAGAAATAGACAGGTATTAGGTACGAATGAGGATGTAGATAGAGTATAAAAGATGTGCCTACAAGATTTGAGGAATAAAGGTAAATAGGAGAAGACGACATCAAGGGATATCATTTAAGGGTAGAAATCCCCCAGAGCAAATGTAAGAAAGGAATGTTAGGGGAAAGGCAAAGAATCCTACCAAGGAAGGAAGCCCTGGAAAGACATGTGTATCCCAATTAAGAGGAAATGGAACCAACCCTTAATTAAGAAATGTTTCCAAGGAAGGAAGTATTGTAATGGCCCAATGTGACCTGTTTGGAGAGAACAGGAGAACCATGTAGAAAGAGGAAAACTAGTAATGGCGGACAACCAAAGAGAATGAACAAAACCCTAAGAAAGGATGAGATGTAGTAAAGACTACACTTTATGATGGACAATAGGATGGGCATGAATATAGCTACCTAGACGATAGGACCAGAAAAATAAATAGAAAGAGATAGTTAAAAGAACTGGTCTTCGAGAGAACCATGGATTTAAACCACGACAAAGAAGGGGGAAGTGAAAAGGCCAAAACATTGGGAAAGAAGAACGAAGGAAAATCCTTAAAGCAATCGATGGCCAAAATCGGGTTTATAGTCTTAAAGACGATTAAGTGAGCCTCACGAAGGGTGAACAAGAGAATTTGAAACAAGGAGGATGTGAACCCTCCTTAAACGTAAATAATCTAACGGGTAAGCATCAAATGATGCTGTGACAAGTATGAATGAGTGGACAACCCATACTAAGGTAATAAAGGAAAGAATGTTCAAGAAACGTTGTGAAAGTAAGTCCCCCAAATAAATGTGGCTAAGAAGGAATAACCACAATTGGTAAGACATGTTAGAATCCACACGTGCATATGAAGTCTAAACAGTGGACGACTGAGCATAGTGTGGAGTACATGAAATGAGACTGGTAATTGAAATCTACTCAAATAAGGAATAAGGGATAAAACAAAAGTTGTGGATAGAGAAAGATCCAAAGCAAACAGATGCCCTAACATAGATAAGGGTGCGAAGAAAGGGAGAAAGAAAACCTTCAAGAAATGGTAAGAAGGTTGAACATGTAACTCCTAAGTTGAAAGTCTCTACTTTGAAGAAAATAATAGAGAATGAAACTGTAAAAAAAAAAAAAAAAGAAACTTCCCAAACCAAGCAAATTGACATGTAGACTGAAAGGAATCAACTCGTTTTAAAGAATTGTGAAATGATTATAAACAAGTAAGAGTGGATTAAGGCCAAAGTAAAATCCTTGAGTAAAGGATGTCATTGGGAACGAGGATAGACATAAGAAAGGATGAATCCCAGCATATCGGTATAGTATTGGAAAACCCAATCAATTGGAACCGAAAAGACCCAATAAAGAAGTTGGGGAAGGATGAGTAGGTAAGAGGAATCCATGCGGTTATGTGAGACATAACTTTAAAGGCACGATGATGGAGAGGATAATGGTAAAAAGGATAGTTGAGGAATACTATCAAAAGAAAAGAGGGATGAAGTTATACGATTCCTGAAAGGTCGAAAAGCTAAGAGAGACCTTTAAGGAGATGTTCTAGAAATCTAATGAAATGAGATAGGTCCTAGAAAATGCCATGCTCTAAGTGGCATGTAAGCCCAACAATCCCAAGGAGAATATGACTCAAAGTAAGGAAGAGTCGGCTAATAAGCATGACAAGGTCGAATATAAAAAAAAAATTTGGACTGAAGTTATAATAGACAATGAATAAAGGAAGGGTCAAAATAGGACAAAAAATGTTAATAAAGAAAAACCATGGAAACAAGTACGCAATGCTCGAAATAACATCGAGCTAAAGGTTTCAACTACCAAAAGGATAACTAGACACCAGCATGATTAGTTATCTTGCAAAGAAAGATATGAATCTAAGGATATACCTTGGAATATGGTATGTCTAGTTATGATAAACTCCATGGAGGGAGTAAATAATATAAAGGAAAAGAAATCCCATAAGTGAAGGAGGTAAAAAGGGCTAATTGAAAGAACAAGAGAAGAGTTTTGGGGACATCAAAGAAAATGGTTCCTCATGCAAGGTTGCTAATTAAGTTTTGGCGATAAAACTTCTAAAAGGAGGGGAGTGTTGTAAACCCTACACTTTTGAGTTAAGGAAAAACCAGAAAAAGAACCAGTCAAACCAAGTAAGAAAATTGAGCTGGTTTATAAACCCGATCATTTGGGCACAAACAATTTGGAAATTTATAACTTCTGAGTGATTCAAAGGGTTCATTAAACCTTGCAAAAGAAACTTAAGACAAAATAGAAGGGAAAAACCAAATTGGTTCATAAGAACTATGAAGTTAAGCGTGCTTGCCCGAGAGTAGCCATAAATTAATATATATTTAATTATTGTAATTAATACCAATAATTTAATACCTAAATTAAATTATTGGAATTAATACCAATAATTTATGGCATTATTAACACTAGTAATAAATCTCTCCCATTTAATACACGGTTTTACACCTATATAAAGAGGTAATCCCCATTCATTCTCCTCACACCTGAACACTTCTCACTCTCTCTCTACTACATTTCCCAGTGAAGCTCAAATCAAAGCTTCGACTTGAACATTTTTCTTAACCTTGGAAGGAGAGGTCGGACTCTTTAGAACCGGGTAGAAGTCAGCTATCTGATAGCAAACTCTAGTTAATCCGAGAATCACTGGAGAAGCATCGGCATGATGGAACAATGAAGCAGCTTCGGTGGACCGAAGCTACCCTATTTCAGCCAAGCTAAAATAGGCCATTTCGAGCCCTTCTCACGCCAAACCAAGCTCTCCCAACACTGCCTTAGCCCTTCCATGGCCAAATTAGGATCGAAAGATAAGCCAATTCAGCTCCCCTTTACAATTTTCAATTGGTGTTAGAGAGAGTTGGCCGAATTTCAATGATGAAATTCTAATCCAATTTGGCATCAATTGATGTGATTCTTGATTCTTGATTCTTGACAAGAGCTATCTGCCCTGATCGAAAGCTTGGACCATCGTGCCCTCACCGGTGAGTAATTTAAGCTTTCTCTCTCTACAGTCTATTATACGACAAAGCTCCATTTGAGCTCATTCCAGCGTTAAAACTCGCGATTCAAAGTTCCATGGAATTGTATGAACATGGAGAAACTCAATTTGAACTTCAATTTCAACAATTAGAGGTGTTTGATCAGTAAATTTGATAAAATCAAATTTGGCTCTGTGAAAGAGTTGGAATTGGGGTAAATTTGGGGGAAATAGGGTATTTTCAAAAATTTGAGGGACCGAAATACAATTTCCTAAAATTGAGGGTCAATTGGACATGATAAAAATGTTAGAGGGCCAATTAAGGAATTTTAGAATTTTTGGGGTGAAACTTACCATTTTTGTAAAGGAAGGGAAAAATAGTAATTTTGGAAAAGTTGGGGGACCAAATTGGAAATTTGGGAAATTGATCCCCATTTTGTGAAATGGAATAAATTGAGGTCCTATGATAAATTTTAAAAGTTTCGGGACCTAATTTGGGGAAAAATTGGCATTAGGAACTTAAAGTTAAGGAGAAATAACTTTAGTGACCTAATTTCAAATAAATGGAAGCTTGACTTTCTCATTCATTTGGAATGAATGCAGGTTATTAGGCCAATGGAAAATGAACCGAGATGTTCATGTCGTGTAGGAACACAAAGTACAAGGCATGCCAGCAAGGACAAGCTCACGTGAATACAAAGAGCCGGTCTTGTGGAATTCACGACATTAACAGGTGAGTGGGTTTAATAACATTATACCCGGTTGGGATGATGAGCATAACCTAAAGTTACAAGCCACTTACCGGTTGTGAGTGGGATTTTATATCATACCCGATTGGGGATGATAAGCTCATCGAAATGAAAACCCACTACTATATGGTATTTTAAACATCACGACTTAGAGTAGTAATGTGAAAACCATGCGGAAAAACTACTTACCGGTTGTAAGTAGATCATACCCTGTTGATATGATAAGCTCATCGAAATGAAAACCCACTACTATATGGTATTTTAAACATCACGACTTAGAGTAGTAATGTGAAAACCATGCGGAAAAACTACTTACCGGTTGTAAGTAGATCATACCCTGTTGATATGATGAATCTTCCACGAAGGAAGTTGAAAACCTGTTCATCAGTTATGAATGGAGATGTCCTTATATTGGGTCGGTATAATAGATAGTGAAAACATATTTTTCTCGAAAGTGTTCTCCCCTAACTATGTGCCAATGCTTAATCAATTTGGGAGACCTTCTCGACGGGAGCTCGAATAGCTCTTAAAGGTCGGGGGCCTCGGTTTTGGAACTTGGGGGCTAATACGTCCAATTTTGAAAATCTCGTGCAGTGCACCCAAGGCCAGTTGGCATGAGCAGGAGCTCGTAAACAAACATGAGTTATGTGCCATAAAACTATACATAAAGGAATTGTTTGGCCATGGTACCAAGATAGGACCGACATACTCAGTCAACTAGCGGCAGCGTGACATAACAGGTCAACGGACCAGTCAAGACAAACAACTGTGGGTTGAGTTGAGAGTCGGGGCCATTGGATCAGTGGCACCATATATTATATGGCATAATGAGAAAATTATTGATTGTGAATGCACTATGAGTACGGGATCATCAAGACGTCCATGAGGGGTAGTGATTTGTCCTAAGGGCCCTAGACAACCCGGTGAGTATAAGGGCAGATTGTTGTTCCAGGTGTTTGTGCAAAATTTGGAGTAGCACCAAGCGCATGAGAACGAGATGGGGATGGGATGAGGTCTCTTTCCTCATATGGACATGAAGAAGCGATTTTGGGATTGAGGGTCGGATGTCACGTACATCCACTCATTCCCAGGCTAGAAGTGGTCGTGCTTCTATCCGGGTGGCCGGTGAAGTTGCTCCGAAGTCACTAGTGGGTTCAGTGGTCATACTGACCTACAAATGTGTGTAACCTTCATGATGAAGGATGTGTGTTGGGTGATGACACACCGTGGTAAATAAGAAATGATGGAAAATCCCGAATTTTGAAATGAAGTGATTTTTGAAAAGAAAGGTGTCTAGCAAACTCCATATAAAATGTTTTTCTTAAAATTTAAAAGTAGACCTTTGAAAACTCATTCACTGAGTAGTTGTACTCACCCCTCTCCCTTATATCCCTTTTAGGAAATCCCATAAAGCCTACCCTTAAAGACCATCAACTAAGATGCCTGTAAGACATGTATGTAAAGTTTAAAATTTAATGCAGTTTTAATTATGCTATTCCAGGAAATGGTGTAGGTTTAAAGGACGCCTTACACTTTACAATTTATAATAAGGGGAAACTCTTTAATAAACTGAGAGAGTGGTGGGTTGATCATGGGGATCCGATCAAACTGGGTCGGGGTGTGACAGATATGGTGTTGATGGTGGCTTTGAATTATAGTGACATATTTTCTCTCTCTATAAGGTTTTGGTCACTTCTAAGCGATCCTTTTGGGATATTATCTGTCTTGGCCTACTATGTCCATTGGCATCGCTGTATTCGTTGCTTGGATCCTTTTTGCATCACCAATAGTTTCTAATTGATTCTCACTTCATACATGTGATGATTCTATCTCTCATTCTTGATATCTTCCTTATTTTTGGAAACTTCCTAGTTAACCACATTCCATGACCAAAGGTTTTCTAATATCCTCCGAGCATCACCTCGTGATGGGACCCTTCATACTTTAGTTTTATAAATCTGCCCCCTTCTCTATGGGCATCTTCACATAGTTCATCTAGAATTTTCATTTCAAATAATGATTTTATCCTAGGTAGTTGTCTTCTCCACTCTTTGGGATGTCACTTACTCCAGTATTTATGCATATTCATGCATCAATTTGGTTTAATACATCGTGACTCATCCATTTTAATCAATCTTTCTAGATTCTTGAACCCTATGTTTTCCATAACCATCGCCCTTGTTCCCTTAAAGGAGTGATCTCTTTTCCAATTTGTCTAAAGATAATTCTTATAAATTTGGAGACCTCATATCTCCGTCCTTTGGATATCTTTTCTTTGATAGACTCGTCTTATGGTCCCACCTCTTTTAGTATCATTTCTCCACTGAGACCTCATGTCTCCGTCCTTTGCATTGTACTAATGTCTTTGTCTGTCACTACCATGCCCTAATAGGTGGTCATTTTTTTCATCCTAAGTTTTGAGAAAGGGTGGAATGTCTTTACATAATACTTTCTCGGTACGTTTCATCACATCTCCTTCATCGGATAGCAAGGATCATTGGAACCCCATCCTCGTGATTATTCCCAACACCATTCCAACATTCTTTAAGTACTTCCTTTGTACTTAGTCATCATTGATTCTTGATTAACTCCCTAGTACTCCCTGAAAATTCCTAATACCAATCATTTACCATTTGTTCAATGGGGCATTCATTTATCATCTTATGTATTTTCCCTGTTTGTTCCACTTATGCCACCTTGAAAATTCCATCGCATCTACTCTCTGTCCTTTCGTAGTACTTCCTCCTTATCATGAGGTTTAACAATTTCATGTCCTAAGTGAATGGAAAGGGTTATTATCTAACCATTATGGGTGATAAGGTCATATGCTTTGTATCACTTTGTGGCTTATTACCACCATACCTTGGATCTCGTTAGTTTGTCATAAAACATGGCCTTCTATGTCTTCCCATTCGAGTCCTAACACCTTTAGCTTTTCAGTTAGGTTTTCCTACATTATCTCCTTTATCCCTCTCACCCTATGGTGGTTTATGAATCTTGATTGTATGTCCTTTACGATTAGAATCCTTCAACATGTATTTCACTCAGGTTGCGAGGTTTTGTGGTTCTCTTTTGTGTCCATATGATAGTGGATTCTACTTAAATGTACATATGAAACTCCTCCTAATGGAATGTTTTCCATCCTACGACCAACTTTTAAGTTTCTTGCTTTCCCCCATCTCCTTCAAAAACTCAGCTCGACGTCCTTCCAACCATGGGGTTTTTCCTCACCGAGGATAATGTAAATTCTTCTACCTTTCTGGTCCTCATTACTTCTTTTATGTGTCCATGGTCAGATGGGTTTCTTTTCATGGGCTCATCTTTGGCTTGTATGCACACTAGATCTATGTCACACGTCTTTCATTGTTTCCCTTGGCTAGGATGTTATGGTCTTTATAATGGTTAATGACTTCTGTGGTTTTTTTCTTTGTCATGGGTACGTTTCCATCTCACGGCCTTCTAGTATCTTTCCACTATTTTGCAACCATCCATTTTGGTTAGGAACTTCATTTGGTGCCCTCTTAACCAATGAGGGTCTTTGGGTACTTGTCATGGGTTTCCTTTAAACAATTTTATCATTTTTATTACCCTTATTTTACCAGTTTCCTTATTGGCCCCTTTTTGCTCCAACTTTTGGGTTTCTCGAGTACTTCTCAACTTGTCTTAATAGCACATGCATGACCATACCCTTTCTAATTAGCATAGTACAACTCCATTTAGTTGGGTATATCCTTCTTTAGGACCTCTATTTCCTCAACTTACTTGCATCTTTTCATGATCTTTCCACATTTATCCCACCTTTATTTGTAAGTTGCCTTTTTCAGGTAATAACTGACATTTTTGAGATTTTCCTTAGGAACATTTCATGCTTGCCTCATTCTCTATTTCCGTCTTTCAAAGTAAAGACCTTTCTCCCAGAGATTCAAGTCTCCTTTCCTCATTACCCCTTGAAGATTCCATGTTTATTCGCTTTTATCATTGTCTTCATTCATCATTCATTTATTTGGTCCAACGACTTCATTTGTTGTTGATGTTTGAGTCCCTTCTAAATTTCCCTAGCATGTCGCATTCCTCATCTTTGGAGGCCTCTCCCTTTCCTTTGTCTTTCCTTTAAATTCCAAGTACAAATTCTTTGTTTCTCCTAGACAATTTCTATCATCTCCTTTTTGAATTGTTATTTAGCCTTTCCATTCCTTGTATGTCATCCTTCAATTATCCTCCTTTTGAGACACAATCCTTCATATATATTAGGTCTTCATTATTTCCTAAGGTATCGAGTGACACACCCTTGAAAGTTTTCTTAACCACATATATGGTTTCATTGAACTCTTATATTAACATTATGATACGAGGATGTCCCTCATCTAGAAGTTTGGGATTTGGTGATGGATCCTTGAAAAACCCTTAATATAATTTTCAAAGACTATTAGTTTCTCATCTTTTCATGAGAAAATTTTTGGTCGGTAATATTTGTTTCCAACAATTTCTATATAATTGTATTTTATTACTTCTTAAATAAAAAATCAGCTTATTACAAGTAAGTGGTTACACAAAGGTTTATTATATACTCCCTTGTTGATTGACTCGAAGTTCTTCTTAACCAGAGTTAGAGACAATTCTTCGGGCGTTCCTAGTTAAGAGGTTTCACTTTTGGTGGTGGTCATGGAACATTGATCCATACATTGTTCTTTATACTCCAATGAGTACATCTCACTACATGACAACTCAGAGAATGGGTAGTCAGGAATATACAAAATCAAGGATGTCAAGGGATTTTTTGTGATCAAAGTTTTTATCAATCTCCTTCATGAGATATAGTTTAATCATACATCTTTTTCATAAAAAGTGATTATTTTCTTGTAGACACAGTCCTCGACTGTTCCACTTTACTCATTTATAGATTTTATCATTTTCTTTCATGAGATTTATTTTAATAAAAAAATCACACCCTTTTAATTTAAGTGATCAAACTTTTAGAGACACAGTCCTAGACTGTTCCACATGTGACCTAGAGTGACTTTACCATCCGCCTTGGTGAGAGGCTGCAATCTCTACCACAAATTTTGTGTGAGCACCATTATCCAACCTCGAGACTATCTCAATACTTCTTGTCCAATATTGTGGGATGAGGTCGTTCCCCCTTCTTACTCAGTCTCTATGTGCACGAAGCTTCCAAAGCTCCTTGACATAGTGGAAAAACAAAGCTTCCTTTATGCTCCTTAAGTCATCCAATAACCCTTAGAACCAATATTACCCTCATACTAGGCGCCTCAATGGTTTTGTATCATATGAAACATTATCAATAGTCTTTTATTAAGACCTATATCTTTATGCTACTAGCCCAATGAGTTAGACAACCAAGCTTCGTCTCATAAGCTAAACCAAACAATTTATACATTTATGACCAAAGTTAGCTATTCTACCAAACAGAGGCAGAATTGGCTTACCACAAAGGTTCAAGGAGGTTGAGATTTGGTCATGAGGAGACGAGGGCAGGTCAGCCTGGTCTCAAGGGATCGGTAGTGGCTAGAATTTGGCTTGAAAACTTCTACCCGAATTTGATCATCGAAGTGGATGTATTGTGCAGCCTCGTTGGGGCTTCTCCGGTCGTCTTCGAGCTGCAAGGAGTATGCTTGAAGGTGAGAGGGGGAGGGGGGGGGGGGGGGGCTTCCTTACGCTTCTAGAGAACAAGATTTCATTGTCGGAGGTGGAGAAAAGGGTCGATGTCAGAACTCTGGTTTGAGAGTGGTCGTAATGTATAGTTATTCGAGTTATCTGATCAATGAAGGAGTGTAGAAGATGAATGGAGAGGACCTCTTTTAATAGGGAGCTCAGTGACTGAAAGTTCTAGACATCCATCCATCGTCAGCCATTAACTCGATGATTGATGGTATAAATCCTGTTCTCTCTGAATAAGGAACTGAAAAGGGGAACCGGGAAATTTTGTAGGAAAATCGAGGAACGAATTGAACCAGAATTGGTAAATAAGAGCCAAAATGGGAATTTGGAAAATACCAAGTAGCCAATAAAGACCGAAAACTCATGGAACCAGGAAGAAGTTCTCTATCTTGTTGCAACCTCCCTTTAGCTTGAGAATCATTGGAGATGTGTCGTCAAGCTTGCATAATAACCTTGCTCACTCGGCAAACGATGACCAAAGTTGGTTGAGCTCAATTAAAGCTAACCTCGGGCTAACCATGACCAACCCATGCCCTCTAGACCTTCCTTAGAGGAGTTCTGACTTCCCCTGAACCATCTTGGTAAGTCATGTAAATCCCGTCCTTTATAGATAAGAAAACCAAGAAAAGAACTAGTAGTTTCAATAGAGAAAGCCGAGCCGGTTCACAAACCATAACTGATAAGGAAATGATAAATTGGGAAATTGACAACTCCTGAGAAACTCAAAGAGTCATACAAATCATGGAAAAGAACATTGGATTGAATGGGAAGAGAAAACTAGACCGGTTCAGGGCGAACCGGACCCGAACCACATTGAACCAGATTGAACCGGTTTGAACCATACATGAACCGGATTCTAAATTCATCTTTCGTCATGGATAAAAGTGATCAAATTGGGGAATTTAAGCCACCATTCGATGGGAAATGAATTTAGATAAATTTAGAAAATTTTAATTTTGAGAAAACCGGTCGAATCGGGCCTAAATTGGTCGATTTACACATTAAACAGTGTCATCTTCTTCCTCAAGATGACAACACCATTCATTCAATGCAGAAAATGGTAAAGTAGGAGACATTAGAACAGCTTCGATCTGGCCTTTTCAAGGTGATGATAAGCTTGACCTAAAAGGAAAGTTATCGGGCAGAGGGGACCTGAGCTCCCTATATAAAGAGCTCATCTCCAATCATTCTCCACACACCTGAAATCTCCATTCTCTCTCAACTACTGTATTTTCCAACAAATCTCGAACCAGAGCTCTGGTATAAGCCTTTTTCTCAGCCTCAAAAGCAAGGTTGAGTCCTATATACTCCGGGTGAAGTCAGCTACTTGACAGCAAGTTTCTTTTGATCTAAGGACTATTAGAGAAGCGCCAGTAAATCGAACAGTGAAGCAGCTCCATTAGACCGAAGTTGCCTTATTTTGGCCGAGCTGAATTTTTCCAAATTTAGCCCTCCTCTGGTCAAACCAAGGCTGGCCAACACCCCCACAGCCTCATACGACCTCAATAGAGCTGAAAGGTAAGCCAATTTGCCCCTCCTCATTCGTTGCTGGTCAAAGTTAGAGAGAGAAACACAAAAAATTTACTGATGAAATTCTCCTTCGATTCGATGTCAATTGTAGCAATTCTTGATCCTAGAAGAAACTTTGGGACAAGAGCTACCTTCCCCGATCGAGAGCTTGGACCGCGACACCTCCAACGGTAAGCTTTCGAAGCTATCTCTCTCTATAAGCAGTTTTCTGGTGAAGCTCCGTTTGAGCTCAATTTGGACCTAAAGACTACGATTCAAAGCATAATTGAATCGTATGGAAGTTTTATACTTGAACTATACTTTCAATTTGAGCAAATAACCTCAATTGAATGGCCAATTTGAAAAAATCAAATTCGGTTAATTTGAAGGGGAGAAATTAGGGGAAGATTTTGGGGAAATTGGGAATTTCCAAAAATTAAGGGGCGTCTTTGTAATTTCACAAACTAAAGGCCAATTGGCCATGAGAAAGTTGTTGAGGGACCAATTGGTCAATTTTTGAAACATTTGAGGTTAAATTGCCATTTTTGGAAAGTAGGGGCAAAATGTTAATTTTTGGAAAGTTGGGTACCAAATTAGAAATTTGGAGAACTTGAGCCCCTTATACAATTTTGAGTAGAATGAGGACTCAAAGGAAATTTTGGAACCTTCGGACTCAAATTTGGTGTAAAATTAGTATTAGGAACCTAAAGTTATGAAAAATAAAGTTTAGGGACCAAAGTACAATTTATTGATAATGTGTGAGTCTAGGCTTTTATGCCAAACCGTAAGTGATAAGGCTGCCCAAAACCTGTTAGGACAAGTGTGACTAGAACGCAAGTAAGAGCAAGCTCGCATAGACATGGAAAACCGATCGAGGCTTTTATGCCAAACCGTAAGTGATAAGGCTGCCCAAAAACGAACATGTCACGGTTATTAGGTGAGTGAGCATAATTACATCATACCAGTTGGGATGGTGAGCACTTTGGAAATGAAAAATCACTTGTAAGTGGGATTTTAACATCATACCCGGATGGTGTGATGGGCTATTTAGGGTAAAACCTACTTATCAGTTGTAAGTAGAGGAAATCATACATGATTGGTATGGACTTCCTTGAAGGAATGAGAAACTCGCTTGTCGGTTGTAAGCAGAGATATCGTCACACCCGATTTGTCATGCCCTGACCCGGTTTGGTCGGACCCCCGTGAACAACCTGCCACTCTCCTGGGTTATTAAAGGGTTTCCCCTTATTATAAACCATAAAGAGTAAGGCATCCTTTAAACCTGCACCATT
The DNA here is from genome assembly GCA_030064425.1 of Trapa bicornis. Classification (NCBI taxonomy): domain Eukaryota; kingdom Viridiplantae; phylum Streptophyta; class Magnoliopsida; order Myrtales; family Lythraceae; genus Trapa; species Trapa bicornis. Next base: position 2,675,062 of record CM057759.1, read on the forward strand.
TCCTATAATAGCATAATCAAAACTGCATGAAATTTTAAACTTTACATACCTGTCTTACAAGCATCTTAGTTGATGGTCTTTCAGGCTAGGCTTTCCGGGATTTTCTGAAAGGGATATAAGGGAGGGGGTGAGTATGACTACTCAGTGAATGGGTTTTCAAAGGTCTACTTTTAACTTTTAAGAAAAACATTTATATGGAGTGTGCCAGACTCCTTTCTTTTAAAAAATCCCTTCATTTAAAAATTTGGGTTTTTTCATTATTTCTTAGTTACCGGTGTGTCATCGCCCAACACACATCCTTCATCATGAAGGTTACACACATTCGCAAGTCAGTATCACTACTGAACCCGCTAGTGGCTTCGTAGCAACTTTTCCTGCCACCCGGATAGAAGTATAACCACTTCTACCCTAGGAATGAGTAGATGTATGCGACATCCAACCCACAATCCCGAAATCACTTCTTTGTGTCCGTATGAGGATAGAGACCTCATCCCGTCCCCACCCAAGTCTCATGTGCTTGGTGCTACTCCAAATTTCGCATAGACACCTGGAACGATGATTTGCCCTTATACTTACCAGGTCATCCAGGGCCCTTAGGACACATCACTACCCCTCATGGGCATCTTGATGATCTTGTACTCATAGTGCATGCACAAACAATTTTTTTCTTATCAAGCCATGTAATATGTGGTGCCACTAGTCCAACGGCCCTAACTCTCAACTCAACCCGCAGTTGTTTGTCTTGACTGGTCTGTCGACCTGTCATGTCGCACTGCTGCTAGTTGACTGAGTATGTCGGTCCTATCTTGGTACCATGGACAAACAATTCACTTATTAAGTTTTATGGCACATATATCCTGTTCATTTACGAGCTCCTGCTCGTGCCAATTGGCCTTGGGCCCACTGTACGAGATTTTCAAATTGAGTCCCAAACTTTTAAAATTTATCTTGAGACCTCAATTTATTCAATTTCACAAAAAGGCGTTTAATTTCCCAAATTTCCAATTTGGTCCTCCAACTTTTCCAAAATTACCTTTTGCCCTTCCTTTTCAAAAATGGTAAGTTTTACCCCAAAAATTCTAAAATTCCTCAATTGGTCCTCCAACATTATTTTCATGCCCAATTGACCCTCGATTTCATAAAATTGCATTTTGGTCCTTTGAATTTTGAAAATTCCCATTTTTTCCCCAATTTCAACTCCTTAAAATAGCCGACTTTGATTTTATCAAATTGACCGATTAAACACATCCAATTGTTAAAATTGAAGTTAAAATTGAGCTCCTCCATGCTCTTACAATTCAATAGCACTTTAAATCGCAAGTTTTGACACCGAAATGAGCTCAAATGGAGCTTTGCCAGAAAATGGACTATAGAGAAAGAAAGCTTCGATTACTCACCGGTGAGGGCACGACAGTCCAAGCTTTCGATCTGGGTAGATAGCTCTCATCCTGAGGTTTATCCTAGAATCAAGAATCGCATCAATCGATGTCGAATTGAGTTAGAATTTCATCTGAAATTCTGTTGGTTCTCTCTCTAGCACTGGCTGGAAATTGCAGAGGGGAGCCAAATTGGCTTACCTTTCAGTCCTAGTTCGGCTGTGGGAGGTTTGAGGAACTGTTGGAAAGGCTTGGTTTGGCCTGAGGAGGGCTCGAAATAGCCGATTTTAGCTTGGCCGAAATAGGGCAGCTTCGGTCCATCGGAGCTGTTTCACTGTTCCATCATGACGACGCTTCTCTAACGATTCTTAGATTAACTAGAGTTTGTTATTAGATAGCTGTCTTCTCCCCGGTTCTAAAGAGCCCAACCTCTCCTTCCGAGGTTAATAAAAATGTTCAAGTCAAAGGTCTAGTTCGAGCTTCACCAGGAAATAGAGCAGTAGAGAGAGAGAGAGAAGTGTTCAACTGTGAGGAGGATGAATGGGGATCACCTCTTTATATAGGTGTAAAAATCCTAGGAGGTCACCCATCCTCACACTACTACTCTCAGGCAAGCACACTTAACTTTAGAGTTCTCATGGATTCTCGTTCACCTGAACCAATTTGATTTTTCTCTTCTAATTTGTCTTAAGTTTCTTTTCTAAGGTTTAATAAACCCTTTGGATCACCCGGAAGTTGTAAATTTCCAAATTGCTTGTTCCCAAATGATCGGGTTTGTAAACCGTCTCAGTTTTCTTACTCGGTTTGACAAGTTCTTTTCCCGATTTTCCTTAACTCAAAAGTGCGGGGTTTACATGATTGGTGGATGAAGTGAAAATATTTTTGTTAGAAGTTTTTTTCCCTGACTGTGTGTCAATGTTTAAACTATTTGGGAGACCTTTATGAGAGCTAGAACAACTCAAATAGGTCAGAGGCCTCGATTTTTGAACTTGTGGGTCTAAATGCCAGTTTTTGGAAAATCACGTGGAGTGATCCCAAGACTAGTGGGCATGAGTAAGAGCTTGTAAATAAACTTGAAATGAGAAAGCCATGAAATCTCTAATGATCTTGTTGTGTGATTTCACCATGGTACCAAGTCAGGACTGACAGTACTCGATGGACTGGCGATAGTGAGTCAGGGCCAGGTCAATGAACTGGCATAGACAAACATCTACAGGTTGAGTTGAGGGTCGTGGCCATTGGATCAGTGGCACCAATGATAAATGCCTATGTGAAAACTATTATTTTGTGCATGCACTTGAGGTACAAGACCATCAAGATGCCCAAGAGGGGTAGTGATGGGTCCTAAGGGCTACTGGACGACCTGGTGGAGATAAAGGTAAATCGTCGTTCCAATTAATTGCAAAGCTCAGAGTATCTTCTTGCGCATGAGACTAGGGTGGGGTTGGGATGAGGTCTCTGTACTCATACAGACATGGAGTGGCATTTAGGTCTAAGGGTTGGATGTTCAGAACATCCACTCAAACCCAGGGTAGAAGTGGACGAGCTTCTATGGTCTGCATAAAGATGCTCCGAGCCATAAGTTGTTACAGTGGACGAGCTGCACCTACGAGTGTGTGTACCCTTCCTGATGAAGGGCGTGTGTTGTTTGTAAAACAAACCTATTATTGGAATGGGAAAAAGGTTTTGAAAACCTTGGAAACGATTTGAGAATCCTTGGAAAAGGAATTGTTAAACCTTGGAAAAAGGGTTTTTGGAAAGAGATTGAAATTGAGGAAAACCTTTTAAAAGAAAATGTCACCCTTGGTAGGGTAAATGTTTTGAAAATGAATATAGAGGAAAAACCTTCTTTTTAAATAAATGATAATCGTAGCCTGGCTATTCTTAAAACTCACTCCCAACACCTGCTCGCTGAGTTGTAGAACTCACCCCCTCCCTTTTACCCTTTTCATGTAACTGAGGAAAGACCCTCTCTAAAGACCTTACTAAATTGGAACAAGACTTGTATGTCTATTTTAAATTACTCAGTTTTGTATAATGTTATTCTAGGAAAGATAGGTGAAAAGGATGCCTTACTTCTTGTGATTTAAAAATGGAGAAACTCTTGATAGACCAGGAGAGTGGCGGGTTGTTTACAGGGATACAACCAAACTAGGTCGGGGTGTGACAACATGAGTGGTATCAGAGCCTATTTTCTTGAATACATTATTAAGACTATATAACATAATAACTAAGATAAAGTTTTAAAATGTTTTAGATGGCTCCCAAGAAAGGAACCAAGAAAACTAGGGTTGATGTCACTACCACCACCTAATACTCTATCCTCGTAGGAAGACAACCCTAGAAGTTGCCCAATGCCTGAGGCATAGTAGAAGTCCCAAAGAACCAAATGGGGGAGTATCCAGTACCACCAAGGAGTATGGTGCCAACATATGTTAGGGTCATAGCTCTAAGTACGAATGGAGCCAAGCCTGAAGCCAAAAATGCCAAAAAGGGTCGTATAACCTTACCTAGTAGGATGCTTATCAAGAACCTCGTAGCTCCCTATCTATTATGTGAACACTTTTTGTAATAGGGCTAAAACCCCAACATATTGTACTACGCTATTAATGAAGTACTCCAAATTCCTAAAAGTCAGCTTCTCAAACTATGTGATCTTGCTAGGAAGATGGCTCCGAGAAAAGTAACCAAACAAACATGCACTACCATAGAAACTAGGGAGAATTCCATCCTAGTTAAAGAAACTGAATTAGGGAATCAATAAATCCAGGAGGACTCTTAGAGTAATCCTTTGACAAAAAAGATTCAACAAGAAAACTCTCAGGGTATTCAGATCCAAGGATGATGAAGTACAGGACCACCAACAATCCCCTAGAAAGACCCCACAATGCTCAAAGTAAAGGAAAAACCACATCAGTCCACAAAAGGAAAAAACTTGTTATAAGTATGGACGATAGAGACACTACATTAAGAAGTGTCCAACCCTACTAAGGAAAAGTACCAAGATAACTTGTTATAGGTATAGGGGAATATGATAAGTAATAAAGGACTGTCCCACACCCCTTGGACTGAGGGCAATTCCTCCTAAGAACCACATCGACTACCAAAATCCAAAGTCATGGAAGACAGGAAGGACTAGAGACAATAACCATGGAGCAAGTTAAGTAAGCTATTCGTAAAGAGATCAACAAATAGCGAGATAAAGGAAAGAAATTCAAACTTCTTCTTAAGAAGGACAACTAGAGAGGAATACCACAAGAATAAAGGTAAGGTACATGGGAAATACACCTAGAACCCCTCAGAAAGGGCAAACGCAGAAGACATCCTTCGGTAACTCTAGGGTAAGGACACGGTAGGAGTGAAGAAGAAGTATGCTAGGAAAGGGAACCCTGAAGGGATGTATACAACTAAGTACCCCTCAAAGGGACCATTAATGGGTGGCAGGACATAACGTGAAGTGCTAGGAATCATCCCATAAGTAGGAACTCCTTGAGGGAAGGATAAGGAAACTAAAAGGGAAATGGAGGATAGGGAAGGATCAAGGGCGAATAACCATACCGACGTCAGATGGGTGTAAGAAAGGAAAGAAGGAATAGTTTTCAAGGAGCATTAGGGAGGTTGAACGTGAAAATCCCAGGACAGAAGTCCCTAAGAAAAATGATAAAAATAAGAAATTAGACCATAAGAAGGAAATTTCCAAGCTACTGAATCAACAGGTGGATCATAAGTGGCTTAACTCAAAATAAAGAACCTCAAAAAGTGGCATAAGTGGTTAATGATGTTTTGGGATGGCAAGTGAGACTTGTTTTGGAAAAAGGCAGAGAAGCCAAATAGGAATTTTAGACCAACATAGCGGAAGGAAGCAAATCATAACAACAAGATATTCAAGGAGAATAAACGACACCCTAAGAAGGATCGGGAAGTAGTAAGGATTGCAACCTAAAAAACGTAATAGAATGGACATTAAGGACAAGAAGACTCGAGAGACAACTACCTCAAGATAATTAGACAAGGATAATAGTAGGGGCGAGGTAGTTAACGAACTAACCCACATGAAGGTCACATAATTAAGTTCCAGCAAAGAAGGGAGAGGTGGAAAGGCCAAACATTTGGAAAAGAAGGATGGAGGAAATCCTTAAAGAGAACAATGGCCAAGACCGGATTGACGACCGAACTTAAAGCTAGGAGAAGGTTAAGTAAGCCTTTCACAGAATGACAAGAGATCTTGAAAACAAGGAGGAATTGAGCTTTTCCTTAAAAGAAATAAACGTATATTGGGGTACAAGTAGGAATGAGGATGGGGTACAAAAGATGTACCCGCAAGATTTTAAGAGTAGAGGTAAGCATGAAAGGATGTCATTTAAAGTTAGGTGCCCTCAAAGGTGAATGAAAAAGGAATTTTGGGAGAGAAGGGTAATAATCATCCCAAGGAAGGAAACCCTAGGGAGGGATACATGTCCCAACAAAGAGGTAAAGGAAACAAGGGAGGCATACTAGGAGGACCCAAGGAGTAATTTAAACCCAAGCAATGAGTAAGTAGGAAGATAGCATCAAAAGATGTCGTGACAAGTAAGAATGGGTGGACTACCCATATAAGAAAATAAAGGAAAGAACATATGAGAAACCTTGGGAAAGTAAGCCCTCCAATTAAGAAGTGGTTAAGCAGAACAACCACTATTATCAAGATTGGTTGTGGTCCACGCTCACCTAATGGAGCCTAAAGAGTGGACGGTTAAGCATAGGGTGGAGTACACGAAATAAGATCAATAACCAAAAGTGCCTCAAATAAGGAATAACGGAAGAAATAGGAATTTTAAGACAATGAAGGACTGAAGGCGGACAAATGCCCAATATAGAAAGGGTGTAAGGAGATGAAGAAAGAAACTTTCAAGGAATGGTAAGAGGGTTGATGTCATGCCCCGAATCGGTTTGGTCAGATTCCCATGAACAACCCGCCGCTCTCTTAGTTTAAGAGGGGTTCCCCTTCTTTAACTCAAGAGGAGACAAGCATAATTTCAACCTTGCTCCCTGGAATAACATAAATAAATAAAAGGAAAGCTTAAGAGAAATTAAGCATACCTGACAGAGGGTAAGGCTTGGTGTTATTCCTAGTCATTTCTCTATTTCCTTAAAAGGGATAAAAAGGGTGGGTGAGTTTCAACAACTCAGTGAATGGGTATTTTCAAAAATGAAGTTTCAATAAAATATTTTTTAAATTGAAGTGTGCTAGACTCCATAATTTCTTTAAAATTTCTCATATTTCAAAATCTCGGTTTTCATAGCCATTTCTCAATCTACAATCATAACCGGTGTGTATATCAACCAACACACACCCTTCATCATGAAGGGAACACATATTCGCAGGCCAACACATCCAGTGTACCTACTTGAGGTGTCGAAGCGACTTTACCTGCCACCTAGATAGAATCACATCCACTTCTACCCTAAGAATAGGTGGATGTACGCAACATCCAACCCTCAACGCCGTAACAAAACTCCATGTACGTATGAGGATAGAGACGTCATCTCGACCCCACCTTAGTCTCAAGCGCATGAAGCTACGTTGAGCTTCCAAGACTAGTGGCACGACTAAATGCCATTATCTCCACCATGTCGTTCGTTATCTCTAGGACACATCACTAACCCTTTTGGGCATCTTGAAGGTCCCATAACTCAATGCATTCACAAATCAACATTTTTTCACATAAGCCATTTAATTTATGGGGCCACTGGTCCAACGACCCCGACCCTCAACTGTTTGTCTTGACTGGTCCGTCGACCTGTCATATCGCACTATCGCTAGTCCATCGAGTATGGCAGTCCAGTCTTGGTACCATGGCCAAAAAATCATTCATTTAAAGTTTTCATGTCTTAACTTATATTTGTTTACGACTCCTGCTCGTGCCAACTAGCCTAGGGCCCACTGTACGAGATTTTCTAATTCGGGCATATTAGCCCCCATGTTTTAAAACCAAGGCCTCTAGTCTATCTGAGTTGTTCGAGCTCCCATCAAGAATGTCTCCCAAAAGTTTTAAGTAGTGCCACACAGTCAAGGGAGAGCACTTCTGACAAAATAAACTTTTCATCTATCCATCACACCAACCGGGTTTGAGGAAATCTCTACTTATAGCCGATAATTGGGGTTTCTACTTCATTCCAGGAAGTTTATCATACCAATCTGGTATGATCTACTTACAACCAGTAAGTAGTTTTTCCACATAATTTCCACATCACTCCTATCAGGTGTGATGGTTAAAATACCCCTTAATAGTGGGTTTTCATTTCCGAGGTACTTATCATCCCAATCAGGTATGATATTAAACCCACTCACCTGATCGTGTAGTGAGTTCCTATTATCTGGCTCTTTGCCTCCACGCGAGCTGGTACTTGCTAGCATTCTTGGTACTTGATGTTCCTACATAATATGAAGATACATGTTCATTATCATTTGGCCTATTAGCATTCACCATGAATGAATAAAATACTCAAACTTTTCGATTTATTGCAATTAAGTCCCTAATGTTCTTTTTCTTTAACTTTATGTCACTAATGACGATTTTTGCCCAAATTGAGTACCAAAACTTCTAAATTTCATCTTAGGACCTCAATTTATTCAAAATCACAAAAAGGGGTTTAAGTTTCCCAAATTTCCAATTTGGTCCCCAACTTTTCCAAAATTACCATTTTACCCCTACATTACAAATATGGTATGTTTTACCCCAAAAATTCCAAAAATTGCCCAATTATTCCTCTAACATCGTTAGCATGTCCAATTGGTCCTTAATTTTATGAAATTGAATTTTAGTCCCTCAAAATTTTGAAATCCCTAGATTTTCCCCCAATTTTAACTTTCCAAAATAGCTGAATTTGATTTCATCAAATTTACCATAACTCTATTAGTTTCCTTTACTTACTCATCTTTTTCAGAATTCTTTATTCGGTCATTCAACTTTCAAGTCCTTGAGCTTCTCAATAAATTACTAACATACCAAAACTCTTCCTTTCTTACTTCATTCCTCAATCCCACTGGCATCCTTCCTTTTTAAGGTCTCTTCTCTTTCTTAATCCTTTCTTAATCACATCGTGATCATTTCATTATCCTTTATTCCGGTTAGTTCCTTTCTTACTCGTATGACATCTTTTGATGCAGCCTTCCTACTTACCTGTTACTTGGGTTTGACTTATCTCTTGAACCCTCTACGATTATTTTCCCTTTGTACTTGATCATTTCATCTCTAGGAGCTTGTCTTTGAAGAGCTTATTTTCTTTCAAATTGTGTTGGTTCCATTTCCTCCAAATTGGTACACCTATATTTTTTTCCAAAATTCCCTTCCTTAGTAAGTTCTTCACTCCTTTTCTCCCAAAATCCCCTTCTAGTTTTATCACTGTGAATGTCAAGCCTTAAATGACATTCCTTAATGCCATTCTCTCATGTTCACCTTTACCCTTGTGACCCTATGGACACTTTTTGTATATATTGTTCTCATCCTTACTCCTTTTTCCAGTATTTAGTTTATTTCTCTTTGGTGGAGTTCACATTCCCTTACTCCCCCACATCTCATGATTCTCTTCATGGCTTTTCTCTATCCTCATGTCTCAAAGGTTTTTAGCTTCCCATCCTTTCCTTCTTTACTGGGTATATGGCCTTCAAAAGGATTGATTTGTTGATTATCTCATTCGCCTTATCCTCTTCGTTATTTATTTTGAGAGATATATTTCTCAAATTCTCTTGTCTTTGGTGTCCATGTCTTCTTGCAGTAGATCATACTTAACCTCTCCAAACACTCACTTAGCCACTCAAACTTCTTATTGAGGTCCATATTTCGGCTCCAGTTTTGTGACATTTCCTCAGTTGATTTTCTTAACCTAGAGCTTTCTCCTTCCTCAATCCAACTTCCTATTCTCATCCTTCTTCTAAAGTCTCCTGTTCTGTAATTCTTACATTTGATCTCCCGACTGTTCCTGAGAAGTTCCCCCTCTTTAGTCTTCACTTATACCTAAGGATCTTGTATGGTTCATTCACTCTAGCTTTTCTTCCTTTTTGGTTCCATACATCTACTTTCCACAAGTCTCCTTATTTTATGGAGTTCCTAAGAAATTGTGTCTTAGGTTTTTACTAGTAGGTGTTATACCTGAGCTTTCTTGTTATCCAATTTTTCTTCTCATCCTGCCTTAGTGGTCTTTGACATCCTTGGTGTTCCCAAAACTTATTTCCTTTCTCCCTGATCAGCTTCGATTCCTTTAGTTCCCTTTGGAATATTCTACTCATTTTTGTTTTTCCTTACTCTTATTCTTTGAGCCTTTCCTTATCTCCATGAACTCTCCACAAGTCTAAACTCTTTGATGTTTACTTCCCTTTGTTCCCACTTCCTTTTCCTTTTCTTAGTTAAGATCTCCCTTGGATGAATTCTTTCTTATTGTACTTCTGAGGAAAAGTATTAAGGGTTGAGGTTAGCTATAAATAACCCATCTTCCTTAGGTGATTTCCTACCTTTTACTTAAATCCTTATTATCAAAATCTTTGAATTTATCAAGGAATTCAGAAGATTTAACAAAAATTTCACTTTCATTCATTCAAGAAATATTTTCTTTCCATTCTTAGCTTATTAAAAGAATTTTCTACCCTACTTAATCCCTTGGGGTTATAGGTCAAGAGTTAACCCTAGAGCAGTTGTGGGATTCTCGATTAGAAGGCCATGAGGAATTAGTTGGGGTCCACTCGTATTCCCTTATAGGATGAATCTCGTGTATGGCCTCCAATCCGCACCGCCTCAGTACCTCGACCTCACACTCATAGGTCCACTTCATCCATTGGGAGGAATTGAAGCCAGGTTGAGTAGGTGGAGGTACTTGGTGGACTTTCATGAAGGTGGCATACGCATGCCAATAATTGTCCCAAGCCTCCTTCTTGGTTGGATTCCTCTCCTCATTGTGGGGCTAGAGGAGGGGTTGGGCTTCTAGGAGAAGATATCGGTTCCTCCTGTCTTGGAGAAGGGTATGTGATGCATTTTGGTTCTAGTAAGGCTCCTACCAGTTTTCGGTAGTCGTCCACCATGTCTTTGAGTACTATTTTCTTGCATTTTAGGAAGCTTTGCACGACTTCCTCCCTTGGATTGAGTGTCTTTTTCATGGTTATGGGTGGAGGGCTAGATTTCACCACAAACTTACTAGGGATTCTCCTTCCTACACGATTGTTAAATTTTGATTAATGTCAGGGCATAATATTGATTATGTTTCAAGGGAACTTAGCTCTAATACCACTAAAGTTGTCATGCCCCGACTTGATTTGGTCAGATCCCCGTGAACAACCCGCTGCTCTCTTCGTTTGAAAGTGGTTTCAACCTTGTTCCCTGGAATAACATATATCAAATAAAATGCAAGTTTAAGAGAAATTAAGCATATCTGACAGAGAGTAACGCTTGGTGCTATCCCTGGTCATTTCTCTATTTCTTGAAAAGGGATAAAAAGGGTGGGTGAGTTTCTACAAATTAGTTAATGGGTAATGTCGAAAATAAAGTTTCAATAAAATTATTTTTAAATTGGAGTGTGCCAGACTCCTTTATTTCTTTAAAATTTCTCATATTTCAAAAACTTGGTTTTCATAGCCATTTATCAATCCACAATCATAATGGGTGTGTTTATCAACCAACACATGCTCTTCATCATAAAGGGAACACACATTCGTAGGCCAGCACGTCCAATGTACCCACTTATGGCGTTAGAGCGGCTTTACTGGTCACCTAAATTGAAGCACGTTCACTTCTACCTTAAGAATGAGTGGATGTACTCAAACTTTTCGATTTTTTGGAATTAGGTCCCTAAAGATCTTTATCTTTAACTTTAGGTCCCTAATGTTGATTTTCCTCTAAATTGAGTCAATAAACACCTAAATTTCACCTTAGGACCTCAATTTATTCAAAATCACAAAGAGGGGTTCAAGTTTCCCAAATTTACAATTTGGTCCCTAACTTTTCCAAAATTACCATTTTGCCCCTACTTTAAAAAATGGTAAGTTTTACCCCAAAATTTTCAAAAATTGCCCAATTGGTTCTCCAACATCTTTATCATGCCCAATTGGTCCTCAATTTTATGAAATTGCATTTTAGTCCCTCAAATATTTCAAATCCTCAATTTCAAATTTCCAACAAAGCCGAATTTGATTTCATGTAATTGACCGATCAAATGAGTTTAATTATTGAAATTGAATTTAGATTGGAGTTCCTACATCTTCATACAATTCAATTGCACTTTGAATCGCACGATTTGACATCGGAACGAGTTCAAACGGAGCTTCACCAGAAAACTAAACTTAGAGAGAGAAAGCTTCGATTGCTTACCGTCAAGGTGTGGTGGTCTGAGCTTTCGATATGGGCAGATAGCTCTCATCTTGAGTTTCCTCATAGGAACAAGAATCATATTAATTGATGCAAAATTGAATTGAGAATTTAATCATTGAAAATTTGTCGGTTCTCTTTGTAGCACTGATCGGAATTTATAGAGAAGAGCCAAATTGGCTTAACTTTTCATTCTAATTCGACCATAAGTGGGTTGAGTAGGTGTTGGGAAAGCTTGGTTTGGCCTGAGGAGGGCTTGAATTGGCCAATTTTAGCTCAGCCGAAACAGGGCAGCTTCTGTCTACCAAACCTGCTTCATTGTTCGATCATGTCGACACTTCTCCGACGACCCTCAGAGCAATTGGAGACTACCATCATGTAGTTGACTTCTCCCCGAGTCTAAGGAACTCGACCATGCCTTCTTTGGCTCAAAAAATACCCTATATCAGAGCTCTAGTTCAAGCTTCGCTTGAAAACTGAGTAGTTGAGAGAGAGTGAAGTTTTCTATTGTGAATAGGATTAATGAAGAGGGGCACTTTATATAGGGAGCTCGAAGACTCGTCGGCCGTCCGTTTAGTACCTTTATGACAGTTATTGATGGCCTAAAACATAATAAATGAAAACGTTTCCTTTTCACCAATGCTGGTTCAATTTTTTGGCGAGTGAACAGTGTTGTCATCTAAAGAAAGAAGATGACACTATTCTGAACCAGACTGGACCGGTCTGAACTATGTTCAAAGCTTAAACCGGTTGGTTCAGGCCTGATTCGACTGAGTTTTTCAAAAATAAAAATTTCTAAATTTCTAAATTCATCTAAATTGAATTTTCTAAGCCACTTAGAAAAATGACTTTAGCATCTAGTTCAGTAGTGGTTCAAACCGGTTCAATTTGATTCACCTAAACGAGTTTTGTTTTCATCCCCCATTCATCCTAAAGTCCTTTTTCATGACTTTTGTGACTATTTAGGTCACTTAAAATCCATAAATTTCCCAGTTTGCCCTTTCTCTATCGGTTCTAGTTCAAAAACTGACTCGGTTCATAAACTAGTTCAATCTGGCTTGGATCCGGTTCACCTGAATTGGTGTAGTTTTTCTCTCCCAATTTGTCCTAAGGTTCTTTTTCTAGGTTTTATGAACCATTTGGGTCACTCTGAAGTTGTAAATTTCTAAAATTGCCCATTCTTTAATGATTGGGTTTGTGAATGAATCGATTCATTTTTCTCACTCAATTTGATGGGTTCTTTTTCCTGTTTTCCTTAACTTCAAAGAGCGGGGTTTACAATTGAGCATATAGCTCCTAAGGTGATAGTCTCTACTTTGATGGACAGAGTAGAGAATAAAACCGTAAAAAGGGATCTCCCCAAACCAAGCAATCTACACGTAGATCGAATGGGATCAACTCGGAATAAAGAATCGTGAAATGGTCAAGAACAAGTAAGAGTGGATTAAGGAAAGGGAAAGTCCTTGAGTAAAGGACGCCACTGGAAATGAGAAAAGGCATAACAAGGAAAGAATCCTAGTGTGTCGATAAGTCATCGGGGAACCCAAATGATTGGAAACAGAAAAACGCAATAAGGCAGTTAGGAAAGGATGAGTAGGTAAGGAAAACTGACACGGCTATATTTAATAAAGGTAGTCGAGGAATTATGCCAGACGAAAAGAGGGACGAAGTTATGTGATCCCCGAAAGGATAGAAAGTAGAGAACAAGTTCTAGAACATGTCATGTTGTAAGTGACATGTAAGCCCAACAGTCCTGGGAAAATATGTGACTCAAGTAAGGAAGAGTTGGATAGTAAGCATGACAAGGTCAAACATAAAATTTGGACCGAAGTTGTAATAAACAACGGGTAGAGGAAGGGTTAAAATAGGACTAAAACATGATACCATCAAAACTGTGAAAACAAGTATGTAACGCTAGAAAGAACACCAAGCTAAGGGTTTCAATGATCAAGAGAATAACTAGACACGGGAACGATTGGGCATTTTGGAACTCACAATCCTAAAATCTTGGGCAAAAACCCTCAAGAGGAAGAATCTTGCCCTAAGTAGAGGAGGAAGTGAACTTAAGGATGTGCCTTGGAATAGTGGGTAAGACATGCCTAATTATGATAAACTCCATGGAGTAAGTAAACAATGGAAAGGAAAAGAAATTCCTTAAGTGTTTGATATAAAGGGGTTAAGTGAAAGAACAACTAAAGAGTTAGCATGTCAAGCAAACCCCAAGTTGACACCTAAGGAAATTATTCTTGATGCAAATGAAGCTATTTAACTTTTGGGGACAAAACTCCTAAAATGAGGGGAGAGTTGTAAACCCTGTCCTTTAGAGATAAGAAAACCGGGAAAAGAACCAATAGTTTCAAAAGAGAAAATCGAGCCGGTTCACAAACCATAACCAATAAGAAAATGATAAATTGGGAAATTGACAACTCCTAAGTGACTCAAAGAGTTATATATATCATGGAAAAGAACCTTGGGATGAATGGGAAGAGAAAACAAGACCGGCTCAGGGAGAACTAGACCCGAACCAGATTGAACCGATTTGAAACATACATGAACCGGATTTTAAATTTATTTTTCGTGGTAGTTTTAAGTGATCAAATTGGGGAATTTAAGCCACCATTCGACGGGAGATGAATTTTGATGAATTTAGAAATTTTTAAATTTGAGAAAACCGATTGAATTAGGCTTGAACCGGCGGATTTATGCATTGAACCCGATCACACAGGACCGATCCATCTTCTTCCTCAAGATGACAACACTATTCATTCAATGTAGAAAATGGTAACACCGATGAAGGAAAAATGGCTCTGATGAGGCCATTTCAGGGCGAGAATAAGCTCGACCAAAACAGAAAGTTGTCGGGTAGAGGGTCCTCGAGCTCCATATATAAAGAGCTCCTCTCCATTCATCCTCCACACACTTGAAATCTCCATTTTCTCTTAACTGCTCCATTTTCTAGTGAAGCTCGAACCAGAGCTCCTATATAGGTCTTTTTCTCAACCTCAAAAAGCATGGCCGGGTCCTATAAACTCCGGGGGAAGTCAACTACCTAATAACAACATTATTTTGACTCAAGGACCGTCGAAGAAGCACCGGTGAGATCAAACAGTGAAGCAGCTCTATCGGACCAAAGCTGCCCTATTTTGGTCGAGCTTAATTTGACCAAATTCAACCCTACTATTGCCAAATCATGACTCCCCAACACCATTACAGCCTCATACAACCTCAACAGAGTTGAAAGGTAAGCCAATTTGGCCCTCCTAGTTGTTGTAGGTCAAATTTAGAGAGAGAAACACTAATACTTTCCTAACGAAATTCTCCTTTGATTCGATGCCAATTGTAGCAATTGTTGATCCTAGAATAAACTTTAGGACAAGAGCTACCTTCCCTGATTGAGAGCTCGGACCACCGCACCTCCGACGATAAGCTTTCGAAGCTTTCTCTCTCTACGAGTAATTTTCCGGTGAAGCAATGTTTAAGTTCAATTCAGAGCCAAATGTTGCGGTTCAAATTAGGTTAGTATAGGAACTTATCCATACCTTTAATTTGAGCAAATAACACTGATTAAATGGCCAATTTTAAGAAATCAAATTCGGTTAGTTTGAATGAGAGAAATTGGGGAAAACATTTGGGGAAAATTGGAAATTTTGAAAAATTGAGAGGCCCATTTGCAATTTAACAAAATTGAAGGCCAATTGGCCATGAGAAAGATTTTGAGGGACCAATTGGTCGATTTTTTAAACATTTGGGGTTAAATTGCCATTTTTGAAAAGTAGGGGCAAAATGGTAATTTTTTCAAAGTTGGGGACCAAATTGGAAATTTTGAGAACTTGAGCCCCTTATACATTTTTTAGTAAAATGAGGACTCAAAGGGAATTGTGGAAACCTTGGGACTCAAATTTGGGGAAAATTGGCAATAGGGATCTAAAGTTAAGAAAAATAAACATTAGGGACGTAAGTGCAATTTATCGATAATTTGTGAGCCCAAACTTTTATACAAAACCGTAAGTGATAAGGCTGCCCAAAACGTGTGGGAACAAGTGTGACTGGAATGCAACCATGAGCAACCTCGTATAGACTTGGAAAACCGACCGAGGATGAACACGTTATGGTTATAGGGTGAGTGAGCATATTTACATCATACCTAGTTGGGATGGTTAGAACTTTAGAAATAAAAAACCACTTGTAATTAGGATTGTAAAATAATACCTAGATGGGGTGATGGTGATTTAGGCTAAAACCTACTTAATGATTGTAAGTAGAGGAAATCATACTCGGTTAGTATGATGGACTTCCTTGAAGGAAGGAGAAACCTGCTTGATGGTTGTAAGCGGATATATCATCACACCCAATTGGTGGATGAAGTGGAAATATTTTTGTTTGTAGTATATAAACCCTAATTGTGTGCCAATGCTTAAACTATTTGAGAGACCTTCTTGATGGGAGCTAGAACAACTTAGATAGGCTAGAGGCCTTAGTTTTTAAACTTATGGTGCTAAACACCCAGTTTTGGAAAATCACGTGCAGTGGACCCAAGGCCAATGGGCACGAGCAGGAGCTCATAAACAAACTTGAAATGAGAAAGCCATGAGATCTCTAATGAACTTATTGTGTGATTTTTCCATGGTACCATGTTAGGACCGATAATACTCGATGGACTGGTGGTAGTGCGTCAGGGCCACATCAATGGACCGACCTAGACAAATAGTTGTAGGTCGGGTTGAGAGTCGGGGTCGTTGGACCAATGGCACCAAAGATAAACGGCTATGTGAAAACTATTATTTTGTGCATGCACTAGGTATAGAACTATCAAGACGCACAAGAGGGGTAGTGATGGATCCTAAGGGCTATTGGACAACCTAGTGGAGATAAGGGCATATCGTCGTTCCAGTCAGTCAGGAAGCTCAGAGTAGCTTATTGTATATGAGACTCGGGTGGGGTCGGGATGAGGTTTCTATCCTCATACAGACACGGTGTGGCATTCGGGACTAAGCGTCGGATGTTGAGAACTTCCACTCATATCCAGGGTAGAAGTGGACTGACTTCTATCTTGGTAGTCAATAAAGACGCTCTGAGCCACAAGTGGATGTAGTGGACGGGTTGCACCTGTGAATGTGTGTACCCTTCCTGATGAATAGCGTGTTTTGTTTACGAAACACACCTAATATTGAAATGGGAAAAAAGATTTTGAAAACCTTAGAAAGGATTTGAGAATCCTTGGAAAAAGTATGGGTAAACCTTGGAAAAAGGTTTTTGGAAAAGAGATTAAAATTGAGGAAAACCTTTTAAAAGAAAATGTTACCATTGGCAGGGTAAAGGTTTTGAAAACTGAACTTTAAGGAAAAACCTTCTATTTAAAGAAATGATAATCGTAGCATATCTATTCTTAAAACTCACTCCCAACACCCACTCACTGAGTTGTAGAACTCACCCCCTCCCTTTTACCCTTTTTAGGTAACCGAGGAAAGACACTCTCTAAAGACCTTACTAAATTGGAACAAGATAGGTATGTCTATTTTAAATTACTCAATTTTGTATAATGCTATTACAGGAAATACAGGTGAAAAGGATGCCTTACTCCTTGTGTTTTAAAAAGGTAGAAATCCTTGATAGACCACGAGAGTGGCAGATTGTTCACGGCAAACCAACCAAACTGGATCAGGGCATGACATGTCCCCTTCACGGCACTTCTCCGGAATTCACTATTGAAAGTGTGTTTTGCCCGAAAACTAAATTAAGCAATTCGAACTACTTAGGCCTCCAATTGAGGTGCGGTTTGATACATTAAGGATCCCTAGGAAGAGAGCGGTATCAAAAGTTCTGATTGTCGGACTCTCACCGGTGAGTAATAAAAACTTTCTCTCTCCCAGACGATTTTTTGGCAAAGCTCCATTTGAACTCATTTTTAAGCCAAATCAAGTGTTTCAAAGCTTGAAATAAATTAAGGGACATGGGAAAGATGATTAGTATCATGTTAGGACTCAATTGGGAAGAATTAATATTGAATCAATGAAATTCAAGTAGCAGGACTAAATTGTTATTTTTGAAAATTTTTGGGACTTAATTGTAATTTTTGAAAAATTGGGAATTTTCTATAATTAATGAGAAATTACTTGCCCAATTGGAAATTGGAGTAAATTAGGGATCCAAATGAAAGATTTGATACTAATTGGAAATATGGTATATACAAAAGAACTAAAACTTAATTATTAGAAAGTTACTGGTCTTAAGTGCAAATACCTTATTGTTTGGGGCCTAACTGCCCAATTAATTGTAGGAATGGATCACCTATGAGTACATGCAAAGGAAAAGTATGTCAAGCTTGGAAACCACAGGGATGACCTAGTATCGAAATATGAGTGAGTGGGACTTCCGGCATCAAGCCCGTTCAGGGTTATGAATGTACTTTTAAATTTTGAAAACTATTTTCCAGAAATAGTCTCCCCTAACTATGTGACCCTACTCAAGTGTTTTAGGAGATATCTCTAATGAGAACATAAAGCATATGTTCTTAGACCTAGAATTGCTCTAGTGGGATCAAGGCCTTTGATTTTTAAACTAATATGGCCCAAGGCCGTGTTTTGAAAAACTCGTGAAGTGGCCGCAAGGCCAATGAGAACAGGCATAAACCCATAGACAAATTAATAGTTATGAGCCTATGGAAAACTATCATAAATGGCTAATTTATGTGATATAGCTACCTAGCTGAAGACGGGTTGTCGAACTTGTTAGGATGATAGCTACCGAGCCGAAGTCGGGTTGTCGAACTCGTTGGGCTGGTAGTTATCGAGCCAAAGTTAGTTCATGAAACTCGTTAGATTGGTAGCACTAAATATAAATGTCTAAATTAAAATGACTTTTGCTTGTGCATGATGAAATACAAAACCATTAAGGCACCCAATGTGGGGTAGTGTTTGTTCTAAGGGATATTGGACGGCCCACAGAGCATAAGGAAAGCTTTGTCGTGCCAGTATGTCAATAAGATCTAGGAGATTCATGTGCATTGAGACCGAAGAAGAAGGGGGAGAGGTCCCATCCCAAAATAGCGAACACAAAGTTTTGAATTAAGTCTAGGGATTGGGCAATGATTCTCATACAAACTTGTGGTAGAAGGTGTAACCTCCTACAAAGTGTGGATGGTAAAGTCACTCTGGTCCACATATTCCCATCACAACCCACTCACTGAGTTGTCAAACTCACCCCCTCCCTTAAACCCCTTGCATGGAATCATATACATCAAGAATAGTGAAAGCCTGAGAAGCAAGATGGGATTACCATGAAGAGGTGATTTTATTATGTCATTTTTTTCTTTGATATGGAAAACCTATATGTTTATAAGCATTTACCTTTCCTGGTCTATATTGGTAGAAATACCATTTTAGTACAGGAAGGGATGGTGGTTTGATCATGGGGATCCAACCAAACCAGGTTAGGTGTGAGAACTTAAGTGGTAATAGAGCAAAGATTTTCAAACAAAGTTTTCAAAAATCAATCCTAAGAACATAATAAATAATAAAACTTTGTTTTGTAGAAATGACCCATCAAAGAGGAACCAAATAGACCCGTGTTGCCACATCAACACTTGTCCCATGAAAAACGTTATCTCAAATGAGGGAATTAGTATGGGAGCACATGAGTCTAGGGGGACTCAAACCACGACACTTGGAATTCCCAAGAAGAAGAAGCTCTATGAGGAATTTGTCAAAATATTCGAGAAACCAAACCTTCTACAGAGAGAGGGTAATTGTCCTACAATAAGTATACACCTCAAGGATGATGAGGCATAAACCCCTAAGCTACCTCTTGGAGAATTGGTGTAAACAAGACATCATAGGATGGGGAACATACGCAAGAATGATAACCAAGGTGACCTTCTTTGCAAGAAAAGGAGATTTTTCTGTAACAACCCCCATGAAGGAATAAAATTGAGGGTGGAAGAAAAGAAAAGTTCCCAAAGACTAAATGGCGATGAGAATAATAAACCACAACATAGGAAAACATTATGATGTCTTAGATGTCATAGGAACTACAGAAGAGTACGTACTAAAGAAGTTTGTTACAAGTGCAGATAGTTAGGACATATTGTGAAGAACTGTCTAATACCCTAAGGATTTGGGGCACATGAGTGTGAGTGATTGTCATGGTCCATGCTAGAAGATGGACAAACTAGGCCATGATGAAGATCGAAAAACTATTCCCGAGAAATGTGGAATTCTTCTAAATCCCGAAAGGGGACCCACAAGGGGTTCATGTCCAGAATGGAGGAGAAGATGGAACTCCTAGACCAAACAAAGAGAAGAACAATAAAAATCCACAAAAGAGGATTCCCCAATGTCCTAGATATAAAAGAAACCATGAAGGTACATGTAGGGAAGTAACATATTTCAGACAGTTGGGAAATTATGCAAAGAATTGTCCAGTGCCACCAAAGAATCCAGATTTTCAAATGTAATTTTACTCAAAATTCAAGTTTGAAAATATTTTGTTCTGATACCACTTAAGTTGTAATATCTCGACCTAGTTTGGACAAAAACCTGTGAACAACACGCCACTTCTCCTAATACTATAATAGAGGTCACCTTCGTTATCATATTATTGACAAAAGCAAGGGACAGGACAACGAGGAAAAATAGTGCATCAGATTGTGTTTTCCAAAATATGTTAGAATGTATATAGTGTTTTACATAAATTTGTAAAATAGATTAACTTACCAATTTGGTAGTCCATCTTTTCTTGTCCTCCTTGACATTTTGTACCCTAAAAGGGATAAGGGAGGGGTGAGTCTACAACTCAATGAGTAGAATTTACTAATATCGTGAATTCCTCTCCATGATTCAGAACATGTCAAAAGATGTAAGGATTTCATTTCCTTTAAACATCAAGTGTTTTGGTTGATCAATTAAACAAGCTATGACTTGTTTTTTCATTGAAAAATATTTCACATGATTTAACTTCACTAGTTGTTTCTCACAAGAAAAAATAAGTTCTTTCATACCCATAATAACTTTCAGTATTTGTTTATGGTAAAACTTCTTATAGGTTTATATCACACAAACATCAATCACCCTTCCTCATTAATGGGATTTTCACGGCTTGTGTCTCACAAGCTAAAAATAGGTTCATTCCTACTCGTAAGAACTTTCATGATATTTATGGTTTAATTTCCATAGGTTTGTATAAAAAAACACACAAATACCTTTTTCTCAATAAATGGATCAAATGTAAACCACATTCTCTCATACTAAGGAACCGAAAAAAGGGAACCAAAGATTTTTGAGAGAAAACCGAGAGTCTAAGTGGACTAGAAATGGCAAAGAAGTGTCAAAACAGGAATTTGGAAAATTCCAAGTGGCTAATAAATACCTAAAATCATGGAAAAGAACCATGAAGTGGATTGGATGTGAAAACCGGACCAGTTTAGGGTGAACCGAACCTGAATCGGATGGAACCGGGTTGGATGGAGAAGAACTTATTCAAAGATTCATTTTTCTAGGTCGCTTAAGAATATCAAAATTGGAAAATTGAAACCACCATCAGATAGAAAATGAATTTAGAATAATTTAAAATTTTATAAAATTTGGAAAATCGGTCGAATTGGGCCTGAACAAGCCGATTTACAGTTTTGGGTCACCGAACCCGGTCGGACCGGACCATTCAACCGTCCAGCCGGTCATCGGACTGTTGCCAAGTTAGTATCCAGTCAGCAGGTGCGACCAATCAGTGCACTACACATGGTGAAGCACGCTCAGTCAGCACTAGCCAATTAGAAGGTGACATGTGTCATTGGTCAACAGTTAAAGGTAGAAAATCCACCTCTGCGATGATGGACCAATAGGAGAGCGACACGTGTCTCGATCAACATTCAATGTTAGAAAGGCCCAATTAGCAAGACCAACCAATGAGGAGCTAACACGTGGCAAGGATGCCACATTAGCATCCAACAAGGATATCAAAGAAATGACTGACCAACCAGATGTCTACACGTGGCAGGCCATGTTGGATAACATCAACCAATTAGAAGACGCCACGTGTCATGGTCAACGGTCATAAAAAATATGGTCAGTAGCCATGTATGCATGAGCAGCTAATGGGAGGCCACTATGTGTCTAGTGAATGGGTCAAAGGCTAACCAGGCTGCTGAGTAGGATGCCGCATTAGCAAATCTAGCCAATCAAAGAGCACCACGTGGCAAATCCGCACGTGCGAAGCTCACACGCGCAGCATAGTTAGATGGGGAGAAGCGGGAAGGCCAAAATGGATGGCCTTTCTCCAACATCCAATAAACTCCTCTAACAAGGCCTTAAATCGGAGAGTTAGCGGCCAGTTAATGGAGAAATGAATAGAACGGTTAGTCCCCAGGCTCTCTATATAAAGGGCTCCTCTACATTTGTCCTCCTCATCCCTAAAATTACTAAAGAAGAAGAAGAAGTGATATATGTGCCATAAAACTTAATTAGTGAATTGTTTGGCCATGGTACCAAGATAGGACCGACATGCTCAGTCAACTAGCGGCAGTGCGACTTGACTGGTCAATAGACCATTCAAGACAAACAACTACGGGTTGAGTTGAGAGTCGGGGTCGTTGGACCAGTGGCACCACAGATTACATGGCAATATGAGAAAACATTGTTTGTGCATGCACTGTGAGTATAGGATCGTCAAGACGCCCATGGGGGGTAGTGATGCGTCTTAACGGCCCTGGACGACCTGGTGAGTATAAAGGCAGATCATCATTCCAAGTGTTTGTGCGAAATCTGGAGTAGCACCAAGCGCATGAGACCGGGGTGAGGACAAGATGAGGTCTCTGTCCTCATATGGACATGAAAAAGTGATTTCGGGATTGTGGGTCGGATGTCACGTACATCCACTCATTACCAAGGTAGAAGTGGTCGTACTTCTATCCGGGTGGTAGGAAAAGTCGCTCCGAAGCCACTAGCAGGTTTAGTAGTAATACTGACTTACGATTGTGTGTAACCTTCATGATGAAGGATGTGTGTTGGGTGATGACACACTGTGGTAAATAAGAAATGGTGGAAAAACCCCAATTTTTAAATGAAGGGATTTTTTAAAACAAAGGAATCTAGCACACTCCATATAAATATTTTTCTTGAAAGTCAAAAGCTTTTAAAAACCCATTCACTAAGTAGTTGTACTCACCCCCTCCCTTATATCCCTTTTAGGAAATCCCGGAAAGCCTCCCATTAAAGACCGTCAACTAAGATGCCTATCAGACAGGTATGTAAATTCTTAAATTTCAAGCAGTTTTGATTATGCTATTCTAGGAAAAGGTGTAGGTTAAAAGATGCCTTACTCTTTACGGTTTACAATAAGGGGAAATCCTTTAATAAACCACCAAACCGGGTTGGGGCATGATAGGCATGGTTTGATCTAGGGAGGATTCCCAGGAGGAGAGCAATTCAGAGAAAACAAGAGCTCCGGTTGTTGGACCCTCACCGGTAAGATATAAAAACTTTCTCTCTCTAAATTGAATTTTCCAGCAAAGCTCCATTTGAGCCCATTTCTGAGCTAAATTGGGCGGTTCAAAGCATGAAATTACGAGAAAACATAGAGAAGATGATCCAAATCAAGAATGAGAGCAATTAACCAAGTTTGGGGGGTCAATTTAACAAAATTGTGATTCAAGGACCAAATTGCAATTTTTGGGAAATTGGGCAATTTGGGGATTTTGGGAAAATTGGGGGCCAAAATGCAATTTAATGAAAATTAGGGCATTTTCTTGAAATTAACTTCCGATCGGGGACCAATTGAGCAATTGGATGAAATGTAGGGCCAATTGGCAATTTTTGAAAGTTCAAGGACCAATTGGCAATTTTTGGGAAATTAAGGAGCAATTGATAGTTTTGGAAAAGTTAGGGACCCATGAGTGATAATTGGAAGTCCTATGGGCTCAATTGAGATTAAATGAAGATTAGGGACCCAAATGTAAGGTTATAAATATTGAGGAATCTAAATGCAATTAAATCATAGTGTGAGGACATATGAGCAATTACCGGAAACTTTGAGGTCCCTTATGTCGATTCTCTTGATAAAGGTAGTTGAACCATGTAGGAGCTGATTATTCAAGTATCGGTATGAGGAAGCGCACCACAACTTGAGAACTCACCGGAAGGTTACGTCACTGTTACCAGGTGAGTGGGACTTTCAGCATCATACTTGGTTGGGGGTGATGAGAACCGTTTTAAAGTTTGAAAAATAATTTTTCCAAGAATGGTCTCCCTTGACCGTGTGAAACTGCTTAAACATTTTAGGAGACGTTCTTGACGAGAGTTAGCTCACTATGATAGGCTTGAAGCCTTGAATTTGAAAATGATAGGGTTGAAGATCCAGTTTTAGAAAACTCCTGAAGTGGGCCCAAGGCCAGTGTGCACGGGTTGGACCTATAGACAAAAGTGAATTATAAGAACTATGAAAACTCTCAGAAAAATTAGAATTCTTGTATGATTTTCCATGAGACCAAGACAGGACTAACAAAGCTAGATAGGCTAGTGGCAGTGCACCCAGACCAAGTCAACTAGCCGGTCAATATAAACAACTACAGGCCAGGTCGAATGTCAGGGCTGTTGGGCCGATGGTACCAAAGAGCATGGTTAATGGATCAAAACTATTATATACATGCATGAGTAATCCGAGAGCATCTAGACACCCAAAAGGGATATCTGATGGATCCCAAGGGCAGTTGGATGACCTAGAGGTGCATAAGGGTGGGTCTATCATGACAATCAGTCATGAAGCTTTGATTGCTTCCTACTCATTGAAACCGAGGCCAAAGGGGAAATGAGGTCTTGTCCCACAAAGTGAACATGTTGAAGAACTAAGATCAAGGCCAGAGGAGAAAGGAGGTCTCGAGATCAAGGCCGGAGGGGAAATGAGGTCTCGTCCCACCAAACGGATATGATAAGGGTTGAAGGATCAGACTTTTGATGTCCACTCAAGCTCAGGGTAAAGGTAGTGTACCTATCACGACTCGACCCGGTTTGGTCAGATCCCCGTGAGCATCCCGCCACTCCCTTTGGTATATGAAGAGTTTCACCCTTTTCTAAACCTTAAGGAGTAAGGTTTTTTTCTTGTTTTTCCTATAATAGCATTATACAAAACTGAATATATTAAATCTTACATACCTATCTTAAGGTTCAACTACTGAAAGGTCTTTAGGGTTAGTTTCCCTTGATTACTTGAAAAAGGGTAAAGGGAGTTAAGTTCTACAACTCAATGAATGGGTGTTGGGAGTGATTTTTCATAAACAAAACAAATTTAATCAAAGTATGCCAAAATGCTTATCTCTTTTAAGAAAGAATGATCTTTCCTCAAATCTCGGGTTTTCAAAACCTTTTTTCCTCATTTCCACATTTGATGTGTTTAATAGTCAACACACGCCCTTCATTATGAAAGGATCACACATTCATAGGTGCAGCTAGTCCATTGCACCCACTTGTGGCTAAGAGCGTCTTTACCAGCCACCAAGATAGAAGCCTGTCCACTTCTACCCAGGGTCTGAGTGGATGTTTGTGACATCTGACCTTGAGACCTAAAAGCAACTTCGTGTTTATATGAGGATAGAGACCTTATCCCAACCTATCACAACCCGACCCTATTAGGTCGGATCCCCGTGATCAACCCGCCGCTCCCTTAGTTCAAGAGGGGTTTCCCCCTTTCTTTAATCAAGAGGAGCTAGGCGTGATTTTAACCTTGTTCCCTACAATAACATAAATCAATAAAAATGCAAACATAAAAATAACTTTTAAGCATACCTGACAAAAGATAGGTCCTAGTGTTTTCCTTAGTCATTTTATCTACTCCTGAAAAGGGATAGAAAAGAGGGTTGATTTCTATAACTTAGTAAATGGGTGTTGGGAATGAGTTTTCATAAAAAATTATTTTTAATTACAGTGTGCTAGACTCCTTATTTCCTTCAAGACCATTTCTTCCTCAATTTCGGTTTCCAAAACTTCTTTCCTGATTATCCATAATAGGAGTGTTTAACAGTCAACACAGGCCCTTCATCATCAAGGGATCACACGTTCGCAGGGCAGCCCATCCACTGAACCCATTTGTAGCGTCGGAGTGACTTTATCGACCAACTAGATAGAAACCCATCCACTTCTACCATAGGTATGAGTGGTGTTGATGACATACGACCCTCAAACCCGAAATCAACTCCGTGTCCGTGTGAGGATAGAGACCTCATCCCAACTCCACCTTGGTCTCATGCA
The DNA here is from genome assembly GCA_030064425.1 of Trapa bicornis. Taxonomy (NCBI): domain Eukaryota; kingdom Viridiplantae; phylum Streptophyta; class Magnoliopsida; order Myrtales; family Lythraceae; genus Trapa; species Trapa bicornis. Next base: position 2,701,003 of record CM057759.1, read on the forward strand.
CATGAATCTACGTCGAGCTTCCTAGACTATTGGTACGACAAACTGTCCTTATCTCCACCATGTAGTCCAGTAGCCCCTAGGATGCATCACTACCCCTCTTGGGCATCTTAAAGTTCTCAAACATCAAGTGCATGCACAAACATTTTTTTTCACAAAGCCATTTATCTTTTGTGCCACTAGTCCAACGACCTCGACCCTCAACTCGACATAGAGCTATTTGTCTAGACCAGTCTGTCGACCTGGTCCTGTCACACTGACGCTAGTCCATTGAGTATGTCGATCCTGTTTTGTTACCATGGCGAAATCACATAATTCATTCATCAAGAATTTTCATGGCTTAAACATCATGTTTGTTAATGAGCTCTTACTTTTTTGCCAACTAGCCTTGGGCTCACTGTACGTGATTTTCCAAAAATCATGAAATATAGCCCACAAGTTCCAAGACCAAGGCCTCTAGCCTATTTGAGCTGTTCTAGCTCTCGTAGAGAAGGTCTCCCAAAAATTTTAAGCATTGGCACACAACACTTCTAACAAAATAGTCATTCCATTCATCACACCAATCGGGTGTGATGACATCTCTGCTCACAACCAGCAAGCGGGTTTTCTATTTCCTTCTAGGAATTCCATCATACCAACCGGGTATGATCTCTCTACTAAAAATCGGTAAGTAGTTTTTTTCTCTTAGTTATCACATCACTTCAACCGGGTGTGATGTTAAAATTCCACATATAAGTGGTTTTTCATTTGTTAGGAGCTCATCATCCCATCTGGGTATGATGTGAATAAACTCACTCACCCAATAACTAAAGTGTACTCTTCTTTAGTTAGTTTCCACGTGCATGCTAGCTTGTCCTTCCTGGAATTCTGGTCCCTAGTGTTCCTACACGACTTTGACTTCCTTATATAATAACACTTGGCATGATAGCCTTCATTCCTCACGTATGAACAAAAATGCCCAAAATTTTCAGTTAATTGCATTTAGGTCCTTAATGTTCTTTTTCCATGATTTAGATCCCTAATGCTAACTATTCCTCAAATTGAGTCCCGAAACATCCAAAAATTCACTTTATGTCCATAATTTATTCAAAATCGATTGAGGAGTTCACTTTATGTCCGCACTATTCTAAATCGGACCAGATCGATCTGAATCGAGTTCAATGCTTAAACCATCTAGTTCATGCTCGATTCGACCGACTTTTTAAAATTAAAATTTTGTAAATTTAACTAAATTAATTCTCTATCCAATTGTGGCTTCAATTCACCAATTTGAATAATTTATGCCACTAGAAAAATGAATTTAGCAACCAGTTCAATGATAGTTCAAACCGGTTCAATTCGGTTTACCTGAACTGATTTGTTTTTCTCTTACAATTCATCCCAAAGTCCTTTTCCAAGGTTTTTATGACTCTTTGGGTCACTCAGGAGTTGTAAATTTCCCAATTTTCCCTTACTCTAGTGGTTGGAGTCCGTGAACCGGTTTGGTTTTCTCACTTGAGTTGATTGGTTCTTTCCTCGGTTTCCTTATATTCAAGGAACGGGGCTTACAACTCTCCCCTTATCATGCCCCGACCCAGTTTGGTCATATCTCCGTAATCAACCTACCACTCTCCCGATTTATTAAAGGGTTACCCCTTATTATAGACTGCAAAGAGTTAGGTGTCCTTTAAACCTACAACTTTTCCTAGAATAACATAAATCAAAACTACATAATATTTTAAATGTATCATACTTGTCTCACATGCATCTTAGTTGATGGTCTTTAAGGGTAGGCTTTTTGGAATTTCCTGAAAGGGATATAAGGGAGGGGGTGAGTACGACTACTCAGTGAATGGGTTTTTTTTCAAAACTTTTAACTTTTTAGGAAAAAGACTTGTAATGAAGTGTGCCAGACTCCTTTCTTTCAAAAATTATTTCATATCAAATCTCGATTTTTACCACCATTCCCTTATTAATCATGGTGTGTCATCACCCAAAACACATGCTTCATCATGAAGGTCAAACACACATTTGCAAGTAAGTACGTCCACTGGACCCACTTGTGGTGTCGGAGCGACTTTACCGGCCACCTAGATAGAAGTACGTCTACTTCTACCCTAAGAATGAGTGGATGTTCACGACACCCAACCCTCAATCCTGAAATCAATTCTTTGTGTCCGTATGAGGACATAGACCTCATCCCGTCCCCATCCCGATCTCATGCACTTGGTGCTACTCCAAATTTGGCACGGTCACCTGGTACGACGAATTGCCCTTACTCCACCAGGACTTCCAATGCTCTTAGGACGCATGTAAACCCCGTCCTTTAGTAATGAGAAAATCGGGTAAAGAATTGGTCAATTTGAATCTTTAAATCGAATTGGTCTAAAAACCCGATTGTTAGGGGACGAGCAAATTTGAAAATTTCTAACTCCCATGTGACTCAAAAAGGTTCATAAACTTGAGCAAAAGAACCCTAGGACGGAATGAAGAAGAAAGACCGAAGCAATTCAATAGAACTGGGTCTAAACCGGATAGAACCGGTTTATGAACCGAGTTGATTGAATGAATCGGAACCGAAAGAGAATGGGTAAACCAAGACGCTTATGGATCCCTTGAGATTCAAAGAGGTTTATAATCCTTGGAAAGGAACCTTAGAACAATGTGGGAGAGAAAAACCAAATTGGTTTGGGTGAACCGAACCCGAAACAGATTAAACCCGTTTAAGAATTGAGCTGGTTTATGAACCGAAATCGATTAAGACATGGTAAACTGGGAATTTTATCGACCCTAAGTGACCCAAGGAGTCACAAAAGACATGAGAATGGACATGTGAAGGAATTAGGGATGAAAACCAAACTAGTTCAGGTGAACCGGATCCGAACCGGTTCGGACCAGTTTGAACCACTATTGAACCAAATCCTAAATTCATTTTTCTATGTGGCTTAAATAATTCAAATTTGAGATTTGAGGCCACGATTAGATAGAAAAGGAATTTCGATAAATTTAGAAATTTTTAGATTTGAAAAACCCGGTCGAATGAGGGGTGAACCAGCTGGTTTAAGCTTTGAACCTGGTTCGGTCCGGTTCAAAACAGTGTTATCATCTTTCTCAAGATGACAGCACTATTAACTCACCAAAAAATTGAAGCAGCATCGGTGAAAAAGAAACTTTTCCGTTCGGTGCATTTTAGGTTTTTGATGCGTGTCATAAAGTTTCCAAACGGAAGGCCAACGAGTCCCCGAACTCTCTATATAAAGAGCCCCTCTCCATTCGTCCTCTCTACACCTGAAAAGCTCACTCTCTCTCAGTTGCTTAGTTTTTCAGTGAAGCTCGAACTAGAGCTCTAGTATAGGGTCAATTATGAGCCAAAGAAGGTGAGGTCGGGTTCATTAGAATCGGGGGGAAGTTAGCTACACAGTGGTGACATCCGTTCGTTCCGAGAGTCGCTGGAGAAGTGCCAGTGTGATCGAACAGTGAAGTAGCTCTGGCGGGCCGGAGCTACCCTATTTCGGCCGAGTTGAAATCAGCCAATTCAAGCACTCCTTAGGCCAAACCAAGCTCTTCTGACACCTCCTCAGCCCTTCCACGGCTGAATTAGGACCGAAAGATAAGCCAATTCGGCATCCCTTTGCTAGTGTTAGAGAGATAGTCAACTAAATTTCAATGACGAAATTCTAATCCTATTTGACATCAATTGATGTCATTCTTAATCCTAGGAAGAAACTCTAGAGGAGAGCTACCTACCCAGATAGAAAGCTCGGATCGCCGCACCCTCACCAGTGAGAAATTGAAGCTTTCTCTCTTTATAGTCTGTTTTCCAACGAAGCTCCATTTGAGCTTATTCCGACGTTAAAACCTGCGATTGTAAGTTCATTAGAATCGTATGAACATGTAGAAACTCAATTTCAACTTCAATCTCAATGAATAGAGGTGTTTGATCGGTGAATTTGATGAAATCAAATTCAGTTCTGTTAAAAAGTTGGAATTAGGAAAAAATTGGTGAAAATTATGGATTTTGGAAAATTTGAAGGACCAAAATGCAATTTTCTAAAATTGAGATCAATTGGGCATGATAAAAATGTTAGAGGGCCATCTGAGGAATTACAGAATTTTTGGCATAAAATTTACCATTTTTGTAAAGGAAGGGTAAAATGGTAATTTTGGAAAAGTTGGGGGACCAAATTAGAAATTGAGGAAATTAAACCCCTTTTTGTGAAATGGAATAAATTGAGGTCCTATGATAAATTTTAAGAGTTTCTGGAATCAATTTGAGAAAAAAACGGTATTAGGGACTTAAAATTAAAGAGAAATAACTTTAGGGACCAAAATGCAAATACATAGAAAGTTTGGTTTTCTCATTCATTTGGAATAAATGAAGGCTATTAGGCTGAAGGATAATGAACCGAGATGTTCATATCATGTAGGAACATGAAGTACTGGGAACGCTAGCAAGGACAAGCTCACGTGAATATAAAGAACCGGTCTAGTGGAATTAACTGCATTTACGGGTGAATGGGTTTAGTAACGTCATACTCGGTTAGGATGATGAGCATAACTTAAAGTTAAAAATCACTTACTGGTTGTGAGTGGAATTTTAGATCATACCCAGTTGGGGATGATAAGCACATCGAAATGAAAACACACAACTATGGTATTTTAAACTTCACGACTTAGAGTTGTGATGTGAAAACCATGCAGAAAAACTACTTAACAGTTGTAAGTGGATCATACCCGGTTTGTATGATGAAACTTCCTCGAAGGAAGTTGGAAACCTGTTCATCGGTTATGATCGGAGATGTCCTTATATCGAGTCAGTATAATGGATAGAGAAAACATATATTTGTTGGAAGTGTTCTCCCCTGACTGTGTGCCAATGCTTAAACATTTTGGGAGACCTTCTCGACGGGAGCTCGAATAGCCCTTATTGGCTAGGGGGCCTTGGTTTTTGGAACTTGGGGGCTAATATGCCTGGTTTTTAAAAATCTCAAACAGTGGGCCATAGGCTAATGGGCACAAGCGGAAGCTCGTAAACGGACATGATATATGTGCCATAAAACTTTAATAAATAAATTGTATAGTCATGGTACCAAGGTTGATCCAACATTCTCAGTCAACTAGCAGTAGTGTGACATGATCGGTCTCCAGACCAGAACAGACAAATAGCTGCAGGTTGAGTTGAAAATCGGAACCATTGGACTAATGACACCACAAATTACCTGGCATATTAAGAAAATATTGTTTGTGCATGCACTATGAGTACGAGATCATCAAGACGCCCATGAGGGGTAGTGATGCAAGGGCCCTAGATGACCCGGTGAGTATAAGTGCAGTTGTCGTTCTAGGTGACCGTGCAAAATTTGAGTAGCACCAAGCGCATGAGACAGGGGTGGGGAAGGGATGAGTTCTCTGTCCTCATATGGACACGAAGAATTTATTCCAGAATGAGGGTCGAATGTCGTGAACATCCACTCATTCTTAGGGTAGAAGTGGACGTACTTCTATCCGGATGGCCGGTAAAGTTGCTTCGAAGCCACAAGTGGGTTCAGTGGACGTACTGACCCATGAATGTGTGTAACCTTCATGATGAAGGATGTGTGTTAGATGATGACACATCGTGATAATAAGAAATGGTGGAAAACCTGAATTTTTAAATGATGAGATATTTGAAAAGTGAGGAGTCTGGCACACTCCAATATAAATGTTTTTCTTGAAAGTCAAAAGATTTGAAACCCATTCACTGAGTAGTCATACTCACCCCCTCCCTTATACCCCTTTTAGGTAGTCTAGGAAAGCTTGTCCTTAAAGACCTGTGAATTTAAACGCCTGCAAGACAAGTATGATTATTTTAAAATTTCTCTCCATGAAGTTTCATCATACCAACTAGGTATGATCTACAAATAATCGGTAAGTAGTTTTTTTTGCATAATTTCCACATCACTCATCTCAAGTGTGATGATTAAAATACCACTTAGTAGTGGGTTTTCATATTTGAGGTGCTTATCATCTCAACCAGTTGTGATATAAAATCCCACTCACCCGATTGTGCAATGAATTCCTCTTATTTGGCTCTTTGCCTCTACGTGAGCTTGTAGTTACTGGTATTCCCGATACCTCGTGTTCCTACACGGTATGAACATTTTTGCTTACTATCTCTTCATTCATTATGAATGAATAAAAATTTCCAACTTTTCAAATATTTGCAATTTGGTCCCTAAATTTCCTTTTCTTTTACTTTAGGACCCAAATGCCGATTTTCCCCCAAATTAAGTCCCAAAAATTCAAAATTATACTTTGAGACATCCATTTATTCAAAATTACATAAAGTGGTTCAATTTTCCTAAATTCCCAATTTGGTCCTCAATTTTTTCAAAATTACCATTTTCCCCTCATTTACAAAAATAGTAAGTTTTACCCAAAAATTGCCCAATTGGTCCACCAACATCTTTATCATGTCCAATTGGCCCTCAATTTTATGAAATTCCATTTTAGTCCCACAAAATTTTGAAATCCCCAAAATTTTCCCCAATTTCAACTTTGCTACACGGCCGAATTTGATTTCATAAAATTGACCAATCAAATGAGTTTAATTATTTAAATTGAAGTTAAATTGGAGTTTCTACATCTTCATACTATTCAATTATTCTTTGAATCGCATGATTTGATGTCGGAACGAGCTCAAAGAAAGCTTTGCTGAAAAACTGAACGTATAGAGAGAAAGCTTCGATTGATTACCGTCGAGGGCGCGGTGGTCCAAGCTTTCATTCTATGCATATAGCTCTCATCCTATTGTTTCTCCTAGGATCAAGAATTGCATCAGTTGGTGCCAAATTGAAGGCGAATTAAGTCAGTGAAAATCTATCAGTTCTCTCTAGCATCGATCAAAATTTACAGAGGGGAGCCAAATTGGCTTACCTTTTCATTCTAATTTAGCTATAAGAGGGCTGGGGTGGTGTTGGGAGGGCTTGGTTTAGCCTGAGGAGGGCTTGAATTGAACAATTTTAGCTCGATAAAAATTGGGCTGCTTCGATCCACCAAAGCTGCTTCACTATTTGATCACGCCAATGCATCTCTAGTGACGCTCAGAGCAATTGGGGACTACCACCGTGTAGCTGATTTCTCCCCGAGTCTAAGGAACCTGACCATGCCTTCTTTGGCTTAGAAAAGACCCTATATCGGATCTCTGGTTTGAGCTTCACTGGAAAACTGAGTAGGTGAGAGAGAGTTAGGTTTTCAGGTGTGGAGAGGATGAATTGAGAGGGCTCTTTATATAGGGAGGTCCGGGACTCGTCGGTCGTTCGTTTGGCACCTTTATGGCTGTCATAAATACTGATAAAAAATATTTCCTCTTCACCGGTGCTGGTTCAATTTTTCGGCAAGTGAACAATGCTGTCATCTGAGGGAAGAAGACGACACTGTTCCAAACATCAACGGACCGATCTGAACTAGGTTCAAAGCTTAAACCAGCCGATTCAGGCCCTATACAACTGAGTTTTTCATAATTAAAAATTGGAAAATTCATCTAAATTCATTCTCTATCAAATGATGGTCACAATTCTCCAATTTAAAATTTCTAAGCAACCAAGAAAAATTAATTTAGCATCAGGTTCAAGAGTGGTTCAAACCGATCCAAACTAGTTCAAGTTTGGTTCGAATCCGGTTCACCTAAATCAATTTGGTTTTCATCCCCCATTCATCTTAAAGTCCTTTTTCATGAATTTTGTGACTCTTTAGGTCACCTGAAATCCATAAATTACTCAGTTTTTCCTTTCTCTATGACTTTCAGTTCATAAACTAGTTCAATCCAGCTTGGATCTTGGTCACCTGAACTGGTCTGATTTTTCTCTCCCAATTTGTCATAAGGTTCTTTTCCAAGATTTTATAAATCCTTTGGGTCACTCGGGAGTTGTAAATTTCCCAAATTGCCCATTCTCTGATTATCGGGTTTGTGAACTGATTCTATCACACCCTAACCGAGTTTGGCTTAGTCCCGTGATCAACCCGCCACTCTCCCAGTTTACTAAGGGTTGCCCCTAGTTTATAAACCATGATGAGTAAGGTGTCCTTTAAGCCTGCACCTCTACTGGAATAACATAAATCAAAACTGCACAAAATTTTAAACTTATCGTACCTACCTTACAAGTGTGTTAGCTGGTGATCTTTGGGGTAAGCTTTCCGTGGTTACCTGAAATGGACATAAGGGAGGGGGTGAGTACAACAACTCAGTGAATGGGTTTTCAAATTTTAATTTTTAGGAAAAATATTTTAATTTGGAGTGTGCTAGACTCCTTATTTTCTTTTAAAACCTTTCATTTTCAATTTTAGTTTTTATAACCATTTCTTATTACCACAGTACGTCATCATCCAACACACATCCTTCATCATGAAGGTAAAACACACAATCATAGGCCAACAACTTTATTAGACACCTAGATAAAAGAATGTCCACTTATACCCTAAGAATGAGTGGATGTTCGCGACATCAGACCCTCATTCCCGTAAAAATTCTCCGTGTCAGTAAGAGGACATAGACCTCATCATGACTCCACCTCGGTCTCATGCGCTTGAAGCTACGTTGAGCTTTGCAAGGCTTCTAGTACGACTAACTGCCCTTATATCAACTAGGTCGTCTGGGGCCCTAGGACGCATCACTACCCCTCTATGTCGTCTTGAAGGTCCCGTAAACACAGTGCATGCACAATCAACATTTTTCACATGATGCCATATAATCTGCGCTATTTGTCTTGACTAATCCGGAGCCCTGTCACATCACACTGCCGCTAGTCGACTGAGTATGTTAGTCTTGTCTTGGTACCATGGAAAAATAATTCGTTTATTTAAGTTTTCATGGCAGATAACTCCTGTTCTTTTATGAGCTCCTGCTCGTGCCAACTGGCTTAGGGCCCATTGTTCGATATTTTCAAAATTGGGCATATTAGCCCACAAGTTCCAAAATTGAGGCCTCCGGCCTAACAGAGCTATTTGAGCTCCAGTCAAGGTCTCCCAAAATATTTAAGTAGTGGCACTTAGTCAAGGGAGAGCACTTCCAATAAAATATACTTTTCAACTATCCATCATACCAACCGTGTAAACCCCACTCTTTTGAGTTAAGGAAAATCGGGAAAAAAACCAGTCAAACTGAGTGAAAAATACCGGACTGGTTCACAAACCCGACCATTTGAGGGTTTATAAAAGATTGGAAAAGAACCTTAAGATAAATTAGAAGAGAAAAACTAGACTAGTTCAGATGAACTGGATCCCATCAAAACTTCGATGTTAAGCGTGTGAATTTGGGTATAATCGTACGCCCTATCATAAATAGCCATAAATTAATATATATACATTTAATTATTTGAAATTAATACCATAATTTAATACCTAAATTAAATTATTGGAATTAATACTAATAAATATTCGTCAATTTATGGCAATACTAATACTAGTTATAAATCTCCCCCATTTAATACAAAATTTTACACCTATATAAAGAGCTCATCCCCCTTTCATCCTCCTCACACACCTGAACACTTCTCTCCCTCTCTCTACGATCCCATTTCCCAGCGAAGCTCGAACTAGAGCTTCGACTTGGGCATTTTTCTTAACTTCAGAAGAAGAGGTTGGACTCTTTATACTCTCAGGGAAGTCAACTATCTGATAGTAAACTCTAGTTAATCCAAGAATCGCTGAAGAAGCGCTGACATGATCAAACAATGAAGCAGCTCTGACAGACCATAGCTGCCCTATTTCGGCTGAGCTGAAATCGACCATTTCGAACCCTCTTCAAGCCAAACCAAGCCTTCCCAACACCTCTACAACCCTCCTACGTTTAAACTAGGACTAAAAGGTAAGCCAATTCGACTCCCCTCTGTAATTTTGGACCAGTGCTGAAGAGAGAACCGATAGAATTTCGATGATGAAATTCTAACTTAATTTGGCATCAATTGATGCAATTCTTGATTCTAGGATGAACCTCAAGACGAGAGCTATCTACCTAGATCAAATGCTTGGACCGTCGTGCCCTGACAGTGAGTAACTGAAGTTTTCTTTCTCTACGGTCTGTTTTCTGGCGAAGCTCTGTTTGAGCTCGTTCAGATGTCAAAACTTGCGATTCAAAGTGCTATTGAATTGTATGAAGTTGTAGGACTCAATTTTAAATTCAATTTCAACAATTAGAAGTATTTAATTGGTCAATTTGATTAAATCAAATTCGGCTGTATTAGGAAGTTGAAATTGGGGAAAACAATTGGAGAAAATTGGGGATTATTGAAAATTCGAAGGACCAAGATGCAATTTTATAAAATTGAGGGTAAATTGATTATGATAAGGATGTTAGAGGGCCAATTGAGGAATTTTATAATTTTTGGGGTGAAACTTACCATTTTTGTAAAGGAAGGGCAAATGGTAATTTTGGAAAAGTTGGGGACCAAATTGGAAATTTGGGAAATTAAACTCCTTTTTGTGAAATGGAATAAATTTAGGTCCTAAGATAAATTTTAAAAGTTTTGGGACTCAATTTGAGGAAAAACCGGCATTAGGGACATAAAGTTAAAAAGAAATAACTTTAGGGACCTAATTGCAAATAAATAAAGTTTAGTTTTTTCATTCATTTGGAATCAATGAAGGCTATTAGGCCGAAAGATAATGAACTGAGATGTTCATCTCGTGTAGGAACACGAAGTACCAGGAACGCTAGCAAGGACAAGTTCGCATGAATACAAAGAACCGGTCTAGTGGAATTTACTGCATTAACGGGTGAGTGGGATTATATATCATACCCAGTTGGGGATGATAATTACCTCGAAATGAAAACCCACTACTAAGTGGTATTTTAAACATTACAGATTAGATGAGTGATGTGAAAATAATGCGGAAAAACTGCTTACCGGTTGTAAGTAGATCATACCCAGTTGGTATGATGAAACTTCCTCGAATGAAGTTGAAAACCCGTTTATTGGTTATGATCGGAGATGTCCTTGTACTCGGTCGGTATGATGGATAGTTGAAAACATATTTTTGTCGGAAGTGCTCTCCCCTAACTGTGTGCCAATGCTTAAACGATTTGGGAGACTTTCTTGACGGGAGCTCGAATAGCTCTTATAGGCTCGGGGCCTCGATTTTTGAACTTGGGGACTAATATGCCCGATTTTGAAAATCTCGAACAGTAGGCCCAAGGCCAGTTGGCACGAGCAGGAGCTCGTAAACAAACATGAGTTATATGGCATAAAACTTTAAATAAAGGAATTGTTTGGCCATCTACTAAGACAGGACCGACATACTCAATCAACTAGTGACAGTGCGACATGACTAGTCGACGGACCAGTCAAGACAAATAGTTGTGGGTTGAGTTGAGGGTCGGGGCCATTGGACCAATGGCACCACATATTATATGGCATGATAAGAAAATACTGGTTGTGCATGCACTATGATCATGAGACCATCAAGACGCCTAAGAGGGGTAGTGATGCATCTTAAGGGCACTGGACGACCTGGTGGGTATAAGGGCAATTTGTCGTACCAGGTTACTGTGCAAAATTTGGAGTACCACCAAGTGCATAAGACTGGGTGGGGATGGGATGAGGTCTCTATCTTCATACAAACATGAACAATTGATTTCAGGATTGAGGGTCGGATGTCACGTACATCTACTCATTCTCAGGGTAGAAGTGGATGTGCTTCTATCTATGTGGCTGGTAAAGTCGCTCCAATGCCACAAGTGGGTTCAGTGGATGAGCTGGCCTACGAATGTGTGTTTGACCTTCATGATGAAGTATGTGTGTTGGGTGATGACACACTGTGAGTAATAAGAAATGTTGGTAAAAACCGAGATTTGAAATGAAAGGATTTTTTAAAGAAAGGAGTCTGACACACTCCAATACAAATCTTTTTCCTAAAAGTTATAAGCTTTGAAAACCCATTCATTGAGTAGTCATACTCATCCCCTCCCTTATATCCCTTTCAGGAAATTTCAGAAAGTCTACACTTAAAGACCATCAACTAAGACGCCTATGAGACAGGTATGATGAAATTAAAATATTATGCAGTTTTGATTTATGTTATTCAAGGAAAAGTTGCAGGTTTAAAGGATGCCTTACTCTTTACGGTCTATAATAAGGGGAAACACTTTAATAAACCGAGAGAGTGGCGGGTTGATCATGGGGATCCGACCAAACTGGGTCGGTGGGTGAAAAATCGAGTATGAGGACATCTCCACTCATAACCGATGAACGGGTTATCCACTTCGTTCGAGTAGGTTTAATCATTCCAACTGAGTATAATCTACTTATAAGCGGTAAGTAGTTTTTCAGTTTGATTTCCAAATCACTCCTCTCATGTGTGATCCACTTAGTAGTGGGTTTTCATTTTCGAGGTGCTTATCATTTCGACTGGGTATGATATTAAATTCCCACTTACCCGTTAATGTAGTGAATTACTCTCGACCGGTTCTTTGTATTCATGCAAGCTTGTCCTTGCTAGCGTTCCCGGTACTTCATGTTTCTACACAATTTGAACATCCTTGTTCATTATCCCTCAGCCTAATAGCCTTCATTCATTCCAATGAAATAGAAAACCAAACTTTTCATTTATTTGCAATTAGGTCCCTAAAGTTATTTTTCTATAACTTTAAGTCCCTAATACTAGTTTTTCCTCAAATTGAGTCATGGAACTTTTAAAATTCACCTTGGAATCTCAATTTATTCAATTTCACAAAAAGGGGTTCAATTTCCCATTTGGTCCCCAACTTTTTCCTAAGTTACCATGTTGCCCCTACTTTACAAAAATGGTATGTTTGGACCCAAAAATTCCAAAAATTGTCCAATTGGTCCTCCAACAGCTTTATCGGGCCTAATTGGCCCTCAATTATATGAAATTGCACTTTAGTCCCGCGAATTTTCAAAATTCCCAAATTTCCCCTAATTTTCCCCCAATTTCATTCTTTTAACTCTACAAAATTTGATTTCATCAAATTGACTGATCAAATGAGTCTAATTGTTGAAATTGAAGTTATATTGGACTTCCTACAACTTCATACGATTCAATTGCACTTTGAATTACACGATTTGATGCTGGAATGAGCTCAAACGGAGCTTTGCCGAAAAACTAGACTTAGAGAGAGAAAGCTTCGAAAGCTTTCGAATAAAGTGAGAATTTAGTCATTGAAGTTGTGTCGGTTCTCTCTCTAGCACTAATCGAAATTTACAGAGTGGAGCCAAATTAGCTTACCTTTCAGCTCTAATTTAATTGTAAGATGGCTGTAGAGGTGTTGGGAGGGCTTGGTTTAGCATGAGAAGAGCTTGAATTGGCCAATTTCAGCTCAACTGAAACAGGGCAGATTTGGTCCGCTGGAGTTGCTTCATTTTTCGATTACGCCAGTGCTTCTCCGGTGACCCTCGGAGCAAATGGAGATTACAGGTGTCTAGCTGACTTCTCCCCGGTTCTAAAGAACCTGACCATACCTTCTTTGGCTCAGAAAAGACCCTATATCAGAGCTCTGGTTCGAGCTTCACCAGAAATTGGAGTAGTTAAGAGAGAATGGTGTTTTCAGGTGTAGAGAGGATGAATGAGGAGGGGCTCTTTATATAGGAAGCTTAGGGACTTCTTGGATGTGCGATTGACACCTTAATAGTGGTCGTTCATTGTCTTAACTCCTTGGCCAGAGACTTTTCAGCTTCATTGGTGCTGCACAATTTTCTGGCAAGTGAACAGTGCTGTTATCTAAAGGAAGAAGATGACACTGTTCCAAATCGGACTGTACTGCTCCAAACCAGGTTCAAAGCTTAAACTAGCCGATTCACCCCCAATTCGATCAAAATTTTTAAATCTAAAAATTTATAAATTCATTTTCTATCCAATGGTGGCCTCAAATCTCAAATTAAAATTTTTTAAGCCACCTAAAAAAATGAATTTAGCATCCGGTTCAATAGTAGTTTAAACCGGTCCAAATTGGTTCAATCTAGTTCGAATCTGCTTCACCTGAACCGGTTTGGTTTTCATCTTCAATTTATCCTAAAGTCCTTTTTCTTGACTTTTATGACACTTTAGGTCACTCGGAACTCATAAATTTCCCAATTTTCCCTTTCTCTATCGGTTCCGATTTATAAACTAACTCGGTTCATAAACTAGTTCAATCTAGTTGGATCCGGTTCACCTGAACCTATATGTTATTTCTCTTCCAATTTGTCCTAAAGTTCTTTTTCAAGGTTTTATGAACCCTTTGGGTCACTCGGGTGTTTCCTAATAAAATGATTTCCCAAATTGTATGTTTCCTAATAAATCGATTTTGTAAACCTGTTTGGTTTTCTCACTCGATTTGACCAGTTCTTTCCTAGTTTTCCTTAACTAAAAGGGGTGGGGTTTACAGGTTCGATTTTCTCACTTAGTTTGATAGATTTTTTTCACAGTTTTCCTTAATTCCAAAGAGCGTAGTTTACAACTCTCCCCTCCTTTTACGAGTTTTGTCCCCAAAACTTATTTCACACCTTTTTTATCTAGAATGAACCTCTGTTGATATAAATTTTGTAGTTTATTGATCTACAATCTTCCCGGTTGTTTCCATTTATCCCTTATATCACATACTTAAGATTTCCGTCTCATTTACATCCCTTTCTCATTCTATGGAACTTACTTTAGCTAAGCATATCTCCCTGGAAGACTTAGAATGATATCCTTAAGTTTACATCCCTCTTTTCCCATGGCAGGAGTTTAGAATGGAGAAATGTTATTATCTTCCACAGGTTTTAGCATTATCATCTTTTCATCTTGCATAGATCTTTTCCTCATTCTTTGGTTATTACTTCTTCATTCTATATTTTAACACTTAACCTCATCATGCTTTAATTATTGACTCTTCCTTACCTAAATCTTATTTCCCTTGGACAGTAGTGCTTACATGTCCCTTACCACATGGCATTCTTTGGAATTTGTCCATGACTTCACATCCCTATATCTGTATTAATATCCTTACTTACTTGTCTTTTTTTAGACTTCTTTATTCGGTCATTCAACTTTCAAGTCCTTGAGCTTTCCAATAACTTACTAACATACCAAAACACTTCCTTTCTTCATTCCTCATTCCCACTGGCTTCCCTCCTTTTTAAGGTCTCTTCTCTTCCTTAATCTATTATTAATCACATCATGATCATTTGACTACCCTTTATTTCGGCTAGTTCACTATCCTTTTGGTGTCGTCTTTCTACTTACCCGTTACTTGGGTTTAACTTATCCCTTGGATCCTTCATGATTACTTTCCCTTTGTACTTAATCCCTTCATCTCTTGGAGCTTGTCTTTGAGGAGCTTATTATAATCCCAATTATGTTGGTTCCATTTCCTCCTAATTGGTACACCTATGTTTTTCCAAGATTCCCTTCCTTAGTAAGTTCTACACTCCTTTTCTTCCAAAATCTCCTTCTAGTTTTATCATTATGAATGTCGAGCCTTAAATGACATTCCTTATTGTCATTCTCTCTTGCTCACCTTTACCCTTGTGACCTTATGGACATTTATTGTATATATCGTTCTTATTCTTACTCCTTTTAACAGTATTTAGTTTATTTCCTTGAGGTGGAGTTCACATTCCCTTACTTCCCCCCATCTATTGATTGCTCTTCTTAGTGCATATTTAGTTCTTCGTAGTTGTCGGTTAAATTACTCTTGTCTTATCCATGGGTGTCTTCATGGCTTTTCTCTGCCTTCTTGTGTCAAAGGTTTTTATCTTTCATTCCTTTCCTTCTTTACCAGGTCTATGACCTTCACAAGGGTTGATTTGATGATTGTCTTGTTCGCCTTATCCTCTTTGTTATTTATTTTGAGAGGATTATTTCTCGAATTATCTTATCTTTGGTATCCAACTCTTCACCATGTTTTGGATATGATCCTTATTATTTTCTGATCCTTCTTGGAGTGCAGTTTATTTCCTGAATGATTTGGTTGCTATGGGTTATTTCTTTCAATCAGGTCTATTTAAAATTCCTATTTAGGTGTCCATGTCTTCTTGTAAGTAGATCATACTTAACCTCCTCAAACACTCACTTAGCCACTTGTACTTCTTATTGAGGTCCTTATTTCGGCTCTAGTTTTGTAACATTTCCTCGATTGATTTTCTTAACCTTGAGCTTTCTCCTTCCTCGATCCAACTTTCTATTCTCACCCTTCTTCTAATGTCTCTCGTTCTGGGATTCTTATGTTTGATCTCCCTACTGTTCCTGAGAAGTTCCCTCTTAGTCTTCACTTATACTTAAGAATCTTGTATGGTTCATTCACTATGGCTTTTCTTTCTTTTTAGTTCCACACCCCTGCTTTCCACAAGTCTCTTTATTTTATGGGGTTCCTAAGAAATTGTGTCTTAGTTCTTTACAAATAGATGTTATACCTAGGCTTTCTTGTTATCCATTTTTTTTTTCATCCTGCCATAGTGGTCTTGACATCCTTAGTGTTTCCCCACAACTTACTTCCTTTCTTCCTAATCAGCTTCCATTCCTGTGGTTCCCTTTGAAATATTCCACTCCTTATTTTTACTTACTCTTATTCTTTGAACCTTTCCCTAACTTCTTGAACTCACCGTACGTCCATACTCTTTGACGTTCACTTCCCTTTGTTCTAACTCCTTCTTCCTTTTCTTAGTTAATATCTTCCTTGGATGAACTCTTCCTTATTGTACTTCTGAGGGAAAGCCTTATGGGTTGAGATTAACTATAAATAACCCATCTTTTCTTTCTTAGGTGGTTTCTAACCTTTTACTTTAATCTTTATACTCTTTTTGCTTTGAATTTATCAAGGAACTCAGAATTTTTATAAAAATTTTATTCATTCAAGAAAATATTTTCTTGCCATACTTGGCTTACTACATGAATTTTGTACCCCCTAATCCCTGGGAGTCATAGGCCGAGAGTTAACCCTAGAGCGATTGTGGGACTCTTGATCAAAAGGTTCTGTGGAACTAGTTGGGGTCAACTCGTATTCCCTTATAGGACGAATCTCATGTATGGCATCCGGTCCATATCACCTTATTACCTCGACCTCACACTCACATGTCCACTTTATCCATTGGGAGGGATTGAAGCCAAGTTGAGTAGGTGGAGGTACTTGGTGGACCTTCATGAAGGTGGCATACATATCCCAGTAGTTACCCCATGCCTCCTTCTTGGTTGGACTCCTCTCCAGTTGTAGTGGGGCTGGAGGAGGGGATATTAGTTCCTCTTGTCTTGGAGAACGATATGTGATGCCTTCTAGTTCAAATAAGTCTTCTACAAATTTCCGGTAGTCCTCCACCATGTCTTTGGGTACTCTTTTCTCCCCTTTTAGGAATCTTTTTCATGGTTATGGGTGGAGGGCTGCATTTCACTGCGAACTTTATAGGGATTATCCTTCCTACACAATAATTAAAGTTTGATTAATGTCAGGGCATAATATTGATAATGTTTCAAGGAAACATATCTCTAATACCACTAAAGTTGTCATGCCTCGACCCAATTTGGTCGAATCCCCATAAACAACCTGCCGCTCTCTTGGTTCAAGAGGGGTTTCCTCCTTCCTTAACTCAAGAGGAGCCAGATGTTGTTCCATGGAATAACATATATCAAATAAAATGCAAGCTTAAGAGAAATTAAGCATACTTGATAGAGGGTGGCTTGGTGTTATCCCTAGTCATTTCTCTATTTTCTAAAAAGAGATAAAAAGTATGGGTGAGTTTTTACAACTTGGTGAATGGTTATTAAAAAATTGAAGTTTCAACAAAATAGTTTACAAGTTGAATTGTGCCAGATTCCTTAATTTCTTAAAATTTCTCATTTCCAAAATCTTAGTTTTCATAGCCATTTCTTAATCCACAATCATAATTGGTGTGTTTATCAACCAACACATGCCCTTCATCATTAAGTGAACAAACATTCGCAGGCCAGCACATCCACTATACCTACTTGTGGCGTCGTAGTGACTTTACTAGCCACCTAGATATAAGCACGTCCACTTCTACTCTAAGAATGCATGGATGTACGCAACATCCGACCCTCAATGCCATAACAAATGTCCATGTCCATATGAGGACAAAGACCTCCTCCCAACACTATGCTGGTCTCATGCGCATGAAGCTACGTCGAGTTTCTAAGACTGCTGGCACAACTAACTACACTTATCTCCACCATGTTGTCTAGTAGCCCTGGGATGCATCACTACCTGTCTTGGGCATTTTGAAGGTCTCGTAACATTAGTGCATGCACAAATCAATAGTTTTCCACATAAGCCATTTAATTTGTTGTGCCACTAGTCCAATAGCCCCGACCCTCAACTCGACATGCAACTGTTTGTCTCAATTGGTCCGTCGGCCTATCATGCCGCACTACCGCAAGTCTATCGAGTATGTTGGTCCTCTCTTGGTACCATGGCCAAACAAATAATTCTTTTAAAGTTTTCATGACTTAAATCATGTTTGTTTACGAGCTCCTGCACGTGCCAACTGGCCTTGGGCCCACTGTACGAGATTTTCAAAATCAGGCATATTTAGCCCCCAAGTTCCAAAACTAAGGCCTCCGGTCTATCTGAGCTATTCGAGCTCCTGTAAAAAAGGTATCCCAAATTGTTTATGTAGTGGCACACAGTTAGGGGAGAGCACTTCCGACAAAAATAAAATTTTAGTCATCCATCACACCAACCAGGTATGAGGGCATATTCGCTTATAACCGATAGTGAGTTTTCTACTTCCTTCCAGGAAGTTTCATCATACCAACCGGGTGTGATCTACTTACAACCGCTAAGTAGCTTTTCCGCATAATTTCCACATCACACCTCTCAGGTGTGATGGTTAAAATACCACTTAGTAGTGGATTTTCATTTTTGAGGTACTTATCATCCCAACCGAGTATGATATAAAATCCCACTCACCTGTTTGTGCAATGAATTCCTCTTATTGCTCTTTGCCTCTATGCGAGCTTGTAATTATTGGGGTTCCCGATACCTCGTGTTCCTACATTATATGAACATTTGTGTTCACTATCTCTTGGCTTGATAGCCTCCATTCATTATGAATGAATAAAAAATTTTAACCTTTTAAATATTTACAATTTGGTCCCTAAAGTTCTTTTTCGTTAACTTTAAGTCCCAAATATCGATTTTCCCCCAAATTGAGTCCCGAAAATTCAAACATATACTTTGAGACCTCAATTTATTCAAAATTACAAAAAGGGGTATAAGTTTCCCAAATTCCCAATTTGGTCGTCAATTTTTTCGAAATTACCATTTTGCCCCTCCTTTACGAAAATGATAAGTTTTACTCAAATTTTAAAAAAAATTACCCAATTGGTCCTCTAACATGTGTAATATGTCTAATTGGCCCTCAATTTTATGAAATTATATTTTAGTTCCTCAAATTTTCAAAATCACTAATTTTCCCCCAATTTCAACTTTCCAACACATCCAAATTTGATTTCATTAAATTGACTGATTAAATGAGTTTAATTGTTGAAATGAAAATTAAATTGGAGTTCCTTCATCTCATACAATTTAATTGCACTTTGAATCGCATGATTTAACGCTAGAATGAGCTCAAACGAAGCTTCGCCGAAAAACTAAATGTAGAGAGAGAGCTTCTATTGCTTACCGTCAGGGGCGCAACGGTCCAAGCTTTTGATCTGAGCAAATAGCTCTCATCCTAAGTTTACTCCTAGGATCAAGAATTGCATCAATTGATGCCGAATCGAATGAGAATTTAGTTAGTAAAAATCTGTCGGTTCTCTCTCTTACATCGATTGAAATTTACAAAGGGGAGCCAAATTGGCTTACCTTTTCATTTTTATTAAGCTATAGGAGGACTGAGGAGGCGTTTGGAGGGCTTGGTTAGGCATGATGAGTGTTTGGTTTTGCTTGAGTAGGGCTTGAATTGGCCGATTTGAGCACCAGAGAAATAGGACAGCTTTGGTCCGCCGGAGCTGCTTCACTATTCGATCACACCGGTGCTTCTCCGACGACCACCATGTAGCTGATTTCTCCCTAAGTCTAAGGAACCTGACCATGCCTTATTTGGCTAAAAAAGACCCTATATCAGAGCTTTGGTTGGAGCTTCATTGGAAAACTGAGTAGTTGAGAGAGAGTGAGGTTTTTAGGTGTGGAGAGCATGAATGGAGAGGGGCTCTTTATATAGGGAGCTCGGGGACTCGTCGGTCATCCGTTTGGCACCTTTTTGATAGTCATTAATGACCTGAAATGTACTGAAAAGAAATGTTTCCTTTTAACCGGTACTAGTTCAATTTTCTGGCGAGTGAATAGTGCTGTCATTTGAAGGAAGAAGATGACACTATTCTTAACTGGACTGCACCGGTCTGAACTGGGTTCAAATCTTAAACTGTCAGGTTCAAGCCCAATTCGACTAAGTTTTTCAAAATTAAAAATTTCTAAATTCATCTTAATTCATTCTCTATTAAATGGTGGCCTCAATTCTCAAATTGGAATTTTTTAAGCTGTCTAGAAAAATGAATTTATCATTTGGTTAAATAGTGGTTCAAACTGGTCCAAACTAGTTCACACCGGTTTGGATCTGATTCACCTAAACTGGTTTGGTTTTCATCCCCCATTCATCCTAAAGTCCTTTTTCATCATTTTTGTGAATCTTTAGGTCACTCGGGATCCAAAAATTTCCTGGTTTGTCCTCTCTCTATCGGTTCCTATTCATAAATCGACTCGATTCATAAACCAGTTTAATCTGTCTTGGATCCGGTTCATCTGAACTAGTCTAGTTTTTCTCTTCCAATTTATTCTAAGGTTCTTTTCCAAGGTTTTATTAATCCTTTGGGTCACCCGAGGGTTATAAATTTCCTAAATTGCCCATTCTCTGATGAACGGGTTTGTGAACCGGTTCGGTTTTCTCACTGGGATTGACCGGTTCTTTTCCCGGTTTTCCTTAACTCCAAAGAGCGGGGTTTACAACTCTTTCCTCCTTTTAGGAGTTTTGTCCACAAAACTTACTTCATACTTTTTGTACTAGAATGAACCTCCATTGATATGAGTTTCATAGTTTATTAACTTACAACCTTCACAGTTGTTTCCGTTTATCCCTAACATCACACACCTATGATTTGTGTCTCATTCACATCCATTTCTCATTCCATGGAGCTTACATTAGCCAAGCATATCTCCCTAGAAGACATAGAATCATATCCTTAAGTTTACATCCCTCTTTTCCAAAGGCAACATTTCTCCGTTCCAAACTCTTTTACCTAAGAGTTCAGGACTAGGAGTTCCGGTTATTTTCTTACACCAGTTTTGGCGTTATCACCTTTTCATCCTACATGAATCCTTTCCTCTTTCATTGGTTATTACTTCTTCATTTAACGCTTAAACTCATCATGCTTTAATCATTAACTTTTCCTTACTTAATTCATATTTCCCTAAGACAGGTGCACTTACATCTCCCTTACTGCATGACTTTCTTTGGAAGTTGTCTTTGACTTCACATTCCTATAATTGTATTAGATTACTCACTTACTCATCTTTTTCAGACTTCTTTATTTGGTCATTTAACTTTCAAGTCCTTGAGCTTCCCGATAACTTACTGACATATCAAAACTCTTCTTTTCTTTCTTCATTCCTCATTCCCACTAGTGTCCATTCTTTTTAAGGTCTCTTCTCTTCTTAATACATTCCTACTTGTATGAAATCTTTTGATGTCATCTTCCTACTTACCCATTACTTGGGTTTGACTTATCTCTTGGATCTTCATGATTACTTTCCCTTGGTACTTGATCCCTTCATCTCTAGGAGCTTATCTTTGAGGAGCTTATTTTCTTTCCAATTCCGTTGGTTCCATTTTCTAATAATTAGTACACCTATGTTTTTCCAAGATTCCCTTCCTTAGTAAGTTCTACACTCCTGTTCTCCCAAAATCTCCTTCTAGTTTTATCATTATGAATATCCAACCTTGATTTACATTCCATGGAATCATCTTCTCTCGCTTACCTTTACCCTTTGAGATCCTACAAGCACTTCTCATCTATTTCAACTCACTCTTACTTGTTTTCTCCTCTTAGTCATTTATCTTAAGAGGATTATCTCTCAAATCTTATTGTCATTGGTATCTAGTCCCTTGTCTTATTTGGGTGTGCTTCTTATTACTTTCTGATCCTTCTTCTAGTGTTGTTTATTTCCTAGATGATCTGGTTGTTAAGGGTTATCTCCTTAAATCGAATCCGTCTAATATTCCTGTTTGGATTCCCATGCTTTATTGCAAGTAGATGATACTTAACCTCTTGTACGTCTTACTAAGGTCCTTATTTCGGTTTCGGTCCTTGCAACATTTCCTCGGATGATTTTCTTAACCTGAAGCTTTTCTCCTTCCACGATCCAACTTCGCATTCTCATCCTTCTTCTAGTGTCTCTAGTTCTGGTATTCTTACATTCGATCTCCCTACCGTTACTTAGAAGTTCTCCCATATTTAATCTTCACTTATACTTTAAGGATTTTGTATGTGCCATTTACTCTAGCTTTTCTTCCTTTTTTCGTTCTATACCTCTGCTTTCCACAAGTGTCCTTATTTTATGATGTTCCTGAGAAATTATGTCTTAGTTCTTTACAAGTAGGTGTTATACCTGGACTTTCTTGCTATTAGATTTTTTTATTATCCGACCCTACTGGTCTTGACATCCTTGGTGTTCCCCCACAACTTACTTACTTTCTTCCTGATCAGTTTCCATTCCTTTGGTTCACTTTGGAAGATTCTACTCCTTGTTTTTCCTTTGTTTCGGCCAAACCAAGTCTCCCCAATGCCCCCACGACCCTCACACAACCTCCACAAAGGCGAAAGGTAAGCCAATTTGGCCCTTCTCCATCGTTGCATATCGATGTTAGAGAGAGAAAGTACTGAATTTCATTGATAAAACTCACCCTCATATAGACTTCAATTGTAGCAATTCTTGATGCTAGAAGGAACCTAAGGATAAGAGCTAACACCCCATATTGAGAGCTCTAACTACCGCACCTCCAACGGTAAGCTTTCGAAGCTTTATCTCTCTACAAACTGTTTTCTGACGAATCTCCATTTGAGCTCATTTCGGACCCAAATGCTGCCATTAAAAGCTCAATCGAATCGTATGGAAGTGTAGGTACTGATTCATACCATCAATTGGAGCAATTAACCCCGATTGGATGGCCTATTTAAAGATATCAAATTCGGTCAGTATAAAAGGGAGAAATTGGGGATTTTGAAACATTGAGGGATCTCCATGAAATTTCTCAAAATTGAAGGCCAATTAGCAATGAGAAAGATGATGAGGGACCAATTGGTCAATTTTTGAAATATTTAGGTCAATTGACTATTTTTGGAAGTAGGGGCAAAACATTAATTTTTGGAAAATTAGGGACCAAATTGGAAATTTGGGAAACTTGAGCCCTTCACACAATTTAAAGAAAATTAAGGGCCCAAGGAGGATATTGAATGTCCTCGGGACTTAATTTGAGGCAAATTTAACACCAGGGACCTAAAGTCAAAAAGTATGAACTTTAGGGATCTAAGTGCAATAAACCAAAATTTTGGTCCTAATAGCTCATACGAAGGTTGTTATGTCAAAAACTCATTGATAATGATAACCAAATTGTGCAGAGACACGTGAGACTGGAACTCCAGCAAGAGAAAGCTCGCGTGGAGTTGTAAGCTGACTAGGGACGAATGAGTCACAGTCACCAGGTGAGTGGAATTATTTAACATCATACCCAGTTGGGATGATGAACACGATTTTTAACTAATAAAACCTACTTACTAGTTGTGAGTAGGAATAAATATCATACCCTGTTGGTATGATGATTTTCCTTAAGGAAATAAGAAACCCCCCTATAGTTTGTAAGCGGAGTTATCATCACACCCGATTGGTGTGATGATATAAAAGTTAATTTTTTTCAGAAGTGTTCTCCCCTGACTATGTACCATTGCTTAAAATATTTGGGAGACCTTCTTGATGGGATCTGGAACAACTCAAATAGGCCAGGGGCCTTGGTTTTTGAACTCATGTGGCTCAATAACCAGTTTTGGAAAACACATACAGTGGACCCAAGTCCAGTGGGCACGAGAGAAGCTCATAAATAAACTTGATTAGGAAAAGCTATGAAAACTCCTAATTAATGGATTTGATTGTGTGTTGCGCCAAGGTACCAAGTCAAGACCGACAATGCTCGATGGATTGGCGGTAGTGTGTCATGGCCAGGTCGATGGACTGGCCTAGACAAACAGCTGTAGGTCGGGTTAAGCATCGGGATCGTTGGCACCAAAGAGGATGGATAACTATATGAAAACTCTTGTTTGTGCATGCACTTGTGGTACGAGACCATCAAGATGCCCTAGGGGGTAGTGATGGGTCCTAAGGGTTGTTAGACGACGTGATGTAGATAAGGGCAGTTCATCGTGCCAGTCAGTCTTGAAGATCTCGGAGCTTCTTGCACATGAGACCGGGGTAGGATCGGGATGAGGTCTGCATCCTCATACAGACACGAAGTAGTATTTAGGTCTGAGGGTCGAACGTGTGGGGCATTCACTCAAACTCAGTGTAGAAGTGGATGGCCTTCTATCATGGTGGAAGGAAAAGACGCTCCGATCCACAAGTTGGTGCAGTGGACGGGTTGCACATGAAAATGTGTGTACCCTTCCTGATGAAGGGCATGTGTATGTTTGCTACATGCCTCATAAGTTAAGGGGATGGGCTAAGAGAGCTAAACACACCTATTATGGAAAAGGAAAAAAGGTTTTGAAAACCAAAATTTGGGTAGAATTCTTTTAAAAAGAAAATCATAACCTTATCATGGTTTTCTTACAAACCAAAGATGTTTGAAAACTCACTCCCAACACCTGCTCACCGAGTTGTAGAACTCACCCCCTCCCTTTACCCTTTTTGAGGTAACCGAGGAAAACCAACCGTAAAGACCCTCCTATAGTTGACCTATTCAATTTTATATAATGCTATTACAGGAAAACATGAAGAAGGATGTCTTACTCCTCGCGGTTTAGAAGAGGGTGAAACCCTTCATAGACCAAAGGGAGTGGCGGTTTACTCACGGGGATCTGACCAAACCAGGTTGGAGCGTGACAGAAATGGTCGAGGATCATTCTGCGATCGTTTGATCCCTTTCTATGATAGAAAGGGCATGTGAATGCTTGCTGAAACTCCCCCCGAGGAAGGGGATGTGCTCAAGAAGAAATTAAACTCACATTATAATAAACTAATAATATAAAATGTTTTGATAGACTTATTGTTTTGAAAACTCATTTCCCCACCCCCACTCACTGAGTTGTACAAACTCACCCAAACCTTTTTTAGGAAAACTACCTCACCACGACCAGTCATGGCTAGAGGAGGAAGCCCAAGGTACCATAAGCAGGTAACTTTTATTAAGTTATTTTTTAAACTTTGTTATGGAAAACATGTACACTTCGACACCTTTACCTTCTTTGGACTATTTGGTAGAAATACTATATTAGTATGAGTAAGGGTGGCGGGTTGATCACAGGACTCCGACTAGACCAGGTCAGGGCGTGGCAAAATTAATCTTATTAGAAGATAGACATGGGAGTTATCAACTCAATCATACTTTTTGTGGCATACAATTTGATCAAAAGTCTGATGAATAAGGTTGATTTTTTTGGATAGCGTGGAGCCCAAATCAATGATGGGAAAGGAGGGGCAAGGGGGTGGTAATCATTGGTAATCAAGTCAGGTCAACCCAAATCTGGTCAACTTGACCAAGGTTTATTGACCCAACCTCTTTTTTAATTAATTACATTTTTCCTTCTCAGATCCCCGGTAATTTGACCTAAAATCCCTCGCTCCCTACTGGTTCAAGCCTACTTTTCCAAAAATCTTAGTTTCTCATTCTGAAAATCGATCTTTAAATTTTGACTCAATTTTAAATCATGGTTTAGAAAGGGCGTCTGAATGCTTGCTTAAATGCCTCCGAGCAAGGGGATGGGCTCAAGAAAAATTAAACTCTTATTACAATAAACTAAAAGTATAAAACGTTTTGATAGACTTATTGTTTTGAAAACTCAGTTCCCCACCCCCACTCACTGAGTTGTAGAAACACACCCCCCTCCCCCCATTAAACCTTTTTCAGGAAATCCACCTTGCCCCGATTAGTCACGGCTGGAGGAGGAAGCCCAAGGTACCGTAAGAAGGTAACTTTTATTTAGTTATTTTGTAAACTTTGTTATAGAAAACATGTACACTTTGACACCTTAACTTCCTTGGACTATTTGGTAGAAATACTAAATTAGTACGAGTAAGGGTGGTCGGTTCATCAAAGGACTTCGACCAGACCAGGTTTGATGCGAACCCCTCCAATATGCTAACGACACACCCTACACCAAATATGGCAAGACCCCAAGACTTTCATGACGCAAGTACGAAATGATGGAATATACCTTGTTTATGTGAGAAAAAGGTATCAGATATCTAGACGCCACACCCAAATTCTCTAAGAAGAACTCTTAGAAAACCCTGGTGATAAGTCTTGAAGTGCTTGAATGCCACAGGTAAAAACCTGATAAGGTCAAAAAGCTCTTTCAATAAAAGAAAGAAGACAAAACTCACAAGATTGAAATTCCAAAAGTGTCTATCCTCCAATGCTATGGAGTATGCCTTTTATAGGCACATATAACAACCGAATAGCCTAAAAACAAGGAAAATATATTTTATAGTTACATGCCAACCATATCTAATCTAAATATCTAGGATATTTTTATAAACAATTTAAAAATCTAAATTTAACTAATTAAATATCTAATATTATAATTTAATATCATAGAAGATTTATTATATTAATAAATCTCTACTCATTAATTAAATCTGGACCTTCTCGTGGGCTTATCTTGGACTCTTTAATTGGGCTTCCACTTGGATTTTTGGCAATCTATTTAATTAGCCCATATAACTTCTTTGAATCTTTTAGCCTCTTAACCTTGTGATTGGGCCCTCTGAAAGTCTCGAGTGATCATTTATCCCATTTGGTGACAAAGTGTTCAGCTCCATTTGCAGGTTCGATTTATTGGACTTGTAAATTTGTAGTCTCTTTAGTCGGATTCACATCAAGGTTGGGACATGGTAAAATTAATCTTCTTGGAAGATAGACATGGGAGTTGTCGACTCAATCATACCTTTTGTGGCATACAATTTGATCAAAACTCTGACGAATTAGGCTGATTTTTTCTAATAGCATGGAGCCAAAATCAATGATCGGAAAGAAGGGGGAATGGGGGTGGCAATCATTGGTAATCAAGTCAGGTCAACCTGAATCTGGTCAACTCGACCAAGGTTTATTTACATGACCTCTTTTTTTAATTAAATTACATTTTTTCCTTCTCAGGTCCCCGGTAATTTAACCTAAAATCCCTCGATCCCTACTAGTCCAAACCTACTTTTCCAAAAATCTTGGTTTCTCATTTAGAAAATCGATCTTTAAATTTTTGACACTATTTCAAATCCTGGTTTTGGTGCCCATTCTCGATCCAAACCGAGTTTCTGATCCAAATGGGTTTAAATTTCCTCTTTGAGAAATCTTGGTGTTACACATGGTAGTCAACCGTCAACAAAAGATGAGTTAAGTCGGATTGTTATGTCATAGGATGCAACAATTCTATGATGATATGTGATAAAGGCATATGTCAGTAGGTGTTAATAAATTGTTATGTCATTGCACCCACCTATGGCTCGGAGAGTCTTTGCCGGCCACCAAGTAGAAGTTCGTCCACTTCTACCCTAGATCTGAGTGGATGTTCTCGACATCTAACCCTCATACCCCAATGCCACTCCATGTGCGTATGAGGACAGAGACCTCATCCTGACGCCACCTCGGTCTCATGCATAAGAAACTACTCTGAGTATCATGACTAATTGGCACGATGAACTATCCTTATCTCCACCATGTCATCCAGTAGCCCTTAGGACCCATCACTACACCTCTTAGGCGTCTTGATGCTTCTGTACCACAAGTGCATGCACAAATAATAATTTTCTCACATATGGTCATTTATCTTTGGTGCCACTAGTTCAACAACCCAGACCCTTAACCCGACCTGCAGTTGTTTGTCTAGGCCAGTCCGTCGACCTAGCCCTAACACATTGTTGCTAATCCATCGAGTATTGTCGGTCCTGACTTCGTACCATGGAGAAATCACACAACCATTTCATTAGCAA
Source organism: Trapa bicornis (assembly GCA_030064425.1). Classification (NCBI taxonomy): domain Eukaryota; kingdom Viridiplantae; phylum Streptophyta; class Magnoliopsida; order Myrtales; family Lythraceae; genus Trapa; species Trapa bicornis. The sequence goes on from CM057759.1 coordinate 2,729,135, forward strand.
TTTCATGGCTTTCTTTAACTCATGTTTGTTTATGAGCTCTTACTCGTACCCACTAGCCTTGGGCTCACTAGCCTACGAACCATGTAGGGACACGTGATTTTCCAAAATCGGGCATTTAGCCCCATAAGTTTAAAAATCGAGACCTCTAGCCTATCTGATCTTTCCTAGCTCCCATCAAGAAGGTCTCCCATATCTTTTAAGCATTGCCACACAGTCAGGGGAGAACACTTCTAACAAAAAGTTTTTTTCAAATTCATCACACCAACTGTGTGTAATGATATCTCCGCTTACTACCAATAAACAGGTTTCTCCTTTCCTTAAGGAAGTTTGTCATACCAACCGGGTATGATCATCTCTACTTATAACCAGTAAGTAGGTTTTCTTTTCATGAAAGTAAGCTCATCATCCCAACCGAGTATGATATGATTAAGCTTACTCACCCGATGAATGTGACGTGTTCGTCCCCAGTCGGTTTGCCAATTCTACGCGAGCTTTCTCTTGCTTGTGTTCCTGTCACATGTGTCCCTACATGGTTCCGAGCTATTCTTGGTTGTTTCCTTTAATCACTTCTTAATTGAAGGGTGTACTCTACAAGGTTTTTTGGATATGCTTTCCTACATTTTTTTTATTATGGTTATCCCACCCATTCTCACTTGTTATGGTGTCATTTGATGCTATCTTTCTACTTACCCATTCCTTAGGTTAATCTTACTCCTTGGGCCTCATGAGTATGCTTCGCTTCCCTTGTACTTGTCTTTTTACGTCAACCTGCGTTTCATTTACGAGTTTAGTTTCTGATTCTATTTTCGATTGGGTCCATTACTTCTTCATTGGGATATGTATGCCTCTCCAAGGCTCTATTCATTGGTAGGCTTCGTCCTCTTTTTTTTTCATTTTTTTTCATTCGTCCTTGAGGGTATCTGACCTTTAATCAACTTTGTGACATCCTTTGATGTTATCCTCTTTTGCTTACCCTTCCTTTGGAATTCTTGCAGTCACATCCTTTGTACCCTTTCCTTATTCATACTTGCAATTACTACAAGTTTACTTGATTTGGGGAAACTTCAAATCCTCTTTGTTTCAAGGTCTCTTAATCACCTTGTGAGATGCTTACTTAATCCTTCTCATGGCTCGAATGTGATCATCGATCACTTTTGACCATTGATTGCTTTAAGGATTTCCTTCACCCTTCTTTTTCCAACGTTTGGCCTTTTCACTTCTCCCTTCTCCGTCGGGGTTTTAATCCTTGATTCTCACAAGGGTCAATTTGTTTAACCACCTCCTCCCTACTGCTCTTCTTGTCCAATTGTCTTGAGATAGTTGTCTCTCGAGTTTACTTGTCCTTGATGCCCATTCTATTGCCATTTTTAGGGTGTAATCGTTACTACTTTCTGGTCCTTCTTAGGGCGTCATTTATTCTCCTTGATCATCCCATAGTTACTAGTTGCTTACTTTCGCTACTTGGCTCTTCTGCTTTTCCAAAATAGGTTACACTTTGCCATCCCTAGACATCTTGTTTAGCGTCCAACCTTCAAGGTTTATCTTCTATTGTGGAGGCATCCCCTTCCTTGTTCCTAGGTAGCTTGTAATACTTTAAGTGAAAATTCCTCTTCATTTACATCTCTATGTTTTGCAACTTCTCATGGTCCTTCCTTCGGTTCTTCTTGTATTTCGTGACCTTTCCTTATATACTTGAGGCACAAAATGAAATTATTGATTGGGGGACATCAGCTTTTTAAGAACTTGGTTTTTTCTAATTTATTATCAAAGTAGGAATACACTTTTTAGGGTTTACCTCCTCTTATGAGAGATTGTTACAATGAAGGTTGAGAAGTACCCACTATTATACTAGGGTCATGAAGAGCTTCCTTGGAGTCGGAGTTCTTGGGGTGGTATTCTTTCAGACTCCTGTAGCTAAGGAGGTGTTGCTCTTGGGTGGGATTACCCTAAATCCTTGCGGTGTGGGATAGTCCTTCACCATATCTCATATTCCTCTACACCTATAACAGGTTATCTTAGTACCTGTCCTTAGTAGTGTTGGGCAATTTTTCACGTTGTGTCCCCATTGTCCAAACCGGTAACATGTCATTTTCTTGTGTGGACCTTTGCGGTTCCTCCCATACTCCAAGCATTAAGGGCCTTTCTAGGGGATTGCTGGTGGTTCTATACTTCACCGTCCATGAGCCCAAACTCCTTGAAGGTTTTCTTGTTGAGTCTTCTTTGCCCAAAGGATACTCGAAGGATCCTCCTAGTATCCTGGTTCATTTCCTTATTTGGAATGGGTTTCTCCCTTGTTTCCACGGTGGCTAGGGTAGCACGTGTTAACCTCGTCCTTTAAAGGTAAGGAAACTGGAGAAAGAATCGATCAACTCGAGTGAGAAAATTGAACCAGTTCACAAACCCCAACCATTAGGGAAATGGAAAATTTGGAAATTTATGCATCTCGAGTGACCCAAAGAGTCTTAAAAACCATGGAAAGGAACTTTGGGACAATTTGGAAGAGAGAAAACCAGACCAGTTTAGGTGAACATCATCTGAACCAAATTGAATCGCGTTGGAACGGTTTGAACCAACATTAAACCAGTTGCTAAATTCATTTTTCTAGGTGGCTTGAATTATTCAAATTGAAGAATTGAAGCCACCATTGGATAGAGAATTAATTTAGAAATTTTTAATTTTTAAAAACTCGGTCAAATCAGGCCTGAACCCGCCGGTTTAAGCATTGAACCTGGTTTGTACTAGTCCAGTTCGATTCGGAATAGTCTCGTTTTCTTCCTTTAGATGACAACACTGTTCACTCGTTGGAAAAGCTAACAGTGCCAGCGAAGGTGAAAAGTCTCTGTTCAAGGCATTTCAGGCCATGAATGATTGCCATAAAGGCGCCAATTGGACGGCCAGAGAGTTGCTAAGCTCCTCTCCATAAATGTTCAAGTTGCTCTGTTTCGGCAGAGCTGAAATTGGCTGAATTCAGCCCTCCTCTGGCCAAACCAAGCTCTCTCAATGTCCCCTCAGCCCTTAGATGATCTCAACGGAGCTGAAAGGTAAGCCAATTCAGCCCACCTCAGTCGTTGCAAGTCAAAGTTAGAGAGAGAAACTATAGAATTTCACTGACAAAATTCTCCCTCAATTCGAGGTCAATTGTAAGGATTCTTGATCCTATAAGATACCTCAGGAATAAAGCTATCTTCTCTGATAGGGAGATAGGACTGTTGCACCTCCGACGGTAAGCCTTCGAAAGTTTCTCTCTCTAAGTTCAGTTTTCCAACAAAGCTCCATTTAAGTTCAATTCGGATTGAAATGATGCAGTTCAAAATCACTTGAATCTTATGGAAGTGTAGAAACTAATACATACCTTTAATTGGAGCAAATAACCTTGATTGAATGGTCAATTTTGATGAAATCAAATTCGGCCAGTTTGAAAGGGGGCGAAAATCAGGGAAAATTTTGGGGAAATTTGGGGATTTTGTTAAATTGATGGACCAAAGTACAATTTCCAAAAATTGAGGGTTAATTGACCATGAAAAGGATGTTGGGTGGCCAATTGGTCAATTTTTTAAATTAATTGGGGTCAAATTGCCATGTTGGTAAAGTAGGGGCAAATGGTAATTTTAGAAAAGTTGGGGACCAAATTGGAAATTTGGGAAACTTGAATCCCTTAAGTGATTTTGAGTAAATTAAGAACCCAAAGTGAACTTTTGAAGTTTCTGGACTCAATTTGGATAAAATTAGCATTAGGGACCTAAAGTCAAGGAAAAAGAATTTAGGGACCTAAATGCAATTAATTGAAAAGTATGGCCATTTTTGTTCATACGTGAGGAATGAAGGATATCATGCCAAATGTTAATAAACAAGGATGTCCCAATCGTGTAGGAAGATGGAGGACCATAACGCCAGCAAGGATAAGCTCGCGTGGAGGCAAAAAGTCGATTAAGAAGGAATACACTGTGAATATCGGGTGAGTGGGTTATTCACATCATACCCGGTTGGGATGATGAGCACATCGAAAATGAAAAACCACTACTAAGTGGAATTTTGTCATCACACTTGGTTGGAGTGATGTGAGAAATACACGAAAAAACTACTGATCATTTTTAAGTAGATCATACCCGATTGGTATGATGGACTTCCTTGAAGTAAGTAGAAAACTTACTTACCGGTTATAAGTAGAGATCTCATCACAGCCACTTGGTGTGATTGTTGGAAAATTTATTTTGTTAGAAGTGATCTTTCCTAACTGTGTGTCAATGCTTAAAACTTTTGGTAGTCCTTTATGACAGGAGCTAGAATAGCTCAGATAGACTAGAGGCCTCGATTTTGGAACTTGGGGGGCTAAAATGCCCAATTTTGGAAAATCGTGTACAGTGGGCCCAAGGACAATTGACACGAGCAGGAGCTCGTAAACAAACATGTGATATTTATGCTATGAAAATTCTAAATGAATGGAATGTGTGATTTCACCATGCTACCAAGATAGAACTGATATACTCAATGGACTAGCGGTAGTGTGTCAGGGCCAGATCGAAGGACCGGTCTAGACAAACAGCTGCAGGTCTAGTTGAGAGTCAGAGCCATTAGACCAGTGGCACCAAAGATAAATGGCATTGTGGAAAAAATATTGTTTGTGCATGCACTTGAGGTTCAGGACCATCAAGATACCTAAGAGGAGTAGTGATGCGTACTAAGGGCTACTGGATGACATGGTGGAGATAAGGGCAGGTTGTCCTGCCAGCTACCAAGGAAGCTCGACATAGCTTCATGCGCATGAGACTTGGGTGGGGTCGGGATGAGGTCTCCGTCCTCATATGGACATGAAGTATTTTTGGGTCAGAAGATTGAGCATCAAAGATGTTCACTTAGACTTTAGGTAGAAGTCATGGACATCTATTAGTGTGGATGGTAAAAACGCTCTGATCCACAAGTGGGTGCAGTTGGGGTAACTTCACCTCGCGAATATGTGTGTGTACCCTTCTTGATGAAAGCCATGTGTTGTTTGTGAAACACACCAAATATGGAAATGGAAAAGAGGTTTTGAAAACCTTGGAAAAGAATTGGTAAACCTTGGAAAAAGGTTTTGAAAATCGAAATTTGAATAAAAGAATATTCTTAAAGAAAATAAGAAGTTTGGCACACTCCAATTAAAGTTTTTTTTGTGAAAAATCTCACCCATCACCCATCCACTAAGTTGTCAAACTCACCCCCTCCCTTTACCCCTTTTTAGGTAACCAAGGAAAAACAAACCCAAAGATTTAATATATTCAATTTTGATTAATGCTATTACAAGAAAGATACAGGTGAAAGGACGCTTTACTACTCGTGATTTAGAGGAGGGGAAACTCTTAATAAATCGTGTGAGTGGCAGGTTGCTCACGGTGATCCAACCAAACCGGGCCAGGGCATGACAACTTGAGTGGTATTAGAGCCTGTTTTCTCGAATACATTATCAAGACTATATAACATAGTAACTAATAGGAATAAATTTTAAAATTTTAGATGGCTCCCAAGAAATGAACCAAGAGAATAAGAGTTGCAGTTCCTGACACTGCCCAATAACCCTTTCCTATAGAAACTCCCCGAGAAACCCAGACAGTTCCACCTAGACTAAGCTTAGAACACCAGAGATTGTACGAGGAATTCACTTGAGTGTTTGGACAGCCTAAACAGGACACCAACTCTTGAGCTGGGCATGAGGAAGTACAATCTCATCCCTCTCCTGTTAATGTTCCTCCTCTAGTTGACATTCCCAAATACCTCAAAACACTCTGACAACTAGAATGTATGCCATTCCTAGGAGAGAAGGATGTTGGAGCTGCTATGTGGCTAGCCAACATCAAGAAACTCATGGGGATAGTTAGGATTTCATCAGAAGATATGGTAATCCTGGTAGAGTTTTTCATGGAAGCTAGTGCAAAGAGGTGGTGGGATAATGTCAGAAGCTTGCATGCCACTACACCCACCTGGGAGCAATTCGAGTAGAGGCATTTAGAGAAATACTTAGCTTCGTATCTGATCAACGAGAAGAAACAAGAATTCTCCCAACTCTGACAAGGATCCCACACCATCTCGGAGTATAAGACTAGATTTAATGAGATAAGACCTTTTACTCCAGATTTAGCCGGACAAGTCGATATCTGCCAACGGTTCATGGATGGTCTCAACATGGACATACAAGACTGGATGGGTGTATTAGGATGCCACACGGATTTGGTTACCATCATCAGCTTGGCCCATGAGTGTGAGCATCTAGTATAGAAAAGATGCTGCCAGATAAAGCAAGCCGGCTAGAAGGAAGGGGAGCACAAAATAGCCAAAGAAGTCAAAGGGCGCTTGGTGGGCAAAGATGGGGGATAAGAATGGGGCCATTTAAGAGAAATGATGGTTATCATACCCAAAGGGAGGCAAGTACAACCCCACATAGGAGAAACTCCTATTGCCCTAGGTGCTGGAAAAACCATGAAGGGTCGTGTCGAGCATGCTTCGAATGCGGATAGCTCGGACACTTTGCAAAGAGTTGTCCAGCCCTTCGAGGTAATACATGACGATGTATCCATCAACCACCTCAAGGGAACCCAAGGGCACTAGACAGAGAATAAGACATTGCCACTACGTCGAGGGTACCAACCAGAGTATATAACCTCACCTAGGAGGAAGCATAGAATGATCCTAGTACCATAAATAGTACTAACTATAGTTCCCTTAGAAAAAATATAGCAAACCACTGTAATTCACTATCATTACAATAAATAAAAGTTCCATTTCTTACAATAATAAACTTGTGATGAGATACAAGTAAAAGAAAAGGACATATCTAACCAATCTCCAAAGAAAAGGAAACAAGAAGGATGGCATCTGAAGATGCTAGGAAGGTAAATTTAAGGTCAAATGCCTTCTAGGGCAAATAAAAAGGAATTTTGGGAAAGAAGGGGAAGGATTCTCCCAAGTAAGGAAACCCTAGGGAGGCATATATGTCCCGACTAACAAGTAACGGACCAAGTGACGAAGGATGAGAAATGAAGAACATGCTGAGGTGAAAGAACCAAGGGAAGCATACTAGGATTTTCCAAGGAGTATGTTAAACCCATGGAACATGTAAGTAGGAAGATAGCAATTGAGGATGAAGTGACATGTAGGAAAGGGGTGGAATACCCATAACAAAGGAATAGAAGAAAGAACACCTGAGAAACCTCTGAAATGTAAGCCCTCCACTTTAGAAGTGAATAAAAGAAACAACCACCGACATCAAGACTGGTCGTGGTGCACGATCGCCTAATGGAGCCCAAAAGAGTAGACGATTGAGCATAGGGTGGAATACAAGAAATAAGACCAATGCTAGGAAGTTCTTGGATAGGATATAATAAATGAAATGGAGATTTTAACACAATGGAGTATTGAAAGTGGGTAGATGCCCCAATATAAAAGATGTAAATATATGTAAAAAGGAAACTTGAAAGAAATGTTGAGAAGATTCAATGCGTAGATCCGACGGTGAAAGTCTCTATTTTGAGGCACATGGTAGAGAATGAAATCATAAGAAGGAAACTTCCCAAATAAAGCAATCGACACGTAGACCAAAAGGGATCAACTCAAATAAATAATCGTGAAATGGTCACGAGCGAGTAAGAATGGATTTAGGGAAAGGGAAAGTCCTTGAGTAAAGGATGCCACTAGGAATGAGGAAGGACCTAAGAAGGGAAGAATCCCAGTGTGTCGGTAAATCATCTAGAAACCCAATAATTGGAATCGAAAAGACCCAATAAGGAAGTTTGGAAAGGATGAGTGGGTAAGGAAAATTGACATAGTTATGTAAGTTGAATAAAGATAAGGGTAGTCGAGGAATACTACCAAACGAAAATAGGGATGAAGTTATACAATCCCTGAAAAGTTGGAAAGTTAAGAACAACCATTAAGGAAGTGTTCTAAAATTTTAAATGGTCAAAGACAAGTTCTAGAGTATGTCATGCTGTAAGGGGCATGTAAGCCCAACAGTCTCGAGGAAAAATGTGACTCAAGTAAGGAAGAGTCGGTTGGTAAGCATGACGAGGTCAAACATAATTTTGACCAAAGTTGTAATAAATGATAGATGAAGGAAGGGTAAAAATAGGACGAAGGGGTAATAACACCGAAAATTATGAAAACAAGTACGAAATGCTCCGAAGAACACTAAGCTAAGAGTTTCAATGATAAAGAGAATAACTAGACATAGGAAAGATTGGTCATCTTAAAACTCACAATCCTGAACTTCTAAGTAAAGAACCTCATGAGAAAGAATTTTGCTTTAAGCAAAGAAAGATGTGAATCTAAGGATATAACCTTGAAATCTCAAGTAAGGTCTGCTTAGCTAAGATAATCTCCATGGAATGAGTAAGCAATGGTATGGAAAAGAAAATACTTAAAGTGCATGTTATAAAAGTTTAAATAATTAGGGTTCACACTAAATTTAATGTTATTAGGAAATTTGATTTATCAGGAAACGGGAAATTTAGCCAAATTTAGGGTTACCTGAAAGGGATATAAGAGAAGGGTGAGTACAATTACTCAGTGAATGGGTTTTCAAATTTTAATTTTTAGGAAAAATGTTTGATTCGGAGTGTGCCAAACTCCTTTTTTTCTTTTAAAAACCTTTCATTCTCAATTTTAGTTTTTATAACCATTTCTTATTATCATGGTGTGTCATCACCCAATACACATCTTTCATCATGAAGGTAAAATACACAATCGCAGGCCAGCCCATTCACTGAACCCACTTGTTGCGTCGGAGCAAATTTACCGGCCATCTAGATAGAAGCATGTCCACTTCTATCCTGAGAATGAGTGGATGTTCGCAACATATGACCCTCAATCTCGTAAAAATTCTCCATGTCCATATGAGGACATAGACCTCATCTTGACCCCACCCCAATCTCATGCGCTTGAGGCTATGTCAAGCTTCACAAGGCTTCTGGTATGACTAACTGTTCTTATATCCACCAGGTCGTCTAGGGCCCTGGGACGCATCACTACCCCTCTTGAGCATCTTGAAGGTCCTGTAAACATAGTGCATCCACAATCAACATTTTTCATATGATGCCATATAATTTGTGGTGCCACTGGTTCAACGACCCCAACCCTCAACTTGACCTGCTACTTTTTGTCTTGACTAGTCCGGAGATCTATCATGCCGTAGTGTTGCTAGTTGACTGAGTATGTCAGAACTATCTTGGTACCATGGCCAAAGAAATCGTTTATTTAAGATTTCATGGCATATAAATCATGTTTATTTACCAGCTCTTGCTCGTGCCAACTGGCCTAGGGCCCATTGTTCAAGATTTTCAAAATTGGCCATATTAGCCCCCAAATTCCAAAACCAATGCTTTCGACCTAACAGAGCTATTCGAGCTCCTGTCAAGAAGGTCTCCCAAAATGTTTAAGCAATGGTACTCGGTCAGGGGAGAGCACTTCCGACAAAATATACTTTTCAACTGTCCATCATAACAACCGAGTATGAGGACATCTCCGCTCATAACCGATGAATGGGTTTTCCACTTCCTTCGAGGAAGTTTCATTATACCAACCAGGTATGATCTACTTAAAACCAGTAAGTAGATTTTTCACTTGATTTCCACATCACTCCTCTCAAGTGTGATGATTAAAATACCACTTAGTAGTGGGTTTTCATTTTCAAGATGCTTATCATCCCAACTGGTATGATATTATATTCCCACTCACCCGTTAATGCAGTGAATTCCTCTAAACTGTTAATGCAGTGAATTCCTCTCAACCGTTTCTTTGTATTCACGCTAGCTTGTCCTTGTTGGCGTTCCCAGTACTTCATGTTCCTACATGATATAAACATCCTTGTTCATTATCCCTCAGCCTAATAGCCTTCATTCATTCCAATGAATAAGAAAATCAAACTTTTCATTTATTTGCAATTAGGTGCCTAAAGTTATTTTTCTTTATCTTTAAGTCCCTAATGTCGATTTTTCCTCAAATTGAGTCCCGAAACTTTTGAAATTCATCTTGGGACCTCAATTTATTCATTTTCATAAAAAGGGGTTCAATTTCCCAAATTTCTAATTTGGTCCCCTAACTTTTCCAGAATTACTATTTTGCCCCTACTTTACAAAAATGGCAAGTTTTGCCCCAAAAATTGCTCAATTGGACCTCCAACATCTTTATCATGCTCAATTGGAACTCAATTTTATGAAATTGCACTTTAGTCCCTCAAATTTTTTAAATTCCTAAATTTCCCCTGATTTTTTCGCAAATTTCAACCTTCTAACTCTACCGAATTTGATTTCATCAAATTGACTTATCCAATGAGTTTAATTGTTGAAATTGAAGTTAGATTGAAGTTCCTATAACTTCATATGATTTAATCGCACTTTAAATCACACGATTTGAAGTCGGAATGAGCTCTAACGAAGCTTCACCAAAAAACTAGACTTACATAGAGAAAGCTTTGAAAGCTTACCATCGGGGGCGCAGTAGTCCGAGCTTTCGATCTGGGCAGATAGCTCTCATCCTGAGGTTACTCTTATGATCAAGAATTGCATCAATTGATGCCGAATTGAGTGAAAATTTAGTCATCGAAATTCTATCGGTTCTCTCTTTAGCACCGATGGGAATTTACAGAGGGGAGCCAAATTGGCTTACCTTTCAACTCTAATTCAGCTGTAGGAGGGTTGTGGAGGTGTTGGGAGGGCTTGGTTTTGCCTAAGAAGAGCTCGAATTGGCTAATTTTAGCTCAGCCGAAATAGCGAAGCTTCGGTCTGTTGGAGCTGCTGTACTGTTTGATCAAGCCGACGCTTCTTCGATGACCGTCGGAGCAAATAAAAACTACAGGCATGTAGTTGACTTCTCCCTAGTTCTAAAGAACCCAACCATGCCTTCTTTGGCTTAGAAAAGACCTTATATTGGAGCTCTAGTTCGAGCTTCACTTGAAATTGGAGCAGCTGAGAGAGAATGGAGTTTTGAGGTGTAGAGAGGATGAATAAGAAGGAGCTCTTTATATAGGAAGCTTGAGGACTTCTTGTCCGTCCGATTGGCACATTAATAGTGGTCATTCATTGCCTAAAACTCCCTAGCGGAGGCTTTTCAGCTTCACCGGTGCTACGGGATTTTCTAGTGTGTCATCTGAAGGAAGAAGACGACATTGTTTCGAACCGAACCGAACCAGTCCGAACTATGTTTAAAGATTAAACTAGTCGGTTCACCTCCAATTCAACTGAATTTTCAAATATAAAAATTTCTAAATTCATCAAAATTCATTTTCTATCCAATAGTGGCCTCAAATCTCAAATTTGAATTTTTTAAGCCACTTAGAAAAATGAATTTAGCATCTGGTTCAGTAGTGGTTTAAACCGGTTCAATCTGGTTCACCAGAAATGGTTTGGCTTTATCTCCAATTTATCCTAAAGCCTTTTTTCTGGACTTTTGTGACTCCTTAGGTGACTCGGTATCCATAAATTTCCTAGTTTGACCTTTCTCTATCAATTCTAGTTCATAAACCAACTCGGTTCATAAACCAGTTTAATCTAATTGGATCCGGTTCACCTGAACCTGTCTTGTTTTTCTCTTACCATTTGTCCAAAGGTTCTTTTCCAAGGTTTTATGAATCCTTTGGGTCACTCGTGGGTTGTAAATTTCCCAAATTGCCTATTTCCTGATAAATCAGGTTTGTGAGCCGATTTAGTTTTCTCACTCGGTTTTACCAGTTCTTTCTTGGTTTATAGGTTCAGTTTTCTCACTCAGTTTGATCGGTTATTTTCCCAGTTTTCCTTAACTCCAAAGAGTAGGGTTTACAACTCTCCCCTTCTTTCAGGAGTTTTGTCCCCAAAACTTATTTCACATTTTTTTACTAGAATGAACCTTCATTGATATAAATTTTTGTAGTTTATCGATCTATAATCTTCTCGGTTGTTTCCATTTATCTCTTATATCACATAAGATTTTCATCTCATTTACATCCCTTTCTCATTCCATGGAACTTACTTTATATAAGCATATCTGTCATGCCCCGACCCGGTTTGGTCGGATCCCCGTGATCAACTCGCCACTCTTCCGATTTACTAAAGGGTTTCCCCTTATACTATAAATCGTAAAGAGTACGGTGGCATCCTCTATTATCTCAATTTTCTCTAACTTCCTTTCGCCCATTTCTTCCCAAAACAAAGGGGTACGATAGGGTCGTCCATAAATGGCTTCATAAGGAGTCATCTGGATGCTAGCCTGATAACTATTATTATACGCAAATTCTATTAGGCATAAGTATTCCTCCCAGCTTTTATTTATGGTGAGTACACATGCCCTTAGCATGTCTTCCAAGGTTTGGATGGTTTTCTCTGACTGGCCATTTGTCTGAGGGTGAAATGTTGTACTCATGTGGAGTTTGGTTCCCATGGCGTTTTGCAGACTCGACCAAAACCTAGAAGTAAATCTCGGATCTCTATTCGATACTATACTCACCGGGACACCGTGGACTCTTATTATTTCCTTCATGTATAGCATAGCCAGCTGTTCTACTGTGTCCGTCACTCTTATTGGAAGGAAATGAGCTGATTTGGTCAATCTATCCACAATTACCCAAATCACATCTTGACCGTAGGGTCGGGTAAGGAGAGTACTGGTGCGGTTGTTAGTCGAGTCTTTAACTCCTTAAAAGACTTTTCACAATCCTCATCCCATTTATACTCAACTCCCTTCCTGGTGAGTCGAGTTAGAGGAGTTGCTATTTTAGAAAGTCTTGCCCAAACCACCTATAGTTTCTTGCCAATCCTAAGAAACTTATAATTTCTGTAGGATTCCTTGGAGCTTTCCATTCTGATATAGCTTCCACTTTGGCAGGATCCATCTTAACTCTATCCTTAGATACAATATGCCCTAAGAATCCTACTTCTTGCAACCAAAATTCACACTTGGAAAACTTTGCATATAATTGGTTTTTCTTCAAGATTTCCAATGTAATTGCTAGATGGTCTTCGTGTTCTGACCTGGTTCGTGAGTATATAAGGATATCATTTATGAATACTATCACGAAACTGTCCAGATGAGGTTAGAACACGCGGTTCATTAGGTCCATGAAAGCTGCAATGGCATTTGTCAATCTGAACGGCATCACTCGAAATTCATAGTGTCCATATCTAGATCGAAACGCCGTCTTAGGGATGTCCTCTTCTCTAATCCTTAGTTGGAGGTAGCCTGATCGAAGATCTAGTTTTGAGAATTATGCTGCTTCTTTTAATTTATCAAACAAATCATCTATCCTTGGGGTGGGTATCGATTCTTGATGGTAACCCGATTCAGCTTCCTATAGTCAATACATAGTCTCATACTCCCGTCCTTTTTCTTCATGAACAAAATAGGAGCACCCCATGGAGACTGACTTGGACGTATGAAATCCTTTTCCAATAATTCATCCAAGTGTTCCTTTAGTTCTTTCAGTTCTACCAGAGCCATGTGATATGGGGCTTGGGATATGGGGTTGGTTCCTAGGGTTATTTCTATAGTAAACTCCACTTGGCGACTTAGAGGTAGTCTAGGTAGCTCTTCTGGAAAAAATTCTGGATAATGCCTTACTATCGGAATGTCTTCCATTTTCTTTTCTTCAAAATCTTCATTTACCACCATGGCCAGCACAACTGTACATTCTTTCTGAATCATCTTTTGAACCTTCAGGTGGGACACAAATTTTACTTCACTTTTTCTTTTATCTCCCTAGAACTTTAGTCCCTTAGTCTTGGAGGCATGGAAAGTTACTATCTTCCTTTTTACAGTCCATCCTTGCCTGATGATTACTCAGCTAGTCCATCCCCAGGATTACTTCCACTTCTCTTAGAGGTAACGGAATCAAGTTAGCTTCAAGTTTGATTCCTCCAATTTCTATCTCACACCCCTTTAGTTGTTTATTTCTGTTCAAACCTTCTCCTACGGGTGTAAGGATGTTAAGGCTTTATATAAGAGGAGTGAGCTCCAAGGGTATCTTAGAAACCAACTCTTCCTTGATAAATGATCGTTTTGCTCCATAGTAAAAAAGTGCATAAACTAGTTGTCCCCATAGTTGTCCTGATTTAAGAAACGTATATTTTAGAAGGAATTCTCTTTATTAATTCAAAAGACGTTAAGTTTACATGACTCTTTTGGACTAGTTGGCAGGGTTTTGGGATGTACTCGCTAAAGTGCTAGGGTCTCCTCTAACCTCCTCCTGAGTGAGGTTGTATACTCTAGCCAGTACTCTTGTCGTAGCTTCTGGTTTGGAGTTCCTAGAGTTCCCTTGAGGTGGTCCGAGAGTATTTTTCTATCTGTTCTCCCTAAGAGTAGGACAATCCTTCACAAAGTGTCCCGCTTGTCCGCAGGCAAAATAGGCATGGCATGCTCCCTCATGTTTCCTTTGACACTTCAGATAGCGAGGGTTCCTTTGGGGTAAGGTAAGGACTACTCTAGGAAGGGGTGGAGACATGTTCCTTCTCCATTATAATACCTTTTTGTTTCCTCCCCTTGGGCCTATATATTCTCTCCGTCCTCCTTGACGGTTTGAATCTTTATCCCCCTTTCTAGTTGTTCGCTCCATTCGATGATGTCAGGTCTGTACCAGTCGCTCACATTCATGAGCCATACTAATTACAGCTACCAGGTCTGTGGGGCATCCTAATACTTCCATATGGTCTCGAATATCCAAGTTGAGACCGTCCACAAACCTCTGGCATATGTCAGATGGTCTAGCTAGGTCAGGAGCAAAGGGTCTTAACTCATTGAATTTTGTTTCATACTTCGCTATGGAACTAATCCCTTACTGAAGTCGTATAAACTCTTGTTTCATCTCATTTATTAGGTGGGGTGCCAGGTACTCCTCCAAATATCTTTCCTCAAATTGCTCCCAAGTGGAGGCGGTGGCATGTAGGTTTCGGACATTATCCCACGACCGTCTAGCGCTTCCTTCCAGGAAGAGTTCCATTAGGATCACCCTATCCTCTGGTAGTATCCGGACAATTTCCATCAACTTCTTGATATTGGCCAGTCAGTCCATGGCAGTCCCAGCATCCTTTTCTTCGAGGAAAGGTTTACATCCTAGTTGTTGGAGAGTTTTGAGATTTCTAGGTATGTCTGTTGGAGTGGTTGGATTAGTAGGGGGAGGGTGGGATTACACTTCCTTGGGCTCAGCCTGTGAGTTGGTGCTAGCCTCAGGAGTAAGGTTAGGTAGGCCAAATATATGGGTGAACTCCTCGTACAATCTTCGATGCTCCCTGCTGAGTCTAGGAGGAGTTGTCTGGGCTACTCTGGGAGTTTCTACCGGTAGGGGTGGCTGGGAGGTGTTGGAAACAACAACCCTAGTTCTCTTGGTTCCTTTCTTTGGAGCTCTTCTGCCAAATTTAAAATAATCCTATTAGTTACTATACTTTCTAGTCTTAACTATGTATTCATGGAAATAGGCTCTAATACCACTCTAGTTGTCACGCCCCGACCTAGTTTGGCCGGATCCTCGTGATCAACCCGCCACTCTCCGGGGGGGGGGGGGGGGGTGAGTACAACTATTTAGTGAATGGGATTCAAATCTTTTGACTTTCAAGAAAAACATTTATATGAAGTGTGCCAGACTCCTTTCTTTTAAAAAATCCCTTCATTTAAAAATTTAGGTTTTTCCATTATTCTTAGTTACTGGTGTGTCATCACCCAACACACATCCTTCGTCATGAAGGTTACACACATTTGCATCTCAATATGACTACTAAACCCACTAGTGGCTTCGGAGCGACTTTACCTGCCACCCGGATAGAAGCACGACCACTTCTACCCTAGGAATAAGTGGATGTACATGACATCCGACCCTCAATCCTGAAATCGCTTCTTTGTGTCCATATGAGGACAAAGACCTCATCCTATCCCCACCCTGGTCTCATGCGCTTGGTGCTACTCCAAATTTTGCAAAGAAACCTGGAACGACGATCTGCCCTTATACTCACTGGGTTGTCCAGGGTCCTTAGGACACATCACTACCCTTCCGCCCTATATGAGCTATTCGAGCTACTGTCAAGAAGGTCTCCCAAATAGTTTTAGCATTGGCACACATTTAGGGAAGAACACTTCTGACAAAATAGCTTTTCATTGTCCATTATACTGACCGGTATAAGGACAACTCCGTTCATGACCGATGAACTGGTTTTCAACTTCCTTCAAGGAAGTCTTATCATACCAACCAGGTATGATCTACTTACAACCGGTAAGTAGTTTTTCCGCATGGTTTTCACATCACTTTCTCTAATTTGTGATGATTAAAATTCCACTAGATAGTGGGTTTTTATACCAAGGTACTTATCATCCCCAACCGGGTATGATATATAATCCCACTCACCCAATAGTTCAGTGAAATTCCACTTAGTCGGGTTCCGTCCTTAGCAAGCTGGACCTCGACTAGCGTTCCTGATATCTTGTTTTCCTACACAAAATGAACATAATTGTTCATTATTCTTTGGCCTAATAGCCCTCATTCGTTCCAAATGAATGAGAAAACCCAACTTTACATATATTTGCAATTAGGTCCCAAAAGTTATTTTTTTTAACTTTAAGTCCCTATTGCTGGGTTTTTCCTAAATTTGAGTCCCAAAACTTTTAAAATTTATCTTAGGACCTCAAATTATTTAATTTCACACAAAGGGGTTTGATTTCCCAAATTTACAATTTGGACGCTCAATTTTTCCAAGATTACCATTTTGCCCCTTCCTTAGAAAAATGGTAAAATTTGCCCCAAAGATTCTAAAATTTCTCAATTGGCCCTCTAATATTCTTATCATGACCAATTGATCCTCAATTTTAGAAATTTACATTTTGGTCCTTCGAATTTTTGAAAATCCCCAAATTTCCCCAATTTCAACTCTTCAACGCTGCCGAATTTGATTTCATCAAATTGACCAATCAAACACCTGTAATTTTGAAATTGGAGTTGAAATTAATTTCCTACATGTTCATACGATTCTAAGGAACTTTGAATCGCAGATTTTAACATCAGAACGAGCTCAAACGGAGCTTCGCCAGAAAACATACTATAGAGAGAGAATGCTTCGATTTCTCACCGATGAGGGCGCGATGGTCGGAGCTTTTTATCTGGGCAGGTAGCTCTCCTCTAGAGGTTCTTCCTAGGATTAAGAATGACATCAATTGATGTCAAATTGGATTAGAATTTATGCATTGAAATTCGACTGACTCTCTCTCTAACAATGATCTAAAATTGTAAAGGCGAGCCGAATTGGCTTACCTTTCTGTTCTAATTCAGTCGAGAAAGGACTAAGTAGGTGTTGGGAGCACTAGGTTTGGTTTGAGGAGGGCTCGAAATGGCCGATTTTAGCTTGGCTGAAATAGGGCAACTTCGGTCCGCCGGAGCTGCTTCACTGTTCCATCATGCAGGCGCTTCTCCAGTGATTCTTAGATTGACTGGAGTTTGCTATTAGATAACTTTAAAATTCTTATGGAATCTTGTTCACCTGAACCAATTTGGCTTTTCTCTTCTAATTTGTCTTAAGTTTCTTTTCCAAGGTTTAATGAACCCTTTGGATCATTTGGAAGTTGTAAATTTCCAAATAGCTTGTTCCCAAATGATCGGGTTTGTAAATTGGCTCAGTTTTCTTACTCGGTTTGACCAGTTCTTTTTCCCGGTTTTCCTTAACTCAAAAGTGCAGGTTTTACAATATCTCCTTGGAAGACTTAGAATGATATCCTTAAGTTTACACTACACCATTTCTCCATTCTAAACTCCTTTACCTAAAAGTTCAGGTCTAGGAGTTCCAGTTATTATCTTCCATAAGTTTTAGCATTATCACCTTTTCATCTTGCATGGATCATTTCCTCATTTGTTGGTTATTACTTCTTTTCTATATTTTAAAGCTTGACCTCGTCATGATTTAATCATTGACTCTTCCTTACCTAAGTCATATTTTCCAGGGACAGTTGGGCTACATGTCCCTTACCGCATGACATTCTTTGGAACTTGTCCTTGACTTCACATCCCTATAACTGTATTAGTTTCCCAGGGCTCGAATTGGTTGATTTTATCTCGATAGAAACAGGGCAGCTTCGGTTTGCCAAAGCTGCTTCCCTATTCGATCACGTTGATGCTTCTCTTGCGACCTTCACAGCGATTGGGGACTACCACCATGTAGTTGACTTCTCCCTGGAAGGAACCCAACCACACCTTCTTTGGCTTAGAAAAAACCATATATTGGAGCTCTGGTTCAAGTTTCACCAAAAAACTAAGTAGCTAAGAGAGAGTGAGCTTTTCATGTGTGGAGATGATGAATGGAGAGGGGCTCTTCAAATCGGGAGCTGGGGACTCGTCGACTGTTCGTTTGGCACCTTTATGACAGTCTTCAAATCGGGCCTGAAACGTATTGAATGGAAACGTTTCCTCTTCGACGGTGCTGGTTCAATTTTTCGGTGAGTGAAAAGTGCTGTCATCTAAAAGAAGCAGATGACACTGTTCCGAACAGGACCAGATCGGTCCTAACCGGGTTCAAAGCTTAAACCGGCCGGTTCAAGCCCAATTCGACCGAGTTTTACAAATTTCTAAATTCATTCTCTATTAAATGGTGGCCTCAATTAAAAATTGGAATTTTATAAGCCACCTAGAAAAATAAATTTAGTATTCGGTTCAATAGTGGTTCAAACCGGTCCAAACTAGTTCAATCCAGTTCGGATCCAGCTCACCTGAACCGGTTTGGTTTTCATCCCCATGATTTTTGTGACTCTTTAGGTCACTCGAGATCCATATATTTCCCAGTTTGTCCTCTATCTATCGATTCCAGTTCATAAACCAGTTCAATCCGGCTTGGATTCGATTCATCTGAACTGGTCTAGTTTTTCTCTTCTAATTTGTTCTAAGATTCTTTTCCAAGGTTTTATGAATCTTTTGGGTCACCCAGGAGTTATAAATTTCCCAAATTGCTCGTTCTCTAATGATTAGATTTCTGAACCGATTTGGTTTTCTCACTCGAATTGACTGGTTCTTTTTCCTGGTTTTCCTTATCTCCAAAGAGCGAGGTTTACCACCTAGGACAAGGAAGGGTCGAGACGCAATTTGGTTCATCGTGGATAGATTGACCAAATCCATTCATTTCCTTCCTATAGGAGTGATGGATACATTGGAACAATTGGTCGTCTTATACATGATAGAGATAGTTAGTCTCCATAGCATCCCGGTGAGTATAGTATCAGATTGAGACCCCTAATTTACTTCAAGGTTCTGGTCAAGTTTACAAAGTGCCTTGGGAACCAAGCTCCACATGAGTACGACGTTTAATCCTTAGACCGATGGGCAGTCTGAACAGACGATTCAAACCTTGGAAGACATGTTGAGGGCATGCGTACTCACCATGAACAAAGGTTGCGAGGAATACTTGTGCCTAATGGAATTTGCTTACAATAATAACTATCAAGACAGTATTCAGATGGCTCCTTATGAAGTCCTTTTTGGACAACCTTGGCATACCCCTTTATTTTAGGAAGAAGTTGGGGGAAAAGAAACTGGAAAGGGTCGAGTTAATCGAGTATGCCACAAAGAAAATCAAGTTAATCAGGAGTCACCTTAAGGCCGCTTAGGACAGGCAAAAGAGTTATGCGAACCATCGGAGGAGAGATCTGGAGTTTGATGTGGGAGACCAAGTGAAGGTATCCCCATTGAGTGGAATACTTAGGTTTCAACAACGAGGAAAGTTGAAACTGAGATATATTGGTCCTTATCCCATCGTCCAAATGATAGATCCAGTGGCTAATAAATTGGAACTATCTCTAGACTTGTAGAGAATACACGACGTATTCCACATTTCAGTACTTTGGAAGTACTAGCCAGATCCAAGCCATGTGTTGGACCAACCTCTACCAAAAATGGAAGAGAACTTGACCTATCAAACCAAACCGGTAGGAATCATTGATTGGAGGAATAAAAACTTGAGGAATAAGTGGATTCTTATGGTCAAAGTTCTTTAGAAAAATAGACCCGTGCAAAAAGAGACATGGGAGACCAAAAGTATAATGAGGGATAGTTAACCTCAATTATTTAACGTGAAACAATTTTGGGGAAAAACCCCTAAAAGGAGGGGAGAGTTGTAAATCCCATCATTTGATAATAAGAAAAACTAGGAAAAGAACCGGTCATTTCCAAAGAGAAAACCAAGTCGGTTTATGAAGAGTAACCAATAGAGAAAGGGAAAACCATGAAATTCATAAATCCCAAGTGACCTAAAAAGTCACAAAAGTCATGAGAAAGGACTTTAGGATGAATTGGAGATAAATACCAAACCGGTTCAGGTGAACCCGACTTGAACCAGATTGAACCAGTTTTAACCACTATTGAACCGATTTATATATTCATTTTTCTAGCTGGCTTAAAATTTCAAATTGGAGAATTTAAGCCACCATTGGATAGAGAATGAATTTAGATGAATTTTCAAATTTTACATTTTGAAAAAATCGGTCGAATTAGGCCTTAACTGACCTATTTAAGCATTGTACCCTGTTCGGACTGGTTCAGTTAGGAAGAGTGTCATATTCTTCCTTCAAATGATAGCATTGTTTACTCGACGGAAAATCAAGCAGCGCTGGTGTAGATGAAAAGTCTTTGTTTAGGGAATTTCAGACAATGAATGACCACCATAAAGGTGCCAATCAAACGGCCAAGGAGTCATCGAGCTTCCTATATAAAGAGCCCCTCTGCATTCATCTTCCTCACACCTAAAAACTCCTCTCTCTCACTACTGCTCCATTTTTTGGTAAAGCTCGAACCAGAGCTTCGACATTGGTGTTTTTTTGAGCTAAAGAAGGATAGGTCAGGTTCCTTAGATTCGGGGAGAAGTCAGCTACCCGACAGTAGTCTCCATTTGCTACGAGTATCGCTGGAGAAGCACCGAAGTGATCAAACAGTTAAGCAGCTCCGACGGACCAAAGTTGGCCTATTTTTATTGAGTTAAAAACAGCCAATTTTAGCCCATCTCAAGTCAAACCAAGCTCTCCCAACACTTCCACAACCCTCATATGACTAAATTAGAGGGGGATGGTAAACTGATTTGGCTCCACTCTGTAATTTCTTATCAGTGTTAGAGAGAGAGCCGATGAAACTTCACTGACCAAATTTTTCCTCAATTCAGCATGAATTGATGTGATTTTTATCGTAGGAGAAACCTTTGGACAAGAGTTGTAAACCTTGTCCCTTAAAAGAGAAGGAAACTGGGGAAAGAAACGGTCAACCCGGGTGAGAAAACTGAACCAGTTCATATACCCCAACTGTTAGAGGAAGGGCAAACCGGGAAATTTATTGATCTTGAGCGACCTAATGAGTCACAAAAGTCATGAGAAAGGACTTTAGGATGAATTGGAAGTGAAAACCAAAATGGTTCAAGTGAACCGGACCTAAACCAGATTGAACTAGTTTGAAGCACAAATGAACCAGTTTCTAATTTCACTTTTCTAGGTGGCTTAAAAATTTTAAATTGGAGAATTGAGGCCTCTATTGGATAGATAATGAATTTAGACAAATTTGCAAATTTTAAATTTTGAAAAACTCAGTCGAATTGGGCTTAAACCGGACGGTTTAAGCATCGAACCCAGTTCGGACCGGTCTAGTCCGGTTTGGAACAGTGTTGTCTTCTTCCTTAAGATTACAACACTATTCACTCACCAAAAAATCGAGCAACACCGAGAAGATGAAAAGTGTCTGGACAATGAGTTTTAGGCAATGAATGACTGCCATTAATGCGCCAATTGGACGGCCAAGAAGTCCCCAAGCTTCATATATAAAGAGTCCCTCCTCATTCATCCTCCTCACACTTGAAAACTTCTCTCTCTCCCCACTGCTCCATTTTCTAGTGAAGCTCAAACCAGGGCTCTGACATATAGTATTTTCTAAGCCAAAGAAGGTTAGTCGGGTTTTTTAGATTCGGGGAGAAGTCAGCTACATTAAGGTAGTCTCTAATTGCTTTTAGGGTCATTGGAGAAACGTCGATTTGATCGAACAGTGAAGCAGTTCTGGCGTACCGAAACTGCCCTATTTCGGCTAAGCTGAAAATGGCCAATTCAAGCCCTTCTCAAGCCAAACTAAGCTCACCCAATACTTCCATAGCCCTCATACGAGTGAATTCTTTAATTTTCAATCAGTGCTATAGAAAGAACCGATAGATTTTCACTGACTAAATTCTCCCTCAATTTGACATGAATTGAGGTAGTTCATGATTCTAGGAAAAACCTTAGGACAAGAGCAATCTACCCAAATCGAAAGCTCAGACCGCCGCACCCCCGACGGTAATCTTTCGAAGCTTGCTCTCTCTACGTTCAATTTTCCAGCGAAGCTCCCTTTGAGATCGTTTTAGCATCAAATTGTGCAATTCAAAGTGTAATTGTATTGTATGAAGTTATAGGAACTCCAATCTAACTTCAATTTCAACAATTAAACTCATTTGTTTGGTCATTTTGAAAAAATCAAATTCGACTAAGTTGGAAGGTTAAAATTGGGGGGAAATTTTGGGAAAATTGGGGATTTCAAAATTTTGAGGGACCAAAGTGCAATTTCATAAAATTGAGGGCTAATTGGGCATGATAAACATGTTGGAGGACCAATTGGATAATTTTTTTATTTTTTGGGGTGAAACTTACCATTTTTGTAAAGTATGGGCAAATTAGTAATTTTGTAAAAGTTGCAAACCAAATTGAAAATTTGGGAAACTTGAAACCTTTTTTGTGATTTTGAATAAATTGAGTTCCTAAGGTGAATTTTTGAAGTTTCATAACTCAATTTGGAGGAAAATTGGCATTAGGGACCTAAAGTTAAAGAAAAAGAACTTGAGGGACCTAATTACAGCAAATCGAAAAGTTTGAGCATTTCATCCATTAACAATGAATGAAGGTTATTAGGCCAAATATATTCATATCATTTTGGAGCACGAAGTACCAGAAACGCCAACAAGGACAAGCTCGCATAAAGAGAAAGAACCGGTCAAGAGGAATTTACTGCATTAATGGTTGAGTGGGACTTTTATATCATACCTGGTTGGGATGATAAGCACATCGTAAACGGAAACCCACTACTAAGTGATATTTTGACCATCACACCTGGGAGGAGTGATGTGGAAATTATGCAAAAAAACTACTTACTGGTTGTAGGTAGATCATACCTGGTTGGTATGATGAACTTCTTGGAAGAAAGTAGTAAACCTGCTTATCGGTTATAAACGGAGATGTCCTCACACCTGGTTGGTGTTATGGACAAATTAAAAGATTATGTTGTGAGAAGTGCTCCCCTGACTGTGTGCCACTGCTTTAAATTTTTGTGAGACCATCTTGATGAGAGCTCGAATAGCTAAGATAGGCGGGATGCCTCGGTTTTGGAACTTGGGGCTAGTATGCCCAATTTTGAAAATCTCGAACAGTGGGCCTAAGGCTAGTTGGCACGAGTAGAAGCTCGTAAACAAACATGAGTTTAAGCCATGAAAACATTAAATGAATGATATGTGTGGCCATGGTACCAAGACAGGATGGACATACTCGATGGACTGGCGGTAGTGCGACATGACAGGTCGACGGACCAATTGAGACAAACAGTTGCAGGTTGAGTTGAGGGTCGGGGTCGTTGGACCAGTGGCACCATAGATTAAATGGCTTATGTGGAAAACTATTGTTTTGTGCATGCACTAAGATACGAGACCTTCAAGACGCCCAAGAGAGGTAGTGATGCATCCTACAGTTAACTAGACGACATGGTGGAGATAAGGGCAATTTGACGTGCCAGTAGTTAGGAAAGCTCGACGTAGCTTCATGTGCATGAGACCGGGTTGGGGTCGAGATGAGATCTTTGTCCTCATATGGACACAAAATTTTCTTTATGGGATTAAGGGTCAGATGTCGTGTACATCCACTCATTCTTAGGGTAGAATTGGATGAACTTCTATCTAGGTAGCCGGTAAAGTCACTTTGATGCCACAAGTTGGTGCAGTGGGCGTGCTGCCCTACGAATGTGTGTTCCCTTCACAATGAAGGGTGTGTGTTGGTTAATAAACACAACAGTTGTTGTTAATGATGAGAAATGGCTAAGAAAATAGAGATTTTGAGGATGAAATGTTTTAAGGAAAATAAGGAGTCCGACACACTCCAAATAAGGTGAGGGCACGACGGTCCGAGCTTTCGATCTTGACAGATAGCTCTCATTTTGAGGTTCATCCTAGAATCAAGAATTGCATCAATTGATGCCGAATTGAGTTATAATTTAATCATCGAAATTCTGCTGGTTCTCTCTCTGACATTGATCGGAAATTTTAGAGGGGAGCCAAATTGGCTTATCTTTCAATCCTAGTTTGGCCGTGGGAGGGCTGAGAAAGTGTTGGGAGGGCTTGGTTTGGCCTGAGTAGGGCTCGAATTGGCCAAAATAGGGCAGCTTTGGTCCACCAGAGCTGCTTCACTATTCCATCATGCCGGCGTTTCTCCGATGATTATCGGATTGACTGGAGTTTGCTATCAGATAGCTCACTTCTCCCCGGTTCTAAAGAGTCCGACCTCTCCTTCCGAGGTTAAGAAAAATGTTCAAGTCGAAGCTCTGTTTCGAGCTTCCCCGAGAAATGGAGCAATAAAGAAAGAGAGAGAGAAGTGTTCTGGTGTGAGGAGAATAAATGGGATGACATTTTTATATAGGTATAAAATCGTGTATTAAATGGGAGAGTTTTATTACAAGTATTAATATTGTCATAAATTATTGGTATTTATTCCAATAATTTAATTTAGGTATTAATTACAATAATTAAATATATATTAATTTATGGCTATTTATAATAAGGCATACCTTCTCATAAAAAAATTTTACCAAAATTTTGGGTTATAAAAAAAAATCATACTTCCCAGGAGTTCACCCGTCCTCGCACTACTCTCAAGTAAGTATGCTTAATTTCAGAGTTCTTATGGGATCTCATTCACCTGAACCAATTTGGTTTTTTTCTTCTAATTTGTCTTAAGTTTCTTTTCCAACGTTTAATAAACCGAAATTAAGAAAAATTAGAAGAGTTAAGCAAAACTGGGAAAAGAACCGATCAAACTAAGTATGAAAACCTGATCATTTGGGAACAAGCAATTTGGAAATTTACAACTTTCGGGTGATCCAAAGGGTTCATAAAACCTTAGAAAAGAAACTTAAGACAAAGTAGAAGAGAAAAATCAAATTGGTTTAGGTGAACGGGTTTCACTAGCTAAAACCCCAACTTCCTTCATCCTTCACCTTCACCAACTTCCTTCAATTTGTATCTATTCATCCTTCACCAACTTCCTTATTGAGTTTTCCCATTTCAAACTATCGGGTTTCTCATCCACTTCTTGACTTACCGACATACTGGTGGTTTTCCTCCTTTTGGCCCTTCCTCGTGTCCAAAGGCATCCTTACTTAAGTACTTATTTTCTCGGGTCCATCCTTACTCTCTCATGACCATTTCACGATTCTTTATTCCGAGTTGATCCCTTATGGGCTTACTTGTCCATTCCTTGAATTCACCTAAAGGAGTTCCTTCGTTGGTTTCATCCTCTACCCTCGTACCTTGAAGTTGAGATTTTCCCTATTTTGAGTTGCACATCCATCCTTCTTACCATTTCTTGAAGGTTTCCTTCCTTCATATCCTTTACACCATTTTGTATTGGTACTTTCACTCACCTTAAGTCCTTCACCGACTGAAATTCCCATTCCATCCTTTATTTCCTATCCAAGTAATTTCTGATTACCAAGTCTTATTTCGTGCCCTCTACATCATGCTCAAACATCAAATTTTTAAGCTCTATTAAGTGGGCGTGTACCACAACCAGTCTTACTATTCGTGGTTGTTTCCTTTAATCACTTCTTAATTGTAGTGCATACTCTCCAAGGTTTTTTGAATATGCTTTCCTACATTTTTTATTATGGGATCCCACCCATTATCACTTGTTATGATGTCATTTGATGCTATCTTCCTACTTACCCGTTCCTCAAGTTAATCTTACTCCTTGGGCCCTCATGAGTACGCTTCACTTCCCTTGTACTTGTCTTTTAACGTTAACCTACATTTCATTTACGAGTTTAGTTTCTGATTCTCTTTTCAATTGGGTACATTACTTCTTTGTTGGGATATGTAAGCCTCTCCAGGGCTCTATTCAAAGGTAGGTTTCTTCCTCTTCGTGACATCCTTTGATGTCGTCTTCTTCTGCTTACCCTTCCTTTGGAAGTCTCACGGTCACATCCTTTGTACCCTTTCCTTATTCATATTTGTAATTACTACAAGTTTACTTGATTTGGGGAAAGTTCAAATCCTCTTTGTTTCGAGGTCTCTTAAACACCTTGCGAGAAGCTTACTTAATCCTTCTCGTGGCTCGAGTGTGACCGCCGATCTCTTTTGACCATTGATTGCTCTAAGGATTTCCTTCACCCTTCTTTTTTTGACATTCGGCCTTTTCACTTCTCCCTTTTCCATCGGGGTTTTAATCCATAATTCTCATGAGGGTCAGTTTATTTAACCACCTCGTCCCTACTGCTATACTTGTCCAATTGTCTTTAGACAATTGTCTCTCGAGTTTACTTATCCTTGATGCCCATCCTATAGCCATTTTTAGGGTGTAATCGTTACTACTTTCTGGTCCTACTTAGGGTGTCGTTTATTCTCCTTGATCATCCCATAGTTACTAGTTGCTTACTTTCATTAGGTTCCTTTGTAACTCTACTTGGTTCCTCTACTTTTCCAAAGCAGGTTACACTTTGCCATCCCGAAACATCCTTTTTGGTGTCCAACCTTCAGGGTTTATCTTCTATTGTGGAGGCATCTCCTTCCTTGTTGCTAGGTAGCTTGTAACGCTTTAAGTGAAAATTCCTCTATGTTCTGTAACTTCTCATGGTCCTTCCTTTGATTCTTATTGTATTTTGTGACCTTTCCTAATATAGTTAAGGTACAAAACTGCATTATTATTTGGGGGACATGAGATTTTTAAGTACTTGGATTTTTCTTATTTATTATCAAAGGAGGAATACACTTTTTGGGGTTTTACCTCCTCTTATGGGAGATTGTTATAATGAAGGTTGGAAAGTACCCACTATTATACTAGGATCATGAAGAGCTTCCTCAGGAGTCGGGGTTCTTGGGGTGGTATTCTTTCAGATTCCTGTAGCTGAGGAGGTGTTGCTCTTAGGGGGGATTACCCAAAATCCTTGCGATGTGGGACAATCCTTCACCATATGTCATATTCCTCTACACCTATAACAAGTTATCTTGGTACCTGTCCTTAGCAGTGTTGGGCACTTTTTTACGTAGTGTCCCCATTGTCCACACTGGTAACATGTCATTTCCTTCCATCAACCTTTGCGGTTCCTCACATACTTCGAGCATTGGGGGGCCTTTCTAGGGGATTGTTGGTGGTTCTACACTTCACCGTCCATGAGCCCGAGCTCCTTAAAGGCTTTCTTGTCAAGTCTTCTTTGCCCAAGGGTTACTCCAAGGATCCTCCTAGTATCCTAGTTCATTTCCTTATTTGGAATCGGTTTCTTCTCAGTTTCTATGGTGGCTAGGGTAGCACGTGTAAACCTCGTCCCTTAAAGTTAAGGAAACCGGGGAAAGAACCAATCAACTCGAGTGAGAAAATCTAACTGGTTCACAAACCCCAATCGTTAGGGAAAGGGCAAATTTGGAAATTTACTCATCACGAATGACCCAAAGAGTCTTAAAAACCATGGAAAGGGACTTTGGAACAATTTGGAAGATAAAACCAGACCAGTTTAGTTGAACAGGATCTAAACTGAATTGAATTGGGTTGGACTAGTTTGAACTAACATTAAACCGGTTGCTAAATTCATTTTTCTAGGTGCCTTAAATTATTCAAATTAGAGAATTGAAGCCACCATTGAATAGAAAATGAAGTCAGAAATTTTTAATTTTAAAAAACTCAGTCGAATCAAGCTTAAACTGGCCAATTTAAGCATTGAACCCAGTTTGGACCGGTTCGGAACAGTGTCGTTTTCTTCCTTTAGATGATAGCACTATTCACTCGCCGAAAAAGCTAACAGCGCTGGTGAAAGTGAAAAGTCTCTATTCAAGGCATTCCATGCCATTAATGATCACCATAAATGCACCAATTGGACAACTAGAGAGTTCACGAGCTCCCTATATAAAGAGCTACTCCTCATTCATCCTTCTCACACCCGAAAACTTCTATCTCTCTCTACTACTCCATTTTTTAGTGAAGCTCGAACCAGAGCTTTGATTTGGGCATTTTTCTGAGCCTTAGAAGGCAAGGTCAGGTTCCTTAGATTTGGGAAGAAGTCAGTTACACGATGGTAGTCTCCATTTGCTTCGAGGATCGCCGAAGAAGTGCCAGCATAATCAAACAGTGAAGCAGCTCCAACGAACTAAAGCTGCCCTGTTTCGGTCGAGCTGAAATCGGTAGAATTCAACCTTGCTCTGGCCAAAACAAACTCTCCCAATGTGCCCTCAGCCCTTAGACGAGCTCAACAGAGCTGAAAGGTAAGCTAATTTGACCCACCTCAGTCATTGCAAGTCGGAGATAGAGAGAGAAACAGTAGAATTTCACTAATGAAACTCTCTATCAATTTGAGGTCAATTATAGGGATTCTTGATCCTAAAAGATACCTCAGGAAGAGATCCATCTTTTTTGATAGAGAGATCGAATCTTCACACCTCCGACTGTAAGCTTTTCAAGCTCTCTCTCTAAGTTCAGTTTTCCATCGAAGCTCTATCTGAGCTCA
Organism: Trapa bicornis; assembly: GCA_030064425.1. NCBI lineage: Eukaryota > Viridiplantae > Streptophyta > Magnoliopsida > Myrtales > Lythraceae > Trapa > Trapa bicornis. The sequence goes on from CM057759.1 coordinate 2,757,840, forward strand.
ATTCGGACCCAAATGATGCAATTTAAAGCTCAATTGAATTAAATGAAAGCGCAAGAACTAATCCATAACTTCAATTGTAGCAAATAACCTCAATTGAATGGTCAATTTTGATGAAATCAAACTCGGCCAATTTGAAAGGGGGCGAAAATCGAGGAAATTTTTGGGGAAATTTAGAGATTTTGTAAAATTGAGGGACCAAAGTACAATTTTCTAAAATTGAGGGCTAATTGATAATGAAAAGGATGTTGGAGGACCAATTGGTCGATTTTTTAAATTAATTAGGGTCAAATTGCCATTTTTATAAAGTAGTGGCAAAATGGTAATTTCAGAAAAGTTGGGACCAAATTGGAAAATTGGGAAACATGAACCCCTTAAGTGATTTTGAGTAAATTAAGGACCCAAAGTGAACTTTTGAAATTTTGGGAATCAATTTGGATAAAATTAGAATTAGGAGCCTAAAGTCAAGGAAAAAGAACTTTAGGGACTTAAATATAATTAACTGAAAAATTGGGCATTTTTGTTCATACGTGAGTAATGAAGGCTATCATTCCAAATGTTAATAAACAAGGATGTGTCAATCGTATAGGAACATGAAGGACCGGAATGTCAACAAACATAAGCTCGCATGGAGGCAAAAAGTCGAATAAGAAGGAATATACTACGAATATTGGGTGAGTGGGTTATTCACATCATACCCGGTTGGGATGATGAGCACATCGCAAATGAAAAACCACTACTAAGTGGAATTTTAACATCATATCTGGTTGGAGTGATGTGAGAAATATACGAAAAAACTACTTATCGGTTGTAAGTAGATCATACCCAATTGGTGTGATGGACTTCTTAGAAGGAAGTAGAAAACCCAATTACTAGTTGTAAGAGGGGATCTCATCACACCCGGTTGGTGTGATGGATCAAAAATTTATTTTATTAGAAGTGATCTTCCCTAACTGTGTGTCAATGCTTAAAACTTTTGGGAGTCCTTGACGGGAGCTAGAATAGCGCATATAGACTAGAGGCCTCGATTTTGGAACTTGGGGGTTGAAATGCCCAGTTTGGAAAATCACGTACGGTGGGCCTAAGGCCAGTTGGCACGAGTAGGAGCTCGTAAACAAACATGTGATATTTATGCCATGAAAATTCTAAATGAATGGAATATGTGATTTGACCATGGTACCAAGACAGAACCGACATACTCGATGGACTAGCGGTAGTACGTCATGGCCAGATCGACGTTCCGGTCTAGACAAATAGCTGCAGGTCGAGTTGAGGGTCAAACCAATTGGACCGGTGGTACTAAAGATAAATGGCATTGTGGAAAAATTATTATTTCTGCATGCACTTCAGGTTCAGGACCATTAAGATGCCTATAGGGGGTAATGATGCGTCCTAGGGGCTACTGGACGATATGATGAAGATAAGGGTAGGTTGAAGTGCCAGTAGTTAGGGAATCTCGACGTAGCTTTATGCACATGAGACAGGGGTGGGGTCGGGATGAGGTCTCCTTCCTTATATGGACCCAAAGTATTTTTGGGTCTAAGGGTTGAGCATCAGAGATGTTCACTCAAACTTTGGGTAGATGTTAGGAACATCTATCAAGGTAGATGGTAAATACGCTTCGATCAACAAGTGGGTGTAGTTGGCATAACCGCATCTCGCGAATATGTGTGTCTACCTTCCTGATGAAGGCCATGTGTTATTTGTGAAACACACCTAATATGGAAATGGGAAAGAGGTTTTGAAAACCTTGTAAATGATTTGATAATCCTTGGAAAAGAATTGGTAAACCTTGGAAAAAAGTTTTGAAAATTGGAATTTTAATAAAAGAATATTCTTAAAGAAAATAAGAAGTTTGGCACACTTCAATTAAAGTTTTCTTTGTGAAAAAACTCATCCAACATCCATTCACTGAGTTGTCTAACTCACTCCCCTCCCTTTACCCCTTCTCAGGTAACTAAGGGAAAATAAACCCCAAGATTTTTCCTGTAGTTGAACCTATGAAACAGGTATGTAAGATTTAATATATGCAATTTTTATTAATGCTATTCTAGGAAAGATATAGGTGAAAGGATGCCTTACTACTCGTGGTTTAGAGAAGGGGAAACTCTTAATGAACCATGTGAGTGGCGGATTGCTCATGGTGATCCGACCAAACCGGGTTGGGGCATAACAACATGAGTGGTGTTAATGCATGTTTCCTCTAATACATTATTAGGACTATATAACATTGTAACTAATAGAAATAAATTTTAAAATTTCAGAAGGCTCCCAAGAGAGGAACCAAGAGAATAAGAGTTGTAGTTCCTAACACTGCCCAACAACCCCTTCCTATAGAAACTCCCTGAGAAACCTAGACAGTTCCACCATGACTAAGCTTGAAACACCAGAGATTGTACAAGGAATTCACTCGAGTGTTTGGACAGCCTAAACAAGACACCAACTCTTGAGCTGAGCCTGAGGAAGTACAATCTCATCCCTCTCATGTTAACATTCCTCCTCCAGTTGACATCCCCAAATACCTCAAAACTCTCGGATAACTAGGATGTATGCCATTCCTATGTGAGAAGGCTGTTGGAGCTGTTATGGACCGGCTAACCAGCATCAAGAAACTCATGGGGATAGTTAGGATTTCATCAGAAGATGTTGTAATCTTGGCGGAGTTTTTCCTATAAGCTAGTGCGAAGAGGTGGTGGGATAATGTCAGAAGCTTGCATGCCACTACACCCACCTAGGAGCAATTCTAGGAGAGGTATTTAGAGGAATACTTAGCTTTGCATCTGATCAATGAGAAGAAACAAGAATTCTCCCGACTATGACAAGGATCCCACACCATCTCAGAGTATGAGACTAGATTTAATGAGCTAAGACCTTTTGCTCCAGATTTTGTCGGATTAGTAGATATCTCCTAACGATTAATGGACAGTCTCAACATGTACATACAAGACCGAATGGGTGTATTAGGATGCCCCACGGATTTGGCTACCATCATTAGCATGGCCGGTGAGTGTGAGTGTCTGGTAGAGACAAGACGCCACTGGATAGAGAAGGCCGGCCGGAAGGATGAGGAAGGGCAGAATAGCTAGAAAAGTCAAAGGGCACATGTTGGGCAAAGATAGGGGATAAGAATGGGGCCCTTTAAGAGAAATGACGGTTATCATGCCCAAAAGTAGACAAGTACAACCCCACATAGGAGAAACCCCTATTGCCCTAGGTGCTGGAAAAACCATAAAGGGTTGTGTCGAGCAGGCTTCAAATGCGGACAACTCGAACACTTTGCAAAGAGTTGTCCAACCCTTCGAGGTAATACATGACAAAGTATCCATCAACCACCTCAAGTGAACTCAAGGGCACTAGACGGAAGACAAGACATTGCCACTACGTCGAGGGTACCAACCATAGTATACAACCTCACCTAGGAGGAAGCACGAAATGATCCTAGTACCATAACTAGTACTTTATCATAGCTCCTATAGACAAATATAGCAAAACATTGTACTTCACTATCATTACAATAAATAAAAGTTTCATTTCCTACAATAATAAACTTATGATGGAATACAAGTAAAAGAAAAGGACATATCCACCCAATCTCCAAAGAAAGGGAATCAAGAAGGATGGCATTTGAAGATGTCAAGAAAGTAGATTTAAGGTCAAATGCCCTCAAGGGAGAATAAAAAGGAATTTTAAGAAAGAAGGTTCAGCCCTTCGAGGTAATACATGATGAAGTATCCATCAACCACCTCAAGGAAACTCAAGGGCACTAGATGGAGAACAAGACATTGCCACTACGTCGAGGGTACCAACCATAGTATACAACCTCACCTAGGAGGAAGCACAAAATGATCCTAGTACCATAACTAGTACTTATCATAGCTCCTATAGACAAATATAGAAAAACATTGTAATTCACTATCATTACAATAAATAAAAGTTTCATTTCCTACAATAATAAACATGTGATGACATACAAGTAAAAGAAAAGGACATATCCACCCAATCTTCAAAGAAAGGGAATCAAGAAGGATGGCATCTAAAGATGTCAGGAAAGTAAATTTAAGGCCAAATGCCCTCAAGGGCAAATAAAAAGGAATTTTGGGAAAGAAGGGGAAGGATTATTCCAAGGAAGGAAACCCTAGGGAGGCATATATTTCCTAACTAAGAAGTAATGGACTAAGTGACAAAGGATGAGGAAATGAAGAACATGCTGAGGTGAAAGAACCAAGGGAAGCATACTAGGAGGACCCAAGGAGTAAGTTAAACCCAAGTAACAGGTAAGTAGGAAGATAGCAACACAGGATGTAGTGACAAGTAAGAAAGGGGTGGACTACCCATAACAAGGGAATAGAGAAAAGAACACTTGAGAAACCTCGGAAAGGTAAGCTCTCCTCTTTAGAAGTGAATAAAAGAAACGACCACCGACATCAAGATTGGTCGTGGTCCACGATCGCCTAATGTAGCCCAAAAGAGTAGACATTTAGCATAGGGTGGAATACAAGAAATAAGACCAATGGTAAAAAGTTCTTGCAGGTAGATGCCCCAATATAAAAGGTGTAAATAGATGAAAAAAGGGAACTTGTAAGAAATGTTGAGAAGGTTGAATTCGTAGCTCTCACGGTGAAAGTCTCTACTTTGAGGCACATAGTATAGAATGAAATCGTAAGAAGGGAACTTCCCAAATAAAGCAATCAACATGTAGACCAAAAGGGATCAACTTGGAATAAATAACCGTGAAATGGTCACGAGCAAGTAAGAATGGATTTAGGGAAAGGGAAAGTCCTTAAGTAAAGAATGCCACTAGGAATGAGGAAGGGCCTAAGAAGGGAAGAATCCCAGCCTATCGGTAAATCATTTGGAAACCCAATAATTGGAACCAGAAAGATCCAATAAGGATGTTTGGAAAGGACGAGTGGGTAAGGGAAACCGACATGGTTATGTAAGTTGATTGAATAACGGTAAGGGTAGTCGAGGAATACTACCAAACAAAAATAGGGATGAAATTATACGATCCTTGAAAAGTTGGAAAGTTAAGAACAACCATAACGAAAGTGTTCTAAAATTTAAAATGGTCAAAAACAGGTTCTAGAGTATGTCATGCTCTAAGGGGCATGTAATCCCAACAGTCCCGAGGAAAAATGTGACTCAGGTAAGGAAGAGTCAGTTGGTATGCATGACGAGGTCAGACATAATTTTGACCAAAGTTGTAATAAATGATAGATGAAGGAAGGGTCAAAATAGGACGAAGGGGTAATAACATTGAAGACTGTGAAAACAAGTACGGAATGCTCAGAGAAACATCGAGCTAAGGGTTTCAATGATAAAGAGAATAACTCGACACAGGAACAATTGGGCATCTTGGAACTCCCAATCCTAAAATCCTGAGTAAAGAACCTCAAGGGAAATAATTTTGCTTTAAGCAAAAAAAGATGTGAATCTAAGGATATAACCTTGAATTCACAAGTATGGTATGCTTAGCTAGGATAAGCTCCATGGAATCAGTAAGCAAAGGAAAGGAAAAGAAAATACTTAAAGTGCATGTTATAAAGGGGCTAAGTGAAAATAACTGAAATGGTTATATGACAATAAACTTCAAATTTACATCGAGGAAAAGTATTTATTGTGCAAAGGATGTGGATTAAGTTTTGGGGACAAAAGTCCTAAAAGGAGGGGAGAGTTATCAACACCATCCTTTAAAGTTGTGGAAACCGGAGAAAGAATTGGTCAACTCGAGTGAGAAAATCGAACATGTTCACAAACCCCAACCGTTAGGGAAAGGGCAAATTTGGAAATTTACACATCCCCAGTGACCCAAAGAGTCTTAAAAACCATGGAAAGAGACTTTGGGACAATTTGGAAGAAAAAACAAGACTGGTTAAGGTGAAAAGTAGGAACTCAAAGCTCGTCGCACCGTCGATGGTAAGCTTTCGAAGCTTTCTCTCTCTAAGATTAGTTTTTCGACGAATCTCCGTTTGAGCTCAATTTGAACCCAAATAACTGAGTTCAAAGCTCAATTGAATCATATGGAAGTGTAGGAAATGTCCATACATTCAATTGGAGCAAATAAACTTGATTCAATGGTCAATTTAATGAAATCAAATTTAGCCAGTTTGAAAGGGGGGAATTTGGGGAAAATTTAGGGGAAATTTGGGGATTTCATAAAATTGAGGGATCAAAGTGCAATTTTTCAAATTTAGTGCCAATTGACCATGAAAAGGATAGTGGAGGACCAATTGGTCAATTTTTGAAATTAATTGGAGTCAAATTTCCATTTTTGTAAAGTAGGGGCAAAATGGTAATTTTTGAAAAGTTGGGGACCAAATTGGAAATTTGGGAAACTTGAACCCCTTAAGTGATTTTGAGTAAATTAAGGACCCAAAGTGAATTTTTGAAGTTTTGGGACTCAATTTGGATAAAATTAGCATTAGGGACATAAAGTCAAGAAAAAAAACATTAGGGACCTAAATGCAATTAACTGAAAAGTATGGGTATTTTTGTTAATACGTGAGGAATGAAGGCTATCATGCTAAATGTTAAAAAATAAGGATGTCCCAATGATGTAGGAACATGAAGGATCGGAACACCAAGAAGGATAAGCTCGCGTGGAGGCAAAAAGTCGATTAAGAAGGAATACACTGCGAATATCACATGAGTGGGTTATTCACATCATTCCTGGTTGGGATGATGAGCACTTCGAAAATGAAAAACCACTACTATGTGGAATTTTGACATCACGCCTAGTTGGAGTGATGTGAGAAATACACAGAAAAACTACTTAACGGTTGTACATAGATCACACTCGGTTGGTATGATGGACTTCCTGAAAGGAAGTACAAAAACCCGCTTAGCGGTTGTAAGTGGAGATGTCATCACACCCGGTTGGTGTGATGGATGAAAAATTGATTTTGTTAGAAATGATCTCCCCTGACTATGTGCCAATGATTAAAACTTTTGGGAGACCTTCTTGACAAGAGCGCAATAGCTTAGATAGGGCAGAGGCCTCGGTTTTGGAACTTGGGGGTAAAATGGCCTATTTTGGAAAATCAAGTACAGTGAGCCAAGGCCAGTTGGCACGAGTAGGAGCTAATAAACAAACATATGATATTTATGCCATGAAAATTTTAAATGAATGGAATGTGTGATTTTGCCATGGTACCAAGAGAGGACTGACATACTCAATGGACTAGCGGTAGTGCGTCAAGGCTAGGTCGATGGATTAGTCTAGACAAATAGCTATAGGTCGAGTTGAGGGTCGGTGTCGTTGGACTAGTGGAACCAAAGATAAATGGAATTGTGGAAAAATAATTGTTTGTGCATGCACTTGAGATTTGGGACCATCAAGATGCCCAAGAGGGGTAGTGATGCGTTCTAGGGGCTACTAGATGACACGATGGAGATAATGGCAGATTGTCGTGCCAGCAGTCAGGGAAGCTCGACGTAGCTTCATGCGCATGAGACCGGGGTGGGGTTGGGATGAGGTCTCTGTCCTCATATGGACACGAAGTATTTTTGGGTTTGAGGGTTGAGCATTGGAGATGTTCACTCAAACTTCAGGTAGAAGTCAGGGACTTCTATCAGGGTGGATGGCAAAGACGCTCCAATCCACAAGTGGGTGCAGTCGGCATAACTACATCTCACGAATATGTGTGTGTACCCTTCCTGATGAAGGGTGTGTGTTGTTTGTGAAACACACCTAATATGGAAATAGGGATGAGGTTTTGAAAACCTTGGAAAAGAATTGGTAAACCTTGAAAAAAGGTTTTGAAAACCAAAATTTGAAGAAAAGAATAATCTTAAAGAAAATAAAAAGTTTGGCACACTCCAATGAAAGTTGTTTTTGTGAAAACTCTCACCCAACACTAATTCACTGAGTTGTCAAAATCACCCCCATCCGCTTACCCTTTTACTGGTAACCAAGGGAAAACGAACCCAAAGATTTTTCTTGTAGCGAAACCTACCAGACATGTAAACCCCACACTTTTGAGTTAAGAAAAACCGGGAAAATAACTGGTCAAACCGAGTAAGAAAACCGAGTTGGTTTACATTTGAGAACACGTAATATGGAAATTTACAACATCCGGGTGATCTAAAGGGTTCATTAAACCTTGGAAAAGAAATTTAAGAAACTTTAGAAAACAAAAACCAAATTGGTTCAGGTGAACTAGATTTAATAAGACCTTCAAAGTTAAGTGTGCATGCTTAAGAGTAGTGTGAGGATTGGTGACCTCCTGGGAAGTATGAATTTTTTTTTGTAACCCGAAATTTCGGTTAAAAATTTTTATGTACGCCTTATCATAAATAACTATAAATTAATATATATTTAATTATTGTAATTAATACTAATAATTTAATACCTAAATTAAATTATTAGAATTAATACAAATAATTGAATACCGAAATTAAATTATTGGAATTAATACCGAAATTAAATTATTGGAATTAATACCGAAATTAAATTATTGGAATTAATACCAATAATTTATGGCAATATTAATACTAGTAATAAATCTCGCCCATTTAATACACGGGTTTTATGCTTATATAAAGAGGTCATCCTCATTTCATTCTCCTCACACCTGAACACCTCTCTCTCTCTCTCTCTCTATCTACTACTTCATTTCCCGGTAAAGCTCGAACTAGAGCTTCGACTTGAACAAAGGTCGGGCTCTTTAGAACAGAGGAGAAGATAGCTATCTGATAGCAAACTCCAGTCAATCCAAGAATCGTTGGAGAAGAGCCGACATGATGGAATAGTGAAGCAACTCCGGCGGACCGAAGCTGCCCTATTTTAGCCAAGCTGAAATCGGCCATTTCAAGCCATCCTTAGACCAAACCAAGCCCTCCCAACACTTCCTCAGCCTTTCCACGACCGAATTAGGATCGAAAGGTAAGCCAATTCGGCTCCCCTTTACAATTTTCAATAGGTGCTAGAGAGAGAGTTGACCGAATTTCAATGACGAAATTCTAATCCAATTCCGCATCAATTGATACAATTCTTGATTCTAGGATGAACCTCAGGACGAGACCTATCTACCCAAATCGAAAGCTCAAATCGTCGTGCCTTCACCGGTGAGTAATCGAAGCTTTCTCTCTCTACAGTTTATTTTTCGATGAAGCTCCGTTTGAGCTCGTTCCGGCGTTAAAATCTGCAATTCAAAGTTTCTTAGAATCGTATGAACATGCAGGAACTCAATTTCAACTCCAATTTCAATAATTAGAAGTGTTTGACCAGTCAATTTGATGAAATCAAATTCGGTAGTGTTGAAGAGTTTAAATTGGTGGAAATTTTGGGGATTTTCGAAATTCAAAGGGCCAAAATACAATTTTATGAAATTAAGGGTCAATTGGGCATGAAAATAATGTTGGAGGACCAATGGAGGAATTTTAGAATTTTTGGGGCAGAACTTACCATTTTTGTAAAAGAAGGGCAAAATGGTAATTTTGGAAAAATTGGGGAACCAAATTGCAAATTTGGGAAATTAAACCCCTTTTTGGTGAAATTGAATAAATTGAGATCCCAGGATAAATTTTAAAAGTTACGGGACTCAATTTGAGGAAAAACCGACATTAGGGACTTAAAGTTAAAGAGAAATAACTTTAGGGATCTAATTGAAAATAACTAAAAGTTTGGGTTTTCTCATTCATTGGAAATGAATGAAGGCTGTTATGCCAAGTAACACGAAATACCGGGAACGCCAGCAAGGACAAGCTCACATGAATACAGAGAACCAGTCTAGTGGAATTCAAAGCATTAACGAGTGAGTGGGTTTACTAACATCATACCCGGTAGGGATGATGAGCACACCTTATAATTTAAAAACCACTTATCGGTTGTGAGTGGGTTTACTAACATCATACCTCGTTGGGATGATTAGCACAACTTAAAGTTAAAAACCACTTACCAGTTGTGAGTGGGTTTACTAACATCATACCCGGTTGGGATGATGAGCATAACTTAAAGTTAAAAACCACTCACCGGTTGTGAGTGGGTTTACTAACATCATACTCAGTTGGGATGATGAGCACAAATTAAAGATAAAAACCACTTACTGGTTGTGGGTGGAAATTTTATATCATACCCAGTAGGGGATGATAAGTAACTCAGTATAAAAATCCACTATTTAGTGGTATTTTAATTATCACCACTTAGAGAAAGTGTTGTGAAAATTATGAGGAAAAACTACTTACTAGTTGTAAGTAGATCATACCCGGTTGGTATGATGAGACTTCCTCGAAAGAAGTTGAAAACCCGTTCATCGATTATGAATGGAGATGTCCTTATGCCAGTCAGTATAATGGACAATAAAAACCTATTTTGTCGAAAGTGTTCTCCCCTGACTGTGTGCCAATGCTTAAACTATTTGGGAGACCTTCTTGACGGGAGCTCGAATAGCTCTTAGGTCGGGGGCCTCGGTTTTGGAACTTGAGGCCTAGAATGCCCATATTTTTTAAAATCTCGTACAGTGGGACCAAGGCCAGTTGGCACGAGCAGGAGCTCGTAAATGAACATGATATATGTGCCATAAAACTTAATAAAGTGAATTGTTTGGCCATGGTACCAAGATAGGACCGACATGCTCAGTCAACAAGTAGCAGTGCGACAAGACAGGCCGACGGACCAGTCAAGACAAACAACTGCGAGTTCAGTTGAGAGTCGGGGCCATTGGATCAGTGGCACCACATATTACATGGCTTGATAAGAAAATATTGTTTGTGCATGCACTGTGAGTACGGGATCATCAAGATGCCCATGAGGGGTAGTGATGCGTCCTAAGGGCATTAGACGACCTGGTGGCTATAAGGGCAGTTCGTCGTTCTAGGTGTCTATGTGAAATCTAGAGTAGCACCAAGCGCATGAGACCAGGGTGGGGACAGGATGAGGTCTCTATCCTCATACAGACACGAAGAAGTGATTTCGGGATTGTGGGTCGGATGTCACATACATCCACTCATTCCCAGGGTAGAAGTGGTTGTACTTCTATTCGGGTGGCAGGAAAAGTCGCTCTAAAGCCACTAGGGGTTCAGTAGTGATACTGACTTGCGAATGTGTGTAACCTTCATGATGAAGGATGTGTGTTGGGTGATGACACACCGGTAGCTAAGAAATAATGGAAAAACCCAAATTTTTAAATGAAGGGAGTTTTTTTTTAAAAGAAAGGAGTCTAGAACACTCCATATAAATGCTTTTCTTAAAAGTTAAAAGTAGACCTTTGAAAACCCATTCACTGAGTAGTCGTACTCACCCCCTCCCTTATATCCCTTTCAGGAAATCCCGGAAAGCCTACCTTGAAAGACCATCAACTAATATGCCTGTAAGACAGGTATGTAAAGTTTAAAATTTCATGCAGTTTTGATTATACTATTCAAGGAGATGGTGTAGGTTTAAACGATGCCTTATTCTTTACGAATTATAATAAGGGGAAACCCTTTAATAAATCGGGAGAGTGGCGGGTTGTTCACGGGGATCTGACCAAACTGGGTTGGGGTGTGACAAGACAGGTATGTCAGATTTAATATATTCAATTTTGATTAATGCTATTCCAAGAAAGATTCAAGTTAAAGGACGCCTTACTCCTTGTGTTTAGAGAAGGGGAAGCTATTAACAAACCGTGTGAGTGGCAGGTTGCTCACGGGGATCCGATCAAACCGTGTTGGGGCATGACGTGACGGGTTTGTTTGGCTACTTTTTCTTTTTCATTCTTATGTTATATAGTCTCGGTATTGTATTCGAGGAAACATGCTCTGATACCACTTAAGTTGTCACACGCTGACCCAGTTTAGTCAGAACTCCATGAACAACCTGCCACTCCCCTTTGGTGTAGGAAGAGTCACCACTTCTCAATGTCATCAGGAGTTAGGCGTAATTTCTTCCCTTGATCCCTAAAACAGCATTATACAAAACTCGATAGTTTAAGCCTTTACCTACTTGCTGTATGGCTTGATCTCGAAATATCTTTATTAGTCACCTGCTTTCCTGAAAAAGGTATAATGGGAGGGGTGAGTTTCTACAACTTAGTGAGTAGGGGTTGGGGAGTGAGTTTTTAAAACAAATAGTTTATCAAAGTTTTTTATCCTTTTAGTTTACTGTGATATGAGTTCATCTCTTTTTAGCACTTCCCCTTGCTCGGGAAGTGTTTAGCAAACATTCATACGCCCTTTCTATCATAGAAAGGGATCCCATGTAAACCCCACACTTTTGAGTTAAGTTAAACTGGGAAAGAACCGGTTAAACCAAGTAAGAAAACCGAGCCGGTTTACAAACCCGATCATTTGGGAATAAGCAATTTGGAAATTTACAACTTCTGGGTGATCCAAAGGGTTCATTAAACCTTGGAAAAGAAACTTAAGACAAATTAGAGGAGAAAAATCAAATTGGTTCAAGTGAACGAGAATCCATAAGAACTCTAAAGTTAAGTGTGATTGCCCGAGAGTAGTGTGAGGATGGGTGACCTCTTGAGATTTATGGACCTCCTGTGAGGATACACAGTTTTACACCTATATAAAGAGGTCATCCCCATTCATTCTCCACACACCCAAACACTTCTCTCTCTCTCTACTGCTCCATTTCCCGGTGAAGCTCGAACTAGAGTTTCGACTTGAACAAAGGTCGGACCCTTTAGAACCGGGGAGAAGACAGCTATCTGGTAGCAAACTCCAGTCAATCCGAGAATTGTTGGAGAAGCACCGGCACAATGGAATAGTGAAGTAACTCCAACGGACCGATGCTGCCCTATTTCGGTCAAGCTGAAATCGGCCATTTCAAGCCCTCCTCGGGCCAAACCAAGCCTTCCCAACACTTCCTCAGTTCTTTCTCGGCCGAATTAGGAGCGAAAGATAAGCCAATTCGGTTCCCCTTTACAATTTCAGATCATTGTTAGAGAGAGAGTCGGCTGAATTTCAATGAAGAAATTCTAATCCAATTCGACATCAATTGATGTCATCCTTGATCCTAGGAAAAACCTTTGAAGGAGAGATATCTGCCTAGATTGAAAAGCTCCACCGCCGCGCCCTCACCGGTGAGGAATCAAAGCTTTTTCTCTCTATAGTCTGTTTTCTGATAAATCTCCGTTTGAGCTTGTTCCAGCGTTAAAATTTGTGATTCAAAGTTCCTTAGAATCATATGAACATGTAGAAACTCAATTTCAAATCAAATTTCAACAATTTGAGGTGTTTGATTGATCAATTTGATGAAATCAAATTTGGCAGTGTTGAAGAGTTGAAATTGGAAAAAAAAAGGTTGGGAAAATTGGGGATTTTTGGAAATTTGAAGGACCAAAATATAATTTTCTAAAATTAAGGGTTAATTGGTCATGATAAGAATATTAGAGGGCCAATTGATAAATTTTAGAATTTTTGGGGAAAAATTTTACCATTTTTCTAAAGAAGGGGCAAAATGGTAATTTTAGGAAAATTGAAGGACCAAATTGGAAATTTGGGAAATTAAACCCCTTTGTGTGAAATCAAATAATTTGAGGTCCTAAGATAAATTTTAAAGGTTTCGGGACTCGAATTTAGGAAAAACCTGGCAATAGGAACATAAAGTTAAAGAAAATTAACTTTAGGGACCTAATTGCAAATATATGTAAAGTTGGGTTTTCTCATTCATTTGGAACGAATGAGGGCTATTAGGCCAAAGAATAATGAACAATTATGTTCATCTCATGTAGGAGAACGAGACATCGGGAACGCCAGTCGAGGTCCAGCTTGCTAAGGATAGAACCCAACTAAGTGGAATTTCACTGCACTATCGGGTGAGTGGGATTATATATCATACCCGGTTGGGGATGATAAGTGCCTTGATATAAAAATCTACTGTTTAGTGGTATTTTAATCATCACCACTTAGAGAAAGTGATGTGAAAATTTTGCGAAAAAAAAACTACTTACCGGTTATAAGTAGATCATACCCGGTTGGTATGATGAGACTTCTTCGAAGGAAGTTGAAAACCCGTTCATCGGTTATGAATGGATATGTCCTTATGCAATTGCTTAAACTATTGTCGGAAGTGAAAACCTATTTTGTCGGAAGTGTTCTCCCCTGACTGTATGCAATTGCTTAAACTATTTGGGAGACCTTCTTGACAGGAGCTCGAATAGCTCTTATAGGCCGAGGGCCTCGGTTTTAGAACTTGTGGGCTAAAATGCCCAGTTTTTGAAAAATTCGAACAGTGGGCCATAGGCCAATGGACACAGGCAGGAGCTCGTAAAAGAACATGATATATATATATGTGCCATTAAAACTTAATAAGTGAATTGTTTGGTCATGGTACCAAGGTAGGTCCGACATACTCAGTAAACTAGTAGCAGTACGACATGACCGGTCTTCGGACCAGTCAAGACAAACAGCTACAGGTTGAGTTGGAGGTCGCGACCGTTGGGACAAATGGCACCACTTATTACATGGTATTTTAAGAAAACTTTGTTTGTGCATGCACATGAGTACGGGATCATCAAGACGCCCATGAGGGGTAGTGATGTGTCCTAAGGGCCCTGGACGACCCGGTGAGTATAAGGGCAGATCGTCGTTCCAGGTGTCTGTGCGAAATTTGGAGTAGCACAAAGCGCATGAGACTGGAGTGGGGACAGGATGAGGTCTCTATCCTCATATGGACATGAAGAAGCGATTTTGGGATTGTGGGTCGGATGTTGCGTACATCCACTCATTTCCAGGGTAGAAGTGGTCGTACTTCTATCCGGGTGGTAGGAAAAGTCGCTCCGAAGCCACTAGCGGGTTCAGTAGTGATACTGACTTATGAATGTGTGTAACCTTCATGATGAAGGATGTGTGTTGGGTGACGACACACCGATAACTAAGAAATAATGGAAAAACACAAATTTTTAAATGAACTAATTTTTTAAAAGAAAGGAGTCTGGCACACTCCATATAAATGTTTTTCTTGAATGTTAAAAGATTTGAATCCCATTCACTGAGTAGTTGTACTCACCCCCTCCCTTATACCCCTTTCAGGAAGTCCTGGAAAGTCGAACCTTAAAGGACTTGTGCAATTAAATGCCTGCAATATAGGTACAACTAATTTAAATTACTATGCAGTTTTGATTTATGATATTCCTGGAAAAAGGTGCAGGTTAATGCCTTACTCTTTATGATTTATAATATAAGGGAAAACCATTTAGTAAATTGGGAGAGTGGCGGGTTGATCACAGGGATCCAACCAAATCGGGTCGGGGCGTGACAACTAGAATGGTATTGAGCCTATTTCCTCGAATGCATAGTAAAGACTAGAAAATATAGTAACTAATAGCGTTATTTTTAAATTTGACAGAATGGCTCCGAAGAAAGGAACCAAGAGAACTAGGGTTGCCGTCTCCAACACCGCCCAACCACCCCTACCCGTAGAAACTCCCAGAGTAGCCTAGACAACTCCTCCTAGACTCAACAGGGAGCATCAAAGATTGTACGAGGAGTTCACCTGTGTATTTGGCCAACCTAACCTTACTCCTGAGGCAAGTACCAACTCACAAGCTGAGCCCAAGTGCAATCCCACCCTCTCCCTGCTAATCCAACCACTCCAACGGACATACCTAGAAATCTCAAAACTCTCCGACAACTAGGATGCAAACCCTTCCTCGGAGAAAAGGATGATGGGACCGCCATGGACTGGCTGGCCAATATCAAGAAGTTAATGGGAATTGTCCGAATACTGCCAGATGATAAGGTGATCCTGATGGAATTCTTCCTGGAAGGGAGTGCTAGATGGTGGTGGGATAATGTATGAAATATACATGTCGCCGCCCCCACTTGGGAGGAATTTTAGGAAAGATACTCGGGAGAATACCTGGCACCCCACCTAATAAATGAGAAGAAATAAGAATTCATCCGACCTTTGCAAGGGCTTAGTTCCATAGCAGAGTATGAAATAAAATTTAACAAGTTAAGACCCTTTGCTCCTGACCTAGCTGGACCAGCTGACATATACCAAAGGTTTGTGGACGGTCGCAACTTGGATATTCGAGACCGTATGGGAGTACTGGGATGCCCCACAGACCTAGTAGCTGTAATTAGTATGGCTCATGAATGTAAGCGACTGGTACAGACCCGAGTCATCGAATGGAGCAGACGACTAAAAAGGGGGATAAAGATTCAAACTGTCAAGGAGGACGAAGAGAATATACCAGTTTAAGGGGAGGAAACAAAAAGGTATTGCAATGGAGAAGGAACATGCCTCCACCCCTTCCCAGAGTAGTCCCTACCTTACCCTAAGGGAACCCTCGCTGTCCGAAGTGTCAAAGGAATCATGAGGGAGCATGCCATGCATGTTTCGCCTGCGGACAAGCGGGACACTTTGTGAAGGATTGTCCTACTCTTAGGGAGAACAGACAGAAAAATACTCTTGGACCACCTCAAGGAAACTCCAGGAACCCCAAACTAGAAGCTACAACAAGAGTATACAACCTCACTTAGGAGGAGGCTAGAGGAGACCCTAGCACTGTAGCGGGTACATCCCAAAACCCTACCAACTAGTCCAAAAGAGTCATGTAAACTGAACGTCTTTTAAATTAATAAAAAGAATTCATTCTAAAATATACGTTTCTTAAATCAGGTTACATACAGCTGTGGGGACAACCAGTTTATGCTTTATTTGACTTTGGAGTAGAACGATCATTTATCAAGGAAGAGTTGGTTTCTAAGATACCCCTGGAGCTCACTCCTCTTGTACAAAGCCTTAACATCCTTACACCCTTAGGAGAAGGTCTGAATAGAAATAAACAACTAAAGGGGTGTGAGATAAAAATTGGAGGAATCAAACTTGAAGCTAACTTGATTCTATTACCTTTAAGAGAAGTGGAAGTAATCTTGGGGATGGACTGGCTGAGTAATCATCAAGCAAGGATGGACAGACTGTAGAAGGAAGACAGTAACTTTCCATACCTCCAAGACTAAGGGACTAAAGTTCCAGGGAGATAAAAGAAAAAGTGAAGTAACATTTGTGTCCCACCTAAAGGTTCAAAAGATGATTCAGAAAGAATGTACAGTTGTGCTGGCCATGGTGGTAAATGAGGATTTTGAAGAAAAGAAAATGGAAGACATTCCGATAGTCAAGCATTAACCAGAAGTTTTTCCAGAAGAGCTACATGGACTACCTCCAAGTCCCCAAGTGGAGTTTACTATAGAAATAACCCCAGGAACCAACCCCATATCCCAAGCCCCATATCGCATGGCTCTGGCAGAACTGAAAGAACTAAAGGAACAACTGGACAAATTATTAGAAAAGGATTTCGTACGTCTAAGTTAGTCTCCATGGGGTGCTCCTGTTTTATTCGTAAAGAAAAAGGATGGGAGTATGAGACTATGTATTGACTATAGGAAGCTAAATCAGGTCACCATCAAGAACCGATACCCACTCCCAAGGATAGATGATTTGTTTGATCAGTTAAAAGGAGCAGCATACTTCTCAAAAATAGATCTTCGATCAGGCTACCACCAACTAAGGATTAGAGAAGAGGACATCCCTAAGACGGCGTTTCAATCCAGATATGGACATTATGAATTTCGAGTGATGCCATTCGGATTGACAAATGCCCCAGCAGCTTTCATGGACCTGATGAACCACGTGTTCCAACCTCATCTGGACAGGTTCGTGATAGTATTCGTAGATGATATCCTTATATACTCACGAACCAGGTCGGAACACGAAGAGCATCTGGCAATTACATTGGAAATCTTGAAGAAAAACCAATTATATGCAAAGTTTTCCAAGTGTGAATTCTGGTTGCAAGAAGTAAGATTCTTAGGGCACATCATATCTAAGGACGGAGTTAAGGTGGATCTAGCCAAGGTGGAAGCTATATCAGAATGGAAAGCTCCAAGGAATCCTACAGAAATTAGAAGTTTCTTAGGATTGGCAGTATACTATAGGCGGTTTGTGCAAGACTTTTCTAAAATAGCAACTCCTCTAACTCGACTCACCAGGAAGGGAGTTCAGTATAAATGGGATGAGGATTGTGAAAAGTCTTTTCAGGAGTTAAAGACTCAACTAACGACCGCACCGGTACTCTCCTTACCCGATCCTACTGCAGGAGAGTACACAGTCTATAGTGATGCCTCGGGACAAGGACTGGGATGTGTTTTAATGCAACGAGGGAATGTTATCGCGTATGCCTCGCGACAACTGAAGATACATAAGAGAAATTACCCGACTCACGACTTGAAATTAGCTGCAATAGTGTTTGCCTTGAAGATATGGCGACACTACCTTTACGGGGTTAAATGCAGGATATACACAGATCACAAGAGCCTTAAGTACATCCTAACTCAGAAGGACTTAAATCTTAGTCAGAGGAGATGGCTAGAATTAGTGAAGGACTATGATCTTGTGATAGAATACCACCCCGGAAAGGCAAATGTGGTAGCAGATGCCTTAAGTCGCAAGTATCAAACTAAGGCGACACAAGTCAAGACAAGCTACTTACCTTTGTTGCAACAATTAGGAAGAATGGAAGTGAGTCTGAGGATGGACCAACAGGAAAAATGCTTGGTGGTGAATGTAGCGATAAGGCCCAATCTAACCGAGGATATAAAGGCCCAACAAAAGATTGATAAAGAACTTCAGTCCTACTTGGATTCAACTAACAGAGAAAGGAAACCGGACTACGATTTGTGAGGTGACGGAGTACTGACCTATAAGGGTAGGGTATGTGTGCCTCAAGACAAGGAGTTACGGAGATTAATATTGAAAGAGACACATGATTCAGTGTATGTTATGCATCCGAGCAGTACTAAAATGTACCGCACCCTCAAACAAGGATACTGGTGGAAGGGTATGAAGAGGGACATTGCGGAATATGTAGCACGATGCTTGTCCTATCAACAGATAAAAGCAGAGCATCAGAAGCCATCAGGACTACTACAACCCTTACCAATTCCAGAATGGAAATGGGAACACATTACCATGGATTTCGTCACAAGCCTGCCGGTGACCAGAAAAGGTCGAGATGCAATTTGAGTAATTGTGGATAGATTGACCAAATCAGCTAATTTCCTTCCTATAAGAGTGACGGACAAAGTAGAACAGCTGTCCATCCTATACATGAAGGAAATAATAAGACTCCATAGTGTCCCGATGAGTATAGTATCGGATAGAGATCCGAGATTTACTTCAAGGTTTTGGCCGAGTCTGCAAAACGCCATGGAAACCAAACTCCACATGAGTACGGCATTTCATCCTCAAACAGATGGTCAGTCTGAGCGAACCATCCAAACCTTGGAAGACATGCTAAGGGCATGTGTACTCACCATGAATAAAAGCTGGGAGGAATACTTATGCCTAATGAAATTTGCATATAATAATAGTTATCAGGCCAGTATCCAGATGGCTCCCTATGAAGCCCTTTATGGATGACCCTGTCATACCCCCTTTGTTTTGGGAAGAAGTCGGTGAAAGGAAGTTAGAGAAAACTGAGATAATAGAGGATACCACAGAGAAGATAAAATTAACAAGGAGTCGTCTTAAGACTGCACAAGATAGGCAGAAGAGTTATGCAGACAATCGAAGGAAGGATTTGGAGTTCGAAGTGGGTGATCAGGTATTCCTCAAAGTATCTCCATGTAGAGGAATACTTAGGTTTCAACAAAGAGGAAAGTTAAAACCTAGATATATCGGTCCATATCCCATTATTCAAAGGATAGGACCAGTAGCAAATAAATTAGAACTGCCTCCTGATTTGCAGAGAATACATGACGTATTCCACATTTTAGTACTTCGAAAATATCGGCCTGATCCTAGTCACGTACTGGACTGACCTCCAATGGAATTGGAAGAGAACCTGACTTATCAGACAGAGCCGGTACAAATCACCAACCGGAGAGACAAGAATTTAAGGAACAAGAAAATCCCTATGGTGAAGGTGTTGTGGCAAAACGGACCCATACAGGAAGAGACATGGGAAACTGAGTCTCTAATGAGGGATAGTTATCCTCAGTTATTTAACGTGTAATTGTTTTGGGGACAAAACCCCTAAAAGGAGGGGAGAGTTATAAAACCCGCATTTTTGAGTTTAGGAACCGGGAAAAGAACCGGTCAAACCGAGTAATAAAACCAAGCCGGTTTACAAACCCGATCATTTGGGAATAAGCAATTTGGAAATTTACAACTTACGAATGATCCAAAGGGTTCATAAAACCTTGGAAAAGAAACTTAAGACAAATTAAAATAGAATAACTAAATTGGTTTAGGTGAACGAGATTCCATAAAAACTTTGAAGTGAAGTGTGCTTGCCTAAGAGTAGTGTGAGGATGGGTGACCTCTTAGGAAGTAAGATTTTTTTGTAACCCGAAATTTCGGTCACAAATTTTTATAGGAACGTACGCCTTATCATAAATAGGCATAAATTAATACATATTTAATTAATGTAATTAATACCAATAATTTTATACCTAAATTAAATTATTAAAATTAATACAAATAATTTAATATTGAAATTAAATTATTGGAATTAATATCAATAATTTATGGCAATATTAATACTAGTAATAAATCTCTCCCATTTAATACAGGATTTTACACCTAGAGGTCATCCCCATTCATTCTTCTCACACTCGAACACTTCTCTCTCTCTCTCTCTCTCTACTGCTCCATTTCCTGGTGAAGCTCGAACTAGAGTTTCAACTTGAACAAAGGTCGGGCTCTTTAGAACTGGGGAGAAGACAGCTATCTGGTAGCAAACTCCAGTCAATCCGAGAATCATTGGAGAAGCACCGGTATGATGAAATAGTGAAGTAGCTCCAACGGACCGAAGCTGCCCTATTTTGGTCAAGCTGAAGTCGGCCATTTCAAGCCCTCCTCAGGCCAAACCAAGCCTTCCCAACACTTCCTCAGTTCTTTCTCGGCCGAATTAGGAGCGAAAGATAAGCCAATTCGGTTCCCCTTTACAATTTCAGATCATTGTTAGAGAGAGAGTCGGCTGAATTTCAATGAAGAAATTCTAATCCAATTCGACATCAATTGATGTCATCCTTGATCTTAGGAAAAACCTTTGAAGGAGAGATATCTGCCTAGATTGAAAAGCTCCACCGCCACGCCCTCACCGGTGAGAAATCAAAGCTTTTTCTCTCTATAGTCTGTTTTCTGATGAATCTCCGTTTGAGCTCGTTCTAGCGTTAAAATATGTGATTCAAAGTTCCTTAGAATCGTATGAACATGTAGGAACTCAATTTCAACAATTTGAGGTGTTTGATTGATCAATTTAATGAAATCAAATTTGGCAGTGTTGAAGAGTTGGAATTGGAAAAAAAAGGTTGGGGAAATTAGGGATTTTTGGAAATTTGAAGGACCAAAATGTAATTTTCTAAAATTGAGGGTTAATTGGTCATGATAAGAATATTAGAGGGCCAATTGATAAATTTTAGAATTTTTGGGGCAAAATTTTCCCATTTTTCTAAAGAAGGGGCAAAATGGTCATTTTTGTGAAAATTGAAGGACCAAATTGGAAATTTGGGAAATTAAACCCCTTTGTGTGAAATCAAATAATTTGAGGTCCTAAGATAAATTTTAAAGGTTTCGGGACTCGAATTTAGGAAAAACCTGGCAATAGGAACTTAAACTTAAAGAAAATTAACTTTAGGGACCTAATTGCAAATATATGTAAAGTTGGGTTTTCTCATTCATTTGGAACGAATGAGGGCTATTAGGCCAAAGAATAATGAACAATTATGTTAATCTCGTATAGGAGAATGAGACATCAGGAACGCCAGTCGAGGTCCAGCTTGCTAAGGACAGAACCCGACTAAGTGGAATTTCACTGCACTATCGAGTGAGTGGGATTATATATCATACCCGGTTGGGGATGATAAGTGCCTCGGTATAAAAACCCACTATTTAGTAGTATTTTAATCATCACCACTTAGAGAAAGTGATGTGAAAATTTTGCGAAAATAAAACTACTTACCGGTTGTAAGTAGATCATACCCGGTTGGTATGATTAGACTTCTTCGAAGGAAGTTGAAAACCCGTTCATCGATTATGAACGGAGATGTCCTTAAACCAGTTGGTATAATGGACAGTGAAAACCTATTTTGTCGGAAGTGTTCTCCCCTGACTTTGTGCAATTGCTTAAACTATTTAGGAGACCTTCTTGACGGGAGCTCGAATAGCTCTTATAGGTCGGGGACCTTGGTTTTAGAACTTGAGGGCTAAAATGCCCAGTTTTTGAAAAATTCGAACAGTGGGCCATAAGCCAATGGACATGGGCAGGAGCTCGTAAAAGAACATGATATATATATATATATATATATATGTGCCATTAAAACTTAATAAGTGAATTTTTTGGTCATGGTACCAAGGCAGGTCCAACATACTCAGTCAACTAGTAGCAGTGCGACATGACCGGTCTTCGGACCAGTCAAGACAAACAGCTACAGGTTGAGTTGGAGATCGCGACCATTGGGACAAATGGCACCACATATTACATGGTAATTTAAGAAAACTTTGTTTGTGCATGACATTAGTACGAGATCATCAAGACGCCCATGAGGGGTAGTGATGTCTCCTAAGGGCCCTGGACGACCCGGTGAGTATAAGGGCAGATCGTCGTTCCAGGTGTCTGTCCGAAATTTGGAGTAGCACAAAGCACATGAGACTGGGTGGGGACAAGATGAGGTCTCTGTCCTCATATGGACACGAAGAAGCGATTTCGGGATTGTGGGTCGGATGTCGCGTACATCCACTCATTTCCAGGGTAAAAGTGGTCGTACTTCTATCCGGGTGGCAGGAAAAGTCGCTCCGAAGCCACTAGCGGGTTCAGTAGTGATAGTGACTTGCGAATGTGTGTAACCTTCATGATGAAGGATGTGTGTTGGGTGATGACACATCGATAACTAAGAAATAATGGGAAAACATGAATTTTTAAATGAACTGATTTTTGAAAAGAAAGGAGTCTGGCACACTCCATATAAATATTTTTCTTGAAAGTTAAAAGATTTGAATCCCATTCACTGAGTAGTTGTACTCACCCCCTCCCTTATACCCCTTTCAGGAAGTCTGGGAAAGCCGAACCTTAAAGGTCTTGCGCAATTAAATGCATGCAAGATAGATACAACTAATTTAAATTACTATGCAGTTTTGATTTATGATATTCCTAGAAAAATGTGCAGGTTAACGCCTTACTCTTTAGGATTTATAATATAAGGGAAAACCCTTTAGTAAATCAGGAGAGCGGCTGGTTCATCATGGGGATCCGACCAAACCGGGTCGGGGCATGACAAGTGGCACCATAGATTATATGGCATAATGTAAAAATACTAATTATGCATGCACTTTGATTATGAGTCTATCAAGATGCCCAAGAGGATAGTGGTGCGTCCTAAGGGCCCTAGATGACTTGGTGGGTATAAGGGCAGTTCATCAGACCAAGTGACCATGCAAAATTTGGAGTAGTATCAAGCGCATGAGAGCGAGGTGGGGACGGGATGAGGTCTCTGTCCTCATGCATACACGAAGTATTTTTGGTCTGAGGGTAGGACATTAAGGACATTCACTCAGACTTCAGGTAGAAGTCAGAGACTTCTATCAGGGTGGATGGTGAAGACGCTCCGATCCACAAGTGAGTGCGGTCGGCGTAACTGCATCTTGCGAATGTGTGTGTGATTGACCTTCATGATGAAGGATGTGTGTTGGGTGATGACACACCGTGATTAATAAGAAATGGTGAAAAACTAAAATTTTTAAAGTGGGGAAAATCTAAAGGAAATTAAGGAGTCTGGAACACTCCAACTTGAAAATGTCACCTTCGGTAGGGTAAAGGTTTTAAAAACTAATATTTGAGGAAAGAATATTCTTAAAGGAAATAAGGAGTTTGGTACACTCCGATTAAAGTTGTTTTGTTTATGAAAACTCACTACAACCCCCACTTAGTTATAGAACTCACTCCATCCCAATTACCCCTTTCATGAAACCAAGGGAAAACCAATCATAAAGACTTCCCTGTATAGGAACTATAAAATTAGGTATGTCTATTTTTAGTTTTGTATAATGTTATTCTAGGGAAGGTAAAGGTTTAAAGGATGCCTTACTCCTCTCGGGTTTAAAAGAGAGGAAACCCTTAGTAAATTAGGAAGAGTGGCGGGTTGCTCATGGGGATCCGACCAAACCGAGTCGGGGCATGACAATCTCGATTAATGGGCCCTAGGCCAGTTGGCACAAGCAAGTGCTTGTAAAAAAAATGATTTATATGCCATGAAAACTTAAGTAAATGAATTGTTTGGCCATGGTACCAAAATAGGACT
Organism: Trapa bicornis; assembly: GCA_030064425.1. NCBI lineage: Eukaryota > Viridiplantae > Streptophyta > Magnoliopsida > Myrtales > Lythraceae > Trapa > Trapa bicornis. The sequence continues at coordinate 2,782,074 of CM057759.1, forward strand.
AACATACTCAGTCAACTAGCAGCAGTGCAACATGACAGGTCTACGGACTAGTCAAAACAAACAACTGCAGGTTGAGTTGAGGATCGGGGCCATTGAACCAGTGGCACCACAGATTATATGGCAACATGTGAAAAATGTTGATTGTGCATGCACTATGTTACAAGACCTTCAAGACGCCCAAGAGGGGTAGTGATGTGTCCCAAGGCCCTAGGCGACCTGGTAGATATAAGGACAGTTGGTCATACTAGAAGTCTTGCGATGCTCGATGTAGCTTCAAGTGCATGAAACAGGGGTGGGATCAGGATGAGGTCTCTGTCCTCATACGACACGGAGATTTGTTATGGGATTGAGGGTTGGATGTCGCGAACATCCACTCATTCTCAGGGTAGAAGTGGATGTGTTTCTATATAGGTAGCCGGTAAAGTTGCTCCGACACTACAAATGGGTTCAGTGGATGGGCTTGCCTATGATTGTGTGTTTTACCTTCATGATGAAGGGTGTGTGTTGGGTGATGATACACCGTGGTAATAAGATATGGTGATAAAAACTGAAATTGAAAATGAAAGGTTTTTAAAAGAAAATAAGGAGTTTGGCACACTCCGAATCAAACATTTTTCTAAAAGTTAAACTTTGAAAACCCATTCACTTAGTCATTATACTAACCCCCTCCCTTATACCCCTTTCAGGTAAACCCGGAAAGCATACCCTAATAACCACCAGTTAACGCACCTGTAAGACAGGTATGAATAGTTTAAAACTTTGTGCAGTTTTGATTTATGATATTCCACGAAAGGTGCAGGTTTAAAGGACATCATACTCCTCACGGTTTATAAACAAGGGAAACCCTTAGTAAATTGGAAGAGTGGCGGGTTGATCATGGGGATCCGACCAAACTGGGTCATGGCGTGATAGACGAGGCTGCCAAAACCCTGAGTGCTGAGACACCTAGCTCTAAGACAACACTAGAGATGTGTTGGTTGTGGTAGAGTGTTCACGTGACTTCCACACTCTAGTTTTCTAGTTTGGTATCATCTAAGTGGTGGTACACTCCAGGGTTTGTTGTCGTGTTTAAGGTCTAAGTAGACTAGGATGAGGTATGGGTCAAGAGTAGCTCAAAAGTGCCAGTCGAGTTTATGTAATCACTTGTTTGTGGGGCATGAGTTCCCATTATATGCAAGTTTTCAAAATGTATTTCTGGTTAGGAAAAACTAAAATGGGAAAACTGAGGATAACCCAACCATAGCATAGACTACGAGTCGGATAACCCGAGACCGATGTCTCTAGGGGCAAAGTAAACCACATGACTTAGAATGTTAAGTACGAGTAATACAATATGTCACGCCCCGACCCGGTTTGATCAGATCCCCGTGAGTAACCTGCCTCTCCCTTGGTTCAAGTGAGTTTTCCCCTTTTTTAAACCAAGAGGTGTTAGGCAAAGTTTCAAATCTTGTTCCTTGGAATAGCATAAATCAAAACTAAAGCAAGCTTAAAAAAACTTTATGCATACCTGACAGGGGATACATCTTCTCGTTCTCTCTAAGTTGATCTCCTTACTCCTGAAAAGGGGTAAAGAGAGGGGGTGAGTTTCTAAACCTGAGTGAGTGTGTGTTGGGTGTGAGTTTTAAAAAATGCTTTATTTATCAGAAACATGCCAAGGTTTAACATTTCCTTTTTAAGGATTTCCTCAAACTCAAATCTCAAAACCTTTTTCCCCACTTTTATATGAGGTGTGTTTAGCTCTCTTAGCCCATCCCCTTGCCTTAGGAGGCATTTAGCAAACAAATGCACGCCCTTCATCAAGAAGGGTACACACATTCGTAGGCTAGTCCCAAACTGCACCCACTTGGGGATCAGCGTGACTTTGTTGTCCACCCTGATAGAAGTCCCAAACTTCTACTCTGAGTCTAAGTGGACATCCTAGATGTCCGATCCTTAGACCCCAATGCCACTTCATGTTCGTATGAGGACAGAGACCTCATCTTGACCCCACCCCGGTCTCACGTTCAAGAAGCTCACAGAAATTCATGACTAACTAGCATGACAAATTGCCCTTATCACCACCATGTCGTCCAGCAACCCTTGGAACCCATCATTACCCCTAGGGTGTCTTGGTGGTCCCGTACCTTAAGTGCATGCACAAACAAGTGTTTTCATGATTAAGCCATTCTCTTTTGTGCCAACGGTCCAACGACCCCGACACTCAACCCAAGCTACAGCTATTTGTCTAAACTAGTCCATCGACGTAGCCCTGATGAACTGTTGCCAGACCATTGAGCATTATCAATCTTAACTTGATACCATGGTAAATCACACAAACATTTCCATTTGATTTCTTCAAATTGGCCATTCAATAGGGGTTATTTCTTCAAATTGATGATATGCATTAGTTTCTACACCTCTCTATAATTCAATTGCACTTTAAATTGTAGGATTTGGGTTAGGAACAAGCTCAAATGGAGCTTCGCCAAAAAACTGAACATAGAGAGAGAAAGCTTCGAATGCTTGCCATTGGGGGAATGGAAATCTGAGTTCTTGATCGGGGTAGATAGCTCTTGTCCACAAGTTGCTCCTAGGATCAATAATTGGGGAAATTTATGTCAAGATTAGGGGAATTTGGTCGAAGAATTCTGTCACTTTCTCTCTCTAGAACTAGACTGTAACGACGGAGAAGGGTCGAATTAGTTTACTTTTTGCCTTTGTAGAGGTTGTGTGGTGGCTGTGAGGGCTATGGGAAGGCTTGATTTGGTCGCATGAGGTTAGAATTAACCAAATTCTGATCGACCAAAATAGAGCAGCTTCAGACCACTGGAGCTGCTTCACTGTTTGAGCTCGTTGGCGCTTCTCCGCTATCCTCAGGTCGGTTGGAGGTAGGCATTAGGTAGCTGAATTTCTCCCAAGTCTGTATGACCCGAATTTGGCCTCTAAGGCTAGAAGAAGTACCCAAATCGGAGCTTTGGTTCGAGCTTCATCGGAGAACAGAGCACTTTAGAGAGAAGAGAGAATTGAGGTGTGTGGAGGTTGAACGGAGGGGAGCTATTTATATAGGGAGCTCGAGGACCCTCTGCCCGACCAGTTTCCATACTGGTCATGCTTACCTTGATCAAAAATTGCCTAAATCGGAGAAAATTTCCATTTTTCTGAAAATGAAAGATTTTCTTTCCTTGATGAACAATGTCATTGGACGGAGGAGGAAGATGGCACTTTTCCGTACATGCGAGCTTCGCACGTGCGGGCCAGCCATATGTCAACACAAGATCGGTCGGTCCAACTAACATGGCGATCCAACTTAGTTGCTACGTCGGCTGTTGACTGGTTAACTGGAAACGTGGCAGTCGCTGATTGGTCCATCATGCTAACATGGCGATTTGAATCAGTCGGCATGTTATCCGTTGTCCGTTAACCGGACACGTGGTAGCCTCTCATTCCGGTCGTGTTTGTGTGGCTGCTAACTAGGCACTTGTTGACCATTGATCGGCTAACAAAGCTCACCTTGCCATGTGTCGCACTATAATTGGGCACACGTGTACTGACTGGGTGTTGACTAGCCAGCGGTCCATTGACCGGCCCGGTCCAACCGGGTTCAATGACCAGAAAGTGAAAATCGATCTGCTCATGCCTGATTTGACCAGTTCTGTCGAAATTAAAATTTTCTAAATTTATCTAAATTTATTTTCTATTCAATGGCGGCCTTAAATTCTCAAATTAATCATTTTAATCCACCAAGAAAAATGAATTTAATGACTGGTTCATATATAGTCCAAATCGGTCCAGTCTAGTTTAGGTTTGGTTCACCCTGAACTAGTCCAGTTTTTCTCATCCCATTCCATTCATAGTCCTTCCCCATGATTTTTGTGACATCTTAGTTGCTAATTTCCCCATGGGATTTCTAATTTCCCATTTAAACCCCTCTTTATTTTCCTTGGTTCATCTATGGATTCAGTTTTCTCCTTGATTGGACCGGTTCTTTCCCGGTTTTCCTTGACTTGTGGTGATGGATTTTACAACTCTCCCCTCGTTTTAGGAGTTTTGTCCCCAAAACTAAGTTTTGCCTCTTTTTTTCATTGGAAATCTCCCTTGATATTAACTTGGGTTTGTTTGACATGATCTCTCCTAATTTTTCCTTTACTTAGTCCTTTTTAATCCATACATTAATGGAATTTCTCTTTCATTCCATCAATCACTCACTCGATGGAGTGTATCTTGGTTTGGTGTGTCTTACCCACTATTCCAAAAGTATACCTTTAAATCCACTCCTTATTCCGCTTAGGTAAGGTCCTTCCTCTAGAAGGTTTTTCATCCATGTCTTGAAGTTGACTGTTCCATGATCGTTCCTTCCCCTACAATCCTAGGTGGCCCCTTTGATAGAGGTTCATGCCTTTCCAATCTCCTCGGTGTTACGATGATTGTGCCTTCTTGTCACTGGTAGTACCTCTTGACTACTCTTAGTGTCATCCAGTCATCTTTTTTCTTTGATGTCACCCCCCTTTTGGTAGCGTTTGGTTCTCCTTATTTACCTGCCCTGCCCTACCTCCTTTATTAAGTTTCCACAGTTTCGACCTCTATGTTCTCTATTCAGCTCTGGGCTTACTGACTTATCTGTGATCTTTTCTCCCATTCATTTCGTTCCTTATTTCTATTGGTATCCTTGTACAAGGATTTCCTTCCTTCCTGTACATCCTCAACCATTTTTGCCCCTTTTTTAGGTTTCTTATGTCGGGTAAAGCCTCTTAGTATTCTAATGTCGATTCCTCAGCTTAGTCTTACTTCCTACTTTTATCTGTCTACATAGAGACTTCCACCCTGGGAGTTTCAAGTTCGACCCTTAATCCTTCGTTGTCCTCCCCTTCCCCTTTCTATCCCTTACCCCTTATGTGAGGGACTTCCGATCATTGGGTCTTTTCACTTTTACCCATTTTTCAAGCACGACTTATTGGCTTTTCCCAATTTCCGTTGGGCCCATCATCTCTCTATTGGGGATGTGCACTTCCCAGGACTACTTTCTTTACTAGACTCCTTCCTTTCCTTGCCCATACGATCATCTGATCTTAGCGTAACGTAATGCCATCTCTTGTTGCGCTTTTCCTATTTATCCTTCCCAAAAATCTCGCGAGTACATCCTTGTACCTCTTTCTTAACCTTACACTCATTTCGTGCAAGTCTACTTCTTTGAAATGATTTCGGGTGTCATTCGTTTCAAGATTTCTTGTCCTCCTTGTGTGAGGCTTATCTAATCCTTCTCATCGCCTGAGGGGGTCGCCATGTCATTTTTTGATCATTAGTTTATTAAGGATTTCTTTCATCCTTCTTTCTATCATTTGTCCATTCCACCTCTCTCCTCTTCGTTGGGTTTACATCCATGATTCTCACGAAGGTCAATTCATTAATTGCCTCATCCTTACTACTCTTCTTGTTCAATTTGTTGAAACTGCTGTCTCTCGAGTTCTCTTGTCCTTGATGTCCATCCTATCGCCCCTTTTTAGGGTGTAGTCATAACTACTACCCAGTCCTCCCTTCCTCCTTCAATGGACTCCTGAGTGTTGGGTTCTTTTCGTATATTCCTTACTATGTCCAATCGTTCAATTGTGACTACCTTGAGTCACACATATTGTCACGCCCCGACCCGATTTGGTCGGATCCCCTGTGATCAACCCGCCACTCTCCCGATTAATTAAAGGGTTTCCCCCTATTATAAACCGTAAAGAGGAAGGCATCCTTTCAACCTGCACCTTTTCCTGGAATAACATATATTTATCATACCTATCTCATAGACGTCTTAGACGATGGTTTTTAAGGGTAGGCTTTCCAGAATTTTCTCAAAGGGATATAAGGGAGGGGGTGAGTACGACTACTCAGTGAATGGGTTTTCAAAACTTATAACTTTTATGAAAAAGATTTGTATTAGAGTGTGCCAGGCTCCTTTCTTTCAAAAAAATCCATTCATTTCAAATCTCAGTTTTTACCACCATTTTCTTATTAATCACGGTGTGTCATCACCCAATACACATCCTTCATCATGACAATCAATCACACAACCACAGGCCAGCCCGTTCACTAAACCCATTTGTGGCGTCGAAGCGACTTTACTGGCCACCTAGATAGAAGCACATCCACTTCTACCCTGAGAATGAGTGGATGTACGCGACATCCGACCCTTAATCCTGAAATCAATTCTTCATGTCCGTATGAGGAAAGAGACCTCATCCCGACCCCACCCTGGTCTTGTGCACAATAAAGCTACGTCGAGCTTCGCAAGGTCACCTGGTCTGACGAACTGCCCTTATATCCACCAAGTCATCTAAGGCCCTAGGACATATCACTACCCTCTTGAGCATCTTGAAGGTCCCACAATGCATGCACAATCAGTATTTTCTCATCATGCCATATAATCTATGGTGCCATTGGTCCAACGGCCCCGACCCTCAACTCAACCTGTAGTTCTTTCTCTTGACTGGTCCGTCGATCTGTCATGTCACACTACCACTAGTTGACTGAGTATGTCAATCCTGTCTTAGTACCATGGCCAAACAATTCATTTATTTAATGTTTTATGGCATATATCTCATGTTTTTTTATGAGCTTCTACTCGTGCCAACTGGCCTTGGGCCTACTGTACGAGATTTTCAAAAGTGGGCATATTAGCCCCCAAGTTCCAAAACCGAGGCTCCCGGCCTATCAGAGCAATTCGAGCTCCCGTCAAGAATGTCTTCCAAATTGTTTAAGTAGTGGCACACAATCAGGGGAGAGCATTTCTGACAAAACATATTTTCAACTATCCATCATACCAACCGGGTATGAGGATATCTCCGCTCATAACCGATGAACGGATTTTCACTTCCTCCAAGGAAGTTTCATCATTCCAACCGGGTATGGTATACTTACAATCGGTAAATAGTTTTTCCATGTTATTTTCACATCACTCTTCTAAGTTGTGACATTTAAAAATACTACTTAATAGTGGGTTTTCATTTCCGAGGTACTTATCATCCAAACCGGGTATGATATAAAAATCTCACTCACTCGATAATGTAGTGAAATTCCTCTTAGCCAGCTTATTATCCTTACTCGAACTTGAGTTAGTTGGCATTCTTGGTACTTCATATTCCTACACGATATGAACATCATTGTTCATTATCCATCAGCCTAATAGCCTTCATTCATTCTAAATGAATGAGAAAACCAAGCTTTTTACTTATTTGCAATTAGGTTCCTAAAGTTATTTTTCTTTAACATTAAGTCTCTAATGCAGGTTTTTCCTCAAATTGAGTCCCGAAACTTTTATAATTTATCTTAGGACCTCAATTTATTTAATTTCACAAAAAAGGTGTGAAATCTCTAAATTTTCAATTTGGTCCCCCAACTTTTCCCAATTTTGCATTTCCTTTACAAAAATGGTAAGTTTCTCCCCAAAAATTCTAAAATTCCTCAATTGGCTCTCTAACATTTTTATCATGCCCAATTGACCCTCAATTTTATAAAATTGCTTCTTGGTCCTTTGAATTTTCTAAAATCCCCAATCTTCCTCAATTTTTCCCCAATTTCAACTCCTTAACACAACTGAATTTGATTCCATCAAATTGACCGATCAAACTCATCTAATTGTTGAAATTGAAGTTAGAATTGAGATCCTACATCTTCATACGATTCAATAGCACTTTGAATCGCAAGTTTTGACACCGAAACGAGCTCAAACGGAGCTTCACTGAAAAATAGACTATAGAGAGAGAAAGCTTCGATTTCTCACAGGTGAGGGTGCGGCGGTTTGAGCTTTCTATTTGGGCAGATAGCTCTCATCTTGAGTTTCACTCCTAGAATCAAGAATTACATCAATTGATGTTGAAGTGAGTTAAAATTTAATCATCAAAATTTTGTCAGTTCTCTCTCTAGCATAGGTCGAAAATTACAAAGGGGAACCGAATTGGCTTACCTTTCAGTGCTAATTCGGCCATGGAAGGGCTGTGAAGGTGTTGGAAGGGCTTGGTTTGGCCTGAGAAGGGCTCAAATTGGCTGATTTCAGCTTGACCGAAATAGGGCATCTTCGGTCCGTCGGAGCTACTTCATTGTTCCATCATGCTGGCGCTTCTCCGGCAACCCTCGGAGCTAGAGACTACAGGTGTGTAGCTGACTTCTCCCCGATTCTAAGAAACATGACCTCACCTTCTTTGGCTTAGAAATAACCCTATGTCGAAGCTTGGGTTCAAGCTTCACTGGAAAACTAAATAGCCGAGAGAGAGTGAGCTTTTCAGGTGTGTAGAGGATGAATGGAGAGGGGGTCTTTATATAGGAAGGTCGGGCACTTATTTTCCATCCAATTGGTGCATTAATGGTGGTCATTCATTGTTTGAAACTCCCTGGCCAGAGACTTTTCAGCTTCCCCGGCACTACACGATTTTTTGGCGAGTGAACAGTGTTGTCATCTAAAAGAAGAAGATGACACTATTCCCAATCGGACCGGACCGGTCTGAACCGGGTTCACAGCTTAAACCAGTCGGTTCACCCCCCATTCGACCGAATATTTCAAATCTAAAAATTTCTAAATTCATTTTCTATCCAATGGTGGCCTCAAATCTCAAATTTAAATTTTTTAAGCCACTTAGAAAAATAAATTTAAAATTAGGTTCAAAGTGGTTCAAACCAATCCAAACTGGTTCAATCCGGTTCAAATCCAGTTCACCTGAACCGGTTTGGTTTTCATCTCCAATTCATTATCAAGTCCATTTCTGTCACTTTTGGGACTCTTTGGGTCACTCGGGATCCATAAATTTCCCGGTTTGCCCTTTCTCTATCGGTTCTGGTTCATAAACCGGTTCATTTCAGTTTGATCCAGTTCATCTAAACTGGTCTGGTTTTTCTCTTCCAATTTGTCCTAAGCTTCTTTTCCAAGGTTTTATGAACCCTTTGGATCACCTGGGAGTTGTAAATTTTCAAATTTTCCTGTTCCCAAATGATCAGGTTTATGAACTGGTTCGATTTTCTTACTCGGTTTGGCCAGTTCCTTTCCCAGTTGTCCTTAACTAAAAAGAGCGGGGTTTACACATATCCTTTCTAGGCTTTCTCCCCTTAATACTTATTTTCCTCTCCTTGCTCCTACAACTACTAACCCTAAAACCTCTTGATGTCGTTTCCCAGGTTTACTTCTTTCTAGGGAAATCTCGTGGGTACGTCTTATATGCCATATCGTTTGTTTCCTTTCTTTCAAGTTGTCCTTCTCTAGGGCAAACTCAGTTCCCCTTTATTCTAGAATTTATTTACTCCTATGTGAAAACTCACTTAATCCCTGTCGGTCATTAAGTTTCTTTCTTGTACTAATCCTTCTACTCCTACATCTCTTGATGATGTCGTCCCCTTTTTTCCTTTCCCCGGGTTTATCCTATTCTTTAACTCCGTAGAAGTGTGCTTCCCCTACACTCGCCCCCCTATGAGGATACTCTTTTCTTTTCCCATTTAGTTGGGTCCTTTACCTCTTTGTTAGGTCATGCCCCTTCCTATGACTCCCTTTCTAGGTAGGCTCTTTGTTCTTCCCTGGAATCCTACTTCCTAGACTTTTGGCTCGACTTGTGGTCTTGTTCCTCGGGGCTAGGAGTTCCTCATTTCTGTGTAGACTATTCGAGTTTAGGTTGGGTTATCTTAGGGTTGTTAGTCAGTATTAACTAGTTGTGGCCTGTAGTCTTCCTCCTTGAATGATCCCTCTCCACATACTACCATGGGTCTTGATTGGTATATTCTCATCCTTTAATGGTACTTGTTGTTAATAGAGAGACTAATGCTTTAAATAGTAATTTTATTGGTCTTTATTCATTCAAGGAAATAGTTTCTTGTCGTACTCAACTTATTACGAAAAATTTCTCACTACTTCCTATTCTAGTTCCTCAAGGTCATAGACCGGGAGTTCGCCCTGAATTGTTTCGGGATTCGTGGCCCGTAGGCTCCGAAGGACTAATGGATGTCCATCCATACTCCTATTGGACCTCCTTGTTGGGACAGACTCCATGGAATACCTCGAGTCCGTACATTCCTAGCTTCACATTCATAGGCCCACCTTATCCATAGGGTGGGGTCTAAGTTGCACTAAGCTAGTGTGGGTGCATGGAAAACCTTCATGAAGGTTGTGTGGGCATCCAAGTAGTTGTTCCAGGCCTCCCTTCGAGTTGGGGTCCTTTCTGGCTGTCGCAAGGCTAGAGGTGCTAGCGAGGGATATGTTATGTCAGTTGGCTTCAATATCTCCTCAAGAAGCTTCATATAGTCCTCGATCATGTCTTTTGGCACTTTTTTCTCGAATTCAGCAAGTTTTTGGATGTCTATCTTGCTGGAGGTTGAAGCCTTTTCCAAGGATCCGTGAGTGGGGTTGGTTCACACGACGAACTTCCTAGGGACTCTTCTTCCAATAGGGTAATTAAATTCTTATTAGTGTTAGGGCATAGTCTTGAATATGCTTTCAAGGGAACATAGCTCTGATACCACTTAAGTGGTCATGCCCCGACCCGGTTTGGTCAAATCACCGTAAGTAACTCACCGCTTCCTTGGTTCAAGAGGGTTTTCCCCTTCTTCAAACCAAGAGGAGCCAGGCGAAGTATCAAAACTTGTTCCCTAGAATAGCATAATTCAAACTAAAGCAAGCTTAAAAGAAACTTTAAGCATACCCGACGAAGGGTAAATATACTCGTTCTCTCTTAGTTGATCTCCTTACTCCTTAAAATGGGTAAAGAGAGGGGGTGAGTTTCTACAACTCAGTGAGTGGGTGATGGGAGTGAGTTTAAAAAAAATGCTTTATTTATTAGAATCATGCCAACATTTAACATTTCCTTTTTAAGGATTTCCTCAAACTCAAATTTGAAAACCTTTATTTCTCACTACAATATTAGGTGTGTTTAGCTCTATTAGCCCATCCCCTTGCCTCATGAGACGTTTAGCAAACAAACACACGCCCTTCATCAGAAAGGGTACACACATTCGTAGGGCAGTCCCAAACTGCACCCACTTAGGGATCATCGCAACTTTGTTTCCACCCTGATAGAAGTCTCATACTTCTATCCTTAGTCTGGGTGGATGTCCCAGACGTCCTGTAAACCTCGTCCTTTGATAATAAGAAAACCAGGAAAAGAACTGCTCATTTCCAAATAGAAAACTGAGTCAGGCTATAAACCGAAAACCGATAGAGAAAGGGTAAACCAGGAAATTTATGGATCCTAAGTGACCTAAAGAGTCAAAAAAAGTAATGAGAAAGGACTTTAGGATGAATTGGAGGTGAAAAAAAATCGGTTTAGGAGAACCGAACCTGAACCGGTTTGAACCTTTATTGAACCAGTTTCTAAATTTATTTTTCTAGGTAGCTTAGAAAATTCAAATTGGAGAATTGAGGCCACCATATGATAAAGAATAAATTTAGATGAATTGACAAATTTTTAATTTTGAAAAACTTCATCAAATCAGGCCTAAACCAGCCGGTTTAAGCATTGAACCCGGTTCAGACCGGTGTGGTCTGGTTCGGAAGAGTGTCGTCTTCTTCCTTTAGATGATAGCAGTGTTCACTCACCGGAAAATTGAGTAGCACCAGCTAAGATGAAAAATCTCTGGTTAGGGAGTTTTAGGCAATGAATGACTGCCATTAAGGCGCCAATCGGATGGCCAAGAAGTCCCCGAGTTTCCTATATAAAGAGACCCTCCTCATTCATCCTCTTCACATCTGAAAACTCCACTCTCTTCATACTGCTCCATTTTCCTGTGAAGCTCAAACCAAAAATCCGACTTGGGCATTTTTCTAAGCCAAAGAAGGTCTGGTAGAGTTCTTTAGATTCGAGAGAAGTCACCTACATGACTGTAGTCTCCATTTGCTCCAACGATCACCGGAGAAACGTCGACGTCAAAGAACAGTGAAGCAGCTCCGACGGACTGAAGCTGCCCTATTTTGGTCAAGCTGAAAATGGCCAATTCGAGCCCTTCTCAAGCTAAACCAAGCCCTCCCAACACTTTCATAGCCCACATACAGCTGAATTAGAGTGGAAAGGTAAGCTAATTTGGCTCCCCTATATAAATTTCGATCAGTGTTAGAGAGAGAACTGGTGAAATTGCACTGACCAAATTCTCTATTAATTCGACATGAATTAATATGATTCTTGATCATAGGAGGAACCTCAGGACAAGAGCTAACTGCCCAAATCAAAAGCTCGGACTGTCGCACCCCTAACGGTAAACTTTTGAAGCTTTCTCTCTCTATGTCCAATTTTCTAGTGAAGCTCTGTTTAAGCTCGTTCTGGCGTCAATTCATGTGATTCAAAGTGCAATTGAATTGTATGGATATCTAGGAACTTAAATCCACCTTCAATTTCAACAATTAATATCGTTTGATCGGTTAAATTGACAAAAACAAATTCAGTTAGGTTGAAAGGTTGAAATTGGGGGAAAATTTTGGGGAAAATGGGGGATTTCAAAAATTTGGGGGACTAAAGTGCAATTCCCTAAAATTGAGGGCCAATTGGGCATGGAAATGATGTTGGAGAACCAATTGGTCAATTTTTGGAATTTTTTAGTGGAATTTACCATTTTTGTAAAGTATGAGCAAAATGGTAATTTTGGAAAAGTTGGGGTCTAAATTGGGAATTTGGGAAACTTGAATCCATTTTCGTAATTTTGAATGAATTGAGGTTCCAAAGTAAAATTTTGAAGTTTGGGGACTCAATTTGGGGAAAAATTAGCATTAGGGACCTAACGTTAAGGAAAAAGAACTTTAGGGACCTATTGGCAAATAATTGAAAAGTTTGGGTATTTCATCCATTTGTGATGAATGAAGTTTGTTAGGCCAAAGGATAATGAACAAGGATGTTCATATCATGTAGTAACACGAAGTACTGGGAACGCCAGCCAAGACAAGCTCGCGTAGGGGCACAAAGCCGGTAAGAGAAATTCACTGCATTAACGGGTGAGTGGGTTTTTTAAATCATACCCGATTGGGATGATGAGCACATCAGTAATAAAAAGCCACTAATATGTGGGATTTTAACATCACACCTTTAAGGGGTGATGTGAGAAAACGCATGAAAAAACTATTTAACGATTGTAAGTAGATCATACCCAGTTGGTATGATGAACTTCCTGGAAGGAAGTAGAAAACCCACTTATCGGTTATGAGCGGAGATGTATTCATACCTGGTTGGTGTGATGGACAGCCGAAAGATTATCTTTTCGTCGGAAGTGTTCTCCCCTTACTGTGTGCCACTTCTTAAACTTTTTGGAAGACCGTCTTCACGGGAGATTAAATAGCTCAGATATGCCAGAGGCCTCATTTTTAGAACTTCATGATGAAGGATGTGTAATGATTGTTAAACACGTCGACTATGGTTAATGAGGAATAATAGTTTTGAAAACTGAGATTTTGAGGATGAAATGTCTTAAAGAAAATAAAAAGTCTGGCACACTCCAATTCAAACAAATTTTCTGATGGTCAAGTTTTTAAAACACTCATTCACTAAGTCGCTGAACTCACCACCTCCCTTATATCCCTTTTTAGGTAACCAAGGGAAAACTAAGCCAAAGACCTCCTGTTAACTACACCTGTAAGACGTGTATGTTAAATTTAAATTTCATGCAGTTTTGATTAAAGTTATTCTAGGAAAAGTACAAGTTCAAAGGACACCTTACTCCTCACGATTTAAAATAAGGGGAAAACCCTTAATAAACTAGGACATTGGTGGTGTGATCACGGGGATCTGACCAAATTGGGTCGGAGCATGACAACTTAAGTGGTATCAAAGCATGTTTCCTCAAATACATTATCAAGACTAGAGAACATAGTAGCTAATAGGAATTATTCTAAAATTTTCATAATGGCTCCCAAGAAAGGAACCAAGAGAACTAGAGTCGTTGTCTCTAACACTGCTCAACCACCCCTACCCGTGGAAACTCCGCGAGGAGCCCAAATGTCCCCTCCAAGACTTAGCTTGGAACAGCAAAGGTTGTACGAGTAGTTCACCCATGTATTTGGGCAACCTAACCTCGTCTTAGAGGCAAGCACCAATTCTCGGGTTGAACTAGAGGGAGTGCATTCCCATCCTCCTCCAGTTAGCCATCCCCCTCCAGTAGACATTCCCAAGAATCTCAAGATTCTCCGTCAACTGGGGTGTAAGCCTTTCCAAGGAGAGAAAGATGCTGGTGCCACCATGGATTGGCTGGAAAATGTAAAGAAGCTGATGAGAATCGTCAGGATACCACCAGAGGACATGGTGATCCTGAGAGAATTCTTCCTGGAGGGAAGTGCCAAAAGGTGGTGGGACAATGTCCAAAACCTACATACCTCCACCCCCACCCGGGAGCAATTTGAGGAGAGGTACACGGAGGAGTACATGGCTCCTCATTTGATTAACAAGAAGAAGTAGGATTTCCTCTCACTTCGGCATGGGCTTAACTCCATATCAGAGTATGAAACAAAATTCAACGAGTTAAGACCCTTTGCTCCTGACCTAGCTGAACCAGCAGATATATGCCAGCGGTTCATGGACTATCTCAACATGGACATACGAGACCGTATGGAAGTACTAGGATGCCCCATGGACCTGGCGAAGGCAATTAGTATGGCTCATGAGTGTGAGCGACTAGTGCAAACCCGATGCCAACGGATGGAGCAGACGACCTAGAAGGAGGATAAGAGACAAAATCGCCAGGAAGGACAGAAGGAGCATAACAATCCAAGATGGAGAAATAGGGTGGCATTTCAAAAGAGAAAGGACATGCCACCACCTCCCCAGAGAGTAATCCCCACCTTGCCCCAAGGAAACCCTCATTGTCCTGGGTGTCAAAGGCACACGAGGGAGCATGCTTGACCTACTTTGCATGTGTTCAAGTGGGGCACTTTGCAAAGGAATGTTCCACTCTCAAGGAGACCAAGCAGAGGAATACACTTGGACCATCACAACAGAACCAAAGGAATCCCAAGCCAGATGCTACAGCTAGAGTACCAGCTAGGGTATACAACCTCACCCAGGAAGAGGCTAGGAAAAACCCTAGTACTGTAGTGGGTACATCTCAAAACCCTCCCAATTAGTTCAAGAAAAGGTTGTAATTGAAAGTTTTATTCAATAAAGAAAACTTTTCCCCTAAATCTATATGTTTCTTCAATCAGGGTATGTGCAATTATGGGGACAACATGTCTATGCCCTCTTCAACTCGGGAGCTAAGAAATCCTTCATCAAAGAGTACTTTATTCCAAGTTTACACATAGAACTCACTCTTCTAGGACAAAGTTTCAACATACTCACACCCTTAGGAGAAGGATTAAATAGGAACAAACAATTAAAGGGATGTGAGATAAAGATTGGGGGAATTACACTCGAAGCAGTCTTGATTACATTTCCCTTGAAGGAGGTAGAAGTGATCATTGGGATGGATTGATTAAGCAACCATCAAGCTAGGATGGACTGTGGAAAGAAGACAATGACCTTCCACACTTCTAATACAAATAGATTAAGATTTCAAGGAGACGGGAGGAAGGATGAAGTATTGATGGTGTCCCATATGAAGGCCTAGAAGATGATACAGAAAGGTTGTACGGCTTTTCTGGCCATGGTCAACAACGAAAAACCTAAAGAAAAGAGATTCAAAGATATTTTGATAGTCAAGCACTACCCATTGGTATTTCTGGATGAATTACTTGGACTACCTCCCATTCAGCAAGTGGAATTTACCATAGAGATTATCAGAGGAACAAACCCCATATCCCAAGCATCCTATTGTATGGCTCTAGGAGAACTAAAAGAATTGAAAGAACAACTGAACGAGTTATTGGAGAAGGATTTTATATGTACTAGCCAGTCGCCATGGGGTTCACTCATCTTATTCGTAAAGAAAAATGATGGAAGTTTGAGACTTTGCATAGACTATAGGAAGTTGAATTAGGTCACCATCAAGAACAGGTACCCACTTTACGGATTGATGACCTATTTGACCAACTAAAAGGAGTAGCCTACTTCTCCAAGATAGACCTTCGATTGGGCTATCACCAACTCAGAATCTGAGAAGAGGACATTCCTAAGACGACATTTTGGTCCTGATATGGACATTAATAATTTAGAGTGATGCCATTCGGATTAACAAATGCCCATGCATCATTCATGAATTTAATGAACCGTGTGTTCCAACCACGCTTGGACAGATTCGTGATAGTATTCATAGATGATATTCTCATATACTCATGAACTAGGTCGGAACACGAAGAACATTTAGCGATCATCTTGGAGATATTGAGGGAAAACCACTTGTATGCAAAATTCTCCAAGTGTGACTGCATCGGTACTCTCCCTACCTGACCCAAGTGTGGGAGAGTACACCGTCTATAGTGATGCATCCGAACAGGGACTCATATGTGTATTGATGAAACAAGGGAAATTCATCACTTATGTCTCATGACAACTTATGGTACATGAGAGAAACTACCCAACTCATGACCTAGAATTAACTGTGATAGTGTTTGCCTTAAAGATTTGGTGACACTACCTCTACGAGGTTAAGTGTAAGATATATATTGATCATAAGAGTTTTAAGTATTTCCTAACTCAGAAAGAGTTAAACCTCTAGCAAAGGAGATGCTTGGAATTGGTGAAGGATTATGAACTTGTGATAGAGTATCACCCCGAAAAGGCAAATGTGGTGGCAGATGAATTAAGTCGCAAATATCAAACTGAGGCGGCACAAATAAAGACAAGTTACATACCCTTATTGCAACATCTAGGAAGGATGAAGGTGGACCTGAGGATGGACAAGCAGGAGAGGTGCTTATTGGCCAATGTGGTGGTGAGGCCCAGTCTAACCGAGTAGATTAAGGTTCAACAAAAGGCTGATAAGGAACCCCAATATTATATGATCCGGTTAACAGAGAAACAAAGTCGGATTACAACATGCGAAGTGATGGAGTGCTAACCTACAAGGGTAGGGTGTGTGTGCCTCAAGTTAAAGAGTTGAAGAGGTTAATTCTGGAAGAGGCACACGATTTGGTGTATGCGATGCATCCGAGCATTACCAAGATGTACCACACCCTCAAATAAGGATATTGGTGGAAGGGAATGAAGAGGGACATTGCAGAATATGTAGCCTGATGCTTAAGACCGCTCAAGATAGGCAAAAGATTTATGCGGATCATCGAAGGAAAGATCTGGAGTTTGATGTGGGAGATCAAGTATTTCTCAAGGTGTCCCCAAGGAGAGGAATACTTAGGTTTCAACAAAGGGGAAAGCTGAAACTGAGGTATATTAATCCATATCCCATTATTCAAAGGATAGGACCGGTGGCCTATAAATTGGAATTACCACTAGACTTGTAGAGGATACACAATGTATTCCATATCTCTGTGCTTTAGAAGTACCAGCCTAATCCTAGCCATGTATTGGAACGACCTCCATTGGAGCTAGAAGAGAACTTGACCTATCAAATGGAACCGGTACGAATCATTGATCGGAGGGATAAGAACTTAAGGAATAAGAATATTCCAATGGTCAAAGTTCTATGGCAAAATGGACCCATGCAAGAAGAGGCATGGGAAACTTAACGTGTAATGAGGGAAGGTTACCCTCAATTATTTAACATGTAAATGTTTTAGGGACAAAACCCCTAAAAGGAGTGGAGAGTTGTAAACCCCGTCATTTGATAATAAGAAAACCGGGAAAACAATCGGTCATATCCAAAGAGAAAATCAAGACGGGTTATAAACAAAAAACCGATAGAGAAAGGGTAAACCGGGAAATTTATGGATCCCGAGTGACCTAAAGAGTCACAAAAGTCATGAGAAAGGACTTTAGGATGAATTGGAGGTGAAAACCAAACTAGTTCAGGTGAACCGGACCTTAACCGGATTGGACCGGTTTGAACCTCTATTGAATAGGTTTCTAAATTTATTTTTCTAGGTGGCTTAGAAAATTCAAATTCGAGAATTGAGGCTGACATTTGATAAAAACTAAATTTAGATGAATTTAAAAATTTTTAATTTTGAAAAGCTCGGTCAAATCGGGCCTAAGCCAACTGGTTTAAGTGTTAAACCCGGTTCAGATCGGTCTAATCCGGTTCAGAACCGTGTCATCTTCTTCCTTCAAATGACAGCACTATTCACTCATCGGAAAATCTTGCAACGCTAGCAAAGATGAAAAGTCTTTGGCTAGAGAGTTTTAGGCAATGAATGACCACCAATCAGATGGCCAAGAAGTCCTTGAGTTTCCAATATAATGAGCCCCCTCTCATTCATCCTCCTCACAACTAAAAACTCCACTCTCTCCCTACTACTCCATTTTTCAGTGAAGCTCGAACCAGAGCTTTGACTTGGGCATTTTTCTAAGCCAAAGAAGGCGTGGTTAGGTTCTTTAGATTTGGGAAGAAGTCAGCTACACAACTGTAGTCCTCATTTGCTTTGAGGATCGCCGGAGAAATGCTGGCATGATAGAACAATGAAGCAGCTCCATTGGACCGAAGCTGCCTTGTTTCGGTCAAGTTGAAAATGGCCAATTTCAGCCCTTCTTAGGCCAAACCAAGCCCTCCTAACACTCCCACAACCCTCATACAGCTGAATTAGAGCCGAAAGATAAGCTAATTTGGCTCACTTTATAAATTCTTATCAGTGTTAGAGAGAGAACCGACAAAATTGCACTGACCAAATTCTCAATCAATTCGACATAAATTGATGCAATTCTTGATCCTAGGAGTTACCTCAGGACAAGAGCTATCTGCCCAGACCGAAAGCTTGGACCGTCATGCCCCCGACAGAAAGCTTTTGAAGCTTTCTCTCTCTAATTCCAGTTTTCCGATTAAGCTCCGTTTGAGCTTGTTCAGGCATCAATTCATGCGATTCAAAGTGCAATTGAATCATATGGATGTGTAAAAACTCAAATTCAACTTCAATTTCAACAATTAACCTCGTTTTATAGGACAATTTGATGAAATCAAATTCGTTCATGTTAAAATGTTGAAATTGGGTGAAATTTTTTGGGAAAATTGGGGATTTCAAAAATTCGAGGGACTAAAGTGCAATTTCCTAAAATTGAGGGCCAATTGGGCATGGAAAAGATGTTGGAGGACAAATTGGGGATTTGGGAAACTTGAACCCATTTTCATAATTTTGAATCAATTGATGTCCCATAGTAAAATTTTGAAGTTTGGGGACTCAATTTGGGGAAAATGGGCATTAGGGACGTTAAAGAAAATGAACTTTAGGGACCTAATTGCAAATAATTGAAAAGTTATGGTATTTCATCCATTTGTGATGAATGAAGGTTGTTAGGCCAAAGGATAATGAACAATGATGTGCATATCGTGTCGGAACATGAAGTACTAAGAACGCTAGCCAAGACAAGCTCGCGTAGAGGTAAAAAGCCGATTAACAGGAATTCAATGCATTCACGGCTGTGTGGGAATTTTAAATCATACCCGGTTGGGATGGTGAGCACATTGATAATAAAAACCCACTAATATATGGGATTTTAACATCACACTTGGAAGGGGTGATGTGAGAAAATGCATGGAAAAACTAATTAACGGTTGTAAGTAGATCATACCTGGTTGGTATAATGAACTTCTTAGAAGGAAGTAGAAAACACGCTTATCAGTTATGAGCGGAGAAGTCCTCATACCACGTTGGTATGATGGACAGCTGAAAGATTATCTTTTTATCGAAAGTGCTCACCCCTGACTACGTGCCACTGCTTAACCATTTTGGGAGACCTTCTTGACGAGAGCTCAAATAGTTTAGATAGGCCGAAGGCCTCAGTTTTGGCACTTGGGGCCTAAAATGCCCAGTTTTGAAAATCTCATACAGTTGGCCCAAGGCCAGTTGGCACGAGCAAGAGCTCATAAACAAACATGAGTTTAAGCCATGAAAACTTTAATGAATGATGTGTTTGGCCATGGTACCAAGGCAGGACCGACATACTCGATCGGCGGGCGACAATGCGACAAAACAGGTCAATGGACCAATCGAGACAAAGAGCTGTAGGTTGAGTTGAGGGTCGGGGCCGTTAGACCAGAGGCGCCAAAGATTAAATGGCTCATGAGGAAAACTATTGTTTTGTGCATGCACTGAGGTACGAGACCTTCAAGATGCTCAAGAGGGGTAGTGATGCGTCCTATTGGCTACTAGATGACATGGTGGAGATAAGAGCAGATTGCCATGCCAGTAGTCAAGGAAGATCAACGTAGCTTCATGTGCATGAGACTGGAATGGGGTTAGGATGAGGTCTCTGTCCTCATACGGACACCGGGTTTCCTTACAGGATTGAGGGTCAGATGTCACGTACATCCACTCATTCTCGGGGTAGAAGTGGATGGGATTCTATCTAGGAGGTCGGTAAAGTCGCTCTGACGCCACAAGTGGGTGCAATGGACGTGCTGCCCTACGAATGTGTGATTCCTTTGTGATGAAGGGTGTGCATTGATTTTTAAACACGCCGACTATGGTTAATGAGGAATAATGGTTTTGAAAACTGAGATTTTAAAAAAATAAGGAGTCTGGCACACTCCAATTCAAAAGAAAATTTCAAAAGTCAAGTTTTTAAAACATCAATTCATTGAGTCGTTGAACTCACCCCTACCTTATACCCCTTTTCAAGTAACCAAGGGAAAACCTACCCAAAGACCTCCAGTTAACTACACCTGTAAGACAGGAATGTTAACTTTAAATTTCATGCAGTTTTGATTAATGTTATTCCAGGAAAAGTACGAGTTCAAAGGACATCTTACTCCTCACGGTTTAAAAGAAGGGAAAACCATTAATAAACCGGGAGAGTGGCAGGTTGACCACGGGGATCTGACCAAACTGCGTCGAGGCGTGACAATCTGACCTTTATACCCAAATTCCACTTTGTGTCTGTATGAGGATGGAGACCTCATCTTGACCCCACCCCGATCTCATGCACGAGAAGCTCACAAAGCTTCATGACTAACTAGCACGATGAACTGCCCTTATCGACACCATGTCGTCCAGCAGCCCTTGGAACCCATCACTACCCCCTAGGGCATCTTAGTGATCCTGTACTATAAGTGCATGCACAAACAAGAGTTTTCATGATTAAGCCATTCTCGTTGGTGTTGATGGTCCAACGGCCCCGACACTCAACCCAATCAACAACTATTTGTCTAGACCGGTCTATCGACCTAGCCCTAACGCACTACCACCAGCCCATCGAGCATTATCGGTCCTGACTTGATACCATGGCAAATCACATAAATATTTCCATTTTTAATTAGGAGTTTTCATGGCTCTTCCTAATCCTGTTTGTTTACGGGCTCCAGCCCATGCCCATTCGCCTTGAGCCCACTACACTTGTTTTTCCAAATTTGGGACTTGAGCCTTATGAGTTCAAAACCTGATACCCCTGGCCTATTAGAGCTGCTCTAGCTCCCATCAAGAAGGTCTCCCAAATTGTTTAAGTAGTTGTCACACAATTAGGGGAGAACACTTCTGACAAAAATCACTTTTTCAATGCATCACACTAACTTGGTGTGATGACGGATCCGCTTACCACCGGTATGTGGGTTTCACCTTTCCTCAAGGAATCTTATCATACCAACTGGGCATGATGTTGGATAATCACACTCACAACCGATGAATAGGTTTTTAGCTTTCAAAACATGCTCATCATCCCAACCGGGTATGAAGTGTAAAAGTTCATACTTTTTTACTTTAGGTCCCTAGTGTTAAATTTTCCTCCAATTAAGTCCCGAGGACTTCTAATATCCTCCTTGGGTCCTTATTTTACTTAAAATTGTGTAAGGGGCTCAAATTTTCCAAATTCCCAATTTGCTCCCCAACTTTTCAAAAATTACAGTTTTGCCCCTACTTTCCAAAAATAGCAATTTAGCCCTAAATATTTCAAAAATTGACTAATTGGTCCCCCATCATCTTTCTCATTACCAATTGGCCTTCAATTTTGAGAAATTGTATGGAGGTCCCTCAATTTTTGAAATTCCCATTTTCCCACCAAATTTCCCCCAATTTCTACCCCTTTTCTGACCGAATTTGATTTTTTCAAATTGGTAATTTAATCGGGGTTATTTCTTCAAATTGATGATATGCATCAATTTCTACACCTCCCTGTGCAATTGAATTGTAGGATTTGGCTCCAAAACGAGCTCAAATGGAGCTTCTTCTGAAAACTGAACGTATAGAGAGAAAGCTTTGAATGCTTACCATTGGGTGGGCAGCAATCCGAGTTCTTGATTGGGAAAAACAAACTTGTCAATAGTGTCCTCCTAGGATCAAGAATTATGGCAATTGATGTCAGGATTAGTGGAATTTGATCAAAGAATTCGGTCACTTTTTTCTCTCTAGAAAAAAACTCTAACAATAAACCCCACTCCTTATAGTTAAGAAAAATCCGGGAAAAGAACCAGTCAAACCGAGTGAGAAAATCGAAGTGGTTCACAAACCCGATCATCGGGGAATGGGTAAATTGGAGAATTTACAACTCTCGAGTGACCCAAAAAGGTTCATAAACCTTGAAAAAGAATCTTAGGACAAATTGGGAGAGAAAAACCAGACCCGTTCGGGTGAACCGAATCCGAACCTAATTGAACCAGTTTATGAACTGGAACTAATAGAGAGAGGGCAAACCGGGAAATGTATGGATCCCAAGTGACCTAAAGAGTCACATAAGTCATGAAAAAGGGCTTTAGGATGAATGGGGGATGAAAACCAAACCGGTTCAAGTGAACCGGATCCGAACCAGATTGAACCAGTATTGAACTGGATGTTAAATTCATTTTTCTAGGTGGCTTAGAACATTCCAATTTGAGAATTGAGGCCACCATTTGATAGATAATGAATTTAGAAATTTTTAATTTTGAAAAATTCGGTCAAATCTATCCTGAACTGGCCGATTTAAGATTTGAACCCGGTTCGGACCGGTTTGGTCCAGTTCGGAATAGTGTCGTCTTCTTCCTTCAGATGACACCAGTGTTCACTCAACGGAAAATTGAACCAGAGCCGAGGAAGAGGAAATGTTTATGTTCAGTATTTTTAGATCATCAATGACTGACATAAAGGTGTCAAATGTATGGTTGATGAATACCTGAGCTCCTTATATAAAGAGCCCCCCTCCATTCATCCTCTCCACACTTGAAGACCTCATTCTCTCTCAGCTATTCAGCTTTTCGGTGAAGCTCGAACCAGAGCTCCGATATAGTATCTTTTCTAAGCCAAAGAAGACATGGTCGGGTTCCTTAGAACCGGGGAGAAGTCAGCTACACGATGGTAGTCTCCAATCAATCTAAAGATCGCCGAAGAAGTGTCTGCGTGATCGAACAGTGAAGCAGCTCCGGCGGACCGAAGCTGCCCTATTTCTATCGAGCTAAAATTGGCCAATTCGAGCCCTCCTCATGTCAAACTAAGCTCTCCAAACACCTTCTTAGCCCTCCTGCGGCAAAATTTGAACTGAAAGGTAAGCCAATTTGGCTCCACTCTCTAATTTCCTACCAGTGATATAGAGAGAATCGGTAGAATTTCGATGATAAAATTCTCACTCAGTTCTACATCAATTGATACAATTCTTGATCCTAGGAGGAACCTGAGGAAGAGAGCTATCTACCCAGATTAAAAGCTCGAACCGCCGCGTCCCCGACGATAAGCATTCGAAGCTTTAACTCTCTACGTTCTATTTTCTGGTGGAGCTCTGTCTGAGCTCGTTCTGGCA
This sequence comes from Trapa bicornis, assembly GCA_030064425.1. Lineage (NCBI taxonomy): Eukaryota > Viridiplantae > Streptophyta > Magnoliopsida > Myrtales > Lythraceae > Trapa > Trapa bicornis. The sequence continues at coordinate 2,805,725 of CM057759.1, forward strand.
TCAAATCATGCGATTCAAAGTGCAATTGAATCGTATGAAGATGTAGAAACTCCAATTTAACTTTAATTTCAACAATTAAACTTGTTTAATCGATCAATTTGATGAAATTAAATTCGGTTTTGCTGTAAAGTTGAAATTGGGAGAAATTTTGGGGATTTCAAAAATTCGAGGGACTAAAATGCAATTTTATAAAATTGAGGGCCAATTGGGCATGATAATAGTGTTGGAGGACCAATTGAGCAAATTTTTGAATTTTTGGGGTAAAACTTACCATTTTTGTAAATGAGGGGCAAAATGGTAATTTTGGAAAAATTGAGGACCCACTCCCTTTTTGTGAAATTGAATAAATTGAGGTCACAAGGAGAATTTTAAAAGTTTTGGGACTCAATTTGGAGAAAAACCAACATTTGGGGCCTAAAGTAAAGGAAAAGGAACTTTAGGGACAAAATTACAAATATTTGAAAAATTGATATTTTTATTCATTCATAATGAATGAAGGCCATCAAGTCAAATGATAATGAACAAAGATGTTCATACCGTGTAGGAAAACAAGATATTAGCAATGCCAGATGAGACAAAGCACGCAAGGGATGAAAGTCGATTTAGAGAAATACACTACACTGATCGGGTGAGTGAGATATTTAATATCATACCTAGTTGAGATGATATGCATCTTGAAAATGAAAATCCACTGCTAAGTAGTTTTTTAAACATCACACATGAGAGGAGTGATGCAAAAATCATATAGAAATACTACTTACCAGTTGTAAATAGATCATACCCGATTGGTATGATGAAACTTCCTAGAAGGAAGTGGAAAATCTGTTTATCGGTTATAAGCGAAGATGTCCTCATACTCGGTTGATGTGATAGACAACTAAAAAGTTTATTTTGTTGGAAGTGCTCTCCTCTGACTATGTGCCACTGCTTAAAATTTTTGGGAGACCTTCTTCATGAGAGCTCAAATAGCTTATATAGGCCAGAGGCCTCAGTTTTGGAGCTTGGGGGCTAATATGCCCGATTTTGAAAATCTCAAATATTGGGCCCTAGGTCAATTGGCACAAGCAAAAGCTCGTAAAAAAACATAACTATTAAGCCATGAAAACTTAAGTAAATGAGTTATTTGGCCATGGTACCGAGATAGGACCGACATACTCTATGGACTAGTGGTAGTGCCACATGATAGGTCTACGAATCAGTTAAAACAAATAGTTGCAGGTCAAGTTGAGAGTCGGTGTCGTTGGACCAATGGCACCACAAATTATATGGCTTATGTGAAAAAAATTTTATTGTGCATGCACTGTGTTACGGGATGTTCAAGACGTCCAAGAGGGGTAGTGATGCGTCCTAAGGCACTAGACGACATGGTGGAATGGTAGTTAGTCGTACTAGAAGTCTCTAGAAGCTCGATGTAGCTTCATGCGCATGAGACCAGGGTGGGGCGGAATGAGATCTCTATCCTCATACGGACATATAGTTTTATTACAGGATTGAGGGTTAGATATCGCGTACATTCACTCATTCTCAAAGTAGAAGTGGACGTGCTCCTATCTAGGTGGCCGGTAAAGTTGCTCTAATGCCACAAGTGGGTATAGTGAACGGGCTAGCCTACGAATGTGTGTTTTCCTTCATGATGAAGGGCAAGTATTGGTTGATAAACACACTGTTGTGATGAGAAATGATTATGAAAACTGAGATTTTTGTTAGTTTGACCATTTACTTTCGCTACGTGTCACTCTATAATTTATTAGTACTTCCATTCGCTAACCTAGCTGTTGACGGGGCACGTTCGCCATAAATAGCTCACTAATTGGTCGCATATGCTGACCTAGTATTGACTTGGCATCCGGTCTATTGATCTGGTTGGATCATTAACTGGTTCAATTGAATCGGTTTCCAATTAGTCGGACTTAAAGTGATAGGATTATGCCCCATTCAATTAGTTTTCTAAAAACTAAAAATTTCTAAATTTATCTAAATTCATTTTCTACGCGGTAGTTATCTCCATTTACCAAATTATTTTTTTGAGTTATCCTGAAAAATTAATCTTTGAACTAGTTACTTTCGATTATACACAGTTCAATCTAGTTTAGGTACAATTCACACTAATTTGGTCTAATTCTTGTCTCAATTGGTTGACTTATTTGTAAATTAGGGTTTTTTGTTATTTCTCATCTCATATTGATTAGTTTTTTTAATAACAATTCGGCCAAAATATCGATTTTATTTTAAAATTTCCCAATTCTAATTCAAAATTTTTTATTTAATAAAGACATATTTTATAACTAATGCACTCATTTTAGAAGTTTTATCCCACAAAACTGCTTGTTGCTTCCACTAGTGAGTCATTCATTTGAGGCCAACTTCAATTCCAATGCTAACATCTTTTTGCTATTCGATTTTGTAAAAAAAAAAATAGAGTACTAATTTGTTGGGGCATGTTTTATGTGAAAATATTGGACATAGAGAGAAAATAATATGGATAAGTTAGATAATAGAGTCTGGGTAACAAATTTCTTTTCATATTCTTCCACAACATTATGCAAAAATATTGCATGAATATAAAATTATTGATCACTTTTGGTATACTGGCTTAATTTGGTTCATAACAATATTTTTTAATTTTATTTATTTACATAATTTATCCTAAAAATTAAAATGTGTTTTAGCAAAATTTTAAAAAACGAATCTGAGTTTAAATGGTATCAAAATTTTGGTTAGTCTAACTTTTATCTTTTTATTGTTAGATTTTCACATTGGTTACTCTTTTTTCACTAACATTTTTAATTCACTTAGTTAAAGATAAATTTTTCGTATTATTTTTTTTGTTTAAAACAACATTTACTTTAATTAGATTTTAATTATAATATTAACTATACTTGTTTGATTAACAATGATAATGTAATATGAATAAAGTATGCTGATCGTCTCTTCTAAATGGGATAATTAATACAACTAGTTAAAATTTTTGAATAATTTTTTCAAAGGTATTAACTAAGGTGCCACCTTTTCATAACTGTCATATATAATATTAACAATGTAGAAAATTATCAATGACATTAATTTTTATAAAAAAAACATTAATTTTAATAATTATTTTTATGATCCAAGACATGATCAAATTTCAACGAAGTTATTTTTCCTTAAAATAATATCGACCACACTTTCGATAATTAAGTAGAAGTTTCAAGGTCAACATTTTTATTCTTCTAAGATAGATTTTTTTTTGCATAGCATCTTCTTAGATAGATAGAGATGTGTATTTGTCCAGCAAGGGGAAGGAAGAAAGGACTCAATACGCGCCAAGAGCAAGCTGCGCTATAAGAGGAAACTGGACCAATAAGCAAGAAAACGCAGCGTGTACACACACTCTTTTGGGCCGTAGCTAGCTATTTGGCATACTTTGTCTTTCGGACCGGGGTATTGTCAATACACGCCAAGGAGCTGTAGCTTGCTATTTAGTGCGATTCGTCCTTCGTACCCAAATCTTGCCAAGAGAACAAACAAGCGTAAGATCGATTGTTTTGGACTGTATCTAAACTTGAAGGTCCGAAAATACCCGGTACGAGCAATAGAGCAAACTCCTGCTCTAATAAAAAGCATACGTGCGATTCTGTTCTTTCCGTTTTCTTGTTAGCATAATTTCTCCGTTTGCTTGTAAGCTTTCTCTGTTTTTTTTGTTCGTAGCACATCATTCTTATTTTTAATCCTAATGAATTTTTTTAGTACAAGAAAAACTAAGAGAGGGAGAGAATTTCTACCACGAAAAAATATTCTACAAAATTGTGATGGGTCATTTTTGGAGTAGATTAATGAGATATTAGCCACAAATTAACTATTTCTTATTATCTTGTAGCTATTAGGTCATGATAGTTTGGTGGATGCTATTTTATGTGATGGATAATCATATTTTGGTAGGAATCTTATTGGATAGAGTAGCATATTGTTATAATTGAGACCACTGCTCCATAAAAAAACTAAATCAAGTTCATTAAAAAAATAAAGATTGAGCCAAGTAAAAAAAATCATTTGAGTAAAAAATCATGTTTATTAATGCTCAATATTTATTGAGAAAATTTCTTAGCACATACAAGCATTGGACTGTTGGAGCAAAACCAGTTGACCTCATAGCATATTTTTTGAACAAATCCCTTGTAATATTTTTCATAATCTTTCCCGGTTATGCATGGTTTTTTGCACATTGCTGGATTCATCCTTAGGTTGGATATCTTCCGACCGAATGCAAGAGCACTTGCCAATTCTCATGTCGCACAATGCTAACCTAGTCCCAACTGGGCATTCAAAGCTACAGTCCACGTCCCTTTTGCACGCTTCAGCTCCATGGAGGGTGATGATACCTGCATGCATATTTTTCTTTTACATCATCAACGTTCTAAGTATCTTAATTTTGAGTATAATCTCAATTATTCTAATAAACCTCATGCTAGAGAAGATTTACTTACCTGGTATGGTAATAACTAGAAAGAAGAACATCAACTTGGTAGAAAAGCTTATCATGGTATCTACACTGGATGTATATAATCTGCTGATATAAATTGTAAAGGGTTAAATGAAATATTAAAATTGAACATATATATATAGGGTCCAATTGTTGCAATACATATCCCCTTCCAATCATATTTGGAGAATAAATAATTAAAATAATAATTTTTTTTATTTTTTTTCAATGTAAGCTAAACAATATAATAGATTAATATAAATAAAGTATTTTTTAAAGATATAATTCGTGTGCATATTTTCAATATAAAATTATAATAATCTGAATTTTATAATTATGGAGATATAATTAATAATTGATTTTCAATTTTCAAGTATATATTAAATGCACAAATTTTACCAATTTCAAGAAATGTTTTTAATGGATAATTTAGTACCAATAATTATATTAATAAAAATTTCACCCATAGTACGATATGAATATTTTCAACTTATAATTCATGTGTAAATTAGAATTTAGTTAAAATTTATAAACGTTTATTCATCATGAAAGATTATGTTGGTAATTATTTAATCATTAATAGGCTTTCATGTATGGAAAACTTTAGTAGACAAATTACTTGATTGAAAGAATTTAAGGAGCATATTTTGACTTTTAGTCAAAAAAACAAAAAAATATGAAATTAAATAATAAATAATGACCAAAGTCAGAAATAAGAAATTAAGGATTTACAAAATTGTTACAAATTTGTATTAAATTAACATTTATTGGAAATTAATAATTTACATGTATTGCGGTTTTAAAAATATATTTAATAAATACTTTAATACTATTATTTATAATAAAATATATTTAATAAAAGCTACACCAAATATGTATAAAATACCAAAATTTTAATAGTATAATGTTAAATCCTAATGTAAAATTCAAAATTGTAAAATAATATTTCTTAAATATAACCGTAACTAAAAATTAATAAATTCAAAATGGAAAAAATACGGTGCCTCTAGTTATGATGAAAAATAAATTTCATAACAAAATAAGATAAAAAAATTAAATTTTAGTACTAACTTCGTCAACAAAAACTTTTGTCCATTAGTAATATTCCCAATACAATGTGAGGTTAAAAATTATAATAATATAAACTAAAATTTTCCGTAAATTAATTTTCATCATTTCAACATATAATAATAATAATAATATTGTTATTATTAATTATTAAAGAAATATTATTAATCAATAATTTAGTACAAGTAATTATATAAATTAAATTTTCACCCATATCACGATATGATTATTTTTAATTTATAATGAATGTGAAATTAAGATATTGCAAACCTATTTTTGGTTAAATCGGACAAATACCTCTGCACCTTGAATAAAAATCATGTTTGAAATTGGTGAACGGTGAAAATTTAAGTTGGGGAATATTTAATCATAGATAAACTTTCTTACATAAATTTTTGTAGGCAAATGATGTATTGAAAGAATATAAAGTGCATATTTTGACTTATAGTCAAAGTAAATATTTCAACATAAATGCAATATATACTTTCAATGTTCAATGTTTTAATATTTAAATAATGTTTAAAAAACATTTTAAGCGGACAAATATACCTCATTTTAGTAAAATATTTTTAGTTGAATACATAACATTATTAAGGGTGGTAATAGACATGAATCCGACATATTTATCGGGTCCAACTTGTCGGCTTTAATCATGCTGATCTTTTTTTTGCCTTAACAGTTTTATTTTTTTATTTTTAGAATCTTGAATCCGTTCGATAAATTGGACGAGTAGTGTTTTTTATTACCGTTAGTCATCTGATTGATCGGATGACTACAAAATTTTTGTTATGGGATGACTATGGTTTTTTTATTTCACCTCCACTATCGACTCTATAATGTGATAATAAAAGTTCAACTTATTAAATAAATCGGGTGTAATTACGCTTACCACTTGTATACGCATTTTTTATTTCAGAAATAAATCATACCAATCAATTATGATGATTTACTTAATCTTATTAAAAATCTGGTAAGTAGGTTTTGAGTCCACGCTAGCTCTCTTGCTTGCATTCTGGTCTTAAGTGTCCCTACACGGTTTGGGTATCATTATCAGTAATGGTTCAACATGACAGTCTTCTTTATCTCACGTATGAACGATTAGGCTCAAATCTTGATTTTATTGCACTTAGGTCCCTAACGTTCATATTTCTTGACTTTAGGTCCCTAGTGTTAAATATTTCTCAAATCAAATCTCAAGGACTTCCAATATCCTACTTAGGTGCTTAATTTACTTAAAATTGTGAATGGAGCTCAAGTTTTCTAAATTCCCAATTTGGTCCACAATTTTTCTAAAATTACTGTTTTGCCTCTACTTTCCAAAAATAGCTATTTGGCCCCCAAATCTTTTGAAAATTGACCAATTGGTCCACTAACATCTTTATCATTACTAATTGGCCTTCAATTTTGAGAAATTGTATTAAGGTCCCTCAATTTTCTGAAATCCCCAATTTTTCCCATTTACACTTACCGAATTTGATTTCTCTAAATTGGCCATTCAAACAGGGTTAATTGCTCCAATTGCAGAATTTGGATCTGAAATAAGCTCAAACGGAGCTTTTCCGGAAAACTATACGTAGAGAGAGAAAGTTTCGAACGTCGTCGGAGGTGTTGAGCTCTTGTCCTTATGGTTATTCTAGGATCAAAAATTGCTACAATTGATATCAGGGTCAAGGTGAATTTTGTTAGCAAAGTTTAGCACTTTCTCTCTCTAGAATTGATCTGCAACAACGGTGCAAACCCCGTCCCTTTATAGATAAGAAAATTGGGAAAAATAACCGGTCATTTCAAAAGAGAAAATCGAGCTTGTTCACAAATCATAACCAATAAGGAAAGGATAAAATGGGAAATTGACAAATCTCAAATGACTCGAAGAGTCATAGAAATCATGGAAAAGAACACTCGGACAATTAGGAAGGGAAAACCAAACCGGTTTAAGGTGAACCAGATCAAATCGGATTGAACTAGTTTCTAAATTCATTTTTCTAGGTGGCTTAAAATATTTAAATTGGGAAATTGAAGCCACCATTAGATAGAAAATTAATTTATATAAATTTAGAAAATTTTAATTTTAAGAAAATCGGTCAAATCGGGCCTAAACCGACCGATTTATGCATTGAACCAGGTTGAACTAGTCCGGTCTAGTTCAGAATAGTGTCATCTTCTTCCTTCAGATGATATCATTGTTCATTAAATGTAGAAACGGATAACACCGGGGAAGGAAAAATGACTCCGATCAGGCTGTTTCAGGGCGAGGATAAGCTCGACCAAAAAAGGAAAGTTTTTGGGCAGAGGGTCTCCGAGCTCCCTATATAAAGAGCTTCTCTTCATTCATCCTCCATACACTTGAAATTTCCATTCTCTCTCAATTGCTCTATTTTCTGGCGAAGCTCAAACCAGAGCTCCGATATAGGCATTCATTTCAGCCTCATAAGGTGAGGTTGGGTCATACAAACTCCGGGGGAAGTCAAATAACTGATAGCACCTTCATTTCGACTCGAGGACCGCCAGAGAAGCACCGGTAGAATTATATAGTGAAGCAACTCCGATGGATCAAAGTTGTCATGTTTTAGCCAAGCTAAATTCGACCAATGTCAGCCCTCCTCCTACCAAACCAAGCCTTCCCAACACCTCAACATCCCTCATACGACCTTCTTAGTCGTTGTAGATCGAATTTAGGAAAAGAAAATGCTAAACTTTACTGAAAAAATTCTCCATCAATTGTAGCAATTCTTGATCCTAGAAGAAAGCTCAAGACAAGAGCTACCTTCCCCAACCGAGAGCCCGGACCGCCGCACCTCTGATGATAAGCTTTCGAAGCTTTCTCTCTCTACGAGCAATTTTCCGGCAAAACTCCGTTTGAGCTCAATTCGGACCCAAATGATGTGATTCAAAGCTTAATTGAATCGTATGAAAGTATAGGAGTTGATCCAAACCTTCAATTTGAGCAAATAACCCCGATTGAATGGCTAATTTGAAGAAATCAAATTTGGTCAGTTTGAAGGAAAAAATTGGGGGAAACTTTTGGGAAATTTTGGGAATTTTAGAAAATTGAGGGACCTCTTTGCAATTTCCCAAAATTGAAGGCCAATTGGCCATGAAAAAGATGTTGGAGGACCAATTGGTCAATTTTTGAAACATTTGGGGATTAAATTGCCATTTTGGAAAGTATGGGGAAAATGGTAATTTTTGAAAAGTTGGGGACCAAATTGGAAATTTGGAAAACTTGAGTCTCTTATACAATTTTGAGTAAAATGAGTACTCAAAAGGGAATTTTGGAAACCTTGGGACTCAAATTGGGCAAAACTTAGGGACCTAAGTGATATTTATCGATAATTTGTGAGCCTAGGCTTTATGCCAAACCGTAAGTGATAAGGCTACCCAAATTGTGTGGAGACAAGTGTGATCGGAACTCAAGCAAGAGCAAGCTCGTGTAGACTTGGAAAATCGACCGAGGACGAACACGTCACAGTTATCGGGTGAGTGTGCATATTTACATCATACCCACTTGGGATGGTGAGCACTTTAGAAATGAAAAACCACTTGTAAGTGGGATTTTAACATCATACCCAGATGGGGTGATGGGCAATTTAGGCTAAAACCTATTTACCGGTTGTAAGTAAAGGAAATCATACCCTGTTGGTATGATAGACTTCCTTGAAGTAAGGAGAAACCCGCTTGCCGGTTGTAAGCGGAGATATCATCACATCTGATTGGTGAGATGAAATGAAAATATATTTTCGTTAGAAGTGTTCTCCCCTATCTGTGTGCCAATGCTTAAACTATTTGGGTGACCTTCTTGACGGGAGCTAGAATAGCTTAGATAGGCTAGAGGCCTCGATTTTTGAATTTGTGGGGCTAAATGCCCAGTTTTGGAAAATCACGTGCAGTGGGCTCAAGTCAGGATCGACATTACTTGTTGGACTCGCGGCAATGCATCAGGGCTAGGTCAACGGACTGACCTAGACAAACAGCTATAGGTCGGGTTGAGGGTCGGGGCCATTGAACTAGTGGCACCAAAGATAAATGGTTATATGTGAAAACTATTGTGGTACATGACCATTAAGATGCCCAAGAGGGTAGTGATGGGTCCTAAGGGCTACTGGATGACATGGTGGACATAAGGGCAGTTCATCGTGCTAGTCAGTCAAGAAGCTTGGAGTAGGTTCTTGCGCATGAGACCGGGGTGGGGTCGGGATGAGGTCTCTACTGTCACACCCCGACCTGGTTTGGTCAAATCCCCGTGATCAACCTGCCACTCTCCCGATTTACTAAGGATTGCCCCTTCTTTTAAACCGTGAGAAGTAAGGCGTTCTTTTAAACTTGCACCTTTCTTGGAATAACTTACATTAAAACTACATAAAATTTTAACTAATCATACCTATCTCACAGGTGTATTAATTGGTGGTCTTTGGGTAGGCTTTCATCAGGATCTACCTAAAAGGGGTATAAGGGAGGGGGTGAGTTCAACGATTCAGTGAATGGGTATTTAAACATGACTTTTAGAAAATAGTTTGAATTGGAATGTGTTAGACTCCTTATTTTTCTTTTAAAACCTTTCATACTCAAATCTCAGTTTTTCATAGACATTTCTCATCTCAACAGTGTGTTTATCAACCAACACACTTCATTCGTCATGAAGGGAACACACATTTGTAAGCTAGCACATCCACTGTACCCACTTGTAGCGTCGAAGCGACTTTACTAGCCACCTAGATAGAAGCATGTCCACTTCTACCTTGAGAATGAGTGGATGTACGCAACATCTGACCCTCAATCCCATAACAAAACTTCGTGTCCATATAAGACAAAGACCTCATGCTGACCCCACCCTGGTCTCATGTGCATGAAGCTAAATTGAGCTTAGAAGACTGTTGGCATGACTAATTACCCTTATCTCCACCATGTCGCCAGAGCCCTAGGACGTATCACTACCCCTCTTGGGCATCTTGAAGGTCTCGTAACATCAGTGCATGCACAAATCAATAATTTTCCACATAAGACATATAATTTGTGGTGTCACTAGTCTAACAGCCCCGACCCTCAACTCAACCTGCATCTGTTTGTCTCGACTGGTCTGTAGACCTGTTAGGTTGCACTACTGCCAGTTCATCGAGCATGTCGGTCATGTCTTGGTACCATGGCCAAATAATTCATTTATTTAAGTTTTCATGGCTTAAATCATGTTTGTTTACGAGCTCCTGCTCATGCCAACTAGCCTAGCGCCCATTATAGGAGATTTTCAAAATCAGGCATATTAACCCCCAACTTCCAAAACTGAGGCATCCGGTCTATCTAAGCTATTCGAGCTCCCATCAAGAAGGTCTCCCAAACATTTTAAGCAGTGGCACACAGTCAGGAGAGAGCACTTCCGACAAAATAAACTTTTCATTTGTCCATCTTACCAAACGGGAATGAGGACATCTCTGCTTATAATAAGCAGGATTTCTACTACCTTCTAGGAAGTTCATCGTACTAACCAGGTATGATCTAGTTACAACCGGTAAATAGTTTCTATGTGTCATTTCCACATCACTCCTCTCAGGTGTGATGGTTAAAATACCACTTAATAGTGGGTTTTTATTTCTGATGTGTTTATCACCCCAACCAGGTATGATATTAAATCCCACTCACCTGATAGTGTAGTGAATTTCCTCTTAACCAGCTTGTTGCCTTCACACAAACTTGTCTTAGCTATCATTCTCGGTACTTCGTGTTCCTACATGATATGAACATTCCTTGTTCATTATTGTCATGCCCCAACCCAGTTTGGTCGGATCCCTATGAGCAACCCGCAACTCGCCCGATTTATTAAGGGTTTTCCCCTTCTTTAAACCATGAGGAGTAAGGCATCATTTATACTTGCACCTTTCTTGGAATAACATTAATCAAAATTGAATAATTTAAACTTACATACCTGTCTTGCAGGTTTAGCTAGTGGAATGTCTGTAGGTAGGTTTTTTCCTCGGTTACCTGAAAAGGGGAAAAGAGAGGGGGTGAGTTCAACAACTTAGTGAATGGGTGTTTCAAACATGAGTTTCATATAAAATAGTTTGAATTGGAGTGTGTCAGACTCCTTATTTTTAAAAAAAAATTATTTTCTCAAGTTCTAGTTTTCAAATTCTATAGGTAGGTTTTTTCCTTGGTTTCCAGAAAATGGGTAAAGGGAGGGGGTGCGTTCGACAACTCAATGAATGGGTGTTTGAAACATGAGTTTCTTATAAAATAGTTTGAATTGGAGTATGACAGACTCCTTTTTTTTTTTTTGAAACATTCTTTTCTTAAGTTCTGGATTTCAAAACCTTTTTCCAAGGTTTACCAATTCTTTTCCAAGGATTCTCAAATCCTTTCCAAGGATTTCATAACCTTTTTCTCATTTCCATATTTGGTGTGTTTCACAAACAACGCACGCCCTTCATCATGAAGCGATCACACACATTCGCGAGATGCAGTTACACCGACTGCACCCACTTGTGGATTAGAGCGTCTTTACCATCCACCTTGATAGAAGTCTCTAACTTCTACCCGAAGTCTAAGTGAAGGTCTCTCACGTCCTACCCTCAGACCAAAAATAATCCTTATTCATATGATGACAGAGACCTCATCCCGTCCCCCACCCCAATCTCATGCACAATGAAGTTACGTCGAGCTTCTCAATTCTTCTGGTACGACTAACTGCCCTTATCTCTACCAAGTCGTCTAGAGCCCTAGGATGCATCACTACCCCTCTTGTGCATCTTGAAGGTCCCGTAACACAGTGCATGCACAAATCAATAATTTTTCCACATAAGCCATATAATCTATGGTGCCACTGGTCCACCGGCCCCAACCCTCAACTTGACCTGCAGTTGTTTGTTTTAACTAGTGCTGAAGACTTGTCATGTCGCACTGACACTAGTCCATTGAGTATGTCGGTCCTATCTCAGTACCATAGCCAAACAATTCATTCATTTACATTTTCATGGCTTAAATCATGTTTGTTTATGAGCTCCTGCTCATGCCAACTAGCCTAATGTCCACTGAGGCCTCCGGTCTATTTGAGCTATTGAAGCTCCCGTCAAGAAGGTCTCCCAAAAGTTTTAAGCAGTGGTACACAGTCAGGTGAGAGCACTTCTAACAAAATAAACTTTTCATTTGTCTATCATACCAACTGGGTATGAAGATGTCTCCACTTATAATTGAAAAGTGGGTTTTCTACTTCCTTACAGGAAGTTCATCATACCAATCGAGTATGATATACTTAAAACCGGCAAATAGTTTTTCCATGTAATTTCCACATTACTCCTACCAGGTGTGATGGTTAAAATACCACTTAGTGGTGGGTTTTCATTTCTGAAGTGGTTATCATCCCAACCGGGTAAGATATTAAATTCCACTCACACGATAGTGCAGTGAATTTCCCCTTAGCCGGCTTGTTGCCTTTACACGAACTTGTCTTAGCTGGCTTTCCCAGAACTTCATGTTCCTATACAATATGAACATTCTTGTTTATTATCCTTTGGCCTGATATCCTTTTTCATCCCAAATGAATGAGAAAACCAAACTTTTTATTTATTTTCAATTAGGTCCCTAAAGTTTTTTTCTTTAACTTTAGGACCCAAATGTCAGTTTTCCCTCAAATTGAGTCCTGAAACTCTAGAATTTACCTTTGGACCTCATTTTTTCAAAATCACATAAAGGGGTTCGAGTTTCCCAAATTTCCAATTTGGTTCCCAATTTTTTGAAAATTACCATTTTGTCCCTACTTTACAAAAATGGTAAATTTTGCCCCAAAAATTCCAAAATTTGCCCAATTGGTCCTCAAACATCTTTATCATGCCCAATTGGCCCTCAATTTTATGAAATTGCACTTTAATCCCTCAAATTCTCGATATCACCAAATTTCCCCCAATTTCAACCTTCTAACTTAGGTGAATATGATTTCATCAAATTGACCAACCAAATGAGTTTAATTGTTCAAATTGAAGTTAGATTGGAGTTCTTACACCTTCATACGATTCAATTGCACTTTGAATCGGACGATTTGATGTCAAAATGAGCTCAAACACTGGACTTAGAGAGAGAAAACTTATCATCGGGGGTGCGGCGGTCCGAGCATTCAATCTAGACAGATAGCTCTTGTCATGAGGTTCCTCATAGAATCAAGAAGTGCATCAATTGATGTTGAATTAAGTTAGAATTTAGTTATCAAAGTTCTGTTAGTTCTCTCTCTAGCATCGATCGGAATTTACAGATAGGAGCAAAATTGGCTTACCTTTCAGCTCTAATTTAGCTGTAGGAGAAATATGGAGGTGTTGCAAGGGCTTGGTTTGGCCTGAGAATGACTTAAATTGGCCGATTTTAGCTCGGTCGAAATAGGGCAGCTTTGGTCCGCAGGAGCTGCTTCACTATTCTATCACGCCGACGCTTCTCCGGCGACCCTCAGAGCAAATGGAGACTATAGGTGTGTAGCTGAGTTCTCCCCAAATCCAAAGAACCTGACCACATCTTCTTTGGCTTAGAAAAGACCCTATATCGGAGCTCTAGTTTGAGTTTCGTCGGAAATTGGAGAAGTTGAGAGAGATTGGAGTTTTCAGGTATAGAGAGGATGAATGAGGAGGGGCTCTTTATATAGAAAGCTCGGGGACTTCTTGTTCATCCAATTGATGCCTTTATGGTGGTCATTCATTGCATGAAACTCCCTAGTCGGAAACTTTTAGCTTCGTCAGCTCTGCTCGATTTTTCGCCGAGTGAACATTGCTGTTATAGGAAAGAAGAAGACGACACTATTTCGAACTGGGTTCAATGCTTAAACCGGTCGGTTCAGGCTCAATTCGATCGAATTTTTTAAAATTAAAAATTTCTAAATTCATTCTCTATCCATTGGTGTCCTCAAATCTCAAATTTTAATTTTCTAAGCCACCTAGAAAAATAAATTTAGCATATGGTTCAATAGTGGTTCAAACCGATCCAAACTGATTCAATCCAATTCGGATCCAATTCACTTGAACCAGTTTGGTTTCCATCTCCAAATCATCCTAAAGTCTTTTTTCTTGACTTTTATGACTCTTTAGGTCACTCGAGATCCATAAATTTCACGGTTTGCCCTTTCTCTATCAGTTCCGGTTCATGAACCGACTCGGTTCATAAACTAGTTCAATCCTATTTGGATCCAATTCATCTGAACCAGTTTGGTTTTTTTCTCTTCCAATTTGTCCTAAGGTCCTTTTCCAAGGTTTTATGAACCCTTTCAGTCACTCGGGAGTTGTAAATTTCCCAATTTTCCCGTTCTCTTATGATTGGGTTTGTGAAACAGTTCGGTGTTTCTCACTCAGTTTGACTGGTTCTTTTCCTCATTTTCCTTAACTTCAAAGGGCGGCGTTTACAACTCTCCCCTCCTTTCAGGAGTTTTGTCCCCAAAACTAAATTAGCATTTTTCACTCTAGGATAAACTTCTCTTAATGTTAACTTGAAGATGTTAACACTTCGGTTGTTCTTTCACTTAAACCACTTTAAATTACACGTTTAAGGAAGTTCCTTTCCTTTACATTGTTTACTCCTTCTATGGAGTTTATCATAACTAGTATGTCTTGTTCGCGAGTTCAAAGGTATTTCCCTTGGTTCACATCTTCCTTTTCTTAGGGCAAGATTCTTCCCATCTGGGGCTCTTATTCAAGATTTCAGGATTGGGAGTTCAAGGTGCCCAATCGTTCCTTTGTCTATTTATTCTCTTCATTGTTGAAACCCTTAGCTCGGCGTTCTTTTGAGAATTACATAATTTGTCATGCCCCGACCCGGTTTGGTCAAATCCCCATGATCAACCCGTCACTCTCCCAGTTTATTAAAGGGCTTCCCCTTATTATAAATCGTAAAGAGTAAGGCGTCCTTTAAACCTGCACCTTTTCCTGTAATAACATAAATCGAAACTGCATAATATTTTTAATTTATCATACCTGTCTCATAGGCATCTTAGTTGACGGTCTATAAGGGTAGGCTTTCTGGAATTTTCTGAAAGGTATATAAAGGAGGGGGTGAGTACAACTCTCAATGAATGAATTTTCAAAATTTTTAACTTTTAGGAAAAAGAATTGTATTGGAGTGTGCCAGACTCCTTTCTTTCAAAAATCATTTCATTTCAAATCTCAGTTTTTACCACCATTTCTTATTAATTACAGTGTGTCATCAACCAACACACATCCTTCATCATGAAGGTCAAACGCACATTCGTAGGCCAGTATGTCCACTGAACCCCCTTGTGGCGTCGGAGCGACTTTACCGGCCACCTAGATAGAAGCACGTCCAGTTCTACTCTAAGAATGAGTGGATGTGTGCAACATCCGACCCTCAATCCCGAAATCAATTCTCCATGTTCATATGAGGACAGAGACCTCATCCCGTCCCCACCCCGGTCTCATGCGCTTGGTGCTAATCCAAATTTCACACGGTCACCTGGTATGACAAACTGCCCTTATACTCACCAGGTCGTCCAAGGCCCTTAGGACGCATCACTACCCCTCTTAGGCATCTTGATGGTCCCAAAATCATAGTGCTTGCACAAACAGTATTTTCTTATCAAGCCATGTAATATGTGGTGCCATTAGTCCAATGGCCCCGACCTTCAACTCAACCTGCAATTGTTTATCTTGACTAATCCGGAGACTTGTCATGTCGCACAACCACTAGTTAACTGAATATGTCGGTCCTATCTTAGTACCATAGCCAAACAATTCATTTATTAAAAGTTTTATGGCACATATCTCATGTTTGTTTACGAGCTCCTACTCGTGCCCACTGGCTTATGATCCACTATTCGAGATTTTCAAAATTGGGCATAGTAGCGCCCAAGTTCCAAAACCGAGGCCCCTGACCTATAAGAGCTATTTGAGCTCCCATCAATAAGGTCTCCCAAATCGTTTAAGCATTGACACACAGTCAAAGGAGAACACTTCCGATAAAATATGTTTTCAATTCTCCATCATTCCAACTGAGTATGAGGACATCTCCACTCATAATTGATGAATGGGTTTTCCACTTCCTTCGAGGTAGTTTCATCATACCAATCGGGTACTTACAACAAGTACATAGTTTTTCCACGTGATTTTCCCATCACTTCTCTAAGTTTTGATGTTTAAAATACCACTAAATAGTGGGTTTTTCATTTCGAGGTACTTATCATCCCCAACCGGAAATGATATAAAATCTCATTCACCCGTTAAATCAGTGAATTCCACTAGATCGGTTATTTATATTCACGCGAGCTTGTCCTTGTTGGCATTCCCAGTACCTCATGTTCCTTCAAGTATGAACATCTTGGTTCATTATCACTTAGCCTAATAGCCTTCATTCATTCCAAATGAATGAGAAAACCAAACTTTTATTTATTTGCAATTAGGTCCTAAAAGTTATATTTTCTTTAACTTTAAGTCCCTAATGCCGTTTTTTCCTCAAATTGAGTCCCGAAACTTTTAAAATTTATCTTAGAACCTCAATTTATTCAAATACACAAAAAGGGGTTTAATTTCCAAAATTTACAATTTGGTCCCCCAACTTTTCCAAAATTACCATTTTTCCCTCCTTTACAAAAATGGTAAGTTTCACCCCAAAAGTTCTAAAATTCCTCAATTGGCCCTCTAACATTTTTATGATGCCCAATTGACCCTCAATTTTATAAAATTGCATCTTGGTCCTTCAAATTTTGGAAAAATCCCCAATTTTTTCCCCAATTTCAACTACTTATCACAGGCGAATTGGATTCTATCAAATTGACCGATCAAACACATCTAATTATTGAAACTGAAGTAAAAATTGAGATCCTACATCTTCATACCATTCAAAAGCACTTTGAATCAAAAGTTTTAATGCTGGAATGAGCTCAAATGGAGCTTCGCCAGAAAATAGACTATAGAGTGAGAGAAAGCTTCAATTACTCACCGTTAGGGGCACGACGGTCTGAGCTTTCAGTCTAGACAGATATCTCTCATCGTGAGGTTAATCCTAGAATTAAGAATTGCATCAATTGATGTCGAATTGAGTTAGAATTTCATCATCAAAATTCTATCAATTATCTCTCTAGCATCGGCCGAAAATTGCAAAGGGTAGCCAAATTGGCTTACCTTTCAGTCCTAAGACCGTTGGAGGGGTGATGAAGTGCTAGGAGGGCTTGTTTTGGCTTGAAGAGGGCTCAAATTGGCCGATTTCAGCTCAGCTGAAATAGGGCAGCTTCGGTCCGTCAGAGCTGCTTCACTGTTCCAACACGTCGGCACTTCTCTAGCGACCCTCGGAGCAAATGGAGACTACAGGCGTGTAGCTAACTTCTCCCCAGCTTTAAAGAACCTGACCACGCATTCTTTGGCTTAGAAATGACCCTATATCAGAGTTCTGGTTCGAGCTTCACTGGAAAACTAAGTAGCTGAGAGAGAGTGAACTTTTCAGGTGTGTAGAGGATAAATGGGGAGAGGGTCTTTATATAGGAAGTTCGGGGACTTCTTAGCCGTCCGATTGGCGCCTTTATTACAAGCATTGATGGTCGAAAACGTATTAAACGGAGACAATTCTTCTTCGTCAGCGCTGCATCAATTTTTCGGCGAGTGAATAGTGTTGTCATTTGAAGAAAGAAGACGACATTGTTCTAAACCGGACCAGACCAGTCCGAACCAGGTTCGAAGATTAAACCGACTGGTTCACCCTCCATTCGATCGAGTTCTTCAAATCTAAAAATTCCTAAATTCATTTTCTATCCAATGGTGGCCTCAAATCCCAAATTTGAATTTTCTATGCCACCTAGAAAAATGAATTTATAATTCAGTTCAATAGTGGATCAAACCGGTCCAAACTGGTTCAATTTGGTTCGGATCCAGTTCACCAGAACTGGTTTGGTTTTCATCTCTCATTCATTCTCAAGTCCATTTCCATGACTTTTGGGACTCTTTGGGTCACACGGGATCCATAAATTTCCTGGTTTGCCCTTTCTCTATCAGTCCTGGTTCATGAACCGACTCAATTCATAAATCGGTTCAATCCAGTTGGATACGGTTCATCTAAATCGGACTGGTTCTTCTCTTCCAATTTGTCATAAGGTTCTTTTCCAAAGTTTTATGACCCCTTTGGATCACACAGGAGTTGTAAATTTCTAAAATTGCCCGTTCCACCATAAACGGGTTTGTGAACCGGTTTGGTGTTTCTCACTTGGTTTGACAGGTTCTTTTCCTGGTTTTCATTAACTCAAAAGGGTGGGGTTTATAACTCTCCCCTCCTTTTTATGAGTTTTGTCCCCAAAACTTAACCAATATATTCAACATCGGGAGTAATTTCCCTTAATGTCAACTTGGGTTTTCTTGACATGCTAACACTTCAATCGCTCTTTTACTTAGTCCCCATAATCATTCATCTAAGGAATTTCTTTTCATTTATCATGCTTACTCCTTCCATGGAGTTATAATAACGAGGCATATCTGGCTCATTAATCCAAGTGTATATTCTTAGGTTCGCATCTCCCTTTATTTAGGGTAAGGTTCTTCCTTTTGGGGTTCTTACTCAAGATTTCCGGATTGGGAGTTCCAAGGTGCCCAATCATTCTTTTGTCTAGTTATTCTCTTCATCATTGAAACCCCTAGCTCAACGTTCTTTCAAGCATTACGTACTTGTTTTCACAGGTTTTTGTGTTATTATTCTTTCGTCCCAATTTGATCCATCCTTCATCCGTCATTGATTACAACTTCGGTCAAATTTATGTTTGACCTCGTTATGTTTACTAACTTACTCCTTCTTACTCAAGTTACATTTTACTCGGGACTATCGATGCTTATATGTCCCTTAAGACATGACTAGTTTCGAATATGTCTTTGTCCATCAAACTTCTACAACACCTCTTTTAGGGTTGTTTCCAAGTTTCCAGCCTTCCAAGGACTGTATAATTCCATCCCTCCTTTCATCAGATAGTATTCCTCAACTACCTTTACTTTTATCCAATTATTCTTCGTATCTTGACAACATGTCTTACATAACCGTGTCGGTTTTTCTTACCCACTCATCCTTTCCCAACTTCTTTATTGGGTCTTTCTGGTGCCAATTATTTGGTTCCCTAATAGTTTACTAACAAACTGGGATTTTTTCCTCCTTAAGTTCTTGGAATTCCTTATTCAAGGATTTTTTTTCCTTTTTCCTTAATCCACTTTTACTTACTCGTAATCACTTCATGATTCTTCATTCTACAATAATCGCTTTCGATCTATGTGCCGATTTCTTTGCTTGGGAAGGTTCACTCCTTTTGGTTTTGTTCTCTACTATGTCCCTCACAATAGAGATTTTCATCTTAGGAGTTACATGCTCAACCTCCTTATCATTAATTGTAGGGTTTTTTCTCCCTTTCTTTTCACCCCTATCTATGTCAAGGCATTTGCCTAAATTGGATTCTTCTTTATCCATCACTTCTGTTTCATCCCTTATTCCTTACTGGAGATATTTTTTTATTTTCGGTCCTATTCCGTACACTTCACACTATGCTCAGCCGTCCACTCTTTAAGCTTCATATGCGTGTGTGGACTATGACCCATCTTACCCATTGTGGTTATTCCTCCTTAGCTACATCTTATTTGGAGGACTTACTTTCCCAACATTTCTCAAACATTCTTTCCTTTATTACCATAGTATGGGTTGTCCACTCATCCATACTTGTCACAACATCTTTTGATGCTAACCCGTTAACTTATTTCCTTTTAAGGAGGGTTCACATCCTCCTTGTTTCAAAATCTCTTATTCGTCCTTCGTGAGGCTCACTTAACCGTCTCAAGACATTAAATTATAAATCTAGTTTTGGCCATTGATTTCTTTAAGGATTTTCCTTCGTTCTTCTTTTCCAATGTTTTGGCCTTTTCACTTCTCCCTTCTTTGTCGTGGTTTAAATCCATGGTTCTCTCGAAGACTAGTTCTTTAACTGCCTCCTTCTTATTAATTTTCATGTTCAATTGTCTGGGCAGCTATATCACTCGTCCTCCATGCCCATCCTTTTTGTTAATAGTTGCTTCTTTCTATTTGGTTCTCTTGGAATTGCTATTTGGTTCTTCTACTCTTTCCAATAGGTCACACTGGACCATCACAATACATCCTTCCTATGAGAAGTTCCTAATTAAGGATTGGTTCCTTGCACTCCACATTATGTCCATCTGTCCATTTTTTAGGCTCCATTAAGCGACCGTGGACCACGACCCATCCTAATGTCAGTGGTCGCTTTCCCTAATTTATTTCTTAATTGAGGGCTTACTTCTCTAAGATTCCTCATATATTGTTTCTTTTATTCTCTTATTATTGTAGTCCACCCACTCCTATTCGTTACAAAATTATTTGATGCTACTATGCTATTTATCCATTCCTTTGGTTTAATTTACTTCTTAGCCCTCATAAATATTTTTCCTTGGTACTTGATCTTTCCATGTCAACCAACATTTCATTTGTGAGCTTATCGTTCTTTCCATTTTGGTTGGTTCCATTTCCTCTTAATTGGGATACGTGTGAATTTTTGGGGCTTCCTTACTTGGTAGGATTCTTTTCCTTTCTCCTAAATTTTTTTTTGCTCTAGGGAATTTCTACCCTTAAATGACACCCATTGATGCCATCTTCTTTTGTTTACCTTTACTCTTAAAATCTTGCGGGCATATCCTTTACAGTATATCCCCATCTTTACATGTACTTCAGTACATGTTTATTTCTTTTAGGGAGAGCTCATATCTTCATTATTTCAAGATCTCTTGATCATGCGATGGGCTTACCTACTCCTCTCTTAGCTTATGTTTGGTCGTTAATTTGGCCATTTGTCTTTTTAAGGATTTTCCTTCATCCTTCTTTTCCCCAATATTTGGCCTTTCCACTTCTTCCTTCTTTGCTGGAGTTTAATCTATGACCCTCACGAGCGTTAGTGTATTACCTGCCTCGCTTCTACTATTCACCTTATCTAATTCTCTTGAGGTAGTTCTCTCTCGAATCTTCTTGTCCTTAATGACTCTTCTAGTGCCCTTTTTAGGGTGTATTCCTTACTACTTCCCATTACTCCTTATAGCAGTGATCATTCTCTTTGACTATCTTATTTTTTATGGTTTACTTAATTCTGCTATGTTGGTCAAAGACTCCAATTTTGACTTCTCTGCTCTTTCCAAAAGAAGTTGTACTTGCAATCTCAAGACATCCCATTTGTTGTCAAATACTCGACTTGTCTTCTCTTGTGGATGTACTCCTTCCTTTGATCCTAAATTGTTGCAATATTATTCTTTAAGGGGGTTTTTTGCCCTATTATAGAAAGTGGTCATAAAATAAATAGGGAGCTACGAGATTCTTGATAAGCATCCTCCTAGGTAATGTTATTTGCCCTTTGCTGGTGTTTATAACTTCACTCTTGGCTTCCTTTATACTTAGAGTTGTGCCCTCAATAGGTCCTAGCACCATTCTCCAAGATACTTCCTCATTTGATTTTTTGAGATTCTTACCATGCATCAGGCACTTGGGAAGCTTCTAGGGTTGTCTTCCTATGAGGACAGGGTGTTGAGTAGAGCCATTCCTAGTTTTCTTTGTTACTCTCCTAGGAGCCATCGGAAAATTTTAAAATAAATCCTATTAGTTACTATATTTTCTAGTCTTGATTATGTATTCAATGGAACAGGCTCTGATACCACTCTAATTGGCACGTCCTAACCTAGTTTGGTCGGATCCCCATGATCAACCCGCCACTCTCCCAGTTTAT
This sequence comes from Trapa bicornis, assembly GCA_030064425.1. NCBI lineage: Eukaryota > Viridiplantae > Streptophyta > Magnoliopsida > Myrtales > Lythraceae > Trapa > Trapa bicornis. The sequence goes on from CM057759.1 coordinate 2,827,957, forward strand.
TAAAGGGTTTCCCCTTATTAAAAACCATAAAGAGTAAGGCATCCTTTAAACTTGCACCTTTTCCTAGAATAACATAAATCAAAACTGCATAATATTTTTAATTTATCATACCGATCTCACATGCGTCTTAGTTGATGGTCTTTAGGGGTAGGCTTTCCGGAATTTCCTGAAAGAGATATAAGGGAGGGGTGAGTACAACTACTCAGTGAATGGGTTTTAAAAATTTTTAACTTTTAGGAAAAAGAATTGTATTAGAGTGTGCTAGACTCCTTTCTTTCAAAAATTATTTCATTTCAAATCTCGATTATTACCACCATTTCTTATTAATCACTATGTGTCATCACCCAACACATATCCTTCATCATGAAGGTCAAACACACATTCGTAGGCCAATACGTCCACTAAACCCACTTGTGGCATCAGAGCAACTTTACGGGCCACCTAGATAGAAGCACGTCCATTTCTATCCTGATAATGAGTGGATGTATGCGACATCCGACCCTCAATCCCGAAATCAATTCTCTGTGTCCATATGAGGACAGAGACCTCATCTCGTCCCCACTCCAGTCTCATGCGCTTGGTGCTACTCCAAATTTTGTAGGGTCACCTAGTACAACTAACTGCCCTTATACTCACCAAAGTTTTATGGCACATATTAAATGTTTGTTTACGAGCTCCTGCTCATGCCCACTGGCCTATGGCCCACTATTGAAGATTTTTAAAACCGAGCATAGTAGCCCCCAAATTCCAAAATGGAGGCCCCTGGCCTATAGGAGCTATTCTAGCTCCCATCAAGAAGGTCTCCCAAATCGTTTAAGCATTGGCACACAGTTAGGGGAGAACACTTCCGACAAAATATGTTTTCAACTGTCCATCATACCAACCAAGTATGAGGACATCTCCATTCATAACCGATGAATGGGTTTTCCACTTCCTTCGAGGAAGTTTCATCATACCAACCAGGTTTGATCTACTTATAACCGGTAAGTAGTTTTTCCGCGTGATTTTTACATCACTTCTCTAAGTTGTCACGTTTAAAATATCACTAAATAGTTGGTTTTTCATTTCGAGATACTGATCATCCCCAACCGGGTATGATATAAAATCTCACTCACCCGTTAATGCAGTGAATTCCACTAGACTGATTCTTTGTATTTACGCGAGCTTGTCCTTGCTGGCATACCCAATACCTCGTGTTCCTATATGATATGAACATCTCGGTTCATTATCCCTCAGCCTAATAGACTTTATTCATTCCAAATAAATAAGAAAACCAAACTTTTATTTATTTGCAATTAGGTCTCAAAAGTTATTTTTTTCTTTAACTTTAAGTCCCTAATGCCGGTTTTTCCTCAAATTGAGTCCCAAAACTTTTAAAATTTATCTTAAGATCTCAATTTATTCAAATTCATAAAAAGGGGTTTAATTTCCCAAATTTCCAATTTGGTCCCCCAACTTTTCCAAAATTACCATTTTGCCTTTCCTTTACAAAAAAATGGTAAGTTTCACCACAAAAATTCTAAAATTCCTCAATTGGCCCTCTAACATTTTTATCATGCCCAATTGACCCCCAATTTTATAAAATTGCATCTTGGTCCTTCGAATTTTCAAAAAATCCCCAATTTTTCCCCAATTCCAACTACTTAACATAGTCGAATTTGATTCCATCAAATTGACTGATCAAAGACATCTAATGGTTGAAATTGAAGTTAAAACTGAGATCCTACATCTTCGTACCATTCAATAACACTTTTAATTGAAAGTTTTAACGTCAAAATGAGCTCAAACGGAGCTTCGCTGGAAAATAGACTATAGAGAGAGAAATCTTTGATTACTCACTCTCGGTGGCACGATGGTCCGAGCTTTCGATCTTGAGATATATCTCTCGTCCTGAGGTTCATCCCAGAATCAAGAATTGCATCAATTGATACTGAATAGAGTTAGAATTTCATCATCAAAATTCTGTTGGTTCTCTCTCTAGCACCGGCCGGAAATTATAGAGGGGAGCCGAATTGGCTTACCTTTCATTCCTAATACGACCGTGGGAGGGCTAAGGAAGCATTGGGAGGGCTTGGTTTGGCTTGAGGAGGGCTCAAATTGGCTGATTTCAGCTCGGTAGAAATAGGGCAACTTCAGTCCGCCGGAGCTGCTTCACTGTTCCATCACGCTGGCGCTTCTCCAATGACCCTCGGAGCAAACAGAGACTACAGGCGTGTAACTGACTCTCCCCGGTTCTAAAGAACCCAACCTCGCCTTCTTTTCCTCATAAATGACCCTATATCAGAGCTCTGGTTCGAGCTTCATCGGAAAACTAAGCAACTGAGAGAGAGTGAGCTTTTTAGGTGTGGAGAGGATGAACGGGGAGGGGGTCTTTATATAGGTAGCTCGAGGACTTCTTGGCCGTCCGATTGGCACCTTTATGACAGTCATTGATGGCCAAAAATGTATTGAATAGAGACGTTTCTTCTTCATCGGTGTTGCTTCGATTTTCCTGTGAGTGAACAGTGTTGTCAAGTAAAGGAAGAAGGCGACACTATTTCAAATCTAAAAATACCTAAATTCATCTAAATTCATTTTCTATCCAATGATTTCCTCAAATCCCAAATTTAATTTTTTATGCCACCTAGAAAAATGAATTTATAATCTAGTTCAATAGTGGTTCAAACCGGTCCAAACTGGTTCAATCTAGATCGGATCCGATTCACCTAAACCAGTTTGGTTTTCATTCCCATTCATTCTCAAGTCCATTTCCATGACTTTTGGGACTCTTTGGATCACACGAGATCCATAAATATCCTGGTTTACCCTTTCTCTATCGGTCCCGTTTCATGAACCAACTCGATTCATAAACTGGTTCAATCCAATTGGATCTGGTTCATCTAAACTGGTCTAGTTTTTCTCTTGCAATTTATCCTAAGGTTCTTTTTCAAAGTTTTATGAACCCTTTGGATCACCCGGAGTTGTAAATTTCCAAAATTGCCCGTTCCACCATAAACGGGTTTGCGAACCAGTTCGGTGGTTTGACCAATTGTTTTCCTAGTTTTCCTTAACTCAAAAGGGCGGGGTTTACATAATTGATTTCATGGGTTGCAATGTTATTACCTCTTAGTCCTATTTTGATCCTTCGTTCATCCATTATTTATTACAACTTCGGTCCAAGTTATATTTGACTCCGTCATACTTATGCACAGACTCTTCCTTATTTGAGTCACATTTTTCTTCGGGACTGTTGGGCTTACATATCTCTTACTACACGGCAGTGCTCCAAAATCTGTCTTTGATCAATAAAATTTTAGAACACTTCCTTACTGGGTGTTACCAACCTTCCAAACTTTCAAGGATTGAATAACTTCATCCCTCTTTTCACCGGGTAGTATTCCTTTACTACCTTTACTGTTATCCAGTCATCCCTCATGCCTTGAAAAAATGTCTTATAAAACAGTGTCAGCTTTACTTACCCACTCGTCCTATCCCAACTTCCTTGTTGGGTCTTTCTGGTGCTAGTCATTGGATTTCATGATGACTTACTGACACGTTGGGATTATTCCCTTCTTATGTCTTTCTTCATTTTTGGTGACGTACTTTACTTAAGGATTTTCCTTTTCCCTAAACTCACTCTCATTTACTTGTGACCATTTCATGATTCCGTTGTTTTTAGGGAGTTCTCCTTTAATGATTTTCATTCTCTACTGTGTCCTTCAAAGTAGAGATTTCCCTTTAGAGTTACATGTTCAACCTTCTTACCATTCTTTGAAGATTTCTTCCTTCATTTCCTTACACCATCTTCTATGTTGAGGCATTTGCCCACATTGAATCCTTCTTCATCTTAAAAATTCCATTTCATTCCTTATCTAAGGAATTTCTAATTATTGGTCCTATTTCGTGTACTACACACTATGCCCATTTGTCCATTCTTTAGGCTCCAGTAAGTGGGCGTGGACCACGACCCATCTTGATATCAATGGTTGTTTCCCTAATTTACTTATTAATTGAGGGCTTACTTCTCCAAGATTCCTCATACATTCCTTCTTTTATTCTCTTATTATTGTAGTCTACCCATTCCTACTTGTTACGACATCTTTTGATGCTACCATCCTATTTACCTGCTACTTGGGTTTAATTTACTTCTTGGGCCCTCATGAATATTTTTTTCCTTTGTACTTGATCTTTCCATCTCAACTAGCATTTCATTGGTGAGCTTATCTTTCTTTCCACTTCGATTAGCTCCATTTTCTCTTAGTTAGGATATGTATGCCTTCCCGGGGCTTCCTTCCTTTGTAGGATTCTTTCCCTATCTCCCTGAATTTCTTTTTCATTCATCCATTGGAAGTATCTAATCATTAAATGACATCCTTTGATGTCATCCTTCCCGTGTACCCTTCTTGAGAAATCTGGCGATACGTCATTGTACCATTTTGTTAATTATACTTGTATCTCGTACAAGTTTTCTTCCTTGAGAATGGTTCAAACACGGTTTGTTTCAAGACCTCCTAGTGTGTGAGGTTTACTTAATCCTTCTCATGGCTTGAGTATGATCCCCCTTTCTGTTTTCGGCCATAATTTCCTTTTAGGACTTCCTTCATCCTTATTTTCCAACATTTGTCCTTTCCACTTCTTTCCTCCTTGCTTGGGTTTTAAATCCATAATTCCTACGAGGGTCAGTTCGTTAACTATCTCATCCCTACTACTTTCTTTGTTTACTTGTCTTGGTTTAGTTGCCCTTCGAGTTCACTTGTCCTTAGCTCCTATCCTATCTCCCGTTTTGAGTGTAGTCTTTACTACTTTCTGATCCTTCCTAGGGTGTCTCCTCCCACAGATACTAGTTACATCTATTTGCTAGATTCTTCTTGTCTCCTCTACTTTTCCATAGTAGGTTACTCCTTGCTATCCTGAGACATCCTATTTGACTCTAGACATTCGGGGCTTGTCTTCTCTAGTGGAGGTGCTTCCTTCTCTGCACCTAGATGGCCTGTAACTTTCTTGTAAGGGAAGATTCCCTTCATATATATTGTGTTCTTGTTTGCGATTTCTCAAGGTCCTACCTTCGGTCCTTCTTGCGTTCCGTGGCTTTGGATTTTTGGTAGTAGGCGTGCTTCTTAGAAATTATTGCCCTAAATCCATGGAGTTTAGGACAAACTTCCATTACATGTCCTATTCCCCTACATGTTAACTTGATTCTTGTCCTTAGTAGGGTTGGACACTTCTCTACGCAGTGTCCATATCGTTCATACTTGTAATTATGTGGACAAAAGTGGTTCCTCCTGGTATCTTTTTAGGAATTGTTGGTTTTGGTGCTTCGTTGTCCTTGAGTTTGGATACCTTGAGAGTTTTATTGTGGAGTCTTCTTTGCCAAAGGATCACTCTAAGAGTCCTCTTAGTTTCTCCTTAGTTTCTATGGTAGCGCAGGTTTGTTCTATCACTTTCCTTGGGGCCATCTTCCTAGCAAGATCACATCCTTAGAGATAGGGTTTTTAGGAATTGGGAGTACTTCATAATAGAGGAGTACAATATGTTGGGGGTTCTAGCTCTATTACAGAAAGTGGTCACAAAATAAATAGGGAGCTACGGGATTCTTGATAAGCATCCTCCTAGGTAAGGTTATACGTCCTTTGCTGGCATTTCTGACTTTAGGCTTGACTTCCTTCATACTTAGAGTTGTGACCTCAATAGGTACTAGCACCATCCTCCTGGATACTTCCCCATTTGGTCTTTTGAAACTTTTACTATGCCTTAGGCATTGGGAAGCTTCTAGGGTTGTCTTCCTATGAGGACAGGGTGTTGAGTAGAGTAAGTTCTAGTTTTCTTGGTTCCTTCCTGGTAGTCATCTAAAAATTTTGAAACTTTCTCTTAGTTACTATATTATATAGTCTTGATAATGTATTCGAGGAAACAAACTCTAATACCACTCAAGTTGTCATGCCCTGACCTGGTTTGGTCGGATCCCCGTGAGCAACTCTCCACTCTCCCAGTTTATTAAGGGTTTTCCCCTTCTTTAAACTGTGAGTAGTAAGGCGTCCTTTATACATGCACATTTCCTAGAATAATAATAATCAAAACTGAATAATTTAAACTTACATACCTGTATTGCAGGTTTAGCTAGCAGAATATCTGTAGGTAGGTTTTTCCATTGGTTACCTTAACAAGGGTAAAGGGAGGGGGTGAGTTCGACAACTCAGTTAATGGGGGTTTGAAACATGAGTTTCTTATAAAATAGTTTGAATTGGAGCGTGTCAGACTCCTTATTTTCTTTAAAAATATTATTTTCTCAAGTTCTAGTTTTAAAACCTTTTTCCAAGGTTTACCAATTCTTTTACAAGGATTCTCAAATCCTTTCCAAGGTTTTCATAACCTTTTTCTCATTTGCATATTCGGCGTGTTTCACAAACAACACATGCCCTTCATCATGAAGGGATCACACACATTCGTGAGATGCAGTTACGCCGACTGCACCCACTTGTGGATCGGAGCATCTTTACCATCCACCTTGATAGAAGTCTATGACTTCTACCCAAAGTCTGAGTGAACATCTCTAACGTCCGACCCTCATAACAAAAATACTCTATGTCCATATGATGATAGAGACATCATTCTGTCCCCACCCCAGTCTCATGCACAATGAAGTAACGTCAAGCTTCTTAAGACTTCTGGTACGACTAACTGCCCTTATCACCACCAAATCGTCTAGAGCCCTAGGACGCATCACTACCAGTCTTGGGCATCTTGAAGGTCCCGTAACACAGTACATGCACAAATCAATAATTTTTCCACATAAGCCATATAATTTGTGATGCCACAAGTCCAACGGCCCCAACCCTCAACTCGACCTGCAGCTATTTGTCTTGACTAATGCTGAAGACCTGTCATGTTGCACTGCCGCTAGTCCATCGAGTATGTTGGCCCTATCTCGATACCATGGCCAAACAACTCATTTACTTAAGTTTTCATGGCTTAATAATCATGTTTGTTTATGAGCTCTTGCTCGTGCCAACTAGCTTAGGGCCCACTGTTCGAGATTTTCAAAATCGGACATATTAGCCCTCAAGTTCCAAAACCGAGGCCTCTAGCCTAACTAAGTTATTTGAGCTCCCATCAAGAAGGTCTCCCAAAAGTTTTAAGCATTAGCACACAGTTAGAGGAGAGCACTTCTGACAAAATAAACTTTTAATTTGTCTATCATACCAATTGGGTATGAAGACGTCTCTACTTATAACCGATAAGCGGGTTTCCTACTTCCTTCCAGGAAGTTAATCATACCAATCGGGTATGATCTACTTACAATCGGTAAATAGTTTTTTTGTGTTATTTCCACATCACTTCTACTAGGTGTGATGGTTAAAATACAACTTAATAGTGGGTTTTCATTTCCAAGGTACTTATCATCACAACCAAGTATGATATTAAATCTCACTCACATGATAGTGCAGTGAAATTTCTCTTAGCCGGCTTGTTGCCTTTACGTGAACTTGTTTTAGCTGGCGTTCTCGGTACTTCATGTTCCTACACAATATGAACATTCTTATTCATTATCCTTTGGCATAATAGGCTTCATTCATCCAAAATGAATGAGAAAACCAAACTTTTCATTTATTTTCAATTAGGTCCCTAAAGTTATTTTTCTTTAACTTTAAGTCCCTAATGTCAGTTTTTCCTCAAATTGAGTCCTAAAACTTTTAAAATTCACCTTGGGACCTCCATTTATTCCAATTCACAACAAGGGGCTCAATTTCCTAAATTTCCAATTTGGTCCTCAATTTTTCCAAAATTACCATTTTGCCCCTACATTACAAAAATGGTAAATTTTACCCCAAAAATTCTAAAATTTGCCAAATTGGTCCTCCAACATCTTTATAATGCCCAATTGGCCCTCAATTTTATGAAATTACACTTTAGCCCCTCAAATTTTTGAAATCCCCAAATTTTCCCCAATTTCAACCTTCTAACTGGGACCGAACCAAATTGGAGCAGCAGTGAGAGAGTGGAGTTTTCATATGTGTGGAGGCTCAATGAAGAGGGGCTCTTTATATAGGAAGCTCGAAGACTTCTTGGTCGTTCAATTGGCGCCTTAATGGCAATCATTCATTGCCTGAAATTCCCTGGCCAGAGATTTTTCATCTTCGTCAGCACTACTCGATTTTCCGGCGAGTGAACAGTGCTCACATCTGAAGGAAGAAGACGACACTATTCTAAATCGGACCGGACCGGTCCGAATTGGGTTCAAAGCTTAAACCGGCTAGTTCAGGCCTGATTCGACCGAGTTTTTCATAATTAAAATTTTCTAAATTCATTATCTATAAAATGGTGGCCTTGATTCTCCATTTTAAATTTTCTAAGCCATCCAGAAAAATGAATTTAGCGTCAAGTTCAATAGTGGTTCAAACTAGTCCAAATTGCTTCAATCCAGTTCGGATCTAGTTCACTTGAATCGGTTTGGTTTTCATCTCCAATTCATCCTAAAGTCCTTTTTCATGACTTTTGTGACTCTTTTGATCACTCGGTATGCATCAATTTCCCAATTTGCCCTTTCTCTATTGGTTCCACTTCATGAACCAACTCGGTTCATAAACTGGTTCAATTCGGCTCAGATCCGGTTCTCTTGAACTAGTTTAGTTTTCTCTCCCAAATTGTCCTAAGGTCCTTTTCCAAGGTTTTATGAACCCTTTGGTTCACTTGGGAGTTGTAAATTTCCCAAATTGCCCGTTCTCTGATGATAGGGTTTGTGAACCAGTTCGGTGTTTCTCACTCGATTTAACTAGTTCTTTTTCATGTTTTTCCTTAACTCCAAAGAGCGAGGTTTACATTTGTGCTCATACGAACACAAAGTGGCATTCGGGTTTGAGGGTCGGCTGTAAAGAACATACACTCAGACCCAGGGTAGAAGTGGACGAACTTCTATCTTGGTAACCGGTAAAGACGCTCCGAGCCACAAGTGGGTGCAGTGGATAGACTGCACCTACGAATGTGTGTTCCCTTCATGATAAAGGGTGTGTGTTGTCTACTAAACACACCTAACATGGAAATGGGAAAAAGGTTTTCAAAACCTTGGAAATGATTTGAGAATTCCTAGAAAATGGAATGGTAAACATTGGAAAAATGTTTATTTCGAAAAAGAAATTGAAATTAAGGAAACACTTTTAAAAGAAAATGTCACCCTTGGTAGGGTAAAGGTTTTGAAAACTGGACTTTGAGGAAGAACCTTCTTTTTAATGAAATGATAACCTTGGCATGGCTATTTTTAAAACTCACTCCCAACACCGCTCACTAAGTTGTAGAACTCAGCCCTTCCTTTTACCCTTTTCAGGTAAACAAGGGAAAATCAAACTTAAAGACCTCCCTGTAAGACAAATATGATAGTTTTAAGATATACAGTTTTGTATAATGCTATTCTAGGAAATAAAGGAAATAAGGACGCCTTACTACTCGCGATTTAGAAAAGGGTGAAACCCTTTATGGACCAAAGGGAGTAGTAGGTTGCTCACAGGGATCCGACCAAACCTGGTCAGGACGTGACAACTTGAGTGGTATCAAAGCCTATTTCCTCAAATATATTATCAAGACTATATAACATAGTAACTAATAGAAAATTTTAAAATTTTTAGATGGCTTCCAAACCAAGAATACTATGACTAGCATCACCAACACCATCCAACACTCTATCCCCGTAGGAAGATCACCCTAAAATCCCTTCAATGCCCGAGGTATAAAAGAAGTCCCAAACAACCAAGACAGGTTAGGGGGAAGTATCCATGGGGATGGTGCCAGGACTTGTTGAGGTCACAACCCTGAGTACAAAGGGAACCAAGCCTGAGGCCAGTAACGCCATTAAGGGCTTATAATCTTACCAAGAAGGACGCTTTCAAGAACCCCGTAGCTCCCCATCTATTTAGTAACCACTTTTTGTAATGGGGCTAAGACCCCAACATATTGTACTACTTCTCCAATAATTATGTAACACCGTGTTTTATTAATCCGAAATTTCAGTCGGAGGATTTTCTAAAATTTTAATTTAAGTTTAAACCCCAAATAGATATAATTTGAACAAAACTAAATTAAAATAAGATGATAAGTGATGATTTCATGGAAATAAATAAGTCGATAGAATCGAGTTAAATCTATTATAATTAAGTGGAACAATAAATATTTTTATATATACATATTTATATATATTAGATGTATATATATTTTGAAAAAGAGACTTTTACATATAAAGTTATATATACCTGTACAAGATTAATTTTCAAATGTATATAGAGGAGAAAGGGATTTGAGAGCTGAGATTGTTTTAATATCAAATAAATACATACATTAATGTATTAACATATTCAAGTACATGCACAATTATATCTCTAGGCTAAGTACAAGTGCTCCTAAAGGGGGGTGCACGACCCATGACCTTAAAAATAGAAATACTTAACAAGCAAAGTAAGTAAAGGTGAAATAAACAGAAATGTTGGACTTTAGTAAAACTGATAAAGATCTTGGGAAACTATAGACTTGACTGTCCTAGAATTTGAAATGTGACTATCCTTGTATATAGCAAACACCCTTGAAAATCCATACATGATGATCTCTCCAAGGATCATGAGTTGCCTATTTGTGGTTACTTGTGTCAAGGATTGAAGCAAGTGGCTTGAATCCCTCATCCACTAGGGACTACAATTTTGGCAAATAAAAATTATATAGGACAACCAAGTACCTCGAAAGGTGTAATGAAAAGTAATTTATAATAATAATTTTACTTAAAGTCTGATATGCTAATGAAAGTGAGAAATAACCCAAGTAACCAAATTCATATATTATATAAGCTAGGATCTATGGTATAAACTCTATAAAGTTCTAAAGTACTGATGTTGGATTAATAGTAAATTGAGCTTAGAAATGAAAATCAAGATATGTTTTTTGAGAGCCTAGTATGTAAAGGGTGAGGTAACAATCTATCAATTATTGTGGCTTACATAGAAACTAAACATCATAAAGTTCTATAAAAGTATGGTACATTTTGATATTATGCATTACCAACAAAACAACTAATCAACTCATAGTAACCAGCATCAAACAACTAAACATCATACGCAATGCCAGTCTATAATAAAGTTAATTTCTCAACTACCAGAAAACTATGGGCTAAGATATCGAACCACTTGAGGGAAATACATATTTATCTAGGACAAATTAGTATTGCAATTAAAGGGAAAGAGTTCTAGAACATAAGGAAATATAACCAAATGGTGAAGATTCAAATCATGATGTTCACAATAATGATAGTTAGAAATTTGTAGTTCATTTGACATTTTCTTAATATGCAGATAGTTCATGGACGTTGTGCAAAGCTATATACATAGTAGAATCCACCATGTCAAAGAATTTCATGCTTTATGAAGCAATTAAACCACATTACATATCATTTCTAAAATCTTAGAACATAAGACAATTCATTCACAATAAAGATCAATTCAGATCTTTGGTGTGGCTATTTTTAAAACTCACTCCCAACACCCACTCACTGAGTTGTAGAAATCATCTCCTCCCTTTTACCCCTTTCAAGTAACCACAGGGAAACCAAAACTTAAAGACCTCCTTGTAAGATAGGTATGTTTGTTTTAAGACATTTAGTTTTTGTAATGTTATTCCAGGAAAGAAGGACACCTTACTCCTCACTGTTTAAAAAGGGTGAAACCCTCTAAAGATCAAGGGGAGGAGCGGGTTGCTCATGGGGATCCGACAAACCGGGTCAGGGCGTGACAAATTAAGAACTCCAAGTTCCTAAAACCATGTGATCTTGTGCCTCATCTGTAGGAAGATTGCTCAAGTAAAGTAATCAAACAAACTGCGTTACCCTAGACACCACAGAGACCAAGGATATTCCCATCCCAAATAAAGGAATGGACTAGGGGAATTATTGGGCAAACAAAGCATGACAAGGAAATTATCAAGATGATTAAGGAGTCTAGGAGAACTCTTGGAGTAACTATTGGGCAATGAAATGACATGTTACAAGGTGGGGACATTAGGAACACTTGAGAAAGTGCCCAATACTACTAAAAATAGGTATCAAGATAACCTGTTATAGGTGTAAGGGAAATGGGGCATGAAGTGAAGGATTTTCACACACCACAAGGATTTAGAACAATACTTTCCAAGAACAACGCATCCATGGCTACCGAAATCCAAAAGGATACACCAAGAAACATGATCCCTGCTTGGAATTTAAACCACACCCAGAAGGAAGCTCTTCAAAGATCCTAGCGTAGTGCCGAGTACTTCCTGACCCAATATCCCTTTAAGAAAAGCTAAAGCCCCAAGTTGGTATTCTTATTTTGAAAGTAAATTTTGATTTTCTAAAACTTTTCTGTCCCTAAATGATTGTGCAATGGTGTGCCTTAACTACATGAGGAAGGAAAAAGGGTTGAAGGTAGGGCCTCGATAAACCGCAAACAGAACAGTGGGTAGATGAATTCTTCCTTAAGAAGAAATTTGCAGCCATCTAGGATCAAGGAAGGAAGTGCCTCCATAAGAAAAGGCAAGTCGAGCATTAGACAACAAATGGGATGTCTCGAGATGATAAGTACGACCTACTTTGGAAAAAAACATAGAAGCCAAATAGGAGTTTTTGGACTAACATAGCGGAAGGAAGCAAATCTTAACAACAAGATAGGCAAGGAAAACAAATGATGCCCTAAGGAGGATCGGAAAGTAGTAAGTACTATACCATAAAAATGTTAATATGATGGACATTAAGGACAAGAAGACTCGAGAGACAATTGTCTCAAGATAATTAGACAAGGAGAATAGTACGGACGAGGCAATGAATGAACTAACCCTCGTGAAGGTCATAAAATTAAGCTCCAGTAAAGAAGGGAGAGGTGGCAAGGCCAAACATTTGGAAAAGAAGGATGGAGGAAAGAGATCAATGGCCTAGACCAGATTAACAACCAAACTCAAGCCAAGAGAAGGTTAAGTAAGCCCCTCGCATGATGATCAAGAGATCTTGAAACAAGGAGGATTTGAGCTATCCCTAAAAGAAATAGATGTGTACTAGGGTACAAGTGGGAATGAGGATGGGGTACAAAAGTTGTGCCCGCAAGGTTTCAAGAATAAAAGTAAGCAGGGGAGGGTGGCATCAAAGGATGTCATTTAAAGTTAGGTTCCTTCAAGGGCGAATGAAAAAGAAATTTTGGGAGAAAGGGGTAAGAATCCTCCCAAGGAAGGAAACCCTGTGGAGGGGTACATGTCCCAACTAAGGAGTAATGAAACCAACTAATGAGGGATGAGGAGATGAACTTGTAGATAGAATGCATGTTGAGTTGAAAAGACCAAGGGAAGTGTACTAGGAGGACCCAATGAGTAAGTTAAACCCCAAGGAATGGGTAAGTAGGAAGTTAGCATAAAAAAATGTCGTACAAGTAAGAAAGGGATGGACTATCCATAATAAAGAAATAGAGGAAAGCACATCTGAGAAACGTTGGAGAAGCAAACCCTCCAATTAGGAAATGATTAAGGGAAGTGACCACTAACATCAAAACTAGTCATGGTCCACGATTGCTTAATGGAGCCTAAATAGTGGACGGTTGGGCATAGTGTGGAGTACACAAGATAAAACCCGATAATCAGAAGTTCCTTAGATAGGGAATAAGGGATGAAATGGAGATTTTAAGACAATGGAGAATTGAAAGTGGGCAAATGCCCTAATATAGAAAGGGTGTAAGGAGATGAAGAAATGAAACTTTCAAGAATGGTAAGAAGGTTAAACATGTAGCTCCTAAGGTGAAAGTCCCTACTTTGAGGGGCATAGTAGAGATTAAAAACCATAAAAAGGGAACTCCCCAAACCAAGCAATCGACACGTAGACCAAAGGGATCAACTCAAAATAAAGAATTGTGAAATGGTCACGAACGAGTAAGAGTGGATTAAGGAAAGGAAAGGTCCTTCAGTAAAGGACACCACTAGAAATGAGAAAGGACATAAGAAGGGAAGAATCCCAGTGTGTTGGTAAGTCATCGGGGAACCCAATGGTTGGAACCAGAAAAATGCAATAAGGAAGTTGGGAAAAGACAAGTAGGTAAGGAAAACCGACATGGTTATATTGGATAATGGTAAAGATAATCAAGGAATACTACCAGATGAAAAGAGGGACGAAGTTATATGATCCATGAAAGGTTGGAAAGTTGACAACAACCCTCAAGGAAGTGTTCCAGAAATCTATTGGATGGAGACAGGTTCTAGAACATGTCATGCTATAAGGGACATGTAAGCTCAACAGACCCGAGGAAAAATGTGACTCAAGTCAGGAAGAGTTAGTTAAGTAAGCATGATAGGGTCAAACATAAAATTTGGACCAAAGTTGTAATATACAACGAATGGAGGAAGGGTCAAAATAGGATAAAAAGGTGAAACACCAAAACCCTTAAAAACAAGTATGAAACGCTCGAAGGAACATCGAGCTAAGGGTTCCAACGATCAAGAGAATAACTAGACCTGGGAATGATTGGGCATTTTGGAACTCCCAATCCTGAAATCCTAGGCAAAAACCCCCAAGCGAAAGAATATTGCCGTAAGCAAAGGAAGAAGTGAACCTAAGGATATACCTTTGTACTCGTGGGTAAGACATGCCTAGTTATGATAAACTCCATGGAGTGATTAAACAATGGAATGGGAAAGGAATTCCTTAAGTGCATGATATAAAAAGGGGTTAAGTGAAAGAACAATCGAAGTGTTAACATGTCAAGAAACCCCAAATTGACATCAAGGGAAATTATTCCTGATGCAAAGGATGCTAATTTAGTTTTGGGAATAAAACTTCTAAAAGGAGGGGAGAGTTGTAAGCCTCGACCCTTTATAGATAAGAAAATAAGGAAAAAGAATTGATCGTTTCAAAAGAAAAAACTGAACCGGTTCACGAACCATAACCGATAAGGAAAGGATAAAATGGGGAATTAACAAATCCCGAATGACTCAAAGTGTAAACCCCGCCCTTTGGAGTTAAGGAAAAATATGGAAAGAACTGGTCAAACCGAATGAGAAAATTGAACCAATTCATAAACCCCGATCACTAGACACGAGCAAATTGGGAAATTTACAACTTACGAATGACTCAAAGAGTCACAAAAACCTTGGAAAGGGACTTTAGGACAATTTGGTAAAGTAACCCAGATCGGTTCAGGTGAACCGGATCTGAACCAAATTGAACTGGTTTGGACTAATTTGAACCACTATTCAACTGGATGGTAAATTCATTTTTCTAAGTGGCTTAGAAAATTCAAATTTGAGAATTGAGGCCACCATTGGATAGAGAATGAAATTAGATGAATTTAGAAATTTTTAATTTTTAAAAACTCGATCGAATCGAGCCTGAACCAGCCAGTTTAAGCATTGAATCCGGTTCGAACCGGTTCGGTCCGGTTCAGAACATTGTCGTCTTCTTCCTTCAAATGACAGCATTGTTCACCCACCAAAAAATCGAATAACGCTGGCAAAGAGGAAATGTTTCCATTCAATACATTTTAGGCCATCAATGAATGTAATTAAGGTACCAAACGAACGGCCCGAGTTCCATATATAAAGAGCCTATCTCCATTCATCCTCCACACACCTGAAAACCTCACTCTCTCTCAGCTACTCAGTTTTCCAATGAAGCTCGAATGAAAGCTCTGATATAGGGGCTTTTCAGAGCTAAAGAAGGCATGGTCAAGTTCTTTAGACTAGGTGGTCTCCAATTGCTCCGAGGATCGCCAAAGAAGTGTCGACGTGATCGAATAGTGAAGCAGCTCCGGCAGACTGAAGCTGCCCTATTTTTGTTGAGCTTAAATTAGTTGATTTGAGCACTCCTCAAGCCAAACCAAGCTCTCCCAACACTATCTCAGCTCTCATATGACTGAATTAGAGCGGAAAGTTAAACTAAGTTGGCTATCCTCTATAAATTTCGATCGGTACTAGAGAGAGAACCGGTGAATCTCTACTGACCAAATTCTCTCTCAATTTGATATGAATTGAGATGATTCTTGATTCTAGGAGAAACCTCAGGACAAGAGCTATCTGTCCAGATCGAAAGCTCAGACCATCGCAGCCCCGACGGTAAGCTTTCAAAGCTTTCTCTCTCTACATCCGATTTTTTAGTGAAGCTTCGTTTGAGCTCGTCCCGGCATCAATTCATGCGATTCAAAGTGCAATTGAATAATAACTTCAATTTCAGCAATTAACCTTGATTGATCAGTTAATTTGATGAAATTATATTCAGTCAGATTGAAAGGAGGAAATTAGGGATTTCAAAAATTCAAGGCACTAAAGTGCAATTTCTCAAAATTGAGCGCTATTAGAGGACCAATTGATCAATTTTTGGAATTATTGGGGTCAAATTTTCCATTTTTGTAAAGTAGGGGCAAAATGATAATTTTTGAAAAGTTAGGGACCAAATTGGAAATTTGGGAAAATTGAACCCTTTTTGGGATTTTGGATAAATTGAGGACCCAAAGTGAAATTTTGTAAGTTTCGAAACTCAATTTGGGGAAAATTGGCATTAGGGACCAAAAGTTAAAACAAAAGAACTTTAGGGACCTAAATGCAAATAATTAAAAGTTGGGCATTTTATTCATTAGCGATGAATGAAGGCTATTAGGCTAAACGATAATGAACAAGAATGTTCATATCGTGTAGGAACACGAAATACCGAGAACGTCGGCAAGGATAAAATCACATGGAGGTAGAAAGTCGCTTTAAGGGAAAAGTACATTGCACTTATCGGGTGAGTGGGAATTTTCACATCATACCCAGTTGGGATGATGAGTACATTGGAAATGAAAACCCACTATTATGTGGAATTTTAACATCACACCTAGATGGGGTGATGTAGAAACTACGCAGAAAAACTACTTACCGATTGTAAGTAGATCATACTCGGTTGATATGATGGACTTCCTGGAAAGAAGTGGAAAACCTGTTTACTAGTTGTAAGTGGAGATGTCATCACACGCAGTTGGTGTGATAGACAAATGAAAAGATTATTTTTATTCGAAGTCCTCTCCCCTGACTGTGTGCCACTACTTAAGTATTTTGGGAGATATTCTTGATGGGAGCTCGAATAAGTAGGAGGCCTCGGTTTTGGAACTTGGGGCTAAAATGCCCAATTTGAAAATCTTGTATAGTGCGCCCAAGGCCAGTTGGCACGAGCAAGAGCTCATAAACAAACATGATGTTAAGCCATGAAAACTTTAATGAATGATGTTATTTGGCCATGGTACCAAGACAGGTCCGACATACTCGATGGACTCGTGGTAGTGCAACAAGACAGGTCGACGGACCAGTCGAGACAAATAGTTGCAAATCAAGTTGAGGGTCAGGGCCGTTGAACCAGTGGCACCAAAGATTAAATGCCTTATGAGGAAAACTATTATTTTGTGCATGCACTAAGGTATGGGACCATCAAGATGCCCAAGAGGGGTAATGATGCATCCTAGGGGCTACTGGATGACATGGTGGGGATAAGGGCAATTTGTTGTGCCAGCAGTCAAGAAAGCTCGACGTAGCGTCATGCACATGAGACCTAGGTGGGGTCGGGATGTGGTCTCTATTCTCAAAGGGATGCGGAGTTTTCTTTTTGGGTTTAAGGGTTGGATGTCGCGTACATCCACTCTTTCACAGGGTAGAAGTAGATAGAATTCTATCTATGTGGCTAATAAAGTTGCTCCGACGCCACAAGTGGGTGCAGTGGACGGGCTGCCCTGCAAATGTGTGATCCCTTCTTGATGAAGGGCGTGTGTTAGTTGTTAAATACACTGTTTGTTGTTAATGATGAGTAATGGTTTTGAAAACTGAGAAATTTTGGAAGAAGGAATTTTAAAGGAAACAAGGAGTTTGGCACACTACAACTCAAAAACTATTTTATTGAAATTTTTTAAAATACCCATTCACTGATTTGTAGAAACTCACCCACCATTTTTATCCCTTTTCAGGATTAGAGAATGACTAGGGATAATACCAGGATTTACCCTCTGTCAGGTATGCTTAATCTCCTCTTAAGCTTGCACTATTATTGATTTATGTTATTTCAGGGAACAAGGTCGAGATTACATCTGCCTACTCTTGAATTAAAGAAGGGGGAAACCCCTCTTTAACTAAGGGAGCGGTGGGTTGTTCACGGGGATCCGAGCAAACCGGGTCAGGGCGTGACAACTTGAGTGGTATTAGAGCTAAGTTTCCTTGAAACATTATCAATACTATGCCCTGACATTTATAAAACTTTAACTATCGTGTAGGAAGGAGAATCCCTAGGAAGTTCACTATGAAATCCAATCCTCCACCCATAACACTGAAAAAGACACCCACCCCAAGGGAGGCAGTCGTTCAACGGTTCTTAAAGTGTGAGAAGAGAGTACCCCAAGATATGGTGGAAGACTATCGGAAACTTGTGGGAGCCTTATTGGAACCAAAAGGCATCACATACGCTCCTCCAAGGCAAGAGGAATTTGTACCTCCTCCTAGGAGCCCAACCCCTCCTCCAGCCCCACAACAACCAAAGAGGAATCCAACTAAGAAAGAGACATGGGACAACTACTAGGATGTATATGCCACTTTCATCAAGGTCCACCAAGTACCCCCACCTACTTAGTCCAGCTTTAATCCCTCCCAATGGATAAAATGGACATATGAGTGTGAGGCAGAGGTATTAAAGTGGTACGGACTGGAGGCCATACATGAAGTTCGTCCCATAAGGGAATATGAATGGACCCCAACTAGTTCCTCAAAGCCATCTGACCAAGAGTCTCATAACCGTTCTAAGGCTAACTCACGACCTATGACCCCAAGGGATTAGGGGGTATAAAACTTTTGTAATAAATCAAGTGTGGCAAGAAATTCTTCTTGAATGAATGAAATTCTAATTTCCTGATAAAATTTTTGGGTCTCCTTGAGAAATTCAAGCAATATGAAGTATACTAATCAAAGTAAAGGATAGAAAATCACCTAAGGAAGGAAAATGGGTCATTTCTAGTTAATCTCAACCTTTAAGATTTCCCTCAAAGGAATAATAAAATTTGGCAAGGAAGAGACTCCTAGAGTTCACCTAAGGGAGACAAATCCTAACTAAGGAAAGGAAGGAGAAGTTTAGAACAAGGGAAGTGAGCATCAAAGAGCGAGGGATTAGTGAGAGTCTAAGGAGTAAAGGAAAGGCTCAAGGAATAAGAGTAAGGAAAACTAGAAGGAATGGACTATTCCAAGGAAAACTAGAGGAATGGAAGTTAATCGAGAAGAAAGAAAGAAGGTTATGGGGAGCACTGAAGATGTTAAGACAATTAAGACAAGACAATGAGAAATGATAAAGGAAAGAGATACGATAACATGAAAGCCCTGGGAATAATACCTACCTGGAAAAGAGTTAGGATACAAATTCATAGGAACTCCATTAAATTAAGGTGACTTATTGAAAGTAAAGATATGGAATAATAAGGGAGAAATCCAATGTGAGTAACCATACAAAGGTCAGTAAGTATAAGAAAGGAATCAAGGAAGAACTTTCAAGGAGCAGTAGGGAGATTGAAGTGAAAGATCTCAAAAATGAGGTTCTTTAGAGAAAGAGTCAAGATAGGAGGTGGAACCGTGAAAGAAGGAAGTTCTAAGCACAAGTAACCAACAAATGAACTGCCATAAGATTTAAGGCCGGAATATGAACCTTATTAAAAGAGATATGAGTGACTAAGAACATACCTGGATGGTCAGGTGCGATCTACTTTCAAGAGTGGAAAATTAGATAAGGATTTTAGGC
Source organism: Trapa bicornis (assembly GCA_030064425.1). Taxonomy (NCBI): domain Eukaryota; kingdom Viridiplantae; phylum Streptophyta; class Magnoliopsida; order Myrtales; family Lythraceae; genus Trapa; species Trapa bicornis. The sequence continues at coordinate 2,847,707 of CM057759.1, forward strand.
TGACCTAGTTGAAGGAAATAACTCATAACAATTAGATCATCTGGATGAGTAAACGATGCCCTAAGATGGATCGGAGAGTAGTGAAAAACTACATCCTAAAGAGGGAAATAAATGGATTATTAAGGACAACACAACTAAAGAAGTGATCGTCTCAAGATCATGTGACAAGAAAATGATAAGATCGGGGCAATTAATGAACTGACCCTCAAGATGATTATAAAATTTAAAGCTCCAGTAAAGAAGGGAAGGATGGAAAAGCCAAATAGTTAGTATTTAAGATAAAGGCAAAATGTAAACCCCACCCTTTTGAGCTAAGGAAAACCAGGAAAATAACCAGTCAAACCGAGTGAGAAAACCGAACCGATTCACAAACCCGATTATCAAGAAATGGGCAATTTGGAAATTTACAACTCTTGGGTGATCCAAAGGGTTCATAAAACCTTGGAAAAGAACCTTAGGACAAATTGGAAGAGAAAAACCAGACTGGTTTAGATGAACCGGAACCGATAGAGAAAGGGCAAACCAGGAAGTTTATGGATCCCTTGTGACCCGAAGAGATTTATAAACCTTGGTAAGAAACCTTAGAACAAGATGGGAGAGAAAAACCAGACTGGTTCGGGTGAACCGGACCCGAACCAGATTAAACCGATTTAAGGCCGAGTCGATTTATCAACCGAAATCAATAAAAAGATGGTAAACTGGGAATTTTATGGACCCTAACTGACCTAAGGAGTCACAAAAGTCATGGAAATGGACTTGTCAAGGAATTGGGGATGAAAACCAACTTGGTTCAGGTGAATTGGATTCGAACCGGTTTGAACCAGTATTGAACCAAATCCTAAATTAATTTTTCTAGGTGGCTTAAATAATTCAAATTGGAGATTTGAGGCCACCATTGGATAGAAAATGAATTTAGAAATTTTTAGATTTGAAAAACTCGGTCGAATGAGGGGTGAACCGGCCAGTTTAAGCTTCGAAACCGATTCGGACAGTTGCGATCCGGTTTGGAACAATGTCATCTTCTTCTTCCAGATGACAACACTGTTCACTCGCCGAAAAATCAAAGCAGCGCCGGCGAAGAGGAAACGTCTCCATTCAATATGTTTCTGGCGATCAATGCCTATCATAAAGGTGCCAATCGGACGGCCAAGAAGTCCCCAAGCTTTCAATATAAAGACCCCCTCTCCATTCATCCTCACCACACCTGAAAAGCTCACTCTCTCTCAGTTGCTTAGTTTTTTAGTGAAGCTTGATATAGGGTCTTGTTTTAGCCAAAGAAGGCGAGGTCAAGTTCTTTAGAACTTGGGAGAAGTCAGCTACACGTTTGTAGTCTCCGTTTGCTTCGAGGGTCACCGAAGAAGCGTCGACGAGATGGAACAGTGAAGCAGCTCCGGTCCGAAGCTGCCCTATTTCGACTGAGTTGAAATCGACCATTTTGAGCCCTCCTTAGGCCAAATCAAGCCCTCTCAACACTTCCTTAGCCCTTCCACGACCAAATTAGAATTGAAAGGTAAGCCAATTCAGCTCCCCTCTGCAATTTTCGGCTGGTGCTAGAGAGAGAACCGACAGAACATCAATGATGAAATTCTAACTCAATTTTGCATCAATTGATGCGATTCTTGATTCTAGGATGAACCTCAAGATGAGAGCTATCTGCCCATATCGAAAGCTCAGACCATCGTGCCCTCACCGGTGAGTAACCGAAGTTTTCTCTCTCTACAGTCCGTTTTCCGGCAAAGCTCCGTTTGAGCTCGTTCCAGCATTAAAACTTGCGATTCAAAGTTCTATGGAATCGTATGAACATGGAGAAACTCAATTTCAACTTCAATTTCAACAATTAGAGGTGTTTGAATAGTTAATTTGATGAAATCAAATTCGGTTGTGTTAAACAGTTGGAATTGGGGGAAAATTGGGGGAAATTGGGGATTTTTGAAAATACGAGGGACCGAAATGCAATTTCCTAAAATTGAGGGTCAATTGGGCATGATAAAAATGTTAGAGGGCCAATTGAGAAATTTTAGAATTTTTGGGGTAAAATTTACCATTGTTGCAACAGGAAGGGCAAAATGATAATTTTGGAAAAGTTGGGGGACCAAATTGGAAATTTAGAAAATTATACCCCTTTTTGTGAAATGGAATAAATTGAGGTCCTTTGATAAATTTTAAAAGTTTTGGGAGTCAATTTGAGGAAAAACTAGAATTAGGGACTTAAAGTTTAAGAGAAATAACTTTAGGGACCTAATTGCAAATAAATGAAAGTTTGACTTTCTCATTCATTTGGAATGAATGAAGGCCATTAGGCCAAAGGATAAAGAACCGAGATGTTCATATCATGTAGGAACACGAAGTACCAGTAACGCCAGCAAAGACAAGCTTGCGTGAATACAAAGAACCAGTCTAGTGGAATTCACGACATTAACGAGTGAGTGGGTTTACTAACGTCATATCATACCCGGTTGGGGATGATGAGCACAACTTAAAGTTAAAAACCACTTACTGGTTGTGAGTGGGATTTTATATCATACCCAGTTGGGGATGATAAGTACCTTGAAATGAAAACCCACTATCAAGTGGTATTTTAAACGTAACAACTTAGAAGAGTGATGTGAAAACTATACGGAAAAACTACTTATCGGTCATAAGTAGATCATACCCAGTTGGTATGAGAAAACTTCCTTGAAGGAAGTTAAAAACCCATTCATCGGTTATGAGCGGAGATGTCCTTATACTTGGACGGTATAATGGACAGTTGAAAATATAATTTTATCAGAAGTGCTCTCCACTGACTGTGTGCCAATCCTTGAACTATTTGGGAGACCTTCTTGATGGGATCTTTAATAGCTCTTATAGGTTGGAGGCCTCGGTTTTAAAACTTGGGGGCTATTATGCCTAGTTTTTAAAAAAAAACTCGAACAGTGGACCATAGGCCAGTGGGCATGAGCAGGAGCTCGTAAACAAACATCAGATATGACCCATAAAACTTTAATAAATGAATTGTTTGGTCATGGTACAAGAATATGACTGAGACACTCGGTTAACTAGCAGCAGTGCAACATCACTAGTCTCCTGACCAATCAAGACAAATAGCTGTAGGTTGAGCTGAAGGTCAGGGCCGTTGGACTAATGGCACCAGAGATTACATGCCATGATAAGAAAATATTTTTTGTGCATGCACTATGATTATGGGACCATCAAGATGCCCAAGAGGGGTAGTGATGTGTCCCAAGGGCACTGGACGACCTGGTGAGTATAAGGGCAGTTTGTCGTACTAGGTGACCGTGCAAAATTTAGAGTAGCATCAAGCACATGAGACCGGGGTGGGGACGGGATGAAGTCTCTGTCCTCATACAGACATGAAGAATTCATTTCGGGATTGAAGGTTGGATGTCGGGAACATCCACTCATTCTCATGGTAGAGGTGGACGTACTTTTATCTGGGTGCCGGTAAAGCCACAAGTGGGTTCAGTGGACGTACTGACCTGCGAATGTATGTTTAACCTTCATGATGAAGGATGTATGTTGGGTGATGACACACCGTGATTAAATAAGGAAATGGTGATAAAACCCGAGATGTCTGGCACACTCCAAAATTTATCTTTTTCCTAAAGATAAAAAGTTTTGAAAACCCATTCATTGAGTAGTTATACTCACCTCCTCCCTTATATCCCTTTCAAGAGATTTCAAAAAGCCTACCCTTAAAGACCATCAACTAAGACGCCTAAGAGACAGGTATGATAAATCTAAATTATTATACAGTTTTGATTTATGTTATTCTAGGAAAAGGTGCAGGTCAAAGGATGCTTTACTCTTTACGGTTTATAATAAGGGAAAACCCATTAATAAACCGGAAGAGTGGCAGGTTGATCACGGGGATCCGACCAAACTGAGTCGGGGTGTGACACAAAATCTGTAAAAGATCAACTACCAAGATCAAACTAATGACAAAAGTCAAAATAGGAGAAAAATTTAGTAAACCTCTCACAAGATGGACGCGAGAACTTAAGTAAAGAAAATGTGAATCCTATCTAGAAGAAATGGATGAAAACATGAAAGAAAGGAAAAAGGAAGATGAGATACAGGTAAGTTCTCAAGAGTAATGTAATACGGAAGGGATGGCATCAGGGAATACCTTTTTAGATTGATATTCTAAAATGGAAAAACGAGAAGAAAACCCAAGAGAAAAGAGTATAAACTACCAAGGAAGGAAACCTTGGAAGGATAAAAGTTTCCCAAATAAAAATGTAATCAGATCAATAGAAATGTAGGCAATAAATTTATCCAAGATATGCCGATCAAGAAGGAAGATCAAGTACAAAAGAAAGGTACCAAGGAGTAAGTTAAGTCCAATTAATGAGGAAGTAGGGAAAAACACATCAAAGGATGTCGTGTGAGTAAGAAGGGAGTAGATTTCCCATAAAAAGAGGAAACAAAGAAAAATACATTTAAGAAGCTTGGAAAAAGCAAACCCTCAATTAGGAAGAGATTTAATTGAAGGATCACTAACATCAAGATTGGTAGTGATTAATGCTCAAGTTGATAGAACTTAAAGAGAGAATGACTAAGTATGGTGTGGAGTAACCGGAATAAGAGTTATAAGTGAAAATGTCTCAGATAAAGAATAAGGAAATATACAAAATTTCAGTTAGAGAAGGATTCCAATAGGGCGAATACCCTATTATAGGAAGGGGTATGAAGAACGGAAGGAATGAAAACTTCAAGAAATGAGGAAGGGATTGAACATGTAGTTCCCAAAGTGAACGTCTCTGAAGTAAGGGGCAGAATAGAAAGAAAAACCGAAATAAAGGACCAATCACAAGTAAGCTATCAATACTTAAAACCGAAGGAGATTAAAAGTTATAAGAGTTGAATAAAAGGAGAGAAAGTCCTTGAGAAAAAGGATGCCACTGAAACTAAGGAAGGATATAGGGATGGTAAAAACCAGATAAAAGGAGTTAACATCGAAATCTATGAAGTAAGTATATGGTTCTCGAGAGGACCCGAACTAAGGGTTTTAATGACAAAGGAAGTGACTACACACAGGAATGAGTGGATATCTTGGAACTATCCATTCTGAAATTTTGAGTAAAGAACCTTAAAAGAAAAGAATCATGCTTTAAGGAAGAAGGGACGTAAATTTAAGGATATAGCCTTAAACCCTCGAGTAAGGTATGCTTAGCTTAAGTAAACTCCATGGAATGAGAAAGTTATGGGAAGGAAAAGAAAATCTCAAGTGTATGTTATATAAGGGATGAATGAGAATAAACGAGAAGGTTGAATGTCAATGAACAACTAATTGACATCAAGGGAAGTTCCTTCTAGTGTGAAGAATGTTGAATAAGTTTTGCAAACATAACTCCTAAAAGGAGCGGAGAGTTGTAAACCTCACCCTTTGGGGTTAAGGAAAAACTATGAAAGAACCAGTTAAACTGAGTGAGAAAACCGAACCGGTTCACAAACTCCGATCACCAGAAAATGAGCAAATTGGGAAAGTTACAAATCCCGAGTGACCCAAAGAGTCGAAAAAACCTTGGAAAGAGACTTTAGGACAATTTTGGAAAGAAACCAGACCAGTCCAGGTGAACCGAATCCGAACCAGATTGAACCGATTTGAACCACTATTGAACCAAATTATAATTCATTTTTCTAGGTAGAGTAGAAAATTCAAATTTGAGAATTGAGGCCACCATTTGATAGAGAATCAATTTAGATGAATTTACAAATTTTTAATTTTGAAAAACTCGGTCGAATCGGGCCTGAACCAGCCAGTTTAAGCATTGAACCCGGTTTAGACCGGTCCGGTCTGGTTCGGAACAGTATCGTCTTCTTCCTTCATATGATAACACTGTTCACCCACTGAAAAATTGAATAACGCCAGTGAAGAGGAAACGTTTCCGTTCACTATGTTTTAGGCCATCAATAACTGTCATTAATGTACTAAATGGACGTCGAAGAGTCTCCGAGCTCCCTATATAAAGAGCCCCACTCCATTCATCCTCCACACACCTAAAAACCTCACTCTCTCTCAGCTACTTAGTTTTTCGATGAAGCTCAAACCAAAGCTCTCACATAGGGGCTTTTTTGAGCTAAAGAAGGTATGATCAGGTTCTTTAGACTCAGGTAGAAGTCAGCTACCCGACGGTGGTCTTCAATTGCTCTAAGGATCGCCGGAGAAGAGCCGGCGTGATCGAATAGTGAAGTAGCTCCAGCGGACCAAAGCTGCCTTATTTCATTCGAGCTGAAATCAGTTGATTCGAGCCCTCCCCAGGCCAAACAAAGCACTCCCAACACTCCCTCAGCCCACATATGACTGAATTAGAGTTGAAAGGTAAGTCAATTTGGCTCCCCTCTATAAATTTCGATCGATGCTAAAGAGAGAACCGGTGAATCTTTACTGACCAAATTCTCCCTCAATTTGACATGAATTGAGGTTATTCTTGATTTTAGAAGGAACATCAAGACAAGAGCTATCTGCCCAGATCGAAAGCTCGAACCGCCACACCCCTAATGATAAGCTTTCGAAGCTTTCTCTCTCTACGTCCAGTTTTTCGACGAATCTTTGTTTGAGCTCGTCCTAGCATCAATTCATGCTATTCAAAGTGTAATTGAATCGTATGGATGTGTAGGAACTCAAATCTACCTTCAATTTCAACAATTAACCTCGATTGATTGGTCAATTGGATGAAATCAAATTTGGCCAGGTTGAAAGGAGGAAATTGGCGGAAACTTTTGGGGGAAATTGGGGATTTCAAAAGTTCAAGAGACTAAAGTGCAATTTCCCAAAATTGAGGGCCAGTTAGTAATGAAAAAGATGTTGGACAACCAATTGGTCAATTTTTGGAATTATTGGGGTCAAATTTGCCATTTTTGTATAGTATGGGACAAAATGGTAATTTTTGAAAAGTTAGGGACCAAATTGGAAATTTTGAAAAATTGAACCCTTTTTGGGATTTTGGATAAATTGAGGACCCAAAGTGAAACTTTGAAAGTTTCGGTACAAAATTTGGGGAAATTTGGCATTAGGGACCAAAAGTTTAAAAAAAGAACTTTAGGGACGTAAATTCAAATAATTAAAAGTTGGGCATTTAATTCATTCGTGATGAATAAAGGCTATTAGTCCAAAGGATAATGAACAAGTATGTTCATATCGTGTAGAAACATGAAATATCGGGAACGCCAGCAAGGATAAGCTTGCATGGAGGCAGAAAGCCGCTTTAAGGGAAAAGTACACACAGAACTTATCGGGTGAGTGGGAATTTTCACATCATACACAGTTGGGATGATGAGTACCTCGGAAATGAAAACCCACTATTATGTGGAATTTTAACATCACACTCGGTTGGTGTGATAGACGAATGAAAAGATTATTTTTGTTAGAAGTGCTCTTTCCTAATTGTGTGCCACTGCTTAAACATTTTGGGAGACCTTTTTGACGGGAGCCCGAATAGCTCGGATGGGCCAGAGGCCCCAGTTTTGGAACTTGGAGCTAAAATGCCCGATTTTGAAAATCTCGTACAGTGGGCCCAAGGCCAGTTAGCACAAGCAGGAGCTCGTATAAGCCATAAAAACTTTAATGAATGATGTGATTTGTCCATTGTACCAAGACTAGTCTAACATACTCGGTGGACTAGTGGCAGTGCGACAAGATAGGTCGACAAACTAGTCAAGACAAACAGCTACAAGTCGAGTTGAGGGTCAGGGCCATTGAACTAGTGGCACTAAAGATTAAATAGCTTCTGAGGAAAACTATTGTTTTATGCATGCACTAAGGTACGGGACAATCAAGATGCCCAAGAGGGGTAGTGATGCATCCTAGGGGCTATTGGATGACATGGTGGAGATAAGGACAGTTTGTTGTGCCAGCAATCAGGGAAGCTCGACGTAGCATCATGTGCATGAGACTGGGGTGGGGTTGGGATGAGGTCACTATCCTCATAGGGACACGGAGTTTTCTTTTCAGGTTTGAGGATCAGATGTCACGTACATCCACTCATTCCTAAGGTAGAAGTGGACAGGCTTCTATCTAGGTTCACCGATAAAGTCGCTTTGATGCCACAAGTGGGTGCAGTGGACGGGCTGCCCTACGAATGTGTGATCCCTTCATGATGAAAGGCATGTGTTGGTTGTTAAACACACCATTTATGGTTAATGATGAGTAATAATTTTGAAAATCGAGAAATTTAGGAAGAAAGAACATTGAAGGAAATAAGGAGTCTGGCACACTCCAACTCAAACATTATTTTATTGAAATTTTTTAAAATACCCATTCACTGATTTGTAGAAACTCACCCACCCTTTTTATCCCTTTTCAGGATTAGAGAATGACAAGGGATAACACCAAGATTTACCCTCTGTTAGGTATGCTTAATCTCCTCTTAAGCTTGTATTATTATTGAATTATGTTATTACAGGGAACAAGATTGAGATTACGCCTGGCTCCTCTTGAATTAAAGAAGGGGGAAAGCCCTCTTGAACCAAGGGAGCGGCAGGTTGTTCATGGAGAACCGACCAAACCAGGTCAGGGAGTGACACAAAGAGTCAAAGAAATCATGGAAAAGAACATTGGGACAATTGGAAAGGGAAAACCTATCACGCCCCGACCCGGTTTGGTCGGATCACCATGATCAACCCGCCACTCTCCCGGCTTATTAAAGGGTTTCCTCTTATTATAAACCATAAAGAGTAAGGCGTCCTTTAAACCTGCACCATTTCCTGGAATAGCATAATCACAACTGAATGAAATTTTAAACTTTACATACTTGTCTTACAGGCATCTTAGTTGATGGTCTTTAAGAGTAGGTTTTCTGGGATTTCCTGAAAGGCATATAAGGGAGTGGGTGAGTACAACTACTCAGTGAATGGGTTTTCAAAGGTCTACTTTTAATTTTTAAGAAAAACATTTATATGATGTGTGCTAGACTCCTTTCTTTTCAAAAATCTCTTCATTTAAAAATTCGGGTTTTTCCATCATTTCTTAGTTACCACAGTGTGTCATCACCCAACACACATCCTTTATCATGAAGGTTACACATATTCACATGTCAGTATGACTACTAAACCCACTAGTGGCTTCGGAGTGACTTTACTAGCCACCCGGATAGAAGCACGACCACTTCTACCCTAGGAATGAGCGGATGTACGCGACATCCGACCCTCAATCCCAAAATTGCTTCTTTTGTGTCCATATGAGGACAGAGACCTCATCTTGTCCCACCCCGATCTCATGAGCTTGGTGCTACTCCAAATTTCGCACAGACACCTGGAACGACGATCTGCCCTTATACTCACCGGGTCGTCCAGGGCCCTTAGGTCACATCACTACCCCTCATGGGCATCTTGATGATCACGTACTCATAGTGCATGCACAAACAATGTTTTCTTATCAAGCCATGTAATATGTGGTGCCACTGGTCCAACGGCGCCGACTCTCAACTCAACACACAGTTGTTTGTCTTGACTAGTCAATTGACCTGTCATGTTGCACTACTGCTAGTTGACTGAGCATGTTGGTCCTATCTTGGTACCATGGCCAAACAATTCACTTATTAAGTTTTATGGCACATATATCATGTTCGTTTACGAGCTCCTACTCGTGTCAAGTGGCCTTAGGCCCACTGTACAAGATTTTCAAAATCGGTCATTTAGCCCCCAAGTTCAAAAACTAAGGCCCCTGGCCTATCAGAGCTATTCGAGCTCCCGTTGACAAGGTTTCCCAAATAGTTTAAGCATTGGCACACAATCAGGGGAGAACACTTCCGACAAAAAGGGTTTTCACTATCTATTATACCGACCGGTATAAGGATATCTCCATTCATAACTGATGAACGAGTTTTCAACTTCCTTCGAGTAAGTCTCATCATACCAACCAGGTAAAATCTACTTACAACCGGTAAGTAGTTTTTCCGCATAATTTTCACATCACTCTATCTAAGTGGTGATTATTAAAATACCACTAAATAGTGGGTTTTTATACCGAGGTACTTATCATTCCCAACTAGGTATGATATATAATCTCACTCACAACCGGTAAGTGGTTTTTAAATTTTATGTTGTGCTCATCATCCCAACCGGGTATGATGTTCGTAAACCCACTCACCCAATAGTGCAGTGAAATTCGGGTTCCGTCCTTAACAAGCTAGACCTTGACTGTCGTTCTTGATGTCTCGGTCTCCTACACAAAATGAACATAATTGTTCATTATTTTTTGGCCTAATATCCCTCATTCATTACAAATGAATGAGAAAACCCAACTTTACGTATATTTACAATTAGGTCCGTAAAGTTAATTTTCTTTAACTTTAAGTCCCTATTGCCGGGTTGTTCCTAAATTTGAGTCCTGAAACTTTTAAAATTTATCTTAGAACCTCAAATTATTTAATTTTGCACAAAGGGGTTTAATTTCCCAAATTTCCAATTTGGTCCCCCAACTTTTCCAAAATTACCATTTTGCCATTCCTTAACAAAAATGGTAAGTTTTGCCTCAAAAATTCCAAAATTCCTCAATTGGTCCTCCAACATCATTTTCATGCCAATTTGACCCTCAATTTTATAAAATTGCATTTTGGTCCTTTGAATTTCGAAAATCCCCAATTTTCCCCAATTTTTCCCCCAATTTCAACTCATTAGCACAGCCGAATTTGATTTCATCAAATTGACCAATCAAACACCTCTAATTATTGAAATTGAAATTAAAATTGAGTTCCTCCATCTTCTTATCATTCAATAGCATTTTGAATCGCAAGTTTTGATGCCGAAACGAGCTCAAACGGAGATTCACCGGAAAATGAACTGTAGAGAGAGAAAGCTTCGATTACTCACCGGTGAGGGCACGGCAGTCCGAGCTTTCAATCTAGGCAGATAGCTCTCATCCTAAGGTTCATCCTATAATCAAGAATCGCATCAATTAATTCCAAATTGAGTTAGAATTTCATCATTGAATTTTTGTCGGTTCTCTCTCTAGCACCGGCCAGAAATTGCAGAGGGGAGCCGAATTGGCTTACCTTTCAGTCCTAATTCACCGTGGGAGGGCTGAGGAAGTGTGAGGAAGGCTTGGTTTGGCCTGAGGAGGCCTCAAAATGGCCAATTTCAACTCGGCTGAAACAGAGCAGCTTCAGTTCGTCGGAGCTACTTCACCGTTTCATCACGCCGGCATCTCGCCGGCAACCCTCGGAGTGAACGAAGACTATAGATGTGTAGCTGACTTCTCCCTAGTTCTCAAGAACCTGACCTCACCTTGTTTGGCTCAGAAAAGACCTCATGTCGGAGCTCTAGTTCGAGCTTCGCCAAAAAATGGAGCAATTGAGAGAGAATGAAGTTTTCAGGTATGGAGAGGATGAATGGGGAGGGGCTCTTTATAAAAGGAGCTCGGGGGCCCGTTGGCAGTCCGTTTGGCACCGTTATAACTGACATTGAAGACCTGAAATGCCCCAAACAGAAGCGTTTCTTCTTTGCCAGCATTTCTTCAGTTTCCTGGCAAGTGAACAGTGTTGTCATCCTGAGGAAGAAGATGACACTATTCCGGACCGGTCTGAACCGGGTTTAAAGCTTAAACCGGCCGGTTCAACCCCCATTCGACTGAGTTTTTCAAATCTAAAAATTTTCTAAATTTGTCTAAATTCATTCTCTATCCAATGGTGGCCTCAAATCTCTAATTAAAATTATTTAAGCCACCTAAAAAATAAATTTAGGATTCGGTTCAATAGTGGTTCAAACCGGTCCGAACCGGTTCGGATCCGATTCACCTGAACTAGTTTAGTTTTCATCCTCAATTCCTTCACAAGTCCATTTCCATGTCTTTTGTAACTCCTTGGGTCACTTAGGGTCCATAAAATTCCTGGTTCATAAACTAACTCGGTCTTTAAATCGGTTCAGGTTCGATTCACCCGAACCGGTCTGGTTTTTCTCTCTCACTTTGTTCTAAGGTTCCTTACCAAGGTTTATGAATTTCTTTGGAGTACAATGAAGTTGAATTCCTTTGTTTTGCCTGATCCCTATTGGTTCCGGTTCATGAACTGACTAGGTTTGTCACGCCCCGACCCAGTTTGGTCGGATCCCCGTGATCAACCCGCCACTCTCCCAATTTATTAAAGGGTTTCCCCTTATTGTAAACCGTAAAGAGTAAGGCGTCCTTTAACATGCACCTTTTCCTTGAATAGCATAATCAAAACTGCATGAAATTTAAAACTTTACATACCTGTCTTACAGGCATCTTAGTTGATGGTCTTTAAGGGTAGGTTTTCCAGGATTTCGAGAAAGGGATATAAAGGAGCGGGTGAGTACGACTACTCAATGAATGCGATTCAAATCTTTTGACTAAAAAAACATTTATATGGAGTGTTCCAGACTCCTTTCTTTTCAAAAATCCCTTCATTTCAAAATTTGGGTTTTTCCATTATTTCTTAGTTACCATGGTGTGTCATCACCCAACACACATCCTTCATCATGAAGGTTACACACAATCGCAAGTCAGTATCACTACTGAACCCGCTAGTGGCTTCGGAGCGACTTTTCCTACCACCCGGATAGAAGTACGACCACTTCTACCCTGGGAATAAGTGGATGTACGCGACATCCAACCCACAATCCCAAAATCACTTCTTCGTGTCCGTATGAGGACAGAGACCTCATCATGTCCCCACCCCAGTCTTATGTGATTGGTGCTACTCCAGATTTCGCATAGACACCTAAAACGACGATCTGCCCTTATACTCACCGGGTCGTCTAGGGCCCTTAGGACAGATCACTACCCCTCATGAGCATCTTGATGATCCCGTACTCATAGTGCATGCACAAACAATGTTTTCTTATCAAGCCATGTAATATGTGGTGCCACTGGTCCAATGGCCCCGACTCTCAACTCAACCCGCAATTGTTCGTCTTAACTAGTCCGTCAACCTGTCATGTCGTACTGCCGCTAGTTAACTGAGCATGTCGGTCCTATCTTGGTACCACGGCCAAACAATTCACTTATTAAATTTTATAGCACATATATCATGTTCGTTTACGAGCTCCTGCTCGTGCCAACTGGCCTTAGGCCCACTGTACGAGATTTTCAAAAAAATTGGGCATTCTAGCCCTCAAGTTCTAAAATCAAGGACCCCAGCCTATAAGAGCTATTCGAGCTCCCGTTAAGAAGGTCACCCAAATAGTTTAAGCATTGGCACACAGTCAGGGGAGAACACTGGTCCTTGCTCCCGTTAATGTCGTGTATTCCACTAGACCAATTCTTGGGATTCACGCGAGCTTGTCCTTGCTGGCGTTCCCGGTACTTCATGTTCCTACACGATATGAACATCTTAGTTCATTATCCTTCGGCCTAATCGCCTTCATTCATTCCAAATGAATGAGAAAGTCAAACTTTCATTTATTTGCAATTAGGTCCCTAAAGTTATTTCTCTTTAACTTTAAGTTCCAAATGCCAGTTTTTCCTCAAATTGACTCTCGAAACTTCTAAAATTTATCATAGGTCCTCAATTTATTCCATTTCACAAAAAGGGGTTTAATTTCCCAAATTTCCAATTTGGTCCCCAACTTTTTCAAAATTACTGTTTTGCCCTTGCTTTACAAAAATGGTAAATTTTGCCCCAAAAATTTCAAAATTCCTCAATTGGTCCTCCAACATTATTTTCCTGCCCAATTGACCATCAATTTCATAAAATTTCATTTTGTTCCTTTGAATTTCGAAAATCCCCAATTTTCCCCTAATTCAAACTTCTTAACACGGCCGAATTTGATTTCATCAAATTGACCCATCAAATGTTTCCAATTGTTGAAATTGAAGTTAAAATTGAGTTTTTACATGTTCATATGATTCTTTAGAAATGTGAATCATAAGTTTTAACACCAGGACGAGCTCAAACGGAGCTTCGTCAGAAAATGAACTATAGAGAGAGAAAGCTTCGATTACTCCTTGGTGAAGGCATGGCGGTCCGTGCTTTTGATCTAGGCAGATAGCTCTCAACTTTAGGTTCATCCTATAATCAATAATCGCATCAATTGATGCCAAACTGAGTTAGAATTTCATCATTGACATTCTACTGGTTCTCTCTCTAGCACCGGCCGGAAATTATAGAGGGGAGCTGAATTGGCTTACCTTTTAGTCCTAATTCTGCAGTGGGAGGGCTGAGGAAGTGTTGGGAGGGCTTGAAATGGCCGATTTTAGCTTGGCTGAAATAGGGCAGCTTCGGTCCGCCGGAGCTGCTTCACTGTTCCATCATGCCGGCGCTTCTCAAACGATTCTCGAATTGACTAGAGTTTGCTATCAGATAGTTGTCTTCTCCCCAGTTCTAAAGAGCCCGACCTTTGTTCAAGTTGAAGCTCTGGTTCGAGCTTCACCTAGAAATGGAGCAGTAGAGAGAGAGAGAAGTGTTCAGGTGTGAGGAGAATGAATGGGGATGACCTCTTTATATAGGTGTAAAATCGTGTATTGGGAGAGATTTATTACTAGTATTAATATGGACATAAATTATTGGTATTAATTCCAATAATTTAATTTCGGTGTTAAATTATTGATATTAATTATAATAATTAAATATATATTAATTTATGACCATTTATGATAAGGCGTACGTTCGTATAAAAAATTTTAACCGAAATTTCGGGTTACAAAAAAAATCATCTTAAATTCAAAGTTCTTATGGAATCTCGATCATCCAAATTGCTTGTTCCCATATGATCAGGTTTGTAAACCGGCTTGGTTTTTCTTACTCGTTTTAACCAGTTCTTTTCCCGGTTTTCCTTAACTCAAAAGTGTGAGGTTTACAACTCTCCCCTCCTTTTATGAGTTTTATCCCCAAAACTTAATTTGCAACCTTGCATGAGGAACCATTTTCTTTGATGTCCATTTGTTGTTTGCTTAACATGCAAACTCTTCTCTTGTTCTTTCAATTAGTCCTGTTTACATTCTTCACTTAAGAAATTTCTTTTCCTTTATATTATTTACTCCATCCATGGAGTTTATCATAACAAGACATACCTTACTTCAGGGTATATTCTTAGATTTATATCTTTCTTTGCTTAGAGCACATTCTTCCCTTTGAGGTTCTGTACTCAAGATTGGGAATTCTAAGATACCTAACCATTCCCATGTCTAGTTAACCCCTTGGTCGTTGAAACCTTCCGCTCAATGTTCTTTCGAGTGTTACGTACTTGTTTCCACGGTTTTCTTTATTATCACTTTTTCGTCCTATTTTGACCCTTCCTCCATTCGTTGTCTATTATAACTTCGGTCCAAATTTTTATATTTGACCTCGTCATGCTTATTAGCTGACTCTTCCTTACTTTGAGTCATATTGTCCTCGGGATTATTGGGCTTACATACCCCTTACTGCATGGCATTTTCTAGGACCTATTTTTGTCCATTAGATTTCTAGAACATCTCCTTGAGGGTCTCTCTTAGCTTTTTTTTTTTGACCTTTCAGTGATCATATAACTTCATCCCTCTTTTCTTTTGATAGCATTCCTCAACTCCTTTTTACCATTATCCTCTCATCCATCATGCCTTTGAAGTTATGTCTCACATAACTGCATGGATTTCTCTTACCTACTCATCCTTTCCAAACATTTTTATTGGGTCCTTTCAATTCCAATCGTTGGGTTTCTTGATGATTATTGACATACGAGGATTTTTTTTCCTTCTTATGTCCTTTCTCTTCTTTAGTGACATCCCTTATTCAATGACTTCCTTTTTCCTTAATCCACTTTTACTTGCTCATAAATCACTTCAGGATTCTTCATTCTACAATAATTGCATTCGATCTATGTGTCGATTACTTTGCTTGGGAAGGTTCACTCCTTCCAGTTTTGTTATCTACTATGTCTCTTACAATAGAGATTTCCATCTTAGGAGTTACATGCTCAACCTCCTTATCATTTATTTTATGGTTCTTTCTCCCTTTCTTTGCACCCTTATCTATGTTAGGGCATCTGTTTGCTTTGAATCCTTCTCTATCCACAACTTTTGTTTTATCCCTTTTTCCTTAGATGGGATACTTCTGATTATTGGTTTTATTCCGTGCATTCCACCCTATGCTCAGTCGTCCACTCTTTAAGCTTCATATGCGCGCGTGTGGACTATGACCCATCTTACCAATTGTGGTTATTCCTTCTTAGCCACATCTTATTTGGGGGATTTACTTTCACAACGTTTCTCGAACATTCTTTCCTTTATTACCTTAGTATGGGTTGTCCACTCATTCATACTTGTCATGGCATCTTTTGGTGCTAATTCGTTAGATTATTTCTATTTAAGGAGGGTTCACATCCTCCTTGTTTCAAATTCTCTTGTTCGCCCTTCGTGAGGCTCACTTAACCGTCTTAAGTCTATAAACCCGATTTTGGCCATCGATTGCTTTAAGGATTTTCCTTTGTTCTTTTGTCCCAATGTTTTGGCCTTTACACTTCTCCCTTCTTTGTTGTGGTTTAAATTGATGGTTCTCTCGAAGACCAGTTTTTAACTGTCTCTTTCTCTTTATTTTTTTTGGTCCTATCATCTAGGCAGCTGTATTCATGTCCATCCTATTGTCCATCATAGAGTGTAGTCTTTACTACATCTCATCCTTTCTTAGGGTTTTGTTCATTATCTTTGGCTGTCCGTCGTTACTAGTTTTCCTCTTTCTACATGGTTCTCTTATTCTCTCCAAGCAGGCCACACTGGATCATTATAATACTTCCTTCCTTGAAAAACATTTCCTAAATAAGGGTTGGTTCCATTTCCTCTTAATTGGGATACGCAGGTCTTTCCGGGGCTTCCTTCCTTGGTAGGATTCTTTACATTTCCCCTGACATTCTTTTCTTACATTTACTCTAGGGGATTTCTACCCTTAAATGACATCCCTTGATGTCGTCTTCTCCTATTTACCTTTACTCCTCAAATCTTGTAGGCACATCTTTTATGCTCTATTTGCATCCTTATTCATACCCAGTACCTGTCTATTTATTTAGGGAGCATACAAATCTTCCTTGTTTCAGGATCATTGTGGGAGAGGCTTGCCTATTCCTTTCTTGGCTTGAGTTTAGTCGTTAATTGGCCTTTGGTCCTTTTAAGGATTTCTTGCATCCTTCTTTTCCCGAGTATTTGACCTTTCCGCCTCTCTCTTCTTTGTCGGAACTTACATTATGGCTTTCCCGAGTATTTGTTCGTTAACTGCTTTGCCTCTACCATTTGTTTTGTCTAAGTTCCTTAGGGCAGCTATTTCTTGAGTCCTCCTGTCCTTAACATCCATCTCACTAACCTTTTTAGGGTGTAGTCATTTCTACCTTCCAGTCTTTCTTAAGGTGTCATCTATTCTCCTTAACCCTATTTGGCTTCATTACTTTTTCCAAGGTGATTCATTCCAATACATCCCGTTATTTGGCTCTATTACTCTTCCAAGGCAGGTCATAATTGGCCTCCAATACATCCTTCCATCAAGAAGTTTCTAACGGTGGGTTGGTGCCTTGCACTTCACGTTATGTCCATCTGCCAATCCAATGATTCCTTCAAGGTACTTAGTTGTATGCATCCCTCCAGAGTTCTCTTTCCCAACGTATTCCTTCTCTTCTTCACTCTCATTGTGCCATTCTCTAGAGTTCCTAGAGGACGTTTCTCTGTGTTTGCCCCTTATGAGAGGGTTCTAGATATACTTCCCATGTACCTTATCCCTACTCTTGAGGTATCTTTCTCGGGTTGACCTTCTTAAGAAGAAATTTAAATTTTGCATTTACCTCATCATTTCTTGACCTCTTGGTGAACCGCTTACTTAGCCAGCTCCATGATTTTGGTCTCCAGTCCTTTGTGGCCTTTGAGGAGTTATTGCCCTAAATTTATGAGGTGTGAAACACCCCTTCTTTCCTTACACCTATAATAGTTTATCTTGGTACTTGTCCTTAGTAGGGTTGGGCACTTCTTTAGGTATTGTCTTAATCATTCATACTTGTAATAGGTTATTCCTTTACATGGATTGTTGTGGTCCCTTCTTTCCTTCGAGTAGGGCATTTCCAGGGTTACTATTGGTTTGGTGCACTACCGTTCTTTGAGTCTGATCGCTTTGACAATTTTCTTACTGAATCTCCTTTGCTAAAGGGTCATGGTAAGAGTCTTCCTAGGTTTCTTAATTCCCTGATTCATCTTCCATAACCGGGATGTAACTTTTCCTTAGCTTCTAAGATAGTATGGGTTTGATTTATTTTCCTTAGGCCATATTCCCAACAAGATTGCATCATCGGGAGAGAGAGAGTTTTAAGAATTTTAGTATTTTATTAACAAGGGGATACAAAAGATTCGGCTTTCAGCCCTATCACAGGAAATGGTTGCAAAATAATTAAGGAGCTATGGAATTCTTGATAAACTTCTTCCTCCATACTTAGAGTTGTGCCACCAATAGGTCCTACCACCATTCTCCAGGATACTTCCCGATTTGGTCTTTTGACATTTCAGCCCGGTCCCAAGCATTTGGGAGGCTTCTAGGGTTGTCTCCCTAAGGAGGTAGGGTGTTGAGTAGAGCCATTCCAAGTTTTATTGGTTTCTATCCTGGGAGCCATCTGAACATTTTAGGATAAATCCTATTGGTTACTATATTTTCTAGTCTTGATTATGTATTCAAGGAAACAGGCTCTGATACCACTCTAGTTGTCACGCCCTGACCCAATTTGGTCGGATCCCCATGATCAACCCGTCACTCTCCTGATTTATTAAAAGGTTTCCCCTTATTGTAAACCGTAAAGAGTAAGGCGTCCTTTAACCTGCATTTTTTCCTGGAATAACATAATCAAAACTGCATGAAATTTAAAACTTTACATACCTGTCTTACAGGTATCTTAGTTGATGGTCTTTAAGGGTAGGCTTTCCGGGATTTCCTAAAAGGGATATAAGGGAGGGGTGAGTATGACTACTCAGTGAATGGAATTCAAATCTTTTGACTAAAAAAAACATTTATATGGAGTGTGCCAGACTTCTTTCTTTTCAAAAATCCCTTCATTTCAAAATTTGGGTTTTTCCATTATTTCTTAGTTACAACGGTGTGTCATCACCCAACACACATCCTTCATCATGAAGGTTACACACAATCGCAAGTCAATATCACTACTAAACCCGCTAGTGGCTTCGGAGAGACTTTTCCTACCATCTGGATAGAAGTACGACCACTTCTACCTTAGGAATGAGTGGATGTACGTGACATCCAACCCACAATCCCGAAATCACTTCTTCGTGTCCGTATGAGGACAAAGACCTCATCCTGTCCCCACCCTTATCTCATGCGCTTGGTGCTACTCCAGATTTCACACAGACACCTAGAATGACGATCTGCCCTTATACTCACCGGGTCGTCCAGGGCCCTTAGGACACATAACTACCCCTCATGGGCATCTTGATGATCACGTACTCATAGTGCATGCACAAACAATGTTTTCTTATCAAGCCATGTAATATGTGGTGCCACTGGTCCAACGGCCCCGACTCTCAACTCAACACGCAATTGTTTGTCTTGACTAGTCCATTGACCTGTCATGTCGCACTACCGCTAGTTGACTGAGCATGTCGGTCCTATCTTGGTACCATGGCCAAACAATTCACTTATTAAGTTTTATGGCACATATATCATGTTCGTTTACGAGCTCCTGCTTGTGCTAACTGGCCTTGGGCCCACTGTATGAGATTTTCAAAAAAAAATTAGGCATTCTAGCCCTCAAGTTCCAAAATCGAGGCCCCCCGCCTATAAGAGCTATTTGAGCTCCCGTCAAGAATGTCTCCCAAATAGTTTAAGAATTGGCACACAGTTAAGGGAGAACACTTCTGACAAAATAGGTTTTCACTGTCCATTATACCAACCAGTATAAGGAAATCTCCGTTCATAACCGATGGACGGGTTTTCAACTTCCTTTGAGGAAGTCTTATCATACCAATCAGGTATGATCTACTTACAACCGGTAAGTAGTTTTTTTTCGCATATTTTTTACATCACTTTCTATAAGTGGTGATGATTAAAATACCACTAAACAGTGGGTTTTTATACCGAGGTACTTATCATCCCCTACCAGGAATGATATAAAATTTTCACTCACAACTGATAAGTGGTTTTTATATTTAAGTTGTGCTAATCATCCCAACCGGGTATAATGTTAGTAACCACTCACCCGTTAATACCGTGAATTCCACTAGACCAGTTCTTGGTATACATGCGAGCTTGCCCTTGTTGGCATTCCCGGTACTTCGTGTTCCTACATGATATGAACATCTTGTTTCATTATCCTTCGGCCTAATCGCCTTCATTCATTTTAAATGAATGAGAAAGTCAAACTTTCATTTATTTGCAATTAGGTCCCTAAAGTTATTTCTCTTTAACTTTAAGTCCCAAATGTCGGTTTTTCCTCAAATTGAGTCCCGAAACTTCTAAAATTTATCATAGGACCTCAATTTATTTCATTTCACAAAAATGGACTTAATTTCTCAAATTTCCAATTTGATCCCCCAACTTTTCCAAAATTACCGTTTTGCCCTTCCTTTACAAAAATGGTAAATTTTACCTCAAAAATTTTAAAATTCATCAATTGGTCCTCCAACATTATTTTCTTGCCCAATTGTCTATCAATTTCATAAAATTTCATTTTGGTCCTTTGAATTTCAAAAATCCTTAATTTTCCCCCAATTCAAACTTTTTAACACAGTCGAATTTGATTTAATCAAATTGACCCATCAAACGTTTCCAATTATTAAAATTGAAGTTGAAATTGAGTTTATACATGTTCATACCATTCTTTAGAAATGTGAATCGTAAGTGTTAACGCCAGTACGAGCTCAAAGGGAGATTCGTTGGAAAATGAACTATAGATAGAGAAAGTTTTGATTACTCACCGGTGAAGGCATGATGGTCCGAGCTTTCAATCTGGGCAGATAGCTCTTATCTTGAGGTTTATCTTAAAATAAAGAATCGCATCAATTAATGCCAAACTGAGTTAGAATTTCATCATTAACATTCTGCCGGTTCTCTCTTTAGCACCGGCCGGAAATTATAAAGTGGATCTGAATTGACTTACCTTTTAGTTCTAATTTGGTCGTAGGAAGACTAAAAAAGTGTTGGGAGGGCTTGATTTAGTCTGAGAAGGGCTTGAAATGGCCGATTTCAGCTTAGCCGAAATAGGGCAGCTTCGGTCCGCCAGAGCTGCTTCACTGTTCTATATGCCGACTCTTATCCAACAATTCTCAAATTAACTAGAGTTTGCTATTAAATAGTTATATTCTCTTCGGTTATAAATAGCACGACATTTATTCAAGTTAAAGTTTTGGTTCGAATTTAACCGGAAAATAGAGTAGAAGAGAGAGAAGTATTTAGGTGTAAGGATAATGAATGAAAATTATACCTATAAAATAAAAATGAATGAATTGGGAGGAACCGGACCCGTAAATTCGGATACCGACGGAGCGAGTGCGTGGCGGGTACGGGTCTTTTTACCCGCCAAAAAAATAGTAGTGTGTTATCCTGACCAGACTCTGATTCTGATAGCTGGGTAGCAAAAAGGAGAAGCCCATGGGTCTCCTTCCAGGCCCATTTCCATTCCATGAAACGTTGTACCCTCAGCCTCTTCTTCCCCAACTCGGCGGCTGTTCCACTCTAAAACCCTGTCTGTGCGACTTCAGGCCCCGCTTCTGTTCGGGGGATTTTTTATCAGTTGCGGCTGTGACAAACGGATTGAGTATCTGCATTCTAGGGAAAGAGTTTAAGGTTTCTTTGATGACCACTTTTCGTTATATTTCTGTGCTTATGTGATGCTACTGATGGGGGACTCCATTAATGGATTTTGGGATTAATTTGGTGCCTTGACGATGATGCAGGAGAAGGGTTATACTTCTTTGGTTCCAAGATGGTCAAGAAGAGCAAAAGTAAGCATTTTGTTTCTGTTTTTTACACTAATATAAAGTTTGAGATCACCTGCCCGGCTGGGTTTTATTGGGTGCTGGAAAACTAATGGATGATTTCTCTCTTGATTTACATATCAGAGAGTAAGAGTAAGAGGGTTACTCTGAGGAAAAAGTACAAGGTGATTAAGAAGGTGAAGCAGCACCACCAGAAGAAGGTCAAGGAAGCGAAGAAGCTTGGGCTGAAAAACAGGCGGAAGGTCGAGAAGGACCCCGGCATCCCGAACGACTGGCCCTTCAAGGAACAGGAACTCAAGGCTCTTGAGGAGAGGAGAGCTCGTGCGGTTGAGGAGTTGGAGCAAAAGAAAGCTGCTCGCAAAGAGAGGGTATTGAATTTATTCAATTCTTGTATCTGTTTTCTATCTGAATTTAGCAATGATCTTTTCAACAATATGTGCTATTTATGTTGGGTTCATAGTGGTCTCATTTTGATGCTCTATGTGCTGTTAGCTTGAGATTATGCATTTGCTTGAGGAAACATAGCTAGAAAATATGTTGCATAACTGGGGCTAGAACCATATTATGGCCCACATTAATCATTTTTATGTCAGAATTGGTTTATTAGTCTTAGTTTAAGTATCATAAAGGCTATAAATCAAGCCTTCTTGTGATTGAGGAATTTCATTATGTCTTAATGCTTAAAACATTATGTCATGGCTCAATTTAGGTGCAAGCATTTTGTTGATGGCTCAATTTGAGAAAAGTTTTGTCTGTGAATTGTGCCAAAGAAAAGGCTTGCACCTAAATTGAGCCATCACTCATGGGGTTGCTCCTTATTTGGGATCTTAGCCTAAATGGAAATTGTATATATTTAATGGAAGTTTGTGTGCCATCAGGCGCAAAAGCGAAAATTGGGGATGTTGGAGGAAGTTGACACATCTACTAAAGAAGCAGATTTTGTAGAGGAAAAAGAAAAGGATGCAACTACTGGTACTATGAAAAACAGAGGTAAGTGAAGATATTTATATTTTGCAGTTAGTGCATTTTTGTGTTTCTTAACTCTATGTCTTTTCATTGATTACTTTTCTTGTTTTTGGTTCCTTGCAGATAATTCTGACAGAGCTTTCTACAAAGAGTTGGTCAAGGTCATTGAAGCTTCAGATGTCATTTTGGAAGTTCTTGACGCACGTGATCCTCTCGGTACCCGTTGTCCGGATATGGAGAAGATGGTGATGAGAGCTGGTCCTGATAAGCATCTTGTTCTGCTTCTGAATAAAATAGGTTTGTTTTTTCTCCATTTTTTTAATTTCTTCTTGTGCACAAATAGATGATATTGTTTCGTAGGATTAGTAAATTAGTAGGATTCAGAATGGAGAATACAGTAGTAAATGAAGGTGCCATCAATAATACAGCAGCATTTGCTCGTAACTTATAGATGCACAAGGTGTCTGCCTGTTTCCATCTTCACAATGGAAAACTTTGATAAAAATAAATTGGCTTTTTAAGCTGACCAGTTATTTCTTAATTACATTTGGATAAACACTTCCTGACAGTTAATTCTAAGATACTACAAAATGAAACTTTCATTAATGAATTGTGTATATAAATGAATTTAAGTATCAATTGATTCTCCCTCAGATCTGGTCCCAAGGGAAGCTGTTGAAAAGTGGCTCAAGTACTTAAGGGAAGAGTCGCCGGCTGTTGCATTTAAATGTAGCACCCAAGAACAGAGATCTAATTTAGGCTGGAAGTCTTCTTCAAAGGGAGTTAAACCAAGCAGTCTTCCCCAAACAAGTGATTGTCTTGGAGCAGAAACTCTCATTAAATTGTTGAAGAACTATTCAAGAAGTCATGAGGTATGAAAGTGGAAATCCTTCTTGCACACAACACTCTTAGTTCAAGGGAATACTGGTTTTTATGTATTGAATTGTGTTCTATGCAGATAAAAAAGTCTATCACAGTTGGGATTATTGGTTTGCCCAATGTTGGGAAGAGTAGTTTGATTAATAGTTTAAAAAGATGCCATGTGGTGAATGTGGGTGCCACTCCTGGACTCACAAGGTCAATGCAAGAAGTTCAGTTGGACAAAAATGTCAAATTATTGGACTGCCCTGGTGTTGTCATGCTGAGATCTACTGGAAATGATGCAACAATCACCCTCAGAAACTGCAAAAGAATTGAAAAGTTAGAGGATCCAATTGCCCCAGGTAATTTTTTTATTGAAGCTCCAAAGTTTCTGCTTCAGCTATATAATGCCATCAGGAAGTTGTGAGATCAAACACCAGTCCAGAGTCCATTAATTTCATGGTCATCTCGAGGGATCCAGTGGGGTGTTCCTTGCTCTGAGATAGTGATCTTAAATTAATGCATGTGTTCCCAGTTCCTTTATTGATTTTACCAACTCTTGTCTATTTCAATACATCCACAGGTAAGAGAGTGATTCGAAAAATTGTTGGTCAAATTCCAACTTGTAAACCAGTCTTGTTTTTTGTTGTAATAAAAAGACCATTCGATTGTCATCTGCTGAATTTTTGAAACTGCTGTATTTGATCGATGTATTCACTTTTTTTGTTCTTTCTGCCAAATTTAGTGAAGGAGATTTTGAAGCTGTGCCCAGCAAAAGTATTGATGGCACTATACAAGCTCCCGAGCTTTGATTCAGTCGACGACTTTCTGCAGAAGGTAGCCACTGTCCGTGGTAAGCTCAAAAAGCGTGGCATTGTTGATGTTGAGGCCTCTGCTAGAATTGTTCTCCATGATTGGAATGAGGGTATGTTAGTAGTTATTTGATTAAAGAAATAAAGCTTTAATATACCATCAAGTTGTTTCGACTACAGATTGTTCAGTGTGATATTTATCAAAATAATGGCTTAAAACAGGTAAGATTCCATATTACACTATGCCCCCAGTGAGAAAATCAGACGAAGCCTTGGAGGCTATGATTGTCTCTGAGTTTGGAAAGGAGTTCAACATTGACCATGTCTATAATGGCGAGTCCTCCTTTATTGGGAGCCTCAAGACTGTGAATGATTTCAATCCCGTGGAAATTTCTCCGAGTTGTCCCATCAACTTTGATGAGAATATGCTTGAGGTTTGGAATTTACAACTAAATGACCCTTTGCGATTTAGTATGAATATTGTTTATGAGCCTCAGTTCAGTATTACCTGATTGCTGTTCTTCAGAATGCCGAACATGAAGGACTGATTCAAGAGGATGGAAATCCCGAGGCCATGGCAGGTGGGGATGAAGACATGAATGAGTGCAGAGGGCAGACAATCACCTATAGCCAGCAGAATGAGAAGTTGTACACTGCTGAAGGCATTCTTAACCCAAAGATTAAGAGGGCTGAGAAGAAGAGGAGGAAGAAGGCCAAGTCTGCTGGTGAAGCCATGGACGAGGACTACGACTTCAAGGTTGATTATATGAAGAAGTCCATGGGAAGTGACAGCGAGGATGATGAAATAATCGGTGAGGTTCCTATGTCTGGAGTCGAGTTTGATGAGTGAACTACTCTATAGGTCTTGTAGTCAAGTAGTTTGCTCTTCTCATGGCTTCATATTCATGGTTGGTTTATGATTCTTTTGAACCATCCAATTTTGCAGTACATGTAATCCTAGCCTTCAAATCCATGTTTCATTAGAGTAAAAGATACAAGCTGGACTATGTACCATACTGGGAAAATTTTATTGAGGCCCTTAATTATAATTCAGCAGGAGCATTGTTTTTTCCAATAAATTTCAATGGGATTGCCCCTATAAATCTGATGTATAAACTATCAAATTGAAATGTTTTTCCAGCATCTAAATTCAAAAAAATTGAACCTATCTCAGTTTCTGCTGTACATAACATATGCAATGTACTATATTAAGGCAAAATCATCACTCATCTTGAGCTAAGGCAGGATTCTCGGATTCTGGAGAGATGGCAGAGGCGGTGTTGGTGGGAGGATTGGACTGTCTCTTTGAATATGAGTTCAATGGAGTATTGCTTGAAGATGTAGGCTGAGAACCGGCGGCCACTGGGGTTACATCTGCAGCATCAGTAGATTTGGGAATGAGTTCTTGAGCTTCCATGGATTCTCTAGCTGCCTTCTCTTTGGCCCTTTTGGCTCTTTCAAACACCTCTTCCTGCACCAAACCAAGAACTCAACCGAATTGATCCACACATATATCAGCATGCCCTAAGCCAACATGTCTGGCATATTGCAAGCCACCATCCATACCACTATTTTCTGATCTTCTCTACCTAAACCTACAATATTTTTGCAATTGCATAGCATTCTATTTACCTGGAAGTCCTGGACTTGCTTCTGCTGCTCAGCTTGCAAACGTCCAATGGTACTCAGGAACTCCCCAATGGTAGATTCTAGACGCTCATTAAGTGTTTCAGCAAGTGCCTTACCTAGGAAGAATGCATCCAAGATATCACTGCTTTCATTGTCACCTGCAGATTCAGTGATTGTTATGGTCAATAAACTAGAGCAGCACTACTACTTGGCAATGAAAAAACCTGAAATGGAACATGCCCAATATGAGATAAAGGTTTTCCAGGTTGCAGATGAAAAGAAAGACGGCCTACCACCTAGCAAATTAAGTTGGCTACATAGATGAAATTTTTCATATGAACCGTGCAAGTGCTCACAGCTGATTAAAAATTAAAACCAGGATACTGGTCATACTGTGTATCTATTTTATATGAATATGAAGGGGTCAACTAAAAACAAATTCCTCGGACAGAAAAGGCATTTTCTTGTTCTTGAACAGGAGAATACTGAAGGATTAATCTGGGAACAGATTCATGAGAAGTTGGAGAAAATGAATCTGTTCATTGATTACCGACATATGTCTAGAAACACTACTAAATATCAGAAAGATGATGAAAGAAAATTATTCATTGATTATCATCGATCCACGCGAATGTTTGTCTTATCATATTCGGCTAAAAAAGGTACCAGAATAGTTCAAATATTACCACGGAACAACGCAAAAAGATGAAACTACCAGTGAATTATGACGAATATCACATCCCGGTACCAAATTTTAGCTCGCACCGGAAAATTAGACAGAACCGGTGGCTCTTCCACTATTCAAGGTCGAACTTAGCACAGAGAGGAAGAATTAGAGAAGACAAGGAGGAGGAAACACGGCGCAACTACCTGAGCTGGAACCACCCGGCCTACTGCCGCTATTGCAGAAAACAATCGGCCTCTGAGACCCGGCGCTGGGAAGCTTCAGGTTGAAAGACGGAGCCCGAGCGGCGGAGCTCGAGTAGACAGATGGCAATGAGAACGGAGCAGAGCTGTAATGGCGAGTCTCGAGCTTGAGCTTGAGCTTAAGCTGAATGAGGCTCGCCCTCGCAGCGGTTCCCAGGGTCATCCCTTCTCCCACTCTCATGTCTGTGAGAACCGAGGAAAAATCTAGTAGTGGGTAATGTAAGAAGATGGGGAATCCCGGGGTAAATCTTCACTTTTGCCCCATATTTTAGAAACTAACGTTTTAACCCTTAATTATATTTTCTTCATCAATTTAGTCCACATTCACACTTTAACTATGGGAGTGCGTGTAAATTTTGTGATGCTTTCGATTTTGTTGGGAACTAGATTTACATGTTCTCTCATAAGTGTTATGAGTATATACAATGTTAAGTTAATATTTACTTTTTTTTTGCTCAAAAAGTTAATATTTAATTAAAAGTTTAAATGATTAATGACGATATCATTATAAATTTATAATATTTTATATTTTAATTAATTTATATTTATTTTTATCGACATATTTAACTATATATATATGGTGAATATATTTGTTATATGTAATTAAATTAATAGGTAACTATTGTGTATATGTATATTTTTTTGGTTGAAGAGGATGAGTTATGTATTTTTCTTTTATAATTAAATAAATCATGAATAAAGTTTTTGTTAGTAGATTAAACTAAATGTAAATTTATTAGTTTTGATAAAATAAGAAATAGTTGTGTATTTGTATGTAGATTGTAATAATTAAATTTTTAAAACTGATATATAAATTCAATCGGATTGAAAATAAATATTAAGTTATAAGTGTACTATTATTGGAAATCGAAAAAGATTATATATTGATTTACAGTAAGTTTAGAAAATGAGATAAATGTTCTAAATTTTACTCTAAATTTTTTTATTAAAAATTAATAATTAATAAAAGTTTGATTGAAAATTGATTCCAATAAATATCAAAACGGTTCGAGAAATAAACCCTTTTACATTTAGAATAGGTTATATAAATCGAAAAATAAAAATTATTTAGCTCAATTAGTATTTAATTAAACAATTAACTTTTAAAAAAATAATATGGATAAAAAATGAGTTAAATTAGAGGTAAAATAACCAAAATCAACTAAAATGTCGATTTATTTGCTGGAAAACTAGTTTATTATAATATGAATATCAGGATGTGTGCATGTGTCGTCTCATTTGCCTAACTGTGGATTCTAGTGAATCTCGACTAAAAGTAGTACGATTTCCGACTTCTAACTTCCAAAGAGAAATTAATTTAAAACGAGTATATGAGGTCAAGTCTGATTAGCTAAATATATGAGTTAATGGACATTGTTTCCTCAAGTTATCCCTATAAAGCTCAGTCTCGCTCCTGCCGACCAACTATTAGAATTCTCTCTGAAAGTCATCATACTTTATTTTCTTATAACACGAGTTTTAAAGATTATAAATTTCGATTATGACCATCAAATTTAGTGATTCTAGTGACGTTAAAGAAAAACAAATAAGTTAACTTTTCAATTTCAACTCTAACTTATATTGATATGTTCTCTATCGATATTGACGCGATAGAGTAATAATATTGCTCTACCGACTGAAAATAGAACATTTTTTTCCTAAGCCAATCCTGACTCGCTGATAACCAATCATTACTTAAATTAATTCCAGAAACTCATCTCGATCCCTTTTAGGACCCTGCCGATAGCTCGACCTGAAATTAAGTCACGTAACTATGAAAATTTGAGGAAGTTTGAGTAATATCACAGTTCTAAACATTTTATAAATCACATTTTTAAGCGATTAATACCACAATTTGGGGTGATTTAAAAGAATACGAACACGTAATAAAGTTAACTTTTCAACTCATCCACGTTATCAACCAATTCTTCGTCTCTAATTAGTTCCGATCGTTTTACTAAATTATGTTTTTTTGGCGAAAGGTCAAATAATGTCAAAACAATACTATTTCGATTGCGGCTTGCTAGAAAGTGATGGTAAAATTTTAGTAAACATGATAACGATCATATTAAGAATTTTTACAAAGTTTTATTGAGAGTTTTAAAGAAAAAAAAATTTAGAAATTAAAATATAATTTTTAAAAAGTATGGGGGTTAATATGAAATTTTAGAAAAATAGGGAACAAAATAAAAATTTGGAATAATTTAGGATTCTAAAAATGAAAAGTTGAAATAATTTGAGTAATATAATAATTTTAAAAATATAAAAAATAAAATGTAAAAGTTTGAAAAATTAAGAGTAGGCTATAATGAGATATTTAAATATTTTGGAGTATTAGAATAATGACGAATAATGTTGGAAGGATTATATAAACAAGTTTTTTCACATTTGAATAGAGTGAATAACACTAGTGATAAAATAATAATTTTTAAATAATTAAATTTGATCTTATTAATATAATTTAATTTATATAGGGTAAACTGTCACACAAGTTATAAGAATTATTTTTTTCTGAAATAATTAGAAAACTATCATGTTAAGTCTTATATAAAATAATTAGTGAGTTTATATATGAGTTCAATTGTACACCGTTATTTTTCATAGTTTTATATTAAAGTATTTATACGAGTATAGTTAAAAATTATTATAAAAATATTGTGAAAGTAAATTATAAGAAAATAAAATATATTATTTTTGAAAAATGTATTAAAAAACCACATATTATAAGAGAAAAAAATGGGTTAAACCAATTATTTTATAAACGGGAAAGAGATAAAGTCATATTTAATGGGCGCATACAAAAATTGGAATAAAACCCATCATTTTTATTAAAAGAAAAGGGTTAAGTTGTACATGTCTTATAAATGTATTACTAAAATAATAAAAGTAATGGTGTCCATCGTTAGTAAATTGAACCCATATAAATAAATGTGTAATATATATTTTTAATGAATAAATTTATTTAATAACATAAATAATAAAAAATGGTGTAATAGATTTTGTTACGTTGAAGTGGCACTTGTAATACCCATCAAAGCAGTTGAGCCTTGTAACTTGGAAGGACAACTACACATACGGTGAGATTATAATTTAGTATCAAGCTCCGTATAATCTAGACAATTACATAATACTAAATTACTTTAATTAAAATATTTGTTAATATTGACCTTTTGATATTAATTTTTTAAATTAATATTAATTATTTGATAAAATAAACTCAATTAATATTGTAAGTATTCTATTATATTTTAATAACGTGATCTTAACAGTTTAATTTCCATTAAATATGCTTTTTTATATTAAGTAAATTTATTTTATTAAAAAATTGACATCAAATTTTTTAATTAACATTAAATTATCACTTTTAATAAATATTTAACATAAAGCTGTTAATTTTGTAAATATTTTATATAATAAATATAATATATCCATTGCATAATATTAAATATTACATGCATATATACCTTTGAACTTACATTTTCAAATTAGATGTAAGGCACCCAACTATAATGCCACAATAGACAAAAAAAACAAAGGAGTGGCATTCCCGTAATTCCATTGAACGTAGAGGGTAGCAAATACCACAGTGTCAGAATCACTAGCCATCTGAGCTGATATACTAGGAGAAAACACGCCACCCTCTCTCTCCAACTTTCCTTCATCCCAAGCTAACTCCAACCGCTATACCTCTCTCGCTTCATCCATTTCATCTCTGCTGCAGATCCTCTGCGGCTAGGGTTTCTTTTGGATTCGAGACCCGCGGCAGGACAATTGCTTACGCATGGGGCAGCAATCTCTGATCTACAGCTTCGTGGCCCGGGGCACTGTGGTTTTGGCAGAGTACACGGAGTTCTCCGGCAACTTCACCAGCATCGCTGCTCAGTGCCTCCAGAAACTCCCAGCTAGCAACAACAAGTTTACTTACAACTGCGATGGCCACACCTTCAATTACCTCGTCGATAATGGCTTCAGTGAGCATCTTGCTTCCCCCTCTTTCCATACGTCGTCGGTCGTAGGTCAATTCCACGTCTTCATGTCGTGTCTTTCGCGCTGGCTCCTCTATCTTTGATCTAAGTCCTGATCCGCTTGATCTACATCCTTATTCTTTGCGTCTGCGTGTTTCTTCTGTGCTATCCTTGGATCGGTTGGTTATGCCTCTAGAGTAACGCTCGGCGGTAGTAGATTTGGAGTTGACTTTGTTTACCGAGATTGAAATTGATTAGCGTTAAGCATGCTGAAGTTTTTCCAGTATGGTGCTTTTCATTGAGGGCAGCATGCAATGTATGTTAGATGCGATCTACTGAGCTAAAAGGGGAATACAGATTTATTGCGAGATTTGGTTTCTGCTTTGGCGCTTACCTGTGTTACAAGGTCTTACTGAATTAATAAATCTCGTTCATAAAGCGACTAATGGATAGTTAACAGTCCAATTTAGCTCCAACCACTTTGGAGCATTAATTGCGCTATGTCAAATTGTGATGGAAAGAACGCCAGCAAAAATAATTATGAATCTCAAAACAACAACCACAATTTTTTAATCTTACTTATAATGAATGCATTTGCTTGTACCACAAGGTTAGGACCTTCATAGAGAAGGGAGATATATAGAACTAACTATTGAGGAGTATAAAACATGTTGGAGATACTTGTTACTTGCCTGTGTAATATCCATTGACAGATCAGCTTCTTAACGATGTCTTTATCTTGGTTTAAATATAGTTTGACTTGTTTACTTGTGTTGACTGTCTTTACTTGTCTTTATCAGCTTCTTAACGATGTCTTCCATTACCATTCATTTTCTTGGCGTTCTCTTGGGATCCCTGTCTGTTCTTTTTTTATGAGATCAATATGGATTGTAGTGGCATTGCCAAGTGTGTTGAATTTTTCATTTTGAAAATTAAGGAAACAGACTTGGTATTCTTTCATTGGACTCTTGATTCATTTTAAATATTCGTACTGTTTTACTTATTATTTGATTATTTTGCATTATTCATGACTGGTCTCTCTTTATTGTCCCTTTTATTATTTATGCTGAACTGAAAACTGTGATCTCCTTGTAGCTTATTGTGTGGTCGCAATTGAATCTGTTGGTCGACAGCTTCCAATGGCCTTCCTTGAGCGTGCAAAAGAGGATTTTACCAAGAGATATGGTGGAGGGAAAGCTGCAACGGCAGTTGCTAACAGCTTGAACAAAGAGTTTGGGTAATCCTTTTCTCTAAATATATTATGAAAAACAAGTATTTGTTTTTCTGCACAAGCTAATGCCAAGAGGTAAATCTTTGGAATTACTAGGCCCAAGTTGAAGGAGAATATGCAGTATTGTGTCGATCATCCTGAGGAGATCAGCAAGATTGCGAAAGTAAAAGCTCAGGTATCTGAGGTGAAAGGAGTCATGATGGAAAATATAGAGAAGGTAATTCAAATTTCAGAAATTCCCTGCTGGGGACATAATTATTTTCTCTTCTTGCTTCTATTTCTGAGTTATTTTGAAATGGAATATTTGTATAGGATCATTTTTGGCAGATTGTGGATTTGTATATGACAGGAAACTGTGACAAACTTAAATGTGCTTATCTATACAGGTTCTTGATCGTGGTGAGAAGATTGAACTTTTGGTGGATAAAACAGAAAATCTCCGCTCTCAGGTTGGTATTATGACTATGATACATTAATATGTGTAAAATTTAGGAGAGGCAATCGATTCTGGCCAGAATTTATTTCTAGTTGATATCTGGAACTTCATGCTGAGGTCCCAACAACTTATATGTATTTCTATCACCTTGTTATATTGTCAGTGCATCTTGTTTGTCCTTTTAAATACTGTAGGATTAGTTCATGATGCATGAACCTTACACGGTATAGGGCTGCCATGGTTCTTCATTCTTCCATTGATGGCCTCCTGATTTGCATCATCCAGTTTCAATAACTTTTGTTTTCTTCTTGTTATCTACTATACGATGACAATGTGTTCTAATTCTCAATATTGATGCCTCTCGCTCTGTCTACCAGGCTCAAGATTTCAGACAGCAGGGAACCCAGCTCAGGAGAAAGATGTGGTTCCAGAACATGAAGATAAAGCTTATAGTTTTGGCTATCATAATCGCACTGATTCTCATCATCGTCTTGTCAGTGTGCCATGGTTTCAATTGTGGGAAAAACTAGGTCGGTCATGTGGCCCCATCCGTCCTATAATCAGAGAGCTTTCTATGGCTGCTGTCTTGCTTGCAAAAGAAACTTCATTTTATCACACAGGTCTACCTATTTGTGTTGCGTATATTTCCTAAGGTACCCTTTGTATAGGTTATGTTTCCTTTGATTCTGGGGAGAATTCTATTCAAGTTTCATGAACTTCTAAGCTTTTACCATCTCGCATTTTTTTCTCCAAAATGGACAAAAAATGTTATTTATACTGGATGCTAGCCTGTAAGTAACAGTCTGCATTATTTACTGGGTTTTTTATAAACATATTATTTTCACGTTACATAAAAAATTGCCCTAAAAGATTGTCTGAGATATTTGAAAATGTAGTACATTTTTTTCTCATCTTTCCCTACGGTCGTAGGTCCATTCCACAGGTCTTCCTTGCATGGCCGGACCAAGGCTGAGATGGCCACTAGGGCACACAGCACCTCCATGAGGAGGTCCTTTTGCATTGTATATATGTGGTATCAAGGGTCCATTGCTCCTTATTTATTTTCTTGTAAGAGGGATTGTTGTTGTTTATTAGAATTTTATTGGTGTTGATGGGAGGAGGAGCTCAATGGGGCTTCATATATATGGATGCCGTGGCAAAATTTTCCCTTTTTTGGTTATTTTGAACTATTGATCGGTTTCTCTGCATTTTAGGCCACTGCATGACACCAAAATCTCCTCTCCAAAGGATATTCATATATAGGTAAGTCAGATGGTATTGATAATCCTATATTTGATCTATTGTGGCATTAGAGATGGGCATATACTTACATTGTTCTATCCTGAATATTTTCTTCCATTACAGTAGTAAGTCATTCGATCAAATTTTGATTGTTCAAAATGCACAAACGCTGCCATGCGTGCTGATAATGTGTTGTGAAGATTTGTCAAAAAATATGATCAAGTGCCATGAGGACGTTATGTGATAATAGATTCCTCCTCATGTCATAATGGTGTGGTATGGTACAAAAAACTTGCTGCCACTTTTAAAGCTGTCTTGTGCGTGTTTATGTCCCCAGTGCATCATGTTTGTGCTATTAAATATCGTAGGTAGTTTCATGGTATATGAAGCTTTGTGCTTGATATTGATCTGCAATGGCTATGCAATCTAGTTTAAATGGCAAGTCATGGGCATCATCCAATTTCAGCAGCTTTTATTTCTTCTCATTATGGCCAAAAGTTGACAGTGTGATCTCATCATAGTTATTGACTATCATAAAGGTTGCCGTCCTCTTCTCCATGGATGGATGTGTCGCCAGCTTTAATTGCGGGGAATGTATCTTTTCTCCTATACTGTTTGAGCTATAGATGCATTTTTAACACATTATTAGTCTACAATGCTAGGTATCTAGGCAGTGGATTCATCCCGGTATAGTTTTCCTCTTGTACCGAAACAATAGTATCCAGTGTCCAGGAGCTGGCGGATTCACCTCATCTACGGTGGGGTTGGAGGGATAACTGGAATCACTGTCCCCGGGCGGCAGTGGAGCCGCGATAGGTAGACTCACCGGCCCTGGTGACATTGGAGCCACCGGAGTAGAGGCATCCGTAGGCTTGGCGGTGGAATTGGCAATGTTCTTCCCTACCCATGATCAGCACCCATCATTGCTATATTCATCTATGAGGCGTGTTAAATATGACACATTTAAAAAAAGTGACATTTCACATCTTTCAAAATAACTTTTTAAATATTTTATATAGCTGATCAAAGTTATATTTGCAACTCTAAAAACCTAATAAATTATACCAAAATTGTCATTTTTTTAAATATAAGAGATTAAAAAATATTTTTAAATATATAAAATCAAAAATAAAAATTTCAAACCTCTAGAATCACAAAATTTCTTGTAAAGATATATTACTCAAAATATAAACAAAACTTGAAAATCTAATGACAACCCTAATAAATACATTTATAATATGGTTAATATTCCAAAATATAACAGTTTCCTTGTATAATATGGTTATATATGAATGAAACAAGTGTCTGAATGCCATTCATTATTGGCAAAAAAAATGCCATTCATGATTTTGTATAAAACAGAGCAGCTACATGCAGCGCATAAATAGTGGCAATATCCCCCCTAAATCATTCGATCCAACATTTTAAAAAGCAACCAAAACTTTTCTATAATAAAAGATTCAACTTGGAAAAAATTCAACACCAAAATCCATCATTTTTTCCAAGAGGGTCATTAAATTTCTTAAAGTTGGGGTCATTTGTTGGTATTTTTTTTTCAAATACCAAGTGTTGGCTCTCTGTCAGGGCACTCCTTATATCAGGGAGGCAACAAGAGAGCTTATCCACGGGCAGCATACATTGCCACCCAAATAAACCAATCAAGCCATATATTATAATGATAATTAGGAGAAACCTTTATACACAAGATGGACAAGGAAATGGGCGGCACCCAAGAAGCCGGAAACGTTGCACTCAGCACAATATACAAAATCGAACACCAAGGTAATACTCAGAAGCCCCTTTTTTTCAATTTTTCTACCTTTTGTGGGCATGCAAGTGTAGGGATGATGGGTCAATGGCTGCTGTCTATTCCAGTGCCTGTCCTAGCCTGTGAGATTCGGTTTGCGTAGATTGTGACCAGTCGTAACTGTGTACTGTTGAGTCCCTCCAAGTATGGAAGGAATGCCTTTCCGAGCATGATGTATATATCCACCAGGCAGAAAACCACTGTCTGAAAATATTGCAAAAAAAAAAACACGGATTAGATAATGGGGCAATAAGATGCAACAATCTCAACTTTCATGCTGACTTGGTATTGTAAATAGTGTTTTTTGTGAGATTTTGGCAGAACTACATCCATCACATACATAAACATCTTAAAAATACAAACAAAGATAAACATGATGTTTTTCAATGGCATCACAGACCCTTTCTGCCCAATAATAAGGATATGGAAATCTAACTTCTTCATATCATAGAAAATAACAAATTCATGTAGAACATATAAAAATGAAAATAAAATAATGAATTTGTTCCCTTGATGCAAATATAAGAAATCAGCACACAATGGATGTACCTTGCGAACATCTGCACTCTGGTTTCCAAAAGCTTCAAAGAGGGCAGGTAAAAATGATGGCAACTGAGTCATCAGCTCCTCCTGTGAGAGCTGCCCCACAAGCTGAACAAAACAACCATCCAGATAAGCATCCATTTGCTGAGAACTAAGGGTTCGTGGAAAATTTGAAAACACATTGATCAGATATCAGTTCTCCCAGGTGGGTTCTTCAAGATTGTATGAAGTCATCATTGAGAAATGGACAATAAGATCAATGTATTTTCTGGTTGAAGTACCAGTTCATGCAGTATTTGTGCACATTCACAATAAGAAAAGCCATAAACCATAGATAAATCACAAGGAACTCGGGGAAAATACATACAAAATCTCTTTTCAAGTGGCACAACAAACTAGTTCCAATTAGAACTTTACAAAGAAAACTGAAGAGATCAGAACATGCCCTTGCATACTTGGGACGGACTTTTGCCAAAAAAATTATTTGGCAACTCATACATTTCCTGTTTAGGAAATATAAAAAAGAGTTTTAATCGGCTCAGGGGAATACTATTGCCAAGGTGAAGAAAAGGTACAGAAACTAGTTGGAGAACTGAAGGATGAGAAATTGTTTTGGCAGAAAGAGAGACAAATTTGAGCAATGGTATAATGTGGTTTCAGATGCACAGAACACATTTTCTGAGGCTGCAATATATTTGTAAACAGAAGATTAATCAGCACAATACCTTTGTCAAACAATTAATACAGGTAACCAGAGTTTTCTCATCTTCAGTTACCAATAGTGGAGCAATAACCTGAGAGATGGAAAACAAACTAAAGATATCAGGTCTCAAAACTAATTAAATCTCCAAAAAGATGAGCAGATTTGGTGTTGAGAAGAAGCATACACTTAAACACCTAAATGGATCATACTGTGACAACACAATACTTAGGCAGTGCTCAGCCTCACTACAAATCTGGAAATGAAAAGAAAAAAATCAGAATTCAAATAATGTGAGCCATGAATATATTATTTAACCAGATCAACTTTAGTTTAACCTGGTTGTGCAAGATAAGCAAGGTTAGCTTACTGATAAAGGCAAATGATTGAAGATTTGGCAGTTAAAAATTATATCTTATATAAATTTAGTGTGAGTGATTGATCATACAATTCTAAAATACATATATAACCTGAAAATTTGGTATTGTCCAATATAGTAATCATAGATAATTTCAGAAATCATATGGTAGCTTTATTTTCTAGAAAATTTTCTAAATCATTTTTTATTCTGGATTGTGAAACATAAGAATTGCAAAAGAATATACCTTTGGGACAACATCCTTGGTAACATGAAGGAGCTTCTCAATGATAATCTCAACTGAGTCTTCCATCATGCCTTTCTGGAAGAATGTTGGCCAGAAAGAGATACAAGAAAATTGTGGTCACGTTACATGATAGAGATCATGCAAGATTATATCTTATACTCCATTAGTAGAGAAAAGATCAGACCTGATTTTTTAGCATTTCAACAATCAATGACAGAGCCAGCTCACGGATAGAGTCATCAGAATAATCCAGAACTTCAAGTACAATTGTCAGAATTTGATTGAAGTACTGCACAAGGAACGAAGCATCATTTGATTGTTAACAGACCATACAATAACAAGCTTTAATTTCCTGATAAGTATCCAGTTAACAATTAATAGGAGCTAATAGAATTCTCATCATATGAAAGAAAATTATGTATCATCCAAACACTAAAAATA
Source organism: Trapa bicornis (assembly GCA_030064425.1). Lineage (NCBI taxonomy): Eukaryota > Viridiplantae > Streptophyta > Magnoliopsida > Myrtales > Lythraceae > Trapa > Trapa bicornis. The sequence continues at coordinate 2,885,719 of CM057759.1, forward strand.
AATAAATATAATAAACGAGTATCAATCATAGTTCTATAATGAAATTTTAAATTGATTTGAAAAGGTTGCACTAAAAGAGCCTATATCATGCATGACTAGGCCGCCGATTTCAAAGACAATGATGGTCAAACTAATTTAAACATTTGGTTTTGTACACCCTTATAGTTTCTATATCTTGTTCATTCCATAACGTCTTCATGTTATTTAGAAGCTTCCAAGCAATGGACAACAATATTAACAGAATACCACATGCAACACAGAAATTTATGCATAATCCATGGTAGGGAAAGTTGAATAAACTCAACTAATTGTTCTAGTTAAAAAATTTGAGATCACAAATAATAATATTATCTACAAGAAAGTCATGGTGGAAGGGAGATTAAAATTGAAGCATGAGTTGAACCTTTTCCCAAATTGAGACATCATTAGCTGTAGATATTTCCGCCAACTGTTGAAGTCCATTATGTTTATCTGAAGAGGCACTATCATCATTACCATTGCCAATCTGCAGCAAGTTTCCAGACAAATCAATAATTTGTTATTTACTCAATTGGAAAAAGAAAATATTTATTCAGGCGCATATCCCACCAAGTGGAGAATTTGGGGAATGCTAGGACCAGCATCAGAAATAGCATTATTCTTCAAAGCAGAAGGTTCATGTTGATTTAGGCCTGCCTCAATTTGAACTTCATTGCATCTTTCCAATCCAGGTGCCACTGGGTCAGGATTGTTTGGACCATTGATATGCAAAGGAGCATACAATCTCTCTAAGCTTGTATTGTTATCCAAGTTTTCAACCCGACCAGTTGGGGTTTGTAGTTTCTGTCCACTGGGTTCTATAACATAGCTAAGATCTCTAGTTTTGGAACTTAAAAAGTCTAAGTATGAGCTCTCATGAATTTCATTGAAAGCTCCATGAGTACTGCCAGTAATCACGTTTGAGTCCTGAGAAAACTTCTTGCTAGTATCACCATCAGCAGAACCAGCAGGATACCTTCCAAGATAGTTGTTCCTCTTCGGAGCAACAAAATACCCTTCATCAGAAGATGTGCCTACAACATCAGATGGGTCATATGTAGCCTTAGGACGCTGCCGATCTTTCTTGCTTTGTAAATAATTCATCAGATCCACTTCAATACGGGGAGTGTAATGCTTAAGTGCCCGTCTCAATGAGTTTTGTTCCTCAACAGACAAACTGAGAATGAAGTTGAGCACTGCTGTTGGATCATAGTGGGAATAGACAGATATAATGCATGTTATAGCTGCTTCTTTGAGCTTTGTATTTTTATCATGGGCCAATGGGGCCAACTTAGCAAGCCATAGTTTTAATATACCAGTATTACCAGAACCTTCAGAGCTAAGAGCATGTTTATTTAAGGAGCCAATAGCAAACTCAATCACAGCCAATTTTGCCTTGGGAGATCGTTGCTCATCTAGAGACCGAAGCAGAGCAGGCAATAGAGAATCCACACTGTAGGTCTTGCTCACAATATCCAGTGTAGTTGTGCAAGGTTTCCTAACCAACTCTTTCGGATCAATTAATCGTGCGAAAACATGTGGTAGTATCCGTTCCATATAACTCTCAAAGGGCTTTCGGCAAGATGGGATGATATCAGCCAGAGTTGAGAGAGCTGCCTGAGCAACTTTATGGTGGGGATCATCCAAATGCTGGAAAAATAATTTCATTACCTTCTCAAAATTCTGAATGACTTCTTGAACACCTCTTGGTCCTTGCTCCAGCAAAGACTGCAGATAGTTAAAGGCAGCAACCCTAGCAGACCAGTTAGAATTTGGATTCAGTCCTTCATTTATAGCATCAACCAGAGATGCTGGACCATCCATGATATTCGATGTATCTCCCAATTGCAGCTGGCTATCATCAAAACTTCTCCTATTTGCAGATACCCGGCCACCTGCATTTTTTCTTGAAAGTGGTCTCTGAAAATTAGGTATATAACTGCCTTGCAAATCCTTGAAGTTTCCATCTCTATGAGTTGTGTCCATGTACTGCCGATCAGCATGTATATTCATAAATCTTCTTGCCCCTCTGACATCATTGTTGTCCTCAAAAGAACCTCTTTCTTGTTTCTCAGCTCTCCTGGCAGTATACGATGGAAACTTTGAGAAAGACTCTGGCGGCACACCACTTTGATGCAACAATTTGGAAGTATCTTTGGAAGTTTGAATCTGTGTTATTATATCAGAGAGAACCAACCCACCATTGCGACTACCAGCTTTAGCGGTGCCCGAGAAAGCAGACTCTGCATTTAAAAGGTTGGTGAGATAATTAGTTTCTAGAACAGTATGCTGGAGTTCTAAAAACTCAAGCTGCAAGTAAGTTCAAATAAGATGAATTACTGGTCCATGAAAGCGTAAAAGAAATTATTCTGGAAAGAGAAATACTAGCAAAACTATGCAATACCAAGATCTAAACTAGAAGACCGGATGGCTGAAGGGTTATGTTTCTCAGACATCTCCAGTCCTCTAAGCATGCTTTCAATGGCACTGACTTTCTCCTTACTCGAGTGCAACACACTTTCAAGACTCCGCTCACTACCTTTGCTGAGAGTCTTAGCTTGGGAGAGAAGCAGTCCAGAAGAGAGAGAAGTACTAGATGGTAAACTTGAACTTCTATCCATAGCAACAATAGCAGAGGTCCCATATCCAGGTATATTTGTATGACTGGATGCCTGAGGTTTGGATGACATTTGACTACTTCTATCACGAATAGAAGGAGAAGCATGTCTCCTATGAATTCCTCCATCCTCTTCATTTATTATCTGGCCAAAAACTAAGGCTGTCACATAAACAGAAAATCACACTCATATTTCATATATAACAAGAACAATCATACCCTCTGAATAGCAGGATCAAAGGACTTAAACAATCTCCTTGATCGCTCTGGCCATGTTTTTGAGAACATTCTGTAGCACATTCGTGCAGTTGACCGCACCTGGCAGTTTTGAAAAATTAAGCACCTTAGAAGAGAGAGATTTTAAAACACAAAAGACAACTTATTCTAATAAAAGCAATCCATTTTAAAGATCACACCACTCATTGATCAACCGACAAATTAAGAAACAACAAAAATAAGAAAGAAATTGTTAGAAGTTATACCTCACTCATTGCATCTGCTACACAACACCGTATAAGTTCTTCATAGAGATCTGCTGCTCGTTGTATTTCAGGTGCATCAGCCCAATTCTCTAATATTAACAGCGCATATTCACAACACCTGCATTAAAACAATGATCAAAAACAAAAATCTCTATTTCTGCAACAAGAGTTAACTTGAAGGAATATCCTCCACTCGAAAGCAGATATAAAATATATAAGAACTTCTGCATCCATATCAGGAAAGAACATAAGTGTTTCCCAAAGTCTGGTATTTACAATCTTTAGTTTTATTATATTGCTCAATCCATTAGAGGATAATATTACTAACTTCGTCACCTCTATTAATTACCATGAGTATTTCTTAATATTTTTTTTTGTAAAACACAAAATTCATGTAGGGCAAACTTCTTATTAATAAAATAATGGAAACATCAACTAAAAATATAATTATTGGGTGGGTTATAAAGAGAAATAGCATGCAGTGAGAGACATTGGTGTTCTCAAATGAAATAGTCCAACTGAAAATGGAGATGAATATTTTGGAAATTACTACAACTACAAAGAAGGAATGGGGGGTAGGGGTATCTTATTTTGTTTTTATTGCATGGGCAATGAAGAAGAAGATGCCAATAGAAAATATGCTGTCATTAGATGATGGCTATGACAAATTTTCAAGATAAAATAAGTACATGGGCTTCAGCAATTATGTTGGAGCCTGTTCATAGATTTTTCAACATATAGGTTAGGAAGTTATTAAGCCTATTTAAAGCCTTTCCCTGTACAAAAATATTTGCAGTAAAAGGTACTTTTTATTTACATATACAATCTGAATGTTTTTTTTATATTAAGTAAGAAACATATCATGTAACCATCTAAATAGATTTCCTTGATATGTAATAGGAAAGGTACCTCGCACGAAGTGCTGAACTGCGGTCACTCTTAGCACTATCAGATATACGAGGAAGTACACGAGCAACCTTGCAGTTCAGCAACATCTGAGAGAACAATTTTGATGAGTCAGCATAGAGTAGAATAAAGACAACAATTGTTTCATCTATTAGAAGAATTTGAGACTTACTGTTTTTATACAGTTGTCCGCTGACTCTGCAATTACAAGCACAGTAATCACAACCAGCTTGAAAAGAACCTGATTATTATTTCATGTGATTAGTACAAGTACCATACAATTGAAATTTGACAAAAAAGAGAACAAGGAACTTACTGGAATGAACATCTCAGCACATGCCTCAAAATCTCCTAAGAGCTCCTTAGATAAGAAGCATAATAGATGACAAGCCTGACACAAGAATCACAAGATAAACAAACTATATTAGCATCTCGAAGGCCACATGGAGGGACTGAACAATCCTTAGATATTCTCTCAATTTAATTATATTCTAAACATAGAACTCATTAAAGGCAAAAAGAATATAGCTTCTCAAACCACAGCAGAAAATGCTATTTGGGCAATAATCAATCAGGGTATGCAATGAGCCGAAGTCATGATAAAAGGTATTGGTCTGGGATGAGATGCAGCATTACAAGCCTCTCAATTTAATTAATTCTGAACATAGTACTCATTAAAGGCGAAAAGGATATAGCTTCTCAAACCACAGCTGCTATTTGGGCAATAATCAATCAGGGTATGCAACTAGCAGAAGTCATGATAAAAGGTACTGGTCTGGGATGAGATGCAGCATTACAAGCTTATTTGAATACATTTTTCCAAATGATCACATTTATCTTAACTGCACAGTGATATTCATTATCTTCACAATCCCTTAATGTGAATATTTAAGATTCAATTATTATATCTATAAAAATTTAATGACGTCCATTATTTACTAAAATAATAAAGATAGATTATGACTAATATCCAAATTAGGTAATATGATTAGACAGAAGGCAAATTCAAAAGTTCAGTAGCGTAAAAGAATATTATGTTAAGTCAGAGATACCATAAGAGTAGTATGTGTCGGTATCAATCAAGCACACGAAATCAATGTTTCTTGTCAGAAGCATGGCACTCATTATGCTTTGTGAACCTGAAAAGGCAAACTAACTTGTGGGCACTCCTAAACTGGTGCTACTGATATATAATATAAACATACCTGCTTTACTATGCTGGATCTTCTATCAGATAACTGTGTGCTTAACGGACCAACAAGTTGCTTCAGGAGTCCTCGAAAGCAAGGGTAGTCCACAGCACCTGGCAATAAGCAAAAATAGAAATTAACACATACACAGCATAACAAGATAGGAAGATGCAGCAAATGTACCTATTAATCAAACAGAACCATGTTTTCCAAAAAAAATTAAAGTTCCAGAAATTGACTGAATATTGGTAAAAATAAGAATTAAACCAAACAGAAGAAATAGCTGAGGACTCATTCATCAGCTAGTTTGGGTCAAATTCAAAGTGCAAAACGATATAGCTTAAATCCCCGGCATTGTCTCAACATTGCTCAAACAAGAATATTCAATCAAATACATGTGAAAAGCAACAGAAACCATACATTTGCCTCCATTGAAGTGAAAGTACAATACATGAATGAGAGAAAGAAACAACAGAAAAGAAAATAAGGCAGACAAGTACCAAAGGAAACTAATAAACCTCAGCAACAGAATTATTATTAATGAAAGAGACTGAGATAGGGTAGTTGAACCTCCTATGACAAGGCCCTCAATCCTCTGCATAGCAGCAATACGTACAGACCAATCCTTTTCCGGTACTAGTATCAAAGCAATCTTCTCAAATTCCCTAACCAACTCCTTTTCCGAATAAACTTGAACAGGTTCAACAGGCTTTTCAGTTATATCGTGCTCAACTGTACACAGAAAACAAACCCAGAACATGAAATGGGAGAAACACTCTCAGCTAAAGAGAAAAATAAAGGAAGAAATCCTCCTATCCCACTAAAAAATAAGAACCAGATCACAATCCAATATTAAGATATTTTAGTGTAATACATAAATAATGTCCATTACACCAACGACCGATATGAATGGCTATTAACAAATTCTAAGAAAACATAGAAATAAAGCACCAAGAAAATATGATTTTCATCCTAGCAGCGTCCAAATTATACGAACAGGTGGAAGTAAGCATCTGTTTTACCAAGGAACATTAATGTTCTTTCAAATATATGAAATATCTCTATTTTTGGAGATTGATAACCTTTTTCATATCAAGAGATCAAGGTTTCCCTTTTTCTTCCTTTCTTTTGGGGTTGGGGTGTAGAGTCGGGTTAGAGTAAGTTGTCTAACCTTTAGGATGGAAACAAGCAGATCGTTTTAAAAGTGTGGAAGCTAACCTCCGAAGAGAGATGCTTCTCTTGAAGAATGTTTTGCCTTTGGACTACACCTTTTTGGGTTGACACTCACAGACCTCATCTCTCCCGAAGGAAAAGAGACACTAAGACTACCATCAGAAGAGCGGACTTGGGGCTCTATCCTCTCTAATCTGGCATTAATATCTCTCACCTACATCATAATGCCTTTGTTAAAGGAATATAAAATACAATGAATAACCTAAAATGAAAATTTTTATTCATCCAGATCATCAACCATAGATTGAGGAAGCGAATGTCGTTGAAGTTCATCACGAAATTGAGGCCCTGCCTGGGAATACATCTCCTGAAAATAAAACAGTAATCATTACTTTATTATATTAACAAAATTTGATAGGAAGACAACATAGACCATCATTATATGCGTTTTGAGCCCAAAAGAAAAAGACAAAAACAAAGCCATTCTTTTTTTTAATTAAGAGTATCCTCTTAGGGGAAAGCATTTCCCTAATTCTAAAAAAGGCATTTCCAACATACTAAAGTAAGTGACTACTTAATACTGAAGGTAAATCCTGTTTGATGAAGTTGCACAAGGAAGGAAAACTCAAAAATAACTTAATTCTACTTTTTTAATCTTTCTTTTTAATTTTCTAGGTAAATAGCTTATCACATCATTACAATTATAACATAAATCTGAGTATAAAAGGCTGAAAGAGCATCTACTCTAGGTGGAATTTTCAAAGAACTAAAAATGTCAACTTATCAACAAAGAGATTGTATTCATTCCCCCAAACCAAAAGAATCAAGAACCTATTGGAAAGAGGCATAGTAATGACCTGCAACAACTTTCTTCTAAAAACATAGCTAGATTATATGTAGGTATGTTCTTTTTTTCAAGTGTATGAAGTCATTTTAAGAGAAACCATAAAATCAAGGAAATATGGCACACAATTAAAAATATGAAGGGCAGAACATACTTGAAATTGTAACATTCCATAGAATAAATCAGAAGAACAGATCAAGTAATAAAACTGTACTCAGCTCCCAGCTTCAAAAAAGAAACATGAGCAAGTAATAACTACCATAAAAATGGAGAATAAATACAATTTAGAGAAATCTCAATGCTTCAACAGTGACTACTACTCATAGATAAACAGTAATAAAAATAGAGAGGTGCGTACCTCTATGCACAATATAGCAGCCTCCCTAACAGCGAGATTTGAATCATTCAACATTTGTAAAATCTAGTGATAGATATAGGTCGTCTGTCAGAACATATATTAATGGATAATTATAATCATATTCAAATTTCATTACATAGATTCAACAAGCATACAGGAGGAAGAATAGCACGCTGAAGAGGCAGCTCTGTTGATGCAAAAAGTGTAGTTGCTGACGTAACAGTCCGTGCAAATTCTTCTCGAACTCTCCAACTTTTGTGTGTCCATGCATACGAGCCAGCTCTTTCAACAATGATTGTAGGGGAAGAGACCTAATAGCAGCATACAAGTTATCTTTAGATCATGATATTGGAGAAAAACAATAGCAACAGAAATAATTTTAACTAGAAAAAATGTAAAGACAAAAGAGAGACAAATTTTATAAGATAATGATGGTAGGATCATTGCCAGCTGAACTGAGAGAATCGTATACATATTGAGTCTACGATGGACATAGTCCAATATCCATCTTAACAGTGAAAATTTGTCAAAACAAAAGAAGAAAGACAAATTTTATAAGATGGTGATATAGTAGGATCACTGCAAGCTGAACTGAAAGAAACATATACATATTGAATCTAAGATGGAAATAGTCCAATATCCATCTCACCGATGATATCATAAAGAATGTCACAATCAGAGTGTCTTTTTTTCCTTCAGAGAGAAGTCGTTCAACTCACTCTCAAAGGCAATGAAAAGCAAGAGGGCAAGGATCAAGAACGCTTTGAGACCACTTAATTCATTATATATTCATCTAACAGATTGTAAACAGATGGGAGGATATAGTCTAGAACAAGAACCCAATGGTGGCAGTGTGACAATTATTTATTTTTCTGACTGTTTATACCCATTCCATCCCAAAACCTCAAGCCCATAAGATAGTGGATTGCAATCCTTCATAAGCCTTGATTACATCATTGAAATGATGGATGTGGGGCAATCTCAAGAAACAACATCCTTATGACAAAAACTGACACTGAATCCTCTTACTTTTAATTCAAGTAGTGACAGATTGTCACTTTTGGCCCAAACTAATACACCCGAAAGAAAATCGCTAATACATTACCAACCCAATCAAGACCGGAACTTTCTGTTATTGCATTTTCATTGCGACCATCTATTGACTTCTGTTATTACATGATTCCCAGAGCACAAAAAAGTAGTCTTATGTAAGTATGCCAGTGAGGGTTGCCAATCTTTTTTTTGGCCTGAAAGAATTGCCAATCTCTAAATAGATAATTTTCTCTAGTGAGCCGATTTATGACATCTAATTGATCATTTTTTTCCAGTAGTTTATAAAAGTCGCCCACAAAAATCAAAGTATACCTCCATGAGAGTAAGCAAGAGCCTCCTTGCGGCATCCCTCACAGGCTGCTTAGCATCACCGAACCTCTCAACCACGGCAGGGACGAGGGCACTGAAGTGAAGCTTGAAATTCTCGCCGGAGAGCACGGCAGCAGAGGCGAGAGCCTGGAGGGCGCCCTGCGAGACCCTGAAGTTGCTGTCCTTGAGAAGATCCATGCAGCAGTCCACGAGGGCCGTGGTCTCGGAGGAGGAGAGGCTCTTCCTGGATGCTTCGAGGAGGTGGTGGAGGCGCTCCACCCCCGCCATGCGCTCCTTGGTGTCCTTGGCCCGCGCAAGCTCTAGTGCCTCTTCCATCGGCGCCGTCTAGGGCTTCCAGATGCCCGGATCCGGTACAGCAGCCAACGAATCGGAAGTCCCGGCCCGACTGAACTGAGAACAGCAAGAGGGAGTGAGGCAGGTAGACGCAAATAGAGAGATAGAAATAGGAAACAGTTCGTCAGCCGCCAATGTCGATGAGAGAACTCAGTAATGGATGATAATAATCGGAGAGAACGATGTTAGTTGTGAAGTTTGAGAGAGAGCAGTAGCGGTACAGTGCCGCATGACGGTGACGGCAGGACAGAGAGACGGAGAGAGACTTTCCTTTCGAGGAGAGAGATTGACTGAGAAGGAAGACGATGATGGTGGAAATGAAGATGAATCCGCTTCAGGGGTTGTTGAAATAATTAGCCTCTCTATGGACCTAATTTACTGATACTGCCACTATTGTTTTGCTAGGTAATTGATTGACTGATTACTCTGGCCCTTGTCTCCTACCTTCACCTCTAGGAATCATCGGACTATCCCTACCTCCAATTCTTCATATTCCTCTTCCTCCAGCCAAACCTTCCACGTCCACTCCAGTACTTCGGTTGATTATGGACGAGAAAGAAAATGCTATGGGGATAGAGATCTCCATTTTCACTATGTAACATCAGTGTGTAACTACTTGCAAATGTCCGAATCACAATCACTAGTCGCTACACGAGGATCGATCTAACACGGTTTAACAAATGGTATCAGTGTCATAGCCGCCACCGCCGAGTCCTCGTGGACAGCTGAGGAAGAAGAGGAGTGAACCTCGCGGCGCCTCTCCTCCTCAATGGCGTCAGAGTCGAAGGGATGGAGCAAAGTGAATCAACGCCCTGGTGCTCGCTGGAGGCGCTCTCCTCCTCCTCCTCAAGCGCCTCACCAAGTTCACCACTCTCCGGGATTACGTCCGCTTCGTCTCCAATTCCCTCATCGGCGAGAAGGTATCGCCTTCGTTCCGGAGGTCTCGATTCTTCTATCGAGCTCCGTGCACTTCACTTGACTAGGGAGATTGAATGAGATTGTTTCCAGAGATCCTGATAATTATTTCATCATCAAGTACTTCAATTATGCTTCTCTTCAATACAGAAATTTCTGTTGATAATTGGATTGCTGTTGTATATGATTCTGATCAACTCCTTCCATTTATTAATTTGCCTATGCTATGCATGCTTCAGTTCTCTTCATGCTTTTTGCGGTTTGTAGTTATGGGTATTACCTAGTTCATTCTGAGCTATGTTGGGAACAAGAAGAAAACAAAAATTAAAGTTCAAATTTTCTTCCAGAGAATCTATCTTTTTTTGCCAAAGAGAATCTGTCTTTACAGAGTTTTATTTCTCAGGTTCATTGACATGATAAATAAAATCTTCACCTTCCTCGAATGTCTGGATTTTCGTTATTTTCATAGCTAAATGTGGTTGGTTTAGGTCCATAAATTAAGGAGTTTTTCTAGCCATTACAGATTACTGACATGCCCAGCTGCAGAAATGATGGACACTAGGAATGTTTTGTATTTTGAACAGGCTAGTTTAAGCTCATATCCTATGATATACCCTACTTTAGCATAACTGCTATACTAGTTGTTAAGCATTCTTATTTTCTTCATGTTTCTTCTATAGGCATTCCAGGGAACTCTGAAGAAGCCCTTTAGGCCGGTACATCTTGTCCTCTTGGCTAAGACCGAGCAGAAAAATCTTAAACTGCCGATTACCCATGAAAATGGGTTACTCTATATAATGCTCTTTGATGCATCCATTTATTGATACCTTACATCTATCTGTGTAATTTATTTTCTGTCATTCAGTTAGAAGTCTGAGAGTAGTTTTAATTTCAGAGAGACTATGTGTGGTGAAGCCTGTCCAAAAGAGTTGAAATGTGATGCTGAGGTATGTGCTATTTTTTCTTTCATTTCTCAAGCCAAAAACGTTCAGTATAATAATATCTAAATGATGAATTTTTTTATGTCTGAATATTCTATGATTTCTGATATTTTACGTCCATCTCCTTGTCATTTGTTGAGAGATCTTGATTGTCTCAGCAGATATACTATAGTATTTCTTTTCCTTTGCTCATAGGGGAACCCTGCTGACATTGCTACTTTTTATTTGACTACAATTTGAAGAGAAAGCATTACAGTGCAAAACAAAATTGTTAATTTTATTTCAAGGACAAGTAAGAGGAGTGATTAAATGCTGGATTATAGGTATAGTTGCTTCATATAAAAGAAATTTATGTGCATAATTAATATATTTGTAAATCCACTCAAGCTTTTCAATTTCTTTGTTAATTGGACTACTGCCTTTCTCAAAGTTATAATTCAACTGTCAGGAAAATCTACAGATTTAGTTAATATTCCTCTCAAAGAATTTTCCCAAATAATGTGGTTCCCTTGTTTCCTTGGTGCCGTGATTGTTCTTACTTCTTATCCAGAATAATGTTCCTTGTTTTCATACATTTGGCGTCTTAAAATTCACCCTCAAGCTTTGGCATCTTCCTTGTTTTTTAAGGGATGTATCCGATTCCTCAAGTAACATCCATACAATGTAGCTAATTATCCAAATCAAACTTGAGTTATAGGAGACTCTTTGAATTTATCATGTTTTTACTTTTGCTTTCCTTTTACGATTTAATCTCTTAATCAATTTATTCATCCCCTCTATCAATTTATATATTAGAAGTGTTAGACATCTTTATTGCTTAGTAGTTTTTCCATTGTAATTTGTTTTTTTTTGTTAATTTGTGTGATCTAGCAGGATCTTTTTCTTTGCATTATCCTTTTCAAATCATAACATTTACTCAAACAATAGAGGGATGCATATCATTTGATTCAATACCTATTGATTATTGTATGAAGTTCATTTAATGGTAGGTGAGTACATTTTCCATAAGGGACATGGAAGAGTATAAGAACTTCTGTGACCGTCAAGATCAGCGTCCACTTCCTGAAGAAGTTATTGAGGTGAGTTTCATATTGCTATTTTCTTAAATAATATGTAGGAAGTTTCTGTAAGGTGTTGCATTCTTGAAAACCAGAACCTTTGAGAATTTTCTTAGTAAGCTATCAAAGATTGCAGTGTAACATGCTTAATATGAACGCATGAGCAATCTTCTCTACATTCTTCAATCCTTTGAAAAATCTGGACCCAGAGCAGAAATGGTCTCTTCTCTCTTCCATCTCAGGTACACCCAGAAATTGCAAGTAGTATCTGCCATCTTTGGGATATTTGTAGAGTGATAAATATATTAATAGGGTATCATCCGATTCTAATATATATGATAATAATAGGGTTCAAATGCTAAGCCAGTTCATGGAACCTCATAATATGTATAGGCTAGCTACATGGTGGGTCTATAATATGAAGATTTTGCAATTTTGCACATTTTTCATTACTGTCAATTGAATTGTTAAAGAAATATATGTATAATTATTTTAAAATATTTATTTTAAATGTATAATATTATATCTATACTTTTGATGATTTACACTAGGTGTTTAATAATCTCTCCAAACCCTTCACCTCACCATCAAACCCCACGATCGAGACATAGGCTTATGGCACCCCTCAATCCAGACATAGGCTTATGGCACTCCTCAATTCAAATCCTTCACCTCACCTTCAAACCCCACGATCCAGACATAGGCTTATGGCACCCCTCAATCCAAATCCTGAATCTGAATCCAAACATAGGCTTATGGCACTCCTCAATTCAAACCCTCAATCTGAATCCAAACATAGGCTTATGGCAACCAAACCCTTGAATCCAAACATAGGGTAGCAAATGCACAAGGGTTGTGTTCAAAGTTGGTCGCGGAGACTCTACCCCTTTTGCAATTATGATTAAGTAGTGGGAGGTTGAAAGAAGCCCCACATTGATACATGGAACCTTAAGTATTGGGTGGACACATTGTATATCTTATTTAATGATCAGAACTGATATGTCAAGTCGTGTTGTGATGTTAGGATGCTCGGTATGATAATTAACTTTTATGGACAACTCTAAAAATTAGGATTGGAAAATTTTAAACCAAACTTTATGTTGAACTATAATCAAAGTACATGAATTTATTTTACATGTGCGGACAACCAAACAGGAGAATCTACGGCCAATGGGTGTCCCATGTTCACAAGATCCCCCAACACTTGATCAACCTTAAGAATTAGCTTCTTAGGACGGCTAAACCTTAAGACATTTTTTCAAGTTTATCACAATCTTTATGTTGAAAGGCCTGACATTTATATAAAGATTAGAAATTGTAATAAAATTGAGAAAATGACCAAAAAAATGATCTTTGAAGAAATAGCCTAATGATATCTTGATATCACGTATATAGGCTACATTAACCATGTGAAATTCTCAAGGATAGGATTAACAGTGGATCTATATCGTATATGATCAGTTGATTACTACATCATTCAACACTAGGAAGTGTACTAGTTCAAGGCTGTTAGAAAGATTTCCGAGTCTGTTAGATTAGTCAAGTATCATTAAGAGGACTGTGACCCTAGTAAGATATCAGATATATGGAATTAATCATATGCTAACTCAAACACTTGCAAGCTTTTCCGCACAGATGACAGAGGGAGTTATGGATCAACATAATGCCAGCTATATTCAATGCCACTCAAACAGAATCAAACTATTGCTGTATCTGGCATGTCATTGACAGCCTCATCCACAAGCTCCTGCAGCATATCCCATTCAATCTCCATTTCCAACCTGTCCACTTCCAACCTCAGATTCTCTGCTCGCCATGTCTCAACCACCTCATTCCTCACCACCATGCTGTCCAAGCCACCACTTCCTTCCTCTGTTACCTCCTTCATGAACCACTCCTTCATTTGGGCCCACACCCACTCCTCACTTATTGGTCCCTCGTGGTCTCCTCGGTCCTTCATCTCGACAATTAGTGCACTCGTGTAGTCGAGGACAAGCTTCCTGATCGACCTCTTCTGCCTCCTCTTGGCCTCTGGGAGAGGGCACTCATCATCCAATAGGCTCTCAGGCAAATACAGATTCTGATTTGTTGGGTCTGATGGGCACTCGCCGTCGAGGGTGACCAATGATAGGAGGGTTCGGATGAAGAGGAGCCATTCCAGCTCATTTTCTTCTTCCTCTTCACGGCACAATCTGGCAGTTTGGGTTTTGAGTGAATGGGCGGAGGTCTTCTGTGTGTATGAATTATCCCATGAGAGCGTTCGAACTAGAGATCCTATTGGAGGCGATTTATCGATCAAATTCGACTTAAGAATCTGATCTGACACTTGATTACCTGATAAATTGGAGCAAAGCAGTGTTGTGAAAAGGCATTGATCAGAATTCAATGCAAAAACACAGCTGAAACTATGGAAATTGGACTAATAATTTACCAGAAACTTCTGAAATTCCGTTCTGATCCTCTTCAAAAGATCGATCCAAAGGTGAGATAGGACTGGGTTGTTCTTTGTTCTCTTTTAAAGTTCCTGCTAGAATAGATGATCCTGCCTGCAAAAGGAAAATTACTCAAAATCATCTACTATTGTAGTTGGTGTTGACACTGAATCAGAAACCCGGTCAAGACAACAAATCACATAGAGCGCTGCAGTTACAAAACCTTTTCATGGGGATATCCAGAAGATGATGCTGTTCCAGCAATAGTAGGTAGTGGATTGCCATTACAATGACCAGTTTTATCCTTGCTTGATTTTCTGCTCATTGAGAAAAATAAAGTGGAGAGACTCAATTTGAATGATGACTTCTCTGTTGCCTTCTTCAAGGATTCCATGGATCTAATGTTCTTAGGCTCAGAAACATGAACATTCAGCTGGTTATCATAACCAGTAGAAGATGCCGGAACAGACTTTGATCTATAGACGTTTTTCAGTGAACCTAAATGAGTTTCTTTGTCCGCACTATAGGTTAGAGGAGAACTTGGTCCTGCCAATTCTTGAAGTTCACAAGCACCTCTTCTTTCCTCAAGGGTGTTATCTGTCTTCCTACTATCTGAAAGGGTGAGCATCTCACCTAATGTACTGGAGCTCTTTTGAGCATGTCTTTGCTCGAGAGAGTTTTGACTAGCTGCCATTAGAGTCCACCTCTCAAACAGCCTCTTTTTTGCCTCTTTGCAAACTGATGATTCCAGGGAATAAGATGCATGGCTAGAGGAAGATGTTGAGTTAGGACTACCATTCCTGTTGATGAAGTCCCATGAATGTCTAGAAGTTGGTGACACAACTTCCGAATCACTGAAATTCCCTTCCAAACACTCATTCTCCGATCTGTTAATGGAACTATCATCTCCAATGTATCCATTAGAGAAGACAGACGATACCAGAGTTTCATCCCTCTTGTGATCCTCAAAAGTTTCAGGAAGCTGACAGGTAATCTTCTTTTCTGCTTCTCCTGTTTTCTCAACCTCATTGTCTTGATCTTCTTCGAAGAAATCATCATCATGATGATTTATACATGAAGAAGAAGGTGGTGGGACCTCACATCTGATGTGATGACCTGAGCCATGATCAGGCTTCAGCAGCACAATTCGAGTTGGTTGCATAGGATAGTCATCAACTTCCTGACAGGCAAAATGAGAAGAATATACAGAGATATTTTGATCCCATCCTGTCTCTGGGGAATCATAAGAGGATTTTCTATCCATATATTCTATCTTCTTCCCCCGTGCAGAAAACTTTTTTCTATCAACCATTTTTGAAGGTCGAAGAATAGTAATTCGTTTTGTTGGAGCAGGTGAAGGGATGGAATGACACTCACGTGAAGGTTTTGGGAAGAGAGAAATGGGTTCTTGAAGGATTTGAAGGAACAAATCTCTGTTAGAACTTAGTACTTCCACTGCATCCTGAAATTCTTTTGACTGCCGAAGTTTTTCATCTCGAGCCAAACGTTTAGCTTCCATAAACTTCTCACGAACAAAAGCCATTTTCTTTTCATCTCCAATATCTGGACCTCTTCCCTTGGCCAAAAACTTATCTTTCTTAGAGCTACATTTTTGAGATTTCTGCCATATATCATAAATTTCCCTATAATTATTTATCTCCTGATATCCAGGAAAGCTATCTGACAAGCTTCTTCCATGATGTGAATACTCAGTCTGCCTTCCTGAATGGCTTAAGCTTCTACTTTGCTGCAAATAGCTTCTTGACAAGCCCTTTTGAGTGATTGACTTGGGCAACTGAATTGGTATTGTGTCAAGCCCCATCAATTTGGCAACCAAATTCGGGGAACTCTGCTCAAAATCCAACTCCCTGGACATTTCTTGTGCTATTAACATCTTAATCGGTGTGATCTTAGACTTTCTATATGAACTTGGCTGTAAGTCTAATGTAGTCTGCATGATACAAAGAGAAATAAAGTTAGAGAAAGAAAAGTAAAGCAAAGAGATTCCCAATTATATCTGCGGTGAATTATGGGGGGAACTGTAAATGTAAAGCCACTCCAGAAGAGTATCATCAAATGGACATCCAAAAAATACACAAATATCAGACTCATATATTGTCATTAGTATACGCTGACATGATGTAGTCTGCGGGCGGCATCCACGTGAAATGTACTTTTTAGAGGAAAGCAGCAAAAGTTCTTACCTTTATATCTTTAACTTGATCCTTACTCAGAGGATCCATCGAGATTGCAACATCTGATAAGCTTCTCGCAACAGGTGAACCTGGTAATCAACCATCTCAGTGGCAAAGAGGAATTGATCCATATAATCCAACTATAATGAGCTTATCTGAGCAACAGCCAAAAAAGTAACAATCACCTTCATGATGCGGTCTATCTGTGAGTAGTTTATTTCTTGCCAGTCCCGTACTAACATCAAAAAGGTATGCCATTACTCCCAAGCATCCGGGAAGATGCGTATCTAGATCCCCGGATTTCCTATCCTGATGAATCTTCATTTTAGCATCTACAATAGGTTGAAATAAGAGGGTTAAGTTTTTAATTAATTATATGAATAGGCAAAGCACATGCTGATGCAGTGCTAGACATTTATGGAAGCTAATACAGGACATCAAATAACACTTAGAAAAGTAGATCAAGACCCAAAATGTTTCCAACATGGGAGAGAAAACGGCCATTTTTATGAAGATAAGTATCACCAAAACATTGGGCAAGATGATAATTCTTGACAGTACAAATATAAGTTAAAAATGCCATGAGGCATAATAGAAGAAAAAAATAGGAGAGGTAGTGACCAAGCATCAAGACCTCTCTTATTTCATAGCGAAAGCTTTTGAACTCTTCCAACTGAAAACCGAGGTAAGATTCAAGTTATTAGACGCATGTCTAAAATAAGTGGTTGACAAGTGTAGCCATGTACAGAGGTTAACGACCGAAAGAGCATGTTTTCTCATAGTAGAAGCCAACTCATTGCAACAAACCCTTGGTTTGATTCAGGATAAGTCAGAACACGGAGACACGTCCTGCTGTCAAGCCAGAGAGTAATTAAGAATGTCCCATCTAACATCACAAAATGGACAGTATAGTCTCTGGCCTTCCAAATATTCTGCAGCTCAATCAAACTACCAACATTGTGAACTTGTTTTGATTATAGCCTAATCAGCTACAAACATACTAGTCAACTCAACCACAGTATATAATATTTTTGTTCACTTTTTTCCACGAAAAAAGCAGTTGCAGCAGCAGAATCATCATTTTTCAGCCTATGTCACCCAAGGAAAAATTGGTGCTTGTTTTAGAATAGCAACTTTTTTATTGCATGCCCACAAATAAAAATCAGTGGTTTTTTAAGGCGGTCCATTGAGTCTACGCAAAAACCTTGGCTGTAACAACTAACTACTCCTGCACTAAGCAATAAAGTCAAAATTCAATGAAATGTGAGGGAAAAATTGATTTGTTGAGAAAAAAAGAGTGATTTCTTCAGCTCCATTTATGGCCGTTACATCTAATTTCAATCACCCAAGGTGCTTTCTAGACACTCAAGACTGAAAATTGTCTTCCAATTCAAAGGAAATCATCACGAATCAGATGCTGCTTAATTTACAGATGAAGAACCTAAATTTCTAAAAGATCAATGGGACTTGGACTATAAAATCCTAAATATGGGTAGAGATTGCTGAAACTAAGAAGCGGCGCTGAAGGAAAATAAAAGAGCCCAGTACAGGCAAAGACAAACTAAAAAAATATATCAGATCATGAAAAAAAGGTTGTAATCATGGAGAGGATATGCATCAGGTACCCGTACGGCCAACCACAATAATAATCCATCATCTGGAGAGAGAGAGAGAGAGAGGGAGGGAGAGACTGGTGGAAGATGGTGAAAATTGCTTCAATCAACAACGGCGTGTGGTAAGAGAGCTTTGAGAAAAGCAGGATTCGGTGGCAGAAAAGGTATGCTGGAAAAGACTGGCGCAACTGAAAGCGACCTTCAGCTACCGTTTCTAATTCTAGCGATATACGCATTAGAGAGAGACCTAGACCTGGAGAGAGTCCCGTGGCCGGTGAAGGACATTTCCGGCGGCAATGCGACCACACAAGTGACTCGGAACGGAGAGCAGCGACGCTTACAGCGAGATCCGGAGATTCCTCTCTCCTCCTCGCTCTCCCTCCCACTTACACGATACTGTTGAAGGATTCTTCCATCCTCCTCCCTCTCTGAGCTGTGCGTTGTGCGTGTGACTCTAAAGCGGAGAGAGAGAAAGAAGGAGATGCATAGATTGCCCCACCAACTGATGGGACGTTTGGGCCAAAAAAACTGAACGAACGTGAAAATTTATTATTATTATTATTATTATATTTTTTCTTTTATTTATTTAAATTAATTTATTCATTTTTACATAATATGAAATTATTAAATAGTGAAGTAATAAAATGAAAATTTTGGTAAATTTGTAGTGAATGTGATTCTATGTAGTAATAGGCTTTTGATACTATAATGGACAGTGCTCAGCGAACATTTTGGCCATGGGAGACATTTTCCTTCCTAATTTGGGGGGGGGGGGGGGGTGTTTTAGGCTATATTGACATCAATGAAGGTTGTCATTTTTATGAGATTTAGTTATTATTATTTTTAATTTATGGGAAATATTTGCTAAAAAAAATTTTCTAATAGTGAATAATGAAATGTGAGATTTTTTATTTTTTATGATCTATTTTATTATAAAATATTAGCCAAAATATATTATGCACTAAATTACTGGTCAACTATATTTTCTTTCTTCTCTCATTGACGTGCTCTAGAGATGTTGACTTAACCCTATACTTATAGCCATCTTTTTTTTACTCGTCAACCATAAAAAAAATCAATGGGTAAAATATATTTCTCCTTTAATAATAATTTAAATAAATATAGAAAATTACTAAAGAAATTATATCTAAAAATTTGACTGGTACAATTTTTAATATATTTTTATTTCTAAAAAAATACTTTTTAAAATAATACTCATCTAAATTTCACCCTACATCAAATATATCATATTATATAATGTATTATTCCATCTTATAGTTATTATTTTTATAATTAATTATCTAATTATAGAATTTGAGCTAAATTTCTCATGAAATTTTACTTAAGTTAGTATAATATCTTATATATTCTTTATAAAAGAGTTATATTATTAATATGTTATGATTTTATTTAAATTATTAATAATATAATCTCAAATTTAATAAAATAGAGAATTAGTGTGATTTATAAGATTAAAAAGATTTCACTACTTATAAATTAATTGTTGATAAATTAATTGTTGATAGTAGTTTTTAAATTATACATGATAAGTGTATTCTAGTTTCAAATAAAGGTGTATATTGAGAATATGATCTAATATTAGATAAAAAATTTTAAAAAATTTTAAAAAAATTTTACTACTTACCAAATATAATTCTTAAGTAAAAGTTAATAATAACTATTTATGGGCGTAGATCCTTTCTGAGTGTACTAATATACAAATCATTCGTTGACTTGGGTATAAGAGCGAAAGACTAATAAAACCGTATATTATCTAATTTTTCCAAAGTTTCAATACCTTCTCACACCATGGATAGAATACCTTCTCACACTTATAATTAGTATTTAAAAAATAATTCTCCAATCTTAATTAATTATTGGGCTAGTTCATTTTACTTCATTAACATAGTATTTTCATTGGACTATATATTTACATTTTAAGTTTTATAATTGTCTTTGTATTTATTTAATATTACTTTTTTATCTATAAATTAATTTGACAAATTAAAACACTAATTTAAATTTGATGGGAATTTACATCAATATGGCTCTTTTAAGACAAATGAGTTGTGAGTTAAAACTAAATTTGATGATAATGATAAAGTTAAAATAAATTTTACTAGCTTAAATTTATAATAATATTTTAAAAAGTGTTAAGGTATAAAAATATTATTAGTATTTAATGTATATGTAAAATATCATAAAAAAACATAATAATTTAATTTATTTTCATTTTTTATATGAAAATATATTGACTTTTTTATTAAACATAAAATGAAAGAATATATATATATATATATTAATAATTTGAAGTTAGTAGAGTTTAATTGTAAAAAATAATTAAATGAATGCAAAGAAGGAATCATTAAGCAAAAAAGAGTAAACAAAAACTTGGAAAATATGAAGAAAAAATGAAAAAAGACTTGAATAAGTTCCGTAAGATTTGATAATATTATTAGTATTAGTTTTTTTTTATAAAATTTCAAATTTAATAAGTTTTGATAGTGAATAATTTAAAAGTTTTTTATAGGGATTTGGAGTTGCGGTATTTGAATTGAGTAAATTGTAAAGATTTGAACGTGTTGAAAATAAGCGATTTATTTGGAGGTATTAAATTTTTTTAATAATTTATATTTTAAATAAAGATAAAGTGAGTTGAATAATTATTAATAAAAAATTAGAAATATAAATTTATTTTTTAATTAAATTAAATAATTTATTAATTATTATATATAATTAAATTATATTAAATACATTTTATACCATATATTTTTATGTATAATATTTTTATTAAATAATTATATATAAAATATTATTAATATATAAATTTATTTAAAGTATATAAAAATAAAATAAAATAAAATAAAATAAAAAATAATTTAAACAATAAAATAGGATATTAAACTAATTTAAAAAATAAATTACACAATTTTTTCAAATATTTTTATTGTATTGTAAATTGAGTCCCATACAAATCATTTCATTTTTTTGTTACCAAATAACTAATTATTTAACTCATACAGACCACTACTCTTATATATCATTCTAACCCGCTCAATCCAAAATAAAATAATATACGGAAAGTTTAATATATATATATATATATATATATATATATAAAATAAAAGAAGAGTTTATGGGAATGTTTGTTGAGATAGTCCACGCGTTTAGACTTAAATTGGGGGAAGGGCTAAAAGATTTGTCTAAGATCTAAGCAAAATCACATAGTGGAGTGGGTCATCGACATCATTCAAAGCAAATCTTTGACATTTCTGTATGGGATCTCTCTCATCTCATGATTGATAGTGACACTTATGTCATGTTGTTCCTAGATCATCCACTTACACCCGTCTCAACTTTCATTAAATGTTATCTTAATTTTGAGTGGAGTTGTCTTTATCTCAGACATTAATCAAGCTATGTGACCCATGTGAATTTACTTACTTTGATGGGAAGTTTTACCAATTAGATAGATAGAGATTAGCCCATTGTGAGTTATTCTTAGTATAATATTACTTTATAGTTTACAAAATGTATAATAACTTGTATAAATATCACTATTTATCTAATTTTAACTTATTCTAAATAGTTATTAATAATTAATTAATGTTAAATTCTACCTTATTTATTTTATAAATATGATAGAGCAGAGAAGATAAGTTTATAAATATTATATACATTAATTAAAAAAAAGATTTAGTAATATATATATAATTATTTTGTTTATATATTATTAATTTATTTAATAATAATATAACATTTTAATTAAATATAATCTCATCCATCAAATTAAATAATAAACACTACAAATTATTTAAACTCACGATTAATAATAGTATACGAGTCAATATTATTTTTATAGTATGGTACGAGTGAAAATAATTAATTTTAGGTTGGGTATTTTTACTATATATTCGAGAATAATACGAACCCGATTTTTAATTTTGGGATAAATACCTTGTAATTACATTATTTTAATACCATTTAAAAGAATATATTATAATATAATATGTATTTGAACTCATTTTTAATTAAAAATTATAACTATTAAGTTTGAAAATTTTCTAATATTATAATTATAACAATTTTATATTTTATCAAAATTTATATTATATTATTTATTTTATTAAACATTTGATCATATTCTTAATTAATTATATTTGATAAATTAAATATTCATATTTAATTAAAATAAGATTAAAAAAAGAGAATTAAATACGGTCTTTGAAAAATTCATCAGGTCTGGGCCGGAAGAAGATAATTCAGCAATTCAGGAGTAAATTGACTCTCTTAAATACAAGAGGTTAGTTAGGATGTGATATGACCCATTTAGATTTTCAAAAATAGCGCCATGGCTGAAAAAAATTCTCCTTCATATTTTTTTTTCCAACATGTAAACAGGCAAACCCAGCATAAACGTGGAGGCTTATCTTCCAAGTGCATCAAAGAATCCAACACCAAAGAACAGACCCATAGAAGGGAAAAAGACTGTCGTTGCCTCCAAACAAGAATAATGAAGTAGCCCAAGTAACCATGTGAAGAGCCCTATAAGTGCTATATATGTGCCAAGTGTAACGTTTAATATATAGGGTATTATTTCTACTAAGTCTGCGTATGTTTTTCTTATGAAAAATGATAGGTATAAGGTTCATATAGTTCTTCATCTTCCGTGGAAAATGATAAGTAAATATTTACATTCTATGATTTGTGTACATCTTATGTGGAGTTCTTTTACAAATATTAGCTGCCAGAATTGTTAGTTTTGTGCTTACTGCATTTTATGATGCTAGGAAAACGGGACGGGCATGTTTTGCAAGCTATGGGTTGAGCATTAATCATTTCCACCATTACTCGCCTTAAATCCTTTGTGATGCACTTTCTACCGCACATAATAGGTTTCATTTATTTTCTTAAAATATATTTAATTTATTTTTCTAAATTATTTAAATTTGTTAAGAATATAATTTATAAAATAAATAAGTGTTATAAGTTTATAATATTAAAAATTTTACACTCTTTATAAGTTATAACTTTTAATTAGATATAAGTTCGACCCCTTATTAATACAATATATATATTCTCATATAATATTAGAATTAGTATGCTTGTACCTTTACCTTATTCGTGGAAATCCGACTTGTGTTCTCCCTGATTATGGAGGAAAACTATTCAACTTGAGGCTATTGTTCCCACTCATCCAAAACTGAAATAATCATACCCCATAATTGTTGAGGGCGAGTTTAAAATTGCACGCAATAAATGCATTCATGTTGCAAGTGTTTACATGTATTGAGATTATAATTTTAAATTTGATAAAATAGTAAGTATTTTGGTTTTATAATGTTGTAAATGTTTCAATAATTACAAGTTATAACTTTTAAATAGATATGTGATAGACCAATTATCAGTTAATAATATATTCTCATATAATATAAGAAAATAAATCAATACATATGATAAGGGAGACGACTTGAGCCAACGAGAGTACTTACAACTTATTTTCTTACTCTGGTCGAATATATTCAGAAGATTAGTTTTTTTTCATGTCATTTAAGGTGAAAGAATGACCGGTGTTATTGCTAGTAAAATCGATAAGTGTTGTGGGTTTATAAGGTTGTGGATTTATAAGGTTGGAAGTGTTCAATTACTTATAAGTTATGACTTTTAAATAAATATGAGATTGATCCCTTATTGGTCCACAATACCTTTTCTTACATGGTATTAGAGCTAGTTGGCTCCCACCCATACTGGACCCGAGACTGGAAATCCGACTCGTGGTCTGCACGAGTATGGATGAAAAATACCCAACTCGAGGTCATTATTCCCCCTCGTCCAAGACTGGAAGAATAATACCCGACTTGTTGACAGTTATTAAGGGCATGTTTAAAATTGCACGTGTATTTACGTTGCACATGAGGACGGGTGTAAACCCCGTTCTCTCGAACTAAGGAAACCAGAGAAGAAAATCATGAGTTTTGTGAAGAATGAAAAATAATGTATACCAACATGTAATATAATGTAATAAGTCATAATGGATAGCCACAAAATGGTTATGAATAAATATCTCAATATAAAATTTTGTGAAGAATGAAAAATTTTGGAGAATGATATACCAACATGTCATGCCATGCATGATGATGAACAATTAAGTAAATAAAAAAGTACAGGATATAGTATACCCAATAAGTTGGTACAATTTTTATGGAAAAAGAACCCTGAAATGGATGGATATAATTTAGTGATGGACGCATGAACTAATGGAGGAAAATTGTTAAAGATTTTTAGAACATAAGATGTCCTATTAACATCATAAAGAAAAGAAATAACTAGCAAATATAAACACAATATGGTTATAGAATATAAATTCTCTAATTAGAGATAGGTATTTGAAAATACCTAGATATTTATGAAGGATTTTCCTTTTGAACGCTATAAGATGATGTAGAGGGCAAAGGTTTTACGTAAAAAAACTATTGAGATTGGTTAAAAATTTGAATAGACCATTAACTTGGTATACAATACAAACTCATAAAGGAATCCCTAATCGAAAAAAATTCTAATTGATAGAAATATGTGGCTGAGTACCTAGATTTGTTTTGGTGAGTTAGGCCTATCAACTTGAGGAAAATTGTGCTCCCTTATAGAAAAATATCATTGAGAAAAAGATAACACAAATTTGAGCGGTTATTGTTGGACAAGTGATTAAGTGTCTCTATAGAAAATTCCTGAAAAATGAAATCAAAGAAATGTCCAAATGGGTAAAATATAGGGGACTAATGTTTTACGAGTTTTGAGAACAAAACTCTTAAAAAGGTAGAAAGTAATTTTAACACTGAAATTCTTGTAAAATGTAGCAAACATACTTGTCCTAGGTCAACGGTCAAAGGAGAAAAACCCATGTCTGCAACGACCGACCAATAGGGGAGTGACACATGTCTCGGTCAACGGTCAATATCGAAAGAGCCGGGTTCGCTAGGCTGGATAACGAGGAGCTGACACATGGCAAGGACACCATGTCAGCATCCGACAAGGATGTTAGAGAAATGACCAACTAATCAGAGGTTAAAATATGACAGTGCCACGTTGGATGGCTTCAACCAATTAGAGATTGATACATGGTAGTGGTACTGTGCGTTAGTAGGGAAATATGACTTTTTTAAATTAGCCAATCAGAGTACGCCACATGTCACAATCAATGGTCAACGAAAATACAATCAGCAGCAACGAATGAACAAGCCGGCAGAGATTGGTTAAAAATACAAATTGACCATTAACTTGGCAAACAATACTACCTCATAAAAGAATCCACAATAAAAAAAGAATCCCCAATAAAAAAAATTCTAATTGATAGAAATATATAGTTGGGTACCTCGATTATTTTTGGCTAGTTGGCCAGTTAACCTAAGTAAAATTGTGCTCGATGATAGAACAAATATCATTGAGAAAAAGATAACATGATTTTGAGCTGTCATTATTGGACAAGTGATTAAGTGTCTCTATAGAAAATTTTTAAAAAATGAAATTACATAAATGTCCAAATGTGTAAAAATTAGGGTACTAATGTTATACGAGTTTTAAAGATAAAACTCTTCAAAAGGTAGTAAGGAATGGTAACACTGGAATTATAGGAAAAAAATTTCTATGAGAGAAAAAATGAGATTTAATGGTTATTAGATATTTTTGATGAAAAATATATAATAATTAAATATTATTATTATAAACATACGCAGTATGTGAGTATATATGAATATATTTATGATACAAATAAAATAGATGGCATGTGAAATCATGCATAAATTCACACGATGGGTATTGAGTGGAATGTATAAACAAATACATATATAATGTATTGTCAAATGCATTTCAAAATCTTAAAGAGGCTAAGCCATAATTACTGTATAAAAAGCCCCATTGGGCTGGACATTTACATTATATATATATATATCCATATCCATGACATGAATAACTAAATAAGGCTAAATCCTATAGGCAAAATCCAAACAATAAATAAGACCCAAATATGATAAGAAATAAGAGAGGCCTTAAGGCTGTACAATAATAGAACTAAGACCCAATTTAAAATAATAGTCCTAAAGAGAAGATCTAAAGGAAGGATAAGCCCATACAACCTAAGAACGTAGGTTATGAGAACTATGGGGTGAGTCCCCACTCATTTTTACTCCTTTGAACGTTGGGAGTTTTGTTGTCTCCAGAACTTAGACATGATTATGCACCTACAAATAGGATAAACAAAATGTTATCATCCATGAATATGATATAACAATTCTTATTAGTTAAAGCAATCTATTATTTTTTAAGATATATGACATCTTTATTGATTACAAAAAACTCATATTGTTAAAATATACAAGACTCATTCTCGTATTTTGCAATCAAAATTTCATAAGCAATCAAGTAAATTACTTAATTCCCAAAGTTTCTAATGTAGTAATCACTCTATGACCAAATAACACCAAATCATTTAGCAAATGTAGAAGGGTAGGCTAAGAGGAGTGAGTTAATTGTTTGGATTAAGATGGGGAGAAGACAAGCTAAGCATCTACGAACCAAGTATTTGCTAGTCTTTTATTGAACATGCGATTAAGACCGATTAATTGAAAAATATATTTATTTACCCAATGTATTAAGAGAAACAAGTATAATATAATGAAAATCAAGCTTAAAGATGGAGATGGATAAGGAGCAATACCAGCAGAATGCATTGTGTCCCATGAATCATAAAGATCACCCGATGTGAGTTGTCTAAGGGTAAAATAGTGTACAAACTTTCATCCAATAACACAATTATGACATCCTAAATCAAACTCAACCTGGTATATTGGAGAAGTGGATTTCAACATATAGTAAATGTTGGCTCATGGAAACACTCAAGGACTAAGAACATGACTTAAACTAACATAAGCCATAAAAGGTAGGAACCTCCTACTAGTTGAATCTATAACTAATTGTATGATAAATCAAGTCATCATTCAATTGAGGTATTACTACCTATATTAAAAACATTAACAAGAAAGGAAATAAATGAGCTAGTATACATGATCTAATTTTTATGACACCTACAATATATGCCACCTTAAATTATGTGTAAAAATAAAAATAACATAAAGCAGTACAACTTCTAAACAACTAATAAATTGAGCAATATTTAGGAAATAGTGATGGCTTAGCTGTGAAACCCGTCCACTCGGAACAAGGAAACTAGGGAAAGAACCGGCGGTTTTGAGAAAAATGAGTCAATTACTAAAGTGAAAATATTAAATAATGGTTAATATGGGAAATTGAAAAATCCAAATTGACAAAAAATTCATAAAAAGCATGGGGAAGAACCATGAAGTGAATTGGATGAGAGAACTGGACCAAACCAAATTGAACCATAGTGAACCGGTTTAATGATTCATTTTTCTAGGTGGCTTAAAAATGTCAATTTGGGAAATTGAGGTCACCATTAGATAAAAAATAAATTTAGAAGAATTTAGAAAATTTTAAATTTCCAAAAACCGGTCAAATTGGGCCTAAACTAGCCGATTTTTGAATTCGGGTCATCGAACCCGGACGGACCAGACTGGTCAATGATTCAGCCTGTCAACAGACCGGACTGGTCAATGGTCAATGGTCAACGGTGCACAATCAGCAGCCACACAAGCACATGCAGCCAATGGGAGACTGCCATGTGTCTGGTCAACGATCAATGGATGATCGGTTAGCCTACCATGCAGACACGAGCAGCCAATAAAGGTTTCTCTCTCTAGACTGAATTTTTCAAGCCAAACCGAGCGGTTCAAAACTTGAAATTATGAGAGAAATATAGGGAAGATGATTCCAATCATGAATGGGGCAATTAACCAAGTTTTGGGGATCAATTAGACGAAATTATGATTCGGGGACTATATTACAATTTTTGAGAAATTGGGCAATTTGAAGATTTTTGGAAAATTGGGAGCCAAATTGTAATTTAAGGAAAGTTGGGGCATTTTCATGAAATTAACCTCGAATTGGAGCCCAAATGGGCAATTGGATGAAATGGAGGGCTAATTGGCAATTTTTGAAAATTTAAGGACCAATTGGCAATTTTGGAAAATTTGAGTACCAATTGTTAATTTTGGAATAGTTAAGAACCCATGGGGGATAATTGGAAGTTCTGGGGACTTAATTAATAATAAGTTGAGCATTAGGGACCTAAAGTCAAAATTTATGAAATTTAGGGACCTAATTGCAATAAGGCATAAATCAAGGACATATATGCAAATATATGGAAGTAAGAGGTCTTTTATGCCAAACCATCCTGATGTGAATATTCGAACCATGTAGGAACTGGTAATACGAGTACGGGTGCTAAGGAGCACATTGGAGATTGGAATTCAACTAAGACGAATTCGTCACAGTACCGAGTGAGTGGGATTTTCAGCGTCATACCTAGTTGGGGGTGATGAAAACTATTTTTAAGTTTGAAAAATCATTTTTCCAAGAATGGTCTCCCCTGAATGCGTGAAACTACTTAAACATTTTGGGAGACGTTCCTGATGGGAGCTAGAATTGCTCTAATAAGCTCAAGACCTCATATTCGAAAACAATAGGGCTAAAGGCCTAGTTTTGGAAAAACTCGTGAGGTGGGCCCAAGGCCAGTGTGCACGGGTTATAACCCATAGACAAACATGATTATAAGAACCATGAAAAATCTCATAAAATTGGAAATATTGTGTGACTTGCCATGGGGCTATGATAGGACTAACAAGGTTTGATGGGCATGGTAGTGCACCAAGACTAGGTCGACGGGTCGATCAAGGTAAATAGCTGCAGGCTAGGTCGAGTGTGGGGGCCATTGGACCATTGGCACCAAAAATCATGGTTAATGATTCAAAACTATGGTGTGCATACACTATGATGCGAGGCCATTAGGACACCTGGTTTGAGGTAGTGATGGATCACAAGGACTGTTGGACAAGCTGGATGCAATAAGGGTGGGTTTGTTGCGCCAGTTATTCATGAAGTAGGTAGCTTCTTGTTCACTGAGACCGAGGCCGAAGGGAAAATGAGGTCTCGTCCCACAAAGTGGACATAATGAAGTGATTAAGGTTTTGAGAGTCAGACATATGATTTCCACTCAAACTTTGGGTAGAGGCTCTTAATCTCTACTTCAATGGACGGTAAAGATGTATTGGTCCACAAGTGGAATAATCGGGGATTGTTCTGTGAATGTGTGATCCCTTTCTATGCTAGAAAGGACGTGTGAATGCTTGTTGAAACGCCTCTCGAGCAAGGGGAAGTGTTAAAGAAGAGATGAACTCATATTATAATAACTTAAAAATATAAAATGTTTTGATAAAGTAATTGCTTGGAAAACTCACTTCCCAACCCCCACTCATTAAGTTGTAGAAACTCACCCCCTCCATTAAATATTTTTCCAGGAGAAACATCTCAAGAGCAGAAGCTAGGGCAGAAAGCTAAAGGTATCGCAAACAAGTAAGTCATTATTTAGATGTTTTGTAAACTTTGTTATAGAAAACGAGTGTACTCTGATGCCTTTACCTTCCTCGACCTACTTGGTAGAAATACTAAATTAGTACGAGGAAGGGTGGAATGTTGATCACAAAATTCCGATCGAACCAGGTCAGGGTGTGACAACTTAAGTGGTATCAAAGCATGGTTTTCCTGTTATACCCCAACCTAGTTTGGTCGGATCCCCGTGAGCAATCCGCTGCTCCCTTGGTTTAAGAGGGGTTTCCCCTTATTTTAATCGAGAAGAGCTAGGCGAAATTTCAAATATTGTTCTCTGGAATAGCATAAATCAATAAATATGCAAGCTTAAAAGTGACATTTAAGCATACTCGACGGAGGGCACATCCTCACGTTTTCTTTGGTCATGTTTTCTTACTCCTGAAATGAGTAAAAGAGAGGGAGTGAGTTCTACAACACATTGAGTAGGTGTTGGGAGTGAATTTTCAAGATAATTAGCTTAAGTTAAACTATGCCAAGGTTGTTGTTTTCTTTAAAAGAAAGTTTTCCTCATATTCTGGTTTTCAAAACCTCCTTCAATTTGCCATTTGATGTGTTTAGCAAACAAAACACGCCCTTCATCAATAAGGGAACACAATTCATAGGTGCAGCCTGTCCACTACACCCACTTGTGGCTCAAAGTGTCTTTACCGGCCACCAAGATAGAAGTCCGTCCACTTCTACCCTGGATCTGAGTGGATGTTCTCAACATTTGACCCTAAGACCCGAATACCACTCCGTGTTCGTATGATGACAGAGACCTCATCCCAACCCTCCCCTGGTGTCATGTGCAAGAAGCTACTCCGAGCTTCCCGACTGACTGGCATGACGAGTGAAAAATGAAAGGGAAAGATTCTCACACATTGGTCAACATGACGATGGTATAAGTTAATGGAATTGAGTTCGGAAATTACACATATATTAGAACATTGGTCAAGTTGAAAGGTAGGATCCCGATATACCGGCGAGATAAGGAAAACATGAAAAGATCCTAACAATTTTCTCATGAATTTCAAATTTACAAGTAACTCTAAGGAAAAGGGGATAATGAAAAAAAATCCCCACGGTAAAAGCGAAGAGCTTCACGAAGAGGCTAAGAGCCGATGAGATGAAATTGTGATGATATTCTATCCTGTAAAGTATGGCCAAGCAAATCACAAGTCGATAGTAAGGAACTCTAAGGCCCGAAATGATTAAAGGGGGAAAGGTATGATGGCATGATGGCCAGGATGGAAGAAGGAATAAGGGGACACAAACGAGATGACATAGAAAAAGCATTCCCTATTTAACAAGACACAGTGAGTTTTGGAGACAAAACTCCTTAAAAAGAGGGAAGTAGTTGTAAACCCTGTTCTCTTAATAAAGAAAAAGCGAGAATGAGAATTGGAAAATTTCAAGAGAAAACCGAGGATCTAAGTGAACCGTACTGGGTAAAGAAGGGTCAAAATGAGAATTTTGAAAACCCAAGTGGCTAATGAAGATCCAAAAACTACGGAAAAGCACCATGAAGTGAATTAGAGGTAAAAACCAGATCGATTTAGAGAAAACTAGACTCGAACTAGATTGAACTGGGATTATCATGCCCCAACCCAATTTGATCAGATCCCCGTGATCAACCTACCACTCTCTTGGTTTATTAAGGGGTTTCCCTTCTTTTAAACCATAAAGAATAATGCGTCCTTTAAACTTGCACTTTTCCTGGAATAATATAAATCAAAACCGCATAAAAATTTAAACTTTATCATACCTGTCTCACAGGTGTGGTTAATAGGTAGTCTTTGGGCAAGCTTTCCCCGGGTTACCTAAAAGGGGTATAAGGGAGGGGGGTGAGTTCAATTACTCAGTGAATGGGTGTTTTAAAGTATGAATTTTAGAAAATAGTTTGAATTGGAGTGTGCCAGATTACTTATTTTCTTTAAAATTCTTTCTTCCTTGTTTTCTCAGTTTACAAAGCCAATTCTTCATCATCAACACTGTGTTTAGCAACCAACACATGCCCTTCATCATGAAGGGATCACACATTCACACGACAGCACATCCACTGCACTCACTTGTCACATCAGAGCGACTTTACTGGCCACCTAGATAGAAGCACATCCACTTCTACCCTGAGAATGAGTGAATGTACACGACATCCGACTCTCAATCTCGTAAAGAAAACTCTGTGTCCGTATGAGGACAGATACCTCATCCTAACCCCACTCCGGTCTCATGCGTATGAAGCTACGTCGTGCTTCCCTGACTGATGGCACGATAATTTGCCCTTATCTGCACCATGTCATCCAGTAGCCCTTTTGAGTGTCTTAATGATCCCGTACCTTAGTGCATGTAGAAAACAATAGTTTTCCACATAAGCCATTTATTCTATGGTACCACAGTTTTCCTCATAAGCCATCCATACCTTAATGTTCATCCTACCACCCTTTTAGAGTGTAGTCCTTTCTGCTTCCCGATCTTCCTTAGGGCGTCGTTATTCTCCTTGACTATCTTGTTGTTACGACTTGCTTCCTTCCACTATGTTGGTCTGAAACTCCTATTTGGCTTCACTGCCCTTTCCAAAGTAAGTTGTACTTGCAATCTCGAGACATCCCATTTGTTGTCAAATGCTCGACTTGCCTTCTCTTATGGAGGCACTCCCTTCTTTGCTCCCCAAATGGCAGAAAATTTCTTCTTAAGGGAGAAGTCTCTTCAACCACCATTTGTTATGTTTGTTGTTTATCGAGGTCCTACCTTCAGCCCTTTTTCCTTCCTGCCACTAGGCTAGGATCTTAAAGAGCTTCCTCCTGGATGTGGTTGAAATTCCGAGCAGGAGTCATGTTTCTTGGGATGATATCCTTTTGGATTCCTATAGCTGTGGGGGCATTTTTCTTAGAAAGCTTTGTTCTAAATCCTTGTGGTGTGTGTCAGTCCTTCACTTCATGTCCCATTTCCTTTACACCTTGAAATAGGTCGTCTCCTTGCCTAGTTGTTACTCCAAGAGTTCTCTTAAACTCGTTACCTTGATGGTTTTCTTGTCATGCCTTATTTGCCCCATAATTTCCTTGATTCGTTCCTTTATTTGGGATGGAAATCTCCTTGGTCTACGTGATGTCTAGGGTAACACGGGTTTGTTTAGTTACTTCACTTGGGTAATCTTCCAATAGCTAAGGCCCAATGTCACATTATTTTTTAGAGATATAGTTTTTAGGAACTTTGAGTTCTTTATTAGTGGAGAAATAGTACAATATGTTGGAGTCTTAGCCCCATTACAAAAAATGGTTACAAAATAGATGGGGTGCTATATTGTTTTTGACAAGCGTCTTCCTTGGTAAGGTTATAAGCCCTTGATGGCATTCCTGGCCTTAGGCTTGGCTCCCTTTGTATTTAGGATTGTGGCCTCAATAGGTCTTGGCACCATCCTCCTGGATACTTTCCACTAACGTCTCTTGGTTCTTTGGGACGTCTCGGGTATTTTAGGGTGACCTTCCTACACAGAGAGAGTGTTGGGTGGTGTTGGTAATGCTAGTCCTAGTTTTCTTGGTTTCTCTCATCGGAGCCATCTAAAAATTTAAAAAATTTCTCTTAGTTACTATATTATATAGTCTTGATAATATATTCGAGAAAATAGGCTTTGATACCACTCAAATTGTCACACCCCAATCCGGTTTAGTTAGATCCCCGTGATCAACCCGTCACTCTCCTGGTTTATTAAGGGATTTTCTCTTTTTTTAAATCGTGAAGAATAAGGTGTCCTTTCAACCTGCACCTTTCTTGGAATAACATAAATCAAAACTGCATAAAAATTTAAACTTTATCATACCTGTCTCAAAGGTATTGTTAACTGGTAGTCTTTGGGTAAGCTTTCCATGGGTTACCTGAAAGGGGTATAAGGGAGGGGGTGAGTTCAATGACTTATTGATAGGTGTTTTAAAGTATGAATTTCAGAAAATAGTTTGAATTGGAGTGTGCCAGTCTCCTTATTTTCTTTAAAATTCTTTTCTACTTGTTTTCTCGGTTTTCATTGAATGGGTATTTTAAAGTATGGATTTCAGAAAAATAGTTTGAATTGGAGTGTTCCAGACTCCTTATTTTCTTAAAAATTCTTTTCTACTTGTTTTCTCGGTTTTAAAAGCCAATTCTTCATCATCAACCATAAATAGTGTGTTTAGCAACCAACACACGCCCTACATCATGAAGGGATTACAAATTCGCAGGGTAGCACGTCCATTGCACCCACTTGTGGCATAGGAGCGACTTTACCGGCCACCTAGATAGAAGCATGTTCACTTCTACCTTGAGAATGAGTGAATGTACGTGACATCCGATCCTCAATCTCGTAAAGAAAACTCCGTGTCAATATGAGGACAGAGACCTCATCTCGACCCCAACCCGGTCTCATGCCTATGAAGCTACGTCGAGCTTCCTTGACTGCTGGCACAACAGTCTGCTTTATCTCCACCATATCGTCCAATAGCCCCTAGGATGCATTACTACCTCTCTTGGACATCTTGAAGGTTTCGTACCTCAGTGCAGCACAAAACAACAGTTTTCCACATAAGCCATTTAATCTGTAGTGCCACTGGTTCAACGGCCTCGACCCTTAACTCGACCTGCAACTGTTTGTCTCGACTGGTCCATCGACCTGTCATGTCGCACTGTCGCCAGTGTATTGAGTATGTCGGTCTTGTCTTGGTACCATGGCCAAACATATCATTCATTTAAAATTTTCATGG
This sequence comes from Trapa bicornis, assembly GCA_030064425.1. Classification (NCBI taxonomy): domain Eukaryota; kingdom Viridiplantae; phylum Streptophyta; class Magnoliopsida; order Myrtales; family Lythraceae; genus Trapa; species Trapa bicornis. The sequence goes on from CM057759.1 coordinate 2,920,403, forward strand.
ATTAAACTCATGTTTGTTTACGAGCTCCTGTTCGTGTCAATTGGCCTTGGGCCCACTGTACAAGATATTCAAAATCGGGCATATTGGCCCCAAAGTTCCAAAACCGAGGCCTCCGGCCTATTCGAGCTATTCAAGATCCCATCAAGAAGGTCTCCCAAAAAGTTTAAGTAGTGGCACACAATCAGGGGAGAGCACTTCTGACAAAACAATCTTTTAATCTATCCATCACACCAACCTGGTGTGAGGACATCTCCGCTTATAACTGATAAACGGGTTTGCTACTTCCTTTTAGGATGTTCATCATACCAACCGTGTATGATCTACTTACAATCGATAAATAGTTTTTTCTCGTAATTTTCACATCACTCCTCTCAGGTGTGATAATTAAAAATTCAACATAATAGTGGGTTTTAAATTCTGAGGTGCTTATCATCCCAATCATGTATGATATAAAAATCCCACTCACCCAATAATGCAGTGATTTCCTCTTGACCGTTTCTTTGTCTTCACGCGAGCTTGTTCTTATTGGTGTTGCCAGTATTTCGTGTTCCTACACGATATGAATATGCTTGTTCATTATCCTTTGGCCTAATAGCCTTTATTCATCGCGAATGGATGAAATACTCAAACTTTTCGATTTATTGCATTTAGATCCTTAAAGTTCTTTTTATTTAACTTTAGATCCCTAATGCCGATTTTCCCCAAATTGAGTACCAAAACTTCTAAAATTCACCTTAAGACCTCAATTTATTCAAAAAAATTCTAAAAATTGGCTAATTGGTCCTCCAACATCTTTATGATGCCCAATTGATCCTCAATTTTATGAAATTGCACTTTAGTCCCTTAAAATTTTGAAATACCCAATTTTCCCCCAATTTCAACCTTCTAACTCAGTCGAATTTGATTTTATCAAAGTGACCGATCAAATGAGTTTAATTGTTGAAATTGAATTTAGATTGGAGTTCCTACACCTCTATATGATTTAATTACACTTTGAATCGCACGATTTTGTCGCCAGAATGAGCTCAAACGGAGCTTCGTTGAAAAACTAAACGTAGAGAGAGAAAGTTTCAAAATCTTACCGTCGGGGGTGCGATGGTCTGAGCTTTCAATTTGGGCAGATAGTTCTTGTCTTGAGGTTCTTCATAGGATCAAGAATCACCTCAATTCATGTCGAATTGAGGGAGAATTTGATCAGTAAATATCTATCGATTCTCTTTCTAGCATTGATTAGAATTTACAGAGAGGAGCCAAAATGGCTTACCTTTCCGCTCTAATTCAGTTGTAGGAGGGCTATGGAGGTGTTGGGAGGGCTTGGTTTGGCCTGAGGAGGGCTCGAATTGGCCATTTTCAGCTCGGCCTAAATAGGGTAGATTCGGTCCGCCGGAGCTACTTCACTGTTCTATCGCGCTAGCGTTTCTCAGGCGATTCTCAAAGCAAATGAAGACTACAGGTGTGTAGGTGACTTCTCCCGAATCCAGAGAACCCGACCATGCCTTCTTTGGCTCAGAAAAATGCCCAAGTCGAAGCTCTGGTTCAAGCTTCACCGGAAAATGGAGTAGTAGGGAGAGAGTGGAGTTTTAAGTTGTGAGGAAGATGAATGAGGAGGGGCTCTTTATATAGGAAGCTCGATGACTTCTTGGTCATTCGATTGATGCCTTAATGGCAGTCATTCATTGCCTGAAACTCCCTGGCTGGAGACTTTTCATCTTTGCTGGCACTACTCGAGTTTCCGACGAGTGAACAATGCTGTCATCTGAAGGAAGACGACGACACTGTTCCGAATCGGACCGGACTGGGTTCAATGCTTAAACTAGTCGGTTCAGGCTCGATTCGACCAAGTTTTTCTAAATTAAAAATTTCTAAATTCATTCTCTGTCTAATGGTGTCCTCAATTCTACAATTTGAATTTTCTAATCCACCTAGAAAAATGAATTTAGCATCCGGTTCAATAGTGATTTAAACTGGTCTAAACTGGTTTAATTTGGTTCGGATCTGGTTCACATGAACCGGTCTGGTTTTCTTTCCCAAATTGTCTTAAAATCCATTTCCAAGGTTTTTATGACCCTTTGGATCATTGGGAGTTGTAATTTCCCAATATGCCCGTTCTTTGATGACTGGGTTTGTGAACTAGTTCAATTTTTCTCACTCGATTTGACCGGTTCTTTCCCCGATTTTCCTTAGCTCCAAAGAGCAGGTTTACAAGGATGAACCATGGAGAATCGATTCAAAGATTCATTTTTCTAGGTGCCTTAAAAATATCAATATGAAAAATTGAAGTCACCATTGGTTAGAAAATGAATTTATATAAATTTAAAATTTTTTAAATTTTAGAAAACTAGTCGAATCGGGCATAAACTGACTGATTTAAGATTTCGGGTCACATAACCTAGTTTGACTGAACAGGTCAACGAACCACTGCTAGGTCAATGCTCAGTAAACAGGCACGACCAACCAGCGCACGACATGTGGAAAAGTGCACCCAATTAGTCACTCAATTAATGCTTGGAAGCACTGACCAATCAAGGTGTGACATGTGTCCTAGGTTGGTCAAAAAAGGAGAATTCACGTCAGTAATGTTCGATCAATAAGAGAGTGACACATATCCGTAGTCAATGGTTAATGGCGGAGAAGACTTGTGAGCTGAGATGGCCAATGAAGAACTGACACATGGCAAATGTGCCACATCAACAGCCGACTGTGATGTAAGATAAACGATCGATCAATTAGAGGTCGACATGTGGCAAAGCCACATTGGATGGTCTTAGCCAATTAGAAGCTAACATGTGGTAGTGGAATTGTGCACCAAGAGGGAAATATGACATATTTAAATAAACCAATCAGAGGACGCCACATGTCATGGTCAACAGGTTGGAATTAGCGACCAATGGGTGGCCGCCACACGTCCAATCAACGAGTCAAAGGCTAACTCAGATGCAAAGTAAGAAGCCACGTCAGCAAAGCTAGCCAATCATGGTGCGCCATGTGGCAGCACACACGTGCGAAGCTTGCACGCACACACACGCACAATGTCATCTTCAACCTTGGACTTTCTAGCAGAGAGAGGGGCAGGCAGACTCTTTAGTCTTTGGCGATCCAAAAATCCCTCCGATTTAACTGCCGACGAGTGAGGCTAGGGCTAAGTTTGATGTCGGTCGATAGCCCTGTCAGTTGTCGGGGTCCCTATATAAAAAGCTCCTGCCCACTCATCTTCCTCATCCCATAAACAATCGAAGAAGACAAAGTGCTCCACTTTCTGGCGAGACACAAACCAGAGCTCCGATGTGGAGGTTCTCCTCAACCTCTAACACCATATTTGAGCTCCCTTGAACCGAGAAGAAGTCCTATACACAACTGCCCCCTCTATTCGGCTTGATGACCACCATAGGAGCGTCAGCAAGCTCGAACAGTGTTGCTGCTTCAACGGTCGCAAAAAAGCCAAATTGACCAAGTTGAATTCTGATTGCCTTCAACCTTTAGCAACTTGGCCAAACCTCCCTCAACCATCCTCAATTGACCCACGACCCCTTGGGACCTAGAAGGTAAGCTAATTTCATCCAATTTCATCCAATTTCATCGAAATGGTAAAGTTGCAAAAACTGGAGGACGAAACTTCTCTCATCAATTTGACAGCGCTCTGACGGCTTATTGACTTGCATTTTAATCCTAGGAGAATCTCCTGTACGAGCACTAGCCATCCCTATTTAGAGTTCTGATAATAATGTTGGTAAACAACTTGATATTCTATAGTACTACAAAGTAACATATTGTGGCACAATACAATCCGATAATAATATTGAATGCAAAAGTTCGGATAATGCTAATACCAAACTCAATTGGATACAATATTTACTTAACGTACTTGATTTTCACCATTTCTCTGCTCTATACTATTTTCTAGTTTGACAATTTAACAATTTACACTCACTTTGACATTGACATTCACCTTGTAGTTCTATTCACAAAAAGTTTTTCTTCCCATCCATTTGCACATTTCTTGTGATTGAAATCTTTCATTTTTAGGGGAGTAGTATTAGACCTTCATTGCATAATTCTTGTGATTGAAATCTTTCATTTTTAGGGGAGTAGTATTAGACCTTCATTGCATAATCTTGGAGAATCAACAACCTTGGAACAACACCTCCTTCATTCCCTTAACAATTCTTCTATTCTCAATTTCTATAATTTAATAAAAATATTATTAAGTGATTATTACTATTATAGGTAAATACTAATGGGATATATATTCTCTATATTTGATTGGATGATGGATACTATGATTTTTTTTATATGATAGAGAACAGGTAATTAAATTATTTTTTTATAGTATTAGAGCTAATATGCTCATACCTATACTCGAAATAAGATTGTAAACTCCACTTGTTATATGTACGAGTATTGAGTAAAATATCTAATTTGAGAATATTATTACCACTAATTCGACACTTAAAAAATAATATTCGTATTATAAATAATTATTTAGGGTGTGTTTAAAAATTACAAGCAAGTATATCCAAATTATAAATTTAAGCAAATGGTTGATATTACTGTTATTTGTGCATAATACATTTTTATATTATAAAAATTCTTAAAATTAAGAAATTGAAATAGAATATAATAAAAAATTATATTTATATATAAATAAATAAATAAATGACTATTACAAATTATAAATTTAAGTGAATTTAATTTATTTTATTTTATAATATTAACTAATCTATTATCATATTTTTTAATCCATTAATAAATTATAATATTAACGAAAAGACCTTTTTAACTCGAATACAATAGATAATTAAGTATAAATTTAAAAATTATACAAATCTAAAATTTTACTATTTATACATTATTAATTAGTGAATATTAACTTTTATTCTCCGGTAATATTATCCAATGAACTAATATTATGTAGATTGATTAATAATATCAACGTATAGTGGTGTAGTTGGTTATCACGTCAGTCTAATACACTGAAGGTAATATTTTGCTATCGGGATGGTAGTATTGAAAATATAGCGTGAAGACTTGTGGTTGAGCTTTTTTGCACATTTGGATACCCCTTCATCTTTGGCATCATGGCCCCATGCATGGACAACTTGCAAGTAGAGTATGTAATTTCACAGGTCAATTTGCCAGAAGAAGAGCATTGATGCTTTTGCAACTGCTAACTGTCTGGATTCCTGCAGAGATGTTCGATGTTTATGGGAGTATTTCGGTATGATATAGTCTTCAAAACTGCAGTGAGATGGGCTTTACACTATGCAGATATCAACTAGTCCCACATGCAAAGCATGTCGTGTAGGCCATTAAAGGCTCGGTTTATGTTTATCTATGCTATACCACTTTCTTTACTTAGTCTCATGTTCCTAAATCTCAAAGAGTATTTCGGTATGATATAGTCTTCAAAACTGCAGTGAGATGGGCTTTCTATGGGAGGAAGCACATGCACTAGAGGTGGAACTGCCCTTCTTCTGCAGCTTGGTCTCTCGAATCCACATAAAGCCAATGTCCTGAGTAACTTTCATGGCGTCCGACGAAGTACCCGATAGCCCTCTCCTAGTAAACCTGACAGCATACAGCCCCCTTTGCCCCTCCCATCAATTCGGGAATGGTGATTTGGGGTACCCCTTTTCATTGAAGAACTCACCTACCTGAAATATATGAACCTGTTACAATGTCAATAAGACACCCAAGATTAGCAACCTACTTCAAAAGAAATGGTAAGATGGCAAAAACGGTCACATGTAGCCAAGAGGGTACATTGCTTTTATACCCAGTGGCAAGAACACTGGAATCGAAGTCAAGCTTGTCGCCATTTGAGAACTCAACTTGATTAGACTGTCGAACCTCTTGATACCGGCAAAGGCAACGCTCATCTTATTTTTCCGGTATTGTAGGCGCATTAATTTTTAAAAATGTAATCTCGGATAAGGTGGTGTCGGATAAGGTAATCTCGGATAAAGTATCAATTACACTTTGAATTGCACGATTTGATATTGGAACAGGCTCAAACAGAGCTTCATTGAAAAACTGAACGTAGAGAGAGAAAGCTTTGAAAACTTCTCGTTGGGGGCACGATGGTCTGAGCTTTCCATTTGGACAGATAGCTCTCGTCCTAAGGTCTTTCAAAGAATTAAGAATAACCTCAATTCATGTCGAATTGATGAAGAATTTTGTTAGTAAAAATCTATTTGTTCTCTCTCTAGCACTGATCGGAATTCACAAAAGACAGCCAAATTGGCTTACCTTTCCACACTAATTAGGCAGTAGAAGGCCTGAGGAGGTGTTGGGAGAGCTTGGTTTGGCCTGAGAATGGCTCTAATTGGCTGATTTTAGCTCGATAGGAACATAGCAACTTCGGTCCACCGTAGCTTCTTCATTGTTTGATCACGCTGGCGCTTCTCTGGTGACCCTCGGAGCAATTGGAGACTACCACCATGTAGCTGAGTTCTCCTAGAGTCTAAGGAACCCGACCACTCCTTCTTTGGCTTAGAAAAGACCCTATATAAGTGCTCTGGTTCGAGCTTCACTGAAAAACTATGTAGCTGAGAGAGTGAGGTTTTCAGGTTTGGAGACGATGAAGGGAGGTGGGCTCTTTATATAGGGAGCTTGGGGACTCGTCGACCGCCCGTTTGGCACCTTTATGGTAGTCATTGATAGCTTTAAATGTATTGAACAGAAACGCTTCCTCTTCGTCGGCACTTGTTCAATTTTTCGGTGAGTGAACAATGTTGTCATCTGAAGGAACCAGATCAGGTCAGTTAGAACCGGGCTCAAAGTTTAAACTGGTTGGTTCATGCCCGATTCAACCGAGCTTTTAAAAATTAAAAATTTCTAAATTTATCTAAATCCATTCTCTAAGCCACCTAGAAAAATGAATTTAGCATCTAGTCAATTCGATTTGGATCCAGTTCACTTGAACCGGTTTGGTTTTCATCTCCAATTCATCCTAAAGTCCTTTTTCATGACTTTTGTGACTCTTTAGATCACTCAAGATCCATAAATTTCCTGGTATGCCCCTTTCTCTATCGGTTTCGGTTCATAAACCGACTCGATTTTCTCTTTGGAAATGACTGGTTCACTCTGGCTTGGATCTGGTTTACCTAAACCGGTCTGGTTTTCTCTCCCAAATTGTCCTAAGGCCCTCTTCTAAGGTTTTTATGACCCCCTTTGGTTCACTCGGGAGTTGTAAATTTCTCAAATTGCTCGTTCTCTAATAATCGGATTTGTGATCCAGTTTGGTTTTCTCACTTGATTTGACCGGTTCTTTTCCTAGTTTTCCTTAACTCCAAAGGACAGGGTTTACAACTCTCTTCACCCTTTTGTTCCTGAATGAACTTCTTGGATATCAACTTGTAATTCTCGACATATAATCGCTTCAGTTATTTCGATCTCTCCTTCATATAACATACACTTGAGATATCCTTTTCTTTTCCATCATTTTCTCAATCCATGGAGTTTATTTTAGCTAAGCATATCTCGTTGGAAGTTTTTAAGGTCATATCCTTAGATTCACTTCCTTCGTTCCTTAAAGGACTATTTCTCCATTCCAAGATTCTTTACATAAGATTTTAGGATTGGAGTTCCGAAATATCCAATCCTTCTTGCTTTCGGTCATACTCTTTATTGATGATCTCTCCAACTCAGCGTCCATTCTAGCACCACATACATACTTCTATAGGTGTCTTGATGTTGTCACTCTTTTTCCTCCTACGTTGATCCTTCCCTCATTCGTTGGTTATTACAACTTCGTTCCACATTTATTGTTTGACCTTTTCATACTCAAATCATAGACTCTTCTTTTCCTAATTCATATTTCTCTGGGACAGTTGGGCTTACATATCCTTTACTGCACGACATTGTTTGTAACATGTCTTTAACTTCACATCTTTATGACCGTATTGGTTTCCTCACTTACTCATCTTTTTCAAAATTAAAAATTTATAAATTCATTCTCTATCCAATGGTGGCTTCAATTCCCCAATTTGAATATTTTAAGCCATCTATAAAAATGAATTTATTAACTAGTTCAATGATGGCTCATACCGGTTCAATCCAGTTCAGGTTTGATTCACCTAAAATAGTCTAGTTTTCTCTTCCAATTTATCCCAAAGTCCCTTTCCATGGTTTTTATTACTCTTTGGATCACATGGGATTTGTAATTTTCCTAATTTTCCCATTCTCTAACAGTTGGAGTTCGTGAATTGGTTCGGTTTTCTCCCTTAGGTTAACCAGTTCTTTCCCCGATTTTCTTATCTATAAGAAATGGGGTTTACAACTCTCTCCATCTTTTAGGAGTTTGGTCCCCAAAACTTATTTAGCATCCTTTGCATAGGAAATAACTTCCCCTGAAGTGAACTTGGGGATTGCTTGACATGCTAACACTTCGGTTGTTTTCACTTAGCCCCTTTATAACACGCACTCAAGGAATTTCTTTTCCTTTACATTGCTTACTCACTCCATGGAGTTTATCATAGCTAAGCATGTTTTACCTATGAGTTCAAGAGTATATCCTTAGGTTAACATCTTCCTTTGCTTAGGTCACGATTCTTCCCCTTGAGGTTCTTACTCCTGATTTCAGGATTGGGAGTTCCAAGATGCCCAATCGTTCTTGTGTCTAGTCATTCTGTTTATTGTTGAAACCCTTAGCTCGGTGTCCTTACTAGCACTACATACTTCCTTTCACATGTTTCGGTGTTGTCACCTTTTTGTCTGATATTGACCCTTCCCTAATTCGTTGTTTATTACAACTTCGATCCAAATTTAATGTTTTACCTTCTCATGACTAACTAACTGACTCTTCCTTATTTGAGTCATATTTTTCCATTGGGACTGTTGTGCTTACAAGTCCCTTATAGCACGACATACTCTAGAACCTATCTTTGACCATTTAAAATTTTATAATACTTCCATAATGGTTGTTCTCAACCTTTCAGGGATAGTATAACTTCGTCCCTCTTTTCGTCTGGTAGTATTTCTCAACTACCTTTATAGTTATCCAATCATCCATCTTGACTTTGACATCATATCTTACATAATCGTATCGGTTTTCCTTACCTACTCGTCTTTTCCCAACTTCTTTAATGGGTCTTTTAAATTACAATCATTGGGTTTCCTAATGACTTACTGACATGCTAGAATTCTTCCGTTCTTATGTCCTCCCTCATTTCTAGTGGCGTCCTTTCTTCAAGGACTTTCCCTTTTCTTAATCCACTCTTACCTGCTCGTGATCACTTCATGATTCTTTTTTCCAAGTTAATCCCTTTTGGTCTATGTGTCGATTGCATTGTTTGGGGAAGTTCCCTTCTTACGATTTTGCTCTCTACTATGTCACTCAAAGTAGAGACTTCCACCTTAGGAGCTACATGCTCAACCTTCTTACCATTCCTTGAAGGTTTATTTCTTCCTTTCTTCATGCCCCATTCTATATTAGGTCATTTGCTCGCTTTGAATCCTTCTCTATCTAAAATTTCTGTTTCATCCCTTGTTCCTTACTTGAGACACTTCCAATTATCGGTCTTATTCCATGTAATCCATACTATGCCTAGCCGTCTTCTCTTTAGGCTCCATCAATTGAACGTAGACCACCACCAGTCTTGATGTCAGTGATCATTTTCTTTAATCACTTCTTAAATGGAGGGCCTACTTTTCCAAGGGTTCTTAAATGTACTTTCCTCTGTCTCCTTTTTATAGGTAGTCCACCTCTTTCATACTCGTACATCATCTTTTGATGTTATCTCACTACTTACCTGTTACTTAAATTTAACTTACTCCTTGGGCCCTCATGAGTACTTTTCCCTTGTACTTAATCTTTCCATCTCAACCAGTAGATCATTTATGAACTTATCTTCTTTTCCACGTTTGTTGGTTCCATTACTTCTTAGTTGGGACGCGTATGTCTTTCCAAGGTTTCCTTCCTTGGTAGGATTTATACTCCTTTCTCCTAGAATTCTCTTCTTGTTTGTCATTAAGAACATCCAACCTTAAATGATATCCTTTGATGCCATCCTCTCTTGATTGCATTTACTCTTGAAACCTTATGTTCACTTCTTTTATACCCCATCTTCATTCTCACTTGTATCCTAGTACACATCTATTTCTTTTAGGGAGAGTTAACATCCTCTTTGTTTCAAGATTTCTTGATCATCCTGCGGAAGGCTTACTTACCCTTCTCGTGGCTTTTGGTCTTAAATCTTATCTTGGCCATTGAACTCTTTAAGGCTTTCCTTCATCCTTATTTCCCAAAGATTTTGGCCTTTCTACCTCTTCCTTCTTTACTGGAGTTTTTGACCTTCATGAGGGTTAGTTCGTTAATTGTCTCGCTCCTATTATCCTCCTAGTTTAATTATTTTGAGATAGTTTTCTCTCAACTCTTCTTGTCCTTAATATCCACCCCTTGCCCTATTTAGGGTGTACTCCTTACTACTTCCTGTTCCTTCTTAGTGTGTAATTTATTCTCCTTGACTATCCTTGTTGTTATTAGTTATTTCCTTTAGATAGGTTCATCTAAAATCCCTATTTGGTTTCTTTGCTCTTCTAAAGCAGGTCACACTTGGCTATCCAGGTACGTCATTAACAACATATGTCTTTTAATGAGATTTCTTATTTTGGTTCAAGCCTCTTAAGGTTCATCTGTCGGTTACTTAGCTTAGGAATTTCTCTTTCTAGGATCCCAACTCCTATCTTTATCATTCTTCGAGAAGCTCCTAATTGTTAGTGAGTTTCTAATAGTTGTGGCCTGCCTATCACTAACTCTTTCAAGGGTACTTGTATATTCCTCCGGGTTCTCTTCCTATCATACTTCTTTTCCTTTTCCCTCTCTCCTTGTCTTATCCTAAAGTGGCTTTTAGCACATTCCGCGCTTCTCCTTCATCCTTACTTTCCTCTTTGTTAGCTTCCATTCCACTAGTTTCCCTTGGGGAAGCCCAATTCTTCTTGGTTTCCTATCTTTTATATATTGGGGCTCTTCCTTAACTCCTTATGGTCATTATGATTTTACTACTCCTACAACCTTTGATGCTTACTTCCTTTACACTGTACTTCACACTCTTCTTCTTCCTTCCCTTAGTTGGGCTATGTCCTTCCTGGTGAACTTTAGGCATACTCCTCTAGAATTTCTTTTCCCGTCTTATTGTCTTGTTACTCCATACTCCTAGTTTTTGTAGGGGAAACTTATTTGGCTACCTTTAAGGTTTGGGTAACTAGAGGTGACCCATAGTTTTCTTCCTAACTACCCAGATCATTATTGGTATATTTTTATTTCTGTTAGTTGTGCTTGTTATTATCAAGGAGATAAAATTTTAAATCAAGGAAAACTGATCTTTCATTCATTACAAGAGATAGTTTCTCAAAGTACTCGGCTTATTACAAGATTTTTCTACTTGCTAGTCCCTTGGAGTCATCTAGTAGCCCTTAGGACGTATCACTACCCCTCTTGGGCATCTTGATAGTCCTGAACATCAAGTGCATGCACAAACAATAGTATTTCCACAAAGCCATTTATCTTTGGTGCCACTAGTATAATGGCTCCGACCCTCAACTAGACATCTAGCTATTTGTCTAGGCCGCTCCGTTGACCTGGCCCTGACGCACTGCCACCAATCCATCAAGTATATCGGTCCTATCTTGGTACCGGGGCGAAAACACATATTCATTTCATTAAGAGTTTTCATGGATTTCATATCACATGTTTGTTTATGAGCTCTTAGTTGTGCCCACTAGCCTTGGGTCCACTATACGTGATTTTCCAAAATCGAGCTTTTTACCCCCCCCCCCCCCTCCACAAGTTTAAAATAGAGGCCTCTGGCCTATCTAAGATGTTATAGCTCCCGTCAAGAAGGTTGCCCAAAAAGTTTAAGCATTGGAACATAATTCAGGGGAGAACACTTCTAACAAAATATATTTTCACTTCATCACGCCAATCGGGTGTGATGATATCTCCGCTTACAATAGGTAAGCGGTTTTCTCCTTCCTTCCAAGAAGTCCATCATACCAACTGGGTATAATCTCTACTTACAACTGGTAAGTAGGTTTTAGCTCAGTTCGTACATCACTCTAATTGGGTGTGATGTCAAAATTCCACTTACGAGTGGTTTCTCTTTTTTAAAGTGCTCATCATCCCAACCAGGTATGATGTACATATGTCCACTCACCCGATAATCGTAGCATATTATTCTTCAGTCGGCTTTTGCCTCCACGCTAGCTTATCCTTGCTGGTGTTCCAATCTCTCATGTTCCTGCACGATTTGAGGACTCTTATCCGTTAGAGTTTGGCATAAAAACCTTTATTTCTCACATATGAGCGACTAAAGTCAAAAGTTATTAGTTAATTGCACTTAGGTGCCTAAAGTTCATTTTCTTTAACTTTAGGTCCCTAGTGCTAACTTTTCCCCAAAATTGAGTCACGAAACTTCCAAAAATTCGCTTTGGGTCCTCAGTTTATTCAAAATTGTTTAAGGGGCTCAAGTTTCCCAAATTTCCAAATTGGTCCCCAAGTTTTCAAAATTTTCCATTTTACCCATACTTACCAAAAATGGCAATTTGACCCCAAATATTCCAAAAAATTGACCAATTGGTCATTCAACATCTTTTCCATGGCCAATTAGCCCTCAATTTTGGGAAATTGTAATTTGCTCCCTCAATTTCCCCCTTTCAAACTGACTGAATTTGATTTCATCAAATTGACTATTCAAACATGGTTAATTGCTTCAATTGGAGGTATAATTTAGCTCTTACACATCCATACGATTCAATTGAGCTTTGAATCACATGAATTGAGGTTGAAATGAGCTCAAATGGAGCTTCGCCGGAAAACTATGCGTAGATAGAGAAAACTTCGAAAGCTTACCGTCGAAGGTGCAGTGGTTCGAGCTTTCTATCTAGACAATTAGCTCTCATCCTAAGGTTCCTTCTAGAATCAAGAATCACAACGGTCCATGTTGAATTGTGGGAGAATTTTGTGAGTGAAGTTTTCATAGTTTCTTTCTCTAACATCAACCAAAAATGACAAAGGGGGTTGAATTGGCTTACCTTTCAACTCAATTGAGTTCGCATGAGGGATGTGGGGATGTTGGGAGGGCTTGGTTTGGTCTGAGGAGTGTTTAATTCAGATGATTTCAGCACGGCCAAAATAGAGCAGCTTTAGTCCGTCGGTGCTGCTTCACTGTTTGATTTCGTTGACGCTTCTCTATCGGTCCTTGGATCGAACGAAGTTTTTCATCAGATAGCTGACTTCTCCCAGAATCTAAAAAACTTGATCTCACCTTCTAAGGCTCATAAAAACCCCAATGTTAGAGCTCTGGTTTGAGCTTCACCGAAAAATTGAGTAGTTGAGAGAGAATAGAGATTTCAGGTGTGAGTAGAATGAATGGAGAGTAGCTTTTTATATAGGGAGCTCGGGAACTCTTTGCCCGATCATTTAGCATCTTGGTCGCGCTCATTCATGACCTGAAATGCCCTGAACAGAGGCGATTCATCTTGGTTTGTGCTATCCATTCTTTCATTGAATAAATAGTGTTGTCATTTGAAGGAAGAAGACAACACTATTCCGAATCAGATCGGATTGGTCCAACTGGGTTCAATGCTTAAACTGGTCGGTTTAGGCCCGATTCAACCGAGTTTTTCAAAATTAAAAATTTATAAATTCATCTAAATTCATCGTCTATCCAATGGTGGCTTCAATTCCCCAATTTGAACATTTTAAGCCACCTAGATAAATGAATTTAACAACTGGTCCAATGATGGTTCAAACCGGTCCAAACCAATTCAATTCGATTTAGGTTCGGTTCACCTGAACTTGTGTGGTTTTCCCTTATAATTTATACCAAAGTGCCTTTCCATATTTTTTATGACTCTTTGGGTCACTCAAGATTTATAATTTTCCTAATTTGCCCTTTCTCTAACGGTTGGGGTTCATGAACCGGTTCGGTTTGCTCCATTGGGTTGACTAGTTCTATCCCCGATTTTCTTATCTTTTAGGAATGGGGTTTATATTCCACTCTTTGTGTTTTAGTCCCCAACCTCTGACCCATAACCAAAGTATCTCTAAAAATTACCAAACTAAGTAGAGAGGTCCCCTTGGCACCCTCTTGGCCATCATAAACTTAGTTTGGCCAGAGTTAGCCATAATTATTCCAATCAAGCTTCATCGAAAACTAGCATGTACCCGGGTAAAAGTCGTGTCAAAGTTGGGAACTCATTGAAGATGGCACATTGGTCATCGAGTCCAGTGGAGTTTGAAAGCGGACTTCTCTAGGAGTCTGTGGTCTGTTGAATCACTTCAATTGGTGGTTCGTAGCTCATGCAATTCACGTTTTATTCAACTCGTCCACTTAACATGTGATATAATGTTTAAATGATTTAATTCACTCCCAATTCTTACTAAAATTATGCATGATCAAAGGCTATTGAATGCTAATGATAGAAGGGATCGACCAAATTTTTATCAACTCATGAGGGCCATTTAGGCCATCAAAATTGGCCTATAAAATTGTTGCCCTATTTCTGGTCACCAGAGATTGGGTATGTGCAATCTCGTCGACCATGGTAGAGGCAGAGTTGAGGGTCGAAAGAGGTGGCACTGGAAAGTTGAGGTCCTCAAGTGGTACCATGATGGTTGTCAGAGGTGGTCAGATGGAAGATTTATGCTCTCTAGTAGTGAGGTCGCCATAATTAGGAGCCATTTGAGGTCATAAAATCTTATGGGGGAACAACCCCAATTTATATGGTTATGATCTAGACTTCCCCGAATTTATCCATATCCTTCTTTCATTAATCCAAAGCATGTGGTGTTGGCAATGAATTAATTTCCCCAAGCGGTGGAGTCGGGCTGTGTATCGTGCATTGTCAGGTTGAAACATAGGATTCGAGTCTAATTGTTGGGTGAGGAAGATGACATGCACGCGCATGGCTGTGTGTGTGCCCGATGTTACATGCTGATCGATCTGCACAATAGCGAACTTGTTTCTAACAAATTTCTCAGTCGGCTTGGCGATTTATGGCTAGGTTCACCCCTTTTCTAGACGGTTTTTGGGAAAATAAAATATCTAAAAATTTTACAATCAATTTCATATTGAATGGACCCAAGAACCACTACATTTAAATTTGTTTTAAATTCTTAAAAATCTTAGGGGTTTTGTGATTCCCCTCAACCCGAACCAATTCAAACTGGTTATCTCCCATTTTTCTCCCAATACTTCACTTTTTATTTTGAGACACTCCTAATGGTTTCTCATGACCCTTTCTCACCCCTCATAGCCTCTCCATCGATTCCATCTCTCATTTCGGGATGATTTCACATCCTGGTTTAACTTTACTTACCCGGATCGATCCCACTTTCCAGTTTAATTCAGCCTGGTTATCGAATTGGGATTTTCTTGTCTTACACGATAACATGTACAATTGATAGCATGAACCTTGCTAATAGCATGAAAATGATGATAACATGAACCCTGCTGATAGTATGAAATCGTTGATAGCATGAACCATTGTATTAACATGAAACTGTTGTAGCATGAACTCTACTTAAATTACACTTCTCATAGCATGAACCCAACTTATGTTATGAAATCCAGTTGAGATATACTATTGGTAGTATGAACCCATTTGAAAACTTATTTTCAAATGTTAGGATTTAGATCCACTCCTCGGTGCAAGAAATGGGCCAAGCCCATGGTCGATGGAAGTGAGCTAGATCCACATTTATTGAGAAATGGTGTGATGCTCATCCTTTTAAAAATAAGTAGGCCTAATGGCAGGTTTTGAAAATACTCGTTATGTGGGACCAAGGCCAATGGAAATGGGCATTGCCCGGTAAATAATACTAGTGACATGATATAGCTAGACCATGTTAAAATATTTGATAATTGGTTTGTGTGAAATGGGCCATGCCTGTTAATTTCTATCGAGCAAGAAGCGGGTCTCGCCCCCAAGAGGTGATAAAAAATGATGATGGATTAATGTTTAAATATACTTTCATTTTATTGTTAAGCAAGATCATTAAACACTCGATATGGGGTAGTGGTGATTCCAAGGGCTATTGGACAACAAAGTTGGAATTAGTGAAGTACATGTTGGTCTAATATGTCATGGGCTCCAGGAGTCATGTTTGCACTAGACCTTGGTGAAGGGGAAAATGTATCATCCCTCAATAGTGGATAAACTAGATGTTGTTTGTGGGCTAAGCAGTGATGCCTGTGAAGACAATTTGGCATGGATACCCTGGTCCATGTAGATAAGTGGCTAGTAGAGGCACTCCAAACCACAAGTGGGATATAAGGGAGTTTTGTTATGCGACTGTGTAATCTTTCCATGATGAAACAAATATGTTGTGTTTGAACCATGTATGTCAAATATGAGATGCCAAACCTAATCCTTTCCAGAGCTAAACTCAGTTAATCACCTTCTAAAAAGGAACATCCCTTATAAATATTTTAGAGTACTCCTAAGTCGTAACCATGATGTTTTCTTACTAGAAAAACCCTACTCACTGAGTTATGAACTCACTCCCTTCCTTAAACCCTTTTAGGTAATAGATCTACTGAAGAGGAGTTTAGAAGCCAACCTAAAGCATAGTATGCTTCATTCCTATAGCAAATTTATGTTGAACATGAAAAATATGTTCTTGTATGTTTTTCTATAAATGTTTTGATGAAGTTTATTTTTATATTCTAAGCATCACCCATGTCAAGACTACAATAGTGAAGGTACCAGGCTATTTATGGATGACCATGTTGTAGCCCCTTATTCTAGGAAGAGTTGGGAGAAAGGAAACTCAAAAAGTTCGAGCTGATAGAAGATGCCACTAAGAAAATTAAGATAATAAAGAGTCGACTTATGGCAGCTCAGGACATAAATTATGCCTTATTACGATAAGGTCCCTAAAGTTTATAAATTTTGACTTTAGGCCCCTAGTGCTCAACATATTTTTAATTAAGTCCCTAGGACTTCAAAATTTTCCTCATGGGTCCTTAAATTTTCTAAAATTACCAATTGGTCCTCAATTTTCCTAAAATTGCCAATTAGTTCTTAAATTCCCAAAAATTACAATTTGGTCCTTGAACTTTCAAAATTTGTTAATCCGTCCCCCATTTCATCCAATTGATCCATTAGGCCCCAATTGGAAGTTAATTTCATGAAAATGCCTCAATTTTCCTTAAATTCCTGTTCGGACCCCAATTTTCCAAAAATCCCCAAATTGTCCAATTTTCTTAAAATTGAAATTTAGTCCCCGAATCTTAATTTCATTCAATTGACCCCTAAAACTTGGTTAATTGCCCTCATTCTTGATTTGAATCATCTTCTCTATATTTTTTTCTCGTCATTTTAAGCTTTTAACCGCTCGATTTGGCTCAAAAAATGAGCTCAAGCGGAGCTTTGTCAAAAAATTCAGTCTAGAGAGAGAAAGCTTCGATATATTACCAGTGAGGGTCCAGCAACTGGAGCTCTTGCTCTGAATTTCTCACCTCCTCGGGATCCTCTCTGCATCAAACCGCACCTCAATTGATGGGTTGAGCAATGTGAATTTCTTAGTTTTAGTTCTTACAGAAATGCATCATGAATAGTATTTTGAGGCAAAGAAGCGGCGGAGGGGCTTACCATATTAGCTCGGTGGATGGTCAAGGCACAGGTCTTGGTTTGGTCGGAATTGGCATGGGGACAGATCGAGTTGAGCTCGAGCAGTTCAGGCAATTGACAGCCGAGGAACGGTATTATAGTTTAAGCTTCCTCGATCTACGGTGGCCCTCAGGCTGAAAGGTGGTTGCAGCCGTGTAGAGGACTTCCTCTCGATTCTAATGGTACCGAATGCAGCTTCATAAGTGGAGAAAAGGCCCAATGGTGACCTGACTGGAGAGGTTTTCGAGTTACCAGAGACTCTAGCTTTTTGGATCTCTCTCTCTTCTCTATTCTCTCTGACAGCGGCAGGAGGTTGAAGACGATGACGTGGATGGCGGGCCATGTGGCACATTGTGATTGGCCAGTTTTTCTGATGTGGAGGTCCAAGTTGGCTGCCACGTCAGTCGTTGACCCGTTGACCAAACACGTGGCAGCCTCCCATTGCTTCCCGTGTCTGCATGGCATTCTAATTGGTCATTCATTGATCATTGACTAGACACATGGCAACCTCCCATTGGTTGCCCATGCTTGTGTGGCTATTGACTAGGCTTCGTTTACCATTGACCGGTCTAGTCTGTTGATCGGTCTAGATCGTTAACCGGTTTGGACCATTGACTAGTCTAGTTTGTTGACCGGCTAGACCGTTGACATGTCCGGTCCGACTAGGTTTGATGACCCGAATTTGAAAATCGCCTTGTTTAGACCCGATTCGACCAGTTTTATGAAATTTAAAATTTTCTAAATTCATTTTCTATCTAATGGTGGCCTCAATTTTCCAAATTGACCTTTTTAAGTCATCTAGAAAAATGAATTAGTGAATCGGTTCACTATGGTTCCATCTAGTTCAATTCGGTTCACCCCGAATCAGTCTGGTTCTCCCATCCAATTCACTTCATGGTTCTTCCCCGTGATTTTTGTGAATTTTTGTTCATTTGAGATTTTCCAATTTCCTATTTTAACCCTTCTATATTATTTTTTGTTCCTTTTTGGATTGATTTTCTCATAACTGCCGGTTCTTTCCCTGATTTACTTGGTCTGGAGGACGGGTTTCACAGAATCTCCCCCCCTAATTTGAAAATTTTTTGAGGTACTTGAATTTTGGGTCAAAGGTGGGGGACCAAATTGTGAAAATTAGAAAGTTTAGGGACATAATTGGGAATAAGCTTTTGTGGGGGTCTTCCAAATAATATAAATAAGGTGGTAGGGTGGATTAGGATGTTTCGTGAGGCTTGGGGACCGATTTTGCTTATTGGGAAAGTTTAAACACATTTTTGTAATAAAGAAAAAGTTTGGGGTAAAAGTTCAAATAAGAACTTTTGTTTGGCCCAAGTAGACTTTTGGGAAGTTCAAGGACCTAAACAAAATAAAAAGATGTTTAGGGACATATGTGGGAAATTTCGGGGTCAAAGGGATCCCTGAATCTAAGTCCTCAAAGTTGAGGGACAAAATTGTAATTTTGCAAAAACTTAGGGCCTTATTGTTAATAAAAGAGAAACATGGCGTGGAACCATTTCAAATGTCTATTGGGACCAAAATATGACCCATAGAACTTTAGGGACCTAATTGGAAATACTTAACAAAAGTCTTAGGTTTGGAAATATGTATAGGGGATCAATAGAAACATTAACCCTAGGTTCACTATATCTCGTAGAGAATGTAAGGATCATTAAACCAGAATCATTAAACCAGAATCAAAGTAAATTTCAGGCACATCAAAGAACGAATAAGTTCAGTGAATTAAGTGAGTGGGTTTTGGTTAAATAGCATTTATTGACGGCGTGTACTATTGGAACAACCAATCTATATGTTTGATTTGTGTGTATGGTCCTTTTGCTTTAGTAATTAAGTTGCACTTTGATTACTGATATAAGAATTGTAATCGGTAATGAGCATGCCCACTAAATCAAATATTAATTGGAAAGTAAAGAAAGGAACCGGAAACAAGATTAATGCCGATTTTTGAGAAATTGAGGAAAACACATAGTTTTGGCTTAGTGAGTATGAAATTGGGGAGAGGGCCACGGAGGACCGGACTTCCGATGTGTGTATGCTATGATTGATGTGATTGTGTTCTAGCTAGGTTTATGCGGTGAGACCCGAACCCGAGGTCGTTGGGCTGATTGCTTGAAAAAGGATGCCGACTCATGTAAAGTTAAGTTCCTTATGATTGTGCATTTATCAAATGAAAATGTGAGACTCCCTAGAGTTCCGGCTTCTCGTGCTTTAGTACTGACCCTCCCCAACATAAATGGGGGAGATTACACAGTGTATAGTAATGCGTGCGGACACGAGCTAGGATGCGTACTGATGCGGCAGGGGAAGTTCAACTCCTATGCATCAAGATAATTAAAGATTCATGAAGTAAATTACCTAACTCATGACCTAGAGTTGGCAGCCATCGTATTCTCATTAAAGATATGGAGGCATTACCTCTACAAGGTAACGTGTCATATCTTCACTAATCACAAGACCTTCAAGTATCTATTGACTCAGAAGGAGCTCAATCTGAGGCAGCAACGATGGTTGGAGTTAATATAAGATTATGACCTAATCATAGAGTACCGTCCAGATAAGGCAAATGTGGTGGCTGATGCTTTAAGTCGGAAGCATAAGGTGTGTGTGGCTCACATCATGTAAATGTACCTACCTATGCTGAAACAACTAAAGCAGCTCTACATATTTGTAAACGTGAAGAAGGGAACTTTGAGTTTGGTGGCTAACATAATCGTTCAACCTACCCTGGTTGACTAAATCAGAGTCAAACAAAAAATAGACTCCAGCATGAAAAAGTACGTGGACAAGATGATGGAGACACCCCCACAAAATTCTGTTGTCAGGCAATCGAATTGTTGGCCTACAAGGGTCGGGTGGTGGTTCCCAAGGACGTTGAGCTTAAGAATGCCATTCTAGATGAGGCACATGACTCCGTATGTACAATGCACCCTAGTAGTACCAAAATGTATAGGACAATGAAAGGAGGGTACTGGTGGCCATGTATGAAAAGAGAGGTCATGGAGTACGTGGTCTAGTGTCTCTCCTGTCAATATATTAAGGTTGAGCATCAGATACCGGTAGGACTCCTCCAACCATTGCCCATTCCAGAGTGGAAATAGAAGAAGATTACAATGGACTTCATGATACGATTACCCCCCATCGGCCTGAGGACATGGCTACATATGGGTCATAGTGGACCGACTCACCAAATTCGATCACTCCTTGCCCATGAAACTGACCGACCATATAGAGAAGCTAGATAGACAATACATCTTAGAGATAGTACATCTGCACGGGGTCTCAGAATTGATAGTTTCCAATAGAGAACCAAGGTTTACCTCAAGATTCTGGTCGAGTCTAGAGAAATCCCAAGGAACGAGGTTACACATGAGCATTTCTTTCCATCTCCAGACAAATGGGCAATCCGAAAGGACAGTCCAAACTTTGCAAGGAATGCTTCAAGCATGCCTCTTGAACTTTGGAAAAAGGTGGGAAGACTACATTTATCTCATGGAGTTCATGTATAACAACCAATATCAGGTCAACATTCAGATGGCCCCATATGAAGCTCTATATGACAAAAGGTATTGAACTCCATTGTATTGGGATGAAGTGGGGGAACGCAAATTGGAGAGTATCGAACTGATCAAAGATGCAACAGATAAGATATGCATCATTCATGATCGACTCAAGCCAGTACAGGACCAGAAGAAGAGCTATGCTGACAACCGGCGCCGATTGTTAAACTACAAGGTAGGGGACCAAGTGTTTCTAAAGGTATCCCCATGGAAGGGGGGTCATCAGGTTGCAAAATTGGAGCAAACTAAACACGAGATACATCGATCACTACTTGATTACTAAAAAGATTGGACTGGTGGCATACAAGTTGTTGCTTACATTAGAACTGGATCAGATTCATTATGTCTTCCATGTGTCCATACTGAGAAAATACGAACCTGATCTGAGGCGTGCTAGACTGACCTCCTCCAAAGTTATAAGACACGCTAACCTAGCTGGTAGAATTGACGCGCCAACTGGACCATCGGGAGAAGAGTCTCTAAAATAAAATGATTCAATGGTAAAAGTCACATGGCAAAATAGTCAGATAGACGAGGTAACATGGAAACCCAAGGCGCCGATGAGGATGAGGGGAAAATATTTGAGGTTGTTCGGACCTTCCCTTGACCAAGAAGTGTAAATAAAGTTATATATATAAAGTGTGGTTTTACCCAAGAAATGAAACATCAAGTTTTGAGAACAAAACTCGTAAAAAGGAGGGGATGGTTGTAAAACCAAGGAAATATACCAACTTTATAGATAGGTTGCATCAAACCAAAAAGTGTGATTAAACTGAGAACCGATGGGTAACCGGGGAGTAGACCGATCTGAAATGAAGAAAGAGGTCTATGAGAGGCTATGAGAGATTATATAGGGTTAGGAGAAACCCTTGGGAGAATTATTGGACCAAGAATCAAGGTTTGGGAGAAGACTGGGAGAAAGCCCATTCAAACCGAATTCAAGCTAGGTGGAGTCACAAAACTCCCCAAATTTTGAAGGGGTCAAAAAAAATCCAAATTTGGTAGTTCATGGTTCCATTCAATATGAAATTGAATATAGAATTTTTAGATATTTTTATTTTTTTCAAGAACTGTCTCGGAAAAGGGTGAATCGGGCAAAAAACTACTGAAATGATTGAGAAATTTTCCGAAAACCAGTTTGCTACAGTGTAGAACCGGTCAACAAGGAAGGTAGGTGCACGTACATAGTGCATGCACAGAGTGTGGGGCGCATGCACAAATGCGCGCATGTCATCTTCCTTGCTTGACTCCCCAACTCGAATCCCCTATTTTACCCAACACCTCCTTCGTTAACCCACTAACTCCACTACTTGGGGAAATTATTTCATTGCAAGCACCATAAGCTATGAATTAATGAAATGAAGCTATGAATATATTGCCATGAAGGTCTAGATCACAACCATATAAATTGGGGATGCTACCTCACCAACAATTGATTAGAATTCTCTCTCAACCACTGACTGCTACCAAGTATGATGACCCCATCCTTCCATCGCCACCATTCTTAACCTCCAACACTTCCTTTACGGACACCGGTGAGATCGCACGGTAACCGATCTCTGAAGAATAGAAAAAGAACACATGTTTTCGGGGTCAATTCTAACGGGCTCAACAACGCTTCTGAGTTGAGGAAAATTAGGTGAGTTCCTTACACCACCAAATTTCCATAGCCATCAGACTTCCCTGAAATGATTCAAAAATGTGTATGAGTTAAATCTTAGAAATATCATATCACCAACATAGAGACCCATATGACTAAAACGTAAATTACAGGAGCTATATGCCACTAATTGGGTTTGTTCAAGTTGTTGCAGACTCTTCGGAGTGCCACCTTTCCAACCCCACTGGCCTCATGACCGATGTGCAACCTCCGGTGAGTTTCCGACGTTGACCCTATTTACTATGAGATGCGTTAACTTCCTGATCGAGCTCGGTCGGAGAAATTCTGGACGACGCCAGCCAATCCAACCATACAATGAGGTAGATGGGTGCCAGGGGGACCTCACCACCTAATTTGAGAATTTTTTGAGATACTTGAATTTTGGATCAAAGGTGGGGGACCAAATTGTGAAAATTTGAAAGTTAGGGGACCCAAGTGGGAATAATCTTTTATGGAGGTCTTCCTAATAGTCTAAATAAGGTGGTGGGGTGATTGGAAAATTTTGTAAGATTTGGGGAGTAGTTTTGTCAATTGGGAAATGTTTAAGGACCTTTTTGCAATAAAGACAAAGTTTGGTGTATAAGTGTAAATCTGAACTTTTGTATGTCTCAAGTGAACTTTTACGAAGTACAAGGACCTAAATGTAATAAAAAGAAGATTAGGAACCTATGTAGGAAATTTGGGGATCAATGGGATCCTAGCACCCATGTCCTCGAAGTTGAAGGGTAAATTTGTAATTTTGCCAAACTTATGGCCCTTTTGGAAATAAAAGAGAAATGGAGCTTGGAACCATTTCCATTGTCTATTGGGACCTATATGGGATCCAAATAACTTTTAGAACCAAATTGGAAATACTTAGAAAAAGTCTGAGGTTCAAAAATAAGTATTAGGGATTAGTATAAAGATTGACCATGGGTCTACTATACATTGTAGAGAACGCAATGAGTATCAAACCGAAATCATAGTGAATTCTAGGTGCATCATAGAACAAACAAGTTTAGTGAATTAGGTGAGTGGGTTTTGCTTAAATACCATTTGTTGACGGCGTGTCCTATTAGACCGATCAAACCATTTGTTTGATTTGTGTGTGTGGCCCTATGTGCTTTAGAAATTAAGTTGCACTTTGATAACTGTTATAAGAAGTGTAACCGGTAATGAGCATGCCCACTAAAACAAAGATCACTTGAAAATAAAGAAAGAAATTGGTCATGAGAATCGGAAGCTAGATATATGCAAGTTTTTGAGAAATCGAGAAAAAAACATAGTTTTGGCTTAGTGTTAGGTATGAAATTGATGAGAGGGTCGTGAAGGGCTAGACTCTTGATGTGTGTATGCTATGCTTGTTGTGATTGTGTTCGGGTCGAGTTTATGCGGTGAAACCCGAGCCTGGTGTCATTAGGCCAATTGCTTGAAAAGGGATGTCGGCTCACGTAGAGTCGAACTCCCAGTGATTGTGCATTCATCAAATGAAAATGGGAGACTTTGGAAAGTTCTAATCTCATGTGCTTTAAGCACATTTTTAGCATGAAAGATTTGAAAAGTATTCGATGTGTGAAGTGATGGGGAGATAGTATGTGTTACATAAGCTCCTAGTAATGTTGTGTGTGTGGCACTGTTACAAGAAATGGCCATGAGTATCATAATATAATTATGAGTCTTATTTTTAAAACTAGTATTTGGTGGTGGGATGATGGAATGGCATATAAGTGGTGGTGTCGTCCTCTAAGGGAAAATGGAAAGGAGATAGGGGGAGTCATAATGTGATTACTTCCATGTTTTTTTAGGACACCCAAAACACATATGAGTACCTTCCTAGTACATTTCTACAATAGGTAGATGGCAGGATGAGTTATAAGTGTACGGTCATAGGCCGATGAGAGGTAGTAATGCGACTATTACTCAATGCTTCAAACACTAGCTGTGAGTGCGATGAATATTCGCAACCCCTTCACTATAGTCCTTGTCTAGTGTTGTCCTACGGGAGAGTGCATTATAGGGTATTTGTATATTTATGTGGGGCTCGAGTAGCCCATATATGTGTGGGTCTCAATACTCAAGGTGTGCTAGTGACCGACATGAGCTTCGCCATAAACCTCGAGTGTTAAGGCACCAAGCTAGAAAGGTGGCACATATGAAGTGTAGAGTAATAAGAATGAGAGATGTAGCGCCTCCTACACTCCAGCTCTTGAATTGGGATAGTCGAATGGCTATCCACTCTCGATGGAATTTTGCTTGTGTGTTTAGGGCTGTGAGTGCCACTTGGTTGTTTTGTTTACTAAGTTATGGGGCTGAGACACAAGTCAAGATAACCCGAAAGTGTCATCCGAGTGAATGCCTATGATTTTACAGGACCACATCCCTTATTTGAATTACGTGAATTAGACCACAGAAAACCATGTAAAGATGAGACTGAGAATACCCAGCCGCAAGATAGAAGCAAGTCGAATGAGTAAGTAAACCACAGGACTCGTATGGTAATACGAGGTGGAGGAGTAGATCTTTATGATAGGTGGTTTATGAGAAATATATGTGTCGTAAGGCATTTAGTAACACGACATGAGCGTCCCACTCACCAAGATGTGAGCTCAGCCCCTCCCCTAATTAATTTTGCAGATAAGCCGAGGAAACTAACAACAAGTGAAAGGAAAAATTAGAACCGTAATCTTTACTACTAGGTGAGCACACCTCTAGTTACGAAGGCTTTAACTCCCTATATTATTACCATGATTTCTATTCTCATAATTTCTATCCATGTATTTCATGAACACGTGAGACTTACTACCAAAAGTTCAAAAATATTTTGACATGATAAATGTACCCGGCTGTGTAATGTTGGGGAGATTGACGAGGATTTTACAAGTACTCGGAGTGTTTTGGGTCGGGACATAATTGTGTATATATTAAATATTTAAGAATGGAAAGATGAGTAGTTAAATGATCTAATTACAAATATATCACCTATATATTTAGCCTAGAGAGGTGTAATTTGGATTTTAATGAATGTTAAGAGTTTAATGTGCGAGAACAATGGATGATTACCAACATTATTGCCCTTACAAATTAACTAAGAATGTTTTATACTTTTCTCTCGAATTTAATTTTAAATACAATCCTCTTAATTAACTTTCTTGAACGTTCACTACTCATATTCGAGTTACTTTTATTTTGTGTACTGGAAAAGTATAATATTACCTCAAACTTATGTGGCAATGTCTTAGACTATACAATTCTTTTAGTAAATATATATTTTGTATTCAAATTTACCTTTCATACTACTAAAAGAACTGTGATTTTTGGAAAAATGGCATAATTCCCTCGTACCTTCGTTAAAAAAAATACAAGACAAAAAGTCCCATAATACTAAAAAATCTGTCACATTAACGAGTGTTGATACATAAACGACTCAAAAATACTCTACATAGAGAAGAAATGGAGCTCGTTCTTTATTTCCACGTGTTTCGAGGAGTGTAGGATCCTCTTTCCAGAGCACTTCAAAAATGGGCAGATTCCCGAGTACCATGCATGACGAGGTGCATTAACGTCTTGAATCATTCCTCCAGTATACCTCAATGTGTACTTGACATTAACATTGTAATTAATGAGCTGTTGCATAGCAAAAGAATAGTTGGCCTCTTTTAGCATTTTTAGTGAGAGTACAGTCCCGAGACGGGTGGCACCATATTGGACAAAGATCAACAGGAGACGAAGGATATCAAATAATAAATATAAAAATAATAAATTAAAAATATTATAATCATACAATAATATATTTTATAACGATAATTGGTCTAATACATATATATTTATATTTTATAATTTTTAAATAAATATAAATACGAGCACTTATCACTAAATAATACATTTTAATATATTATCAAATTATTGAGTACAAACTGGTAAACAACTGATATTAAAACTTTTTAGTGTTATGTAACAACTCGAATTAATGGTTATCAATTGTACGATAAAATAATAATAATAATTAATTCACATTAAGTTATTGAAATTGCACTTAAAAATTATATACACATTATATGCTAACATATTTTAAGAATATAATATTAAATTATATAAAATAAATAAATTATATATTTATAAACTTTTAAATTTATACTATTTATAAATTATAATTTTTAAATATAAATGCTTAATATTTAATTTTACAATGGATAGTTTTCTTCCTAATTTTATTAATATACACACAAATAATATAATATGTAATATTAATATTCTTCTTCTACTATTTATATTTAAATGTAGGCTCCACTAATCACCCACCCAGCAGACAAACTTCACCATTTTGCGTTTGCTTTTGTCTTCTTTCACAGACAGACCCGTATTGCTTCTGATGTGACAAGGCAGAAAAAGAGAGTACGATGCTTTCCTTTCATCCTGCCCTTTTTATTTTGTCTACCATTTTCCATCTATATATATATATATATATAACATTCAAACTATATATCCAAAATTTTGATATTCTATATTTTTTTAAACTACTATAGTTACAGAGATTTTAAATGTATTATAACTATTATTTAACACTCATCCTCACAGTTCTCCCTCAAAATTTTACTTAATATGGAAGAATTTATAGATAAGAATACAAAGCATGTTCAAGGATATATTGTATGCTTAATTCTTGTTGTAATTCTTTTTTTTTTTTATGAAATTAGCAAAGCCCTGGAGATGTAACCCCAACAATATTGCTAATAATGCATCTAACTTACTTTAGTCACTTGAGTTAATAATATGAGTTTTAATGATAAATTATAAATATTAAGTGCTACAAATTTCGAATACAATATAGAAAATAATACAATAGTTGTAGTAATTATAACCTTTAAATTATCCAATAAGTTAAATTAGTACATTAATAAAATTTGAATTATAATAATGAGGATATAATTTCTTTAATAATATATATTATAAAATATTATTTTGTAATTATGTTGTATATAAATAATATTTTAAATTAATAATTTATAAATAGTTAAATATTTTTAATATTATAAACTAATAATACTTTTATATTTAATCTAATTTATAATTATATTTTCGACCTTGTAATCACATGTATAATGTGTATATAATTATATATTAGCCTAACCAGATGAAGAGAATAATAATCTTAATTTAAATATTTTTACTCTATATTTTTCAAGAATATCAGTATGGAATTGGATTTGGACAAAATACAAACTGAATTTTTAGTATAGAATTAATTAATACTACAAGTACATTAATTCTAATATTGTCTAAATATTTTATGTATTAATAATAGATTAATTTTATATATATTTAAATATTACAAATATTAAATAATAAAAAATTTTAAATTTATAAATATATAACAATTATCTATTTTATTAAATGTTATATTATATTATATTATCGACAATTATGTACTTTTTATATTTTTTTAAAACAATTATAATTATGTGAAGTAACCGTTTGAACTTTTAGCATCAAGAAGCGTAAAAAAAGGTATTATGTGACCATCTACTAATTAGTGTTTGATTTTGCCCATTACAATCATGGAGAATGTCTACACCCTAAAAGCACACTTCTTTGGTTATTACCCTTATTTAGGTATAATTTACTCATGATATTGAATTTTTTCCCTAGGAAAAAAAGGGTGAGAAGAAAAAGGGAAATTGTTTGAATTTCAATACCGGGCAATAAATATGGTAGATTTCTTTTAGTGTTTTAATAGACACACGGGAATAGGGTTTTCAAAAGGGTTTCCAGTATCATAAAGGCAACACAGCTCAAGAGGATATACGCCAAGAACTGATTATGAGTTCACATAACTAGTTACATTATAATAAAATGGCTAGAATAGATTTAATTATTTATAATATTCATTATAATTTTAATTAGTTAATAGTATATTATAAATTTATTTATTTAATTTTAGTATTATTTTAAGCATATATTAATAAAGTCCTTTTCTTCTAATTTAGATCTATCATGGATTACATCAAACTCTTAATATATATTATTTTTATTTATGTTATATTTTAAATTTAATATGATTGTAATATTATTTAGATGTTATAACTCATCTCTGTCTACAAAATTCACTAGGCCGACCATATATAAAATATTTTATTTGACATATGCTATTTTAAAAAAATAGAAAATTAGTTTTAGTTGGTGTATAATATTTTAATAAAATAGTAACATATTTAGCTGATAGAACCATCTCTCGTTATAATTATTTGTAGCTTCAGTAATAACTCTCTCTTATTTACACTCTATAAATTATATTATTCAAACTACTAATATAATTATTTGGGTTGATTCAAGAGTGTGAATAGATAAAATAATTATCTTTCCAACTCCAGTAATGATGATAATCGATTCAGTCTCTAGGAAATTCTAGATTATAATATCGAAAAATCTTAATTCACAAATCGGGATAAAATAAACTAAAGAATTAGGTCGAATCATGAGAAATAACGTGAACCAAGAGATATAGCTAGACGAGAAGTGAGAGGAGTAACCAATGTAGAGAATATGAGGGATGGAAGGAGTTATAGAGACCTTGAAAGAGTCTTGGAACAAGAAAATTGAGATTTGGAGAAAATCAGTTTAAACTAAGTTCAATGTGGGAGTCCTAACCCCTCGTCCAATTTTTAGTGTTTGCTAAATAAGTCTAAATTAAACTATTCTTAAGTCTATTAAATAGGAAATTGAATAAAAAAATTTTAAAAAATATTTTCTCAAGAACTTATCAAGAAAATGGTGAAATGGGTAAAAAAAATATTGAACCAGTCGAAAAATTGGTCGAAACCTTGTTCGCTACAGTGTCGAACTGGTCACTTGTGATATAGGGTGCATGCACATGTGGCCACACTCATGTATTATCTTACTCGCCCAACAACTTACATGAATTTCCCTATTTTTACCCGATAACTCATCCAAACAACTCGAATGCACTGCTTACGAAAATTAATTCATTCCCAAGACCTTATGTTATATTTAGATTGAGAGGTTTATAATGATTTGTAGTGGTAGAAGAATTACTCTTTTGGTAACATAAAACGGATGGGTTTTAAGTGGTTTCCAAGCGTGGAAAATCATTTCCAAAACCTTCATTTACATTATTATATATTTATGTTTTATTTTATTTTTATTCTTATATATATAATAAATTTATATACTAATAATATTTTATATTAAATTATATAATAAAAATATTATACATAAAATTTAACTAGATAAAAAGTATTTAATATAATTTAATTATATAAAGTAACTAATAAATTATTTAATTTAATTAAAATAATACATTTATATTTCTAATTTTTTTTATTAATAATCGTTCAACTCACTTAATCACATTCAAACGATATATTATTAAAAAATTTTAACATATCCAAATCTATCGCTTCACTTTCCCTCCAAACACCCCACCTCCAAATCACTCCAAACACCTCAATTTAAACATAACATGTAAACCACGTCCTTTAAAGTTAAGAAAGCTGGGAAAATGAGAAAATTGAGCTCGTTAACGAATCTAAACTAGTAAATAAATGGTAAAATGAGAAATTGGCGAATCCCAAGTGACTCAAAGATGCATAAAAATCATGGAAAATAACCTTCGAACAAATGGGAAGAGAAAACTAGGCCGGTTCAGGTTGAATCGGACCCGAATTGGATTGAACTAGTTTGAATCATACTTGAACCAGATTCTAAATTCATTTTTGTGGCAGCTTAAAGTGATCAAATTGGGAAATTGAATACGCCATTATATAGAAAATAAATTTAGATTAATTTAGAAAATTTTAATTTTTAGAAAACCGGTCGAATCGAGCTTGAACTGGCTAATTTTTGCCATTGAACTGGTCGGTCCGGTTCGGAATAGTGTCGTCTTCTTCCTCAGGAAAATAGCACTGTTCATCAATGCGAAAACTTTCCTTCTTCGACGAAGGAATTTCGCTATGATCAGGCCATTTTCAGGTGAGGATAAGCTCGACCAAAATGGAAAGTGGTCGGGCAGAGGGTCTCCGAGCTCCCTATATAAAGAGCCACTCTCCATTTATCCTCTACACAACTCAAATCATCATTCTTTCTCAACTGCTCCATTTTTCGATAAAGCTCAAACCCGAGCTCCGACTTGGACATTTTTCTTAGCCTCAAAAGGCAAGATCGGGTCCTAAAGTCTAAACTCCACCCTTTGGAGATAAGGAAAACCGGGAAGGAATTGGTCAACCTGAGTGAGAAAATCGAACCAATTCACAAACCCCGACCACTAGAGAACAGGCAAATTGGGAAATTTACAACTCCGAGTGACCCAAAGTGTCATAAAAACCTTGGAAAGGGACTTTAGGACAATTTGGGAAAGAAAACAAGACCGGTTCATGTGAACCGGATCCGAACGAGATTGAAGCGGTTTGGACCAGTTTGAACCATCATTGAACTGAATACTAAATTCATTTTTCTAGGTGACTTAGAAAATTCAATTTGGAGAAATGAGGCCACCATTGGATAGAGAATGAATTTAGAAAATTTTTAATTTGAAAAACTCGGTCAAATCGGTCTTGAACCGGCCAGTTTAAGCATTAAACATGGTTTAGACCGGTCCAGTCTAGTTCGGAATAGTGTCATCTTCTTCCTTCATATGATAGCACTGTTCACTCACCGGAAAATCGAACAGCGCTGAAGGAGAGGAAACATTTCTATTCAATACATTTCAGGCCATCAATGATTGTAATTAAGGTGCCAAACGGATGGTCGGAGAGTCCCTGAGCTCCCTATATAAAAAGCCCCTCTCCATTTATCCTCCACACACCTAAAAACCTCACTCTCTCTCAGCTACTCAGTTTTCTGATGAATCTCAAACCAGAGCTCCGACATAGGGGTTTTTCTAAGCTGAAGAAGGCGTGGTTGAATTCTTTAGACTCGGGGAGAAGTCAGCTACCCGATGGTAGTCTCCAATTGCTTCGAGGATTGCCGGAGAAGCATCGGCGTGATCGAATAGGGAAGCAGCTCCAGCGGACTGAAGCTGCCCTATTTCTGTCGACTTAAAATTGACTGATTCGAGCCCTCCTCAAGCTAAACCAAGCTCTCCTAACACTTCCTCATTTCTCATTCGAGTGAATTAGAGTGGAAAGGTGAGCCAATTTGGCTCCACTTTGCAAATTACGATCGGTATTAAAGAGAGAATTAGCAAAACTTTACTAACTGAATTCTCTCTCAATTCGACATGAATTGATGTGATTCTTGATTCTATAAGTAACCTCAGGACAAGAGTTATCTGCTCAGATCAAAAGCTCGGACCACTACACTCCCAACAATAAGCTTTCGAAGCTTTCTCTCTCTAAGTCCAGTTTTTTGGCGAATCTCCGTTTGAGCTCATTCCAACGTCAATTCATGCGATTCAAAGTGCAATTGAATAGTATAGATGTGTAGGAACTCAATTTTACCTTCAATTTCAATAATGAACCTCGATTGATTGGTCAATTTGATGAAATCAAATTCAACCTAGTTGAAAGGGGCAAATTGGGGGAAAATTTTGGGGGAAATTGGGGATTTCAAAAATTCGAGGGACAAAAGAGCAATTTCCCAAAATTGATGGCCAATTGGCCATGAAAAAGATGTTGGAGGATCAATTGGTCAATTTTTTGGGTCGAATTTACCATTTTTTAAAGTAGGGGCAAAATGGTAATTTTTGAAAAGTTGGGGACCAAACTGGGAAAATTTGGGAAACTTGAACCCATTTTTATGATTTTGAATAAATTGAGGTCCCAATGTGAATTTTAGAAGTTTCGATACTCAATTTGGGGAAATTTGGCATTAGGGACCTAAGGTTAAAGAAAAATAACTTTAGGAACCTAAATGCAAATAACTAAAAGTTTGAGCATTTTATTCATTCGTGATTAATGAAGACTATTAAGCCAAAGGATAATAAGCAAGGATGTTCATATTGTGTAGGAGCATGAAGTATCGGGAATATCAACAAGGCTAAGCTCACGTGGAGGTAGAAGCCGTTGTAAAGGAAAAGTACACTGCACTTATTGGGTGAGTGGAAATTTTCACATAATACCCGGTTGGGATGATGAGTACCTCAAAAATGAAAACCCGCTACTATGTGGGATTTTAACATTAGACTTGGATGGGTGATATGAGAAAAATGTGGAAAAAACTATTTACCGGTTGTAAGTAGATCATACACGATTGGTATGATAAACTTGCTGGAAGGAAGTAGAAAACCCGCTTATCGTTTGGCACACTCCAAATTATTTTATTGAAACTTTTTTTCTTCAATCACACATTCATTGAATTGTAGAAACTCACCCATCATTTTTATCCCTTTTTAGGAATAGAGAATGACTAGAGATAACATCGGGATTTACCTTGTGTCAGGTATGCTTAATCCTAAATAGAAGAAGGTTATATTATTATTGATATATGTTATTCTAAGGAACAAGGTTGAGATTACGTTTGGCTCCTCCTAAATAGAAGAAGGGGAAAAATCTTGTTGAACCAAGGGAGTGGCGGGTTGTTCATGGGGATCTGACCAAACCTGGTTGGGGCATGACATAAAGACTTTGGGGGGAGTTAGCTACCTGACAGCAACCTTATTTCGACTCGAGGACCGCCGGAGAAGCGCCAGTGGAATCAAACAATGAATCAGCTCCGATGGACCGAAGTTGCCCTATTTTGGCCGAGCTGAATTCAACCAAATTAAGAGCTCCTCTGGCCAAGCCAAGCCTCCTTGACACCCTCACAACCTCAACAGAGCTGAAAGATAAGACAATTCAGCCCTACTCCGTCGTTGTCGATCAGTGTTAGAGAAAGAAAGTGTCGAATTTCACTGAAAAAATTCACACTTATTTGGACTTTAGTTTTAGCAATTCTTGATCCTAGAATAAACCTCAAGATGAGAGCTACCTCCCTAGATCAAGAGCTTGGACCGCCGCACCTCCAACAGTAAGCTTTTGAAGCTTTCTCTTTCTACAAATAGTTTTCCGACAAAGCTCCATTTGAGCTCATTTTAGACCCAAATGCTGCGGTTCATAGCTCAATTGAATCGTATGGAAGTGTAGGAAATGATCAATACCATCAAATGGAGCAATTAACTCTGATTGAATTACCAATTTGAAAAAATCAAATTCGGTCAGTTTAAAGGGGAGAAATTGGGGGAAAATTGGGGATTTTGAAAAATTTTGGGACCTCAATGCAACTTTTCAAAATTAAAGGTCAATTGGCAATGAGAAAGATGTTGGGGGACCAGTTGGTTAATTTTTGAAATATTTGGGGCAAAATTGTTATTTTTGGAAAGTATGGGCAAAACCGTAATTTTTGAAAAATTGGGGATCAAATTGGGAAACTTGAGCCCCTTACACAATTTAAAGTACATTAAGAGCCCAAGGAGGATATTGGAAGTCCTCGAGACTTAATTTGAGGAAAATTTAACTATAGGGACCTAAAGTCAAAAGGTGTGAACTTTAGGGACCTAACTACAATAAATCAAAAAGTTGGGCCTAGTCGCCCATACATGAGAAAACGATGGCTATTAGGTCAAACACTCATTGATGATGATACCCAAATCGTGTAGGGGCACGTGTGACCAGAACGCCGACAGGAGAAAGCTTGCGAGGACTTGTAAGCCGATTGGGGACGAACGCATCATAGTCACCGGGTGAGTGGGCTTAATTATACGTCATACTCGGTTGGGATGGTGCATAATTTAGAAATAAAAAACCACTTGTAACTGGGATTATTTCACATCATACCCAGTTGGTATGATGATTTTCCTTGAGTAAAGAAGAAACTTGCCTACCGATTGTAAGCGGAGATATCATCACACCCGGTTGGTGTGATGAGTTAAAAATGAATTTTTGTTAGAAGTGTTCTCCCCTAACTGTGTGCCAATGCTTAAAACATTTGGTAGACTGTAAACCCCACACATTTGAGTTAAGGAAAACCGAGAAAAGAACCGGTCAAACCGAATAAGAAAACCAAACCGGTTTACATTTGGGAATAAGCAATATGAAAATTTACAACTTTCGGTTGATCTAAAGGATTTATTAAACATTGGAAAAGGAACTTAAGACAAACTAGAAAATAAAAACCAAATTGGTTCAGGTGAACTGGATTACATAAGAACTTCAAAGTTAAGCGTGGGAAGTATGATTTTTTTGTAACCCGAAATTTCGGTCAAACATTTTTATGCGAACGTACGGCTTATCATAAATAGCCATAAATTAATATATATTTAATTATTGAAATTAATACCAATAATTTAATACCTAAATTAAATTATTGGAATTAATAACAATAATTTATGGCAATATTAATACTAGTAATAAATCATCCCCATTTCATTCTCCTCACACCTAAACACTTCTCTCTCTCTCTACTGCTCCATTTCTCGGAAAAGTTTGAACCAAAGCTTCGACTTGAACAAAGGTCGGGCTCTTTAGAACCGGGGAGAAGATAGCTATCTGATAGCAAACTCCAATCAATATGAGAATCGTTGGAGAAGCGCCGACATGATAGAATAGTGAAGCAACTCCGGCGGACCGAAGTTGCCCTATTTCGGCCAAGCTGAAATCGGCCATTTCAAGCCCTCCTCATGCCAAACCAAGCCCTCCCAACACTTCCTCAGCCTTTCCACGGCCGAATTAGGATCGAAAGGTAAGCCAATTCGGCTTCCCTTTATAATTTTCGATCGGTGCTAGAGAGAGAGTCGACCGAATTTCAATGACGAAATTCTAATCCAATTCTGCATCAATTGATACAATACTTGATTTTAGGATGAACCTCAGGACGAGACCTATCTGCCCAGATCAAAAGCTCGGACTGTCGTGCCTTCACCGGTGAGTAATCGAAGCTTTCTCTCTCTACAGTCTATTTTCCG
Source organism: Trapa bicornis (assembly GCA_030064425.1). NCBI lineage: Eukaryota > Viridiplantae > Streptophyta > Magnoliopsida > Myrtales > Lythraceae > Trapa > Trapa bicornis. Next base: position 2,956,119 of record CM057759.1, read on the forward strand.
ACAAAGCTCCGTTTGAGCTCGTTCCGACATTAAAATCTGTGATTCAAAATTCCTTAGAATCGTATGAACATACAGGAACTCAATTTCGACTCCAATTTCATTAATTAGAAGTGTTTGATCGGTTAATTTAATGAAATCAAATTCGGTAGTGTTGAAGAGTTGAAATTGGGGGAAAATTTGGGGATTTTCGAAATTCAAAGGGGCCAAAATACAATTTTATGAAATTGAGGGTCAATTGGGCATGAAAATAATGTTGGAGGACCAATTGAGGAATTTTGGAAATTTTGGGGAAAAACTTACCATTTTTGTGAAAGAAGGGCAAAATGGTAATTTTGGAAAAATTGGGGAACCAAATTGGAAATTTGGAAAATTAAACCCCTTTTTGGTGAAATTGAATTAATTGAGGTCCCACGATAAATTTTAAAAGTTACGGGACTCAATTTGAGGAAAAACCGACATTAGGGACTTAAAGTTAAAGAGAAATAACTTTAGTGACCTAATTGCAAATAACTAAAAGTTTGGGTTTTCTCATTCATTAATGAATGAAGGTTGTTATGACGAGGAATAATGAACAAGGTTGTTCATATCGTGTAGGAACGTTAAATACCGGAAACGCCAACAAGGACAAGCTCGCGTGAATACAAATAACCAGTCTAGTGGAATTCACGACATTAACGGGTGAGTGGGTTTACTAACATCATACCCGGTTGGGGATGATAAGTGCCTCGATATAAAAAACCCACTGTCTAGTGGTATTTTAATCATCACTACTTAGAGAAAGTGATGTGAAAGTTATGCGGAAAAAATACTTACGAGTTGTAAGTAGATCATACCCGGTTGGTATGATGAGACTTCCTCGAAGGAAGTTGAAAACCCGTTCATCGGTTATGAACGGAGATGTCCTTATACCGGTCGGTATGATGGACAGTAAAAACCTATTTTTGTCGGAAGTGCTCTCCCCTGACTGTGTGCCAATGCTTAAACAATTTGGGAGACCTTCTCGACGGGAGCTCGAATAGCTCTAATAGGCCGGGGGCCTCGATTTTGGAACTTGGGGGCTAAATGCCCAATTTTGAAAATATCGTACAGTGGGTCCAAGGCTAGTTGGAACGAGCAGGAGCTCGTAAATGAACATGATATATGTGCCATAAAACTTAATAAGTGAATTGTTTGGTCATGGTACCAAGATAGGACCGACATGCTCAGTCAACTAGCGGCAGTGCAGCATGACAAGTCGACGGACTAGTCAAGACAAACAGCTGCGGGTTGAGTTGAGAGTCGGGGCCGTTGGACTAGTGGCACCACGGATTACATGGAAATATAAGAAAACATTGTTTGTGCATGCACTGTGAGTACGGGATCATCAAGACGCCCATGAGGGGTAGTGATGCGTCCTAAGGGCACTGGACGACCTGGTGGCTATAAGGGCAGTTCGTCGTTCCAGGTGTCTTTGCGAAATCTGAAGTAGCACGAAGTGCATGAGACCGGGGTGGGGACAGGATGAGGTCTCTGTCCTCATACGGACATGAAGAAGTGATTTTGGAATTGTGGGTAGGATGTCACATACATCCACTCATTCCCAGGGTAGAAGTGGTCGTACTTCTATCCGGGTGGCAGGAAAAGTTGCTCCGAAGCCACTAGCGGGTTCAGTAGTGATACTGACTTGCGAATGTGTGTAACCTTCATGATGAAGGATGTGTGTTGGGTGATGACACACTGTGGTAACTAAGAAATAATGGAAAAATCCAAATTTTTAAATGATGGGATTTTTGAAAAGAAAGGAGTCTGGCACACTCCATAAAAATGTTTTTCTTAAAAGTCAAAAGCTTTTAAAAACCCATTCACTGAGTAGTCGTACTCACCCCCTCCTTATATCCCTTTCAGGAAATCCCGGAAAGTCTCCCCTTAAAGACCGTCAACTAAGATGCCTGTAAGACAGGTATGTAAAGTTTTAAATTTCATACAGTTTTGATTATGCTATTCCAAGAAAAAGGTGCAAGTTAAAGGACGCCTTACTCTTTACGGTTTACGATAAGGGGAAAACCCTTTAATAAACCGGGAGAGTGGCGGGTTGATCATGGGGATCCGACCAAACCGGGTCGGGGTGTGACATAGACCTTCTTGATGGGAGCTAAAATAGCTCAGATAGGCCAGGTGGCTCGGTTTTTGAACTCTTGGGGCTAAATGCCTAGTTTTGGAAAAATGCATGTATTGGGCCCAAGGCTAGTGGCAATGAGCAGAAGCTTGTAAACAAAGTTGATTAAGAAATGCCATTGAAATTTCTAATAAAATTGGTTATGTGATTTTGCCATATTACCGAGTTAGGACCAACAGTGCTCGATGGACTGGCAACAGTGTGTTAGGGCTAGGTCGACGGACCGGCCTAGACAAACAACTGCAGGTCTAGTTGAGCATTGGGGCCGTTGGACTGTTGGCACTGAAGATGATGGCTATATGTGAAAAACTCTTGTTTGTGCATGCACTTCTAGTACGGGAGCATCAAGATGCCCTAGGGGGTAGTGATGGGTCCTAAGGACTACTGGACAATATGGTGGAGATAAGGGTAGTTTTTTGTGCCAATCAGTTTTGAAGCTTTGTAAGCTTCTTGCACATGAGACCGGGGTGAGGTCAGGATGAGGTATCCTTCCTCATACGGACACGAAGTGATATTTGGGTCTGAGGGTTGAACTTCTAAGACATCCACTCAGACCTAGGGTAGAAGTGGACGGGCTTCTATCTTGGTGGACGGTAAATACGCTCCAATCCACAAGTGGGTGCATTGCACGGGCTGCACCTGCGAATGTGTGTACCCTTCCTGATGAAGGGCGTGTGTTTGTTTGCTAAATGCCTCACGAGGCAAGGGGATGGACTAAAAAAAGCTAAACACACCGAATATGAAAATGGAAAAAGGTTTTGAAAACTGAAATTGAGGAAAATCTTTTTTTAAGGAAATTATAACCTTGGATGGTTTGGATAAGTTGAAAATATTTTGAAAACTCACTCACAACACCCGCTCACTGAGTTGTTGAACTCACCCCCTCCCTTTTACCACTTTTTGGGATTAAGAAGATAGAATGAAAGAGACTATGAAGATGTACCCTCCGTCAGGTACGCTTAAAGTTTCTTTTAAACTTGCATTAGATTGATTTATGTTATTCCAGGGAACAAGGATTGAATTTTTGCCTATCTTCTCTTGAATAAAAGAAGGGGGAAACCTCTCTTAAACTAGAGCGGGGTGTTGATCACAGGATCCAACCAAACCGGGTTGGGGCATGACAACTTGAGTAGTATCAAAGCTATTTTCCCTTGAAAACAATATCAATAATATGCTTTGATGCTAACAAAAACTTAATTACCCTATAGGAAGAAGAGTCCCTAGGAAGTTCACCGTGCGAACCAAACCCACGCATGAAATCGTGAAAAAGGCTCCTACCTCCTGTAAGATAGACGTTCAAAGGTTCATTGAAGTCAAGAAGAAAGTGCCAAAAGACATGGTCGAGGACTATAGTAAGCTTGTTGGGGCATTGTTAGAGCCAAACGACATAACGTATCATCCTTCTAGGCAGGAAGAACCTATACCTCCTCCAAGGAACCCGACACCCCCTCTAGCCCCGTGACAACCAAAAAGGACCTCGACTCAGAGGGAGGCCTTGACCAACTACTTGGATGCCCATGCAACCTTTTTGAAAGTTTACCAGGCACCCCACCGGCTCAGTACAACTTTAACCCTCCCCAATGGATTAAGTGGACCTATGAGTGCAAAGCAGAGGTGCTGGGAAGGTACGAACTTGAGGTGTTCCATGAAGTCTGTCCCAACAGGGATGCCCAACAGGTGTATGGATGGACATCAACTAGTTCATCGAAGCCCTCGAACCACGAATCCCAAAACAATTCAGAGGTTAACTCCTGGCCTACAACACTGAGGAACTAGAATAAGTAGTGAGAAATTTCCTGTAATAAGCCGAGTGCAGCAAGAAACTATCTCCTTGAATGAATAAAGATAATTTTCTATTTAAAAATTAGTCTCCATGTTAATGACAAGTACCTTTGACGAATTGGAATATACCTATTAGGAACCAGGATAGTAGGTGGAAAAGGGCCACTTGAGAAGGAAGACTACATGCCACCTCTAGTTAATACTGACTAACAACCCTTAGAGAGCCAACCTAAATAGTCCCCCACAAAAACTAGGAACTCCCAAAATAAAAGGGCAAAAAGTCAAGACAAAAGACTAGGAAGGAACAAAGAGCCTACCCAGAAGGGGAGTCATTAGAAAAGACATACCCTAACAAAGAGTCAAAGGACCCAACTAAAACTTGGAAAAGAAAGAGTGTGCTCATAATGGACTAAGTGCAAGGAAAGCATACTTCTACAGGATCAAAGAATAGGATAAACCTGGGAAAAGGAAAAAGGAGAAGGCAACATCAAGAGATGTAGTAAGAGTGGGGGGATTAGTATTAGAAAGAAACCTAATGACCAACGAGGAAGATAACAAAGAATATGGCACATAAGGCATACCCACATGACTTCCCCAAAAAAAAGTAAACCTGGGAAACGACATCAAGAGGCTCTAGGATTGGTAGTAGAAGGAGCAAGGAGATGAAAATAAGCATTAAGGGAAGAAAGACAAGAAAGGGTATGCATGGCTCAAGGGAGTCATAACTGAACGATTAGACATAGTGTGGATCATATGAAAGGAACTTGACACGTAGGAATCCATCGAAGGAGGAAGGAAGGTTTGGGAAGTAGTTATGACTACACCCTAAAAAGGGGTAGTAGGATGGGCATCAGGGACAAGAGAACTCGAGAGATGACAACCTCAAATTTAACAAGAAGAATAGTAAGGATAAGATGGTTAGTGACCCATCCTTGTGAAAATCATGGAAGTAAACCTGACGAAGAGGGGAGAGGTGGATGGGACAAATGATGGCAAGAAGGATGAAGGAGATCCTTAATTAACTAAGGATCGAAGAAAAAAAATGATGACCCCCTCAAGCGATAAGAAGGATTAAAAATATGTGCCCCAATTAAGGAGGATTTGAACTCCTCCCTAAAGAAATGAACTGGTACTGGGATGCAAGTGGGAATGAGGATAGGGTACAAAAGACGCACACGTAAGATTTCAAAAGTGAGGGTAAGCAGGAGAGGACGACATCAGGGGATGTCATAAAGTTGCTCTAAGGTCGGGTACCTATAAGGGTGAAGAAAGGAAGAAGCCAATCAAAGAAGAAGTCTCAGGGAAGTATAGGCCCCAATGAAGATGCGAAGGACCAAATTAAACTGGGAAGAGAAGATAAGTTCATAAATGCATTGCAGGGTAAGGCGAAAAGATCAAGTACAAAGGAAACATACTCATGAGGACCCAAGGGGTAAGTTAAACCAAGGAACATATAAGTAGTAAAATAGTATCAAATGATGTAGTAATAAATGGGAATGTGCGGTATACACCAAATGAAGGAATAAGGGAACAAATTTCGAAGGAAGTACAGCCTTGGGAAAGAATGTACTCTAGTTAAAATGTGATTTAAGGGAGTCACAACGGACACAAGGACAAATTCTAGTCCACGCCCATGGAGATTAAGATTGATTGTCTAGGCCTAATGTAAACGACATGAAATATGACTCAACAATCGAAAATACCTTGGATAGGAAGAAAAAGGGGTGAGCTGGGAAAATTAAGGTCGGTGAAGGATTAAAGGTGGGAAAAAGGTCGTATTCAGAAGGGTGTAAGAATGTGAAGGAAAAAAACCTTCAATGAATGGTAAGAAGATCAAGGGTATAGCCCTAAGATGGAAGCCTCTACTTTGAAGTACCTAGTAGAGAATGAAAACCATAAAAGGGAGACCTCCCCAAACAAGGAAATCAACAAGTAGACCGAAAAGGGTAAACCCGGGATAAGGAATGGTGAAATAGTCATGAGCAAATATGAATGGATGGAAGAAAGGAAAGTTCTTAAGAAAATGACGTCATTGGAAATGAGGAAGGACATAAGAGAGAACGAATTTCAATGTGATAGTAAGTCATTGGGAAACCCGATGATTGGAACCGAGGGAAAAACAAATAAGGAAGTTGGTAAGGAATGAGTAGATAAGGAAAAATTGACACGATCCCGATGTCAAAATTTTAAAGGACAAATGGACAACACCGCAAGTCATTGAGGAACACTACCGAGTAATAAGAAGGAACGAAGCCACACGACTCCTAAATGGTTGGAAATGCATGAACCGTTATCAAGGACACATATTCTAGAACTATAATGGATAAAAATATTTTAGAACATGTCATGCTATAAATGACATATAGTTCCAACAGTCCCAAGAAAAGGTGACTCAAGTAAGATAAATTCCGTTAGTCAAACCTAAGAACTAGAAACGGAGTCGTAGAAAAATAAAGATGGAGGAAGGACCAAAATAAGATAAGGAGAAAATTAAATCAAAACCTACATGGTTAAGGAAGAAATGTCTAAAAGGATGCTAAGCTAAGAGCATCAATAACCAGGGGAATGATTGGAAACAGGGACGATCAGATATATTTGGAACACTCAACCGAGTGATTTAGATAAGAACCCTAAGAGGAAAAATCTTACCATAAGTAGAGTAAGAAGTGGACCTAAGGATGTACCTTGGGATTGGTGGATATGACATAACTGATCGTGATACACTCCATGGAATGAGTGAAAAGTGGAAAGGAAGAAAGATTTCTTAAGTGTGTGGCTAAAGGACTAAATGAAGGAAACAACTAAAGTGATAGCATGCCGAACAAACCCCAAGAGGGCATCAAGGGAAGTTACTCCCGATGCAAAATATTGCTGACTTAGTTTTGGTGAAAAAAATCCATAAACAGAGGGGAGAGTTGTAAACCCCATCGTTTAAAGATAAGAAAACCAGGAAATGAACCGATCAATTCAAAAGAGAAAACCAAGCTAGTTAACGAACCCAAACCGATAAAAAAAAGGGTAAAATGGGAAATTGAAAAATCACAAGTGACTTCCCTTGATGCCCGGGAGTAACTAGACCTTGGAACAAATGGGAAGAGAAAACTAGACCAGTTCAGGGTGAACCGGACCTGAACTGGATTGAACCGGTTTGAAACATACATGAAGCACATCCTAAATTCATTTTTCATGGTGGCTTAAAGTGGTCAAATTGGGAAATTGAAGCCACCGTTAGATAGAAAATGAATTTAGATTAATTTATAAATTTTTAATTTTGAGAAAACTGGTCGAATCATGCTTGAACCTACAAATTTTGCCATTGAACCCGGTTAGACCGGATCAGTTCAGTTTGGAATAGTGTCGTCTTCTTCCTCAGGATGACAACACTGTTCATCAATGCAGAAACTTTCCTTCTTCATTGAAGGAATATTCACTTTGATGATGGCATTTCGGGCGAGAATAAGCTCGACCAAAATGGAAAGTGGTCGGGTAGAGGGTCCTCGAGCTCCCTATATAAAGAGCTCATCTCCATTAATCCTCCACACACCTCGAATCGCCATTCTCTCTCAACTGCTCCATTTTCTGGTGAAACTCAAACCAAAGCTCTAACTTGGGCATTTTTCTCAGTTTTCCAGCGAAGGTCCATTTGAGAACATTGTAGACCCAAATTGTTACTCCCCGACCCGGTTTGGTCAGAGTCCTGTTGTAAAACCTGTCCAATTGGACCAAAGGAAATTGGAAAAAGAACTGATATAGGTTTATTCATAAAGAATTGATCCATTTAATGAACAAAAAATAACTAATGTTGGAAATTGGGAAATCCCGAGTGACCAAAATTTTACAAAAACTTCAAGGAGGAACCGGGAAGTGGAATTGAAGAGAAAACTAAACCGGTTCAGGGTGAACCTGACCCGAACTAGACCAAACTAGCATGAACCATAGTGAACAAGTTCACAAATTCATTTTTCTAGGTGGCTTGAAAATGCAAATTGGAAAATTGAGACAACTAATAGATAGAAACTAAATTTAGATAAATTTTGAAAATTTTAAATTTGAGAAAACCTTGTCCGAACCGGCCAATTTTTGAAATTCGGACTACAAACCTAGTCGGACCAGACCGATCAACAGTCCGATCAGATTGGTCAATGATCAACGGTCAATGGCCAACTGGCGCCACATTAGTTGCCACATAGACACGGTCAGCCAATGGGAGGCTGCCATGTGTTCGGTCAACGAACAGCTGGCGCACCATTAGCATGCCACGCAGACACGAGCAACCAATGAGAGGCTGCTACGTGTCAGGTCAACTGGTCAACGTCTCACGCGACGGCCGAGCTGGCATTCCACATTAGAAAAACTGACCAATCATAGCACACCACTTGGCAGGAATGCCACATCATCATCTTCAACCTTCAGACGCTGACAGAGAAGAGAGAGAGAGGGAGTCACTAGAAAAGATGGAGTCTCCAACGACTAGAAAAATACTCTGGTCAAGTCTTTGGCGGCCGAGTCGGAGGCCGAGTCTTACGTCGACTGATACCTTGAGTAGTTGCTAACCTCCCTATATAAAGAGCACCCCCTCATTCATTCTCAACATCCCATAATCGAGCGAAGAAGAAGAAGAGTGTGCTTTTCGGCGAGCTTCAAATCAAAGCTCTAACAACAAGCGAAACCTCTACCAAAGGAGCTCCAAATGGTGGCATTGGAACCGGGGAAGAATTCTCTAGCTCCAGACCTTCTTAAAACAATTAGGGAATTCTCAGGGAGGTGCAAGAGAGAACGCACAGTAAAGCTACTTCGGAGCTCGAAGTAGTGAGTTCCTGCCCGACACCACCTCGCCCCATCTGACCCTTCCACCATTCACCTTGCCGACCACTGACCGCCTAAGACCATCCACAACACCCCTATAGGCCCCGGTAAGCTCAATTTCACCTCCCCTCATTGGAATTTCCAAATTTCAGAGCTGCACTGACTAGAACTTCTCTCTTCAAATTCCAGCAGGGTAGCAGCAAATTGTAGCAAAACTTGATCCTGTTAGGTTCCCCTTGACTAGCTCTAGCTGCCCCCACCTCAAGCTCTAGCCACCGCCTCTCCATCGATAGGAAATGTAACTTTTCTTTCTCTATTGTAACATTTCTGGTGAAGCTCCGACAAAGCACAAAACTTAAACAAATTTAGAAATTCAAAGTGCAAGACAATCGAGGGGAGCTATATGTGGCGATTAGAAGCAAGAATTGAAGAAAACAGGGACTTACAGGCCGCCTATTGGACGAGGTAAGATCCAAAGTGTCATATGCTCAAATTGGGGAAGAAGGTGAAGGGTGATTTGGGGATTTTGGGGGACTTTTGTGTAATTTTTAAAAATTGGAGGGCTGAACGACAATTTCATGAAATTGAGGGTGTTTTCATGAAATTCACCCCAATTGAGGGTCAATTGGGCAAATTGGAAATTTTGAAAAGGTGGGGGACCAAACTACAATTTTTAGAGGACTAAAAGGTAAAATTGGTAAATTAAGATCAAATTAGTGAAATTAAAGGAGTTATTGTCCCAAAAAGAATAATTGGGAACCTAGGGGACCCAACTGAGATTATCGAGAAATTAGGGACCTAGGTGCAATTTAAGCAAAGTACGGGAACTTAGGTGCAAATATGAGAAAGTACGGGACCCATTTGTCACCACATCCTAATCCCAACACTCGCACCGTACAATACCAGATTACTCGAGCGCCAGCCCTAGAAGCACACCAAGGAGAGAAAATTCCACCAGCACGACACCGCCAAAATCATCGAGTGAATGGGAACCGCTATAACATCAATTCTGGTTGGAATGACTGGATGATTCTGCTTAAAATATTTGGGAGCTAATTGTGTGCTTAGGCTCGAGGTGCCAGTGGGCCCAAGGCTAGTGGATATGGGCATGGACCCGTCAAAAACAGGCATGTGATAAATGAGGCTAAAAGACCTGAATAATGGGAACTTGCGTGATACCCATCGAGCCAAGCTGAGTTGTCGATCTTGTTAGGCCGAACCACTGCTTTTCCAAAGCTAGGTCATTGAACCTATTTGGCCAGTACGTGTGGTCGGGCCGAAGCCAAGTTGACAGACCTTATGCGAGAGGGCCAAGGATAATTGCTATAATTTAAAAAGCTTGTTGATTGGGCATGCACCATGATGTTCAGGCCATTAGGACACCTGGCATGAGGTAATGATGGGACCCAAGGACTACTGGATAACCTAGGGAGCATAAGGGCAGTATCATCGTTCAGTAGGTCATGAGGCCGAGGAGCTTCCTACGCACAGAGATTGAGGCAGTAGGGAGAATGAAGTCTCGTCTCATTAAGCGGTCATGGTGGAGAAACTTGAGTTTGGGGTTAGACTACTGATGTCCACACAAACTTTAGGAAGAGATAGTATCCCTCTATTAGGGTGGACAATAAAGGCACTCTGGTCTACAAGTGGCGCGATTGAGGACCGTTCTGCAAATGTGTGATCCCTCCTATGATAGGAGGGCAGATGTTGATCTTGTGACTGTGTGAAATAATGGAAATCAATTAAATTTAAGAAAGATAAGACGAATTCAAGTAAATCGTTAGAGTAGTTCCCCTCAGTGAGTATTCTACTCACCCTTCCTTCAACCCCTTTGCAGGACATCACCCTAACAGGAAGTTTCAAACATGCTCAGGCCCTCAAGGTACGCTTCCTACCCCCAACTTAAGTAAGGGTTCAAACGTGGATACACCTTCACCTTCATTGCCTCATTCGAGTAGATATACTTGAATGATATAGGGAAGGGTGGCAGGTTGATCACGGACTCCGACCAAGCTGGGTCGGGGTGTGACAACTTGATTGGTATCAAAGCATAACTTTCCTGATTAGTTTTCCCCAACCCATCCTAACCAGGATTCCCGACAACCTTGTAAAAAATATTGACGGAAATGCCTCCGAAGAATATATTCCCTAGATCCACACTATGGAACAACGAGTGGAGGCCCTAGAAGAGTCCATCCCCTGGGACGCACCCTGAGATAGGACCCCTCCTTACTCGATGGGATGAAGTGTCTCCACCAAAGGAACCAGACCTAGCCCAGATTCAGGCAGAAACTGAAAGGAATTTCTGGGAAGCCTAAGCTAACTATGTAAGGGTTTTTCCACTGACTTTCCCTGATTCACAACAGTATGTGTACCACAGGCCCCAGCCAACACACCCACAATGCAGCTGTGCTACGCCAATATGGCATAAATATCTCTCCTCCTATGCAAGCCAGGAGGGCCCCAAGTCTATCAGTATCAGCAGAATTCGAGGAGCCTAGCATGAATTTGTGCCCCTGTTGCAGCAGAAACCATGGAGGCGTATGCCCACCCAGAAGGAGAAAACGCCTCGAGACACCTGATGCGGAGACTCGCAACTCGCGTAGGTATAATTCTAGATTAGTCAACTGGTGGGGACAGAAAGGGGTAGGAGATTCTAGAAACATCTACTGTAATAAACCTTGGTCGGGGTTTTTCCGGTCCAACAAATAAAGAAGAGTTTCTTTTCAAAAAGGAAATCCAAATCTCTTAGTCATTTTCTAGAGAACGACGAGAACTTGAGAATACCTAGAACCCTAAAGAATCCCCTTCCAACACCTACACCCCTGGGACGAGGCTCGGCTGGCCAGAGAAGTGCCTTACATGATCACCAATGACCAGCCCAGAAAACAGTGTAAGAAACTCTACAGACTAGATAACCCCAGCAACCTAGAGATGAGCCAAAGGTGACTCTGGGAAATAAGGATGAAGGACCCTAACTAGGATTGGCAGTAGGGCAAAAAGTTGAATTACCTAGAGACTCTAACCTGACACCATGAACATACCAAGAATAGACCTAACCACCCCACGAGATAGTCAAGGTAACCAAAGAATTGTAGCATAGTACCCCAGGGTGAGGGATACATGAGCAAGACCGCAATGAAACCCCTCAGAGGTTAAAGAAGGGCAAAAGGTAGAAGTCGACAAGCGGAGAAATTATAAAGTCAATGGAACAATTACGTAAGGGAGTCACATTGAGAAACCTGGAACATGGAAAGGGAAAACCGATCATAGGACAAAAAACAAAGGAGAGGTACGAACCCCAACACGTGAAGAGGAATACAAACCCCGGTAGGGAGGATCAATACCTAGAACCACTAACCCCAAGAGTGGAATGGGCAGAAGGACGAGTTGAAATAAAGCAACTTCCTAGATGAAGCCACCAAGGATCCACAGGGAAGGACCCCGGGTCCCTAAGGACGGAACCTGAGACCCCACCTCAGAGCAAGCAAGGGAAGACTCTAGAAAACCAGTCCCATGTATGCCATAGACACCACAAGGGGGAGGAGTCCCTCGGGGTGACCTTGATGAGAAAGGGATAACTTCGAAGGACTACAGCCATTGCACATCAGCCAGTGTAATGAACCATAGGCCAAGAAAGAAGAAAAGGGCTAAAAAAGGAAGGTACCCCTCGCCAGCTGGAGAACGCCAACAATTGCACCAACAAATGAACGTAGGAGGACCAGTGAGTCGACGGGGTCCGCCCAAGCCCGAAAACTCGACAGCGGGGACGGGCGGACGCAATTAGGTAAAATGGGATAGAACAAAAAAAACCAGGAAAACCCAAACTCACATAAAGAGTCAGACACTTATGTTCTCGATGACATCAAAGCATGAGCGGGACATATGGAATCATAACCCAAGGAGTAAGGGAATCCAACAAGAACTTGACCTAGACAACGTAAAGGATGAGTCTAAAAGAGAATACACATTAAGGACAGGGGCGAAAGGGACATGGTCCCAACCATGAAGCAACCTGGACCTAAGGCCCATGATAGAACCACAGGATATGGGGATCGTACCACTTAGGGCAACGAGGTTCAAATCAGGAACTCGAGTACTAGGGGAGGGACACCGTAGAGTACGTGGCCAGATGCCTATCATATCAGCAAATTAAGGCCGAACATCAAAAACCCTCCAAGCTACTGCAACCTCTCCCGATCCCAAAATGGAAATGGGAGCATATCACCATGGATTTCGTGACCAGACTGTCGGCAACAAGAAGGGGTCGGGATACCATGTGGGTAATCATGGATCGATTGGCCCAATCTTCACATTTCCTACCCATACGGGTGACAAACTCGATAGGAAAGCTCATCGCCCTATATGTGGGGGAGATAGTACGACTCCATGGAGTATGGGTAAGCGTAGTGTTGAACTGAGATTCGAAGTTCACCTCCCAATTCTCACCCAGCCCCTAGGCAGCACTAAGGACCCGACTCCACTTGAACACAACTTTTCACCCCAAGATGGACAGACAGTCTAAATGCACTATCCACACTCTAGAAGACATGCTACAGGTGTGAGTTCTAACTATGAAGCAGAATTGGGAGGACCATTTGTACCTCAAGGAATTCACATATAACAAAAACTACCAGGCCAACATCCAGATGGCACCCTATAAAGTCCTCTATGTATGACCTTGCCGCACACCCTTGTTTTGGGTGAAAGTAAGGGAAAGAAAACTCGAAAGGGTAGAGTTGATAGAAGACGCGTTGGAAAAGATCCAAATTATAAGAAGCGGACTCAAGGCAGCCCATGATAGGCAGAAAAGTTATGCCAACCACCGGAGAAAGGTCCTGGAATTTGAGGTTGAGGACAGAGTATTCCTAAAGGTGTCACCTTGGAAAGGAATACTCCGGTTTCAACAAAGAGGAAGGTTGAAACACAGGTACATTGGCCCATACACCATCATTTGTAGGGTTGGACTTGTAGCCTACCAATTAGACTTGCCTCTTGACCTACAAAGGATCCACGACGTCTTACACGTGTCCATACTCCGAAAGTATGAACCCGATCCCATCCACACACTAGATGAGCTGCCACCAGAAATCGTGGATGACCTAATCTACCAAATAGAACTAATTCGGATCCTCAACCAGAACATTTGGGGCCAATTGGCCATGAGAAAAATATTGGGGGACCAATTGGTCAATTTACGAAACATATGGTGCCAAATTGCTATTTTCGGTAAGTAGTGGAAAAACCATAATTTTTGGAAAATTGGAGACCAAATTGGAAATTTAGGAAAGTTGAGACCAATACACAATTTAAAGTAAATTAAGGCTTAAGGAGGATATTGGAAGTTCTCGAGACTTAATTTGAGGAAATTTTAACACTAGGGACATAAAGTCAAAAGGTGTGAACTTTAGGGACCTAAGAACAATAAATCAAAAGTTGGGGCCTAGTCGCCCATATGTGAGAAAACGATAACTGTCATGCAAAATGTTAATTGATAAGGATTCCCAAATCATGTAGGGACACGAGAAACCAGAACGCCAACAAGGAAAAACTTGTGTGGACTTGGAAACTAATTGGGACAATACGTCACAATCATCGAGTGAGTAATTATATTTACATTATACCCGATTGGGATGGTGAGCACTTTAGAAATGAAAAACCACTTGTGAGTGGGACTTTAACATCATACTCAGTTGGGGTGATAAACGATTTAAGCTAAAAACCACTTACAGTTGTAAGGGGGATTTTCTAACTTCATGCCTAGTTGGGATGAAGAGTACCATCCTTAACTGATAAAACCTACTTACAAGTCGTAAGTAGAGGTAATCATACCCAGTTGGTATGGGGAACTTCCTTGAAAAAAGGAGAAACCCTCTTACCAGTTGTAAGTTATCATCATACCGGATTGGTGTAATGAAGTTGAAAATATAATTTTTGTTAGATGTGTTCTGCCCCTGTGTGCCAATGCTTAAAAGATTTGGGAGATCTTCTTGACGGGAGCTAGAACAGCTCAGATATGCTAGAGGCCTCGGTTTTTGAACTCATGGTGCTAAATGCCCGATTTTGGAAAACACGTACAGTGAGCCCAAGGCCAGTGGGCATGAGCAGGAGCTTGTAAACAAATTTTAGTAAAGGAAAGCCATGAAAATTAATAATGAAATTATTGTGTGATTTCGCCATGGTACCGAGTTAGAACCGACAATACTCGATGGACTGGCAGCAGTGCATCTGGGCCAAGTCGACGGACCGTCCTAGACAAACAGTTGTAGGTCGGGTTGAGGGTCGAGGCTGATGAACCATCAGCACCAAAGATAATGGCCATATGTGAAAAATTATTGTTTGAGTATGCACTTGTGGTACATGACCATCAAGACGCCCAAGTGGGTTAGTAATGGGTCATAAGGGCTACTAAACAACATAGTGGAGATAAATGCAGTTCGTTGTGCCAGCTAGTCGGGAAGCACGAAATAGCTTCCTGCGTATGAGACCAGGGTGGGGTCGGGATGAGGTCTCTATTCTCATATGGACACAGAGTGGCATTCGTGTCTAATGGTTGGATGTTGAGAACCTCCACTCAGACCTAGGGTAGAAGTGGACAGGCTTCTATCTTAGTGGACAATAAAGACACTCCGATCCATAAGTGGGTGTAGTAGACGTTATGCACTGGCAAATGTGTGTACCCTTCCTGATTAAGGGCGTGCATTTGTTTGCTAAGGGGATGGGCAAAAAAATGCTAAACACTCCTAATATGGAAATGGGAAAAAGGTTTTGAAAACCTTGGAAAGGATTTGAGAATCCTTGGAAAAATGAATGGTAAACCTTGGAAAAAGGTTTTGAAAAAAAAATTGAAATTGAGGAAAACCTTTTGAAAGAAAATGTCACCCTTGGTAGGGTAAAGGTTTTGTAAACCAAAGTTTTAGGGAAAACCCTTTTAAGGAAATGATAACCTTGACGTGGTTTGAATAAACTAAGGCTAATGTGAAAACTCACTCCCAACACCCGCTCACTAAGTTGTAAAACTCACCCCTCCCTTTTTACCCCTTTCAGCTAACTAATGGAAAACCAAACTTAAAGAACTCCCTGTAAGACAGGTATGTTAGTTTTAAGATATTTAGTTTTATATAATGCTATTGTAGGAAAGACAGGAAAAAGGACGCCTTACTCCTCACAGTTTAAAAAAGGGTTAAACTCTTGATGGACCAAAGGGAGTGGCAGGTTGCTCACGGGGATCCGACCAAACCGGGTTGGAGCATGACAACTTGAGTGGTATTAGAGCATGTTTTCTCAAATACATTATCAAGACTATATAACATAGTAACTAAGACAAAGTTTCAAAAAATTTCAGATGGTGCCCAAGAGAGTAACCAAGAAAACTAGTGATGACGTCACCAACACCACCCAACACTTTATCATTATAGGAAGACAACCCTAGAAGCTCTCCAATGCCCGAGGCATCAGTACCACCAAGGGGTATGGTGCCAGGATATGTTGGGGGTTATGACTACAAGTACGAAGAGGAGCCAAGCCTGAAGCTAGGAATGCCAACAAGGGCTTATAACCCTACATAGGGAAAACACTTACTAAGTAACCAATAGCTCCCAATCTACTTTATGACTGCTTTTTTGTAATAGGGCTAAGACCCCAATGTATTGTATTCCTTCTCCAATTATGAAAAACTCCAAAATTTATAAAACCGTGTCTCTTGAAAATGATATTGCGCCTTAGCTGTAGTAAGATTGCCCCAAAGGTAACCAAACAAAATTGCGTTACCCTAGACATCTCGGAGACCAAGGAGATTACAATCCCAAATAAAGAAATGAACTAGGAGAATTATTGGGAAAAGAAAGCATGACAAGAAAACCATCAAATTGATTAAGGAGTCTAGGAGAACTCTTGTAGTAACTACTGGGCAAGGAAATGATTTGTTATAAGGGGAGGACAATAGGAACACTACTTGAGCAAGTGCTCAATACTACTAAGGACAAGTATCAAGATAACTTGTTATAGGTGCAAGGGAAATGGGGCATGAAGTGAAGGATTGTCCCACACTGCAAGGATTTAGAACAATGCCTTCACAGCTACATTTGTCCAAAAGGATACCACCCCAAGAAACACAACTCCTGCTTAGAATTTCAACCATATCCAGGAGGAAGCTCTTCAAGATCCTAGCATAGTGATGGGTACTTCTCGACCCGCCATTGTAACAATCTCCATTTAAGAAAAGCTAAAGCCCCAAGTTGGTAATCCTATTTCGAAAGTAAAATTTTGAGTTCCTAAAACTTTTATGTTCCTCAATGATGGTGCATCGGTGTGCCTCAACTACATGAGGAAGGAAAAAGGACTGAAGGTAGGGCCTCAATAAACCATAAACAGAATAGAGGGTAGATGAAGAGAATTCTTCCTTAAGAAGAAATTTCCAGCCATCTCGGAGCAAGGAAGGAAGAGCCTCCATAGGAGAAGACAAGTCGAGCATTAGATGACAAATGGGATGTCTCGGGATGGTAAGTGCAATCTGCTTTGGAAAAAGCAGAGAAGCCAAATAGGAGTTTTGGACCAACATAGCGAAAGGAAGCAAATCGTAACAAGAAAATAGTCAAGGAGAACAAATGTTGCCCTAAGAAGGACCGGTAAGTAGTAAGGACTACACCCTAAAAAAGGGCAATAGGATGGACATTAAGGACAAGAAGACTCGAGAGGCAATTATCACAAGATAATTAGATAAGGAGAATAGTAGGGACGATGCAATTAACGAATTGACCCTCATGAAGGTCATAAATTTAAAAATCCAGCAAAGAAGGGAGAGGTGGAAAGGCCAAACATTTGGGAAATAAGGATGAAGGAAATCCTTAAAGAGATCAATGGCCAACATCAGATTAACAACCAAAAGCCATGAGAAGGTTAAGTAAGTCTCTCGCAAGATGATCAAGAGATCTTTAAATAAGGAGGATATAAGTTCTCCCTAAAAGAAATAGATGTGTACTCGGGTACAAGTGAGAATGAGGATGGGGAACAAAAGGTGTGCCCGCAAGGTTTCAAGAATAAAGGTAAGAAGGAAAGGGTGGCATCAAAGGACATTATTTAAATTTAGGTACCCTCAAGGGCGAATGAAAAAGGAATTTTAGGAGAAAAGGGTAAGAATCCTACCAAGGAAGGAAACCCTGTGAAGGGATACATGACCCAACTAAGGAGTAATGGAACCAAGTGACGAGGGACGAGGAGATGAACTGGCAAATGAAGTGCATGCTGAGGTGAAAGAACCAAGGGAAGCATACTAGGAGGACCCACGGAGTAAGTTGAACCCAAGGAACAGGTAGGTAGGAAGATAGCATCAATAGATGTTGTGACGAGTAAGAATGGGTACACTACACATAATAAGGAAATAAAGGAAAGAACGTTCGAGAAACCTTGAGGAAGTAAGCCCTCCAAATAAGAAGTTGTTTAGGGGGAACAACCACTAATATCAAGATGGGTTGTGGTCCACACTCGTATAATGGAGCCTAAAGAGTGGATGGTTGGGCATAGTGTGGAGTACACAAAATAAAACTCAGTAATCGGAAATTTCTCGAATATGGAATAAGGGATAAAACGAAGGATTGGAAGCGAGAAACTGCCTCAATATAGAAGGAGGTGTAAGGAGATGAAGAAAGAAACCTTCAAGGAATGGTAAGAAGGTTGAGCATGTAGCTCCTAAGGTGAAAGTCTCTACTTTGAGGGACATATTAGAGAATGAAACCGTAAAAAGGGAACTCCCCAAACAAAGCAATCGACACATAGACCAAAAGGGATCAACTCGTAATAATGAATCGTGAAATGGTCATGAGTGAATAAGAGTGGATTAAGGAAAGGGAAAGTCCTTGAATAAAGGACCCCACTAGAAATGAGGAAGGACATAAGAAGGGAAGAATCCCAGTGTGTCAGTAAGTTATCAAGAAACCCAATGGTTGGAACCGAGAAAACCCAATAAGTTGGGAAAGGATGAGTAGGTAAGGAAAACTGGCAAGGTTATGTAAGACATGGCATCAAGGGCAAGAAGGATGATTGGATAATAGTAAAAGTAGTCGAGGAATACTACCAGATGAAAAGAGGGATGAAACTATACGATCCCTGAAAGGTTGAAAAGTTAAGAATAACCATCAAGGAAGTATTATAGAATCCTAATGGACAAAGACAAGTTCTAGAATATGTCGTGCTATAAGGAACATGTAAGCCCAACAGTCTTGGGAGGGAAACATGACTCAAGTAAGTAGGAGTCAGTTAGTTAAGCATGACAAGGTCACACATAAAATTTGGATCAAAGTTGTAATAAATAACGAATTGTGGAAGGGAAAAAATAGGACGAAAAGGTAAAAACATCAAAACCCGTGAAAACAAGTACATAACGCTCGAAAGAACATCGAGTTAAGGGTTTTAATGATTAGGGGGATTACTAGACACAGGAATGATTGGGCATTTTGAACTCTCAATCTTGAAATCCTAGACAGGAACCCTCAAGAGGAAGAATCTTGCCCAAAGTAGAGGAAGAAGTGAACCTAAGGATATACCTTTGGACTCGTGGGTAAGACATGCATAGTTATCATAAACTCCATGGAGTGAGTAAACGATGGAAACGAAAAGAAATTCCTTAAGTGCATGATTTAAAGGGGTTAAGTGAAAAAACAACCAAAGTGTTAGCATGTCAAGCAAACCCCGAGTTGACATCAAGGGAAATTATTTCCGATGCAAAGGATACTGACTTAGTTTTGGGGACAAAACCCCTAAAACGAGGGGAGAGTTGTAAACCACGTCCCTTTATAGGTAAGAAAACTAGGAAAAGAATCGTTTAATTCAAAGAAGAAAACCAACCCAGTTCAAGAACCTTAACCAATAGAAAAAGGGTAAAATGAGAAATTGCCAAATCCCAAGTGACTCAAAGGGGTCATAAAAATCATGGAAAAAAACTTTGGGACAAATGAGAAGAGAAAACTAGACCAGTTCAGGGCGAACCGGAAATGAACCAGATTGAACCAATTTGATCCATACTTGAACCGGTTTCTAAATTCATTTCTCTTGGTGGCTTAAAATGATCAGATTGGAAAATTGAAGTAACCATTAGATAGACAATAAATTTAGATCAATTTAGAAATTTTTAATTTTGAGAAAACTGGTCGAATCGGGCCTAAACCGGTCGATTTACGCATTGAAGCCAGTCGGACCAGTCCGATTTGGTTCGGAACAGTCTCAACTTCTTCCTTTGGATGACATCAATGTTCATTAATGTAGAAAACAGATAATGTCGATGAAGGAATAACAGCTCTAATCATACTGTTTTAGGGTGAGGATAAGCTCGACCAAAATGAAAAGTTGTCAGGCAGAGGGTTCCCGAGCTCCCTATATAAAGAGCTCATCTCCATTCATCCTTCACACACCTCAAATCACCATCTCTCTCAACTGCTCCATTTTCTAGTGAAGCTCGAACCAGAGCTCCGACATAGGACTTTTTCTCAGCCTCAGATGGCAAGGTTGAGTCATATAGATGTTGGGGGAAGTCAGCTACCGGATAGCATCTTCCTTTCAACATATAGACCGTCGAAGAAGCACTGGCGAAATCAAATTGTGAAGCTGCTCTGATGGACCGAAGCTACCCTATTTTGACTTAACAAAATTCGGCCAAATTCAGCCCTCCTTCGGCCAAACCAAGCTTCCCCAACACACCTCACGGCCCTCACACGACCTCAACATGGTTTAAAGGTAAGCCAATTCAGCCCTCCTCAATCGTTGCAAGTTGAAGTTAGAGAGGGAAAGTGCTAAACTATACAGATAAAATTCTCCCTCGATTGTACATCAACTGCAGCAATTCATGATCCTAGAAAGAATCTCAGGACGAGAGCTACCTCCCCAGATCAAGAGCTCGGACCGCCGCACCTCCGACAGTAAGCTTTCGAAGCTTTCTTTCTCTATAAACAATTTTCCAGCAAATATCCATTTAAACTCAATTCAAACTCAAATGTTGCGGTTCAAAGCTCAATTGAATTATATGGAAGTGTAGGAACTGATCCATACCTTCAATGGGAGCAATCAACCATGATTGAATGGCCAATTTGAAGAAATCAAATTTAGTCAGTTGAAGGGGAGAAATTGGGGGAAATCTTATGGAAATTTGGGAATTTTAAAAAAATTGAGGGACCTCTATGCAATTTTTCCAAAATTGAAGGCCAATTGACCATGAGAAAAGTATTGCGGGACCAATTGGTCAATTTCCAAAATATTTGGGGCCAAATTGTTATTTTTGGAAAGTAGGGGCAAACCCGTAATTTTTGGAAATTTGGGAAACTTGAGCCCCTTACACAATTTAAAGTAAATTAAGGGCCCAAAGAACATATTGGAAGTCCTCGGGACTTAATTTGAGGAAATTTTAACGCTTGGGACCTAAAGTTAAAAGGTGTGAACTTTAGGGACCTAAGCGCAATAAATCAAAAGTTGGGGCCTAGTCGCCCATACGTGAGAAAATGATGGTTGTCATGTCAAACCGTAATTGATAGAGATACCCAAATCATCTAGGGACACAAGGAACCAGAACGCCAGCAAGGAAAAACTAGTGTGGACTTGGAAACCGACGGGGGGCGAAAACGTCACAATCATTGAGTGAGTGGGCATATATACATCATACTCGGTTGGGATGGTGAGCACTTTGGAAACAAAAAACCACTTGTTAGTGGGACTTCAACATAATATCTGGTTGGAGTGATGAGCGATTTAAGCTAAAAACCACTTACCATTTTTAAGTGGGATTTTCTAACTTCAAACCTGATTGGGATGAAGAGTACCATCCTTAATTGATAAAACCTACTTCCCAGTCATAAGTAGAGGTAATCATACCAGGTTGGTATGAGAAACTTCCTTGAGGAAAGGAGAAACCCGCTTACCGATTGTTAGTGGAGATATCATCACAGCTAATCGGTGTGATGAAGTTTAAAATACACTTTTTGTTAGAAGTGTTGTCCCGTGACTGTGTGTGAATGCTTAAAAGATTTGGGAGACCTTCTTTACAGGAGTGAGAATAGCTTAGATAGGGTAGAGGCCTCGGTTTTTTAACTCATGGGGCTAAATGCCCAATTTTGGAAAACACATATAGTGGGCCAAGGCAAGTGGGCACGAGTTGGAGCTCGTAAACAAACTTGAGTAAAGGAAATATATGAAATTAATAATGAAATTGTGTATGTGATTTCGCCATGGTACCAAGTAAGTACCAACAATACTTGATGGACTGGTGGTAGTGCGTCAAGGCCAGGTCGATGGACCGGCCTAGACAAACAGCTGCAAGTCAAGTTAAGGGTTGGGGCCGACAAAACATCGGGACCAAAGATATTGGCCATATGTGAAAAATGATTGTTTTTGCATGCACTTGTGGTACAGGACCATCAAGACACCCAAGACGAGTAATGATGGGTCCTAAGGACTATTGGACAACATGGTGGAGATAAGGGCAGTTTGTCGTGCCAGTCAGTCGGGAAGCTCGGAGTAGCTTCTTGCGTATAAGACCGTGGTGGGGTCGGGATGAGGTCTCTATCCTCATATGGACACAAAGTGGCATTCAGGTCTGAGGGTCAGATGTCAAGAACGTCCACTCATACCCAGGGCAGAAGTGGACGGGCTTCTATCTTGGTGGACAGTAAAGACACTCTGATCCATAAGTGGGTGCAGTGGATGGGCTACACCTGCAAATGTGTGTACCCTTCCTGATGAA
This sequence comes from Trapa bicornis, assembly GCA_030064425.1. NCBI lineage: Eukaryota > Viridiplantae > Streptophyta > Magnoliopsida > Myrtales > Lythraceae > Trapa > Trapa bicornis. The sequence goes on from CM057759.1 coordinate 2,978,585, forward strand.
GAGCGGGTGTTTGATTGTTGTTTGATTGCTAAATGCCTCCCGAGGCAAGGGGATGGGCTAAAAAAAGCTAAACAAACCTAATATGGAAAAGGGAAATAGGTTTTGAAAACCTTGGAAAGGATTTGAGAATCCCTTGAAAAATGAATGGTAAATCTTGGAAAAAGGTTTTGGAAAAGAAATTGAAATTAAGAAAACCTTTTTAAAGAAAATGTCACCCTTGGCAGGGTAAAGGTTTTGTAAACTCAAATTTGAGGAAAAACCCTTTTAAAAATGAAATGATAACTTTGGCGTGGTTTAGATAAACTAAGGCTATTATGAAAACTCACTCCTAACACCCACTCACTTAGTTGTAGAACTCACCCTCTCCCTTTTTACCCCTTTCAAGTAACCAAGGGAAAACCAAACTTAAAGACCTCCCTGTAAGATAGGTATATCAATTTTAAGATATTCAGTTTTGTATAATGTTATTCTAGGAAAGATAGGAAAGAAGGACACCTTACTCCTCGTAATTTAAAAAAGGGTGAAACCCTTGATGGACCAAAGGGAGTGGCAGATTGCTCACGGGGATCCAACCAAACCGAGTCGGGGCATGACATATCCAATGTAAGTTCAGGGGTAATTCAAGCTTGTAGGCCACATGTCCAATTCTTTGTATGATTGGATAAGGACCAATGTATCTTGGCTTTAATTTTCCCCGTTGTTGGAACCTCAAAATCCCACTCCAAAGCGATACCTTTAAGAATGCATTATCTCCTACTTTGAATTCTAATTTCTTTCGTCTATGATTTACATAGCTCTTTTGTCGGTCATGAGCCGCTTTAAGTTGATTTCTGATCAACTTAATATTCTTTATGATATCCTTAATGAGTTCTACTTTTTTAGCTTTCTTCCCCCCCCCCCCCCTCCTCACATCATCCCAAAATAGAGGTGTACGACACGGCCTATCATACAACACTTTGTATGGAGCCATTTCTATACTGGCTTGATAACAATTGTTATAAGCAAACTCCATAAGTCATAAATAATCATCCCAACTTCGATTCAGAGTTAAGACACATGCTTTAAGTATCTCATCCAATGTTTAGATGATTCTCTTTATTTATCCCTCTATTTGGGGGTGAAATGTCGTACTCATATGGAGTTTTATCCCTAAATCCTCTTGTAGGCTGGGCTAGAATCGTGACATAAATCTTGTATCTCGATCTGACACAATGCTCATTGAAATCTCATGTAAGCTCACAATTTCTCCAATATACAGTCAAGGATGGACATTATGATATTCATTATGATATTCTCCCATTTCCATTCAAGGATGGACAAAGGTTGTGGTAATCCTAAGGGCTTCTAATTTCCACTTTGATTTTTTGGCAAGATAAATGCCTTGACACATAAGTGGCTTTGTCTTTTTTCATACTCATCCACCAATATCCTAGTTTGAGGGTACGGTACATCTTTGTACTTCTAGGATGTGTAGCCTATACCAAGTCATGTTCCTCTTCCAATATTGATCTTTTAAGCCCTTCTACATTTGGCACACATACCCTTCCTTTAAAGGTTAATAGTGTGTCACCTCTTATGGAAAATTTTGATGTTACTCCATTTGCCATTTGATCCATGTAGGGCTTGAGTTCCCCATCTAACTTTTGTTGAGTATTGATTTGTTCCATCAGACTAAGCCTTATTGCAACATTGGCTAATAAGCATTGTTTCTTGGCATCTACGTTGAGTTCTATCTTTAGTTTACATGTGTTCCAACAATGGTATATAGGTGGTTCTCACATAAGCTATACTCGTGCGATATTTACGGTTGGGTGTGTCTACCACCACATGAGCTTTTCCAAGATCATAGTAAATTATTTGGTCATGATCCTTAATTAACTCCAACCATCTCCTTTGCCTTAAATTAAGCTCCTTCTAGGTCATAAAGTATTTCAAACTCTTATGATCTGTGAATATCCTATAAGTTACTCCATATTGGAAGTGTCGCCAAATCTTTAAGGTGAACACTATGGCAGTCAACTCCAAATCATGGGTAGGATATTTCACCTCGTGCCTCTTTAACTGACTCGAAGCATAGGCTAATACTCTTCCTTTTTGCATCAAAACACATCTTAGACTCTATCCAGATGCATCATTGTGCATCATATATTCTCCAATAGTTGGGTCTAATAGGGCTAGTATTGAGGTTGTCATCAATTGAAACTTTAATTTTCGAAAGGTATTCTCACATTTTTCATCCCACTTGTACTCCGCTCCCTTTCTTGGTAGACAAGTTAATGAGGTAACAACCTTTAAAAAATCCTCTACGAATTTACGGTAATATCCTACCAAACTTAGGAAGGTCTGGATTTCCATTGGGTTAGTAGAGGCTTTCTTATTGGATATTGCTTCTATTTTAGCAAGATCCACCTGAACTCTTTCCTTAGAAACAATGTGTCCTAGGAAACCCACCTCTTGTGACCAAAATTCACATTTTGAGAATTTAGCGTAGAGATTATTTTTCTTCAGGATATTCAGAGTAATCGCCAAGTGTCCTTCATGCTCCTCTTTTGTTCGTGGGTAGATGAGTATGTCATCAATGAAGACTAATATGAACTTTTCCAAAATGGGCTGAAATATCGAGTTAATTAGATCCATGAAGGTTTGTTGGGCATTCTTAATCAAAAGGGCATGACTTTGAATTCACAAGCCCATAAAGAGAATGAAATGTCATCTTTTAAATATCCACCCTTTTAACCTTAAGCTCGTAATAGTTGGATCGTAAGTCTATTTTGGAGAAGTATGCAATTCCTTTCAATTAGTCGAAAAGGTCATCAACCCTAGGTAAGGGGTATTTATTATTGATGGTTACTTGATTAATCTTCTGATAATCTATGCATAGTCTCATACTCCCATCATTCTTCTTTACAAATAATATGGGAGCACCCCATGGAGATTGAATCGGTTGAATGAAACCTTTCTCTAGTAATTCCTCTCACTGCTCATTTAATTCTTTTAACTCAGCTGCAGCAATTCGGTATGGTGCTTACGAGATGGGATGGGTTTCGGGTATCAATTTTATGGGGAACTCCACTTGACAAACTAGAGGTGGTCCGGGTAATTCTTCTGGAAAGACTTCAGGATAGTATTTTACTATCGGGATCTACTCTTGTCTCTTCATCTCATGGATTTTGTTGGTGATTATTGCTAGGAACTATTCACATCCCTTTCTTAGCATATTATGTGCTTTAAGATAGGATAGCAAATTCACTCCCTTCTTGTTTCTATCTCCATAAAACATCACTACTTTGGCCTTGGAGGAGTGAAATGTTACTGTCTTATTTTGGCAGTTTACCCTCGCATGGTGTATGGATAGCCAATCCATCCTAGAATCATTTCAACTTCTCTTAATGGTAAGGGAATTACATTTGCTTCTAAATCATTTTCCATCATCTCCACTCTATAGTCCTTGAATACCTTATCCTTAGTCAATTCCTCTCTAGGAGGTGTAAGGATATGAATGTCCAAGTCAAGTGGAGTTGGTTCCTTTGAAATTTCTCGAATCAGTGACACCTTAATAAAATATTTCTCGAATCAGTGCCCTCAGCTTTCGATGAGGGCAAATGTCCTACTACATAACTTGGCATATCCTGATTTAAAAGATAGAGGTTTATTAAATAGGAATTTGGTAACTAATTTTATTATAACTCAAAAGGAGAATATTTCCTTTGAGATTTCATCACATCTAGAAAAAAAATTTAGGTAGGGGTTGAGAAGTACTCGCTACTACACTAGGGACCCTTTGAGCTTACTCTTGTGTGAGATTGTATACTATTGTTGGGATCTTAGGTGTTATGGTGGCTCCTCGTCCTCTAACATCTTAAGCCCCACAAGCTGGAGTAGGGTTGTTTCCAGAAGGTATTGACATGTTTCCCCTTGATACCGGACAACTATTTGCATAATGTCCCAATTGTTCGCATCGAGAGCATGTTATCTCCTAGGATGTTCCTTCATGGTTCTTTCAGCATTTGGGGCAATTGGGAGCTTTCTTTTATGGTGCATTATTGCCTCCTTCTTTGTTTAGTCTGAGAGCTCATGTTCTTTCTTCCATCCTTGGCCTCTTTCCTCCCTGAATAATTCTATGGATCTTGCGGTTTTCACGAGGATGGTTATTCATATCTTCCTTCTTGTTGATGCTTTCCATTCTATGACACCTTGCTTGTACCAATCATTCACACTCATGTGACATACTAATGATGGCTACCAAATCAATGGGTCTCCCAAGTACTTCTATCCGGTCTAGTATATCCAAACCGAGATCATCCACAAATCTTTGGCATATATCTGTTGGTCCAGCCAGGTCATGTGCGAATGGTCATAACTCATTAAAATAAGTTTTGTACTTGGAGATAGTACTGGAGCCTTGATGAAATTAGAAAACTTCTTGTTTCTTTACATTTATCAGGTGGGGAGCCAACTATTCCTTTGAGGATCTTCCTTCAAATTCCTCCCATTTTGATATAGTAGTAGTGAGTTTTCTCACATTCTCTCACCATCTTTAGGCATTCCCTTTCAAGAAAAATTTCATCTTAGTCACCCTCTCCTCTAGTGGAATTCCTATTAACCCCATGAACATTTTACTGCTTGTTAACCTTCCATAATAGCTCCTGCATCTTTTTCCCCTTTGAAAGTTGTACACCCCAATTTTCGGAGTGACCTCAAGTGTCTTGGGATATCAAAAAGGGAAGTGGTTAAGATGGGGGTGTTTTGAGATTGTACCTCTTAATTTTTGAGGCGTGAATTTCCCGCGAAGTGATGGGCTTCTCCATTAGTGAGGTTAGGTTCCCCGAACACTCTAACAAACTCCTGGTACAATTTTTTGATGAATGGGGTTTAGCCCTGGTGAGGTGATTATGGTTGAAGTTCTCCTTGGGTCTTGTGTTTTCATACTTATCTCATCGTTAGGGATGAGAAACTCTGCTAGTTCTATATTGGGTCTGGTGGTAGTAGCATGAGTGCACTTGGTTCCTATTTTGAGGGCATCTAAAAATATCGAGAGAAAGTTGGTATTAATTCTAGTAAACTTCGGATTCTTCTTTTAAAGTTTTGAAATTTTATTTTGGAAAACTTGGCGCTAAGTTGTTACACCCCAACCCTGTTTAGTTGAGACCTTGTGATCAACCTATCACCTCTCTCTGTACCAAAATGGTATTACCAACCATAGTGGTTCATATAGGAGAAATGCATTGAAACATAAGTATTCTTCCAAAACAATATTCACAAAACTATCACAATTATCGCATCATAAATATTTCGTTGTACCTTGATTCAAGGGTTGAGATATTCTTTCATTTGAAGGTTTCCAAATCTTCAAATGGTGATTTATGGAAGAGGGGTGAGTTTAACAACTCCGTGAGGAGGGTTCAAGGTACAACACTTCAAGAGATAAATTGGGCATCTTTTAAATTTCACCCTTTTATTATCCATGTGAGTTTGTATTAGGCAAACAATCAAACACCCTTTTTATCATAAAAAAAGGATCAATCATTCATAGAATAGACCACATGAGTCTACAACCTCGATTTATCCCACTTGTGGCCTAAAGCGTCTTTACCGTCCACCTTGGTGAGAGGCTACAACCTCTACCACCTTTGTGCTAGTCTACAACCTCGATCACTTGCCTGTATGAACACCATTGCCCAACCCCCAAACATTATTTGAATGAAAATTTTCACTATAGAGGATGAGACCTCTCCTAATTCTCCTCAGTCTCAATGCGCATATGGACTCCTAGAGCCCCATGACATACTGGACTAGCAATAACTTACCTTGTCCCAACCTTATTGTACAGCAACCCTTAGAACCAACACTACCCCAGATTGGGCATCTCCTTGATTCTGTAAATGATTCCAATCACATACAATAATCTTCTTGAATTAAGACATTTCTTTTTGTATTGTTAGCACAATGGGCACCAACCCGACTCTAGCTCAACATCTTAAACACACATTATCCATTTGAGATAATTTTGTCAGGATCATAACTCAGAGTTTATCTAAAGGACTAGATCCATTTCCATTTGCATTAGGCCCACTGTACGAGTTTTCAAAATATGGCATTAAGCCCACTTATCTTTTCAAAATCGTGGCATTGGGCCCACTAGAATATCATAATTTCCCAAATCATAATCTATAGGACTCATGATTCATGCTTTTAGCGAAAATATTCTCCAAAAAAGTATTTTGAGCAGTGTCACACACTTAGGGAGAATATTTAGAGAAATAAGTTCATAATATTTATTTAACGTCCATCAGCTCAACTGAGCTTGATGCCGGAAATCACACTCACCCAATATCCCTTACTTGTTCATCTCAAATGGATTTCTAATGTCTCTAAACGATCTCGCGGTCGTATGTAAAAAGCTTTCTTTACAAGCTTATATTATAAAAAATAATGAATATAACAAATATTTGAAATTTTCACTTAACTATATGTTTTCTTTTATGTACATAGAAGTCCATAAATTTATTTTATTGGCAAATAATTTTTAATTATTTACCAAAAAGTCCTAAATTTACTTTATTTACATTTTTATCCTCATATTATTTATTTAAAATAAAATATTTTAAATCATCCAAAATTACAAATAAATCCTTATATTTATTTTTAATTGAAATTAAATTCATAAGAATTATTTTTAATAATAATTAAGTCCCTAAACTCATATTATTTACAAATTGACCCTCAATTTGTAATAATTCCACAAAAATCCCCAAATTTCCAAAAATTCCCAATTCGTCCAACTTCTTCAAAAATTGCATTTTTGCCCCGAATCCTTAATTTTTTAAATTAACAAATTAAACTTCGTTAATTACCTCCTAACATGCTGTAAATCATCTCTTATACCTCTCCATGATAATTCCAAACTTTGAATCGTTCAACTTTGCCTAGAATTAAGCTCAAGTGAAGATATGCCGAAAAACTTTTCTATAGAGAGAAGTTTTCATTTCTTATCGACGAGGGCACGTGTCACGCCCCGACCCGATTTGGTCGGATCCCCGTGATCAACCCACCACTCTCCAGGTTTATTAAAGGGTTTCCCCTTATTGTAAACCATAAAGAGTAAGGCATCCTTTAACCTACACCTTTTTTCTGGAATAGCATAATCAAAACTGCATGAAATTTAAAACTTTACATACCTGTCTTACAGGCATCTTAGTTGATGGTCTTTAAGGGGAGGCTTTCCGGTATTTCCTAAAAGGGATATAAGGGAGGGGGTGAGTACGACTACTCAGTGAATGGGTTTTTAAAAGCTTTTAACTTTTAAGAAAAATATTTATATAGAGTGTGCCAGACTCCTTTGTTTTCAAAAATCCCTTCATTTAAAAATTCAGGTTTTTCCACCATTTCTTATTTACCACGGTGTGTCATCACCCAACACACATCCTGCATCATGAAGATTACACACATTCACAAGTCAATATCACTACTAAACCCGCTAGTGGCTTCGGAGCGACTTTTCCTACCACTCGGATAGAAGTACGACCACTTCTACCCTAGGAATGAGTGGATGTACGTGACATCTGACCCACAATCCCAAAATCACTTCTTCATGTTCGTATGAGGACAGAGACCTCATCCTGTCCCCACCCCGGTCTCATGCGCTTAGTGCTACTCCAGATTTCGCACAGACACCTGGAACGGCGATCTGCCCTTATACTCACCGGGTCGTCCAGGGCCCTTAGGACACATCACTACCCCTCATGGGCGTCTTGATGATCTCGTACTCATAGTGCATGCACAAACAATATTTTCTTATCAAATTATGTAATCTGTGGTGCCATTGGTCCAACAGCCCCAACTCTCAACTCAACCCGCAGTTGTTTGTCTTGACTGGTCCGTCAACCTGTCATGTCGCACTGCCACTAGTTTACTGAGCATGTTGGTCCTATCTTGGTACCATGTCCAAACAATTCATTTATTATGTTTTATGGCACATATATCATGTTCATTTACGAGCCCCTGCTCGTGCCAACTGGCCTTGGGCCCACTGTACGAGATTTTCAAAATCGGGCATTTAGCCCCCAAGTTCCAAAACCGAGGCCCCCGGCCTATAAGAGCTATTCGAGCTCCCGTCAAGAAGGTCTCCCAAATATTTTAAGCATTGGCACACTGTCAGGGGAGAACACTTCTGACAAAATAGGTTTTCACTGTCCATTATACTGATCGGTATAAGGACATCTCCGTTCATAACCGATGAACGGGTTTTCAACTTCCATCAAGGAAGTCTCATCATACCAATTATGTATGATCTACTTACAACTGGTAAATAGTTTTTAAATTTAAAGTTGTGCTCATCATCCCAACCGGGTATGATGTTAGTAAACCCACTCACAACCGATAAGTGGTTCTTAAATTTTAAGTTGTGCTCATTATCCCAACCAGGTATGATGTTAGTAAACCCACTCACCCATTAATGCCGTAAATTCCAATAGACCGGTTCATGGTATTCACGCGAGCTTGTCCTTGCTGGCATTCCTCGTACTTCGTGTTCCTACACGATATGAACATCTTGGTTCATTATCCTTCGACCTAGTCGCCTTCATTTATTCCAAATGAATGAGAACGTCAAACTTTCATTTATTTGCAATTAGGTCCCTAAAGTTATTTCTCTTTAACTTTAAGTCCCTAATACTGATTTTTCCTCAAATTAACTCCCTAAACTTCTAAAATTTATATTAGGACCTCAATTTATTCCATTTCACTAAAAGGGGATTAATTTCTCAAATTTCCAATTTGGTCCTCCAACTTTTCCAAAATTACCATTTTGCCCTTCCTTTACAAAAATGGTAAGTTTTGCCCTAAAAATTCTAAAATTTCTCAATTGGTCCTCCAACATCATTTTCATGCCCAATTGGTCCTCAATTTCATAAAATTTTATTTTGGTCCTTCGAATTTCGAAAATCCCCAATTTTCCTCCAATTTCAACACTTCAACACTACCGAATTTGATTTCATCAAATTGACCGATCAAACTCTTCTAATTATTAAAATTGGAGTTGAAATTGAGTTCTTGCATGTTCATACAATTCTAAGAAACTTTGAATTGCAGATTTTAACGCCGGAACGAGCTCAAACGGAGCTTCAATGGAAAATGAACTATAGAGAGAGAAAGCTTCGATTACTCAACGGTGAAGGCACGGCGGTCCGAGCTTTCAATCTGGATAGATAGCTCTCATCTTGAGGTTCATTCTAGAATTAAGAATTACATCAATTGATGCGGAATTAGATTAGAATTTTGTCATTGAAATTCGGTCGACTCTCTCTCTAGCACCGATCGAAAATTGTAGAGTGGAGTCGAATTAGCTTACCTTTCAATCCTAATTCGGTCGTGGGAGGGCGGAGGAAGTGTTGGGAAGGCTTGGTTTGGCCTGAGGAGGGCTCGAAATGGCCAATTTCAACTCGGCCGAAACAGGGCAGCTTCGGTCCACCGGAGCTGCTTTACTATTCCATCATGTCGGCGCTTCTCTAGTGATTCTCGGATTGACTAGAGTTTTCTATCAGATAGCTGACTTCTCCTCAGTTCTAAAGAGCCCGACCTCTCCTTCTGAGGTTAAGAAAAATGTTCAAGTCGAAACTCTGGTTCGAGGTTCACCGGGAAATGGAGCAGTAGAGAGAGAGAAGTGTTCAGGTGTGAGGAGAATAAATGGGGATGACCTCTTTATATAGGTGTAAAATCATGTATTAAATGGGAGAGATTTATTACTAGTATTAATATTGACATAAATTATTGGTATTAATTCCAATAATTTAATTTAGGTACTAAATTATTGGTATTAATTACAATAATTAAATATATATAAATTTATGGCCATTTATGACCGAAATTTTGGGTTACAAAAAAATCATACTTACCACGTTTAACTTCAAAGTTCTTATGGGATCTCGTTCACCTGAACTAATTTAGTTTTTCTCTTTTATTTTTTCTTAAGTTTCTTTTCCAAGGTTTAATGAACCCTTTAGATCACCCGGAAGTTGTAAATTTCCACATTGCTTGTTCCCATATGATCGGGTTTGTAAACCGGTTCGGTTTTCTTACTCGGTTTGACTGGTTCTTTTCCCGATTTTCCTTAACTCGAAAGTGCAGGGTTTACAACTCTCCCCTCCTTTTAGGAGTTTTGTCCCCAAAACTTAGTTAACATCCTTGCATGAGCAATCATTTCCTTTGATGCCCCTTTGGTGTTTGCTTAAGATATAAACTTTTATCTCGTCCTTGAAATTAGTCCCTTTTACAACCTTCACTTAAGAAATTCCTTTTCGTTAATAATATTTACTCCCTCCATGGAGTTTTTCATAACTAGACATACCTTACCTCAAGGTATGTTCTTAGATTTTATCTCTCTCTTTGCTTAAAGCAACATTCTTTCCCTTGAGGTCCTGTACTCAAGATTGGGAATTCCAAGATAACTAACCATTTTTGTGTCTAGTTAACCGCTTGATCATTGAAACACTTAGCTCATCGTCCTATAGAGCATTTCATACTTATTTCCACGGATATCTTTATCACAACCTTTTCGTCCCATTTCGACTCTTCCTCCATTCATTGTCCATTATAACTTCGGTCCAAATTGTTATATTTGACCTCGTCATGCTTATTAGCCGACTCTTCCTTACTTTGAGTCATATTCTCCTTGGGTTGTTGGGATTACATGACCTTACAGCATGGTATTTTCTAGGACCCGTCTCTTTCCATTTGATTTCTAGAACATCTCCTGAAGTGTCTCTCTTAGCTTTTAGACCTTTCAGGGATCGTATAACTTCATTCCTCTTTTCTTTTGATAGTATTCCTCAACTATCATTTTTTTTACCATTATTAACTCCACTTACTCAATTGTGTTGGTTCTCCTTACCCACTCGTTCCTTTTCAACTTCCTTATTGAGTATTTCCGGTTCCAATTAATTAAATTCCCAGATGTTTTACCGACATGCTGGGTTTCGTCCTTTCTTAGATCCATCATCATTCCCAATGATATCCTCTACTCAAGGGTTTTCCTATGGCCTTAATCCCATCTGATTTGTTCGCAACCATTTCATAATTCTTTATTTTTCTGGTCCCATCGTCTGGGCAGTTGTATCACTCGTTCTTTATGCCCATCTTATTGCCCATCAAAGAGTGTAGTCTTTACTACATCTCATCCTTTCTTAGGGTTTTGTTCATTATCTTTAGTTGTCCGCCGTTACTAGTTTTCCTCTTTCTACATAGTTCTCCTATTCTCTCCAAACAAGTCACACTAGACCATTACAATACTCCCTTCCTGGGAAAACATTTCCTAAATAAGCGTTGGTTCCATTTCCTCTTAATTGGGATACACATGTCTTTCCGGGGCTTCCTTCCTTGGTAGGATTCTTTGCCTTTCCCCTGACATTCTTTTCTTACATTTGCTCTAGGGGATTTCTACCCTTAAATGACATCCCTTGATGTCATCTTCTCCTATTTACCTTTATTTCTCAAATCTTGTAGGCACATCTTTTATGCTCTATTTGCATCCTTATCCGTACCCAGTACCTATATATTTCTTTAGGGAGCGTACAAATCTTCCTTGTTTCAGGATCATTGTGGGAGAGGCTTGCCTATTCCTTTCTTGGCTTGAGTTTAGTCGTTAATTGGCCTTTGGTCCTTTTAAGGATTCCTTGCATCCTTCTTTTCCCAAGTATTTAACCTTTCTGCCTCTCTCTTCTTTGTCAGAACTTACATTATGGCTTTCTCGAGTATTTGTTCGTTAATTGCTTTGCCTCCACCATTTGTTTGGTCTAAGTTTCTTAGGGCAGCTATTTCTTGAGTCCTCCTGTCCTTAACATCCATCTCACTGACCTTTTTAGGGTGTAGTCCTTTCTACCTCCCGGACTTTCTTAGGGCGTCATTTATTCTCCTTGACCCTATTTGGCTTCGTTACTTTTTCCAAGGTGATTCATTCCAATACATCCCGTTATTTGGCTCTATTACTCTTCCAAGGCAGGTCATAATTGGCCTCCAATACATCCTTCCATCAAGAAGTTTCTAATGGTGGGTCGGTGCCTTGCACTTCACGTTATGTCCATCTGCCAATCCAATGATTCCTTCAAGGTACTTAGTTGTATGCATCCCTCCAGATTTCCCTTTCCCAGCGTATTCCTTCTCTTCTTCACTCTCATTGTGCCATTCTCTAGAGTTTCCATAGGACATTTCTCTATGTTTGCCCTTATGAGAGGGTTCTAGATATACTTTCCATGTATCCTATCCCTACTCTTGAGGTATCTTTCTCGGGTTGACCTTCTTAAGAAGAAATTTAAAATTTTCATTTACCTCATCATTTCTTGACCTCTTAGTGAACCGCTTACTTAGCCAGCTCCATGGTTTCGGTCTCTAGTTCTTCATGGCCTTTGAGGAGTTATTGCCCTGAATTTATGAGGTGTGAAACACCCCTTCTTTCCTTACAGCTATAATAGTTTATCTTGGTACTTGTCCTTAGTAGGGTTGGGCACTTCTTCAGGTAATGTCTCAATCGTTCATACTTGTAATAGGTTATTCCTTTACATGTATTGTTGTGGTCCCTTTTTTCCTTCGAGTAGGGCATTTCCAGGGTTACTATTGGTTTGGTGCTCTACCGTTCTTTGAGTCTGATTACTTTGACAGTTTTCTTACTGAATCTCCTTTGCTAAAGGGTCATGGTAAGAGTCTTCCTAGGTTTCTTAATTCTCTGATTCATTTTCCATAACCGGGATGACCTAGGTGAAGAAATAGGTCAAAGTCGGAGCTTTGGTTCAAAGATGGTCAAAATCTAGAGTAGTTTGAGTTCTCTAAGCTATGTAGTTATGGGTAGGATAAATGTAGAGAACCTCTTTATATAGGAAGCTTGGGAACTAGTTATATCTGTTCTTAAATGGTCGACCTTTAATTCACTTATTTAAGGCCTTGTTGGAGGGAGTTAAGGCTCATTGGAGTTATGGCAGCATTTCCCCTCCTCTATGGTTCAGAAGTCTGAAAGAAGAAAATGGCATTGTGCACGCGCGTGTTATCTTCTCACATGCGGTCTATCACGTGGCACAATAGGATTGGCTGGCGTTGCTAATGCAACCTCCCACTCAACGTCCGAGTTACCATTTGACCTGATAACTAAATACGTAGCAACCTTTCATTGGTCACTTGATCTAACATGGTCGCTAATCGAATCTAACCATCAATTGACCATGACATATGGCATCCTCGAATTGGTTGATTTACATTTGTTAGTTTTCCCACCTGACATACAGTGTCATTGCCATGTGTCCTCCTCTGATTGGCTATAGCCATTCGACGTGGTCTTGCCACATGTTAACTTCTGATTGGTTGACCTTTCTCGGACACCCTCATTAGTTGCTAATATGGCCTTTTTCCCATGTGTCAGCCTCTAATTGGTTAGCCCTACTGACAGGGATTTTTCTTAGCCAACCATTGAGTGAGTACATGTGTCACACTACTATTGGTCAGTCCTTGATGATGTGGATTTTCTTCGTCTGACCGTTGACCGAGTACACATATCACGCTTTGATTGATTAGCGTTTTTAGATGTTGACCTAGCGATTGATGGGGCGCGCTTTACCACTTGTCTCACACTAGTTGGTTATGCGTGTTAATAGGGTGTTGACCTGGGAGGTAGTCCATTGACCGGTTGTATCGTTGACCGGTTCGGTTGGATCGGGTTTGGTGATCTGAAATCGAAAATAAGATGTTTAGGCCCAATTCGATCGATTTTATAAAAATTAAAATTTTCTAAATGTATTTACTAAATAATGGTAAATTTAATTTTCTAATTTAAAATTTTTATATCAATTATAAAAATAAATATTTGAACAAGTTATTATTAGTTTATTCTGGTTCAACCCGAATGTATATGGTTCGCCCTAAATCAATCTCGTTCTTGCATCTAATTTGTATTATTTTTTTTTACTTGATATTTAGATCTTTATTAATCACTTAATTTTATGTTTTATTTATTTTTATTAATTTTGTTTCACGGTAAACTATATTTTTATTTAAAATATTCGGTTCTAAGAGAAAACAGGGTTTATATAGCCAATTTGTCAAAATTGGCCACTTTTTTTAAATATTATTTTATATCATTTTTTAAACCTTGAGTTTTAATTCACTTTTCTTACAAATTATAGACATTAACTAATTTTCTTATATTTTAGGGTTTAGCCATTTTTAAACAATTTCATCTTAATCCATTTTTTCAAATATTTGCTTTTAGGAATTTTCAAATGCATTCCTAAAAAGCACACAAAAAATTATTTATAATAATGTAAATTATTGTTGTCCTTCTAATCACATTTATTATTAATAAACTAACTAACATTATTTAATTTTAATTTATTCTGAAAAGTCATCTTAATATTTTTTGCACAAAATTACTTAGAATTCTAAGTTACAATAATATACACTTAATTATATTTCCCAACATTCTCTAAAATTGATTTCTAATGATAATTTTATGTTCTCACATATAATTTTACCAAAATTATATATTCACTTTTAAATCTCAATTTTTCATATTGGCTTACTAGCAAATCCTAGTCATTTATTAATTAGTAAAATTTCTTGTATTATTTTCTAATTTTTAAATATTTCATTATAAATATAATTTTTTTAATATTTATAATTTGGTGTTTAAACTTTTTCAAATTTTCGCTTATATTTTTATACTCCTTAAATTTTTTATTAAAATCCCTAAACTTTTCATTTTTTTCATTTTTATCCATAAACCTTTCCTTTATTACATTTAGGCCCACCAAGGCTTTCTTATTTCTGTTTGATCCTCAAACTCACCACAAATTACGTGTTGGGTTGTGGGGTCAAAAAAAATGAATATTAGGCAGAGGTCAAGTTTTGCCAACTAAATTAATATCAATTTATATATATATTTAATATATAAATATTATAATATTAAAATTATTTCTGCAAAAAATTTTAAAACACTTAATTTTTTCAGGGAAAATTACGTGAATAAAATTTTTAAATTTTTTGCTTAAATAATTTTTTATATTATAATATTTATACTTAAAATAAATAATAATAATAATAATTTAGTTGATACACCGGTAGTATTCATTTGTTCTCATATTTAAAATAATAATTTAGTTAATATTCGAACATATATTAAAATATTTTTTTATTCTAGAAGTGGAAGAACTCCGTCGTTCGATTCGAGCGCAGTGGCATGAGAAAATGTAATAATATGTTACTGAAATATTATTATCTATATTAAGAATAAATATTTTATATTACAATGTTCATATGGAGAGGAATTGTTACAATACTACGATGCATTGTTTAAATATTTTATATAATATTAATTAGTAAAAATTATATTATTATATTAAGAGTTTATTTTTTATTTTATTATAACTTGTAAATACCTGTCTTGAGTTATCTATCAACAAATTTGTCTTTTTATGATTTAACTATAAGAAAAATCACATCTATCATAATTTTAAATTTTTTATCTACATGGTATTTTCAATTTATAGGGTTATTATAATGATTTTTGTCCTTTTATCATATATAAGATAATAGATTTTCAATTTATAGGGCCGTAATGATTTTTGTCCTTTTATCATATATAAGATAATAGATAAAACTCCATCTAATATCATTTTTAGATACTAATTTATATATATTATGAATTTTTAGTATTAAAAATGAAGTAGAATTGACCTATTAAATTAGTATCATTATCTTTTTATTTATTTATGATATACATGATATTTTAGAAAATAATATGAGAATATATTTTTTATATTTATAAGAATATACTGTATATTTATAAGTGATTGGATTTACTTTTATTTATAATTTATAATTTGTAAATTTAACTTATCAATATATGTACTCATATACTAGTTACGGTCGTATTATTTTTTCGATTTTGTACCAGTGTAATCAATTAACTTATAAAAATTATAAGCCGGATTTTTAATATTAAATCTATTACAGGTGTGAAATTTGTGCTGTTACGGATAAATAATCAACCCATTCGAATAGTAAAATATTTATAATATTATAAATTTATAAAAATTCTATATTTTAATTATATTCTGAATTTGAAAGGGGAGCATTTCTTTTATAAATGAAATAAATGATGGGATATTTGTGAAAGAACGATCCAAGAAAGAAAAAGTCACTTATCTATCATATCTCCCGCCCTTCACCGCCACCTTCCTTTCGGTTTAGTGCCAATGTCTTATCTTTTCAGGTACTTTTCTTTGTCCCCCGCCTCTCCTATTCGACCCATTTTACTACTTGGGCATTTTCACTGCCCCTAACCCTCCTATTTTCCGTACCCAACATGACAATGGCCCTCGAAATTCCACGACAAGACAGAGGGCATTCGAGTAAATTCCCCCGTCTCCCCGGACAACCTTTCCCGTATACTTCCATGATAAGTTGGCCCTTTTGGGGCTGAGAATTCTCTCCTCTCTTGTGAACAGGCAGATGTAAAGTATTTCAAAACTTGTTTTCTCCTAACTACTTCCACCTCTGAATTCACCCTCTCTTTTTCTCTCACAAATCAGCGTTGGAGCTGGTTAATGGATATCGACTTTTTGTGGACTACTAGGGGTGGTTTCTATTTTTCAATTGCATGGCCGTAGCTCCGTCAGCCACAACTGTGCCTGAAACTCACAATTTTTCCATCTCCCTTATTACATTCCTCCTCTTCATCTTCCTCATCTCCAGCCTTCATGTCAATCATATCCGTCCAATGGCCCTTATGATGCCTGCAGCGTCATCACCTTCAATATCATTGGCCTCTCGAAGGCTCCTCTCTGAAAGTTCCATGACTAGCTTCCACCCGAAGCTGACCCAGAACCACCATCACCACCCTTCTCATTCTTCTTCTTCTACGACTCCTTCAAGTAGGAGAGAGATCGAAGCCGGAGCTCATGAGGTTCCAAGCGGTCCAAACCCCATATCGAATCGGTGAATGAATCACATGCATGGATAGCTGATAATTAATTGAAGGGATGAAGATGAAGATGATGAAGAAGAAGATGAAGATGAAGATGAAGAAGAGAGAAGCATCGCTACTTATTGGGGTAATCTGATCGCAAACACTTTGTAGAAGTTATCATCTTGTGGGGGAGTGTTTGCTTGATTAACTACAGTCTCTATATATCATATATCCTTATCATGGTCCTAATTAGTTTGTCCGCTTTTTTTCTTCTTCTTGCCCTTGATATTGTATAGCCAAAGAATTATATTATAATTATTCCCCCTCTATAATAGCACGTGAGTTGTCTGTCATTGTATGAATTTTTTTGTTTCTTGGAAAGAGAACCCATTAATATCTATCGAATTTAGAATTTAATGGTGGTGGATTATTAATAAATTATTGGTATATTTATAAATAGTACGAATATATTCTATTAATATAATTTATTACTAATATTATTCTATTTTCAATATACAATATGATATTAAAGTTAGTAAACTTGTACCAATTATTTCACTAGTCCGAGTGAGTAAAAATAATACTCAACCTACACAATTATTAACGTGAGTTTATACACGTCCTTGGGACAGTATCATGTGAGTACTTACGTTTATAATATGATATTATATTAAATAAAGTAGAAAATTAGTATATATTTATAAGTTTATAAAAGTTTAATTACTTATAATTAATAACATTTAAAAATAAATGTATCATGTGAGTAAGTAGGTTGATAATATGATTTCATATTAAATAAAATAGAGAATTAGTATATCATTACAAGTTTATAAAAGTTTAATTACTTATAATTAATGATATTTAAGAATAAATGAGTACAATCCTTATTTGTACTTAATAAATTCTCACAATGGTATTATATGGAGAGTGGTGATATTGATTCACACCTTTCTCGTCTTCAAATTGTCTACTTGGAGAAGGATCAAAATGAGGGAGCCGAGTGAAAGATAGCATTGTTCATCTACACTAACGAAATGGACTTCTAGGTAAAGTTTGATGCATCATTTCTAATGAACTGATCATGCATTTCTGATAGCTCTTTTATCTTAGATCTATAATCTTACAAGTATGATCTTGCTGCCATAGCTAGGGCAGCCGGAGGGCTTATCGAAGCCAAGTTAGTTGGAAGAAAGCACACACAGATCTCTCTATAAATAATCCAACCATGTTAAGCAAAATCAGATGTACGGTCCATCTGACAGTCTTACCATGATGAAAAATTTGAAGGGGAGCTCAATCATTGACCCGCCTTATTCCCAAATCCAAAATTCAGCCGGTTTGATGGAGGGCCGAAAATGGCATACATAGACCATGGATCTATGAGTGGGGCGTTTGGAGTCTAGTCTGGCCTAGGGTTCTTACCATTTTCTAGACCAGAAAGCTGATCAGAAGGAAGAAAGAGAGGAAGGCGACGCATCAATACGGATCACAAAGCTGATGTTTGCAGGGTCAAGTGAATAGTATCAGAACCATGGTGTCGTTTTGAAATGAACCCAATAGGTTTTTCTACCAGTAGACCAAAGTATAGGGTACTAGAAAAAAACACACAAAATTTCGATAAGATTAAACCCCTAATATCTTTTAATAGTTGAAGAGACTGGAAATTTGGTCATGAATTATTTGATTGAGCCTTTTGGAACTTTGCTTTTGTCTTGTCGAATTTGCACATATTCCCATGAAAAAAAGTAGCCCCTCCTGCGCCCTGCGCCCTATGATTCGATCATAATTTCACTATACGCGTCCAATTATTGCACGGATATCAGTGCAGTTTTTGGGCTACCAAAAATGGCATCCAACTCATTTAATATACTTTTAATTTTTAGATGAAGTATGTGCATGTCTTCATCTCAAAATATACTGATAATACTCATTTCTGCCAAATTTTAATCAAAGGCATGATATTGAGAGTTAAATAAATAAAGAAAATATTATGACTTTTCAAGGAGATCAAGATAAGAGGAAAAGATTAATACAAGAAAGTTGATCGGGATTAATGTTTTTTCATTAAGTAAAACTTGAGTTGGTAGAAAATTAAAGTTGAGAGACGTATTTGACTTTAGTGCTTATATTTGGAATATAAATTAGTAAATTCATACTTTTTAATAGTAAATAACTTGCTTTATATATTTAAAGTTAAATTTGCTCTATTTAGGTAAATGTTATAAATCCACGATAAAAAGAACAATTATATATAATTCTGACTTTAGTGCTTATATTTGGAATATAAATTAGTAGATTCATACTTTTTAATAGTAAATAATTTAAATTTGCTCAATTTAGGTAAATGTTATAAATTCACTGTAAAAAGAACAATTATATATAATTCTGGCCATTAGTTCAACCCATTAATATTATAATATAACTATTCTAATTTAAATCACAATTCTCAATTAATTTGTTATATATCTATTATTATTCATAAAACTAGGGACTAATTATCATATTATCCATTTTTTAATAAAATTTTATGTTTGTCGAGAATACGTTAATCATCCCATCTTATTCATTTTTTAATCAAATTTTATATTTGTCTAGAATACAATATTTATCTCACCTTATTCATTTTTTAATCAAATTTTATATTTATCTAGAATACAATATTTATCTCACCTTATTCATTTTTTAATCAAATTTTATATTTATCTCACCTTATTCATTTTTTAATCAAATTTTATATTTGTCTAGAATACAATATTTATCTCACCTTATTCAGACTTTTGAAATCTTGTTAACTCGTTTTGATTGTTACTTAAGTTGAACTGATTCCTAAAAATAATTTATTTTTAAGTTTAATTTAAATTGAAAAAAAGACATATGAGAGGAAAAAGGCAAGAGTGTTTAAATCCATAAAAAAAGTTAGTTGAGTGTGAAACACGAGTGTTGCGAGGTTCTCCTTTTTTTAACATTTGTAGTAATACATGGCTCAACGAAGAGGAGACGTCCCAAATGAGGAGGAACCACCACAACTCATTCCAAACTTACAAGTGCAAGCTATAATAAGTGAGATGAGACGGTCGATGAACTTTGAATTATAACCACTTCACATGCGGATGGATCAATTGGAGGAAGGAGTGATGGTTCAGGTCAACATACCCCTACTAAACAACGACCTCAAAACTTTTAATCTAGGTGTCTTGATCCACAAGATCTCAAGGAGTTCGATGAAATCCAAGGTAATCACAATATACTTGGATGCGATTCCATCGATCGATATGCTCATAGAGTATGACCACAGATTGATGACAACTTGGACAACATCAAACTGAATTTACCCTCATTTCAAGGAAAAACTGGCCTAGAAGCCTACATTGAATGGGAAAAGAGTATGAAGATGGTTTTTGAATGTTATAATTACTCTAAGATGAAAAAGGTACGACTTTCTGTAGTTGAATTTACTGATTATGCTATAATATGGTGGGATCAATTGGTGAATGATAGGAAAAGAAATCAAGAACGCCCTATGGAATCTTGGGATGAGATGAAAGCAATCATGTGTCGACGATTTTTCCCGAGCCACTACCACCACAAGTTGTTCAATAAACTTCAAAGGCTTACCCAAGGTTCCAAAAGTGTTGACGAGTATTTCAAGGAGATGAAAATTACTATGATTCGAGCTAATGTGGAGAAAGATTGAGAGGTTATAATGGCTAGATTTTTGCATGGCCTAAACCATGAGATAACTGATGTGGTGGAAATACAATATCATGTTAAGCTTTAAGACATGATACAACAAGCTATCAAAGTTGAATAACAACTAAAGAGGAAGAATTTACACAAAAGGGGATTAAACAATGGTCACTCAAACACATGGACACCAACCCCTAGGCAAGTTGAGAAGTTGTTGACTTAATCTCAACCCACCCTTTCAAAGGAGACAACCAAGTAAGCTGTGACCCAAAAACAAGTTAACACTCATACCACAACTCCCAAATATCATGATATTAAGTGTTTTCGATGCCAAGGCATGGGTCACATAGCAAGTCAATGCCTGAAAAAGCAGGCCATGGTGATCAATGTTGATGGAGAGATCGAGATCGAGGATGATGAAGAAGAAAATGATTCTGATATGTCACCACTTGAGGATGCTAGTGAGTATGCCGAAGGAGAGTTATTAGTAGCAAGGCGAACTTTAAGTGCTCATGCCTAAGAAGAAGAAAATAACCAGCATAAGAACTTATTTCATACATGTTGTTATGTGAAAAACAAGATTTGTTGTGTTATTATAGATGGAGGAAGTTACACTGACGTAGCTAGCACTAAGCTTGTGAAGAAATTAACATTACCGACATTAAAGCATCCAAAGCCATATCAACTTCAGTGGCTGAACGATCAAGGCAAACTCAAGGTAACCAAGCAGGTGTTGGTTGCATTTTCTATTGGAAAATATTAGGATGAAATACTAGGCTATGTGGTACCAATGCATGCCTGTCATATTCTTTTGGGATGACCCTTACAGTTTAATCGTCAAGTTAAGTATGATGGATTCACCTATAAGTACTCATTTGTGATGAACGAAAGATCAATATTTATTGTACCATTGACTCAAATCAAGTTTTTGAGGATCAAATGAAAAGAAAAAAGGTGAATGAAATGAAGAAAGAAGAAGAAAAGAAGAAAGAAGAAGAAAATAATAAAGAGTTGAAAAAAAGAGAGAAAAGCCTGAATTTGAAAAAAAATAGAGTAAAAATAATTTTATTGCTAGAAAAAGTGAGATTAAGGGAGCTATACATTCACAATAGTCTCTTATTGTACTTATGTATAAAAATGCCTTTTTGAGCACTAATGACCTTATCGGATCTTTGCCGAGCAATATTATTACTGTTTTGTAGGAACTTATGGAAGTTTTTCTCGAAGAGATATTGCCAAGTTTGCTACCAATTTGAGAAATTGAACATCAAATTGATTTCATCCTTGGAGCAATAATTCCGAACCGTCTTGTGTATAGAAATAACCTTGAGGAAACAAAGGAGCTTCAACGCCAAATCATGGAACTAATAGAAAAAGGGTATGTTCGAGAGAGCATGAACTCATGTGCTAATGCATGTGCTACTCGTCACTAAGAAGGATGGAACTTGGCGAATGTGCGTCGATTGTTGAGCTATTAACAATATCACGGTAAAGTATCGACACCTTATTCCTCATTTGGATGATATGTTAGATGAACTACATGGATCTTGTTTATTTTCGAAAATAGATCTTAAAAGTGGATATCATCAAATTAGAATGAAAGACAAAGATGAATGGAAAATTGCATTTAAAACAAAGCAAGGTTTATATGAATGGTTAGTTATGCGCTTTGGATTGATTAATGCACCTAGTACATTAATGAGATTAATGAACCATGTTTTATGTGCTTTTATTGGGAAGTTTGTAGTTGTATATTTTGTTGACATTCTAATCTACAATAAGACCATGGATGAACATGTAGTATACTTAACAACTGTTTTAGAAGCCTTAAAGGAAAGATAAGTTGTTTGCCAATTTGAAGAAATGTGTTTTTTGTTTAGATAAACTTGTGTTTCTTGGGTATGTTATAAGTTAAAAAAGGATTGGAGTTGATGAGAAAAATATTAAGTCAATTCGAGATTGGCCAACACCTAATTCGGTAAGTCTAGTAAGAAGTTTTCATGGATTGACTAGTTTTTATAGACATTTTGTTCCTAATTTCAGTACTTATGTTACACCTCTTACTGCTGTTATAAAGAAGAATATAGCATTTAATTGGGGAGTTGAGCAACAAAATGTATTATAATTGATAAAGGATAAACTGATAAGTGCCTCATTGCTTGCCATACCTAATTTTTCTAAAATGTTTGAAATTGAGTGTGATGCATAAGGGGTAGGTATTAGAGGTGTATTAATGCAGGAGGAAAGGCCAATTGCATATTTTTGTGAAAAGTTGAGCGGAGCAACCCTCAACTATCCTACCTACGACAAGGAGATGTATGCCCTAATTCGAACTCTACAAACATGGCAACACTATCTATGGCTGAAAGAGTTTGTGATTCACAATTATCATGAATTTCTTAAGCACCTCAAGGGGCAACACAAGTTGAACAAGCGTCACACTAGGTGGGTGGAGTTCATTGGGACATTTCCATATGTGATTAAGTATAAATAAGGTAAGGAAAATATAGTTGCTGATGCGCTATCCCGAAGGTACTATGCTTGTAATAATTGAGTCTAAATTACTTGGTTTTAATTATATTAAGGAATTATATGCAAAAGATCCTAATTTTTGTGATGTGATTAAAAATTGTACAAATGGTGGGTTTGGAAAATTTTATTTGTAAAATGAATTTATTTTTCGGGAAAACAAATTGTGTATCCCTCAATCTTCTTTGTGTAAGTTACTTATTATCTAAGTACATACTGGAGGACTTATGAGACATTTTGGGGTAGCTAAGACTATGACAATATTGCATGAACAATTTATTTGGCACCACATGAAAAAGGATGTTGAGAAAACATGTTCTCGATGCATTACATGTAAGGAGTATAAGTCTAGGCAATAATCTCATGGCTTGTATACATCTCTTCCAATTCCTAGTGCACTTTGGATTGATATATCCATGGATTTCATTTTAGGATTACTAAGGACCAAGAGTAGGAGTGATTTTGTATTTGTAGTTGTTGACAAATTTTCAAAGATGGCACACTTCATTCCATGTCATAAAACTAATGATGCCTTAAATATTGCCAATTTGTTCTTTAGAGAAGTTGTTAGATTGTATGGTACGACTGAAACTACTGTTTCCGATCGTAATTCTAAATTCTTAAGTTACTTATGGAAGACTTTATAGGGTAAATTGGGAACAAAATTTTTATTTTCAACAGCATGTCACCCATAAACTAATGGTTAAACAAAATTAGTCAATATAATATTAGGTACTTTATTGTGTTATATAATAAAAAAGAACTTGAAATCATGGGAATATTGTTTGCCACATGTTGAGTTTGCCTATAATTGTTCTATTCATTCTACGACTAAGTATTCACCATTTGAGATTGTATATGATTTTAATCCATTGACCCCTCTAGATTTAACTCCACTTCCTATTGATGAGTTAGTAAATTTTGATGGAAAGAGAAAAGTGGAGTTCGTGAGACAAATGCATGAGAAGACAAAAATGCACATTGAAAGGTAGACTAAAGCATATAAAAATCAAGCAAAGAAGGGTTGCAAAAATATCACATTTGAACCTAGGGATTGGGTTTGGCTTCATTTAAGGAAGAAAATATTTCCAAAACAAAGACGGTCAAAACCTCTTCCAAGAGGATATGAACCATTTCGAGTGTTGGAACACATCAACAATAATGCTTATAAGTTTGAGTTACCAGGTGTTAGTGCAAGTTTCAATGTCACTGATTTAATGCCCTTTGATGTAGGTGACAAGAAAACCGAAGATTTGAGCACAAATAATTTTCAAGAGAGAGAGAATGATGTGAGTCCAACTAAGGGTGCTGCCAATTCTCAAGTCCCAATCACAAGGTTAAGGGCTAAAAGAACTAAAGAAGAAATGCATGGGCTAATCGAAGTAAAGGTGGAAGCCTAATAGAGAAGTACAACAAGAGCCTAAAATAATGATACAATTCGAATGAGAGATTTATTAATATTATAAATCTTTCATAATATTAAATAAGGAAATAATATATTTCTTAGATATGTCTAAGATAATATGATAAGTCTATAATATTTATTATCTTAAATATCTCTAAATAAATGAACAAAAATATATTATCGATATTTTCTATATAAATAATTAATGGTTGGCATGTCAACCATAATATTTTATTTCCATATTTATAGAATAGCTAATATTCATAAGTGCTTATAAAATGCTAACTTTAGAGTTTTGTAAAGACAGATATTTGATTTCATTAATATTGTGAGGTTTATCTCTTTTTTTCTCTTTTGAAATAACTTTTGAATTTATAAGGTTTTTACTTGTATCGTTAAAGTAATTAGACTTATCACCAGGGTTTTCTAGCAGCCATTTTTAGAGGATTTGGGTGTGACATCTACATCTATCCGTACCTTATTTTTTTTTTAACTAAACAAGGTATATTCCATTATTTTTACTTGTGTCATAAAAGTTTTGGAGTTTTTTTTTCCATATTTGATGTAGGGTGTCGTCAATATATTGGTGGAGTTTGTATCAATATCTTATATCACACCATAATTTTCATAATTATGGTTTTGCCGTTAAGGGATGGTTCATCTAATTTGCGCATCGTCATACTCGTCTATACTAACATTTACTTGATCCCATCCAAATTATGAAAATTTCTCAAAACATATCAAAATTACTCTTAAATCCTTATTCTAACAAAAATCACATTAGAACCATTATTGTTTTTTTTAGAAAATTACAAATTTTCCATTTGAAAAAATTCTCATTTTACCTCTTTATTTTACAAAATTATTTTTTTTCCAATATGACCACTTTGCCCCCCATTTACCAAAAAATGATCATAACACCTAAAGATGGGCATATGGCTGATAACACCTACAAGTGCATTCCCTTTTCTATGAATAAAATAGATTGATCTTCCAAAAGATTTAAAGTAGTTTATGGGCACTTTTATAGCTATCATGCGTCTTCAACCCTAGAAGGAACACAACGGGTATATTAAACCCCATACCAGATAGAGCAACAAAGCATTATTCAAATAATTAAAAGTCAGGGGAGAGCACTTCCGACAAAACATATGTTTTCTCTATCCATTATACCGCCCGGGTATAAGGACACCTCCGTTCATAATCGATGAACGGGTTTTCAACTTCCTTCGAGGAAGTCTCATCATACCAACTGGGTATGATCTACTTATAACCGGTAAGTAGTTTTTCCGCATGATTTTCACATCACTTCCTCTAAAGTTGTGATGTTTAAAATACCACTTAATAGTGGATTTTCATATCGAGGTACTTATCATCCCCAACCGGGTATGATGTTAATAAACCCATTCACTCATTAATGCCGTGAATTCTACTAGTCCAGTTCTTTGTATTCACACGAGCTTGTCCTTGCTGGCGTTCCCGGTACTTCGCGTTCCTACACGATATGAACATCTTGGTTCAATATCCTTCGACCTAATTGCCTTCATTCATTCCAAATGAATGAGAAAGTCAAACTTCCATTTATTTTCAATTATATCCCTAAAGTTATTTCTCTTTAACTTCAAGTCCCTAATGCCGGTTTTTCCTCAAATTGAGTCCCGAAACTTCTAAAATTTATTATAGTTCCTCAATTTATTCCATTTCACAAAAAGGGGATTAATTTCCTAAATTTCCAATTTGGTCCTCCAATTTTTTTTCTAAAATTACCATTTTCCCTTCCTTTACAAAAATGTAAGTTTTGCCCCAAAATTTTCAAAATTTATCAATTGGTCCTCCAACATTATTTTCATGACCAATTGGCCCCCAATTTCATAAAATTTCATTTTGGTCCTTCTAATTTCAAAAATCCCCAATTTTCCTCCAATTTTTCCCTAATTTCAACTATTCAACACTGCCGAATTTGATTTCATCAAATTGACCGATCAAACAACTCTAATTGTTGAAATTGGAGTTGAAATTGAGTTACTACATGTTCATATGATTCTAAGAAACTTTGAATCATAGATTTTAACGCTGGAACGAGCTCAAACAGAGCTTTGTCAGGAAATAGACTGTAGAGAGAGAAAGCTTCGATTTGTCACCGGTGAGGGCACGACGGTCCGAGATTTCAATCTAGGTAGATAGCTCACATCTTAAGGTTCATCATAGAATCAAGAATCACATCAATTGATGCCAAATTGAGTTAGAATTTCATCATTGAAATTCTGCTAGTTCTATCTAGCACCGACTGGAAATTGCAGAGGGGAGACAAATTGGCTTACCGTTCAGTCCTAATTCGGCCGTGGGAGTATTGAGGAAGTGTTGGGAAGGCTTGGTTTGTCCTGAGGAGGGCTCGAAATGGCTAATTTCAACTCGGCCGAAATAGGGCAGCTTCGGTCCGCCAGAGCTGCTTCACTGTTTCATCACGCTGGCGACTCTCGGAGTGAACAGAGACTATAGACATGTAGCTGACTTCTCTCCGGTTCTAAAGAACCGACCTCACCTTGTTTGGCTTAGAAAAGACCCCATGTCGGAGCTCTGGTTTGAGCTTTGCCAGAAAATGGAGCAATTGAGAGAGAATTGAGTTTTTAGGTGTGGAGAGGATGAATGGGGATGGACTCTTTATATAGGGAGCTTGTAGACCTGTTGGCCGTCCGTTTGGCACTGTTATTGCTGACATTGAAGACCTAAAATGCCCCGAATAGAAGTGTTTCTTCTTCATCGATGTTTCTTCAGTTTCCCGGCCAGTGAACAGTGCTGTCATCTTGAGGAAGAAGATGACACTCTTCCGAATCGGACTGGACTGGTCCGAACCAGGTTCAAAGTTTAAACCGGCCGGTTCACCCCCCATTCGATCGAGTTTTTCAAATCTAAAAATTTCTAAATTCATCTAAATTCATTCTCTATCCAATGATGGCCTCAAATCTCCAATTTAAATTATTTAAGCCACCTAGAAAAATGAATTTAGGATTTGGTTCAAGAGTGGTTCAAACTGGTACGAAGCGGTTCGGATCTGGTTCACCTGAACCAGTTTGGTTTTCATCCCCAATTCCTTCACAAGTCCATTTCCATGTCTTTTGTGACTCCTAGGGTCACTTAGGGTCCATAAAATTCTTGGTTTACTATCTCTTTATCGATTCCGGTTCATAAACCGGCTTGGTCCTTAAACCGGTTCAATTCGGTTCACCCGAACCGGTCTGGTTTTTCTCTTCCACTTTGTTCTAAGGTTCCTTCCCAAGGTTTATGAATTTCTTTGGAGTATAATGGAGTTGAATTCCTTTGTTTTGCTCGATCTCTATCGGTTCTGGTTCATGAACCGACTCGATTCATAAATCGGTTCAATCATATTGGACCTGGTTAATCCAAATCAGTCTAATTTTCCTCTTCCAATTCATCCTAAGGTTCTTTTCCATTGTATTTTGAACCCTTTGGATCACCTTGGAGTTGTAAATTCCTAAATTACCCATTCCTAATTATCGGGTTTTTGAATCGATTCAGTTTTCTCACTTGGTTTGACTGGTTCTCTTCCGAGTTTTCCTTAGCTCAAAAGGGCGGGGTTTACCTAGCCTCACACTAGTGCGATAGATGTTATAGTCTCTTATCAAAGTTTGTTTTATGGATGTGTGCTTTTTTACACGAAGGAAAAGTTGTGTGTGATGTCTGGTGAATACAAGATCCATTTATTGAAACCTCTAATTCTTATATGGCACAAATAACATTTTCTTAAAATGTTAATTATTATTATTTATAGTATGAGCTAAATCATGGATATGACGTCATGATGTAAGCTACACTACTCAATGAGTTGTGAACTCATTCCTATCCAAACACCCTTTTTAGGCAACTAAAGTGATAAAAAGAAATGTAGATATTTGAGAAGTCACCATGAACCAAAGGTACGCCTTACATTAAATACTTGGTATTGTTATAATTTTTAAAGTTTATTTTCCAAATATTAATTGAATATTTTTGGGAAATAATTTGAGATGTTTTATTTGAGCCTTACATCATGATGGGTTACAATGATGAGGCGCCCATTGTTGTAAAATCGAGAGAATGTGGCAGGTTGTTTGCAAGTCTGATTGGAGAAAAACCATATCGGGGTATGACATAGGGTATGTAACCCCGCCCTTTTGAGTTAAGGAAAACCGAGAAAAGAACTGGTGAAAGCGAGTAAGAAAACCAAAACGATTCACCAACCTGTTTATTGGGGAATGGGCAAATTAGAGAAATTTCAACTCCCTTGTGACCCAAAGAGATTTATAAACCTTGGAATGGAACCTCAGAACCAAGTGGGAGAGAAAAATCAGACTGGTTCGGGTGAACTGGACCCGAATCGGATTAAACCGGTTTAAGAATCGAGTCGGTTTATGAACCGGAATTGATAGAGAGATGGTAAACTGAGAATATTATGGACCCTAAGTGACCTAAGGAGTCATAAAAGTCATGAAAAAGGACTTTAGGGTGAATTGGAGATGAAAACCAAACCGGTTAAGGTGAACCAGATCCGAACCAGATTGAACCGGTTTGGACCAATTTGAACCACTATTGAACCAGATTCTAAATTCATTTTTCTAAGTCTCTTAAATAATTTTAATTTGAGATTTGAGGCCACCATTGGATAGAAAATGAATTTAGATGAATTTAGAAAATTTTATATTTGAAAAACTCGGTGGAATAGAGGGTGAACTGGCCGGTTTATGCTTTGAACCCGGTTCGAACGGGTCCGGTCCGGTACAAAATAGTGTCATCTTCTTCCTTCAGATGACAACACTATTCACTCACCAGAAAATCGAAGCAGCGCTGGTGAAGAAGAAATGTTTCCGTTCAATACGTTTTCGACCATCAATGCCTATCATAAAGGTGCGAAACGGAGGCCGACGAGTCCCCGAGCTCCTCACCATTCATCCTCTCCACACCTAAAAAGCTCACTCTCTGTCAACAGCTCTATTTTTCGGTGAAGCTTGAACTAGAGCTATGATATAGAGTCATTTCTAAGCCAAATAAGGTGAAGTCGGGTTCTTTAGAACTGGGGAGAAGTTAGCTACACGCCTGTAGTCTCCGTTTGCTTCGTGGGTCGTTGGAGAAGCGCCGACGTGATGGAATAGTGAAGCAGATCCGATGGACTAAAGCTGTCCTATTTCGGTCGAGTTGAAATCGACCATTTTGAGCCCTCCTCAGGCCAAACCAAGCCCACCCAACAGTTCCTTAGCCCTCCCAAGGCCGAATTAAAATTGAAAGGTAAGCAAATTTGGCTCCCCTCTACAATTTCTGGCAGGTGCTAGAGAGAGAACCGGCAGAATTTTGATGATGAAATTCTAACTCAATTTGACATTAATTAATGCAATTATTGATTCTAGGATGAACCTCAGGATGAGAGCTATCTGTCAAGATCAAAAGATCGGATCGCCGTGCCCCCGATGGTGAGTAATTGAAGCTTTCTCTCTCTATAATCCGTTTTCCGGCAAATCTCCATTTGAGCTCGTTCCAACATTAAAACTTACGATTCAAAGTGCTATTGAATCGTATGAACATGTAGAAACTCAATTTCAACATCAATTCCAACAATTAGATGTGTTTGATCGGTCATTTTGATGAAATTAAATTCGACAGTGTTAAGGAGTTGAAATTGAGGAAAACATTTGGGAAAAAATGGGAATTTTTGAAAATTCGAAGGACTAAGATGCAATTTTATAAAATTGAGGGTCAATTGGGCATGATAAGTTTGTTAAGAGGGCCAATTGAGGAATTTTAGAATTTTTGGGGTAAAAGTTACTATTTTCGTAAAGGAAGGGCAAAATGGTAATTTTGGAAAAAGTTGGGGGACCAAATTGGAAATTTGGGAAATTAAACCCCTTTTTGTGAAATTGAATAAATTGGGACCCCAAGGGGAATTTTAAAAGTTTTGGGACTCAATTTGAGGAAAAACTGACATTAGGTACTTAAAGTTAATGAGAAATAACTTTAGGAACCTAATTGAAAATAAATACAAGTTTTGTTTTCTCATTCATTTGGAATGAATGATGGCTATTAGGCTGAATGATAATGAACCGAGATGTTCATATCATGTAGGAACACGAAGTACCGGGAACGCCAGCAAGGACAAGCTTGCGTGAATACAAAGAATCAGTATAGTGGAATTCACTACATTAACGGGTGAGTGGGCTAATTTGGACTTCATATCCAGTTGGGATGATTAGCACTTTTATTTAATGAAAACCTTGTTACCGGTTATGAGAGGGACTTTTAACATCATACTTGGTTAGGGTGATGAGCAAATTAAGCTAAAAACCACTTATCGGTTGTGAGTGAAATTTTTTTTATCATACCTTGTTGGGGATGATAAGTACCTCGAAATGAAAATCCACTCCTAAGTGGTATTTTAAACATCACAACTTAGAGGAGTGATGTGAAAATCATGCGTAAAAACTATTTACCAGTTGTAAGTAGATCATACCCAGTTGGTATGATGAAACTTACTCAGAGGAAGTTGAAAACCCGTTCATCGGTTATGAGTGGAGATATCCTTATAACCGGTCGGTATAATGGACAGTTGAAAACCTATTTTTGTCGGAAGTGCTCTCCCTTGACTATGTGCCAAT
Source organism: Trapa bicornis (assembly GCA_030064425.1). Taxonomy (NCBI): domain Eukaryota; kingdom Viridiplantae; phylum Streptophyta; class Magnoliopsida; order Myrtales; family Lythraceae; genus Trapa; species Trapa bicornis. The sequence goes on from CM057759.1 coordinate 3,009,792, forward strand.
GCTTAAACAATTTGGGAGACCTTCTTGATGGGAGCTTGAATAGCTCTTATAGGCCCGGTGCCTCGATTTTGGAACTTGGGGGCTAATATGCCCAATTTCGAACATCTCGTATTGTGGGCCCAAGGCTAGTTGGCACGAGCAGAAGCTCATAAACAAACATGAGTTATATGCCATAAAACTTTAAATAAAGGAATTGTTTGGCCATGGTACCAAGACAGGACCGACATACTCAGTCAACTAGCTGCAGTGTGACATGACAGGTTGACGTACCAGTTAGGACAAACAACTGCGTGTTGAGTTGAGGGTTGGGGCCGTTGGACTAGTGGCACCACATATTATATGACATGATAAGAAAATACTGATTGTGCATGCATTGTGATTATGGGACCATTAAGACGCCCAAGAGGAGTAGTAATGTATCCTAAGGGCACGACTTGGTGGGTATAAGGGCAGTTCATCGTACCAGGTGACTGTGCGAAATTTGGAGTAGCACCAAGCGCATGAGACCGGGGTGGGGATGGGATGAGGTCTCTATTCTCATATAGACACGAAGAATTGATTTTGGGATTGAGGGTCGGATGTCGCGAACATCCACTCATTCTCATGGTAGAAGTGGACGTACTTCTATCTAGGTGGCCGGTAAAGTCGCTCCGACGCCACAAGTGGGTTCAGTGAACAGGCAGGCCTGCGAATGTTTGTTTGACCTTCATGATGAAGGATGTGTGTTGGGTGATGATATACCGTGATTAATAAGGAAATGGTGGTAAAAACCACGAGTTGATGTGAAAGGATTTTTGAAAGAAAGGAGTCTGGCACACTCCAATACAAGTCTTTTTCCTAAAAGTTAAAAGGTTTGAAAACCCATTCATTGAGTCATTGTACTCACCCCTCCCTTATATCCCTTTTAGGAAATTCCGGAAAGCCTACCCTTAAAGACCATCAATTAAGATGCCTATGAGACAGGTATGATAAATTTAAAATATTATGCAGTTTTGATTTATGTTATTCCAGGAAAAGGTGTAGGTTTAAATGATGCCTTACTCTTTTTGGTTTATAATAAGGGGAAACCCTTTAATAAACCGGGAGAGTGACAGGTTGATCACGGGGATTCCGACCAAACCGGGTCGGGGCGTAACAGGGTGACTCAAAATAGCAAATTGGTCAATTGAGGTCACCACCTTGTATAAAATGAAATTAGAAATCTTTATTTTTTAGAAAACTAGTTGAATTGGGCTGAACCGACTAATTTTTGATTTTAGGCCACTAAACCTGGTTTAATTGAATGAGTAGACGATCCAACTGGGTCAACGGACCAACTATGAGGTGAGCGCCCCATCAACACATTGAACGCATGACGAGCGCAACTAGTCAGCATACATATTAGCATATGGAAGCGCTGGCTAATTAGAGAGTGACACATGTCTGTTGTCAACGGTCAACTAATGAAAATCCACACCGGCTAGACTAACTAATCAAAGAGTGATACGTGTCACTCTTCAAAGGTCAACTGATAGAATTTCATGTCAATGGGATTAATGAATCAGAGGATGACACGTGACAAGTATGCCATGTAAGTATCTAACTTGGATGTAAGAGAAATATTGACCAATCAACAAATGACATGTGGTGCTGCCACGTCAGAAACACCCAACTAACCTTGAAAGGACACATGGCATTAACACATGACATCAAATGGTGAATCTAACTTATTTAAATTAACCAATCATAGTACATCACGTGCTAGAGTCTTAACGGTGATCTAATGATCAAATTAAGCCAAGTACCATGTTGGATTAAACCACTAATGAGAGGTCGCCATGTGACATGTTAGATGGTAAAAAAAGTGACATGGGTGTTGAATCAGATGCCATGTCAATAAATTCAACCAATCACAATGCTGTACATGGTGGCTTGTACACACACGCATAGTGTCATCTTCTATCTTCATACACCTGAACGGAAGAGGAGAGGGAAAACTGCCATAACTCCAATGAGTAGTAAATTACTCCGACAAAGCCTTAAATCGTCGAGCTAATGACCAACAGATTGTGGAACGGATAGAATCGAGAGTTCCTGAGCTCTCTATATAAAGAGCTCACCGCTCCCCCTCATCTTCTATACACCTCGAAAACTCAAAAACCTCCAGCTGCTCCATTTTTCGATCACCTACAAACTAGAGCTCCAACTTAGGAACTTTTCTCTACCTTAGAACATGAATTTTGGTTCCCTAGAATTCTAAGAAAGACCTCAATCTAATAACATACTCCATTCAGCTTGAGAATCACTAGAGAAATGTTAACAAGCTCGCACATTACAATCGCTCAAAAGCCCGAACACTCTTAGCACAACTCTAGCTCAATTCAGGCTACCTCTAGGCCATCCACAATCGAGCCAAGCATCCCCGACCATCCTTAGTTGAGCCACATCCTCCCTTGATCCTAGGGGTAAGTCCCTACCACCGCCTTTCATCAAAATATTTAAATTATAGAGTGATTTTACTGAAAATGTACTAAATCAAATTCTAATTACTCATGCCACCAATTGAGGCACCATTTGATCCTAATGGATCATATGGAAGAGAACTGACTTCCCATACCGAGAGATTTGGTCGTCATGCCCTCAATGATAAGAAAATAAACCCTTATCTCTAGAAATATTTACTGGCGAAGCTGCATTTTGGGTCATTTCTAGGTCAAATTAGATGAATTCAAGCTTAGAATGATCATGGGGACATATGGGAGACGATTAGTATCATGTTAGGGTTGAATTGATAAGGTTTAAACTTGATTTCATGATAATCAAAGTTGGAGGACTAAATTGAAAATTTTAGAATGTTAGGGATTAAATTACAATATTCAAAAAGATGAGGACTATACTGCTAATAGTGATAAATCAACTACCCAAATGGAAATAAATGGAGATTAGGGACCTGAAGAAAAGATTTAAGAATCTTAGGGATGTAATTGGGAATAAGGTATAACTTAGGGACCCATATGCAAATAATGAAAAGGTAAGATTTTTAAGTATAATCACCTACTTACGATTGAAGGAAAATCATGAAAATTTGGAAATCCTAGAGGCAAACAAGTGAATAAACATGGGTGAGTGAGATTTCTGGAATCGAGTACAATTAAGCTGATGAAACAATAATTCTCACATATTTGATAGCTTGAACTACCTTAAACTTTTTATGGGTTATATTCCTATTGATATCATGAATACCACTAAAATTGTTTTATAAACTTTTGAAATTATTGTTGTGAAAATCCTTTTCAAAGGTAGGATCTAACTCTATTTCCTTGATGCTGGAAATGGGCCAAACTCATGATAAATGGAAGTAGGATAGGTTCATGTTTTGACAAGTTAGCCCAAGGCTAGTGTTTTAAAAGATGTGGGCCCAAAGCAAAAGGAAACGGGTCAAGTCCCATAAACAATGTGATCATTACCTATGAGCATGTCAAAATACTAAAATATGTGATTTGTGTGTAATGGGACATTCTAGTAAATACTATCGAGCTAGAGATGAGTCTCATCTCGTAGGGTTGATAGTACAAAGACAATGGTCTTAAAATATGACATTTGATTATGTATGATCATATATGAGACCATAAGATGCCTGGTATGGGGTAGTAATGGTTCCAAGGACTGCTTGTTAGTAAGGCTAGTATAAGGAAAGCTATCGCTCAGCTAATATGTCAAGAGATCTAGGAGTCATATGCACATTAAACCTGGTGAAGGTGAAAGATATAGTTCTTTAGTAGCGGGCAACCAAATCAACAATTCTGTGGATGGGGGCAATGTATCCACACAGATAGTCTAATCTGATCAAAGAAATGGAAAAGGTTGTAGCCTTGTACCATGGTGGTCGGTAAAGTTATTCTGAACCATAAGTGGGACATATAGGATTTTTGTTCTCCGAATGTGTGATCCCCTTCCATGATGGAACATGTAAATCCTATCTCTTTATAGTTAATAAAACTGGGAAAAGAACCACACATTTTGAAAGAGAAAATCGAGCCGGTTCACAAACCATAACAGACTAGAAAAGGGTAAATTGAGGAATTGACAAATTATGAGTGGCTGAAAGAGTCATACAAATCATGGAAAAGAACTTTGGGACAAATGAGAAGAGAAAACCAGACTAGCTCAGGGTGAACCAGGCCTAAACAAGATTGAAATAGATTGAACCTGTTTGAACTATACTTGAACTGGTTTCTAAATTCATTTTTCTTGGTGGCTTAAAATGATCAAATTAGGGAATTGAAGTCACCATTAGATGGAGAATAAATTTAGATAAATTTAGAAAATTTTTATTTTGAGAAAATTGGTCGAATCGGGCCTGAACCGACCGATTTACACATTGAACCCAGTTTGACCAGTCTGATCCAGTTTAGAACAGTGTCATCTTCTTCCTTTGGATACCGACACTGTTCATTCAATGTTGAAAATGGATAACACTAGTGAAGGAAAATGGCACTGATCCAGTCATTTCTAGGCGAGGATAAACTCGACCAAAAAGGAAATTTGTTTGGCAAAGGGTCCTGAGCTCCCTATATAAAGAGCTCCTCTCCATTTATCCTCCACACACATGAAATCTCTATTCTCTCTCAACTGCTCCATTTTCTGACGAAGCTCAAACCAGAGCTCCGATATATGCATTTCTCTTAGCATCAGATGGCAAGGTCGTGTCCTATAGACTTCGGAGGAAGTCAACTACCTGATAGCACCTTCTTTCGACCTGAGGACCACTGGAGAAGTGTGAGCGGAATCAAATAGTGAAGCAGTTTTGATGGACCGAAACTTCCATGTTTTGACTGTCATGCCCCGACCCAGTTTGGGGATCCCCATGAGCAACCCGCCACTCTCCCAATTTATTAAGGGTTTTCCCCTTCTTTAAATCATTAAGAGTAATGTGTCCTTTTTACCTGTACCTTTCATGGTATAACATTAATCAAAACTGAATAAATTTAAACTTATGTACCTGTATTGTAGGTTTATCTATCGGAAGGTTTTTAGGTAGGTTTTTCCCACGGTTACCTGAAAAGGGGTAAAGGGAGGGTGTGAGTTCAATAACTCAGTGAATGGGTTTTTGAAAAATGAGTTTCTATAAAATGGTTTTGAATTGGAGTGTGCCAAACTCCTTATTTCCTTTAAAATCGTTTCTTCCTTGAATTCCCGGTTATTCAAAACTAATTTCCTCATTATCCACAATCGGTGTGTTTAACAATCAACACATGCCCTTTATCATGAAGGGATCACACATTCGTAGGGCACCCCGTGCACTGCACCTACTTGTGGCATCGGTGCAACTTTACCGGCCACCTAGATAGATGCCCAACCACTTCTACCCTGTGAATGAGTGGATGTTCGTGACATCTGACCCTCAAACTCGAAAAGCAACTCCATTTTCGTATGAGGACATATGCCATATCCCGACCCCACCCCGGTCTCATGCTCATGAAGCTACGTCGAGCTTCCTTGACTGCTAGCATGAAAAACTGTCCTTATCTCCACCATGTCGTCCAGTAGCCCCTAGGATGCATCACTACCCTTCTTGGGTGTCTTGATTGTCCCGAACCTCAAGTGCATGCACAAACAAAGTTTTCCATAAAGCCATTAATCTTTGGTGCCACAGGTCCAACGACCCTGACTCTCAACTCGACCTTAGCTATTTTTCTAATCCGGTCCGTCGACCTAGTCCTATCGCACTACGCCCAGTCCATCGAGTATGTCGGTCTTGTCTTGGTTCCATGACCAAATCACATAATCATTCATTTAGATATTTTCATGGCTTATCAACATGTTTGTTTACAAGCTTCTGCTTGTGCCAACTGGCCTTGGGCCCACTGTACGAGATTTTCAAAACTAGACATTTTAGCTCCCAAGTTCCAAAACCGAGGCCTCTAGCCTATATGAGCAACTCGAGCTCTCATCAAGAAGGTCTCCCAAAATTTTTAAGTATTGGCGCACAGTCAGGGGAGAACACTTCTAACAAAATAAATTTCAACTCATCCCTCACACCAACTGGGTGTGATTACATCTTCTCTTACAACTGGTAAAACGGGTTTTCCACCTCCTTCTAGGAAGTTCATCATACCGACTGGGTATGATCTACTTACAACCGGTAAATAATTTTTTTTGCATAGTTCTCACATCACCCCAACCAGGTGTGATGTTAAAATTCCACATAGTAGTGGTTTTTCATATCCGATGTACTCATCATGCCAACCGTGTATGATATGAAAAATCCCACTCATCCGGTAAGTGCTGTGTATTTCTCTTGATCGGCTTTTTGCCTCCACACAACCTTATCTTTGCTGGTGTTCTGGTCCTTTGTGTTCGTACATGATTTTGGACATCCTTATTTATTAACATGTGGCATAATAGCCTTTGTTCCTCAAGTATGAACAAAATGCCCAAATTTTAATTATTTGCATTTAGGCCCCTAAGTTCTTTTACTTTAACTTGAGGTCCTCAATGCTAATTTTTCTCCAAATTGAGTCCCGAAACTTCTAAAATTCACTATGAGCCATCAATTTATTCAAAATCACAAAAGGGGTTCAAGTTTCCCAAATTTGCAATTTGGTCCCCAATTTTTTAAAAATCACCATTTTGCCCCTACTTTACAAAAATGGAAATTTAACAACAATAAATTAAAAAAAATCAAGCCATTGGTCCTCCAACATCTTTTTCATGGCCAATTGGCCATCATTTTAGGGAATTGCACTTTGGTCCCTCAATTTTATGAAATCCCCAATTTCCTCAAAAAATTTTCTCATTTTTCCCCCTTTCAAACTGGCCAAATTGGATTTCATCAAATTGACCATTCAATCGGGGTTTATTGATCCAATTGAAGGTACGTATCAGTTTCTACACTTCCACATGATTTAGTGGAGCTTTGAATCACATCATTTGGGCCAGAATTGATCTCAAACGAAGATTACTTGGAAAACTGAACTCAAAGAGAGAAAGCTTCGAAAGCTTACCGTTGGGGGTGCGGCGGTCTGAGCTTTCAATCGGGGCAGGTAGCTCTTGTCATGAGGTTACTCCTAGGATCAAGAATTACAACAATTCATGTTGAATTGAGGGAGAATTTGGTTAGTGATGTTTCGTCGGTTCTCTCTCTAACAATGATCAAGAATTATAGAGGGGAGCCAAATTGGCTTACCTTTCCACTCTAATTCGGTCGTATGAAAACTATGGAAGTGTTGTGAGAGCTTAGTTTGGCCTGAGGAGGGGTCGATTTAGCCATTTTTAGCTGAACCGAAATAAGGCAGCTTCGGTTCATCGGTGCTGCTTCACTGTTTGATTACGCCTGCGCTTTTCCGACGATCCTCTGAACGAAGGGTGACACCGTCGGGTAGCTGACTTCTCCCCAAATCTAAGGTACCCAACCTCACCTTCTTTGGCTTAGAAAAATGCCTAAGTCAGAGCTCTAGTTTGAGCCTCACCAAAAATTGGAGCAGTAGAGAGGGAGAGGAGTTTTAAAGTGTGAGGAGGAAGAATGAGGAGGAGCTCTTTATATAGGAAGCTCGGGGATTCCTTGGTCGTCTAATTGTGCCTTTATGGTGATCATTCATGGCCTGAAACACCCTGAACGGAAACTTTCCATCTTTGCCAGCACTGCTCGCTTTTTTGGTGAGTGAACAGTGCTGTCATCTGAAGGAAGAAAACGACACTGTTCTGAACCACACCGGTCCGAATCGGGTTCAATGCTTAAATCGGTCGGTTCAGGCCAAATTTGACTGAGTTTTTCAAATTTAAAAATTTCTAAATTCATCTAAATTTATTCTCTATCCAATGGTGGCTTTAATCCTCAAATTTGAATGTTCTAAGCCACCTAGAAAAATGAATTTAGAAATCGGATCAATAGTTGTTCAAACTGGTTCAATTTGGTTCAGGTCCGATTCACCTGAACCGGTTTGGTTTTCTCTTCCAATTAATCCTAAGGTCCTTTCCCATGACTTTTGTGACTCTTTAGGTCACTCAGGATTTATAAATTTCCCAATTTTCCCTTTCTCTATCGGTTACAGTTTATAAACTAACTCGGTTTTGTCTTTGGAAATGACTGGTTCTTTTCCCAGTTTTTCTTATTATCAAAGGACAAGGTTTGCATTGGCTAAGCTGAATTCGGCCAAATTCAGCCATTCTCTGGCCAAACCAAGCCTTCTGAACGCCCCCACAGTGCTTATACGACCTCAACAGAGCTAAAAGATAAGCCAATTCGGCACTTCTTAGTCGTTACAGGTCGGAGTTAGAGAGAGAATGTTCTAAATTTCACTAACAAAAATTTCCCTCGATTCTACATCAATTGTAGCAATTCTTGATTCTAGAAAGAACTTGAGTACAAGAGCTATCTTCCCCAATCGAGAGCTCGGACCGCTGCACCTTCGATGGTAAGCTTTCAAAGATTTCTCTCTCTACTAGTAGTTTTCCGGTGAAGCTCCGTTTGAGTTCAATTCAAAGCTCAATTGAATCTTATGGAAGTGTAGGAACTGATCCATATTTCAATTTGAGAAAATAACCCCAAATGAATGGACAATTTGAAGAAATTAAATTTGGTCAGTTTGAAGGGGAGAAATTGGGGGGAACATTTTGGGGAAAATTGGGAATTTCAAAAAATTGAGGCACCTTTTTACAATTTCCCAAAATTGAACGCCAATTGACCTTGATAAAGATGTTGGAGGACCAATTGGTCAATTTTTGAAAAATTTGGTGTCAAATTGCCATTTTTGGAAAGTAGGGGCACAATGGTATTTGAAAAGTTGGGCACCAAATTGGAAATTTAAAAAATTTGAGCCCATTATACAATTTTGAGTGAATTGAGGACTCAAAGAAACTTTTGGAATCCTTGGGACTCAATTTTGGGAAAAATTTGCATTAGCGACCTAAAGTTAAGGAAAAATGAACTTTAGGGACCTAAGTGCAATTAATCGATAAATTATGAGCCTAGGCTGTTATGGCAAACCAAAATTGATAAGGCTGCCTAAATCGTGTAGAAACATTTGTGATTGAAACAAAAGTAAGAGAAAGCTCACATAGACTTGGCAAACCAACTGGAGACGAATACATCACAATTATTGAATGAGTGAGCATATTTATATCATATCCAGTTGGGTTGGTGAACACTTTAGAAACAAAAAACCACTTATGAGTGGGACTTTAACATCATACCTAGTTGGGGTGATGGGCAATTTAAGCTAAAACCTACTTATCAGTTGTAAGTAGAGGAAATCATACCTGATTGGTATGATGAACTTCCTTGAAGGAAAGAGAAACCTGCTTGCCGATTGTAAAAGGAGATATCATCATACCCGGTTGGTGGGATCAAGTGAAAATATATTTTTTTGTCAGAAGTGTTCTCCCCTTACTATGTGCCAATTCTTAAACTATTTGGAGACCTTTTTGACGGGAGCTCAAACAACTCATATAGGACAGATGCCTTAATTTTTGAACTGATGGGGCTAAATGCCCGATTTTGGAAAATCACGTACAGTGGGCCCAAATCCTGTGGGCACGAGTAGGCGCTCGTAAACAAACATAAGTTTAATAAAGCATTGAAATTTCTAATGAAATGGTTGTGTGATTTTGCCATGGTACCAAGTCAAGACCGATAGTACTCGATGGACTTGCGGCAGTGCTTGAGGGCCAGGTCGATAGACCGACTTAGACACATTGCTGCAGGTCGGGTTGATGGTCGAGGCCATTGGACCAGTGGCACCAAAGATAATGGCTATATGTGAAAACTATTATTTTGTGCAGACACTCTTGGTACAAGATCATCAAGACACCTAAGAGGGGTATTGATGGGTCCTAAGGGCGACTATACGACATGCTGGAGATAAGGGAAGTTCATCATGCCAGTAAGTCGGGAAGCTTTGAGTTGCTTCTTGTGCATGAGATCGGTGTGAGGTCGAGATGAGGTCTCTGTACTCATATGGACATTGAGTGGTATTCGGGTCTGAGGGTCAGATGTCGAGAACATTCACTCAAACCTAGGGTAGAAGTGGACAAACTTCTATCTTGGTGCTAGGTAAAGACACTTCGAGCCACAAGTGGGTGTAGTGGATGGGTTGCACCTGCGAATGTGTGTTAGCCTTCCTGATGAAGGACATGTGTTGGTTGCCAAAACACACCTTATATGGAAATGGGAAAAAGGTTTTGAAAATCGGAACTTGAGGAAATATCCTTCTTAAAGAAATGATAATCTTTGGCACACTTTGAACAAATTTATTTCTTAAAAACTCACTCCCTACACCCGCTCACTAAGTTGTAGAACTCACCCCCTCCTTTTTATCCCTTTCAAGTAACCAAAGAAAGACCTTTCCTATAGACCCTACTAATTTGGAACAAGATAGGTATGTCTATTTTACAATAATCAGTTTTGTATAATGCTATTCAAAGAAAGACAGGTTGAAGGACTCCTTACTCATCGCGGTTTAGAAAGGTGGAAACCCTTGATAGACCACGAGAGTGACAGGTTGTTCATGGGGATCTAACCAAAATGGGTCGGGGCATGACAACTTGAGTGGAATCAGAGCTTGTTTCCTCGAATGCATTATCAAGACTATATAACATAGTAACTAAGAGGAATAAATCGTAAAATTTTAGATGGTTCCCAAGAGTGGAACCAAGAGAACAAGAGTCGTAGTTTCTGACATTGCCCAATAACCCCTTCTTGTGGAAACTCACCGAGAAGCTTAGACAGTTCCACCTGGACTATGCTCAGAACATCAGAGATTGTACGAGGAATTCACTCGAGTATTTGGACGACCTAAACTCACCCCTAAGGTTGGCACCAAATCTTGAGCAGTGCTAGAGGAAGTACAATCTCACCCCCTCCTGTTAACATTCCTCCTCCAGTTGACATCCCTAAATACCTCAAAACTCTCCGTCAATTGGAATGTAAGCCCAGGAGAGAAGGATGGTGGAGCTGCTATAGACTAGCTGGTTAGCATCAAGAAGCTCATGGGGATAGTCAGGATTTCACCAGAGGACATGGTGATCCTAGCAGAATATTTCCTGGAAGCCAATTCAAAAAGATTGTGGGACAATGTCAGGAGCCTGCATACCCCCACCCCCACCTAGGAACAATTTGAGGAGAGGTACACGGAGGAGTACCTGGCTTCACATCTGATTAATGAGAAGAAGCAAGATTTCCTCCGACTCTAGAAAGGGCTTAACTCTATTTAGGAGTACGAAACTAAGTTCAATGAGTTGAGACCCTTTGCCCTTGACTTGGCATGACCAACAGATATATGTCAACAATTCGTGGACAGTCTCAACATGGACATACGAGACCGGATGGGAGTACTAGGATGCCCCACGGATATGGCAGCGGTGATCAGTATGGCTCACGAATGTGAGCGACTTGTACAAACCCGATGTCACTAGATGGAGAAGGCGAATCGGAAAGAGGACAAGGGACAAGGCCGTCATGGGGTATAGAAGGAGCAAAATGGTTCGAGATGGGGAAATAGGGTGGGTTTCCTAAGGAGGAAGGACATACCACCACCCCCACGAAGAGTGATCCCCACCTTACCACAAGGAAACCCCCGCTGTCTTAGATGCCAAAGGTATCACGAGAGAGCCTGTTTATCTAATTTCGGATGTGGGAAGGTGGGGCACATTGCAAAGGAATGCCCCACTTTTAGGGAGAATAAGCAATGGAATACACTTGGACCAACCCAAGGGAACCCAAGGACTCTAAGGCAGGATGCCACAACCAGGGTACCAGCTAGGGTATACAACCTCATCCAAGAAGAGGCTAGAAAAGACCCTATTACCATAACGGGTACTTCCCAAAACCTCCCTAACTAAGATTGAGACAACTTGTAAATTGATTTTTCTTATCCAATAAAGAAATTTCTTCTTCTAAAACATGCGTTCTTTTCAATTAGGGTACATACACTTGTGGGGGAGAAAAGTCTATGCCCTCTTTGACTCGGGAGGAGAGAGATCCTTCATAAAGAAAGATCTAATCCCAAGTCTTCCCCTAGAACATACCTCCCTAAAAAAAAGCCTTAATATCCTCACACCCTTAGGATAAGGACAGAATAGGGACAAAGAATTAAAGGGATGTGAGATCATGATTGGAAGAGTTAAACAAGAGGTAGATTTAATCCCATTACCTCTAAGGGAGGTAGAAATAATATTGGGAATAGATTGGTTGAGTACCCATCAAGCCAAGATGAACTGTGGGAAGAATGTAATAACTTTCCACACTCCTGAAACACTCGAACTATGTTTCCAAGCAGACAGAAGGAAGGGAGAAGTACAAATAGTGTTCCACATAAGAGCTCAAAAGATGATACAGAAAGGTTGTGAAGCTTTTCTAGCAATGATCATCAACGTGAAGTCCGGGGAGAAGGGACCAAAAGGCATCCCAGTAGTTGAAAACTACCCGAACATATTTCTAGAAGAATTACCTAGATTACCCCCAAGCCGACAATTGGAATTTACCATAGAAGTAATCCCCATAACATATCCTATATCTTAAGCCCCTTATCGTATGGCTCTAGTAGAGTTAAGAGAATTAAAAAGAGCAATTGGACGGGCTATTAGAGAAGGGTTTCATATGCGCTAGTCAGTCTCCATGGTGTGCACCAGTCCTATTCATAAAGAAAAAGGACGGGAGCATGAGGCTGTGCATAGACTATCGGAAGTTGAACTAGGTTACTATAAAGAATAAGTATCCACTTCCTCTGTCATGCCCCGACCTGATTTGGTTAGATCCTCATGAGCAACCCGCCACCCTTCCAATTTATTAAGGATTTTCCCCTTCTTTAAACCATGAGGAGTAAGGCGTCCTTTGTACATGTACCTTTCTTGGAATAACATTAATAAAAACTAAATGGATTAAATTTACATACTTGTCTTGTATGTATAGCTAGCGAAATGCATGTAGCTAGGTTTTTCCTTCAGTTACCTAAAAAGGGGTAAAGGGAGGGGGTGAGTTCAACAACTCAATGAATGAGTGTTTGAAACATGAGTTTATGGAAAATAGTTTGAATTGGAGTGTGCCAAACTCCTTATTTGCTTTAAAATCCTTTCTTCCTCAATTTCTTGGTTTTCAAAACTATAGTCGATGTGTTTAACAATCAACACACACCCTTCGTCATGAAGGGATCACACATTTGCAGGGCAACCCGTCCACTGCACCCACTTGTGGCATCGGAGCGACTTTATCGGCCACCTAGATAGAAGCCTGTCCACTTCTACCATGGGAATGAGTGAATGTTTGCGACATTCGACCCTCAAACCCGAAAAGAAAATCCATGTCCGTATGAGGACAGATACCTCATCCTGACCCCACCCTGGTCTCATGCGCATGAAGCTACGTCGAGCTTCCATGATAGCTGGCACGACAAACTACCCTTATCTCCACCATGTCATCCAGTAGCCCTTAGGATGCATCACTACCCCTCTTAGGCATCTTGATGGTCCCAAACCTCAAGTGCATGCCCAAATAATAGTTTTTCCATAAAGCCATTAATCTTTGGTGCCACTGGTCCAATGGTCCCAACCCTCAACTTAACCTGCAACTATTTGCTACACCGGTTTGTCGACCAGGTCTTGTCGCACTATCACCATTCCATCAAGTATGGCGGTCCTGTCTTGGTACCATGGCCAAATCACATCATTCATTAAAATTTGCATGGTTTAACATCATGTTTGTTTATGAGCTCCTGCTTGTGCCAAATGACCTTGGGCCCACTATACAAGATTTTCAAAATTGGGCATTCTAGCCCCCAAGTTTCAAAACCAAGGCCTCTAGCCTAACTGAGCTATTCGAGTTCTTGTCAAGAAGGCCTCCCAAAATTTTTAAGCAATGGCACACAGTTAGGGGAGAACACTTCTGACAAAATATTTTTTAACTCATCGATCACACCAACTAGATGTGATGACATTTCTGCTTACAATCGATAAATAGGTTTTCCACTTCCTTCCAGGAAGTTCATCATACTAACCGGGTATGATCTTGTAAACCCCGCACTTTTGAGTTAAGGAAAATTGGGAAAGAACGGGTCAACCCAAGTAAGAAAACCGAGCCATTTTACAAACCAGATCATTTGGGAACAAGCAATTTGGAAATTTACAACTTCTAGGTGATCCAAAGTGTTCATTAAACCTTGGAAAAGAAACTTAAGACAAGTTAGAAGACAAAAACCAAATTGGTTCAGGTGAACAAGAATCTGTAAGAACATTGAAGTTAAGCGTGCTTGCCCGAGAGTAGTGTGAGGATGGGTAACCTCCTACAAACGCACGCCTTATCATAAATAGCCATAAATTAATATATATTTAATTATTGTAATTAATACCAATAATTTAATACCTAAATTAAATTATTGGAATTAATACAAATAATTTAATACCAAAATTAAATTATTAGAATTAATACCAATAATTTATGGCAATATTAATACTAGTAATAAATCTTTCCCATTTAATATACGATTTTACACCTATATAAAGATGTTAGCCCCATTCATTCTCCACACACCTGAACACTTCTCTCTCTCTCTACTGCTCCATTTCCCAATGAAACTCGAACAAGAGTTTTAACTTAAACATTTTTCTTAACCTTGAAAGGAGAGGTCGAGCTCTTTAGAACCGGGGAGAAGATAGCTATCTAATAGCAAACTCCAGTCAATCAGAGAATCATTGGAGAAGCACCGGCATGATGGAATAGTGAAGCAGCTCCGGTGGACCGTAGCTGCCCTATTTCGACCAAGCTGAAATTGGCCATTTCAAGCCCTCCCAACACTTCCTAAGCCTCCCCACGACCGAATTAGGACCGAAAGGTAAGCCAATTCAGCTCCCCTTTACAATTTTCGATCGGTGCTAAGAGAGGGTCGACCGAATTTCAATGACAAAATTCTAATCCAATTATGCATCAATTGATGCAATTCTTGATTCTAGGATGAACCTTAGGACGAGAGCTATCTGCCCAGATCGAAAGCTTGGACTGCCGTGCCTTCACTGGTGAGTAATTGAAGCTTTCTCTCTTCATTTTCCGGCGAAGCTCCGTTTGAGCTCGTCCCATCGTTAAAACTTGCAATTCACATTTCTAAAGAATTGTATGAACATGTAGAAACTCAATTTCAACTTCAATTTCAACAATTGGAAACATTTGATGGGTCAATTTGATGAAATCAAATTCGGCTGTGTTAAGAAGTTGGAATTGGGGGAATTGGGGATTTTCAAAATTTAAAGGATTAAAATGAAATTTTATAAAATTGAGGGTCAATTGGGCATGAAAATAATGTTGGAGGACCAATTGTGGAATTTTGAAAATTTTAGGGCAAAATTTACCATTTTTGTTAAGGAATGGCAAAATGGTAATTCTGGAAAAGTTGGGTGTACAAATTGGAAATTTGGGAAATTAAACCTCATTTGTCAAATGGAATAAATTGAGGTCCTATGATAAATTTTAGATGTTTCGGTACTCAATTTGAGGGAAAACCGGCATTTGGGACTTAAAGTTAAAGAGAAATAACTTTAGGGACCTAATTGCAAATAAATGAAAGTTTGGCTTTCTCATTCATTTCATTTGGAATGAATGAAGGCGATTAGGCTGAAGGATAATGAACCAAGATGTTCATATCGTGTAGGAACACGAAGTACGTGGAATGCCAACAAGGACAAGCTCAAGTGAATACCAAGAACCGGTCTAGTGGAATTTACGACATTAACGGGTGAGTGAGTTTACTAACATCATACCCAGTTGGGATGATGAGCACAACTAAAAGATAAAAACCACTTACCGGTTGTGAGTGGAAATTTTATATCATACCCAGTAGGGGATGATAAGTACCTCGGTATAAAAACCCACTATTTAGTGGTATTTTAATCATTACCAGTTAGAGAAAGAGATGTGAAAATTATGTGGAAAAACTAGTTACCAGTTGTAAGTAGATCATACCTGGTTGGTATGATGAGACTTTCTCGGAGGAAGTTGAAAACCTGTTCATCGGTTATGAACGGAGATGTCCTTATACCGGTTGGTATAATGGACAGTGAAAACCTATTGGTCGGAAGTCTTCTCCCTTGACTGTATGCCAATGTTTAAACTATTTGGGAGACCTTCTTGATGGGGGCTCGAATAGCTCTTATAGGCCGGGGGCCTCGATTTTGGAACTTGAGGGCTAGAATGCCCAGTTTTTTGAAAATCTCCTACAGTGGGCCCAAGGCCAGTTAGCACAAGCAGGAGCTCATAAATGAACATGATATATGTGCCATAAAACTTAATAAGTGAATTGTTTGGCCATGGTACCAAGATAGGACCGACATGCTCAGTCAACTAGCGGTAGTGCGACATGACAGGTCGACGGACTAGTCAAGAAAAACAACTGTGGGTTGAGTTGAGAGTCGGGGCCCTTGGACCAGTGGCACCATATATTACATGGCTTGATAAGAAAACATTGTTTGTGCATGCACTATGAGTACGGGATCATCAAGATGCCCATGAGGGGTAGTGATGTGTCCTAAGGGCCCTGGACGATCCGGTGAGTATAAGGGCAGATCGTCGTTCCAGGTGTCTGTGCGAAATTTGGAGTAGCACTAAGCGCATAAGACCGGGGTGGGGATGGGATGAGGTCTCTATCCTCATTCATACACGAAGAAGTGATTTTAGGATTGTGGGTTGGATGTCGCGTACATCCACTCATTCCCAGGGTAGAAGTGGTCATACTTATATCCGGGTGGCAGGGAAAGTCACTCTGAAGCTACTAGCGGGTTCAGTAGTGATACTGACTTGCGAATGTGTGTAACCTTCATGATGAAGAATGTGTGTTGGGTGATGACACACCGGTAACTAAGAAATAATGGAAAAACCCAAATTTTTAAATGAAGGGATTTTTGAAAAAAAGGAGTCTGGCACACCCCATATAAATATTTTTCTTAAAAGTTAAAATTAGACCTTTAAAAACCTATTCACTGAGTTGTCATACTCACCCCACCCTTATATCCTTTTCAGGAAATCCTGGAAAGCCTACCCTGAAAGATAATCAACTAAGATGCCTGTAAGACAAGTATGTAAAGTTTAAAATTTCATGCAGTTTTGATTATGCTATTCTAAGAAATGGTGCAAGTTTAAAGGACGCCTTACTCTTTACGGATTATAATAAGGTAAAACCCTTTAATAAACCGGGAGAGTGGCGGGTTGTTCATGGGGATTCGACCAAACTGGGTCGGGGCGTGACAGATCTACTTACAATCGGAAAGTAGTTTTTTTTCCGTGTAGTTTCCACATCACTCCAACCTGGTGTGATGTTAAAATCCCACATGGAAGTAGTTTTTCATTCCGAGATACTCATCATCCCAACCAGGTACAATGTGAAAATTCCCACTCACCCGGTAAGTGCATTGTATTTTCCTCTAAAACAACCTTTATCTCTACGCGAGCTTATCCTTTATGGCGTTTCCTGGATCCTTCATGTTCCTACATGATATGAACATTCTTGTTCATCAATAGTTGGCCTAATAGCCTTTATTACTCACGAATGAACAAAATGCCCAAACTTTTAATTATTTTCATTTTGGTCCCTAAAGTTCTTTTTCCTTGACTTTAGGTCCCTAATGCTAATTTTTCCCCAAATTGAGTCCCAAAACTTCTAAACTTTACTTTGGGATCTCAATTTATTCAAAATGACAAATAGGGGTTTAAGTTTCCCAAATTTCCAATTTGATCCCCAACTTTTCAAAAATTACCATTTTGCCCCTATTTTGCAAAAATTTGAGCCCGAAAAATTCCAAATTTTGACCCATTGGTCCTCCCACATCTTTTTCATGGCCAATTGGCTCTCAATTTTAGGAAATTGCACTTTAGTCACTCGAATTTTTGAAATCCCCAATTTCTCACAAAAGTTTTTCCCAATTTCACCCTTTCAACCTGGCCGAATTTGATTTAATCAAATTAACTAATCAATCGAGGTTCATTGTTGAAATTGATGATAAAATTGAGTTTCTTCACATCCATATGATTCAATTGCACTTTGAATCGCATGAATTGATGTCGGAATGGGCTCAAACGGAGATTCGCCAGAAAATTGGACTTTGAGAGAGAAAGCTTCGAAAGCTTACTATCAGAGGTGCAACAGTCTGAGTATTTGATCTGGGTATATAGCTCTCATCCTAGGGTTACTCCTAAAATCAAGAATCACCTCAATTCATGTTGAATTGAGGGAGAATTCAGTGAGTAAAGTTTCGCTGGTTATCTCTCTAACACTGATTGAAATTTACATAGGGGATACAAATTGGCTTACATTTTCGCTCTAGTTTGGTTGTATGAGGGCTGATGGAGTGTTGAGAGAGCTTGGTTTGGCCTAAAGAGAGCTTGAATTGGTCGATTTCAACTCGATAGAAATAGGGCAGCTTTGGTCTACCAGAGCTGCTTCACTGTTCGATCACGCTGGTGCTTCTTCGTTAATCCTCAGAGCAATTGGAAACTACCATTGGGTAGCTGACTTCTCTCCGAATCTAAGGAACCCAACCTCACCTTCTTCAGCTTAGGAAAACCCCAATGTTAGAGCTCTTGTTTGAACTTCACCGAAAAATGGAGCAGTAGGGGGAGAGAGGAGATTTCAGGTGTGAGGAGGATGAATGAGGATGAGCTCTTTATATAGGGAGCTCGAGGACTCCTTGGCCATCCGATTGATGCCTTTGTGGTGGTCATTCATTGTTTGAAACTCCTTGAATGGAGACTTTTCATCTTCATCAATGCTGCTCGATTTTTGATGAGTGAACAATGCTATCATCTAAAGGAAGAAGACGACACTTTTCCGAACCGGACCGGATCGGTTTGAACCGGGTTCAATGCTTAAACTGGCCGGTTCATGCCCGATTCGACCAAGTTTTTAAAAATTAAAAATTTGTAAATTCATCTAAATTCATTCTCTATCCAATGGTGGCTTCAATTCTCTAATTTGAATTTTCTAAGCCACCTAGAAAAATGAATTTAGAAATTGGTTAAATAATGTTTAAATCTGGTTTAGGTCCTATTCACCTGAATTGATTTTGTTTTCACCTCCAATTCATCCTAAAGTCCTTTCTCATGAATTTTTGTGACTCTTTAGGTCACTCGGGATTTATAAATTTCCCAGTTTTCCCTTTTTTTTTATTGGTTACAGTTTATAAAATAACTCGGTTTTCTCTTTGAAAATGCCTGATTCTTTTCCCAGTTTTTTTTTATTATCAAAAGACGGGGCTTACATCCTTGGTTCAATTACCTATTCTACCAACTATAAGGAGCAACTTACTTCTCAAAGATAGACCTTTAGTTAGGATACCACCAACTGAGGATCCGAGAGGAAGATATCCTTAAGACTGCCTTTCGATCTTGATACGGACATTATGAGTTTAGGGTGATGCCTTTTGGCCTGACAAATGCCCCTGCATCTTTCATGGATTTGATGAACCGAGTGTTCTAGCCACACTTGGACATGTTCTTGATAATATTCATAAATGACGTACTTATATACTCATGGACTAGGCTAGAGCACGAAGAACATTTGGTTATCACCTTGGAAACATTACAAAATAATCGCTTATGTGCGAAATTTTCTAAGTGTAAGTTCTAGTTGCAGGAGGTAGGATTCTTATGGCATATAATATCCAAAGATGGAGTCAAGGTAGACCTGACAAAGGTAGAAGCCATATCTGATTGGAAGGCACCTAAGAATCCCTCTGATATGTGTAGTTTCTTTGGCTTAGCAGGATATTATAGATGGTTTGTGCATGATTTCTCTAAAATAGCTACCCCTTTGATCCCTCTCATAAGGAAAGGAGTAGAGTATAAGTGGGACGAAAGCTGTGAGAAATCTTTCATGGAGTTGAAGACTCATTTAACAATGACATTTGTACTCTCTCGGCTCAACTCAAATACAAGGGAGTACACCGTCTATAGTGACACATCCGGACAGGGACTCGGATGTGCATTAATGCAACAAGAAAAGATTATCGCCTATGCCTCACGACAACTAAAGGTACATGAGCGGAACTACCCTAAAGGTACATGGAAATTTACAACTTTCGAGTGATTCAAAGGGGACATTAAACCTTGGAAAAGAAACTTAAGACAAACTAGAAAACTAAAACCAAATTGGTTTAGGTGAACAAGATTCCATAAGAACTTTAAAGTTAAGCATGCTTGAACGTACGATTTATCATAAATAGCCATAAATTAATATATATTTAATTATTATAATTAATACCAATAATTTAATACTCAAATTAAATTATTGGAATTAATACAAATAATTTATACCAAAATTAAATTATTGGTAATATTAATACTAGAAATAAATCTCTCCCATTTAATACACGGTTTTACACCTATATAAAGAGGTCATCGCCATTCGTTCTCCTCACACCCGAATACTTCTCTCTCTCTCTCTACTGCTCCATTTCCCGGTGAAGCTTAAACCAGAGCTTCGACTTGAACATTTTTCTTAACCTCGAAAGAAGAGGTCCGTCTCTTTAGAACCGAGGAGAAGTCAGCTATCGGATAGCAAACTCCAGTCAATCCGAGAATCACTAGAGAAGCGCCGACATGATGGAACAGTGAAGCAGCTCCGGCGGACTGAAGCTGCCCTATTTCAGCAAAGCTGAAATCGGCCATTTTGAGCCCTACTCAGACCAAACCAAGCCCTCCCAACACTTCCTCAGCCCTCCCACGGCTGAATTAGGACTGAAAGGTAAGCCAATTCGACTCCCTTCTGCAATTTTCGGCCGGTGCTAGAGAGAGAACCGGCGGAATTTCAATGATGAAATTCTAACTCAATTTGGTATCAATTGATGCGATTCTTGATTCTAGAATGATCGTCAAGATGAGAGCTATCTGCCCAGATCAAAAGCTCGGACCGCCATGCCCTCACCGGTGAGAAATCAAAGCTTTCTTTCTCTACAATATGTTTTCCGGTGAAGCTCCATTTGAGCTCGTTCCGGTGTTAAAATCTACAATTCAAAGTATCTTAGAATCGTATGAACATGCAGGAACTCAATTTAAACTCCGTTTTCAATAATTAAAAGTGTTTGATCGGTCAATTTGATGAAATCAAATTCGGTAGTGTTGAAGAGTTGAAATTGGGGGAAAATTGGGGATTTTCGAAATTCAAAGGGCCAAAATGCAATTTTATGAAATTGAGGGTCAATTGGTCATGAAAATAATGTTGGAGGACCAATTGAGGAATTTTGGAACTTTTGGGGCAAAACTTACCATTTTTGTAGAAGAAGGGCAAAATGGTAATTTTGGAAAAATTGGGGGACCAAATTGGAAATTTGGGAAATTAAACCCCTTTTTGTTGAAATTGAATAAATTGAGGTCCTAGGATAAATTTTAAAATTTACAGGACTCAATTTGAGGATAAACTGACATTAGGGACTTAAAGTTAAAAAGAAATAACTTTAGGGACCTAATTGCAAATAACTAAAAGTTTGGATTTTATCATTCATTGGAAATGAATGAAGGCTGTTGTTCATATCATGTAGAAACGCGAAATACCGGGAACGCCAGCAAGGACAAGCTCACGTGAATACAAAGAACCGGTCTATTGGAATTCACGATATTAACGAGTGAGTGGGTTTACTAATATCATACCCGGTTGTGATGATGAGCACAACTTAAAATTTAAAAATCACTTACCGGTTGTGAGTGCGATTATATATCATACCGGTTGGGGATGATAAGTGCCTCGGTATAAAAACCCACTATTTAGTGGTATTTTAATCATCACCACTTAGAGGAAGTGATGTGAAAATTTTGCGGAAAAACTACTTACTGGTTGTAAGTAGATCATACCCAGTTGGTATGATTAGACCTCCTCGAAGGAAGTTGAAAACCTGTTCATCGGTTATGAACGAAGATGTCCTTATACCGATCAGTATAATGGACAGTGAAAACCTATTTTGTCGGAAGTGTTCTCCCCTGACTGTGTGCCAATGCTTAAACTATTTGGGAGACCTTCTTGATGGGAGCTCGAATAGCTCTTATAGGCCAGGGGCCTTGGTTTTG
This sequence comes from Trapa bicornis, assembly GCA_030064425.1. Lineage (NCBI taxonomy): Eukaryota > Viridiplantae > Streptophyta > Magnoliopsida > Myrtales > Lythraceae > Trapa > Trapa bicornis. Next base: position 3,031,804 of record CM057759.1, read on the forward strand.
GAACTTGGGGGCTAAATGCCCGACAGTGGGCCCAAGGCCAATTGGCACGAGCAGGAACTTGTAAATGAACATGATATATTTGCCATAAAACTTAATAAATGAATTATTTGGCCATGGTACCAAGATAGGACCAACATGCTCAGTCAACTAGCAGCAGTTTGACATGACAGGTCGACGAACCAATCAAGACAAACAACTGCGGGTTGAGTTGAGAGTCGGGGCTGTTGGACCAGTGGCACCACAGATAATATGGCAATATGAGAAAACATTATTTGTGCATGCACTGTGAGTACGAGATCATCAAGACGCCCATGAGGGGTAGTGATGCGTCCTAAGGGCACTGGACGACCTGGTGGCTATAAGGGTAGTTCGTCATTCCAACTGTCTGTGCGAAATTTGGAGTAGCACCAAGCGCATAAGACTAGGGTGGGGACAGGATGAGGTCTCTGTCCTCATACGGACACAAAGAAGTGATTTCGGGATTTGGGTCGGATGTCACGTATATCCACTCATTCCCAAGGTAGAAGTGGTTGTACTTCTATTCGGATGGTACGAAAAGTCGCTCCGAAGCCACTAGCGGGTTCAGTAATGATACTGACTTGCAAATGTGTGTAACCTTGATGATGAAGGATGTGTGTTGGGTGATGACACACCGTGATAAATAAGAAATGGTGAAAAAACCTGAATTTTTAAATGAAGGGACTTTTGGAAAAAAAGGAGTCTGACACACTCCATATAAATATTTTTCTTAAAAGTCAAAAACTTTTAAAAACCCATTCATTGAGTAGTCATCCTCACCCCTTCCCTTATATCCCTTTCAGTAAATCCTGGAAAGCCTCTCCTTAAAGACCGTCAACTAAGATGCCTGTAAGACAGGTATGTAAATTTTTAAATTTTATGCAGTTTTGATTATGCTATTCCAGGAAAAGGTGCAGGTTAAAGGACGTCTTACTCTTTATAGTTTACAATAAGGGGAAATCCTTTAATAAACCAGGAGAGTGGCGGGTTGATCATGGGGATTCGACCAAACCGGGTCGGGGCATGACAACTAGAGTGGTATTAGAGCATGTTTCCTCGAATATATAATCAAGACTAGAAAATATAGTAACTAATAGGATTTATCCTAAAATTTTCAGATGGCTCCCAGGAGAGGAAACAAGAAAACTTGGAAAGGCTCTACTCAAAACCATACTTTCGTAGGGAAACAATCCTAGAAGCTTCCCAAATGCCTGACACCTAGCAGAAATGTCGAAAGTCCAAATGGGGAAGCATCCTGGAGAATGGTGCTAGGACCTATTGATGGCACAACCCTAAGTATAAAGGATGATGCTTATCAAGAATTCCATAGCTCCCTAGTTAATTTGTGAACATTTTCTATGATAGGGCTGAGAGCCCAACCTTTTGTATCCCCATGTTAATAAAAGATTCAAATTCCCCAAAACTCTATCTTTCGAGGATGTGATCTTACTAGGAATATGGCCTAAGGAAAATAAAACAAACCCACACTATCCTAGAAAATAAGGAAGAGTCGCATCCCAGTGATAGAAGATGAATCAGGAAACCTAGGAGGACTCTTACCATGACCCTAGCAAAGGTGATTCAGCTAGAAAACTGTCAAAGTGATCAGACTCAAGAACGGTAAAGCACCAAACCAATAGTAACCCTAGAAAAAGCCCCACTCAAAGGAAAGGAAGAACCACAACAATCCATGTAAGGGAATGACGATAGGACATTACCTAAAGAGATGCCCAACCCTACTAAAGGACATGAAGGATTGGAGATCGATACCAAGGAGCGGGTTACATAAACAATTCAAAAAGAGGTAAAGAAAAGATGAGGTGAATACAAAAAACTTCTTAAGAAGGTCAAACCGAGAAGGATACCTCATGAATAGGGATAAGGTACATGAGAAGCATACTTAGAATCCTCTCATTAGGGGCAAACACAAAAAAAACGTCCCTAGAAACTCTAGGGCATGACACAATGAGAGTGAAGAAGAGAAGGAATGCGTTGTGAAAAGGAATCATTGGTTGGCAGATGTGCAATGAGCCAACCCCTCATTAGAAACTACTTGAAGGAAGGAAGTATCAGAGGCCAGGACTAACCTGCTTTGGAAAAAGCAAAAAAGTAAAAAATCAAAGTCTCTGACCAACATACCTAAGGAAGACCAGGAAGTAGAAAGGACTACACACTAAAAAGGTTAGTGAGATGATGTTAAGAACAGGAGTACGTGAGAAGACAATACCCCTAAGAAGACCTAAACCAAGGGACTGGTGGAGGCGGGGCAGTTAACCAGCTAATACGCGGAAGAACCATGATGTATGTTCCGACAAGAAAGAGAGGCAGAATGGTTAAATACTCTGAAAGAGAAGGATGAAAGAAATCCTTAAAGGGAACAAAAAGCCAAATTAACAACCAAACTCAAGCCAAGAAAGAAATAGGCAAGCTTCTCACATAATGATCAAGAAATCTTGAAACAAGGAAGATTTGTATGCTCCCTAAGGAAATAGACAGGTATTGGGTATGAATGAGGATGATGATAGAGTATAAAAGATGTCCTGCAAGACCTGAGGAGTAAAGGTAAACAGGAGAAGAGAACATTAAGAGTAGAAATCACCCAGAGCAAATGTAAAAGGGAATGTCCGGAGAAAGGGAAAGAATTCTACAAAGGAAGGAAGCCCCGAAAAGACATGTGTATCCCAATTGAGAGGAAATGGAACCAACCAAAATAGAAGGAACGATAAGCTCACAAATGAAATGTTGGTTGAGATGGAAAAGTTGAGTACCAAGGAAAAGTGAGGTCCTAAGAAGGAAATTAAACTAAAGGAATTATTGATGCGCGGATGGACACAATGTGGAGTGAAAGGAACCAACCCTTAATTAGAAAATGCTTCCAAGGAAGGAAGTATCGTAATGGCCCAGGCTGACCTGTTTGGAGGGAACAGGAGATCCAAGTAGAAAGAGGAAAACTAATAATGACAGACAGCCAAATCGAATAAACAAAACCCTAAGAAGGAATGAGATGTAGTAAAGACTACACTCTATGATGGACAATAGGATGGGCATGAAGAACGAGTGATACGGCTGCCTAGACGATTGGACTAGGAAAATAAAGAATTGTAAAATGGTTGCGAACAAATCAAAGGGGATTAAGGCCAAAGGAAAACCCTTGAGTAGAGGATATCATTGGGAATGATGATGGATCTAAGAAAGGATGAAACCCAGCATGTCGGTAAAACATCTGGGAATTTAATTAATTGGAACCAGAAATACTCAATAAGGAAGTTGAAAAGGAATGAGTGGGTGAGGAGAACCAATACAATTGAGTAAGTGGAGTTAATAATGGTAAAAAAAAAGGATAGTTGAGGAATACTATCAAAAGAAAAGAGTAATGAAGTTATACGATCCTTGAAAGGTCTAAAAGCTAAGAGATACACTTCACGAGATGTTCTAGAAATCAAATGGACAGAGACGGGGCCTAGAAAATGCCATGTTGTAAGGGCATGTAAGCCCAACAACCCGAGGAGAATATGACTCAAAGTAAGGAAGTGTCGGCAAATAAGCATGATGAGGTCAAATATAACAATTTGGACCGAAGTTATAATAGACAACAAATGGAGGAAGAGTTGAAATGGGATGAAAAGGTGGTGATAAAGAAATCCAATGAAATAAGCACGAAATGCTCTATAGGACGACGGGCTAAGGGTTTAATTGATCAAGCAGTTAACTAGACACAGAAATGGTTAGTTATCTTGGAATTCCCAATCTTGAGTACAGGACCTCAAGGGGAAGAATGTTGCTCTAAGCAAAGAGAGAGATAAAATCAAAGAACATACCCTAAGGTAAGGTATGTCTAGTTATGATAAACTCAATGGAGGGAGTAAATAATATTAAGGAAAAGGAATTTCTTAAGTGAAGGTTGTAAAAGTGACTAATTTCAAGGACGAGAGAAAAGTTTGTATCTTAAGCAAACGCCAAAGAGGCATCAAAGGAAATGACTACTCATGCAAGGATGTTAACTAAGTTTTGGGGACAAAACTCCTAAAAGGAGGGGAGAGTTGTAAACCCCGCACTTTTGAGTTAAGGAAAACAGGGAAAAAAATTGGTCAAACCGAATAAGAAAATCGAGCTAGTTTACATTTGGGAACAAGCAATATGGAAATTTACAACTTTCAGGTGATCCAAAGGGTTCATTAAACCTTGGAAAAGAAACTTAAGACAAACTAGAAAACAAAAACCAAATTGGTTCAGTTGAACGAGATTCCATAAAAATTTTAAAGTTAAGCTTGCTTGCTCGAGAGTAGTGTAAGGATGGGTGACCTCTTGGGAAGTATGATTTTTTTGTAACCCGAAATTTTGGTAAAAAATTTTTATGTGAACATACGATTTATCATAAATAGAAATAAATTAATATATATTTAATCATTGTAATTAATACCAATAATTTAATACTCAAATTACATTATTGGAATTAATACAAATAATTTATACCAAAATTAAATTATTGGCAATATTAATACTAGAAATAAATCTCTCCCATTTAATACACGGTTTTACACCTATATAAAGAAGTCATCCCCATTCATTCTCCTCACACCCGAACACTTCTCTCTTTCTGTACTGCTCCATTTCCCAGTGAAGCTTAGATCAGAGCTTTGACTTGAACATTTTTCTTAACCTCGGAAGGAGAGGTCAATCTCTTTAGAACCGGGGAGAAGTCAGCTATCGGATAGCAAACTCGAGTCAATCCGAGAATCACTAGAGAAGCGCTGACATGATGGAACAGTGAAGTAGCTCCGACGGACTGAAGGTGCCCTATTTCGGCGAAGCTGAAATCGACCATTTTGAGCCCTCCTCAGACCAAACCAAGCCCTCCCAACACTTCCTCAACCCTCCCACGGCCGAATTAGGACTGAAAGGTAAGCCAATTCGACTCCCCTCTGCAATTTTCGGCCGGTGCTAGAGAGAGAACTGGTAGAATTTCAATGATGAAATTCTAACTCAATTTGGCATCAATTGATGCGATTCTTGATTCTAGGATGATCCTCAAGATGAGAGCTATCTGCCCAGATCAAAAGCTCGGACCGCCATGCCCTCACCGGTGAGAAATCGAAGCTTTCTCTCTCTACAATCTATTTTCCGGTGAATCTCCGTTTGACCTTGTTTCGGTGTTAAAATCTACAATTCAAAGTATCTTAGAATTGTATGAACATGCAGAAACTCAATGTCGACTCCAATCTCAATAATTAGAAGTGTTTGATCAGTCAATTTGATAAAATCAAATTCGGTAGTGTTGAAGAGTTGAAATTAGGGGAAAAATTAGGGATTTTCGAAATTTAAAGGGCCAAAATGCAATTTTATGAAATTAAGGGTCAATTGGTCATGAAAATAATGTTGGAGGACCAATTGAGGAATTTTGGAATTTTTGGGGCAAAACTTACCATTTTTGTAGTAGAAGGGCAAAATGGTAATTTTGGAAAAATTGGGGGACCAAATTAGAAATTTGGGAAATTAAACCCCTTTTTGGTGAAATTGAATAAATTGAGGTCCTAGGATAAATTTTAAAAGTTACGGGACTCAATTTGAGGAAAATCCGACATTAGGGACTTAAAGTTAAAGAGAAATAACTTTAGGGACCTAATTGCAAATAACTAAAAGTTTAGGTTTTCTCATTCATTGGAAATGAATGAAGGTTGTTATGTTGAGTAATAATAAACAAGGTTGTTCATATCATGTAGGAATGTGAAATACAGGGAACGCTAGCAAGGACAAGCTCGCGTGAATACAAAGAACCGGTTTAGTGGAATTCACGACATTAATGGGTGAGTGGGTTTACTAACATCATATCCGGTTGGGATGATGAGCACAACTTAAAATTTAAAAACCACATACCGGTTGTGAGTGGGATTATATATTATACCTGGTTGGGGATGATAAGTGTCTCGGTATAAAAACCCACTATTTAGTGATATTTTAATCATCACCACTTAGAGGAAGTGATGTGACACACCGTAGTAAATAAGAAATGGTGAAAAAACCCGAATTTTTAAATGAAGGGATTTTTGAAAACAAAGTTGTCTGGCACACTCCATATAAATGTTTTTCTTAAAAGTCAAAAGCTTTTAAAAACCCATTCACTGAGTAGTCGTACTTACCCCTTCCCTTATATCCCTTTTAGGAAATCCCGGAAAGTCTCTCCTTAAAGACCATCAACTGAGATGCCTGTAATACAGGTATGTAAATTTTTAAATTTTATGCAGTTTTGATTATGCTATTTTAGGAAAAGGTGCAGGTTAAGGGACATCTTACTCTTTACGGTTTACAATAAGGGGTAATCCTTTAATAAACCGGGAGAGTGACGGGTTGATCGTGGGGATCCGACCAAATCAGGTTGGGGCGTGACACAGACGCTTAAAGTCACAAGTACCAAGTCATGGCAGTGCATATAAAGACAAGCTACTTATCCTTGTTGCAATAGTTGGGAAGAATGGAAGTGGACCTTAAGGTGGACAAGAGAGAGAAATGCTTTTCGGCTGACATAGTGGTAAGACCCAACTAACAGAGCAAATTAATGTCCAGCAAAAAGGGGATAAGGAATTCCAACCCTATTTAGACCTGGTCAACGGAGGGACGAGACAAGATTATGACCTTCAAGGTGATGGAGTGCTAACCTATAAGGGTAGAGTGTGCGTGCCTCAAGATAAGGAACTAAAGAGATTAATCGTGGAAGAGGCGCATTACTCAGTCTATGCAATGTATCTAGGTAGTACCAAGATGTACCACACCCTCAAACAAGGTTATTGGTGGAAAGGGATGAAGAGGGATATTGCGGAATATGCAGCCCGATGCTTGCTTTGTTAGTAGATTAAAGCCGAGCATCAAAAACCTTCAAGACTGCTACAACCCTTGCCAATCCTAGAATGGAAATGGGAACACATCACTATGGACTTTGTCACAAGACTATTTGTGACTAGAAAAGGACGAGATGCAATCTCGGTCATTATGGATAGATTGACCAAGTCCACCCATTTCCTACCTATAAGAGTGACAGATTCGATAGAACAACTGGTCGTCTTATACATAAAGGAGATTGTGAGACTCCATGGTGTCCCAATAAGCATAGTGTCGAATAGAGACCCTAGATTTACCACGAGGTTCTGGCCTAGTTTGCGAAATGCCTTGGGAACCAAGCTTCACATGAGTACGACATTTCATCCCCAAATCGATGGACAGTTTGAGTGGACAATCCAGACCTTAGAGGACATGCTACGAGCATGCGTACTCACCATGAATAAGGGTTGGGAAGAATACTTGTGCCATATGGAGTTTGCTTATAATAATAGTTATTATTCCAGTATTCAAATGGCTCCTTATGAGGCCCTTTATGGAGGATCATGTCATACCCCCCTTATTTTGGGAAGAGATAGGAGAAAGGAAGTTGGAAATGGTTGAACTAATTGAGGATGCCACAGAGAAGATTAAGATTATAAGAAGTCGACTTAAGGCTGCTTAAGACAGGCAAAAGAGCTATGCGGACCATCACGGAAGAGATCTTGAATTTGATGTGGGAGACCAAGTGTTCCTTAAGGTATCCCCATGTAGGGGAATACTTAGGTTTCAACAATGGGGGAAGTTGAAACCAAGGTACATCGGTCCTTACACCATAGTCCAAAGGATAGGACTGGTGGCATATAAACTAGAATTGCCACTGGACTTACAAAGAATACATGATGTATTTCATATCTCAGTACTCCAGAAGTATTAGCCCGATCCCAATCATGTGCTGGACCGACCTCCGCCTGAACTAGAGGAGAACCTGACCTATCAGGTAGAACCGGTCCAAATCATTGACCTTTGAGAAAAGAACTTGAGAAACAAGAAGAATTCCATGGTCAAGGTTCTCAAGCAAAACAGACCAGTGTAGGAAGAGACATGGGAAACCAAAAGTGTTATAAGGGATGGGAACCCTCACTTATTCAATTTGTAAATTGTTTTGGGAAAAAAACCCCTAAAAGGAGGGGAGAGTTGTAAACCCTGTCTCTTTATATATAATAAAAATGGGAAAAGAACCAGACATTTCGAAAGAGAAAATTGAGCCGGTTCACAAACCATAATTGATAAGAAAAAGGGTAATTTGGTGAATTGACAAATCCCGAGTGGCTCAAAGAGTCATACAAATCATGGAGAAGAACCTTTGGACAAATGGGAAGAGAAAACTAGACTGGTTCATGGTGAACCAGATTGAACCATACTTGAACCGGTTTCTAAATTCATTTTTCTTCGTGGCTAAAAATGATCAAATTGGGGAATTGAAGGCACCATTAGATGGAGAATAAATTTCGATGAATTTAGAAAATTTTAATTTTGAGAAAATCAATAGAATTTGGCCTAAACTGGCTGATTTACGCATTGAACCCGGTTGGACTGGTCTAGTCTGGTTTGGAATAGTGAGATCTTCTTCCTCTAGATGACAACACTGGAAAGTTGTTTGGAAGAGGGTCCTCGAGCTCCTTATATAAAGAGCACCTCTCCATTCATCATCCACACACCTGAAATCTCCATTCTCTTTCAACTGCTCCATTTATAGTGAAGCTCAAACCAGAGCTCCGATATAGGCATTTTTCTTTGCCTAAGAAGGCAAGGTTGGGTCCTACAGACTCCGAGGGAAGTCAGCTACGTAATAGCACATTCCTTTCGACCCGAGGACTGTTGGAGAAGCGCTGACGGAATCAAACAATGAAGTAGCTCCGACAGACTGAAGCTGCTCTATTTTGGCCGAGCTGAATTCGGCCAAATTTAGCCCTCCTCCGGCCAAACCAAGCCTTCCCAACAACCCCACATCCCTCATATGACTCAATAGAGCTAAAAGGTAAGCCAATTTGGCCCTCCTTAATCGTTGTAGGTTGGAGTTAGAGAAAGATAGTGCTAAACTTCACTAACAAAATTCTCCCTCAATTCTATATCAATTGTAGCAATTCTTGATCCTAGAAGGAACCTCGTGAACAAGAGCAACCATCCCCATTCGAGTGCTTGGACCGCTGCACCTCCGACGGTAAGCTTTTGAAGCTTTCTCTCTCTACAAGCAATTTTTCGGCAAAGCTCCATTTGAGCTTAATTCGAACCCAAATGCTACAATTCAAAGCTCAATTAAATCGTATGGAAGTGTAGAAACTGATCCATACCTTCAATTTAAGAAAATGACCCTGATTGAATGACCAATTTGAAGAAATCAAATTCGGTCATTTTAAAGGGGAGAAATTTGGGGAACATTTTGGGGAAAATTGGGAATTTTGAAAAATTGAGGGACTTCTTTGCAATTTCCCAAAATTGAAGGCCAATTGGCCATGAGAAAAATGTTGGTTTAGCAATTGGTCGATTTGTGAAACATTTGGGGTAAAATTCCATTTTTGGAAAGTAGGGGCAAAATGGTAATTTTTGAAAAGTTGGGCACCAAATTAGAAATTTGGAAAACTTGAGCCCCTTATACAATTTTGAGTGAATTGAGGACTCAAAGGGAATTTTGGAAACCTTGGGACTCAATTTGGGGAAAGATTGGCATTAGGGACCTAAATTTAAGGATAAATGAAGTTTAGGGACCTAAGTGCAATTAATTGATAAATTGCGAGCCTAGGCTGTTATGCCAACTGAAATTGATAAGGCTACCCAACTCGTGTAGGGAAATGTGTGACTGGAACACAAGTAAGAGAAAGCTCACGTAGACTTGGCTAAACGACTAGGGACGAACACGTCACAGTCATCGTATGAGTGGTCATATTTACATTATACCCGGTTGAGATGGTGAGCACTTTAAAAATGAAAAACTACTTGTGAGTGGGACTTTAACATCATACCTGGTTGGTGTGATGGGAAATTTAAGCTAAAACCTACTTAATGGTTGTAAGTAGAGGAAATCATACTCGGATGGTATGATGAACTTCCTTGAAGGAAGGAGAAACCCGCTTGCTAGTTGTAAGTAGAGATATCATCACACCCGGTTGGTGGGATAAAGTGAAAATATATTTTTTGTAAGAAGTGTTCTCTCCTAACTCTGTACCAATGCTTAAACTATTTGGGAGACCTTCTTGATGGGAGTTAGAATAGCTCATATAGGCTAAAGGCCTTGGTTTTTGAACTCATGGGGCTAAATGCCCGATTTTGGAAAATCATGTACAATGGGCCCAAAGCCAGTGGGCACGAGTAGGAGCTCGTAAATAAATATGAGTTAAAGAAAGCCATGAAATTTCTAATGAAATGGTTGTGTGATTTCACCATGGTACCAAGTCAGTACCGACATTACTCGATGGACTGGCGGTAGTGCGTTAGGGCTAGGTCGACGAACTGGCTTAGACAAATAGCTGCAGGTTGGGTTGAGGGTCGAGGTCGTTGGACCGGTGGTACCAAAGATAATGGCTATATGTGCACTTGTATTACAAGACCATCAAGAGGTCCAAGAGGGGTAGTGATGGCTCCTAAGGACTACTTGACGATATGTTGGAGATAAGGGCAGTTCATTGTGCCAGTCAGTTGGGAAGCTAGGAGTAGCTTCTTGTGCATTAGATGGGGGTGGGGTCGGAATGAGGTCTTTGTCCTCATACGGACACGTAGTGGAATTCAGGTTTGAGGATCGAATGTCGAGAACATCCACTTAGACCTAGGGTAGAAGTGGATGGACTTTTATCTTGGTGGTCAATAAAGACGCTTCGAGTAACAAGTGGTGCAGTGGATGGGCTACACATGCAAATGTATGTTACCCTTCCTGATGAAGGGTGTGTGTTGGTTGCTAAAACACACCTAATATGAAAATGGGAAAAAAGGTTTTGAAAACCGAAACTTAAGGAAATATCCTTCTTAAAGAAATGATAATCTTGGCACAATTTGAACAAAAATATTTCATGAAATCTCACTCCCTACACCCGCTCACTGAGTTGTAGAACTCACCCCCTCCCTTTTTACCCTTTTCAGCTAACCAAAGAAATACCTTTCCTAAAGACCCTACTAATTTGGAACAAGAATGGTATGACTATTTTAAAATAATCATTTTTGTATAATGCTATTCCAAGAATGATAGGTAGAAGGACGCCTTACTCCTCACGGTTTAGAAAGGGGTAAACCCTTGATAGACCACGAGAGTGGCTTGTTGTTCACGAATATCTGACCAAACCGAGTTGGGGCGTGATAGAACATGTGGATGTATTGTGATATTTTTACCAAATTAAAAACCCCATTTTGTCAACTTAAAACCCAATTATGATAAATTATATGACATCCTATTTAATCCTCGAAAACCTTTTAAAAAAGATGATAAGATCAAAAGGTTAAAAAATTTCTAGTCACTAAGTTGTTGAACTCATCTCTCTCCTTTACCCTCTTTAGGCATTTAGAAAATAATGAAAAGAGACCTTTACACTGATATTCTAGCCTTATACATATTAAATAATTGCAAATTTATGTACAATATATAACTATATATTAATGTGACATGCTTTTCTTTAAAATAATTTTTTAAAAGTAAACAAATTTGTTATAACATTATTCAAAGCCTTACTCCTACCGAGACTACAACTATCTATTGTAGTATCGGGAGGTGTGGTGGGTTGTTCATAGATTCCGATCAAACAAACGAGTTTGGGGCGTGACAAGTCCCTTAGTGGTAATTTGACAAGAAAAATCACCTCATTTGGTGGTCGGGTGAGTGAGAATTTTGAGGTCGACCACTCGAGTGTAGGGAGTGTACCAGGGAATGTGTTTTCCAACATTGGGAGTAAAATTTGATTTTATGGGGGAGAAGATAACTCTATTAACTTCATAGAGAAATCAATATAAGAGTTGTCAGCTCAAGCATGAGCTTTGTTGCATGCATTTTGGCCAAAAAAATAGGTCAATTTGATTGATTTTCCTGATTGCATCTATGAGATTTCGGTTGGGGAGTGGATGGAGGGGGTGATGGTGAGTTGGGTTAGATTAGAGGCCCGACTCACAACCCCTTTTTCTTTCTATAATTTCAAATATTTCCAAAATTATATTTTTTTCCCACTTCGAGTCCCCTTTGTAATTTAAATAATGCCTCATACGATCTCGACTAATCTAAATTTGCTTTCCAAAAATCCATGTTTCTTGTTTGGAATATGATTTATGATATGATCTAATCCTATCAAAATTCGTAACTCAGATTCCCATTCATGGTTCAAACTCAATTTCTAGTCCATTTGGGTTACAATTTCATTTTCGAAAATTTTGGTGTTACATTGGGACTAGTGTGGGTTAGTTAGGAATTGATGACATATTCATCGTGACAGAGTAAAACACGAATGGTGAGGTGAAACTCTGGGAGAGGCTAGTTGTTGAGAGGATTCAGATCACTGGAGGTCTAGGCAACTTCCTTTTGGGGGCAAGGAGCTATGAAGGAGTTGGGAGTTCTAGTAGGGATGATCCACTATTGCGAGTATTGATGAACATATTGACATAGGATTTAGGGAAGATGATGAAATTGGGGTTTTCCTAGTGCATGGACTAAAGCTCATACGAAATGTATGTAGAGGATAGGTCACATACATGGTTGTCTTTAAGTTGGAAGTCTAAAGGACACAAAACCACCTATGACAAAAGTGAAATCATACTGAAAATGATTTGCGTCTAGGTTCTTCTGGTCGGTGGGTCCTTTAGTTGATGACGATCCCTAGCTGCTACTAGTACACATTCGATTAGAAGTGGTATTCTAGCACAACCACAGTCGTTGAAGAGATCCTTCAAATAAAGTTGGACTTGAGATTTGTGACATAGGTTATCTCTGACTTCCTCTTGTGCAATTGGTAATCGAGAACCCAACAGAGCTTCAAGAAGGACTCAGGAGGGTTCTCTATATGGTTGCCAACAATCGGGGAGCTGGAAGCTTCTTGGGGAAGCTGGTGGTGAAGGTAGAAAATCTAAAGAAGAATGAGATAAAGGGAATATGCTGATAGTAGGACTTTGGGTTGTGTTTGGACTTGAGTTCTTCACTAGGCTTTGGTAGCTTCTCATTTGTGGGTTGGGAGGATGGTTTTTCTTTGGTTGAAAATAAAAGAAATCCAAATGGGCTACCCAAATTAAGATTGGACAATTGTAGGGCTTTAGAGTTAGGCATAAGTATCAAATGGGGTTAGGCCTAATCTCTTAAGGAAGTGTGCCTAAGCAAGGAAAAAAATGAGCTTAGATGATTAAATATTTTTGCTTACATCAATTAAGTAATGATCCTAACTATTTATGAAATTAGGCCATGAAGCTACCTCAAGGAGATGGGTTTGGTTACCCATAACGATTGGGCTTGCCCTTTCAAGTGTTGAACTTGTGCTTGTGAGGTAAAGGGTTGATAATTCATTTTTAATATTGGAATGCCCATATCTAGTTAGTAGAATTATATGTTTAAATCTATAAATTAAGTCGTAGGAACAAAACTGTAATTTTTAAAAAATTACAGTATAACATAATAGATTTCCTATGAGGCAACCCAAATTATAATTATCGTATATGATGTTGTAGGAATCAATTGATACTCGTCCGTGCAAGAGAAGCACTATCACACCCTAACATGGTCTTTCAATTGGACCTACAAACAACCCGCCATATTCTCCCAATACTATAATAGTGGAAGTCATTACCACTATATGATCGACATGAAGTAAGGATTAAAATATAAAAACATCATCATAACTATTACAAAATATTTATTTTGTAAAATATGGAAATAATTAAAATAAAAATATCAGAAAATAGGTGTACTAAATCTTCATATAAAAGCTTGTACCTTTAATTAGTTGGTTTTCAAGTATCTTCTAATGAAAAATATTCATCCCTTATCTCTGTATGATTCATGTGAGTGTGGCAAAATTACTCAAAAACCATTTACACTCACTCATCATAAAATTCATACCCCTATCGAGCTGATTCGTACTGATATTTGGGGCTCTACACTGACAACATCACACATCACATTTACTATGTTCATTTTCTTGATTATTAAAGTAAATACTCTTAGTTTTTTTTATGAAACGATGCTCTGATATTCTCTCCATTTTCTGAACTTTTTGTATGCAGGTTGAACACTTACATTGGTAAAAAATTAAATATTTACAATCTGATGGTGCCAAGGAATTTCTATCCCATTCCTTTCAAGTTGAGTTAGAGTCTACAAGAATTATTAATCGTCTTTCTTGCATGCATACACCTCAATAAAATGGCTAAGCGGAATGTAAATATCACCATATTGTTGATATGGGTCTCACATTATTTATTCACTCTCATGTCCCCTCCAAATTTTGGGATTTTTATTTCCAAAAATCCATGCCCATATTCTCATATTATTTCCTTCGCGGTGCTTCACCATCACTCTGCCTCTATTTGTAGCTCGTCTTCCTTAACCTCGCACTTTTGCTCAAGCTCAACGTCACCCTGAATGGCGGGATGCCATGCGTGCAGAACTATCTTCTCTTCATCTCAATAATTCTTGGGATCTGGTTCCCGCTCCTCCTTGTCAACATATCATTGGTTGCAAATGACAAAGAACACCCTGATGGCTCCGTTGCTCGCTATAGAGCCCGACTCGTTGCCAAATGTTTCTCTCAACTCCCGGGCCTTGACTATTATGACACATTCAGTCCTATCATTAAACATGTCATCATCATGGTAGTCCTTTCTCTCGTTATCTCCTCTAATTGGTGCATTCGTCAATTGGATGTCAACAATGCTTTCTTGCATGGTCATCTCACTAAAGAGGTCTACATGGTCCAGCATCTTAGCTTTGTTGATACTCGCTTCCCCAACCAGGTTTGTTGCTTACGATGCTCTCTCTATGGTCTCAAACAATCTTCCCGTGCTTGGTTTTTACATCTGAGCTCTTTTCTTTAGCACTTGGGCTTCTATGGTTCTGTGGTCAACAACTCTCTCTTTATATATTGTATCTCCAGCTTCATCATCTATTTGCTTGTTTATGTTGATGACATCATTCTTGCGTGTTCACTTACTACTCCCATTATGAATATCTTACAAGCTCTCCAAGCATAATTCTTCCTCAAGGATGTGGGTCGTCTTCATTGCTTCCTTGGTATTAAAGTTCACCCATCCTCTACTAGTCTTCACCTCACACAGTCCAAATAGATTCATGATCTCCTTGATTGGTTTGCTATTCTCTAGTGCAAGCCTATCTTCACCCCTATTGCTCCTGGTCCACATCTTTCTGCTCATAATAGAACCCCACTTTTTGATCCAATCCAATATCGTCAGATTGTGGAATCTCTCCAATATCTCACGTTCATCCCTCTTGATTTCACTTATGTTATTAACCAAGCTTGTCAATTCATGCACATACCTACTGCCACTCATTGAACTGTTATTAAATTTATTCTTCATTATCTTAAAGGTACTGTTCATCTTGGTCTCATGCTCTATTGTCATTCATCTCTTGCTCTCCACTATTTTTTTTATGCTGACTAGGCCGGTAACCCAATGATCGTCGCTCTATTAGTGGTTTTGATATCTTTCTTGGTTGTAACCTCATCTCCTGAGCCTCCAAAAAGCAGCAAACTACCACTCGTTCTAGTATAGAGGCTGAATATAAATGTTTTGGTAACACAATTATTGATCTTATTTGGCTCCAGTCGCTTCTCCGAGAACTCCATCTTTCGCTCTCTTGTCCTCTGACCCTTTGGTATGATAATCTCTTTGCCATCTATCTTACTGCCAACCCAATTTTTCACGCTGGTGCCAAGCACATTAAAATTGATTATCACTTTGTTCGTGAACAAGTTAGTCGTGATAATCTCCAAGTCTATTTCATTAGCACGTATGCTCAATTAGCTGATCTTCTCACTAAAGGTCTCTCATCCACACATTTTACTTGCTTCATTCCAAGCTTAGTCTCCGAGACCTCCCCTTAAGCTTGTGATGGGATAATAAGAGGAAAGAAATTACATAGGAGGAAAGAAATCAAATCAAATCCCATGTAATTGTCCCTACAATTATACAAAAGATTTTATTTACTTATCAAGACCATTGATAGACTGTATCTACTGTACAACCACTAGTACACGCAGTCGTAGAGGAAATAGTAATTGATTTTATTTCCTTGCCTTTTTTACTACAATACCTGTATAAATTTATAACGATACAAAATAAAATGCAAGTAGAAATTACAAGCAATACTACTTGTCTCATCTTCTCTTCATCTTCTCTTTATGGGGTTTGTATTCAGCAAGCATTCATCCATATCCGCTCCATCAAGGAGAGATCACACAATTTTAGAATAGAACTCCCTTTTGTTCCACTTGTGGCATGGAGCGCATTTTACTAGCCATTCGTATGCACGGACCAAAGTGTCTATGTCAGAATGTCTGTGTGAACACCATGGCTCAACACCCAAACTTATTGAGTTTGTTTGTTCGCTATTGAGGAATGAGACCCTTCTCCCCTTTACCAAGGTCTGGTGTGCATAGAACTCTCAGAGTCATTGGCATACTATACTATCATTCACTTCTCTTATATCAACATTGTTGTCAATAACCCTTGGAATCACCACTACTTCATATTGGGCGTCTAATGCTTCTGCTCAACAACCACATACATGTATTTTTATTATTAATTCATTATATTTGTTCCATTAGCTCTTAATAGGCAAGAGGCATCTCTAGCTTGATATAAATTATTGGGAATGGTCTGATGCACACAAACCAATTATCAAGTTTTTATGACTTGACTCATAATCCATCACTATGGTTATTTACGGGATGAGGCATGTTACCATTGGCATTGAGCCCACATAATGAGTATATTCAAAACATGACATTGTGCCCACTTATTTTTGAAAGAAACAATCTTGGATCCACTTCATATTCATCGTTCATGCTCATATTAGAAGTATTCGGGATTCATGCACATAAGAGAAATATATCCCCAAAAAAGGTTTTAAATAGGGTTCATACTTTCACGGGAATTTATTTATAGAAAAAGGGTTTCAATGTATTATGCTAAAATTTTACGGGTAATAACACATCATTGGTCCAATTAGACTCAATACAAAAAATCCCACTAATTATTACCCGAGTAAATGTTCATACCGGATGGATTCCCGACTATTCATTCTACTCTTGCATGCCTAGATCCATGCACATCATAAATGTAATTAATAATTATTTTTTAGGTTGGCGATTTTTGTATTTAGGTAACATAATGTAATATTTCCAAAATTACAATTTTTCCCTTAAACTTTACTCTCATAATCCAATCCACATTTGTTAAATAAGAAAATCTAAATAATTTCTAAATCTTATACTTTTTGGTCGAAATCTCGCTTGTAATGCCACGCCTCGACCCGGTTTGGTCGGATCCCTATGATCAACCCGCCGCTCTCTTGGTTCAAGAAGGGTTTCCCCCATTCTTTAATCAAGAGGAGCCATGCGAAATTTCAACTATATTCCCTGTAATAA
Source organism: Trapa bicornis (assembly GCA_030064425.1). Classification (NCBI taxonomy): domain Eukaryota; kingdom Viridiplantae; phylum Streptophyta; class Magnoliopsida; order Myrtales; family Lythraceae; genus Trapa; species Trapa bicornis. The sequence continues at coordinate 3,049,257 of CM057759.1, forward strand.
CATATATCAATAAAAATGCAAGCTTAAAAAGAAATTTAAGCATACCTAATAGATGGTAAATCCTGTTGTTATGCCTAGTCATTTCTCTACTCCTGAAAAGGGATAGAAAAGGTGGGTGAGTTTTTAAAACTCAATAAATGGGTATTTGAAAAAGAGTTTCAAATAAAATATTTTTTTAATTGGAGGGTTCCATACTCCTTATTTCCTTTAAAAATATTTCTTCCTCAAATTCTTAGTTTTTAAAAGCATAATTCCTCATTATCCACAAGCGGTGTGTTTAACAATCAAAACATGCCCTTCATCATGAAGGGATCACACATTCGCAGGGCAGCTTGTCCACTGCACCCACTTGTGGTGTCAGAAAGACTTTACCGGCCACCTAGATAGAAGCCCATCCACTTCTACCACGGGAATGAGTGGATGTTCGCAACATCCGACCCTTAAACCCAAAAAGCAAATTCGTGTCCGTATGAGGACAGAGACCTTATCTCGACCCAAACCCGGTCTCATGCGCATGAAGCTACATCGAGCTTGCCTAAATGTTGGCCCGGTAAACTGCCCTTATCTCCACCATGTCATCCAATAGCCCCTAGGATGCATCACTACCCCTCTTGGTCATCTTGATGGTTCCGTACCTCAAGTGCATGCAAAAACAAAGTTTTCCAGAAATCCATTAATCTTTGATGCCACTGGTCCAACGGCCCCGGCCCTTAACTCGACCTGCAGCTATTTGTCTAGACTGGTCTGTCGACCTGGTTCTATTGCACTGCCGCCAATCCATCGAGTAAGTCAGTCCTATGTTGGTACCATGACCAAATCACATCATCATTCAATTAGAAACTTTCATGGCTTATCATCATATTTGTTTACGAGCTTCTACTCATGCCAATTGGACTTGCGCCCAATGTACGAGATTTTCAAAATCGAGAATTTTAGCCCCCAAGTTCCAAAACTGAGGCCTCTAGCTTATCTGAGCTATTCGAGCTACCATCAAGAAGGTCCAAAAGTTTTAAGCAGTGGCACAGAGTTAGGAGATAACACTTTTGACAAAATAACTTTTTACTTGTCCATCACACCAACCAGGTGTGATGACATCTTCGCTTACAACCGGTAAACGGGTTTTCTACTTTCTTCTAAGAAGTTCATCATACCAACAGGGTATGATCAACTTACAATCGCTAAGTAGTTTTATGCGTAGTTCTCACATCACCACAACATGGTATGATGTTAAAATTCTACATAGTAGTGGTTTTTCATTTCCGAGGTACTCACTATCCCAATTGGGTATGATATGAAAATTTTCACTCACCCGATAAGTGCAGTGTATTCCTCTTAAAAGGCTTTTTGCCTCTATGAGAACTTATCCTTACTAGTGTTTCAGTCCTTCGTGTTCCTATATGATTTGGACATTCTTGTTTATTAACATTTGACATAATAGCCTTCATTCCTCACATATGAACAAAATGCCCCAAACTTTTCAATTATTTACATTTAGGTCCCTAAAGTTCTTTTTCCTTAACTTTAGGTCCCAAATGCAAACTTTTCCCTAAATTGAGCCCCAAAACTTCTAAAATTTACTTTGGGTCCTCAATTTATTCAAAATCACTTAAGGGGTTCAAGTTTCCCAAATTTCCAATTTGGTCTCCAACTTTTCAAAAATTACCATTTTTCCCACACTTTCAAAAATGGAAATTTGACCCCAATAAATTCTAATAATTGACCAATTAGTCCTCCAACATATTTTTCATTTACAATTGGCCCTCAATTTTGGAAAATTACACTTTGGTCCCTTAATTTTATGAAATCTCCAATTTTCCCCAAAAGTTCCCCCTCCCTAATTTCCCCCTTTCAAACTGGCTGAATTTGATTTTATCAAATTAACCAATCAATCGAGGTTAATTTTGAAATTGAAGGTTAAATTGAGTTCCTACACATTCATTCGATTCAATTGAGCTTAAAATCGCCTGAATTGACACCAAAATGAGCTCTAATGGAGCTTCGCTGGAAAATTAAACTTAGAGAAAGAAAGCTTCGAAAGCTTACCGTCGGGTGTGCGTCGGACTAAACTTTCGATCGAGGAAGGTAGCTAACATCCCGAGGTTCCTCTTATGATTGAGAATAACATCAATTCATGTCAAATTGAAGGAGGAATAGATCAAATAAGTTTCATCGAGTCTCTCTCTAACAGTGATAAAAAATTACAGAGGGGAGCAAAATTGGCTTACCTTTGTGCTTGAATTCGATCATATGAGGGCTGAGGGAGTGTTGGGAGGGCTTGGTTTAGTTTGAGGAAGGCTCAATTTGGCCACTTTTAGCTTGGCCGAAATAGGGTAGCTTGGGATCGCCGGAGCTGCTTCATTGTCTGATTATGTTGGTGCTTCTTCGTCGATCCTTGGATCAAATGGTGACCATCGTCGGGTAGTTGACTTCTCCCTGTGTCATGCCCCAACCTGGTTTGGTTGGATCTCCATGAACAACCCGCCACTCTCCCGATTTATTAAATGATTTCTTCTGATTATAAACTGTAAAGAGTAAGGCGTCCTTTAAACCTGCACACTTTCCTGGAATAACATAAAACAAAACTACATAATATTTTAAATTTATCATACCTGTCTCACAGGCATCTTAGTTGGTTGTCTTTAAGGGTAGACTTTACGGAATCTTCTAAAAGGGATATAAGGGAGGGATGAGTACAATGACTCAGTGAATGGGTTTTCAAATCTTTTAACTTTTAGGAAAAAGATTAGTACTTGAGTGTGCTAGACTCCTTTCTTTCCAAAGTCCTTTCATTTCAATTCTTGGTTTTTACCACCATTTCTTATTATTCATGGTGTGTCATCACCCAACACACATCCTTCATCATGAAGGTAAAACACACATTTGCAGGCTAGTACATCTACTAAACCCACTTGTGGCGTCGGAGCGACTTTTCCGACCACCTAGATAGAAGCACGTCCACTTCTACCTTGAGAATGAGTGGATGTACACGACATCCAACCCTAAATCCCAAAATCAATTGTTTGTGTTCGTATGAAGACAGAGACCTCATCCCGTCCCCACCCCGGTCTCATGCACTTGGTGCTACTCCAAATTTCGCACGATCACTTGGTACAACAAATTGCCTTTATACTCACCAGGTCGTCCATGGCCCTTAGAACGCATCACTACCCCTCTTGGGTGTCTTGATGGTCCCATAACCACAGTGCATGCACAATCAATATTTTCTTATCATACCATGTAATCTATGGTGCCATTAGTCCAACGGCCCCAAAATTCAACACAACCTGCAGCTGTTTGTCTTGACTGGTTCGGAGACCCGTCATGTCACATTGCTACTAGTTGATTGAATATGTCGGTCTTGTCTTGGCACCATAGCCAAACAATTCATTTATGGCACATATCTCATGTTTGTTTACGAGCTCCTACTCGTGCCCACTGGCCTATGGCCCACTGTTCGAGATTTTCAAAACCGGGCATAATAGCCCCTAGGTTCTAAAATTGAGGCCCCCGACCTATAAGTGCTATTCAAGCTCATGTCAAGAAGGTCTCCTAAATCATTTAAGCATTAACACACAGTTAGGGAGAACACTTCCGACAAAATAAATTTTTAACTACTCATCATACCAACCGAGTATGAGGATATCTCCTTTCATAACCGATGAACGGGTTTTCCACTTCCTCCGAGAAAGTTTCATCATACCAACCGAGTATGATTTACTTACAATCTGTAAGTAGTTTTTTCATGTCATTTTCACATCACTTCTTTAAGTTGTGATGTTTAAAATACCACTAAATAGTGGATTTTCATTTCAAGGTACTTATCATTCCCTACCAGGTATGATATAAAATTCTACTCACCCGTTAATGTAGTGAATTCCCTCAACCGATTAATTTTGTTCACGTGAGGCTGTCTTTGCTGGCGTTCTAGGTAATTCATACTCCTATATGATATGAACATACTTGTTCATTATTCCTTGGCCTAATAGCCTTCATTCATTCCAAATGAATGAGAAAACCAAACTTTCTATTTATTTGTAATTAGGTCCCTAAAGTTATTTTTTTTCTTTAACTTTAAGTCCCTAATGCCATTTTTTCCTTAAATTGAGTCCCGAAACTTTTAAAATTTATCTTAGAACCTCAATTTATACAAATTCACAAAAAGAGGTTTAATTTCCCAAATTTCCAATTTGGTCCCCTAATTTTTCCAAAATTACCATTTTCCCTTCCTTTACAAAAATGGTAAATTTCACCCCAAAAATTCTAAAATTCCTCATTTGGCCCTCTAACATACTTATCATGCCCAATGGACCCTCAATTTTATAAAATTACATTTTCGTCCCTCAAAATTTTGTAAATCCCCAATTTTCCCCAGTTTTCCCCCAATTTCAACTTCTTAAATACACTTGAATTTGATTTCATCAAATTGGCTGATCAACCCCTTCAAATTATTGAAATTGAAGTTGAAATTGTGTTTTTGTATGTTCATACGATTCCATAGAACTTTGAATTGTAAGTGTTAATGTCGGGACGAGCTCAAACGAAGCTTCGTCGGAAAACAAAATATAGATAGAGAAACTTCGATTGCTCATCGGTGAGGACGCGACGGTATGAGCTTTCTATATGGGTTGGTAGCTCTCCTCCCAAGGTTCCTCCCAGGATCTAGAATGAAATCAATTGATATCGAATTGGATTAGAATTCTGTCATTGAAATTCGGCCGATTCTCTCTCTAACACCGATTGGAAATTGTAGAGTAGAGTCGAATTGGCTTACCTTTCCTTCCTAATTCGACCGTGGGAGGGCTAAGGAAGTGTTGGGAGGGCTTGGTTTTTCTTGAGTAGGGCTCAAATTGCCCGATTTCAACTCGACCAAAACAGGGTAGCTTCGGTCTGTTGGAGTTGCTTCACTGTTCGTTCACGCCGTCGCTTCTCCAACGACTCTCAGAATGAATGGATGTCACCACCGTGTAGCTGACTTCTCCTTGGTTCTAATGAACCTGACTCAGAAATGACCCTTTATCGAAGCTCTAGTTCGAGCTTCACCGGAAAATTAAGTAGCTGAGAGAGAGTGAGCTTTTCAATTGTGGAGAGGATGAATGGAGAGGGGCTCTTTATATAGGGAGCTCGGGAACTCGTTGAGTGTCTGTTTGGCACCTTTATGACAGAAATTGATGACCTGAAACGTATTGAATGGAAATGTTTCTTCTTCGCCGGTGCTACTTCAATTTTCCGGAGAGTGAACAATGCTGTCATCAGTTGGAAGAAGATGACATGGTTCCAAATCGGACCGAACTGGTCCAAATTGGGTTCAAAGTTTAAATCGGCCGATTCACCCCTTATTTGATTGAATTTTTCAAATCTAAAAATTTCTAAATTCATCTAAATTCATTTTCTATCGGACAAGTGGCACCAAAGATAAATGGCTATTAGAAAAATTATTGTTTTGTGGTGGCCTCAAATCTCAAATTTAAATTCTCTAAGACACCTAGAAAAATGAATTTATAATTCGGTTCAATAGTGGTTAAAACTGGTCAAAACCGGTTCAATATGGTTTGGATCTCGTTCACCTGAACTGGTTTGGTTTTTCTCTCCAATTCCTTCTCAAGTCCATTTCCATGACTTTTGGGACCTGGTTTACTTGAACCGATCCAGTTTTTTCTTCCCCAATTCCTCTTAAGATTCTTTTCCAAGATTTATGAAACAATTTGAGTCACATGGGAGTTGTAAATTCTCGATTTGCCCGTTTCCTAATAATCAGGCTTGTAGACCAATTCGGTTTTAAAATTTGAAACTGACCAGTTCTTTTCTCGGTTTTCTCATTATCAAAGGATGGGGTTTACAAGTCTCCCCTCCTTTTAGGGGTTTTGTCGCCAAAATAGTTACATGTTAAATAATTGAGGGTAACTATTCCTCATCATACACTTGGTTTCCCATGTCTCTTCCTGCACAGGTCCGTTCTGCCACAACACCTTGACCATATGAATTTTCTTATTCCTCAAATTATTGTCTCTCTAGTCGATTATTTGTACCAGTTCTATTTGATAGGTCAATTTCTCTTCTAGTTCCATGGGATGTTGGTCCAATACATGACTAGGATCAAGCTGATATTTCTGAAGCTTCGAGATGTGTAATACATCTTGTATTCTCTATAGATCAAGAGGTATTTCCAATTTATAAGCTACTAGTCCTATCCTTTGAATGATGGGATATGGATAGATATATCTTGGTTTCAACTTTCCTCTTTGCTGAAACCTAAGTATTCCCCTCCAGGGGGACACTTTGAGGAACACTTGATCTCCTACCTCAAACTCCAGATCTTTTCTTCGATTGTCCGTGTAACTCTTTTGCTTGTCCTGTGCGGTCTTAAGACGACTCCTTATTAATTTTATCTTCTCGGTGGCATCCTCAATTAGTTCTGCCCTTTCTATCTTCCTTTCTCCCACTTCCCAAAATAGAGGGGTACGACATGGTCATCCATAAAGGGCTTCATAGGGAGTCATTTGAATACCGGTCTGATAAATATTGTTGTAAGAAAATTCCATCAGACACAAGTATTCCTGCCAATTTTTTATTCATTGTAAGTACACATGCTCTCAGCATGTCTTCTAAGGTTTGGATTGTTCGCTCTAACTGACCATCAATCTGAGGGTGAAATGTCATGTTCATATGAAGCTTAGTCCCCATAGCATTTTGTAAACTTGGCCAAAACCTAGAGGTAAATCTCGGATCTCTATCCGATACGATACTCATCGGGACACCATGGAGTCTTATAATTTCCTTCATGTATAGGACGACGAGCTGTTCTACTGTGTCCGTCACTTTTATAGGAAGGAAATGTACTGATTTGGTCAATCTATCCACTATGACCCAAATTGCATCCCGACCCTTTTTGATCACTGGTAGGCCCGTGACGAAGTCCATGGTGATGTGCTCTCATTTCCACTCCAGAATTGGTAAGGGTTGTAGTAGTCCTGATGGTTTCTGATATTTTGGCTTTATTTGTTGAAAGACAAACATTGGGCTACATATTTTGCAATGTCCCTCTTCATACCCTTCCACCAGTACCCTTGTTTGAGGGTGTGATACATCTTAGTACTGCATGGATGCATAGCATACACCGAATCTTGTGCCTCTTCTAGAATTAATCTTTTCAACTCCTTATCTTGAGGCACACATACCCTACCCTTATAGGTTAGTAATCCATCACCTCACATGTCGTAGTCCAATTTCCTTTCTTTGTTTACCAGATCCAAATAAGATTGGAGTTCTTTATCGGTCCTTTGTTGAGCCTTAATATGCTCGGTTAGATCGGGTCTTACCACCACATTAGCCACAAAGCATTTTTATTGCTTTTCTATCCTCAGATCCACCTCCATCCTTCCCAATTATTGTAACAAGGGTAGGTATCTTGTCTTTATTTGTGCCACCTCAGTTTGATACTTGGGACTTAAGCATCTGCTACCACATTAGCCTTTCTGGGGTGATATTCTATCGCAAGATCATAATCCTTCATCAATTCCAGCCATCTCCTCTCACGTTGATTTAACTCCTTTTGAGTTAGGAAGTACTTAAGGCTCTTGTGATCTGTGTATATCCTGCACTTAACCCGTAAAGGTAGTGTTGCCATATCTTTAGGGCAAACACTATTGCAGCTAATTCCAAGTCATGAGTCGGATAATTTCTTTCATGTACCTTCAGCTATCGCAAGGCATAGACGATAACATTCCCTTTTTGCATTAATACACATCCAAGCCCTTGTCCAGAGGCATCACTATAAACTGTGTACTCTCCTGCATTAGGATCAGGTAAGGAGAGTACTGGTGCAGTTGTTAGTTGAGTCTTTAAATCTTGAAAAGACTTCTCACAACTCTCATCCCATTTATATTCAACTCCCTTCCTAGTGAGTCGAGTTAGCAGAGCTTCTATTTTAGAAAAGTCTTGCACAAACCATCTATAGTATCCTGCCAATCCTAAGAAACTTCTTATTTTTGTAGGATTCCTTGGAGCCTTCCAATCTGATATGGCTTCCACCTTAGTCGAATCCACTTTAACTCCATCCTTAGATATGATGTGCCCTAAGAATCCTACCTCCTGCATCAAGAACTCACACTTGGAAAACTTTGCATATAACTGGTTTTCCTTCAATATTTCTAATGTAGTTTCCAAATGCTCTTCATGTTTCAACCTGGTTCGTGAGTATATAAGGATGTCATCTATAAATACTATCACGAACTTGTACAAATGAGGTTGGAACATGCGGTTCATTAAGTCCATGAAGGATGTTGGGACATTCTTCAATCTAAATGGCATCACTCTGAACTCGTAGTGTCCATATCTAGATCTTAATGCCATCTTAGGGATGTCCTCTTCTCTAATCCTGAGTTGGTGATAGCTTGACTGAAGGTCTATTTTAGAGAAGTAAGCTACTCTCTTTAATTGGTCAAACAAATCATCTATCCTTGGGAGTAGGTATCGATTCTTGATGGTGACCTGGTTCAGCTTTGTATAGTCGATGCACAGCCTCATGCTTCCATCCTTTATCTTTACGAATAGAATAGGAGCACCTCATAGAGACTGACTTGGATGTATGAAATTCTTTTCCAATAATTCTTCTAGTTGTCCCTTTAATTACTTTAGCTATGTTGGAGCCATGCGATATTGAGCCTGGGATATGGGGTTTGTTCATAGGGTTATTTCTATGGTGAACTCCACTTGTTGACTTGGAGGTAGTCCGGGTAGCACTTTTGGAAAAACCTCTAGATAATGTCTGACTACCGGGATGTCTTCCAGTTCCTTTTTTTTTAGACTTCTCGCCTACAACCATGGCCTGAAAGACTGTACACCCTTTATATATCATCTTTTGAGCTTTTAGGTGGGACACCAATTGTACTTCACTTTTCCTTTCATCTTCCTGGAACTTTAGTCCTTTCATTTTGGAAGTATGGAAAGTTACCATTTTCCTTCTATAGTCCATTCTTGCTTGATGATTACTTAGCCAGTCCATTCCCAGAATTACTTCCACCACCTTTAGGGTTAATGGGATCAAGTTAGCTTCAAGTTGGATTCCTCTAATTCTTATTTTACATCCCTTTATTATTTATTCCTATTTAAACCTTCTCCTAAAGATGTAAGGATGTTAAGGCTTTGTACTAGTGGAGTGAGTTCTAGGGGTACTTTTGAAACCAACTCTTCCTCGATAAACGATCTCCCTGCTCCAGAGTCAAAGAGGGCATAGACTTGTTGTCCCCGCAACTGTATATACCCTGATTTAAGAAATGTATGGTTTAGAAGGAATTTCCTTTACTAAATCAAAAGATGTTTAGTTTACATGACTCCTTTAAACTAATTTGTAGGGTTCTGGGATGTACCCGCTACAATGCTAGGGTCTCCTCTAGCCTCCTCCTAAGTGAGGTTGTGTACTCTAGCTGGTACTCTTTTTGTAGCGTCTAGTCTGGGGTTTCTGGGATTCCCTTGGGGTGGTCCAAGAGTGTTCCTCTATCTGTTCTCCCTAAGGGTGGGACAATCTTTTACAAAGTGTCCTACTTGTCCACATGTGAAATAGGTATCGCATGCTCCCTCATGGTTCCTTTGACACTTTGAGCAGCGAGGGTTTCCTTGGGGTAAAGTAGGGACTATTCTGGGAGGAAGTGGTGGCATGCCCCTTCTTCATTGGAATACCATTTTGTTTCCTTCTCTTGGGCCGTCATATTCCTTCCATCCTTTCTGACGGTTTGGATCCTTATCTCCCTTTTTGGTCATTTGCTACACTCGAGGTCGTCGGGTTTGTACCAGTCGCTCACATTCGTGAGCCATACTAATTACAATTGCCAGGTCTGTAGAGGTGTCCTAGTACTCCCATACAGTCTCTAATGTCCATGTTGAGACTATCCATAAACCTTTGGCATATTTTAGCTGGCTCAGCTAGGTCGGGAGCAAAGGGTCTTAACTCGTTGAATTTTGTTTCATACTCCGATATGGAGTTAAGCCCTTGCCGAAGCGGATGAATTCTTACTTCTTCTCATTTATTAGGTGGGGTGCCAGGTATTCCTCCGAGTACCTCTCCTCGAATTGTACCCAAGTGGGGAAGGTGGTATGTAGGTTTCAGACATTGTCCCACCAACGTCTAGTGCTTCCTTCCAGGAAGAATTCCATCGGGATCACCCTATCCTCCGGTGGTATCCTGACAATTCCCATCAACTTCTTGGTATTGGCCAGCCAATCCACGGCAGTTCCAACATCCTTTTCTCTGAGGAAAGGTTTACATCCTAGTTGTTAGAGAGTTTTGAGATTTCTAGGAATCTCTATTGGAGTGGCTGGGTTGGCAAGAGGAGGGTGAGATTGCACTTCCTCTAGTTAAACCCGAGAGTTGGTGTCTGCCTCAGGAGCGAGGTTAGGTTGGCCAAATACACGGGTGAACTCCTCATACAATCATTAATGCTCCCTGCTGAGTTCAGGAGGAGTTGTTTGGGCTACTCTGGGAGTTTCTACAGGTAGGGGTGTTTGGGCGGTATTAGAGATGACAACCCTTGTTCTCTCAGTTCCTTTCTTTGGAGCCATTTTTGTCAATTTTTAAAATAATTCTATTAATTACTATGTTTTCTAGTCTTGATTATTTATTCAAGGAAACAAACTCTGATATCACTCTAGTTGAAATGCCCTAACCCAATTTGGTTGGATAACCGTGAACAACCCTCCACTCTCTCGGTTTATTAAAGGGTTTCCCCTTATTATAAATCGTAAAGAGTAAGTCGTCCTTTAAACCTGCACCCTTTCCTAAAATAACATAAATAAAAACTGCATAATATTTTAAAATTATCATACCTGTCTCAAAAGCATCTTAGTTGATGGTCTTTATGGGTAGACTTTAAGGAATTTCTTGAGAGGGATATAAGGGAGGGGTGAGTACAACGACTCAGTGAATGGATTTTCAAAACTTTTACCTTTTAGGAAAAAGATTAGTACTGGAGTGAGACATACTCCTTTCTTTCAAAAGTCCTTTAATTTCAAATATCAGTTTTTACCACCATTTCTTATTAATCATGGTGTGTCATCAACCAACATACATCCTTCATCATGAAGGTAAAACACACATTCGTAGGCCAGTACGTCCACTGAACCCACTTGTGGCGTCGAAGCGACTTTACCAACCACATAGAGAGAAGCACGTCCCCTTCTACCTTGAGGATGAGTGGATGTATGCGACATCCGACCCTCAATCACAAAATCAATTCTCCGTGTCCATATCAGGACAAAAACCTCATATTGTCCCCACCCCGATCTTATGCACTTGGTGCTACTCTAAATTTTGCACGGTCACCTGGTACGACGATCTGCCCTTATACTTACCAGGTCGTCCAGGGCCCTTAGAATGCATCACTACCCCTCTTGGGCATCTTGATTTTCTCATAATCACAGTGCATGCACAATCAGTATTTTCTTATCATGCCATGTAATCTATGGTTCCATTATTCCAACGACCCCGACCTTCAACTCAACCTGCAGCTGTTTGTCTTAACTGGTCCGGAGACCTGTCAAGTCACATTACCACTAGTTGATTGAATATGTTGGTCTTGTCTTGGAACCATAGCCAAAAAATTCATTTATGGCACATATCTCATGTTTGTTTAAGAGCTCCTGCTCGTGCCCACTGGCCTATGGCCCACTATTCGAGATTTTCAAAACCAGGCATAATAGCCCCCAAGTTCTAAAATTGAGGCCCCCGACCTATAAGTGCTATTCGAGCTCAAGTCAAGAAGGTCTCCCAAATCATTTAAGCATTGACACACAATCAGGGAGAACACTTCCGACAAAATAAATTTTTAACTACCCATCATACCAACCGAGTATGGGGATATCTCTGCTCATAACTGATGAACAGGTTTTCCACTTCCTCCGAGAAAGTTTCATCATACCAACTGAGTATGATCTACTTACAGTCTATAAATAGTTTTTTCATATTATTTTCACATCACTTCTTTAAGTTGTAATGTTTAAAATGCCACTAAATAGTGGGTTTTCATTTCAAGGTACTTATCATTCCCTACCGGGTATGATATAAAATCTCACTCACCCGTTAACGCAGTGAATTCCCTCGACCGATTCTTTGTGTTCACGTGAGGCTGTCTTTGCTGGCGTTCCAAGTACTTCGTATTCCTACATGATATGAACATACTTGCTCATTATTCCTTAGCCTAATAGCCTTCATTCATTCCGAATGAATGAGAAAACCAAACTTTCTATTTATTTGCAATTAGGTACCTAAAGTTATTTTTTTCTTTACCTTTAAGTCCCTAATGCTAGTTTTTCCTCAAATTGAGTCCCAAAACTTTTAAAATTAATCTTAGGACTCAATTTATACAAATTCACAAAAAGGGGTTTAATTTCCCAAATTTCCAATTTGGTCCCCCAATATTTCCAAAATTACCATTTTCCCTTCCTTTAAAAAAATGGTAAGTTTCACCCCAAAATTTTAAAATTCCTCAATTGGCCCTCTAACATACTTATCATGCCCAATTGACCCTAAATTTTATAAAATTGAATTTTGGTCCCTCAAAATTTTGAAAATTCCCAATTTTCCCTAGTTCATCCCCCAATTTCGACTTCTTAAATACACTTAATTTGATTTCATCAAATTGACTGATCAACCCCTTCAAATTATTGTAATTGAAGTTAAAATTGAGTTTCTGCATGTTCATATGATTCCATAGCACTTGGAATCATAAGTTTTAACGCCGGGAGGAGATTAAATGGAGAGAGAGAGAAACTTCGATTGCTCACCGGTGAGGACGTGACAGTTTGAGCTTTTTATTTGGACAGGTAGCTCTCCTCCTAAGGTTCCTCATAGGATCAAGAATAACATCAATTGATGTTGAATTGGATTAGAATTCTGTCACAGAAATTCGGCCGACTCTCTCTCTAACACCAATCGGAAATTATAGAGGGGAGCCGAATTGGCTTACCTTTCCATCCTAATTCAACTGTGGGTGGCTTGAGGAAAGGTTGGGAGGGCTTGGTTTGGCCTGAGGAAGGCTCGAGTTGGCTGATTTTAACTCGGTCGAAACAGGGCAGCTTTGGTCTGCCGGAGCTGCATCACTATTCGATCACGTCGGCGCTTCTCCGACAACTCTCGGAACGAATGGATGTCGCCACCGTGTAGCTGACTTCTCCCCAGTTCTAATGAAACTTACCTCACCTTCTTTGGCTAAAAAATGACCCTATATCAGAGCTCTGGTTTGAGCTTCGCCAAAAAACTAAGCAATTGAGAGAGAGTGAGCCTTTCAGGTGTGAAGAGGATGAATGGAGAGGGGCTCTTTATATAGGGAGCTCGGGAACTCGTCGGCCGTCCGTTTGGCACCTTTATGAAAAACATTGATGGCCTGAAACGTATTGAATGGAAACGTTTCTTCTTCACCAGCGCTGCTTCAATTTTTTGGCGAGTGAACAGTGTTGTCATCTTAAAGAAGAAAATGACACTATTTTGAACCGGTTCGAACTGGGTTCAAAGGTTAAACCGGCCGGTTCACCCCCAATTTAACCAAAATTTTCAAATCTAAAAATTTCTAAATTCATCTAAATTCATTTTCTATCCAATGGAGGCCTCAAATCTCATATTTGAATTATTTAAGCCACCTAGAAAAATGAATTTAGAATCCAGTTCAATAGTGGTTCAAACCAGTTCAATCCAATTCGGATCTAGTTCACGTGAACCGGTTTGGTTTTTCTTTCCAATTCCTTCTCAAGTCCATTTCCATGATTTTTGGAACTCTTTGGGTCATTTGGGATCCATAAATTTCTTGGTTTACACTTTCTCTATCGATTTCGGTTCATGAGTCGACTCGGTTCATAAACCGGTTCTATCCTGTTCGGACTCGATTTACTTGAACCAGTCCAGTTTTTTCTTCCCCAATTCATCCTAAGGTTCTTTTCCAAGATTTATGAACCAATTTGAGTCACATGAGATTTGTAAATTCTCTATTTGCCTATTTCCTAATAACTAGGCTTGTAGACCGATTTGGTTTTAAAATTTGAAAATGACCGGTTCTTTCCCCGATTTTCTCATTATCAAAGGATGAGGTTTACACCCCGAGTCTAAGGAACCTGACCTTGCCTTCTTTGGCTCAAAAAAACCCCTATGTAGGAGCTCTAGTTCGAGCTTCATTGGAAAATTGAGTAGTTGAGAGAGAGTGAAGTTTTCAGGTGTGTGGAGAATGAATGGAGAGGGGCTCTCTATATAGGGAGCTTGGTAACTCTCCGGCCGTCCGTTTGGCACCTTTTTGACACTCATTGATGGCCTTAAACGTCCTAAATGGAAACATTTCCTTTTCGTTCACGCTATTAATTTTTCAGCGAGTGAACAGTGTTGTCACTGAAGAAAAAAGAGGACACTATTTCGAACTAGACCGGATTGGTCCGAAGAGGGTTAATGCTTAAACCGGCCGGTTCAGGCCCAATTTGACCGAGTTTTTTAAAATTAAAATTTTCTTAATTCATTCTCTATCCATTGGTGGCTTAAATTCTCCAATTTTAATATTTTAAGCCACCTAGAAAAATGAATTTAGCATCCGATTCAATGATGGTTCAAAATGATCTAAACTAGTTCAATCCGATTCAGATCCAGTTCACCTGAACTAATCTAGTTTTCTCTCCAAAATTGTCCTAAATTCCTTTTCCAAGGTTTTTATGACTATTTGGGTCACTTGGGAGTTGTAAATTTCCCAATCTACCTATTTTCTAATGGTTAGGGTTCATGAAACTGTTCGGTTTTCTCACTCGTATTGACCGGTTCTTTCCTGCTTTTCCTTAACTCCAAAGGACGAGGTTTACTCGGTCCTATTCCATGTATTCCACACTATGTCTAGTCGTTCCTCTCTTTAAGCTCTATCAATTGAACATTGACCACCACCAAATCCCGATGTCAGTGACCATTTACTTTAATCACTTCTTAACTGGAGGGTTTACTTTTCCACAGTGTCTTAGGAGTGCTTTCCTTTGTTTCCTCTTTTATGGGCAATCCACCCCATCCTTACTTGCACAACATCATTTGATGTGTGTTTCCTACTTACACGTTACTTGAACTTAACTTTCTTCTTTGGTCCTCCTAAGTACCTTTCCTTTGTACTTGATCTTTCCATCTCGACTAACATATCTTGGATGAATTTATCTCATCTCCATTTTTGTTGACCCCATTACCTTTTAATTGGGACACTTTTATCCTTCCAAGGGTTCCTTCCTTGGTAGTTTATATTCTTTTCTCTTGGGTTCTATTCCCATTTTGCTATTTAGAATATCTAAATTTAAAAGGTATTCTCTGATGTCATCCTTTCCTACTTACATGCAATTTGTCTTCATTCTCCTTTCTTTCATGTATCAATCTATTTCTTTTAGATGGAATTCACATCTTCCTTATTTTAAGATCTCACGGTCATCCTATGAGAGGCTTACTAAATTTTCTTCTATCTTGAGTTGGGAAGTTAATTCAGTCTTGGTCATTAATCTCTTTAAAGATTTTGCCTTCATCTTTAATTACCACAAGCTTGGCCTTTCCATCTCTCCCTTCTTTACTGGAGTTTAAATTTATAATCCTCCTAAGGGCCATTTCATTCATTACTTCGATCTTATCATTCTCCTTATCATATGATCTTGAGGTTGTTGTCTCTTGAGTCATATTATCCTTAATATCCATCTCATTTCCCTCTTTAGGGCGTAGTTTTCATTACTTTTTAGTCCATCTCAGAGCGTCATTTATTCTCCCGGATTATCTTGTTGTTACGAATTTATTTCCTTCATCTAGTTTGGTCTGAAGTCCTTATTTGTTTTCTATATTCTTTTGAAAGTAGATCACACCTAGCTATCTAGTTATATCCTTAGCCACCTATGTCTTTTTAATAAGGTCCTTATTTCGACTTTTGTTTTAGGACGGTTCGTTTGTTGTTTTCTAGAGCTTTGAACTTCCTCCCTCCACGGTTCCACTTTCTATCTTATCCATCTTTTAAGAATTTCCATTATGGGATTATTAATGTTCATTCTCCCTACTGCTCTTTGAAATTTCCATTGGGGACCAAATTGGGAATTTGGAAAACTTGAACCCCTTCTTGTGAATTTGAATAAATTGAGGTCCTAAGGAGAATTTTTAAAGTTTTGGGACTTAATTTGGGGAAAATCGACATTTGGGGCCTAAAGTAAAAGAAAAAGAACTTTTGAGACCAAATTTCAAATATTTGAAAAGTTAGATATTTTTAGTCATTCATAATGAATGAAGGCTATCAAGCCAAATGATAATGAACAAGCATGTTCATACCATGTAGGAACATGATATATCGGGAATGCCAGCTAAGGCAAAGCTCGTAAGGGACGAAAGCCGATTTAGAGGAAATATACTGTATGATCGGGTGAGTGGAAATTTAATATCATACCCGGTTGGGATGATAAGCACCTCAGAAATGAAAATCCACTGCTAAGTGGTATTTTAATCATCACATCTAAGAAAAGTAACGTGGAAATCATGTGGAAAAACTACTTACTGGTTGTAAGTAGATCATACCCAGTTGGTATGATGAAACTTCTTGGAAGGAAGTGGACAACCCGCTTATCGGTTATAAGTGGAGATGTCCTCATACTCGGTTGGTATTATGGACATTTGAAAAGTTTATTTTGTCGGAAGTGCTCTCCCCAAACTGTGTGTCACTACTTAAAATTTTTGGGAGACCTTCTTGATGGGATCTTAGATAGCTCAGTTAGGCCGGAGGCCTCGGTTTTGGAACTTGGGGGCTAATATGCCCAATTTTGAAAATATCGAACAGCGGGCCCTAGGCTAGTTGGCACAAGCAGGAGCTCATAAACAAACATGATTATTAAGCCATATAAACTTAAGTAAATGAGTTGTTTGGCCATGGTACCGAGACAAGACCATACTCAATGGACTAGCTGTAGTGCGACATGATAGGTCTACAGATCAGTCAAGACAAACAACTGCAAGTCGAGTTGAGAGTCGGGGCCACTGGACCAGTGGCAGCACATATTATATGGCTTATGTGAAAAACTTTTGATTTGTGTATGCACTGGGTTATAGGACCTTCAAGATTCCTAAGAGGGGTAGTGATGCGTCCTAGGTCTTTGGACAACCTGGTGGAAATAAGGGATGTTAGTCGTACCAAAAGTCTTGAGAAGCTCGACGTAGCTTCATGTGCATGAGACCGGGGTGAGGACAGGATGAGGTCTCTGTTCTCATATAGACATGACATTTTTTTATGGGATTGAGGGTCGAATGTCACGTTCATCCACTCATTCTCAGGGTAGAAGTGGACGTGTTTCAATCTAGGTGGCTGATAAAGTCGCTCCGATGCTACAAGTTGGTACAGTGGATGGGCTGGCCTACGAATGTGTGTTCTTTCATGATGAAGAACATGCGTCGGTTGATAAACACACCATTGTGATGAGAAATGATTATGAAAACTGACATTTGAAAATGAGAAAATTTAAAGAAATTAAGGAGTCTGGCACACTCCAATTTGAAAACTATTTATTTACCGAAGCTTCATTTTTCAAAATACCCATTCACTAAGTTGTAGAAACTCACCACTTATTTTATCCTTTTTCAAGAAATAGAGAAAATGACTAGGAATAACACCAAGCCTTACCCTTTGTCAGGTATGCTTAATTTCTCTTAAGCTTACATTTTGTTTGATATATGTCTTTCAAGGGAACAAGGTTGAAAGTACACCTGGCTCCTCTTGAGTTAAAGAAGGAGAAAACTCCTCTTGAACCAGGAGAGCAGCAGGTTCTTCACGGTGATCAGACCAAATCGGGTCGGGGCATGACAATGTCGGTCCTATCTTGGTACCATGTCCTAATCACATCATCATTCATTTAGAAATTTTCATGGCTTATCTTTATGTTTGTTTACAAGCTCCTGCTCGTTCCAACTGGCCTTGGGCCCACTGTACGAGATTTCCAAAATCGGGCATTTTAGCCCCAAGTTCCAAAAACGAGACCTCTGGCCTGTCTAAGCTATTCGAGCTCTCGTCAAGGAGGTCTCCCAAAATATTTAAGAAATAGCACCCAGTCAGGGGAGAACACTTCTAAAAAAATAAAATTTCACTTGTCCATCACACCAACCGGGTGAGATGATCCGCTTACAACCGGTAAACGGGTTTTCTATTTCCTTCCAAGAAGTTCATCATACCAATCGGGTATGATCTACTTACAATCGATAAGTAGTTTTCCGTGTAGTTCTCACATACAGGTGTGATGTTAAAATTTCACATAGTAGTTGTTTTTCATTTTCGAGGTACTCATCATCCTAACCGGGTATGAAGTGAAAATTTTCACTCACCAGGTAAGTACAGTGTATTACTCTTAATCGATTTTTTACCTCCACACGAACTTATCCTTGCTGGCGTTCTGGTCCTTCGTGTTCCTACATGATTTGGACATTCTTGTTTATTAACATTTGGAAAAATAACCTTTATTCCTCACATATGAACAAAATGACCCAAACTTTTCAATTATTTACATTTAGGTCCCTAAAGTTCTTTTCCCTTAACTTTAGGTCCCTAATGCAAACTTTTCCCCAAATTGAGTCCTGAAACTTCTAAAATTGACATTGGGTCCTCAATTTATTCAAAATCACTTAAGGGGTCAAGTTTTCCCAAATTTCCAATTTGGTCCATAACTTTTCAAATATTACCATTTTGCCCCTACTTTACAAAAATGACAATTTGATCCCAATAAATTCTAAAAATCAACCAATTGGTCCTCCAACATCTTTTTCATGACCAATTGGCCCTCAATTTTTGGAAATTGAACTTTGGTCACTCAATTTTACGAAATCCCCAATTTCCCCAAAATTTTCCCCCAATTTCCCCATTTCAAATTGGCTGAATTTGATTTCCTCAAATTAACCAATCAATCGAGGTTAATTGTTTAAATTGAAGGTATAATTGAGTTCCTACACATCCATACGATTCAATTGAGCTTTAATTCACATGAATTGATGCGAGAACAAGCTCAAATAGTGCTTCGCTGGAAAACTGAACTTAGAGAGAGAAAGATTCGAAATCTTACCGTCGGGGGTGCGGCGGTTCGAGCTTTCGATCGGGGCAGGTAGCTCTCATCCTGAGGTTCCTCCTAAGATCAAGAATAACATCAATTCATGTCGAATTGAAGGAGAATTCGATCAATGAAGTTTCGTTGGTTCTCTCTCTAACATTGATCAGAAATTATAGAGGGGAGCCAAATTGACTTACCTTTTCACTCTAATTCGGTCGTATGACGGTTGAGGGAGTGTTGGGAGGGCTTGGTTTGGCATGAGGAGGGCTCAATATGGTCACTTTTAGCTCAGCCAAAATAGGGTAGCTTCAGTCTGCCGGAGCTGCTTCACTATTTGATTACGCTGGTGCTTCTCCGACGATCTTCAGATCGAATGGAGACCACCGTCAAGTAGTTGACTTATCCCCGATTCTAAGGACCTGACCTCACTTTCTTTGGCTAAAAAAATCCCTATGTCAAAGCTATGGTTTGAGCTTCATTGAAAAACTGAAAAGTTGAGAGAGAGTGAAGTTTTTAGGTGTGTGGAGGATGAATGGAGAGGGGCTCTTTGTATAGGGAACTCGGGGACTCTTTGGTCGTCTGTTTGGCATGTCTATGTCACTCATTGATGGCTTGAAATGTTTCCTTTCCGACAATGCTGTTCGTTTTTCCGGCGAGTGAACAATGTTGTCATCTGAAGGAAGAAGATGACACTATTCCGAACCAGTCTGAACTGGGTTCAATGCCTAAACCAATCGGTTAAGGTCCGATTCGACCGAGTTTTTCAAAATTCAAAATTTCTAAATTTATCTAAATTCATTATATATCCAATGGTAGCTTTAATTCCCCAATTTAAATATTTTAAGCCACCTAGAAAAATGAATTTAGCATCCAATTCAATGATGGTTCAAACTGGTTCAGATCCTTTTCACCTAAACCGGTCTGGTTTTCTCTCACAAATTGTCCTATAACTTTCTTGGAATAACATTAATTAAAACAGCATGAAATTTTAAACTTTATAGACATGTCTTACAGGTGTGACTAACAGGAGGTCTTTGGGTAGGTTTCCCTTGGTTACCTGAAAAGGGATATAAGGGAGGGGGTGAGTTCAATGAATTTGTGAATGGGTGTTTAAAGTTTGTCTTTTAGAAAAATAATGTTTTAAATTGGAGTGTGCTAGACTACTTATTTTCTTGTAAAAAAATCAATCCTCAAAATCTCTGTTTTCATAACCATTTCTCAATCCTCAATCATAATTGGTGTGTCTATCAACCAACACACACCCTTCATTATGAAGGGAACACACATTCGCAGGGTAGCATGTCCACTATACCCACTTATGGCGTTGGAGCAAATTTATTGACCACCTAGATAGAGGCACGTCCACATCTACCCTAAGAATGAGTGGATGTACACGACATCCGACCCTTAATCCTGTAAAGCAAACTACGTGTTCGTATGAGGAGAGAGGCCTCATCCCAACCCCACCGTGGTCTCATGCGCATGAAGCTACGTCAAACTTCCTTAACTATTGGCATGACAATCTGCCATTATCTCCACCATGTTGTCCAATAGCCCCTAGGACGCATAACTACCCCTCTTGGACGTCTTGAAGGTCCCGTACCTCAGTGCATGCACAAAAAAAAAAACATTTCCACATAAGCCATTTAATATGTGGTGCCACTGGTCCAATGGTCCTGACCCTCAGCTTGACCTGTAGCTGTTTGTCTTGACTAGTCCGTCGACCTGTCATTTCGCACTATCACCAGTCCATTGAGTATGTCGGTCCTATCTTGGTACCATGACCAAACAAATCATTCATTTTAAGTTTTCATTCCTTAAACTCATGTTTGTTTACGAGCTCCTACTCATGCCAAATGGCCTTAGGCCCATTGTGCGAGATTTTCAAAATTGGGTACATTAGCCCCCAAGTTTCAAAATCGAGGGCTACGGCCTATCTGAACTATTCGAGCTCCCGACAAGAAGGTCTCCCAAAAAGTTTAAGCAGTGGCACACAGTCAGGGGAGATCACTTTTGACAAAATAAACTTTTAGCCGACCATTACACTAACTGGGTGTGAGGACATCTCCACTCATAATCGATGAACAAGATTTCTACTTCCTTCTAGGATGTTCATCATACCAACCAGGTACGATCTACTTACAACCGATAAGTAGTTTTTCCCTGTAATTTCAACATCATTCCTCTCAGGTGGGATGGTTAAAATTCAACTTATTAGTAGGTTTTAAATTCTGAGGTGCTTATCATCCCAACCGGGTATGATATAAAATCCCACTCACCCGATAGTGCAGTGAATTTCCTCTTAACCGGCTTATTGCCTTCATGCGAACCTATCTTAACTGGCGTTCCCGGTACTTCATTTTCCTACATGATATGAACATCCTTGTTCATTATCCTTTGGCCTAATAACCTTCATTCATCACGAAGAATAAAACACTCAAACTTTTCATTTATTTGTAATTAGGCCCCTAATGTTCTTTTTATTTAACTTTAGGTACCTAATGCCAATTTTTCCACAAATTGAGTCCCGAAACTTCTAAAATTCATTTTGGGACCTCAATTTATTCAAAATCATAGAAAGGGGTACAAGTTTGCCAAATTCCTAAAATTTTTCAAAACTTTTCCAAAATAACCATTTTGCCCCTACTTTACAAAAATGGTAAATTTCACCCCAAAAATTCCAAAAATTAACCAATTAGTTCTCCAACATCTTTATCATGCCAAATTGGCCCTCAATTTTATGAAATTGCACTTTAGTCCCTCGAATTTTTGAAATTTCCAAAATTTCCTCCAATTTCAACCTTCCAACAAAACCAAATTTGATTTCACCAAATTGACCGATAAAATGAGTTTAATTTTAAAATTGAAGTTAGATTTGAGTTATTACATCTTCATATGATTTAATTGCACTTTGAATTACACGATTTGACGTTGGAATGAGCTCAAACAGAGCTTTGCCAGAAAACTAAACATGGAGAGAGAAAGCTTACTATTGGGGGGCGGTGGTCCGAGCTTTCAATATGAGTAGATAGCTCTTGTCCTTAGGTTTCTCCTAAGATCAATAATCAACTCAATTCATGTTGAATTGAGAGAGAATTTGGTTAGTAAAGATTTGTCGATTCTCTCTATAGCACCGATTGGAATTTATAGAGGGGAGTCAAATTGGCTTACCTTTCTGCTCTAATTCAGTTGTATGAAGGCTGTGGAGGTGTTGGGAGGGCTTGGTTTAGCTTGAGGAGGGCTCGAATTGGCCATTTTCAACTTAGCAAAAATAAGGTAGCTTCGGTCCGTCGGAGCTACTTCACTATTCTATCACGCCGGCGTTTCTTTGGTGACCCTCAGAGTAAATTGAGACTATAGGTGTGTAGTTGACTTCTCCCCAAATCGAAGAAACCTGATGACACCTTCTTTGGCTTAGAAAAATGCCCAAGTTAGAGCTCTGGTTTGAGCTTCACTGAAAAATGGAGTAGTGGGGAGAGAGTGGAGTTTTCAGCTGTGAGGATGAAGAATGAGGAGGGGCTCTTTTTATAGGAAGCTCATGCCTTAATGGAGGTCATTCATTGCCTGAAACACTCTGGTCGGAGACTTTTCATCTTCACCGGTGTTGGTCGATTTTTCAGCGAGTG
The DNA here is from genome assembly GCA_030064425.1 of Trapa bicornis. Lineage (NCBI taxonomy): Eukaryota > Viridiplantae > Streptophyta > Magnoliopsida > Myrtales > Lythraceae > Trapa > Trapa bicornis. The sequence goes on from CM057759.1 coordinate 3,071,927, forward strand.
TACAGTGCTTTCATCTGAAGGAAGAAGACGATACTATTCCGAACTGGACTGGGCTGGTCCGAACCGGGTTTAATGCTTAAATCAATTGATTCAGGTCTGATTCAATCGAGTTTTTCAAAATTAAAAATTTTTAAATTAATTTAAATTCATTATCTATCAAATGGTGGCCTCAATTCTAAAATTTGAAATTTCTAAGCCACCTAGAAAAATAAATTTAGAAACTTGTTCAATAGTGGTTAAAAGTGGTTTAATCCGTTTCACCTGAACCGATCCGGTTTTCATCTCCAATTCATCCCAAAGTCTCCATGAATTTTATTGTTTTTTAGGTCACTTGGGATTCATAAATTGCCCAATTTACCCTTTCTCTAGCAGTTGGGGTTCGCAAACCGGTTCGATTTCCTCACCCAGTTTGACCGGTTCTTTTCCCGATTATCTTATCCTAAAGGAGCGGGGTTTATAACTCTCCCCTCCTTTTAGGAGTTTTGTCCACAAAACTAAATCAGCATTTTTCACTCTAGGATAAACTTCCCTTAATGTCAACTTGGACATGTTAATACTTTGGTCATTCTTTCACTTAGCCAACTTTAAATCACACACTTTAAGGAATTTCTTTTCCTTTACATTGTTTACTCCTTCCATAGAGTTTATCATAATGGTCATTCACTGTCCTCCATTTCCTTTTTATTCCTTATCCTCTCTTTGAAGAGCTCCTGCAGATAGATTGGTTCCTAGCACCCTTTATGTCTAGCCATACACTCCTTGGGCTCTATTAAGTGAGTGGTTATTTTCTCCTTACCTCCTTCCGAATTGAAGGGCTTACTTTTCCTAGACTTTTCAGATGTTCTTTCACATCAGTGTGCTCTTCATCTCCTTATCCTTCATCACTTGGTCCATTATTTCTCAGTTGGAACATGTTTGCCTTCCCAAGTCCCCTTCCTTGGGAAAGTTCAGGCATTTATTTTCTCCAAGACCTCTTTGTGCGGGATTTACTAAGTGCTACTTATGGCTTGAGTGTAGTGTTCATTATGTCTTGCCCGCGAGTCCAAAGGTATATCCCTAGGTTCACATCTTACTTTACTTAGGGCAAGATTCTTCCCTTTGAGGTTCTTACTCAAGATTTCAGGATTGGGAGTTCCAAGATGCCCGATTGTTCCTTTGTCTAGTTATTCTCTTCATCGTTGAGACCCTTATCTCAACGTTCTTTTGAGCATTACGTATTTGTTTTCACAGGTTTCAATGTTATTATCCCTTTGTCCTAATTTGACCCTTCCTTCATTCGACATTTATTACAACTTCGGTCAAAGTTATGTCTAACCTTGTCATGCTTGCTAACTAACTCTTTCTTACTCAAGTCACATTTTACTTGGGATTGTTAGTGCTTACATGTCACTTACGACATGGCATATTCCAGAACTTATCTCTGTCCATTAGACTTCTACAACACCTGCTTTAGGGTTGTTTACAACTTTTCACCTTTCCAAAGATTGTATAACCTCATCCCTCTTTTCATCGGGTAATATCACTCGACTACCCGTTTCCAATCATCCTTCATGCCTTGACAAAATGTCCTACACCACCGTGTCGGCTATCCTTACCCATTCGTCATTTCCCAACTTCCTTGTTGGGTCTTTCTTGTGCAAATCATTGGATTTCTTGATGATTTACTAACACACTAGGATTCTTCCCTTCTTATGTCTTTCTTCATTTCTATTGACGTCCTTTACTCAAGGATTTTCCTTTTCCCTAAACTCACTCTTATTTGCTTGTGACCATTTCACGATTTTGTTGTTTGGGGAGTTCTGTTTTAACGATTTTCATTCTCTACTATGTCCTTCAAAGTAGAGATTCCCCCCTTAGGCACTATATGTTCGTATTTTGTACTACTTCTTGAAGGTTTCCTTCCTTCGCATTCTTACACCCTTTCGAATTAGGGCTTGTTGCCCACCTTGATCAATTACCGACCATAATTTCCTAGTTCACCCTTTACTTTCCTATCCAAGGTATCTCCGATCGTCAAGTCTTATTTCGTGTACATATACTTTCCTACAAAATGAATATAATTATTCATTATTCTTTGGCCTAATAGCCCTCATTCATTCCAAATGAATGAGAAAACCCAACTTTACATAAATTTGCAATTAGGTCGCTAAAGTTATTTTTCTTTAACTTTAAGTCCCTATTGTCAGGTTTTTCCAAAATTCGAGTCCCGAAACATTTTAAAATTTATATTAGGACTCAAATCATTTGATTTGACACAAAGGGGTTTAATTTCCCAAATTTCCAATTTGGTTCTTCAATTTTCCCAAAATTACCATTTTGCCCCTTCTTTAGAAAAATGGTAAAATTTTCCCCAAAAATTCCAAAATTTCTCAGTTGGCCCTCTAATATTCTTATCATGACCAATTGATCCTTAATTTTAGAAAATTACATTTTAGTCCTTCGAATTTTTGAAAATCCCCAAATTTTCCCAATTTTTCCCCAATTTCAACTCTTCAACACTGCCGAATTTGATTTCATCCAATTGACTGATCAAACACCTCTAATTGTTGAAATTGGAGTTGGAATTGAGTTCATATATGTTCATACGATTCTAAGGAACTTTGAATCGTAGATTTTAACGCTGGAATAAGCTCAAACAGAGCTTCGTTGGAAAATAGATTATAGAGAGAGAAAGCTTCAATTTTCATTGGTGAAGGCGCGACGGTCGGAGCTCTCTATCTGGCCAGGTAGCTCTCCTCCAAAGGTTCTTCCTAGGATCAAGAATGGCATCAATTGATGTCAAATTGGATTAGAATTTCTCCATCGAAATTTGGCCGACTCTCTCTCTAACAATGAAATTGTAAAGGGGAGCCGAATTGGCTTACCTTTTGGTCCTAATTCGGCCATGGAAGGGCTAAGGTGGTGTCGAGATAGCATGGTTTGGCTTGAGGAGGGCTCAAATAGGCCGATTTCAACTCAGCCAAAACAGGGCAGCTCTGGTCCGCCGGAGCTACTTCACTGTTTGATAACGCCGGCGCTCCTCCGGCGACTCTCGGGAGAACGGATGCTACTACCATGTAGCTAACTTCTCCCTGGTTCTAATGAACTTGACCTCACCTTCTTTGGCTCAGAATTGACCCTATATCAGAGCTCTAGTTCAAGCTTCACCGAAAAATTAAGCAACTAAGTGAGAGAGAGCTTTTCAGGTGTGGAGAGGACGAATGGAGAAGGGCTTTTTATATAGTGAGCTTGGGGACCCATTGGCCATCCGTTTGGCACCGTTATGACATGAATTGATGACCTGAAACGTACCAAACGAAAGTGTTTCTTCTTCACCGGCATTTCTTCAGTTTCCCGGTGAGTGAACTGTGTTGTCATCCTAAGGAAGAAGATGACATTATTCCGAACCGGACCAGACCGGGTTCAAAACTTAAACCAGCCGGTTCACCCCTCATTTGACTAAGTTTTTCAAATCTAAAAATTTCTAAATTCTTTCTCTATCCAATGGTGGCCTCAAATCTCCAATTTGAATTATTTAAGCCACCTAGAAAAATGAATTTAGGATTCGTTTCATTAGTGGTTCAAACCGGTGCAAACCAGTTCGGATCCGGTTCACCTAAACCGGTTTGGTTTTCATCCCCAATTTCTTCACAAGTCCATTTCCATGTCTTTTGTGACTCCTTGGGTTACTTAGGGTCCATAAGATTCCCAGTTTACTATCTCTTTATCTATTCTGGTTCATAAACCAACTTGATCCTTAAACCGATTTGATCCGGTTTGGGTCCGGTTCACCCGAACCAATCTGGTTTTTCTCTCCCACTTTATTCTAAGGTTCCTTCCCAAGGTTTATAAATTTCTCTGTTTTGCCCGTTCTCTATCGGTTCTGGTTCATGAACCGACTCGGTTCAATCCAGTTGGATTCAGTTCATTTAAATCGGTCTAGTATTTCTCTTCCAATTCATCCTAAGGTTCTTTTCCATGGTATTATTAACTCTTTGGATCACCCGAGAGTTGTAAATTCCCAAACTGCCTGTTAAGAAATGATCGGGTTTGTGAACTGGTTTTGTATCCTCACTTGGTTTGACCGATTCTTTTCCCGGTTTTCCTTAGCTCAAGAGGGCGGGTTTTACAACTCTCCCCTCCTTTTAAGAGTTTTGTCCCCAAATCTTAATTAGAAACTTGTATGAGGAGTCATTTCCTTTGATGCCCCTTTAGTGTTTTATTAACCTGCAAACTCTTCTTTCGTTCTTTCAATTAGCCCTTTTTACAAACTTCACTTAAGGAATTCCTTTTTCCTTGATATTATTTACTCCTTCCATGGAGTTTGTCATAACTAGACATTCCTTACTTCAAGGTATGTTCTTAGATTTTTATCTCTTTCTTTGCTTTAGAGCAACATACTTTCCCTTGAGGTTCTGTACTCAAAATTGGGAATTCTAAGATACCTAACCATTCTTGTTTCTAGCTAACCCCTGGGTCATTGAAACCTTTAGCTCGATGTTCTTTTGAGCATTAAGTACTTCCACGGTTTTCTAAATTGTCACTTTTCATCCTATTTTAACCCTTCTTCCATTCGTTGTCTATTATAACTTTGGTCCAAATTGTCATGTCTTTGAAGTTATGTCTCACATAACCACGTGGATTCCTCTTACCTACTCATCTTTCCCCCAACTTCTTTATTGGGTCTTTTCGGTTCCCATTGATTGGGTTTTCCAATACTATACCAACAAGCTGGGTTTCATCTTTTCTTAGGTCTATCCTCATTCCCAATGACATCCTATACTCAAGGATTTTACTTTCGCCTTAATCCACTCTTACTTGTTCATAATCATTTCACAATTCTTTATACCGAGTTAATTCCTTTTGGTGTACATGTCGATTTGCTTGGTTTGGGGAGTTTCCCTTTTTATGGGTTCATTCTCTACTATCTCCTTCAAAGTAGAGATTTTCACCTTAAGAGTTACATGTTCCACCTTCTCACCATTTCTTGAAGGTTTCCTTCCTTCATCTCCTTACACCCTTTCTATATTGGGGCATTTGCCCGCTTTGAGTCTTCCATTTTCTTAAATTTTTCATTCACTTTGGTTGTCTACCGTTACTAATTTTCCTCTTTCTACATGGTTCTCATGTTCTCTCCAAACAAGTCACACTGGGCCATTACAATACTTCCTTCCTCGAAAACATTTCCTAATTAAGGGTTGGTTCCATTTCCTCTTAATTGAGATATGCATTTCTTTCCGGGGCTTCCTTCCTTTGTAGGATTCTTAGCCTTTCCCCTAACATTCTTTTCTTACATTTCCTCTAAGGGATTTCTATTCTTAATTGACATCCCTTGATGTCATCTTCTCTTATTTACCTTTACTCCTTTATTCTTGCAGGCACATCCTTTATACTCTATTTGCAACCTCATTCGTACCCAGCACCTGTCTTTTTCTTTAAGGAGCTTACAAATCTTACTTGTTTCAAGATTTCTTGACCATACTATGAGAGTCCTGTCTATCCTTTTCCTAGCTTGAGTTTAGTCATTAATTGGCCTTTGGTCCTTTTAAGGGTTTTCTTTCATCCTTCTTTTTCCCGAGTATATGGCCTTTCTGCCTCTCCCTTCTTAATTGTTGAAATAGGATATGAAATTTGTCTTTACTTATGCCACTATTTCCCATTTCTGATTAGACTTCACTTACACCTCCAAATCGTTTGGTCCAATTTAGCTATTTCCTTACATAATATTCCCTTGACGTTCCAAATTCAAGTTTTCCAGGCCTTCTTGTATTGAATCCTGCTCAACCCCCTAACACTCTTTCCTAACCACTTATACTCTCTGATGTTTGATCGCCTTATTCTTTGAAAAATTCCCTCCTATCTAGTAAACTCAATACACCTCCTTTCTTCTTGTTTTTCTTAGACTCACACTTTACCTTTCATCCATTTCTTATCTTCTTAAATTTCTAAGAAATTTGTTACACTTGGGGCTTCTTTGCTCTTCCAAATCAAGTAATACATTGGTCATCTTGTCATACCCTTAACCACTTATTATTCTTTATGAGCCTTTTTATATTGGTTTAAGCCTCTTAGGATCCATCTTGTGGTTCCTTTGCTTTGGGACTTCCCTTTTTGAAGTCTCACTTCCTACTTGTATCATCTACCTAAGGATTCCCGTCCTATTTCAACTTCTTAATGCTTCTTGAAGACTTTCCTTTTCGGCCATTTATTTCTTCAAGGGTTTTCTTCATCCTTTCGTTCCATTGTTCTGGCCTTTCCACTTCTCCCTTAATCGCTAGGTTAGCTTACAACCCTTCTTGGTTCCTTTATTTTTCCAAAGTAGATCATACTTGTCACGCCCCTACCCAGTTTGGTTGAAGCCCCATGATCAACCTGCCACTCTCCCGGTTTACTAAGGTTTGCCCCTTGTTTATAAACCATGAAGAGTAAGGCATCATTTAAACTTGCACCTTTCCTAGAATAACATAAATCAAAACTACATAAAATTTTAAATTTATCGTACCTGTCTTACAGGCGTATTAGCTGGTGGTTTTTAGGGTAGGCTTTTCAGGTTTACCTGAAAGGGATATAAGGGAGGGAGTGAGTACAACAACTAAGTGAATGGTTTTGCAACATTTATCTTTTTAGGAAAAATGTTTTTAAGTTGGAGTGTGCCAGACTCCTTATTTTCCTTTAAAATCCTTTCATTTCAAACTTTGGTTTTTATCACCATTTCTTATTTATCACGGTGTGTCATCACCCAACACACATCATTCATCATGAAGGTCAATCACACAATTTTAGGCCAGTACGTCCATTGAATCCACATGTGGCATCAGAGCGACTTTACTGACCACCTAGATAGAAGTACGCCCACTTCTACCCTGAGAATGAGTGGATGTTCGGGACATCCGACCCTCAATCCCATAACAATTCTCCATGTTCGTATGAGGACAGAGACCTCATCTCGCCCCCACTCGGGTCTCGTGCACTTGAAGCCACTCTGAGCTCCACAAGGTTACCTAGTTCGACGAATTGCCCTTATACCCACCAGGTCGTCCAGGGCCCTAGAACACATCACTACCCCTCTTGGGCATCTTGAAGGTTATGTAAACATAGTGCATGCCCAATCAGTATTTTCACATCATGCCATATAATTTGTGGTACCACTGGTCCAATGGCCCCGACCCTCAACTCAACCTGTAGCTGTTTGTCTTGACTAGTCCAAAGACCTGTCATGTCTCACTGCCACTAGTTGATTGAATATGTCAGTCTTGTCTTGGTACCATGGCAAAACAATTCATTTATTTAAAGTGGCATATAACTCATGTTTGTTTGCTAGCTTTCGCTTGTGCCAACTTGCCTATGGCCCACTGTTCGAGATTTTCAAAATTGGCCATATTAGCCACCAAGTTCCAAAACCAAGGCCTCCAGCCTATCAAATCTATTTGTGTTCTCATCGAGAAGGTATCCCAAATCATTTAAGCAGTGGCACACAGTTAGAGGAGAGCAATTCTAATAAAATTATATTTTCAACTATCTATCATACCAATCGAGTATGAGGATATCTCCATTCATAATAGATGAACGGGTTTTCCACTTCCTCCAATGATGTTTCATCATACCAACCGGGTATGATCTATTTACAAATAGTAAGAAGTTCTTCCGTGTCATTTTCACATCACTTCTCTAAGTTGTGATGTTTAAAATACCACTAAGTAGTGGGTTTTCGTTTCCTAGGTACTTATCATTCCAACCGGGTATGATATATAAATCCCACTCACCTGATTGTGCAATGAAATTCCTCTTAACCAGCCGGTTGTCCTTACTTGAACTCGTCTTTGCGGGCATTCTTGGTACTTCATGTTCTGTCGGGGGCACGACGGTCTAAGCTTTCTTTTTGGGCAGATAGCTCTGCTCTTGAGGTTCTTCCTTTCAATCCTAATTCGGCCATGTGAGGGCTGAGGAAGTGTTGGGAGAGCTTGGTTTAGCCTGAGGAGGGCACGAATTGGCCGATTTCCGCTCGGCCAAAATAGGGCAGCTTCAATCCTTTGGAGCTGCTTCACTATTCTATCACGCCGACGTTTCTCCAGCAACTCTCAGAGCAAACGGAGACTACATGCATGTACCTGACTTCTCCCTGGTTCTAAGGAACCCGACCTTGCCTTTGGCTCAGAAATGACCCTATATCAGAGCTCTGGTTTGAGCTTTACTAGAAAACTAAGCAACTAAGAGGGAGTGAGCTTTTCAGGTGTGGAGAGGATGAATGAGGAGGGGCTCTTTATATAGAAAGCTCGTGGACTTCTTGGCCATTCGATTGGCACCTTAATGGTGGTAATTCATTGCCTAAAACTCCTTGGCCAGTTCAGGCCCGTTAGGTCATTGGAGATCCATAAATTTCCTAGTTTGCCCTTTCTCTATCGGTTCCAGTTTATGAACCAACTCGGTTCATTAACCGGTTCAATCCAGTTGGATCTGGTTCATCTAAATCGGTCTAGTTTTTCTCTTCCAATTTGTCCTAAGGTTCTTTTATAAGACTTTATGAACCCTTTGGGTCACTCGGGAGTTGTAAATTTCCCAACTTGCCCCATTCTCTAATGGTCGAGTTTGTGAACCAGTTCAGTGTTTCTCACTCGGTTTGACTAGTTCTTTTCTCGGTTTTTCCTTAACTCCAAAGAGCAGGGTTTACAGATTGTCTATGCACAACCTCAAACTCCCATCCTTTTTCTTTATGAATAGGAATGGTGCACCCTAAGGAGACTAACTAGGGTGTATGAAACCCTTCTCTAATAGCTCGTCTAGTTGCTCCTTCAATTCCTTTATTTCTGCTGGGACCATGTGATAAGGAGCTTGGGATATGGGATGTGTTCCTAGGATAATCACTATGGTGAACTCCAATTGTCGGCTCGGGTGTAGTTTGAGTAATTCCTAGGGAAATACATCTGGGTAGTGTTCAACTATCGGAATGCCTTCTGGTCCCTTCTCTTCAGTCTTTCTGTTTATGATCATTGCTAGAGAAGTTTTACAACCTTATTGTATCATCTTTGGGTTCTTGTGGGATACCATTTGTACTTCTCCCTTTCTCCTGTCTCCTTGGAATTATACTTTGAGGTTTTCGGGAGTGTGAAAGGTTATTATTTTCTTCCCATAGTCCATCTTAGCTTGATGGGTACTTAACCAATCCATTCACAATATTATTCCTACCTCCCTTAGAGGTAACGGGATCAAATCCGCCACTAGTTTAATTCCTTTAATCGTAATCTTGCATCCCTTTAACTGTTGGTCCCTATTCAGCCCTTCTCCTAAGGGTGTGAGGATATTGAGGCTTTTTTCTAGAAAGGTAAGTTCTAGGGGAAGACTTGCGATTAGATCTTCTTTAATGAAGGATCTTTCTGCTCTCGAGTCAAAGAGGGAGTAGACTTTTCTTCCCCACAAGTATACGTACCCTAATTGAAGAAACACATGTTTTTAGAAAAGATTCCTTTATTGAATGAAATATAAATTCAGGTTTATCTCAATCTTAGTTGGGAGGATTTTGGGAAGTACCCGCTACAGTATACCCTAGGTGGTACTCTAATTGTGGCGTCCTGCCTAGGAGTTCTTAGGTTCCCTTAGGGTGGTCGGTCGAAACATGGCAGCTTCGGTCCTTCGGAGCTGCTTCACTATTTGATTCCACCGGCGCTTCTCTGGCGGTTCTTGGATCGAATGGAGGTTGCTAACTTAACCCGCAGTCTAAAGAACCGACCACACATTCTAAGGTTGAGAAAACTACCCAAGTTATAGCTTTGGTTTGAGCTTCATTGGAAAATGGAGCAATTGAGAGAGAATGAAGATTTCAGGTATGAAGAGGATGAATGGAGAGAAGCTCTTTATAGAGGGAGCTTGAGGACTGATGCGAATCTCGCCAATATGCTGATGACACCCTACACCAAATATGGCAACGATCCCAAGACTTTCACGACACAAGTGCGAAAAGATGGAATATACCTTGTTTATATGAGAAACAAGGTATGGGATATGTAGACGCCACACCCAAATCCTCTAAGAAGAACTCTTAGAAAATCCCGGGTGATAAGTCTTGATTGCTTGAATGCCACAGGTAAAAACCTGATAAGTTCAAAAGCCCTTTCAAGATAGAAAGAAGACAAAACTCACAAGATTGAAATTCCAAAGTGTGTCTCTCCAATGCTGGGGAGTATGCCTTTTATAGGCTTAGAAAACAAACGGATGGCCCACAAAATGAGGAAAAAAATCTATTATGGTTATAAGCTAACCATATCTAATCTAAATATCTAGGATATTTTAATACCTAATTTAAAAATCTGAACTACCTAATATTATCCTAAAAGATTTATTATATTTATAAATCTCTCCTTATTAATTAAATCTGGACCTTCTCTTGGGCTCTTCATTTGGGCTTCTATTTAAATATTCAACAATCTCTTTAATCAACCCATATAAAGCTTCTTTGAATCTTTTAGCCATTGACCTTGTGATTGGGCCCTCTTGCAGTCTCAAATGATTATTCATCTCATTTGGTGACAAACTGTTCAGCTCCATTGCAGGTTCAGTTGATTGGACTTGTGAATTCATAGTCTCTTTAGTCGGATTCGCATCATTCTCCCCCTCTTGAAAATGATTTTTCCTCAAATCTTTTGTTTCTTCATCACCTACATCAAAGGGCATTAAATCAGTAACATTGAAACTTTCATTAACGCTATACTCACCAGGTAACTCTACTTTTAAGCATTATTATTAATGCATTCCAACACACGAAATGGTCCATCTCCTCTAGGAAGAAGTTTTGATCGCCTGTGTTCCGGAAATTGTTCTTTCCTCATATGAAGCCAGACCCAATCACCGAGTTCAAAAATGACACTTTTGCGGCCCTTGTTTGCTTGTTTTTCATAAACTTTAGTCATCCGTTCAATGTGCATCTTTGTCTTCTCATGTAGTTTTTTCACAAACTCTGCTTTTCTCTTTCCATCAAAATTCACCAATTCACCTACAGGAAGTGGAGTTAGATCTAGAGGGGTTAATGGATTGAAACCATAAACAATCTCAAATGGTGAAAACTTAGTTGTAGAATGAACAGAATGATTATAAGCAAATTCAACATGTGGTAAGCAATCTTCTCATGATTTCAAATTCTTTTTTATTATAGAAGGTAATAAAGTACCTAATGTCCTATTTACTACTTCTGTTTGACCATAAGTTTGTGGGTGACATGTTGTTGAAAATAGCAGTTTGGTTCCCAATTTACTCCATAGAGTTTTCCAAAAGTAACTCAAGAATTTAGAATCTCGATCAGAAACAATAGTCCTAGGCATACCATGCAATCTGACAACTTCTCTAAAGAACAAATCAGCAACATTCGATGCATCATCAGTTTTATGACATGGAATGAAATGTGCCATCTTTGAAAACCTATCAACTACCACAAACACAGAATCCCTCCCCCTCTTAGTTCTTGGTAATCCTAAAATAAAATCCATGGAAATATCAATCCAAGGTGCATTAGGAATCAGAAAAGGAGTATACAAGCCATGAGGTTATTGCCTAGACTTAGACTCCTTACATGTAATGCATCGAGAACAAATTTTCTCAACATCCCTTTTCATGTGGGGCCAAAAAAAATGCTCATGCATTATCACCATAGTTTTAGCTACCCCAAAATGTCCCATAAGTCCTCCACCATGTGCTTCCCTAACAAGTAACTCACGCAAAGAAGACTGAGGGATGCATAATTTGTTTTCTCGAAAAAGAAATCCATTTTGTAAATAAAATTTTCCAAACCTACCACTTCGACAACCTTTAAACACTTCACAAAAATCAAGATCGTTTGCATACAAATCCTTGATATAATCAAAACCAAGTAATTTAGAATCAAGCATTGAAATCATAGCGTACCTTTGTGATAGAGCATCTACAACTATATTTTCCTTACCTTGTTTGTACTTGATCACATATGGAAATGTTTCAATGAATTCCACCTACCTTGCATGACATTTGTTCAACTTGTGTTGTCCTTTGAGATGTTTAAGAGATTCATGATCTGTGTGAATCACAAACTCTTTCGGCCATAGGTAGTGCTGCCATGTTTAAAGAGTTCGAACTAGGGCATACATCTCCTTATCATAGGTAGGATAGTTAAGGGTTGCTCCACTAAACTTTTCACTGAAATATGCAATTGGTCTTCCTTCCTGCATTAATACACCTCCAATACCCACTCCTGATGCATCACACTCAATTTCAAATGTTTTTGAAAATTTAGGCAATGAGAGCAATGGGGCAGTAGTTAATTTTTCCTTTATCAATTGAAATGCATTTTGTTGCTCATTACCCCTTTTAAAAGGTACGTTTTTCTTTATAACAGCAGTAAGAGGTGCAACATAACTATTGAAATTTGGAACAAAACGTCTATAAAAACTAGCTAATCCATGGAAACTTCTTACCTGACTTACCGAATTAGGTGTCGGCCAGTCGCAAATTGCCTTAATCTTTTCCTCGTCAACTCCAATCCCTTCTGAACTTATAATATATCCAAGAAACACAAGTTTATCTAAACAAAAGACACATTTATTCAAGTTGGCAAACAATTTATGTTGCCTTAATGCTTCTAACATAGCTCTTAAATGTGCTACATGTTCATCCATGGTCTTGCTGTAGATTAGAATATCATCAAAAAATACCACTACAAATCTCCCAATAAAAGCACGTAATACATGATTCATTAATCTTATGAAAGTGCTTGGTGCATTAGTCAATCCAAAGGGCATAACTAACCATTCATATAATCCTTGTTTAGTTTTAAATGCAGTTTTCCATTCATCCCCTTCTTTCATTCGAATTTGATGATATCCACTCTTAAGATCTATTTTCAAAAATAAACAAGATCCATGCAACTCATCTAACATGTCGTCCAAACGAGGAATACGGTGGCGATACTTTACCGTGATGTTGTTGATGGCTCGACAATCCACGCACATTCGCCATGTTCCATCCTTCTTAGGTATAAGTAGCACTGGCACAACACATGGACTCATACTCTCTCGAACATATCCCTTTTCCATCAGTTCTAGAACTTGGCGTTGAAGTTCCTTTGTTTCCTCAGGGTTACTTCTATATGCTGGTCGGTTGGGAATTATCGCTTCAGGGATGAAATTAATTTGATGTTCAATTCCTCGAATTGGTGGCAAACTTGGTGGTATCTCATCAGGAAAGACATCGATAAATTCCTGCAAAACTGTAATAATATTGCTCGACAAAGATCCGACAAGATCGTTAGTACTCAAAAAGGCGTCCTTGTACAAAAGTACAATAAGAGTCTGATGTGAAAGTAAAGCTCGCTTGATCTCACTTTTTCTTGCAATGAAATTGCTTTTACTCTCTTTTTTTTCCACTTCTGGCTTTTCTCTCTTTTTTTCAACTCTCATATTTCTCCTTGCTTTTTATCTTCTATTTTCTGTTCATTTGCCTTTTTCTTTTTCAGTTGATCCTCAAAAACTTGCCTTGGAGTCAAAGGTACAAGAGATATTGGTCTCTCATTCATCACAAAAGAGTACCTATTAGTGAATCAATCATGCATAACTTGACGATCAAACTACCAAGGTCGTCCCAAAAGTATATGGCACGCGTGCATTGGTACCACGTCACATAGTATTTCATCTTGATATTTTCCAATAGAAAATGGAACCAACACTTGTTTAGTTACCTTGAGTTCACCTTGGTCGTTCAACCATTGTAGTCGATAAGGCTTCGGATGCTTTAAGCTTGGTAATACCAATTTCTCCACCAGCTCAGTGCTAGCTACATTAGTGCAGCTTCCCCCATCTATAATAACACAACAAACCTTATTTTTCACACAACAACGAGTATGAAATAAGTTCTCACGCTGATTGTTTTCTTCTTCTTGGGCTTGAATACTGAGAGTTCGTCGTGCAACCAACAATTCCCCTTCTTCTACATATTCATCAGCATCTTCAAGTGGTGGCATCCCTGGATCGATATCTTTTTTTTCATCATTGGTCTCAATTTCACCATTAGCATTGATCACCATTGCCCGCTTATTTGGGCATTGACTTGCAATGTGACCCCTGCCTTGGCATCGGAAACACTTAATATCACGAGTTTTGGGAGTTGTGATATGGGTGTTACCTTGATTTTGGGTTACAGCTTGCTTTGTTGTCTCTTTTAGTGGAGCATGCTGAGGTTGAGTTGATTGACTCTCAAATTGCCTTGAGGATGGTTTCCATGAGTTCGAGGAACCATTGTTTAATCCCCTTTTGTGTAAACTCTTTCTCTTCAATTGTTGTCCGACTTTGATAGCTTGATGTACCATATCTTGGAGCTCAACATGATATTGCATTTCCACCACGTTAGTTATCTCATGGTTTAGACCATGCAAAAATCTCGCCATTGTTTCCTCTCTGTCTTCCTCCACATTTGCTTGAATCATCGCAATCTCCATCTCCTTGAAGTATTCGTCGATGCTTCTTGATCATTGGGTAAGCCTTTGGAGTTTATTGAACAACTCCCGGTGATAGTGGCTAGGAACAAATCGTCGTCGCATGATCGCTTTCATTTCATCCCAAGACTCCATAGGGCGTTCATGATTTCATTTCCTTTCCTTCACCAACTGATCCCACCATATTATAGCATAATCAGTAAATTCGACAGTAGCAAGTCATACCTTTTTCATCTTCGAGTAGTTATGACAGTAAAAAACCATCTCCATCCTCTTTTCCCATTCAAGATACAATTCTGGATCAGTTTTTCCTTGAAAAGAGGGTATCTTCAACTTGATATTATCCAGGTTGTCATCAACTCGGGGTCGTTCTCTATGAGCATATCGATCGAACTCCTCGAGTTCTTGTGGATCAAAACGTCTTGGCTGAAAGCTTCAAGGTCGCTGTTCAGTAGGGGTATGTTGACGCGAACCCCTCACTCCTTCTTCCAATTGATCAATTCGCTCATGAAGCGGTTCCAACTCGGACTTCAGCATTCATCTCATTTCGCTTATTATGGCTTGCATTTGTAAATTTGGAATCGGTTGTTGAGAATCTTCTTCATTTGGTGTATCTCCTCGTCGTTGTGCCATGAGTTCCTACAAATGATAAAAACAATAGAAGAACCTTGCAAACGCTCACTCACGTATTTCTCTCAATCACTCGTGTTTTCACACTCAATTGGCTTTTTCTTAAAGATTCAAACACTCTTGCCTTTTTCCTCTCGTATGTCTTCTTTCAATCTAAATTGAACTTTAAAAACAAATCATTTTTACGAATCAGTTCAACTTGAGGAACAATCAAGACAACTCAGTAAGGTTTTCAAAAACCAATTCCAGAAGAATTTAAGTGTGGTGTACGAATTGACTTAGAGAAGAATAAAATTTAAATAGAGAAAGAAATTAAGATGAAATGAAGTAGACTAGATAGAATGAAAATCAAGTTAGAATTGTGTGCCTTTTTTTTTGCCTTTTTTGTACGAATTTTTTTTGTGGCACAGATTTTTTTGGCTTTTTTTTCTTTTTTTCTTTTAACCGACTGAAGGGAAGATAGATAGAAGAAGATGAGAATTTTTTTCTTTCTTTTATAGAGAATAGAAATAGGCAGAGAAAAAAAAAGAACAAGATAAAAAGATGGGATAGAACTTGTCGTGCAACCGTGTGCTCTGATACCAGCTAATGCGAACCTCACCAATATGCTGATGACACCCTACACCAAATATGGCAACGATCCCAAGACTTTCACGACACAAGTGCGAAAAGATGGAATATACCTTGTTTATATGAGAAACAAGGTATGGGATATGTAGATGCCACACCCAAATCCTCTAAGAAGAACTCTTAGAAAATCCTGAGTGATAAGTCTTGATTGCTTGAACGCCACAGGTAAAAACCTGATAAGTTCAAAAGCCCTTTCAAGATAGAAAGAAGACAAAACTCACAAGATTGAAATTCCATGTCTCTCCAATGCTGTGGAGTATGCCTTTTATAGGCTTAGAAAACAACCGAATGGCCCACAAAATGAGGAAAAAAATCTATTATGGTTATAAGCTAACCATATCTAATCTAAATATCTAGAATATTTTAATAACTAATTTAAAAATCTAAACTACCTAATATTATCCTAAAAGATTTATTATATTTATAAATCTCTCCTTATTAATTAAATCTGTACCTTCTCTTGGGCTCTTCATTTGGGCTTCTATTTGAATATTCAACGATCTCTTTAATTCGCCCATATAAAGCTTCTTTGAATCTTTTAGCTATTGACCTTGTGATTGGGCCGTCTTGCAGTCTCAAATGATTATTCATCTCATTTGGTGACAAACTGTTCAGCTCCATTGCAGGTTTGGTTGATTGGACTTGTGAATTCATAGTTTATTTAGTCGGATTCGCATCAAGGACTCTCTGCCCAACCGTTTCACATCTTGGTCAAGCTTATCCTCGACTTGAAACACCCTGAACAGAGACATTTTTCCTTCATCGGCACTATTAGTTTTTGCATTGAATGAATAGTGACGTCATCTGATGGAAGAAGACGACACTATTTCGAACCGGACCAGATCGGTCCAACCGAGTTCAATGCTTAAATCAACCAGTTCAGGCCTGATTCAACTGTTTTTCTAAAAATTAAAATTTTCTAAATTTATCTAAATTCATTCTCTAAATTTAGATGAATTTAGAAATTTTTAATTTTGAGAAAATCGGTCGAATTGGGCTTGAACCGGCCGAGTTAAGCATTGAACTAGGTCAGACCAGTCCAGTACAGTTCGGAATTATGTCATCTTCATCCTTAAGATGATGACACTGTCAATTAAATGCTTGAATGAACAGCATCGGCGAAGAGAAAACACCTTTGTTCAGGGCGTTTCAGGTTATGAATGAGCTTTATTTGAGCTCGTTTTAGCCTCAATTCATGCGATTCAAAGCTCAATTGAATCGTATGGAAGTGTAGGAACTGATTTACACCTATAATTGAAGCAATTAACCCCGATTGAATGGTCAATTTGATAAAATCAAATTCGGCTAGTTTGAAAGGGGAAATTGGGGGAAATTTGGGGATTTCATAAAATTGAGGGACCTATTTGCAATTTCCTTAAAATGAAGGCCTATTGGCATAGAAAAGATGTTGGAGGACCAATTGGTCGATTTTTGAAATAA
Source organism: Trapa bicornis (assembly GCA_030064425.1). Lineage (NCBI taxonomy): Eukaryota > Viridiplantae > Streptophyta > Magnoliopsida > Myrtales > Lythraceae > Trapa > Trapa bicornis. The sequence goes on from CM057759.1 coordinate 3,089,052, forward strand.
TTGGGGTGAAATTGTCATTTTTGGAAAGTAGGGGAAAATGGTAATTTTTTAAATGTTGGGGACCAAATTAGAAATTTGGAAAAACTTGAGCCCCTTAAATAATTTTGAGTAAATTGAGAACCCAAAGTGAATTTTGGAAGTTTCAGGACTCAATTTGGGGAAAAGTTAGTATAAGGGACCTAAAGTTAAGGAAAATGAACATTAGTGACACAAGTACAATTAACTGATAATTTTTAGCCTAGTCGCTCATATGTGAGAAATGAAGGCTATTATGCCAAACTCTAATAGATAAGGGTGCCCAAAACGTGTAGGAACATGAGAGATTGGAATGCCAGTAAGGATAATGGACTTGAGAATGAATTGGAGATGAAAACCAAACTAGTTGAGGTGAACCGGATCCGAACCAGATTGAACCAATTTGACCGGTTTGAACCACTATTGAACTAGATTTTAAATTCATTTTTCTAGGTGGCTTAAAAATTCAAATTTGAGATTTAAGGCCACCATTGGATAGAAAAGGAATTTAGATAAATTTAGAAATTTTTAGATTTGAAAATTTTGGTCGAATGGGGGGTGAACCAGTCGGTTTAAGCCTTGAATTCGGTTCGAACCAGTCCAGTCCAGTTCGGAACAGTGTCATCTTCTTCCTTCAGATGACAGCACTGTTCACTTGCTGGAAAATCACGCAGCATCGGTGAAGCTGAAAAGTATCTGGACATGGAGTTTTAGACAATGAATGACCGCCATTAAGGTACCAATCAGATGGCCAAGAAGTCCCCAAGCTTCCTATATAAAGACCCCCTCCCCATTCATCCTCTCCACACTTGAAAATTCCATTCTCTCTCAACTGCTCCATTTTTCGGTGAAGCTCAAACCAGAGCTCTGACTTAGACACTATTCTGAGCCAAACAAGGTGAGGTCGGGTTATTTAGAACCGAGGAGAAGTCAGCTACACGCCTGTAGTCTCTATTTGCTTTGAGGGTCGTCGGAAAAGCGCCGACATAATGGAACAGTGAAGCAGCTCCACTGGACCGAAGCTACCCTATTTCAGTCGAGCGGAAATCAGCCAATTCGAGTGATCCTCATGCCAAACCAAGTCCTTCCAACACTTCCTTAGCCCTCCCACGACCAAATTAGTACTGAAAGATAAGTCAATTCAGCTCTCATCTACAATTTCCGACCAGGGATAGAGAGAGAACCAGTAGAATTTTGATGATAAAATTCTAACTCAATTTAGCATCAATTGATGCAATTCTTGATTCTAGGATGAACCTCAGGATAAGAGCTATCTGCCCAAATAAAAAGCTCAGACCGTCGTGCCCCACTGGTGAGAAATTGAAGCTCTCTCTCTCTACATTCTATTTTTCGGCAAAGCTTTGTTTGAGCTCGTTCTGGAATCAAAGTGCTATTGAATCGTATGAAGATGTAGGATCTCAATTTTAACTTCAATTTGAACAATTAGATGTGTTTGATTGGTTAATTTGATGAAATCAAATTCGGTTGTGTTAAGGAGTTGAAATTGGGGAAATATTGGATAAAATTGGGGATTTTCAAAATTTCGAAGGACCAAGATGCAATTTTATAAAATTGAGGGTCAATTGAGCATGATAAAAATGTTAGAGGGGCTAATTGAGGAATTTTAGAATTTTAGGTGTAAAACTTACCATTTTTATAAAGGAAGGGCAAAATGGTAATTTTGGAAAAGTTGGGGGACCAAATCAGAAATTTGGGAAATTAATCCTTTTTTTTGTGAATTTGAATAAATTGATGTACTAAGATAAATTTTAAAAGTTTTGGCACTCAATTTGAGGAAAAATCAACATTAGGGACTTAAAGTTAAAGAAAAATAACTTTAGGGACCTAATTGCAAATAAATAGAAAGTTATGTTTTCTCATTCATTTAGAATGAATGAAGGCTATTAGGCCGATGGATAATGAACAAGAATGTTCATATCGTGTAGGAATACGAAGTACCAGGAAGCAAGGACAAGCTCGCGTGAATAAAAGGAACCGGTCAAGTGGAATTTATTGCATTAACAGGTGAGTGGGATTTTATATCATACCCGATTGGGGATGATAAGTACCACAAAATGAAAACCCACTACTTAGTGGTATTTTAAATATCACAACATTGAGGAGTGATGTAAAAATAATGCAGAGAAACTACTTAGACGTTGTGCATAGATCATACCCGGATGGTATGATGAAGCTTACTAAGAGGAAGTGGAAAACCCGTTCATCGGTAATGAGTAGAGATATCCTCATACCCTGTTGGTATGATAGATAGTTGAAAATTTATTTTTGTCGGAAGTTCTCTCCTCTGACTGTGTGCCACTGCTTAAACGATTTGGGATACCTTCTTGACGGGCGCTCAAATAGCTCTTATAAGCTAGTGGGCACGAGCAAGAGCTTGTAAACAAACATGAGATATGTGCCATAAAACTTTAATAAATGAATTGTTTGGCTATGGCACCAAGATAGGACCGACATACTCAGTCAACTAGCGGCAGTGTGATATGACAGGTCGATCGACCAGTCAAGACAAACAACTATAGGTTGAGTTGAAGGTCAGAGCCGTTGGACCAGTGGGACCACAGATTATATGGCATGATAAGAAAATACTGATTGTGCAAGCACTGTGATTACGGGACCATCAAGATGCCCAAAAGGGGTAGTGATGCATCCTAAGGGTCCTGGACGACCTGGTAGGTATAAGGGCAGTTCATCATACCAGGTGACCATGTGAAATTTGGAGTAGCATCAAGCACATGATACCGGGGTGGGGACGGGATGAGTTCTCTGTCTTCATAGGGATACAGAGAATTGATTTCGGGATTGAGGGTCGGATGTCGCGCACATCCACTCATTCTCAGGGTAGAAGTGGACGTGCTTCTATCTAGGTGGCTAGTAAAGTCGCTCCAACGCCACAAGTGGGTTCAGTGGACGTACTAACCTGCGAATGTGTGTTTAACCTTCATGATGAAGGATGTGTGTTGGGTGATGACACACCGTGATTAATAAGAAATGGTGGTAAAAATTGAGATTTGAAATGAAAGAATTTTTTAAAGAAAGGAGTCTGGCACACTCCAATACAAATCTTTTTCCTAAAAGTTAAAAATTTTGAATACTCATTCGCTGAGTCGTTGTACTCACCCCCTCCCTTATATCCCTTTTAGGAAATTCCGGAAAGTCTACCCTTAAAGACCATCAACTAAGATGTCTGTAAGACAAGTATAATAAATTTAAAATATTATGCAGTTTTCATTTATGTTTTCTAGGAAAAGGTGCATATTTAAAGGACGTCTTACTATTTACGGTTTATAATAAGGGGAAACACTTAAATAAATCAGGAGAGTGACGTGTTGATCACGAGCATCCAACCAAATCGGGTTGGGGCGTGACATTAGCTCCCTAATGGTAGTCTCCATTTGCGCCGGAGAGACGCCGGCATGATAGAACAGTAAAGCAGCTCCGGCAGATTGAAGCTGTCCTATTTTGGCCGAGTTGAAAATGGCCAATTCAAGCCCTCCTCAAGGCCATCCCAACACCTCCACAACCCTCTTACAGCTGAATTTGAGCAGAAAGGTAAGCCAATTTGGCTCCCATCTGTAAATGCCGATTGGTGCTAGAGAGAACCGGCAGAACTTCAATGACTAATTTCTCACTCAATTCGACATCAATTCATGCAATTCTTGTTCCTAGGAGTAACCCCAGGAAAAGAGCTATTTGCCTAGATTGAAAGCTCGGACCGCCGCACCCTCCACTATAAGCTTTCAAAGCTTTCTCTTTTAAAGACCAGTTTTCCGACGAAGCTCCGTTTGAGCTCATTCTAGCATCAAATCCCCCATTTAAAAGTGCAATTGAATCGTATGAAGGTGTAGGAACACCAATCTAACTTCAATTTCAACAATAAAACTCATTTCATTGGTCAATTTGATAAAATCAAATTCAGTTGAGTTAGAAGGTTGAAATTGGGGGAAATTGGGGATTTCAAAAATTCTAGGGACTTAAGTGCAAATTCATAAAATTGAGGGCCAATTGGGCATGATAAAGATGTTTGAGAACCAATTGGGCAATTTTCAGAATTTTTTGGGCAAAATTTACAATTTTTGTAAAATAGGGGCAAAATGGTAATTTTGGAAAAGTTGGGGACCAAATTGGAAATTTAGGAAACTTCAACCCCTTTTTGTGATTTTGAATAAATTGAGATCCTAAGGTGAATTTTAGAGTTTCGGGACTCAATTTGGGAGAAAATCGGCATTAGGGACCTAAAGTTAAAGAAAAATAACTTTAGAGACCTAATTGTAAATAAATGAAAAGTTTGGTTATTTCATTCATTTGGGATAAATAAAGGCTATTAGGCCAAAAGATGTTGAACAAGGATGTTCATATCGTGTAGGAACACAAAGTACTGGGAACGCCAGCTAAGACAAGTTCGTGTGAAGGCAACAAGTTGGTTAAGAGGAAATTCACTACACTATCGGGTGAGTAAGATATTTAATATCATACCCGGTTGGGATGATAAGAACCTCAGAAATTAAAACCTACTACTAAGTGGTATTTTAACCATCACACCCGATAGGAGTGATGTGGAAATTATGTGGAAAAACTACTTAACGGTTGTAAGTAGATCATACTCGGTTGGTATGATAAACTTCCTAGAAGGAAGTAGAAAACCCTGCTTATTGGTTATAAGTGGAGATGTCTTCATACCCGGTTGTTATGATAAACAAATTAAAAGTTTATTTTGTTGGAAGTGCTCTCTCCTGACTGTGTGCCATTGCTTAAAATTTTTGGGAGACCTTCTTGACAGGAGCTCGGATTTCTCAGTTAGGCCGAAGGCCTCGATTAACTTGGGGGCTAATATGCCCGATTTTGAAAATCTCAAAGAGTGGGCCCTAGGCATATTGGCATGAGCAAGAGATCGTAAACAAACATGATTTTAAGTGATGAAAACTTAAGTGAATGAATTGTTTGGTCATGGTACCGAGATAGGACCGACATACTCAATCGACTGGCAGCAATGCGACATGACAGGTCTTCGTACTAGTCAAGACAAACAGTTACAGGTCGAGTTGAGGGTCGGGACCGTTGGACCAATGGCACGAAAAATTATGACTTATGTGGAAAATTATTGATTTGTGCATGCACTATGTTACAGGACCTTCAAGATGCCCAATAGGGGTAGTGATGCGTCCTAGGGCTCTAAATGACTTGGTGGAGATAAGGGCAGTTAGTCGTACTAGAAGTCTTGTGAAGCTCGATGTAGCTTCATGCACATGAGATCAGGGTGGGGACGGGATATGGTCTTTGTCCTCATACGGACACGGAGTTTTGTTACGGGATTGATGGTCGGATGTCACATACATCCACTCATTTAAAGGGTAGAAGTGGACGTGCTTTTATCTAGGTGGCAGGTAAAGTCGCTCTAATGCCTCGAGTGGGTACAGTGGACAGGATGGCCTGCGAATGTGTGTTTCCTTCATGATGAACGGGGTGTGTTGGTTGATAAACACACCGTTGTGATGAGAAATGGTTATGAAAACCAAGATTTGAAATGAAATGATTTTAAAAGAAAAATAAGGAGTCTAACACACTCAAATTCAAAATATTTTCTGCAAGTCATACCTTAAAACACCAATTCACTGAGTTGTTGAACTCACCCCCTCCCCTATACCCTTTTCAGGTAACCCCGAAAAGCCTACCCAAGGACTTCTAGTTAAATACACCTACAAGACAGGTACGGAAAGTTTTAATTTCATGTAATTTTTATTAATGTTATTCTAGGAAAGGCACAGTTTTAAGGAAACGCCTTACTCCTCACGGTTTAAAAGAAGGGGAAACTCGTAATAAAATAGGAGAGTGGTGGGTTGATCATGGGGATTTGACCAAACCGGGTTGGGGCGTGACATTGAGGGTTGGGGTCGTTGGACCAATGGCACCAAAGATAAATGGCTATGTGGAAAAACTATTGTTTGTGCATGCACTTAAGGTACAAGACCATTAAGACGCCCAAGAGGGGTAGTGATGCGTCCTAAGGGCTATTAAACGACATGGTGGAGATAAGGGCAGTTTGTTGTGCCAGTAGTCGGGAAGCTTGATGTAGCTTCTTGCGCATGAGACCGGTGTGGGGTCGGTGTCACAGCCCAACCCTATTTGGTCGAATCCCCATGAACAATCTACCACTCTCATGATTCAAGAGGAGCTTCCCCCTTCTTTAACTCAAGAGAAGCCATGCGTACTTTCAACCTTGTTCCCTAGAAATACATATATCATATAAAATGCAAGCTTAAGAAAACATTAAGCATACCTAACAGAGGGTAAGGCTCGGTGTTATTTCTAGTCATTTTCTATTTTTCTTGAAAAATGATAGAAAAGAGAGGTGAGTTTCAACAACTCAGTGAATGGGTATTTTAAAAATGAAGTTTCTATAAAAAATAGTTTTTAAGTTGGAGTGGCTAGACATCTTATTCTCTTTTAAAAATCTTTAATTTTAATTTTCAGTTTTTATCACCATTTCTTATTAACCACGGTGTGTCATCACCCAACACACATCCTTCATCATGAAGGTCAAACACACAATCACAGGCCAGCACATCCACTAAACCCACTTGTGGCGTAAGAGTGACTTTACCGGCTACTTAGATAAAAGTACGTACACTTCTACCCTAAGAATGTGTTGATGTTCACGACATCCAATCCTCAATCCCATAACAATTCTCCGTGTCTGTATGAGGACAGAGACCTCATCCTAACCCCACCTTGGTCTCATGCGCTTTAAGTTACGTCGAGCTTCACAAGGCTTCTGGTACGACTAACTGCCCTTATATCCACCAGGTCGACCATGGCCCTAAGACGCATCACTACCCGTCTTGGGCACCTTTAAGGTCCCATAAACATAGTGCATGCACAATCAACATTTTCACATAATGCCATATAATCTGTGGTGCCACTAGTCCAATGGCCCTGACCCTCAACTTGACCTGCAACTATTTGTCTTGATTAGTCCGGAGACCTATCATGTGGCACAGCCACTAGTTGACTGAGTATGTCGGTCCTATCTGGGTACCACGGCCAAACAATTCATTTACTTGAGTTTTCAAGACATATAAATCATGTTTGTTTACGAGCTCCTGCTCGTGCCAATTGGCTTAGGGCCCACTGTTCGAGATTTTCAAAATTTAGGCATAATAGCCCCCAAGTTCCAAAATAGAGGCCTCTGGCCTAATAGAGCTATTCGAGCTCCCGTCAAGAAGGTCTCCCAAATTGTTTAAGCAGTGGCACACAGTCAGGACAGAACACTTCTAACAAAATATATTTTCAATTGTCCATCATACCAACCGAGTATAAGAACATCTCTGCTCATAATCGATGAATGGGTTTTCCACTTCTTTCGAGTAAGCTTCATCATACCAACCAAGTATGATCTACTTACAACTGGTAAGTAGTTTTTTCATGTCATTTTCACATTACTCCACTCAAGTGTGATGTTTAAAATACCACTTAGTAGTGGGTTTTCATTTTTGAGGTGCTTATTATCCCAACGAGTATGATATAAAAATTCCACTCACAATTGCTAAGTAAGTTTTCCTTATATAAAAGTGTTCATCATCCCAGACGGTATGATGTATAAGATTCCCACTCACGATCACTTCCAATTTAGAAAAGGTGCCCATCATCCCAATCGGGTATGAAGTGTAAATTAGGCCAATCATCCGATCGTGCAGTAAAATTCCTTTTAGTCAGTTTTCGTCCCTTATGAGCTTAATCTCCGATGGCATTCACGGTGTCTTACGTTCCTACACAAAATGAACATTGTTGTTCATTATCATTTGGTTTGATCACCTTCATTCAATATGAATGACTAAATATTCAACTTTTAAAATACTTACAATTCGGTCCCTAAAGTTATTTTCCTTTACTTTAGGCCCCAATTGACGGTTTTTCCCCAAATTGAATCTTGAAACTTTTAAAATTTCCCTTGGGACATTTGTTTATTCAATTTAACAAAAAAGGGTTCAAGTTTCGCAAATTCCCAATTTGGCCCCCAATTTTCCCAAAATTACCATTTTGCCCCCAAAGTTGTAAAATTTTCTCAATTGGTCCTTTACACTTTTATCATGCCCAATTGACCATCAATTTTAGAAAATCACATTTTGGTCCCTCAAAGTTTTGAAAATCCCCAATTTCAACTTCTTACCACAATTGAATTTTATTTTATCAAATTGACCAATCAAACACTTCTAATTGTTGAAATTAAAGTTAAATTTGAGTTCTACATCTTCATACAATTCGTTTGCATTTTGAATCGCAAGTTTTGACGTCGGGACGAGCTCAAATGGAGCTTCGCCGGAAAATAGAATGTAAAGAGAGAGATTCAATTGCTCACTGTTGGGGGCATGGCGGTCCGAGCTTCCAATCTAGGTAGATAGCTCTCCTCCTAAGGTTTCTCCTAGGATCAAGAATTGCATCAATTAAACTAAAATTGGGTGAGAATTCTATCATCAGAATTCTGTCGGTTCTCTCTCTAGCACCAGTCGAAAATTGCAGAGGGGAGCCAAATTGGCTTACCTTTTAGTTTTCTAATTCGGTCGTAGGAGGGCTGAAAAGGTGTTGGGAGAGCTTGGTTTGGCCTGAGGAGGGCTCGAATTGGCCAATTTTAGCTCGGCTGATACAGGGCAGCTTCGGTCCGCTAGAGCTACTTCACTGTTCGATCACGTCGGCGCTTCTCCGGTGACCCATAGAGTGAATGGATGTTACCACCGTGTAGCTAACTTCTCCCTGGTTCTAAGGAATCCAACCACGCATTCTTTGGCTTAGAAAAGACCATATATCAGAGCTTTGGTTTGAGCTTCACAGGAAAACTAAGCAGCTGAGAGAGAGTGAGATTTCCAGGTGTATAGAGGATTAATGGAGAGGGGGTCTATTATATAGGGAGCTCGGGGACTCGTCGTCCGTCCGTTTGTCACCTTTATGATAGTCATTGATGGCCTAAAACATACTGAATGGAAATGTTTCTTCTTCTCTAGTTCGGCTTTCATTTTCCGGCAACTGAACAGTGTTATCATATGAAGGAAGAAGACAACACTGTTTTGAATTGGACTAGATCGGTCCAAACCGGGTTCAAGGCATAAACCGGCCGGTTCACCCCCAATTCGACCAAAGTTTTCAAATCTAAAAATTTCTAAATTCATTTTCTATGCAATGGTATCCTCAAATCTCAAATTTGAATTTTTTAAGCCACCTAGAAAAATGAATTTAGAATCTAGTTCAATAGCAGTTCAAACCGGTCCAAACTGGTTCTATTCAGTTCGGATCTAGTTCACCTGAACCGGTTTGGTTTTCATCTCCAATTCATCATAAAGTCCTTTTTCATAACTTTTTGACTCCTTAAGTCACTTAGGGTCCATAAATTTCCCATTTTTCCCTCTCTCTATTGGTTCTGATTCATAACGGGCTCAATTCTTAAACTGGTTCAAACCGGTTCGGGTTCGGTTCACCCGAACCTGTTTGGTTTTTCTCTCTCAATTTGTCCTAAAATTTTTTTTTAAGGTTTATAAACCTTTTTGGGTCACTTGGTAGTTGAAATTTCTCCAATTTGCCAGTTCCCCAATAAACGGGTTTTTAAACCGATTCGGTTTTCTCATTCGATTTGACCGGTTCTTTCCCGGTTTTCCTTAACTCCAAAGAGAGAGGTTTACAACTCTCCCCTCCTTTTAGGAGTTTTGTCCCCCAAAACTTCTTTCACACTTTTGTTTATCGGGTTAAACTTTTTTTTTATATATAAATTTTCTAGTTTATCGTCTTACAACCTTCTCGGTTGTTTTCATTCATCACTTTCATCACATGCATAAGATTTTTGTCTTTCCTCATCCTCATCATTTCCTCATTCCATGGAATTTACTTTAGCCTAGAATATCTTCCTTGACGAACTAGGATCATTTCCTTTAGTTACCTTTTTCTTCCCAAGGCAGCATTTCCCATTCCAAGATTCGTTTACCCAAAAATTTCAAAACTATGAGTTTCAGTCATTTTTCTTCCATAGATTTTGGCATTTATCACCTTTTCATCCTGCATGGATACCTTCCTCATTCTTTGGTTATCACTTTTGTACTTGACTTCGTTATGCCTTACTCATAGAACTTTTCTTGCCCAAGTCATATTTCCTTGAGTCAGTTGGGTTTACATGCCCCTTACCATATGACATTCTTCGTGATGTCTTTGACTTTATGTCCCTATAACCGTATTGGTTTCATACTTGTCTTTTTTTCCAAACTTCCTTATTCGGTCATTCAACCTTCTAATCCTTGAACTTCCTAATACTCATTGACATATTTATAACTCTTGATCTTATACTTCATTCTTCATTCCCGCCGGTGTCCTTCCTCTTTAAGATCACTTCTCTTTCCAAATACATCCTTGCACTTATCAATGTTCCTCCCACTATTACTCATTCTGAGTTAGTTCCTTTCTTACTCGTATGGCATATTTTGATGTCATCTTCCTACCTACACATTACCTGGGTTTGATTTATCTCTTGATTCTTTACGATTTCCTTCCCCTTGTACATGATCCTTTCATCTCCAGCATCTTGTTCTTGAGGAGCTTATTCTCTTTCTTATTCCATTGGTTCCATTTCCTCTTCATTGGTACACCCATGTCTTCCCAAGATTCCTTCAAGTTCTACCATTGAAATTATTAAATTCTGGATATCTTTTGTCGATATCTTCACCAACTTACTTTTACTCTTTGGATTCATGAGTACCTTTCATTTATCTTGCTTCATTCCCACTTGCTCCAACATTTGTTTATTCCTTTGAGGTGGACCTCTCATCCTTATTGTGTCCAAACCTTCCATATTTTCGTATCCTTTGTATTCCCCCTTTTGTCTTGGTTAGGGTGTATTCCTTTACTACTCCCCATCTCTTATTAGACTTTGTTTACTCCTCCGAATGATTTGATCCATATAAGTTATTTCTTTAAATCGAATCCGTCTAAAATTTCTATTTGGGTTTTCAGGTCTTCTTGTAGTAGATCACACTTAACCTCTCAAAATACTCACTTAATCACTGGTGTCCTTATTTCTACTCCGATTTTGTGATATATCCCCGTTTGATTTTCTTGACCTGGAGTTTTCTCCTTTCACAACCCAACTTCCTATTTTCATCCTTCTTCTAGTATTTTCCATTATGAGATTTTTTTTGTTTAATCACCTTACCATTCTTTAGAAATTCTCTCCTTTTAAATCTTCACCTAACTTAAGCGTCTTGTATGACTCATCCACTCCTACTTTTCTTCTCCTTTTGGTCCCTACCTTTGCCTTCCACAAGTCTTTCTATCTTATGAATTTCCTAAGGAATTGTATCTTAGTTCGTTATTAAGTAGTGGTTACACTTGGGCCTTCCTACTATTCTACTTTCTTCCCATCTCTCCTTGATGGTCTCTATACTTATTTCTTTTTCTTCCTAATCAGCTTCTATTCTTGTGGTTCCTTTTAGAATGTTCTACTCCTCCTTGTTTTTCCTTACTCTTCATTCTCTCAACTTATTTTAACTCTTTGGACTTTCCATGATTATGTACTCCTTGATGATTGTTTTCCTTTGTTCCACTTCTTTTTCTTTTTCTTAAGATCTCCCTTTGATGAATTCCTCCTTATTATATTCTAAGGGTAAGTCTTAAGGTTTGAGATTTACTTGTATTTTCTTCCTTATATGATTTCCTACCTTTTACTTAGATTTTTTTATCATACTCTTTTGTTTTGAATTTACCAAATAACTCAGAAGTTTTAACAAAACTTTTACTTTCATTCATTCAAGAAGTATTTTTCTTGCCAAATTTTGGCTTATTACAAAATTTTTCTACCCCCTAATCCCTTGAGGGCATAGGACTAGAATTAACCCTAGAACGGTTGTGAGACTCTTGATTATAAGGCTCTAAGGAATTGATTGGGGTTCATTCACGTTCCCTAAAGGACGAATTTCATGTATGACCTCCAATCCGTATCGCCTTAGTACCTCAACCTCACACTCATAAGTCCACTTCACCCATTGGGAGGGATTGAAGCCAGGTTGAGTGGATGGAGGTACTTGGTGGACCTTCATGAAGGTGGCATATGCATTCCAATAATTATCTCATGCCTCTTTCTTGGTTGGATTCCCTTCGAGTTGTTATGGGATTGGAGGACGAAGGGTTGGACTTCTAGGAGGTGATACTGGTTCCTCTTGTCTGGGAGGAGGGTATATGATGCCTTCTAGTTCCAGTAAGGCTCCTACTAGTTTTTGGTAGTCTTCCACCATGTCCTTGGGCACTCATTTCTCACCCTTTAGAAACCTTTGTACGGCTTCTTCCCTTGGGTTGGATGTCTTTTTCAGGGTTATAGGTGGAGGACTGGATTTCACCGTAAATTTCCTAGGGACTCTCCTTCCTACATGATAGTTTAGAGTTGGGTTAATGTTAGGGCATAATATTGATAATGTTTCAAGGGAACTAGGCTCTGATACCACTCTAGTTGTCATGCCTTGACCCTGTTTGGTCAAATCCCCATGAATAACTCGCCGCTCTCCCGGTATAAGAGGAGTTTCCCCATTCTTTAACTCAAGAGGAGCCAGGCGCACTTTCGACCTTGTTCCCTGGAAACACATATATCAAATAAAATGCAAGCTTAAGAAAAAATTAATCATACTTCACAGAGGGTAAGGCTCGATATTATTCCTAGTCATTTTCTCTTTTTCCTGAAAAGGTATAGAAAAGAGGGTTTAGTTTCTTCAACGTAGTGAATGGGTATTTTAAAAATGAAGTTTCTATAAAAATAATTTTTAAGTTGGAGTGTGTTAGACTCCTTATTCTCTTTTAAAATCTTTCATTTCGAATTTCAGTTTTTATCACAATTTCTTATTAACCACGGTGTGTCATCACCCAACACACATCCTTCATCATCAAGGTCAAACACACAATCGCAGGCTAGCATGTCCACTGAACCCATTTGTGGCATCGGAGTGACTTTACCGGCCACCTAGATAGAAGAACATTCACTTCTACCCTAAGAATGAGTGGATGTACATCCGACCCTCAATCCTGTAAAAATTCTATGTGTTCGTATGAGTACAGAGACCTCATCTTGACCCCACCCCAGTCTCATGCACTTAAATCTACGTCGAGCTTTGCAAGGCTTCTAATATGACTAACTGCCCTTATATCCACCAGGTCGTTTAGGGCCCTAGGATGCATCACTACCCCTCTTGGGCATCTTAAAGGTCTCATAAACACAGTGCATGCACAATCAACATTTTCTCATAATGCCATATAATCTGTGGTGCCACTGGTCCAATGACCCAGACCCTCAACTCGACCTGCAGCTATTTGTCTTGACTAGTCCGGAGACCTGTCATGTCGCACTGCCGCTAGTTGACTGAGTATGTCAGTCCTGTCTTCTTACCATGGCCAAATAATTCATTTACTTAAGTTTTCATGGCATATAAATCATGTTTGTTTATAAGCTCCTGCCCGTGCCAACTAGCCTAGAGTACACTATTCGAGATTTTCAAAATTTGGGCATAATAACCCCCAAGTTCCAAAACCGAGGCCTCTAGCCAAACAGAGCTATTCGAGCTCCCATCAAGAAGGTCTCCCAAATTATTTAAGTAGTGGCACACAGTCAAGGGAGAACACTTTCGACAAAATATATTTTCAACTATCCATCATAAAAATCGACTATGAGGACATCTCCGATCATAATCAATGAACAGGTTTTTCACTTACTTCGAGGAAGTTTCATCATACCAATCGAGTATGATCTACTTACAACCGGTGAGTAGTTTTTCTGTGTGATTTTCACATTACTCCTCTTAGGTGTTATGTTTAAAATTCCACTTAGCAGTGGGTTTTCTTTTTCGAGGTGATTATCATCCCAACCGTGTATGATATAAAAATCTCACTCACAACTGGTAAGTAGGTTTTCCTTAAATAAAAGTTCTCATCATCCCAATCAGTATGATGTATAAGATTCTCACTCAGGGTGGCTGCCAATTAAGAAAAGGTGCTCATCATCCCAACCAGGTATAAAGTGTAAATTAGGCCACTCACCCAATCGTGCAGTAAAATTTCTTTTAGTCAGTTTTTGTCCCTTCCGAGCTTAATCTCCACTGGCGTTCCCCATGTCTCGTGTTCCTACACAAAATGAACATTGTTGTTCATTATCATTTGGTTTGATCACCTTCATTCATTATAAATGACTAAATATTCAACTTTTTGAATATTTACAATTTGGTCCCTAAAGTTATTTTTCCATTGCTTTAGGCCCCCAATTGACAGTTTTTCCCCCAAATTGAGTTCTGAAACTTTTCAAATTCCCATTGGGACCTCAATTTATTCAATTTCATAAAAAGGGGTTCAAGTTTCCCAAATTCCCAATTTGGCCCCCAATTTTCCCAAAATTATCATTTTGCTCTTCCTTTACAAAATTGGTAAGTTTTACCCTAAAAATACTAAAATTTGTTCAATTGGTCCTCTAACACTCTTATCATGCCCAATTGACCCTCAATTTTTTTAAATTACATTTTGGTTTCTCAAATTTTCTAAAATCCCCAATTTTCCCCTAATTTCAACTCCTTACCACAAACGAATTTTATTTTACCAAATTGACCAATCAAACACTTCTAATTGTTGAAATTGAAGTTAAATTTGTGTTTTTACATCTTCATATGTTTCATTTGCATTTTCAATTGCAAGTTTTGATGTTCGGATGAGCTCAAACGGAGCTTCGCCGGAAAAAAGAATGTAGCGAGAGAAAGCCTCAATTGCTCACCGTCAGGGGCATGACGGTCCGAGCTTCCAATCTGGGTAGATAGCTCTCATCCTGAGGTTGCTCCTATGATCAGGAATTGCATCAATTGAAGCCAAATTGGGTGAGAATTCTATGATCAAACTTCTGTCAGTTCTCTCTCAAGCACCGGTCGAAAATTACAGATGGGAGCCGAATTAGCTTACCTTTCAGTTCTAATTTGGTCGTAGGAAGCTGAAGAGGTGTTGAGAGAGCTCGATTTGGTCTGAGGAGTGTTCAAATTGGCAGATTTTAGCTCAGCTGAAATAGTGCAGCTTCGATCCACCGAAGTTGTTCACAATTCAATCACGCCGACGCTTCTCCGGCAGCCCTTGGAGCGAATGGATGTTACCACTGTGTAGCTGACTTCTCCCTAGTTCTAAGGAACTCAACTGTGCCTTCTTTGGCTTAGAAAAGACTATATATCAAAGCTCTGGTTTGAGCTTAACCGGAAAACTAAGCAGCTGAGAGAGAGTGAGGTTTTCAGGTGTGGAGAGGATTAATGGAGAGGGGCTCTTTATATAGGGAGCTCGAGGACTCGTCGTCCGTCCGTTTGGCACATTTATGACAATCATTGATGGCCTAAAATGTACAAAATGGAAATGTTTCTTCTTCACTAGCCCTGCTTCAATTTTTTTGGTGAGTGAATAGTGCTGTCATTTGAAAGAAGAAGACGACATTGTTCCGAACCGGATGGGACCAGTCCGAACCGGGTTCAAAGCTTAAACCGGCCAGTTCACACCCCGATTCGACCAAAATTTTCAAATCTAAAAATTTCTAAATTTATGTAAATTTATTTTCTATCTAATGGTGGCCTCAAATCTCAAATTTGAGTTTTTTAAGCCACCTAGAAAAATAAATTTAGCATTCGGTTCAATAGTGGTCCAAACCGGTTTAATCCTGTTTGGATCAAGTTCACCTGAACTAGTTTCATTTTCATTTACAATTCATCCTAAAGTCCTTTTTCACAACTTTTATGACTCCTTAGTTAACTTAGCATCCATAAATTTCCCGGTTTGCCCTCTCTCTATCAGTTTTGGTTCATAACCGACTCAATTCTTAAACCCATTCAATATGGTTCGGGTCCAATTCATCCAAACCGGTCTGGTTTTTCTCTCACAATTTGTCCTAAAGTTTTTTTTCTAAGGTTTATGAAGCTTTTTGGTCACTTGGGAGTTGAAATTTCTCCAATTTGCCCATTCCAAAATAAACAGGTTTGTGAACCGGTTCAATTTTCTCACTCGGTTTGACCGGTTCATTCCTGGTTTTCCATAACTCCAAAGAACAGGGTTTACAGTCAGGATGGTCTCTGTCCTCATAAGGACACGGAGTTATTTGTGGGTGTGAGGGTCAGATGTCGTGAACATTCACTCAAACCTAGGGTAGAAGTGGATGGGCTTCTATCTTGGTGGCCTGTAAAGACGCTCAGAGCCGCAAGTGGGTGCAATGGACGGGCTACACCTACGAATGTGTGATCCTTTCCTGATGAAGGGCGTGTGTTGATTGTTAAACACACCTAATGTGGAAAATGAGGAAAAGGGTTTTGAAAACCAGAATTTGAGGAAAGATCCTTCTTAAAGGAAATTAGAATTTTTGGCACACTTTGATTAAAACTATATGTTTGAAAATTCACTTCCAACTCCCACTCTCTAAGTTGTAGAAACTCAACACTCTTTCATATCCCTTTTTAGGAGTAGAGAAACTATGACTAAAGAAAACACCAGGATATACCCTTTCTCATGTATGCTTAAATGTTATTTTAAGCTTGCATTTTTATTGATTTTTGTTATTCTAGGGAACAAGGTTTAAATTACGCTTGGCTCCTCTTGAGTAAAGAAAGGAGGAAATCCCTCTTAAACCAAGGGAGCGGTGGGTTGATCACAAGGATCCAACCAAATCGGGTCGGGCGTGACAACTTGAGTGGTATGAGAGTCTAGTTCCCTTGAAGCATTATCAATGTTATGCCCCGACACTAATGAAAACTTCATTAACGTGTAGGAAGGAGAATCCCAAGAAAATTTGTCGTACGATCCAAACCCCCACACATGATCGTGAAAAAGATCCCTACCCCTAGAGAGGCGGTCATTCAACGATTCTTGGAGGGCGAGAAGAGAGTGCCCAATGACATGGTCGAGAATTATAGGAAACTTGTCGGAGTCCTATTAGAGCTAGAAGACATCACTTATCCTCCTCCAGGGCAGGAAGAACCTATCCCTCCTCCAAGGAGCCCAACACCTCCTCCAGCCCCACAACAACTAAAAAGGACTACCGCTAATAAGGAGGCCTGGGAGAATTATTGAGATGCCCATGCCACCTTTATAAAAGTCCACCAAGTACCCCCACCAGCTCAATCCAACTTCAATCCTTCCCAATGGATTAAGTGGACATACGAGTGCGAGGCTGAGGTGTTGAGAAGGTACGGACTCGAGGCCATTCATGAAGTTCATCCTATTAGGGAAATCCAAAGGGAATATGGATGGACTTCAATTAGTTCATCAGAACCTTCGGACTATGAATCTCGCAACCGTTCTAAGGCTAACTCACGGCCTATGACTCCAAGGGACTAGGAAGTAGTGAATTCCTGTAATAAGTCGAGCACGGCAAGAAACTATCTCTATGAATGAATGAAAGTTCAGTTTTCCCTTAATTAAAAATTTTCTCCCTGATAATGACAAGTACAACTAACACATTCGAAGTATACCAATCATGACCAGGGTAGTAGATGGAGAAAAGACCACCTAAGGAGGAAAACTATAGGTCGCCTCTAGTTAAACACTAACCCTAAGATAGTCAAATAAGTTCCTCCACAAAACTAAGAATATAGAGTAACAAGGCAACAAGACTAGGAAAGAAATTCCAGAGGAATCTGCCTAGAATCACCAGGAAGGATGTACCTTAACTAAGGGTAGGAAGAAGAGGAAGAGTGTGAAGTCCGGTGTAAAGGAAGTAGAAGTAGTAAAGGAAAACCTACGGACCATAAGGAGTTAAGGAAGAGTCCCTATATAAAAGTAGGAAACCAAGAATAATTGGGCTACCCCAAGGAAAACCAGTGGAATGGAAGCTAACCAAGAGGAAAGTAACGAAGAAGTGGGAGTGTAGAAAGTGCTAAGCCATTTTAGGATAAGACACAAAGAGAGGGAAGAAGAAAAGAAGTGTGATAGGGGGAGAACTCTAGAGGAATGCACAAATACCCTTGAAAGAGCTAGTGATAGGTAGTACATGAATTATTAAGAACTCACCAACAATCAAGAGCTCCTCGAAGGAAGGATATGGAATGAAAAGGAATTGGAAGACAGGGAAGGATCAAGGGCGAATAAGCATACTGATGTTAGAAGGGTGTAAGAAAAGAACGAAGGAAAAGCCTTCAAGGAGCATTAGGGAGGTTGAACGTGAAACTCCCAGGACGGAAGTCCGTAAGTAGAAGGATAAAGATAGGAAGTGGGACTATGGAAATGGAAATTTCCAAGCTAAGTAACCAACAAATGAATCATAAGAGGCTTAACCGAAAATAAGGAACCTCATTAAAGGGCATATGTGGTTAAGGATGTACCGGGATGGCCAAGTGTGACCTTCTTTGGCAGAGGAGAGAAGACAAATAGGGATTTCAAACGAACCTAGTGAAAGGAAATAACTAGTAACAACAAGATAGTTAAGGATAATAAACGACATCTTAAGAAGGATCGGGAAGTAGTAAGGACTACACCCTAAATAGGGCATTGGGATGTGCATTAAGGACAAGAAGACTCGAGAGACAACTGTCCCAACTAAGAGGTAATGGAACCAATAGAAGTGGAAAAGAAGACAAGCTTATAAATGATATGCTGGTTGAGATGGAAAGATCAAGTACAAAGGAAAAGTACTCATGAGGGCCCAAGGAGTAAGTTAAACCCAAGTAATGGGTAAGTATGAAGATAACATCAAAAGATGTCATACGAGTAAGAAAGGGGTGGTCTACTATAAAAAGGAAACAAAGGAAAGCACATCTAAGAAACCTTGGAGAAGTATGCCCTCTGGTAAAGAAGTGATTAAAGTAAATGACCACTAGTATAAAGAGTGGTTGTGGTCCATGCTCAATTGATGGAGCCTAAAGAGTGGACGATTGGGCATAGTGTGGTTTACACGGAATAAGACCGATAATCGGAAGTTTCTCAAGTAAGGAATAAGGTATGAAATGGAAATTTTTAGATAAAGAAAATTGAACCAGTTCACGTACCCAGTCAATTGGGAACGGGCAAATTAGAAATTTACAACTCCCAAATGATCCAAAGGATTCATAAAAACATTGGAAAAGAACCCTAGGACAAATTGGAAAAGAAGAATTAGACTGATTTAGATGAACTGGATCTAATTGGATTGAATCGGTTCATGAATTGGAACTGATAGAGAAAGGGCAAAAAGGGAAATTTAGGATCCCTTGTGACCCAAAGAGATTTATAAACTTTGGGAAGGAACCTTAGAACAAATTGGGAGAGAAAAACCAGATCGGTTCGGGTGAACCAGATTGAACCAATTTAAGGACCAAGTCGGTTTATGAATCGGAATCAATAAAGAGATGGTAAATTGGGAATTTTATGGACCCTAAGTGACCCAAGGAGTCATAAAAGACATGGAAATGGACTTGTGAAGAAATTGGTGATGAAAACCAAACCGGTTCAGGTGAACGGAATAAGGTATGAAACGGAAGCGTTTCTTCTTCACCAGTGTTGCTTCGATTTTCCGGCGAATGAACACTGGTGTCATCCTAAGGAAGAAGATGACACTATTCAGAATCGGACGGGACCGGTCCAAACTGGGTTTGAATCTTAAACCGGTCGGTTCACCCCTCATTCGACCGAGTTTTTCAAATCTAAAAATTTCTAAATTCATCTAAATTCATTTTCTATCTAATGGCAGCCTCAAATCTCAAATTTTTAATTATTTAAGCCACGTAGAAAAATAAATTTAGGATTCGGTTCAATAGTGGTTTAAACCTGTCCAAACTAGTTCAGATCCGGTTCACCTGAACCAGTTTGGTTTTCATCCCCAATTCCTTCACAAGTCCATTTCCATGTCTTTTGTGACTCCTTGGGTCACTTAGGGTCCATAAAATTCCCAGTTTACTATCTTTATCAATTTCGGTTCATAAACCGACTCGATCCTTAAACTAGTTCAATCCGGTTTGGGTCCGGTTCACCTGAACCGATCTGGTTTTTCACTCACACTTTGTTCTAAGGTTCCTTCCCAAGGTTTATAAATCTCTTCGGGTCACAAGGGATCCATAAATTTCCCTGTTTCCCTATTTTCCCTTTCTCTATCGGTTCCGGTTTATGAACCGACTCAGTTCATAAATCGATTCAATCCAATTGGATCTGATTCATCTAAACCGGTCTGATTATTCTCTTCCAATTTGTCCTAGGGTTCTTTTCCAAGGTTTTTATGAATCCTTTGGATCACATGGGAGTTGTAAATTTCCAATTGATCGGGTACGTGAACTGATTCGGTTTTCTTACTCGATTTGACCGATTCTTTTCCCGGTTTTCCTTCACTCAAAAGGGTGGGGTTTACAACTCTCCCCTCCTTTTAGGAGTTTTGTCCCCAAAACTTAATTATCGACCTTTCTTGAGGAATCATTTCTTTTGATGTCTCTTTGGTGTTTGCTTAACATGCAAACTCTTCTGTTGTTCTTTCAATTAGCCATCTTTACATCCTTCACTTAAGGAATTTCTTTTCCTTTATATTATTTACTCTCTCCATAGAGGTTATCATAACTAGACATACCTTACTTCTAGGTATTTTCTTAGATTCATATCTTTCTTTGCTTAGAGCAACATTATTTCCTTTGAGATCCCGTACTCAAGATTGGGAATTCCAAAATAATTAATCATTCCCGTGTCTAGTTATTCTTTTGATAGTTAAAACCTTTAGCCCCATGTTCTTTCGAGCATTACATACTTGTTTACACAATTTTTCTTTATTATCACTTTTTCATCCTATTTTGACCCTTCATTCATTCGTTGTCTATTATAACTTCGGTCAAATTTTTTTTATATTCGACCTTGTCATGCTTATTAGACGACTTTTCCTTACTTTGAGTCATATTCTCCTCGGGATTGTTGGGCTTACATGCCCCTTACAACATGGCCTTTTTTAGGACCTATCTCTGCCCATTAGATTTTTAGAACATCTCCTTGAGGGTCTTTCTTAGGTTTTTGACCTTTCAGGGATCGTATAAATTCATCCCTCTTTTCTTTTGATAGCATTCCTCAACTATCCTTTTTACCATTATCCTCTCCTCCATCATGCCTTTGAAGTTATGTCTCACATAACTGCATAGATTCCTCTTACCTACTCATCCTTCCCCAACTTCTTTATTGGGTCTTTTCGATTCCAATTGATTGGGTTTTCCAATACTATACCGACATGTTGGGATTCATCCTTTCTTAGGTCCATCCTCATTCCTAATGACATCCTTTACTCAAGGATTTTACTTTGGCATTAATCTACTCTTACTTATTCATAATCATTTCACAATTCTTTATAACGAGTTGATTCCTTTCGGTCTACATGTCGATTTTCCTTGTTTGGGGAATTTCCCTTTTTTTATGGTTTCATTCTCTACTATTTCCTTCAAAGTAGAGACTTTCACCTTAGGAGTTACATGTTCAACCTTCTTACCATTTCTTGAAGGTTTCCTTTCTTCATCTCCTTACACCCTTTCTATATTGGGGCATCTGCCCGCTTTCAGTCCTCCATTGTCTTAAATTTTCCATTCCATCCCTTATTCCTTATTTGAGTAGCTTCCAATTATCGGTCTTATTTTGTGTACTCCACCCTATGCCTAGCCATCCACTCTTTAGGCTCTATTATGCAAGTGTAAACCACAATCCATCTTGATATTAGTGGTCGTTCCCCCTGAAACACTTCTTATTTAGGGAGCTTACTTTCCCAAGGTTTCTCGAACGTTCTTTCCTTTATTTTCTTATTATGGGTAGTCTACCCATTATTACTTTTTACGACATCTATTGATGCTATCTTTCTACCTACTTGTTCCTTGGGTTTAACTTACTCCTTAGGTTCTCCTAGTATGTTTCCCTTGGTTCTTTCATCTCACCATGCACTTCATTTACAAGTTCATCTCCTCATCCCTCGTCACTTGGTCCCATTACCACTTAGTTAGGACATGTATCCCTCCTTAGGGTTTCCTTCCTTGGTGAGATTCTTTCCCTTTGTCCTGGAATTCCTTCTTTATTCATTTTCGTATGTATATATCCTAGAATGACATCCTTTGATGCCATCCCCTTCTGTTTACCTTTACTCTTGAAATCTTGCGGGTACATCCTTTGTACCTCATCCTCATTCCAACTTGTACCCTTGTACACGTCTATTTCCTTTAAATAGAGGTCAAATCCTCCTTGTTTCCAGATCTTTGAATCATCCTGCGAGAGGCTTACTTAATCTCCTCCTGGCTTTGAGTTTGGTTGTCAATCCGTTCTTGGCCATTGATCTCTTTAAAGATTTCCTCCATCCTTCTTTTCCAAATATTTAGCCTTTCCTCCTCTCCCTTCTTTACTAGAGATTAAATTTATGACCTTCACGATGGTTAGTTCGTTAACTGACTCGTCCCTACTATTCTCCTTGTCTAATTATCTTGAGACAGTTGTCTCTCGAGTCTTCTTATCCTTAATGCCCATCCCATTGCCCTTTTTAGGGTGTAGTCCTTACTATTTCCTAGTCCTCCTTAGGGCATTGTTTATTCTCCTTAACTATCTTGTTGTTACGATTTGCTTCCTTCCGCTATGTTGGTCTGAAACTTGACTTCTCTACTTTTTCCAAAGCAAGTCGTACTTATTATCCTAGAACATCCCATTTGTCGCCTAATGCTTGGCTTGTCTTCTCTTGTAGAGGTGCTTTCTTCCTTTCTCCCAGATGGCTGGAAATTTCTTCTTAAGGAAGAATTCTCTTCATCTACCCTTTGTTTTATTTGTGATTGATCGAGGTCCTATCTTCAGTCCTTTTCCTCCCTCATCTATTGAGGCACACCATTACACCATCGTTGAGGGACAAAAAGTTTTAGGAACTCAAAATTTACTTTTGAAATACTATTTCCAACTTGGGGCTTTAGCTTTTCTTAAAGGAGATTGGGTCGGGAAGTACCCGCCACTATGCTAGGATCTTGAAGAGCTTCCTCTGGGGTGTGGTTGAAGTTTCGAGTAGGAGTCATATTTCATGGGGTGGAATACTTTCGGATTCATGTAGCTGTAGAGGCGTTGTTCTTGGAAGGTATTATTCTAAATCCTTGTGATGTGGGGCAATCCTTCACTTCATGCCCCATTTCCCTTACACCTGTAACATGTTATCATGATACTTGTCCTTAGTAGTGTTGAGCATCTTCTCGAGTAGTGTTCCTATTGTCCTCACCTTGTAACAAGTCATTTCCTTGCCTAGTAGTTACTAACAGAGTTCTCACTCCTTAGTCACCCTTTCGGTTTTCTTGTCGAGCCTTCTTTGCTTACTAGTTTTCCCCTAAGAGTTCTCCTAGACTCTTTAGTCTTTTGGTTATTTCCTTATTTGGTATGGGATTTTCCTCGGTCCCTGCAGTTTGTTTGGTTACTTTTCTTGGGGCAATCTTCCTACAATTGAGGCGTAGGCTTACATCCCTTTTTTTTTAGACATGGTTTTAGGAACTTGAAAATTTTCATTAATGGAGAAGGAGTACAATATGTTGGGGGTCTTAACCATATTATAAAAAGGTGGTTATGAAATAGATAGAGGGTTACGGGGTGTTTGATAATCATCCTCCATGATAAGGTTAGAAGCCCTAGCTGGTGTTCCTAGTTTTAGGCTTGACTCCCTTTGTACTCGGGGGTGTGACCTCAACACGTCCAAACATCATCCTCTTGGATACTTTGTCATTTGGTCCTTGGTGATTTCTACCATGCCCCTGGCATTTGGGAAGCTTCTAGAGTTGTCTTCCTATGAGGACAGGGTGTTGAGCAGAGTCATTCCTAGTTTTCTTGGTTCCTCTCCTAGGAGCCATCTGAAAAGTTTGAGATAAATCCTATCAGTACTATATTTTCTAGTCTTGATTATGTATTCGAGGAAATAGGCTCTGATACCACTCTAGTTGTCACGCCCCGACCTTGTTTGGTTGGATCCCTGTGATCAACCTGCCACTCTCCCAGTTTATTAAAGGGTTTCCTCTTGTTAAAAACAGTAAAGAGTAAGGAGTCCTTTCAACCTGCACCTTTTCCTAGAATAACATAATCAAAACTGTATAACATTTTAATTTCACCATACCTGTCTCACAAGCGTCTTAGTTGACGGTCTTTATGGGTAGGCTTTTCGGGATTTCCTAAAAGGGATATAAGGGAGGTGAGTGAGTATGACTAATCAGTTAATGGGTTTTCAAAATATTTTAGGAAAAAGAATTATATTGGAGTGTGCCACACTCTTTTTTTTTTCAAAAATCATTTCATTCAAAATCTCGGGTTTTATCATCATATCCTTATTTAATCACAGTGTGTCAACACCCAACACACATCCTTCATCATGAAGGTCAGACACACATTCATAGGCCAGCATGGCCATTGAACCCACTTGTGGCTTCGGAGCGACTTTACCGACCACCTAGATAGAAGTATGTCCACTTCTACCCTCAGAATGAGTGGATGTACATGACATCTAACCCTCAATCCCGAAATCAATTCTTCGTGTTCGTATGAGTACAAAGACCTCATCTCGTACCCACCACGGTCTCATGCGCTTGGTGCTACTCCAAATTTTGCACGGTCACCTAGTACAACGAACTGCCCTTATACTCACTAGGTCATCCAGTGCCCTTAGGACGCATAACTACCCCTCTTGGGCGTCTTGATGGTCCCGTACTCACAGTGCATGCAAAATCAATATTTTCTCATTATGCCATATAATATGTGGATCCACTGTTCCAATGGCCCCAACTCTCAACTCAACCAGCAGTTGTTTGTCTTGACTGGTCCGTCAACCTGTCATGTCGCACTGCCGCTAGTTGACTGAGTATGTCGGTCCTATCTTGGTACCATGACCAAACAATTCATTTATTTAAAGTTTTATGGCATATAATTCATGTTTGTTTATGAGCTCCTGCTCAAACCAACTGGCCTACTCAATTTGAGGAAAAACTAACATTAGGGACTTAAAGTTAAAGAGAAATAACTTTAGGGACCTAATTACAAATAAATGAAAGTTTGACTTTCTCATTCATTTGGAATGAATGAAGGCTATTAGGTCGAAGGATACTGAACCAAGATGTTCATATTGTGTAGGAACATGAAGTACCGGGAACACCTGCAAGGATAAGCTCGTGTAAATACAAAGAACTAGACTAGTGGAATTCACTATATTAACGGGTGAGTAGGTTTACTAACATCATACCCGGTTGGGATGATGAGTACAACTTAAAGTTAAAAACCACTTACCGGTTGTGAGTGGGATTTTATATCATACCCAGTTGGGAATGATAAGCATATTGGAATGAAAACCCACTTTCAAGTTTTATTTTAAAAATCACAACTTAAAAGAGTGATGTGAAACTCATGCGGAAAAATTTCTTACTGGTTGTAATTAGATCATACCTAGTTGGTATGATTAAACTTTCTCAAAGGAAGTTGAAAACCCATTTATCAGTTATGAGCAGAGATGTTCTTATACCCGGTCGGTAGAATGGACAGTTGAAAATATGATTTTGTCTGAAGTGCTCTCCCCTAACTATGTGTCAATGCTTAAACTATTTGGAAAACCTTTTTGATGGAACTTTATCATAGGACCACAATTTATTCCATTTCATAAAAAGGGTATAAATTTCCAAATTTCCAATTTGGTCCCCCAACTTTTCCAAAATAACCATTTTGCCCTTCCTTTACAAAAGGTAAATTTGACCCCAAAAATTCTAAAATTTCTTAATTGGCCATTTAACATTTTTATCATGCCCAATTGTCACTTAATTTTAGGAAATTGCATTTTGGTTCCTCGAATTTTCAAAAATCCCCAATTTCCCCCAATTTATCCCCCAATTCCAACTCTTTAACACAGGTGAATTTGATTTCATCAAATTGACCAATCAAACACCTCTAATTGTTGAAATTGAAGTTGAAATTGAGTTTCTCCATGTTCATATGATTCCATAGAACTTTGAATTGTGAGTTTTAACGTCGAAACGAGCTCAAACAGAGCTTTGCCAAAAAATAGACTATAGAGAGAGAAAGCTTTGATTACTCACCGGTGAGGGCAGGACGGTCCGAGCTTTCGATCTGGGCTAATAGCTCTCATACTGAGGTTAATCCTAGAATCAAGAATCACATCAATTAAAGCCAAATTGACTTAGAATTTCTTCATCGATATTCTGTCATTTCTCTCTAGCACCGACTGGAAATTTGTAGAGGAGAGCCGAATTGGCTTACCTTTCAATCCTAATTCGGCCATGGGAGAGCTAGGGAAGTGTTGGGAGGGCATGGTTTGGCCTAAGGAGGGCTCGAAATGGCTGATTTTAACTCGGTCTGCCAGAGCTGCTTCACTATTCCACCATACCGGCATTTCTTCAGTGACCCACGGAGCAATCGAAGACTACAGGCGTGTAGCTGACTTCTCCCCGGTTCTAAAGAACCTGACCTCACCTTCTATGGGTTAGAAAAGACTCTATATTGGAGCTCTAGTTCTAGCTTCACCGAAAAACTAAGCAACTGAGAGAGAGTGAGCTTTTTAGGTGTGGGGAGGACAAATGGAGAGGGGCTCTTTATATAGGGAGCTCAGGGACCCGTTGGCCATTCGTTTGGCACCATTATGATAGGCATTGAAGACCTGAAACGTACCAAACATAAGCGTTTCTTCTTCATCAGTGCTGCTTCGATTTTCTGATGAATGAACAGTGCTGTCATCCTGAAGAAGAAGATGCACTATTCCGAACCGGGTTCGAAGCTTAAACCGGCCGGTTCACCCCTCATTCGACCGAGTTTTTCAAACCAAACCAAGCCCTCCCAACACTTCCTTAGCCCCCCATGGCCGAATTAGGACTGAAAGGTAAGCCAATTCGGCTCCCCTCTGCCAATTTCCAGTCGCTGCTAGAGAGAGAACCGATAGAATTTCAATGTTCAAATTCTAACTCAATTCGGTATCAATTGATGTGATTCTTGATTCAAGGATGAACCTCAGGACGAAAAGCTCGGACCCTCGTTGTAAACCCCGCCATTTACAGCTAAGGAAAACTGGGAAGGGAACCGATTAAACCGAGTGAGAAAACTGAACCAGTTCACAAACCTGATCAAATGTGAATGGTCAATTTAGGAATTTACAATTCCTATGTGATCCAAAGGGTTCAAAATACAATAGAAAAGAACCTTAGGATGAATTGGAAGAGGAAAATTAAACTGGTTTGGATGAACCGGGTCCAACAGAATTGAACCGGTTTATGAACCGAGTCAGTTCATGAACCGAAACTGAAAGAGGTCGGGCAAAACAATGGAATTCAACACCATTTTACTCCAAAGAAATTCATAAACCTTGAGAATGAACCTTAGAACAAAGTGGGAAAGAAAAACCAGACCGGTTCGGGTGAACCGGACCCGAACCAGATTGAACCGGTATAAGGACCGAGTCGGTTTATGAACCGAAATCAATAAAGAGATGGTAAAAAAAGATTTTTAAGGACCCTAAGTGACCCAAGGAGTCACAAAAGACATGTAAATGGACTTGTGAAGGAATTAGGGATGAAAACCAAACCAGTTCGGGTGAACTGGATCCAAACCGGTTAGGTCCGATTTGAACCACTATGGAACCAAATCCTAAATTTATTTTTCTAGGTGGCTTAAATAATTCAAATTGGAGATTTGAGGCCATCATTGGATAGAGAATGAATTTAGATAAATTTAGAAATTTTTAGATTTGAAAAACTCGATCGAATGTAGGGTGAACCGACCGGGTTAAGCTTTGAACCCGGTTCGGACCGGTCCGGTGCGGTTTGGAATAATGTCATCTTCTTCCTCAGGATGACAGCATTGTTCACTCACCGGGAAACTGAAGAAACGTCGACAAAGAAGAACACTTTTGTTTGGGGCATTTTAGGTCATCAATGTCAGTCATAACAGTGCCAAACGGACGGCCAACGGGTCCTCGAGCTCCCTATATAAAGAGTCCCTCCCCATTCATCCTCTCCACACCTGAAAACTCCATTCTCTCTCAACTGCACCATTTTCGGGCGAAGCTCGAACCAGAGCTCCAACATGGGGTCTTTTCTGAGGCAAACAAGGCAAGGTTGGGTTCTTTAGAACTAGGGAGAAGTTAGCTACATGTTTATAGTCTCTGTTCACTCTAAGGGTCGTCTGCGAGACACCAACATGATGAAACAGTGAAGCAGCTCCGGCGGACCGAAGCTACCCTATTTTGGCCGAGTTGAAATTGGCCATTTTGAGCCATCCTTAGGGCAAACCAAGCCTTCCCAACACTTCCTCAGCCCTCCCACGGCTGAATTAGGACTGAAAGGTAAGCCAATTCGGCTCCTCTCTACAATTTTCGGCTGGTGCTTGAGAGAGAACTGGCAGAATTTCAATGATGAAATTCTAACTCAATTCGGTATCAATTGATGTGATTCTTGATTCTAGGATGAACCTCAGGATGAGAGTTATCTGCCCAGATTGAAAGCTTGGACCGTTGTGCCCTCACCGGTGAGTAATCGAAGCTGTGTCTCTCTATAGTCCGTTTTCTGGTGAAGCTCCATTTAAGCTCGTTTCGGCATCAAAACTTGTGATTCAAAGTGCTATTGAATCATAAGAAGATGGAGGAACTCAATTTTTAACTTCAATTTCAACAATTAGAGCTGTTTGATCAGTCAATTTGATGAAATCAAATTCAGCTGTGCTAAGGAGTTGAAATTGGGGGGAAGATTGGGGATTTTTGAAATTTAAAGGACCAAAATGCAATTTTATGAAATTGAGGGTCAATTGGGCATAAAAATAATGTTGTAGGACCAATTGAGGAAATTTTAGAATTTTTGGGGCAAAACTTACCATTTTTGTAAAGGAAGGGCAAAATGGTAATTTTGGAAAAAAATTGGATAACCAAATTGGAAATTTGGGAAATTGAAACCCTTTTTGTGAAATGGAATAAATTGAGGTACTATGATAAATTTTAGAAGTTTCGGGACTCAATTTGAGGAAAAACCGGTATTAGGGTCTTAAAGTTGAAGAGAAATAATTTTAGAGACCTAATTGCAAATAAATGAAAGTTTGACTTTCTCATTCATTTGGAATGAATGAAGACTATTAGGTCGAAGGATAATAAAGCGAGATGTTCATATCGTGTAGGAACACGAAGTACCAGGAACGCTAGCAAGGACAAGCTCGCGTGAATACAAAGAACTGATCTAGTATAATTCACGACATTAACGGGTGAGTGGGTTTACTAACATCATACCCGATTGGGATGTTGAGCACAACTTAAAATTAAAAACCACTTATCGATTGTGAGTGAAATTATATATCATACCCAGTTGGGGAAGATAAGTACCATGGTGTAAAAACCCACTGTTTAGTGGTATTTTAAGCATCACCACTTAGAGAAAGTGATGTGAAAATTATGCAGAAAAACAACTTACCGATTGAAGTAGATCATACCCGGTTAGTATGATAAGAATTCCTCGAAGGAAGTTGAAAACCTGTTCATCGGTTATGAACGGAGATGTCCTCATATCGGTCGGTATAATGGACAGTGAAAACCTATGTTGTTGGAAGTGTTCTCCCCTAATTATGTGCCAGTGCTTAAACTATTTGTGAGACCTTCTTGACGAGAGCTCGAATAGCTCTTATAGGTCGGGGGCCTCAGTTTTGGATTTTGGGGGCTAAATGCCCGATTTTGAAAATCTCTTACAGTGTGCCCAAGGCCAGTTAGCACGAATAGGAGCTCGTAAACGAACATGATATATGTGCCATAAAACTTAATAAGTGAATTGTTTTGCCTTTGTACCAAGATAGGCTTGACATGCTCAATCAACTAGCGGCAGTGCGACATGACAGGTCAACGGACCAGTCAAGACAGATAACTACGGGTTGAGTTGAGAGTCGGGGCCATTGGACCAGTGGCACCACATATTACATGGCTTGATAAGAAAACATTGTTTGTGCATGCACTATGAGTACAGGATCATCAAGACGCCCATAAGGGGTAGTGATGTGTCCTAAGGGCCCTGGACGACTCGGTAAGTATAAGGGTAGATCACTGTTCTAGATGTCTGTGTAAAATTTGGAGTAGCACCAAGCGCATGAGACCGGGGTGGGGACAGGATGACGTCTCTATCCTCATATGGACACAAAGAAGCTATTTCGGGATTGAGGGTCAGATGTCACGTAAATCCACTCATTACCAAGGTAGAAGTGGTCGTGCTTCTATCCGGGTGGACGGTAAAGTCGCTCCGAAGCCACTAGTGGGTTCAGTAGTCGTACTGACCTGCGGATGTGTGTAACCTTCATGATGAAGGATGTGTGTTGGGTGATGTCACACCGTGGTAAATAAGAAATGATGCAAAAACCCAAATTTTTAAATGAAGGGATTTTTGAAAATAAAGCAGTCTGGCACACTCCATATAAATGTTTTTCTTAAAAGTTAAAAGTAGACCTTTGAAAACCCATTCACTGAGTAGTCGTACTCACCCTCTCCCTTATATCCCTCTTAGGAAATCCCCAAAAGTCTACCCTTAAAGATCATCAACTAAGAAGCTTGTAATACGGGTATGTAAAGCTTAAAATTTCATTCAGTTTTGATTATACTATTTCAGGAAATGGTGCAGGTTTAAAGGACACCTTACTCTTTACGGTTTATAATAAAGGGAAACCCTTTAATAAATCGGGAGATTGGCGGGTTGATCACAGGGATCCGACCAAACTAGGTCGGGGTATGACAACTAGAGTGGTATCAGTGTCTATTTCCTCGAATACATAATTAAGACTAGAAAATATAGTAACTAATAGAATTTATTCTAAAATTTTCAGATGGCTCCCAGGAGAGGAACCAAGAAAACTTGGAATAGCTCTACTCAACACCCTACCTTGGTAGGGAGACAACCCTAGAAGCTTTCCAAATGCCTGAGACCTGGCAGAAATGTCGAAAGACCAAATGGGGAAGTATCCTGGAGAATGGTGCTAGGACCTACTAATAGCACAACTCTAAGTATGGAGGAGGACGTTTATCAAGAATTTCATAGCTCCTTAGTTAATTGTGACCATTTTTTTGATTGCTTTGTATCCCCCTGTCAATAAAATACTCAAATTCTCACAACTCTATCTTCTGAGGATGTGATCTTGCTAGGAATATGACCTAAGAAAAATAAAACAAACCCACACTATCCTGGAAACTAAAGAAAAGTTACATCTCAGTTATGGAAAATGAATAAGGGAATTAAGAAACCTAGGACTCTTACCATGACCCTTTAGCAAAGGAGATTTAGCAAAGAAAACTATCAAAATGATCAGACTCAAGAATGGTAAAGCACCAAACTCCTAGTAACTCTAGAAAAAAAAACCCACTTGACAGAAGGAAGGGACAACAACAATCCATGTAAGGGAATAACCTATTACAAGTATGAACGATGTCGACATTACCTGAAGAAGTGCCCAACCCTACTAAGGACAAGTACCAAGATAAACTATTAGAGGTGTAAGTAAAGAAGTGCTGTTTCACACCTCATAAATTTAGTGCAATAACTCCTAAAAGGTCATGAAGGACTGGAGACCGAAACCATGGAGCTGTCTAAGTAAGCGGTTCACCAAGAGGTCAAGAAATGACGAGATGATTGCAAAATTTAAATCTCTTCTTAAGAAGGTCAAACCGAGAAAGATACCTCAAGAGTAGGGATAAGGTACATGGAAATTATATCCAAAACCCTTTCATAAGGGGCAAATACAGAGAAACGTCCTTTGGAAACTCTAGGGAACGACACAGTGAGAGTGAAGAAGAGAAGGAATACGCTGTGAAAGGGAACTATGGAGGGATGCATACAACCAAGTACCTTGAAGGAATCACTAGTTGACGGATGGACATAACATGGAGTGCAAGGAACCAAACCTTCATTATAAACTACTTGAAGGGAGGATGTATCGGAGGCCAAGACTGACCTGCTTTGGAAAAGTGATAGAATTTTAGTACAACTTCCTTTGGAAAATATAGAAAAGTAAAATTCGAAACAACATAACAGAAGTAAGAAAACCATGACAATGAGATGGTCAAAGAGAATGAACGACACCCTAAGGAGGACCGGGAAGTAGTAAGGAATACACCCTAAAAAGGGCACTGGAAGGATCATTAAGGACAAGGAGATTAGAGAGACAACTGCCTCAAGAAAAACTAAACAAGGTGAAAAGTAGGGGCAAGAAAGGTAACGGACTACTCTCATGAGGGTCATAGAGTAAACTCCAGAAAATAAGGAAGAGGTGGAAAGGCCAAATATTGGAGAAAAGAAGGATGAAAGAAGTCCTTAAAAGAACTAATGACTAAATTAACAACAAAATTCAAGCCAAGAAAGGAGTAGGTAAGCCTCTCACATGATGGTCAGGATATCTTGAAACAAGGAAAATTTTAAACTCTCCCTAAAAGAAAGGGACGTGTATTGTGGTAGGAGTAAGGATGAGGATGGGGAACCAAAGATATACCTGTAAAATTTCAAGAGAAAGGATAGATAGAAGAGGACGACAATCAAAGGATGTCATTTAAAGGTAGATATTCCGCAGAACCAGGAAAAAAAATGGATAGTCCTACCGAGGAAGAAAATCTTGGAAAGACATATGCATCCCAACTAAGAGATAATGAAACCATGAGAAAGGAACAAAGAGATAAACTTGCAAATGAAGCGCAAGCCAATGTGAAGGAACCAAGAAAGCATGCTTGAGTGATCCAAGGAAATAGTTTAAAAAGGAAGAACGAAGGAAAATCCTTAAAGAGAAATCAATGGCCAGAACTAGGACTATAAAGACTTGAGACAGTTAAATGAACTTCTCAAAGGGTAATTAAGGGATTTTGAAACTAGGTGGATGTGAGCTCTAGACATGTGCTGAGATACGAGTGAGAATGAGAATGAAGTACAAAAAAACATATCCATAGGATCTCAAGAGTAAAGGTATGCATACAAGAATAACATCAAGGGGAATCATTTAAAGTTAGGTGTCTTCAAGGATGTATGGAAAAGAAATTACAGGAGAAAAGGGTAATAATCCTCCCAAATAAGGAAATCCTAAAAAGGATACATGACGTAATAAAGAATAAATGGAACCAGGTGACGAGAGGTGAGGAGACAAACTCACAAATAAAATGTAGGCTAAGGTGAAAGAAACCCAAGGAAACATATTAAGAGATGTTGTGGCAAGTAAGAATGAGTGGACTATCCATAATAAGGTAAGGAAGGAAAGAACATCTAAGAAACATTGGGAAAGTGAGCTCTCCAAATAAGATGTGGTTATGGAGGAATAACTGTGATTGATAAGACAAGCTGTAATTCACATGCGTATAATAAAGCCTAAAGATTGGACGGCTGAGCATAATATGAAGGATCTGAAATAAGATTAATAAACTACTCAAATAAGGAATAAATGATGGAATGATAAAATTTTAAGACAATGGAGGACAAAAAGGGGGCAAATGCCCCAATATGGAAAGGGTGTAAGAAGATGAAGAAAGGGAACCTTCAAGAAATGATAAGAAGGTTGAACATGTATCTCCTAAGATGTAAGACTCTACCTTGAAGGAATTAGTAGAGAATGAAACTGTAAAAAGGGGAAACTCCCCAAACCAAGCAAACGACATGTAGACCGGAAGGAATCAACTCGGTACAAAGAATTGTGAAATGGTTACAAACAAATGAGAGAGGATTAAGTCCAAAGGAAAACCCTTGAGTAAGATATATCATTAGGAATGATAATTGACATAAGAAAGGACGAAACACAGCATGTCAGTAAAACATCTAGAAATTTAATTAATTGGAACCAAAAATACTCAATAAGGAAGTTGAAAAGGGATGAGTGGGTAAGGAGAACAGACACAGTTGTGTAAATTGAGTTAATAACGGTAAAGGTAATCGAGGAATACTACCAAAGGAAAAGAGGGATGAAGTTATGCAATCTCTGATAGGTTGAAAAATAAGGAATAACCCTAAAGGAGGTGTTTTGGAGATCTAATGGAGATAGAGATAATATCTAGAAAATGTCATGCTATAAGGGACAAGAAAACCCAACGATCCCAATGAAAATATGACTCAAAATAAGGAAGAGTTGGTTCATAAGCATGACAAAGTCAAACATAATTTGGACTAATTTGTAATGAGCAACGAATGAAGGAAGAGTCGAAATGGGACGAGAAGGTGATGATAAAGAAATCTGTAGAAATAAGTACGAAATGCAGTATAGGACGACGAGCTAAGGGTTTCAAGGACCAAGCAGTTAACTAGACACGAAAATGGTTAGTTATCTTGGAATTTCCAATCTTGAGTACAGAATCTCAAGGGGATGTTGCTCTAAGCAAAGAGAGAGATAAAATCTAAGAGCATACCCTGAGGTAAGGTATGTCTAGTTATTAATAACTCCATGAAAGGAGTAAATAATATAAATGAAAAGGAATTCCTTAAGTGAAGGTTGTAAAAGGGGCTAATTAAAAGGACGAGAGAAAAGTTTGCATCTTAAGCAAACACCAAAGGGTCATCAAAGGAAATGATCGCTCATGCAAGGTTGCTAACTAAGTTTTGGGGACAAAAATCCTAAAAGGAGGGGAGAGTTGTAAACCCCACCCTTTTGAGCTTAGGAAAACTGGGAAGGGAACCAGCCAAACCGAGTGAGAAAACCAAACTGGTTCACAAACCCAATCAATTGTGAATGGGGAATTTAGAAATTTACAACTCCCAGGTGATCCAAAGGGTTCAAAATACTATGGAAAAGAACCTTAGGACAAACTAGAAGAGGAAAATTAGACCGGTTTGGATGAACCGGTTCCAACAGGACTGAACCGGTTTATGAACCGAGTCGGTTCACGAAACAGAACCGATAGAGATCAGGCAAAACAAAGGAATTCAGCTCCATTGTACTCCAAATAAATTCATAAACCTTGGGAAGGAACCTTAGAACAAAGTGGGAGAGAAAAACCAGATTGGTTCGGGTGAACCAGATTGAACCGATTTAAAGACCGAGTCGGTTTATGAACTGAAATCGATAAAGATATGATAAACCAGGAATTTTATGGACCCTAAGTGACCCAAGGAGTCAAAAAAGGCATGGAAATGGACTTGTGAATGAATTGGGGATGAAAACCAAACCAGTTCAAGTGAACCGGATCCGAACCAGTTCGGACCCGTTTGAACCACTATTGAACCGAATCATAAATTCATTTTTCTATGTGGCTTAAATAATTCAAATTGGAGATTTGAGGCCACCATTGGATAGAGAATGAAGTTAGATGAATTTAGAAATTTTTAGATTTGAAAAACTCGATCAAATGGGGGGGTGACCCAGCCGATTTAAGCTTTGAACCCAGTTCGGATGGGTCCGGTCCGGTTCAGAATAGTGTCATCTTCTTCCCTAGGATGACAGCACTGTTCACTCACCAAGAAACTGAAGAAACGCTTTTATTCAGGGTGTTTCA
Organism: Trapa bicornis; assembly: GCA_030064425.1. Classification (NCBI taxonomy): domain Eukaryota; kingdom Viridiplantae; phylum Streptophyta; class Magnoliopsida; order Myrtales; family Lythraceae; genus Trapa; species Trapa bicornis. Next base: position 3,124,489 of record CM057759.1, read on the forward strand.
GTTCATCAATGTCAATCATAACGGTACCAAATGGACGGCCAATGGGTCCCTGAGCTCCCTATATAAAGAGCCCCTCCCCATTCATCCTCTCCACACTTGAAAACTCCATTCACTCTTAACTGCTCCATTTTTCGGTGAAGCTCGAACCAGAGCTCCGACATGGGATCTTTTCTGAGCCAAACAAGGTGAGGTTGGGTTCTTTAGAACTGGAGCGAAGTCAGCTACACATCTGTAGTCTCCGTTCACTTTGATGGTCGCCGACGAGATGTCGACGTAATGAAATAGTGAAACAGCTCCAGCGAATCGAAGCTACCCTGTTTCGGCCGAGTTGAAATTGGCCATTTCGAGCCCTCCTCAGGCCAAACCAAGCCTTCCGAACACTTCCTCAGCCCTTCCACATCCGAATTAGGACTGAAAGGTAAGCCAATTCAGCTCCCCTCTATAATTTCTGGTCGGTGCTAGAGAGAGAGCCGGCAAAATTTCAATGATGAAATTCTAACTCAATTCAGCATCAATTGATGTGATTCTTGATTCTAGGATGAACCTCAGGATGAGAGCTATCTGCCCAGATTGAAAGCTCGGACCGTCGTGCGCTCACCGGTGAGTAATCGAAGCTTTCTCTCTCTAAAGTCTATTTTCTGGTGAAGCTCCATTTGTGCTCGTTCCGGCATCAAAACTTGCGATTCAAAGTGCTATTGAATCGTAAGAAGGTGGAGGAACTCAATTTTAACTTCAATTTCAACAATTAGAGGTGTTTGATTGGTCAATTTGATGAAATCAAATTCGACTGTGCTAAGGAGTTGAAATTGGATGGGGAAATTGGGGAAAATTAGGGATTTTCGAAATTCAAAGGACCAAAATGCAATTTTATGAAATTCAATTGGGCATAAAAATAATGTTGGAGGATCAATTGAGGAAATTTTGGAATTTTTGGGACAAAACTTACCATTTTTATAAAGGAAGGGCAAAATGGTAATTTTGGAAAACATTGGAGGACCAAATTGGAAATTTGGGAAATTAATCATGTTTTTGTGAAATGGAATAAATTGAGGTCCTATAATAAATTTTAAAAGTTTCGGGACTCAATTTGAGGAAAAACTAGTGGCATTAGGGACTTAAAGTTGAAGAGAAATAATTTTAGGGACCTAATTGCAAATGAATGAAAGTTTGACTTTCTCATTCATTTGGAATGAATCAAGACTATTAGGCCGAAGGATAATGAACCAAGATGTTCATATCGTATAGGAACATGAAGTACCAGAAACGCCAGCAAGGACAAGCTCGCATGAATACAAAGAACTGGTCTAGTGGAATTCACGAGATTAACGGGTGAGTGGGTTTACTAACATCATACCCAATTGGGATGATGAGCACAACTTAAAATTAAAAACCACTTACCGGTTGTGAGTGGAATTATATATCATACCCGATTGGGGATGATACGTACCTCGGTATAAATACCCACTGTTTAGTGGTATTTTAATCATCACCACTAAGAGAAAGTGATGTGAAAATTATACGGAAAAACTACTTACCGGTTGTAAGTAGATCATACCCGGTTGGTATGATGAGACTTCCTCAAAGGAAGTTAAAAATCTATTAATCAGTTATGAAAGGAGATGCCCTTATACCGGTCGGTATAATGGATAGTGAAAACCTATTTTGTCGGAAGTGTTCTCCCCTAACTATGTGCCAATACTTAAACTATTTGGGAGACCTTCTTGACGGGATCTCAAATAGCTCTTATAGGTCGGGGGCCTCGGTTTTGGAACTTGGGGGCTCCTCACTAAAAAAATATCTCTGAAACTTGTGAAATTAAGTGGGGAGATCCCCCTGGCCTCCCTCTAAGCCATTGTAAATTGGTCAGAGTTGCTCCAATCAAGCTTGATCAACAACTCGCGCCTAGATGAGTATAAGTCAGGTCATAGTTGGGATGTCACGCCCCGACCCGATTTGATCAGATCCCCATGAGCAACCCGCCACTCCCTTGGTTAAAGAGGGGTTTCCCCTTCTTTTAGACAAGAGGAGCCAAGCGAAATTTCCAATCTTGTTCCTTGGAATAGCATTAATCAAACTAAAGCAAGCTTAAAAAGAACTTTAAGCGTACCTGACTTAGGATTCATCTTCTCAAGCTTTCTTGGTTGATCTCCCTTTTCTTGAAAAAGGATAAAGGAAGGGGGTGAGTTTCTACAACTCAGTGAGTAGGTGTTGGGAGTAAGTTTTAAAAAATACTTAGTTCATTTAAAATCTTTTAGCATCATATTCATTAAAACATGTCATCATTCTTAAGCCTTAGTGTGTCTAGCTCTATTAGCACACCTACACCCACTTGGGGATTAATGCATCATTATCGGCGTTTAGCAAATAACATACTCCCTTTATCATAAAGGTACAAACGTTCGCAGGGCAATCCCAAACTACACCCACTTGAGGATTAATGCGTCATTACCATCCACCTTGATAGAAGTCCCGAACTTCTACCCTAAGTCTAAGTGGATGTCCTAAACGTCCAACCCTCATACCTGAAATAGACTTCGTGTTCATATGAGGACAGAGACCTCATCCTGACCCCACTTCGGTCTCATGCACAAGAAGCTCCCAAAGCTTCATGACTAACTAGCACGACGATCTGCCATTATCTCCACCATGTCATCTAGCAGCCATTGGAACCTATCACTACCCCTAGTATGTATTGATGGTCTCGAATCCATTAGTGCATGCACACACAAAAATTTTCATAATTTAGTCATTCTCTTTGGTGTCAACGGTCCAACAACCCCGACACTCAACCTGACCTACAACTGTTTGTCTAGGTCGGTCCATCGACCTGATCCTAACGCACTGCCGCCAACCCATCAAGTATTATCGGTCATGACTTGGTATCATGGTGAATCACACAATTAATTTCCATTTTTTATAAGTGTTCATGGCTCTTCCTATTCATGTTTGTTTATGGGCTTCAACCCGTGCCCACTAGCCTTGGGCCCATTGCACGTGTTTTTCAAAACTGGGCCTTGAGCCCTATGAGTTCAAAACTGAGGCCCCTAGCCTATTAGAGCTATTATGGCTCTCGTCAAGAAGGTCTCCCAAATAGTTTAAGCAATGGCACATAGTTAAGGGAGAACACTTCCAACAAAAAAACATCATTTTTAACTCATCCTACCAATTGGGTCTAATGATAGGTCCGCCAACTAGTATGCGAGTTTTTGCTTTTCGGTAAAAAAGTTCATCATACCAACCAGGTATGATGTTTAATTAATCCTACTTACAATCGGTAAGTAGGTTTTCCTTTAATAAAAGTGCTAATCACCCCAATCGAGTATGACGTTAGAAAATTTCCACTCACTCGGTGACTCTGACGTGTTCGTCCCTAGCGGGTTCTCCAAGTCTGAGTCTGGCTCACTTGTTAGCATTCTGGTCTCAAGAGTCCCTACATGGTTTGACCACTCTTATACGTTAGGGTTTGGCATAAAAGCTTTCTAGCTTTCTAGTATTGGCTACTAGGCCCAAATTTATGGTTTATCGCACTTAGATCAAGTTCATAGTTCTTGACTTTAGGCCCTTAGTGTTAAATTTTTCCCAAATCAAGTCCCAAGGACTTCCAATATCCTCCTTGGGTCCTTAATTTACTTAAAATTGTGAAATGGGCTCAAGTTTTCCAAATTCCCAATTTGATCCCCAATTTTTCTAAAATTACCGTTTTGCCCCTACTTTCCAAAAATAGCCATTTTACCGCAAATCTTTCAAAAACTGACCAATTGGTCCTCTAACATCTTTCTCATTACAAATTGACCTTCAATTTTGAGAAATTGCATGGAGGTCCCTCAATTTTCCTAAATCCATAAATTTCCCCCAATTTCTACCCCTCTACACTGACCGAATTTGATTTCTTCAGATTGGTCATACAATTGGAGTTAATTTTCTCAAATTGATGATATGAATCAGTTCCCACACTTCCATACAATTCAAATGCCCTTTGAATTGCAGGATTTGGGTCCGAAAAGAGCTCGAACAGAGCTTCGCTAAAAAACTGGACATATAGAGAGAAAACTTCGAAAGCTTACCATTGGTTGCACATTGATTCAAGTTCTTGATCAAGGAAGTTAGCTCTTGTCCTCATGGTCCTCTTAGGATCAAGTATTGGGGCAATTAACGTTAGGATCAGTGGGAATTCGATCAATGAACTCTATCACTTTCTCTCTTTAGGACCGAATTGTAATGATGGAGGAGGGTCGAATTGGCTTACCTTTCACCTCTAGAGAGGTCGTGTGGTGGCCAAGGGGACTATGTGAGGGTTTGATTCGGCCACAGTAGGTCGAAATTGGTTGAATTTTGATCAACCAAAATAGAGCAACTTCGTTCCGCTTGAGCTACTTCACTGTTTGAGCTCATCGGCATTTCTTCGGCGATCCTCTCGTCAGTTGGTGGTAGGTGTCAGGTAGCTGACTTCCTCCCGAGTATTTAGGACTCAAATTCAACTTTTCAAGCTAGAGGAAGTACCCAAATTAGAGCTCTGGTTCGAGCTTCACCAAAGAATAGAGCACTTCAAAGAGAGAATGGAATTGAGGTGTGTGGAGGATGAACGAATGGGAGCTCTTTATATAGAGAGCTCAGGGGCCCTCTGCTAGACCAATTTCCATATTGGTCACGATCATCCTCATTAGAAATTGCCCAAATCGAAGTAAATTTCCTTCACTGGAAAAGGAAAGAAAAATCTTTCCTCGATGAATAGTATCATCGGACGGAGGAGGAAGATGACACTGTTCCGCACATGCGAGCTTCGCATGTGCGGGTCGGCCACATGATAGCACATCATTGGTCGGTACAACTGACATGGCGATCCAACTCAATCACAATGTCAATTGTTGACTTGTTGACTAGACACATTGCAACATGTAATTGGTCGGTCCAGCTAACATGGCGATCCAAATCAGCCACCACGTGAGTAGTTGACCCGTTGATCGAACACGTGGCATCCCCTCATTGGCTAGTCGTGTATGCGTGGATGCTGACTGGGCACCTATTAACCATTGACTGGTTGATAGAGCACGACTTGCCATGTGTCGCGCTCTGATTGGTCGCGCGTGTGCTATTTGGGCACTGACGGGTCAGCGGTCCGTTGACCACTCCGGTCCCACCGGGTCGAGTGACAAGAAAATGAAAATCGACCGGTTCAGGCCCGATTCAAGTTGTTCTCTCAAAATTAAAAATTTCTAAATTTTCCTAAATTTATTTTATATTTAATGGTGGCATCAATTTCCCAAATTGATCTTTTTAAGCTACCAAGAAAAATGAATTAAGAGACCGGTTCATGTATAGTTCAACCTGGTTCGATCTGGTTCACCCTGAACCTGTCCAGTTTTCACATCCAATTTCCTTCATGACCCTTCCCCTGATTTTTGTGACATCTTAGTCACTTGGGGTTTTCAAATTTCCCATTTATACCCTTCTTTATCGTTCTTGGTTCATCAAGTAGTTCGATTTTCTCCTTAATTTGACTGGTTATTTCCCAGTTTCCTTGGTCTAAGGTGATGGGTTTCACATGGGAACTCACCAGAGAAGGCTCATTGGGTATCAAGGCCAGTGGGGTTGGAAATCTAACTCTCTCATGAGTTTGTGGCAACTTGAATCACCTCAATTGGTGGTCTCTAACTCATGTAATTCAAGTTTTAGTCAGCTTGGCCACTTAGCCCGCGATATAAGATTTAAACGATTTAATTCTCTCTCAAATCTTGCTCAAATCGGGCAAGGCTGGAGGCTATAAAATGCTGATAGTACAAGGGACTTATCAAATTTTTCTTAGCTTAAGAGGGTTGTAGGGATCGTCAGAATTGAGCTCTAAAATATATGCCATGTTTTAGTTTACTAGAGATTGTGTACTATGTGATCTCGCTGGCACTGGTAAAGGCATAGTTGAGGGTCGAGAGAAGTGGCAATAGGGGTATTTGATGGTCATTGGAGGTGGTCAAACATAGAAGTAATGCTTTCTTGTTGCAAGGTCGCCGAAGTTGGGAGCAGTCAGTGGTTAAAAGAGAATTTTGAGCAAAATACATTGAGAGAACAACCCCAATTTATATGGTTGTGATCTAAACTTGGTAATATCTAACCCTAGCCTTCTCTCGTTCATCCATAGCCTTAGTACGATGAATAAATTTATTTCCCAAAGTAGTGGAGTCAGTGGTTAGAGAGTTGGGCGAGGAAGACAACACGTGCATGCACCCGATGTTACACATTGTGTTGTTCATACCATAGAGAACTAGTTTTCGACAAATTTCTTAGTCGAATCAGTAGTTTTGGCCCGGTTCACCCATTTCTCGACTTATTCTTGGAAAAATAAAATAGGTAAAAATTATACATTTAATTTTCTATTGAATGGAATCAAGAAATACTACTTTTGAATTTGTTTTAACCTATTAAAAATTCAGATAGTTTTGTAACTTCACACCGCTTGAACCCGTTTTAAATCGGTTTTCTTCCAATCCTTAGAGAAATTTCTAAGGGTTTCTCATTACTATGTCTCACCACTATTGTCCTATTTATCAATTATTTCATTATTTCTAGTTTAATTTTATTTATCGATTTAATGTTACTCTCTCGATTTAATCCCACTTTCCAGTTTAATTCGACATAGTTATCAAGTTGAAATTTCTATTACACGTTAGGAATAAGAAATCTCAAAGTGGGTAAGATAAAAGAAAATATTTATGAACATATTATATATGATCCATTTTAATGTTATTTATCGTACTTTTATTAAAATATTAATTTCTTGAGAATTGATAAATTATTAAACTACTAATTTTTTTGTATACTAAGCCTAGTTAGTAGTTGTTTGATACAAATTATTATAATATTGTGAGACAACAACATTGGTTATGCGAGTCTAACGCGTGTAGTGGAGAGTGGTGTCGCAATTCAACTGATCGGGTTCTATCGGTTAGTATATATCTAATAAGGGATCATGTTATTGCATCAAAATTGATTGAAAAAGTTGAAATTGGGCTTGGGACGTTGATGGAATGATTCATTTCATATATGTGCGGTCCATAGCTTCATCAACCTTCTACGCTAATCCTTTTATACAAATCCATAAGTAAGATAATAGAATTGGGAGTGAACACAATTTCAATCTCAATAAGATACGTACACATTATTTATAGGCTAGATGACCTTCTATTGAAAGTCACATTTATTGAGTTTATTAAGTAATTCTCTTTTGCAATAGTTTGGTGGAAAATGGACCAAGTATTCCTTCACCATTGTTGATGACTAGTCTTTTTAATTTATAAGGATATTAATATCCTACCATAATAAAATAAATAAATATATTATTTTATATTAAAAAAATATATTATTTAAAAAATATATAATCAATAATCCTATTCTCTTGATCGGAGTTGTAATTAATGTGAACATCCGTTTTTTTTTTTGCTAAAATCATGGAGGTTAATTTGGCATACCATATAAGTACCTAATTAGTGAAAATAGATGCCCTCAATTTGGAAGGTAAATATGGGTGAGTAGTTGAGTAAAGTGAATGTCTTCCCTCCTACCACCTCATCTCACCTCTCACCTACCCACCAACCACCCCTCATTAAACTCACCGTAAATTCATATTTAAAACTATAATAGAATTGGACTTACCTTTATTAGAGTCAAAACAATTTATTATACACGTATATATAAATGTTAATTAAATAACAAATAAATAATTTGGTAGTAATTATTTTCCAAATATTATTAGTATAATCTCTAAAATTTTTAGTTGAAATATTAAATAATATATAATTTTGTATGATGATTTAATTTAAATATAAATATGTTATTTCATTTAATTTATGTATAAATATATTATTAATTATTTAATTTAAATATACAACTATCAGTAAAAATAATTCTCTGTAATTTAAATTATTAATAAAATTTTGTGTTAAATTTAATTTAAATCATTGAAAAATTATCCATAAATTAGCTAAAATAAGAGTTAATACGAATTGTTTTTTTTTTTTTTTGTAATGTCTTCTCCTTACCAACAATGAGATCAAACTATACAACAAGCATCTTCCTTTTCTGTTTTTCTTATGTTTTTATGGTCAAATTCCAAGTGGTTTCTGTCTTTACTCGGCGGGTGGTAGGTAGAGCTAGAGGTCAGCATCTTCATCTTCCCCTAATATCTCTCTCTTTCACAGTTTCTCCTTCCTGCGGCTTCTTCTTCTTGGTTGCCTGTTCTGATTAAGGCCGGCCCAATGGGTAAAGAGAGCAAGATCTTCACTTTGGCGGAGGTCTCCAACCACAACACGGCCAATGACTGCTGGCTCATCATTGAGGGCAAGGTGGGTGGCCTCAAAGATCTTATCTTTAGTCTGCGCAAGCTTCGGATCCTATGTTTGCTTCTCTTATTCGTGAATACTTAGTCTCCCGACTGCACTCTCTGGGGTTGGATCTGATGCAATTTTTTTAGCCTCTGCTCGCATTATAGGTCATATAGGGAAAGAGATCTGATATTGGGATTCATAGCTTTGGCAATTTTTTTAAGGTTTCGTCTCCCACCTTCATACCGCGGATGAGTATTTCTTACATTTTTCACTTTGATCTCATTGATTTGGTGATTTCCCACGAAATAGGAAGATGCTTGTTGTATAGTTTGATCTCATTGTTGGTTCTTTGGTTTGAAGAGTTTAATGGCGTAAATCATGCTTTCATGAAATCCTCCAGGCATGCGTGGCGTGTATCTGTGCAATCATCATATAAATATTTCAACCATTTATGGGAGTGCATGTCTAATCGAGTAGTGTTAAATTCATGTGTAAGTATGGGCATTGAGGCCACATGATGGTGTAAGTTTGGTGTTATAATGCTAAGGAGAATGTTAGTACAATATCTTGGAAGATAATAGAATTATGAACTACAGCCAGCAAATTTTGGAGCAATACTCTTATATAAGCATGTAGGAATTGAATTTCTGTTATTATATCAAGTCCCAGTAAAATTTGTGTGGATTCTTGAGAAGTAATGATTCAATGTTGAAATATTCAGTCGTTCTCTTATTGCTAATTTAAAATTTTCCCTTATGATAGTCTGACTAAACCTTATTAGATGCCTTGTTTAGTTTTGATTTGCTTTCCATGAATGCATCCATATTAGTATTGGTGCATGGAAGTTAGACCTCATGAAAGCTGTAAATTGGGCAGGTGTACAATGTGACCAAATTCTTGGAGGATCATCCTGGTGGCGATGAAGTCTTGCTGTCTTCCACAGGTACTTCCTTAAAATGGAATCAGTGTTCAAGCATGGACCTTCTTCCAGAGGCACCTTTTGGATTCAAAATTGGAATAATTATCTAAAAGTGTTGCCAGTTGCTGCTTGATGGTAACCATCACCTTTAGCACACACAGATTTGGGTTTTCTGCAGAATGATTTACACAGGGTCTCCTTGTTTATCATTCCAAAATAAAGGGAAAATTAGTCTTCCATGAGAGTCAAATCAACTTGAACAGATTTCACAAGCTTTTCCTAGAAAAGGATGCAGGAAGACAATGTATGTTTGGACTAGTGAATTTCAATCTTGTTCAAATTAACATTTTTGTTCAAATATTTTTAGGGAAGGATGCAACGGATGATTTCGAGGATGTAGGCCACAGCAGCACAGCAAAAGCAATGATGGATGAATTCTATGTGGGAGAGATCGACACAACAACTATCCCTGCAAAGAAAAAATACACTCCTCCGAATCAGCCTCACTACAACCAGGACAAGACTCATGACTTCATCATCAGGCTTCTCCAATTCCTCGTCCCCCTGCTCATCCTTGGCTTGGCCTTCGGGATTCGCTTCTATACCAAATCACAGTAAAGGTACCTTTCCTCATCCATTCTATATACTCTTCTTGTGGTGCGAATTATGGGATTCTGTCAGTTGGACACTATGTTCTTAGACTAGCTTTCATTGTCTCGAGGATGTCGTGTCCTCAAACTTTGTTGGATGAGTTTGAGTATTGAAAGAAGACAAGTACTTTGGGAGCTAAATAAGTTGTGGTTATCATTGGTGGTGGAAATACATCATTTTTCATCAGTCCACATTGAGTAGGAGAGCAACTAATAAGGTCAACTAGATACACCAACAACAATGGATTTTACATTTGTTTCAAGAGTTTTTTTTACTGCTGAAGAGTTCTCCAAAGTTAGGAAACTATACTTGATAGTAAAAAGTTTGATATTAACTTCAAAGATAGATTTTTTATAGGTTAATCCTCTAGATCTTGAGCATGGTGCTACTTTTCCATCTGAAGTCAAGTAGGGACATGCCATAAGTATAATGGGTTATGGTCTGAGGTGGGTATCCCTATCTTGAGATGCATAACATGTTCTGTTAGCAAATAAATCAACAGATAAATTAGGAGGGTAGGGTGTGATTTGAAAATGGTAACATTGTAAGATGAGGCCAAAATAAATCTTATATTGAGATCAAGCTACCATGGTGCAACACTTCCCTACATGACATTGTAAACCCAAATGAATTGGGAGGGAGGTTCTCTTTTATAGCAAGTGAGTGCCTTTTTGCTAAAGGTAAGGAGAAGAATTGAGGCTACAAAAGGGGCAATCACCTTCACTTAGAAAGTTTCACACAGAAAAAACACATTTCAAGGTAAAGTGAAGTCACTTGAGCAAAAAGTGATTGAAGTTGTCAAGAGTTCGATTTAAAATAAAATATAAAGGTTAATTCAAGAACTCATGATATTGAGTTTGAATTTGAATTCCACCAGGCACATTTCTCAGTTTGAAACTTGGATTACTCAACGAAAAATGAATTTACTTCTAGCACAAGTGAGGTAATTTCTTACACAAAAATATAAACTTTTAGTTTCTAGATTCATGAAGCATAGTTTTTTTTTTCATTTTGACCATAGCTTTAGATAAGGAAATGATAATATATTAGTACATGTTGCAAGACACGTCCAAGGAATGTGAAACATTTATTATGTACTTAATTTGAAATGTAACTTGTTAAGCCTTAGAACAATTACAAAATAATGACATAATCATCAATTTTCAACAAAATCAATGCACATTATTTCATCCTAACTATGGGATTGATCTTGCAAACTTATATATCTCTTAATATAATGTTTGTAATCATAGTGCTAATGAAATTGCTTAGGCATGCTAAAACAATATCAGAAAAACATTCTATGTTATGAAGCTACACTATGGACATTTAAGTTACAATGGGTTGAATATGTTATATACAAAGAATATGGTAAGTGGTTTGCAACACTTAGGAGCTATGTCTAAGGTGTGTTCGAATTGTCTTATAGGAAAATAGTACATGTTGACAATGTCCATACAAGCAAAATAGAGAGCAAAATATTTACAACTAGTACAGGTAGATATATGTGGTCCAGTTTATCATGTCACGACCAGATTCCTCGAGTCGGGTAAAGTATAACAATTTATTGTACTGCTCATGGTGAGACTCATTCTTCCACGACACAATGCTCAGAATATACAAGTTATTAATTTCTAACACAATTGAAAACTTTTCCATAAAATAAAATTTAAATATTTACATATTATTTAAAACTTGAGAAATGGCATGTTACTAGAAAAAAATGTCTTTATGGGTTCCGTTGAAGACTTATACATTGAAAATTACTAGGTTGGTAGTTAACTTCCAACCATCTTTTTTCTTCTAGACATTTTCATATTTGAAAGGAGTTGGGAGGAGAGTGTAACACAATATTCTATGCAGAGAACTTGAAAATCAACTAGATGGGGAAATGTCATAAATTGTTCCAAACTATAGAAAATTCACCTCAAACCACCAAGGACCTCCAATTCTCTAATTGGAGAATTGGAGATAATGGATTGGAAAATTTTCAAGTAAAAATCCGGTGGAACTGATACTAAAATAATTTAAGTAAAACGATCTCAAATTTTTAAGGGAGGTAAACGAATCAAGTAAAAGAAAATATTGAGTCCATTCAATAGAGAATGTGAACAAGAAATTTTAGAAAATTTTATAGGGTTGAGAACCAAGTAAAATACGGATTAATTGAAAAAAAGATGACAAAAACTGGTTAAACTCTCTTGTAGTAGTAAGCCCCATCTCCCTTGATTTTTAAAAGGGCAAATTAAATTGGAATAAAGACATTCTCGAGCATTATGGATATGAAATTGAATGAAAAATTTTTAGAAATTTTATTTAGGCCTAAAATCGACCATGTAAATATCGAAATTGGGTGAACTGGTTGATTTATTTAGCAGAAATCGATTCTCTACGGTGCGAACTGGTCGGTGAGCCACGTTGGATGCACGCATGTCATCTCTCCCACCCAACTAAAACTCAACTCGGTAACCCGCGTCCTGGTACTGTTATGATGAAAATCTTCTTTACAACAAGTGAAAGGAAATTATATAGAAAAATTAATTTTTAATCAAATCTCACTCTATAAAAATTGTCATTAAACTAACAACTCATCCATTTGTCAATCCATATGTCACGTCCCGGGCGACGGTCCCATGCAACTCACGAATTCCCTCAATATTAAAATGGTGGGTACCTTCACCAAGGTAAAATTAGAGGAACTAAGTGTCACACCCTGACCTGGTTTCCTCGATTGGATCTGTAGATAACTCGCCACATCCTCCTAGTTTTACAATAATTGACATCTCATCATTATAAGCATGACATGGTGTAAGACTCAAAATACAATAACTCCAATTATTTTCTAAAAATAATAAATTAGAATTTAGAAAATAAACTTTACAAAATACACCTGTGCAAGTACTTAATGCAAGACATACCTTTCAGTCATTTAAAGCTTTCTAATTCTTCATGTATTTGGAAATTATTTTGATTCATGAAAAGGGGTATTAGAGTGGAGTGAGTTCACAACTTAGTGAGAGTGTTTAGTTTCGTGATGTCATTTCTACCATTTAGCACATACTCTAAATAGGTTTGCAAGAAGGTTTGGTAAAATAAAAGTTTTCTGTAAATAAACTTAGAGCTTAAATGAAATAAACATGTATTTGATAAGCTTATAATCTGTTCAATCCATTAGAAAGAACCTATCATTGGGTTTGCTCATAACTAAGTTTAAAAGTTCACTTATATTTGATAAGCATATCACACATGCTCGAAAAGTATAATGATACCTTTCCTTAAATCTAAATGTTTTGGGTGATCCGATAAACAAGCTACAACTTGTTTATCATTGAAAAATCTTTCACATAATTTTTCAATTAAATTTTTGCCTTGTATCTTACAAGCTAAAAATGATTTTATTTCCTACCTAGAAAAAATTTAATAATTTGTTCAATGTATAATTTACATGGGTTTGTATTAGACAAACAATCAAATACCCTTTCTCATAAAATGGATCATTCGTTCACAGAATAGACCCTATGAGGCTACAACCTTGGTTTGTTCCACTTGTGGCTCGAATCACCTTTACCATCCATCATGATGAGAGGCTACAATATCTACCACACTGGTACGAGGCTACGACATCTACCACATTGGTGTGAGTCTACAACCTCGATCATTAGTCTATGTGAGCACCATTACCCAATCCCCAAAAATTTACGAATAAAGTTGTTCACTATTAAAGGAGGATACCTTTCTTCTTCACCAAATCTTTTTGTGCATGGGGCTTCCAGAGCTCTGAGACATACTAGACCATCGACATCTTCCATTGTTCTATCCTTACTATCCAACAACATTTAGAACTACCACTACCCTATACTACTCGTCTCTTGGTTTCGTATGATTACAATTACAAGCAATAGTCTTTTAATTTAAGACCTTTCTCTTTGCGCTGCTAGTCCAATTAGCTCTAGCCCGACTATAGTTGAGTAAATTAAAAAAGTATTATCAATTTATGATAAATTTTATTTAGCTAATAAATTAGAATTTATATACAGGATTTGACTCGTTTCCATTGGCTTTAGGCCTAATGTACAAGTTTTCAAAACTTGGCCTTGGGATTACTTTCATAGAATAAGATATAATTAACTCTTATCGACTATGGGTTCCGCACATATTCTGCATCGATAGTTGGAATTAAATTGTACCTTTGAAGTGTGTTCAAACACCTTTCACAGAAGTCTTAAAATCATGATTTATGCTCGCAACAAAAATATATACCAAAAAATGGTTTTAACAGTTTAACGCAGTCATGAGATTATATTTATAGAAACAAAATTTCTAAGAAAATTATTTTGTTTAAATTTATAAATAATATTGCGTTATTAGTACAATAAAACTCGATGCTAGAAACCCATTCATAGTTATATGGGGACATGTTGATTCTAAAGGGATTCCCACATATTTGCTACTCTCACATGATCATGTATGTTTTACTCCCTACATATCATTAATGGTTTCATAAATGTTCTTCAGATATATTCCAGATATTTATTATACTATATTGTAACATTTTCAAAATTACGAATTTGATCTTATACCCTTTTTTTTAATTAAATTTATGTCTATTAAATAGAAAAATAATTTCTAACATTTGTATCTTTCACTCAGAATAATTTAGAATTCAAGGTTGGTAAATAAGGCTCAAAATTACCTACATACTCCAATTATGCATTTAAGGACATTTTCATAATTTTAGTATTTTTACTTTATTTATCCTCCCAAACATGTTCTTAGGTATGTGATTATCTTCCTGGATAAACATGAACTTAATGGTCAATTGTACTTACTCGAAAATATATGAGTATTTTAGTCTTTTTATGACTAGGGGCATTCACTGTAAAATCTCTTCAGGGGATCTCGTCCTTCTGCCCATTCTTCTATCAGGGTCCTGAAGCCTGATGTCATTTGTCCTCACGATTCCTCTCGGTGCACCTCTCTATCTAGATAGCTCATAGTTTCACCCTCAATGCACCCGAGCTTCCGATCACCAACCTTTGCCTAGTCCATGCCTCCTGGTAAGTTCTTATCTCGGCTTCAATTTTCTGATGAGTTTGTCCGGTGGTTCCTTGATGGCAGTTTCCATTCTTATCTAAAACCCGCATTTTGCTCCCTAGCTCAGAATTGGTACAGTTCTTGGTAGACCTTTGAATGTCCCTTGATTGTTCGGGTTTTAGACTTTAGTTCCTACTCTGACTATTGTCCCGACGTCCTCATCTCCTGCTTGTCGATCAATCATGCACCCGCGGTTCAGCACATAAGTTTGTCTTTCTGATTACATTCTTGTTTTTTGTTGTTATTTCATTCATATATGATTATTCTATGAAATTGTCAAATTTCCATGTTTGATCGATTACTCAAGCTTGATAATTGTTCCTCCTTCGGTCAAATGTCAACTCCCCTTTCTCAAGCTGGTTATTGCTCAATAGTTCCTTTCTAGTTAGTTTGCATCAGTCGTTCCCGATTTGTTGTTTTAGTTTACTAGCTTTTGATTAACAAGTTTTTGTAGTGAGATGGATTTCCAAATTTTGGGCATGGTAGTCGTATGTTCTATAGGAGGTGGATATCCAAATTGCTTGGCTTGAATAAGACAAGTATGTCTATTTATTGCAATTTCCAATTGGTTTGAACTATCGAGCATAATTAGTTGCATAAGGTAGTTAAACTTCCTATTATAATTTTTTAGGGATCTTTTAGGTTGCTAGTGTCTTAATCGGTTGGAGAGGTGGAACATTTGAAAATTTCAAGGTAGCTTTCCTTACTCCCAAACCATATACTCAAGAGTTAACAACGGAATGGAACTATATTTTTCCTAAAGGATCTGAAGACGACTAATGAAATTCCTTCTAATTTTATTTGGTGAGATCCTCTAACATCTCTATCTATCAATTTTTCCTTTGTGGGTGATATGAATTTGTCATAGCTCCTTGTAGGCTCACCTGAGTCCCTTTTATGGGAAGTAAACATCATTTAGTTTATCCATCGATAGATAATTAGGATAGTTAATTGTTGGTTTACATGCCTTTTAAAGATCTCCATGTAACTGATTAGGATATTATTCATACTTATCAATGATAGGTAGTAATTTATTTCCATTGTTAATTATGACTGTCCCTTTATCTTCATAGGAAGAATTACTCGTGATATTCAAGCTTTTGCCAATAAGGAGCTAGCCTCCTCTCCTCATTGGGCTTCTTCCAATGTCCAAATGGTAGTAATCTGAATTTGAGTTTTCGCCTACTAGTTTAGCCCTGTAAAATTTTTAAATTCATTTGTCCATTGTATTTCGAGTGACCCAAAAGAGTTATAAAAACTATGGAAAAAAACTTTGGGATGAATTGGAAGAGAAAACCAGATCAGTTCAAGTGAACTAGATCTGAACCGGATTGAACAAGTTTGAACCATTATTGAACCGATTTCAAAATTCATTTTTCTAGTTTTCTTAAAATATTCAAATTGGGGAATTGAAGCTAAAATTGGATAGAGAATGAATTTAGAAATTTTTAATTTTAAAAAACTCGGTCGAATCGGGCCTTAACTGACTGGTTTAAGCATTGAACCAAGTTCAGATCGGTCCGGTCCAGTTTGGAACAGTGTCGTTTTCTTCCTTCAGATGACAACAGTATTCATTCAACGGAAAAATGGACAGCGCGGGCGAAGGTTAATCACCTCTGTTTAGGGAGTTTCAAGTAATGAATGAGCCCTATCAAGTTGCCAAACGGTCGGTCACAAAGTCCCTGAGCTCCCTATATAAAGATGTCACGCCCCGACCCGGTTTGGTCGGATCCCCGTGATCAACCCGCCACTCTCCCGGTTTATTAAAGGGTTTCTCTTTATTATAGATTGCAAAGAGTAAGACGTTCCTTATACCTACCCCTTTTCCAGGAATAACATAAACAAAATTGTATAAGAATTTAGATTTATCATACCTGTATTACAAGTGTCTTAGTTGATGGTACTTAAGGGTAGGCTTTTCCAGTATTTCCTGAAAAGGGATATAGGGGAGTGGTGAGTAAACTATTCAGTGAATGTATTTTTCAAAAGTTTTGACTTTTAAGAAAAATATTTATCATTGGAGTGTGTCAAACTCCTTTCTTTCAAAAATCCCTTGATTCAAAAATTTCGGTTATTCTACCATTTCATATTTAACTACGGTGTGTCATCACTCAACACATATCTTTTATCATGAAAGTTACACACATTCGTAGGTTAGTACGATCACTGAACTCACTAGTGGCTTCAGAGTGACTTTATCGACCACTCGGATAGAAACACGACCACTTCTACCCTAGGAATGTGTGAATGTACGCGACATCTGACCCTCAATTCCGAAATTGGTTCTTCGTGTCCGTATGAGTACAGAGACCTCATCCCGGTCTCATGCGCTTGGTGCTACTCCAAATTTTACACAGACACCTGGAACGACAAACTACCCTTATACTCACCGGGTCATCCAAGGCCATTAGGACGTATCACTACCCCTCATGGGCGTCTTGATGATCCCATACTCATTGTGCATGCACAAACAGGTATAATTTCTCTATCCATTATACCGCCCGGTTATAAGGACATCTCCATTCATAACCGATGAACGGGTTTTCAA
This sequence comes from Trapa bicornis, assembly GCA_030064425.1. Classification (NCBI taxonomy): domain Eukaryota; kingdom Viridiplantae; phylum Streptophyta; class Magnoliopsida; order Myrtales; family Lythraceae; genus Trapa; species Trapa bicornis. The sequence goes on from CM057759.1 coordinate 3,142,016, forward strand.
CTTCCTTCGAGGAAGTCTCATCATACCAACCGGCTATGATCTACTTACAACTAGTAAGTAGTTTTTTCGTATGTTTTTCACGTCACTTCCTTTAAGCTGTGATGTTTAAAATACCACTAAATAGTGGGTTTTCATACCGAGGTACTTGTCATCCCCAACCTGGTATGATATAAAATTCCCTATCACAACTGGTAAGTGGTTTTTAATTTTAAGTTATGCTCATCATCCCAATCGGGTATGATGTTAGTAAACCCACGCTCCCAATAGTGCAGTGAAATTCCACTTAGTCGGGTTCCGTCCTTAGCAAGCTGGACCTCGACTGGCATTCCTGATCTCTCGTTCTCCTACAGGAAATGAACATAATTGTTCATTATTCTTTGGTTTAATAACCTTCATTCATTTCAAATGAATGAGAAAACCTAACTTTACATATATTTGTAATTAGGTCCCTAAAGTTATTTTTCTTTAACTTTAAGTCCCTATTGCCGGATTTTTCCTAAATTTGAGTTCCGAAACTTTTAAAATTTATCTTATGACCTCAAATTATTTAATTTCACATAAAGGGGTTTAATTTCCCAAATTTCCAATTTGGTCCCCCAACTTTTCTAAAATTACTATTTTGCCTTTCCTTTACAAAATGGTAACTTTTGCCCCCAAAATTTCAAAATTCCTCAATTGGTCCTCCAACATTATTTTCATACCCTATTAACCCTCAATTTTATAAAATTTCATTTTACTCCTTTGAATTTCGAAAATCCCTAATTTTCCCCAGTTTTCCCTTAGTTTCAACTCTTCAACACTACCGAATTTCATTTTATCTAATTGATGGATCAAACACCTCTAATTGTTAAAATTGGAGTTAAAATTGAGTTCCTGAATGTTAATACGATTCTAAAAAACTTTGAATCGCAGATTTTAATGCCGGAACGAGCTCAAACAGAGCTTTGCCGAAAAATAGACTCTAGAGAGAGAAAACTTTGATTTCTCACCGGTGAGAACATGGCGGTTTGAGCTTTCAATTTGGGCAGATGGTTCTCAGCATTAGGTTCATCCTAGAACAAAAAATCACATCAATTGATGTCGAATTGAGTTAGAATTTCATCATTGAAATTCTGCTGGTTCTCTCTTTAGCACCAGCGGGAAATTACAGAGGGGAGGTGAATTGGTCTGTCAGAATTGCCTCACTGTTCCATCATGCCGACACTTCTCCAGCAATTCTCGGATTGACTAGAGTTTGCTATCAGATAGTTATCTTCTCCCCGGTTCTAAAGAGCCCGACCTCTCCTTCCGAGGTTAAGAAAAATGTTCAAGTCGAAGCTCTGGTTCAAGCTTCACTAGGAAATGGAGCAGAGAGAGAAGTGTTTAGGTGTGAGGAGAATGAATGGAAATGACATCTTTATATAGATGTAAAAATCGTGTATTAAATGGGAGAGATTTATTACTAGTATTAATATTGCCATAAATTATTGGTATTAATTCTAATAATTTAGGTATTAAATTATTGGCATAAAAATTTTTAATCGAAATTTCGGGTTACAAAAAAAATCATACTTCCCAAGAGGTTACCCATCGTCACACTACTCTCGAGCAAGCACGCTTAACTTCAAAGTTCTTATAAATTCTCATTCACTTAAACCAATTTGATTTTTCTCTTCTAATTTGTCTTAAATTTCTTTTCCAAGGTTTATTGAACCCTTTGGATCACCTAGAAGTTGTAAATTTCCAAATTGCTTGTTCCCAAATGAACAGGTTTGTAAACCGGCTCGGTTTTCTTACTCGGTTTGACCGATTCTTTTTCCCGATTTTCCTTAACTCAAAAGTGCGGGGTTTACAACTCTCCCCTCCTTTTAGGAGTTTTGTCCCCAAAACTTAACCAATATATTCCACATCAAGAATAATTTCCCTTAATGTCAACTTGGGTTTTCTTGACATGCTAACAGTTCGATTGCTCTTTCACTTAGTCCCCGTAAACATTCATCTAAGGAATTTATTTTCATTTATCATACTTACTCCTTCCATGGAGTTATAATAACGAGGCATGCATGGCTCATTAATACTAATGTATATTCTTAGGTTCGCATCTCTATTTATTTAGGATAAGTTTCTTCCTTTTGGGGATTTTACTCAAGATTTCAGGATTGGGAGTTCCAAGGTGCCCAATCGTACCTTTGTCTAGTTATTCTCTTCATCATTGAAACCCCTAGCTCAACGTTCTTTCGAGCATTACATACTTATTTTCACAGGATTTTGTGTTATTATTCTTTCATCCCAATTTGACCCATCCTTCATCCGTCATTGATTACAACTTCGGTCAAATTTATGTTTGACCTTGTTATGTTTACCAACTGACTCCTTCTTACTCGAGTTATATTTTACTCAAGATTGTTGGTACTTATATGTCCCTTATGACATGACATAGTTCTGAATTTGTCTCAGTCCATCAAACTCCTACAACACCTCTTTTAGGGTTGTTTCCAACTTTCCAGCCTTCCAGGGACTGTATAATTCCATCCCTCCTTTTATTGGGTAGTATTCTTCAACTACCTTTACTGTTACCCAATTATTATTCGTATCTTGACAACATGTCTTACATAACCGTGTCGGTTTTCCTTACCCACTCGTCCTTTCCCAACTTCTTTATTGGGTCTTTCTGGATCCAATTATTTGGTTTCCCAATAGTTTACCAACAAACTAGGATTCTTTTCTTCTTAAGTCCTTGGCATTCCTTATTCAAGGGTTTTTCCTTTTTCCTTAATCCACTTTTACTTACTCATAATCACTTCATGATTCTTCATTCTACAATAATTGCTTTCGATCTATGTATCGATTACTTTGCTTGGGAAGGTTCCCTCCTTTCGGTTTTGTTCTCTACTATGTCCCTTACAATAGAGATTTCCATCTTAGGAGTTACATGCTCAACCTCCTTATCATTCATTGTATTGTTCTTTCTCCCTTTCTTCGCACCCTTATCTATGTTAGGGCATATGTTTGCTTTGGATCCTTCTCTATCCACAACTTTTGTTTCATCCCTTATTCCTTAGATGGGATACTTTCGATTATTAGTTTTATTCCGTGCATTCCACTCTATGCTCGATCGTCCACTCTTTAAGCTTCATATGCGTGTGTGGACTATGACCCGTATTACCAATTGTGGTTATTCCTTCTTAGCCACATCTTATTTGAGGGACTTACTTTCACAACGTTTCTTGAACATTCTTTCCTTTATTACCTTAGTATGGGTTGTCCACTTATTCATACTTGTCATAGCATCTTTTGGTGCTAATCCGTTAGATTATTTCTGTTTAAGGAGGGTTCACATACTTCTTGTTTCAAATTCTCTTGTTCGCCCTTCGTGAGGCTCACTTAACCATCTTAAGTCTATAAACCCAATTTTGGCCATCGATTGCTTTAAGGATTTTCCTTCGTTCTTTTTTTCCCAATGTTTTGGCCTTTTCACTTCACCCTTCTTTGTTGTGGTTTAAATCCATGGTTCTCTCGAAGACCAGTTCTTTAATTGTCTCTTTCTCTTTATTTTTCTAGTCCTATCATTTGGGCAACTATATTCATGCACATCCTATTGTCCATCATAGAGTGTAGTCTTTACTACATCTCATCCTTTCTTAGGGTTTTGTTCATTACCTTTGGCTGTCCACCGCCACTAGTTTTCCTCTTTCTACATGGTTCTCCTGTTCTCTCTAAACAGGTCACACTTGACCATTACAATACTTCCTTCCTTCAAAAATATTTCCTAAATAAGGGTTGGTTCCATTTCCTCTTAATTGGTATACGCATGTCTTTTAGGGGCTTCCTTCCTTGGTAGGATTCTTTGCCTTTCCCCTGACATTCTTTTCTTACATTTGCTCTAGGGGATTTCTACCCTTAAATGACATCCCTTGATGTCGTCTTCTCCTATTTACCTTTACTCCTCAAATCTTGTAGGCACATCTTTTATGCTCTATCTGCATCCTTATTCGTACCCAGTATTTGTCTATTTCTTTAGGGAGCGTACAAATCTTCCTTGTTTCAAGATCTTTGTGTAAGAGGCTTGCCTACTCCTTTCTTGGCTTGAGTTTAGTCGTTAATTGGCCTTTGGTCCTTTTAAGGATTTCTTACATCCTTCTTTTCCCGAGTATTTGACCTTTCCGCCTCTCTCTTCTTTGTCGGAACTTACATTATGGTTTTCCGCGTATTAGCTCGTTAACTGCCCCGCCTCTACCATTCCTTTGGTTTAGGTTTTTCTTAGGGCAATTTTCTTCTCGTGTACTCCTTCCCTTAACATCCATCTCACTGACCTTTTTAGGGTGTAGTCATTTCTACCTCCCGGTCTTCCTTAAGCTGTCATTTATTTTCTTTGACTATTTTGTTGTCATGGTTTGCTTCCTTCTTTTATGTTGCTCCGAATCTCCAATTTGACTTCCCTACCATTTTCTTAAGGAAGTCGTACTTGAAATCCCAAGACATCCCATTTGTCGTCAAACGCTTGGCTTGTCTCTCTTGTGGATGCACTCCCTCCTTTTCTCCTAAATTATTGGAAATTTCTTCTTTAAGTGAGAGTTCTCTTCAACTACCTTTTGTTCTGTTTATGATTTTATCGAAGTCTTACCTTTAGCCCCCTTTTTTTTTCCATCTTGCCACTTTGCTGTGATCTCGAAAACTTTCCTTCGGTCTGTGGTTGAAATTACGAGCGGGAGTCGTGTTCCTTAGGATGCTATCCTTCTTAGTTTTCCCTTCTTAAGAAGAAGTTTAAATTTGGCATTCACCTCGTCCTTTCTTAACCTCTTTGTGAACCGCTTACTTAACCTGCTTCATAGTTTCGGTCTCTAGTCCTTCATGTCTTTAGTGATCTTTGAGGAGGTATTCCCCTAAATCTATGAGGTGTGGGACACTCCTTCTTTCCTTACACCTATAATAGTTTATCTTGGTACTTGTCCTTAGTAGGGTTGGACACTCTTCAAGTAATGTCCCATCGTTATTCCCTTACATGGATTGTTGTGGTTTCTTCTTTCCTTCGAGCGGGGCTTTTCTAGGGTTACTAGTGGTTTGGTGTCTTACCATTCTTGTGTATGATCACTTTGACAGTTTTCTTGCTGAATCACATTTGCTAAGGGTCATGGTAAGAGTCTTCCTAGGTTTCCTGATTCATATCCCATCACTGGGATGTGACTTTTCCTTAGTTTTCAGGATATTAAGGGTTTGTTTTATTTTCCTTAGGCCATATTCCTAGTAAGATCACATTCTTAGAAGATAGAGTTTTGGAGAATTTGAATATTTTATTAATATGGGAATACAAATAGTTGGGCTCTCAGCCCTATCACAGAAAATGGTTACAAATTAACTAGGGAGCTATAGGATTTTTGATAAGCATCTTCCTTTATACTTAGGGTTGTGCCATCAATAGGTCCTAGCACCATTCTCCAGGATACTTCCCCATTTGGTCTTTCGACAGTTTTGCCAGGTCTCAAGCATTTGGGAAGCTTCTAGGTTTGTCTTCCTACGAAGGTAGGGTGTAGAGTAGAGCCATTCCAAGTTTTATTGGTTTCTCTCCTAGGAGCCATCTAAAAATTTTAGGATAAATCCTATTAGTTACTATATTTTCTAGTCATGATTATGTATTTGAAAAAAAAAGGCTCTAATACCACTCCAGTTGTCACACCCCAACCCGGTTTGGTCGGATCCCCATGATCAACCCGCCACTCACCAGGTCATCCAGGGACCTTAGGACGTATCACTACCCCTCATGGGCGTCTTGATGATCTCGTACTCATAGTGCATGCACAAACAGAGTTTTCTTAAATTGCCATGTAATATATGGTGCCATTTATCCCAACAGCCCTGACTCTCAACTCAACCCATAGTTGTTTGTCTTGATTGGTCTGTCGACCTATCATGTTGCACTGCTGCTAGTTGAATGAGCATGTCGGTCCTATCTTGATACCATGGCCAAACAATTCACTTATTAAGTTTTATGGCACATATATCATGTTCGTTTATGAGCTTCTGCTCGTGCAACAGCCTAGGACCCACTGTACGAGATTTTCAAAATCGGGCATTTAGCCCCCAAATTCCAAAACCAAGGCCTCTGACCTATCAGAGCTATTCGAGCTCTTTTCGAGAAGGTCTCCCAAATTGTTTAAGCATTGGCACACAGCCAAGGGAGAGCACTTCTGACAAAACGTATGTTTTCTCTATCCATTATACCGCCTGGGTATAAGGACATCTCTTCGTAACCGATGAATGGGTTTTCAACTTCCTTCAAGGAAGTCTCATCATACCAATTGGGTATGATCTACTTACAACCGGTAAGTAGTTTTTCCGTATGATTTTCACGTCACTTCCTTTAAGCTGTGATGTTTAAAATACCACTAAATAGTGGGTTTTCATACCGAGGTACTTATCATCCCCAACCGGGTATGATATAAAATTTCCACTCACAACTGGTAAGTGGTTTTTAATTTTAAGTTGTGCTCATCATCCCAACCGGGTATGATGTTAGTAAACCCACTCTCCCGATAGTGCAGTGAAATTCCACTTAGTCGGGTTCTATCCTTAGCAAGCTGGACCTCGACTGGCGTTCCTGATGTCTCGTTCTCCTACATGAAATGAACATAAATATTAATTATTTTTTGGTCTAATAGCCCTCATTCGTTACAAATGAATGAGAAAACCTAACTTTACATATATTTGTAATTAGGTCCCTAAAGTTATTTTTCTTTAACTTTAAGTCCCTATTGCCGGGTTTTTCCTAAATTCGAGTCCCGAAAGTTTTAAAATTTATCTTAGGACCTCAAATTATTTAATTTTGCATAAAGGGGTTTAATTTGCCAAATTTCTAATTTGGTCCCCCAACTTTTCTAAAATTACCATTTTGCCCTTCCTTTACAAAATGGTAAGTTTTGCCCCAAAAATTTTAAAATTCCTCAATTGGCCCTTCAACATTATTTTCATGCCAAATTTACACTCAATTTCATAAAATTACATTTTGGTCCTTTGAATTTTGAAAATCCCCAATTTTTCCCACAATTTCAACTGTTCGACACTACCAAATTTATTTCATCAAATTGGAAACCTGAGCATTAGAGAACGGGCAATTTGGAAAATTTGCAACTCCTAAGTGACCCAAAGGGGTCATAAAAACCTTGGAAGAGGGCCTTTGGACCATTTGGGAGAGAAAACCAGTCTAGTTCAGGTGAACCAGATCAAAACCAGATCGAACCAATCATTTCCAATGAGAAAACTGAGTCAGTTTATAAACAAGAACTAGTAGGGAAAGGGAAAATTGGGAAATTTATGGATCTTGAGTGACCTAAAGAGTCACAAAATTCATGAAAAAAGACTTTAGGATGAAATGGAGGTGAAAATCAAACCGGTTCAGGTGAATCGGACATGAACTAGTTTGAACCACTATTGAACCAGATGCTAAATTCATTTTTCTAGATGGCTTAAAAATTTTAAATTTGAGAATTGAGGCCACCGTTGGATAGAGAATGAATTTAGATGATTTTAGAAATTTTTTAATTTGAAAAACTCAGTCGAATCGGGCTTAAACCGACCGATTTAAGCGTTGAATCTGGTTCAGTCCGGTTCGGTCCGATTTGGAACAGTGTCGTCTTCTTCCTTTAGATGACAGCAATGTTCACTCGTTGGAAAATCGAACCAGTGCTGATGAAGAGGAAACATTTCCATTCAGTATGTTTCAGACCATCAATGACTGTCATAAAGGTGCTAAACAAATGACCGACAAGTACTCGAGCTCCCTATATAAAGAGCCCATCTCCATTCATCCTCCACACACCTGAAATCTCACTCTCCCTTAGCTACAGAGTTTTCCTGATATAGGGTCTTTTCTGAGCCAAAGAAGGCATGGTTAGGTTCCTTAGACTCGGGAGAAGTCAGCTACACGATGGTAGTCTCCAATTGCTCCGAGGGTCACTAGAGAAGCATCGGTGTGATCGGATAGTGAAGTAGCTCCGGTAGATCGAAGCTGCCCTATTTTGGCCGAGCTAAAAATGGCCAATTCAAGCCCTCCTCAGGCCAAAGCAAGCCCTCCCAACACCTCCACAACCCTTCTATAGCTAAATTAGAGCGAAAAAGTAAGCTAATTTGACCCCCTATGTGAATTTCGATCGGTGATAGAGAGATAATAGACAGAATTTTACTAACCAAATTCACCCTTAATTCGACATGAATTGAGGTGATTCTTGATCCTAGGAAGGACCTCAGGACGAGAGCTATCTACCCAGATTGAAAGCTCGGACCGTTGCACCCCAAACGGTAAGCTTTAAAAGCTTTCTCTCTCTACGTTCAATTTTCCCGCAAAGCTTCGTTTGAGCTCATTCTGGCATCAAATCGTGCAATTCAAAGTGCAATTGAATCATATGCAGGTATAGGAACTCCAATCTAACTTCAATTTCAACAATTAAACTCATTTGATTGTTCAATTTAATGAAATCAAATTCAGGTGCGTTAGAAGGTAGAAATTGGGGGAAATTTTTGGGATTTTGAAAATTCGAGGGACTAAAGTGCAATTTCAAAAACTTGAGGGCCAATTGGGCATGATAAAGATGTTGGAGGACCAATTTGTCAAAATTAAAAATTTTTGGGATGAAACTTACCATTTTTGTAAAGTAGGGGCAAAATGGTAATTTTGGAAAAGTTGGGGACCAAATTGGTAATTTGGGAAACTTGAACCCCTTTATGTAATTTTGAATGAGGTCTAAAAGTAAATTTTGAAGATTCGGGACTCAATTTGGGGAAAATCGACATTTCTAAGTTAAAGTAAAGGAAAAAGAACTTTAGGGACCAAATTGGAAATATTTGAAAAGTTGAGTATTTTAGTCATTCATAATGAATGAAGGCTAACAAGCCAAAGGATAATGAACAAAGATGTTCATACCATGTAGGAACACGAGGTATCGGGAATGCCAGCTATGACAAAGCTCATGAGGAGATGAAAGCCGATTAAGAAGAATTCATGACATTCATGGGTGAGTGTGATTTTTATGTCATACTCAGTTGGGATGATAAGAATCTCAGAAAAAAAAACCCACTACTAAGTGTAATTTTAACCATCACACTTGAATGGAGTGATATGGAAATTACACAAAAAAACTACTTACTAGTTGTAAGTAGATCATACCTAATTGGTGTGATGAACTTCCTAAAAGGAAGTAGAAAACTCGCTTATCGGCTTTAAGCGAAGATGTCCTCATACCCGATTGGTGTGATGGATAGATGAAAAGATTATTTTGTCGAAAGTGGTCTCCCCTGACCATGTGCCACTACTTAAACAATTTGGGAGACCTTCTTTACGGGAGTTCGAATAGCTCTGTTAGGTTGGAGGCCTCAGTTTTGGAACTTGGGGGCTAATATGCCCAATTTTAAAAATCTCGAGCAGCAAGCCCTAGGCCGATTGGCACGAGCAGGAGCTCGTAAACAAACATGAATTATATGCCATGAAAACTTAAATGATTGAATTGTTTGGCTATGGTACCAGGACAGGAATACTCAGTCAACAAGCGGCAGTATGACATGATAGCTCTCCAAACTAGTCAAGACAAATAGCTGCAGGTCAAGTTGAGGGTCGGGGCTGTTTGACCTGTGGCACCACAGATTATATGGCATCATGTAAAAAATGTTGATTATGCATGCACTGTGTTTACGGGACCTTCAACACGCCCAAGAGGGGTAGTGATGTGTCCTAGGGCCCTGGATGACCTGGTGAATATAAGGGTAGTTAGTCGTACCAGAAGCTTTGCGATACTCGATGTAGCTTCAAGCGCACAAGACTGGGGTGGGGTGGGGTCAGGATGATGTCATTGTCCTCATACGGACATGAAGTATCGTTACGGGATTGAGGGTCGGATATCATGATCATCCACTCATTCTTAGGGTAGAAGTGGACGTGCTTCTATCTAGGTGGTCGGTATAGTCGCTCCAACGCCACAAGTGGGTTCAGTGGACATATTGGCCTGCGATTGTGTGTTTTACCTTCATGATGAAGTATGTGTGTTGGGTGATGACACACCGTGGTTAATAAAAAATGGTGATAAAAGCCATAATTTGAAATGAAAGGTTTTTAAAAGAGAATAAGGAGTCTCGCACACTCGGAATCAAACATTTTTTCTAAAAGATAAATTATGAAAACCCATTCACTGAGTCGTTGTACTCACCCCTCCCTCATATCCCTTTTAGGTAACCCTAGAAAACCTATCCTAAAGATCACTAGCTAATACGCTTGTACGATAGGTATGATCAGTTTAAAATTTTATGCAGTTTTGATTTATGTTATTTCAAGAAAGGTGTAGGTTTAAAGGACACGTTACTCTTCACGGTTTATAAGCAAAGGACAATCCTTAGTAAATCAGAAGAGTGGTGAGTTGATCATGGGGATCCGACCAAACCGGGTTGAGGTGTGACAACTTGAGTGGTATTAGAGCCTATTTCCTTGAATACATAATCAAGATTAGAAAATATAGTAACTAATAGGAATTATCTTAAAATTTTCAGATGGCTTACAGGAGAGGAACTAAGAAAACTAGGAATGACTCTACTCAACACCTTGTCCTCATAGGAAGACAACCCTAGAAGCGTCCTAATGCCCAAGACATAGTAGAAGCCCAAAGGACCAATTGTGGAAGTATCTAGTACCACCAAGGAATACGTTGCTAGGACATGTTAGGGTCACAATTTTGTGTACAAAGGGAGCCAAGCCTAAAGTCAAGAAAGCCAGTACGAACATATATACTTACCAAGAAAACCATAGCTTCCTACCTATTTTGTGACTATCTTTTGTAATAGGGCTAAAACCCCAACATTTTGTGTTCCTCTATTAATGAAGTACTCAAAATTCTTAAATTCCTATCTCCCAATGATGTGATCTTACTAGGAAAATGGCCCAAGAAAAATAACCAAACAAACCCACACTACTATAGAAAGTAGGAAAAAAATTCCATTCAGTTAAGGAAATTGAATTAGGGAATTAAGAAACCTAGGAGGACTCCTAGAATTACCCTTTAGCAAAGGAGACTCAGCAAGAAAACTATCAAGGTGTTCAGACTCAAGGACTGCAAAGCACTAAACCACCAACAACCCTAGAAAGTCCTCACAATACTTGAAGTAAAGGAGGAACTACAATGATTCATGCTTGGGAATAACCATTTCATATGTGAAAGATGGAGACATTACATGAAGAATTACCCAACCCTACTAAAGACAAGCACCAAGACAATTTGTTATAGGTATAGGGAAGATAGGACTGGTAAAGAAGGACTATCCCACACCTCATAGATTTAGGGCAATACTTTCTGAAAAGTCATGATAGACGGGAAGGACTGGTGACTAAAACCATGAGGCAGGTTAACGGTTTGCAAAGAGGTAAAGAAATGGTGAGGTAAAGAAAAATTTAAACTCTTTCTTAAGAGGATCAAACAGAGAGGGATATCACAAGAATAGAGGTAAGGTACATTGAAAGTACACCTAGAACCCCTCAAGAGGGACAAACACGGAAAATATCCTCCAGAAACTCCAAGGTAGGACATAGTGAAGAAGAGAAGAAATACGCTATGAAAAGAGAACTTTGGAATGATGCATAAGACTAAGTACCCATTGAAGAGATCATTGATGGTCGGATGGTCATGATGTGGAGTGCAAGGAACCTGCCCTTAATTAAGAAATTTTCCAAGGAAGGATGCCTCAGGATGACCCGGTGTGACCTGCTTGGAGAAAAACAGAAGAGCCAAATAACGATTCTAGGAGAACCTAGTAGAAAGGAGCCAATTAATGAACTGGCCTTTGGGAGAACCATGGATTTAAACTATGACAAGGAAAGGAGAAGTGAAAAGGCCAAAACATTGGAAAAGAAGGACGATGAAAAACCCTCAAAGAAATCAATGGCCAAGATCGAATTAACAATTAAAAGTCTTGCGATGATCAAGAGTGTAACCCCACCCTTTTGAGTTAAGGAAAACTGGGAAAAGAACCGGTGAAATCGAGTAAGAAAAATCAAACCGGTTCACAAACCCGATTATCAAGAAATGGGCAATTTGGAAATTTCAACTCTCGAGTGATCCAAAGGGTTCATAAAACCTTGGAAAAGAACCTTAGGACAAATTGGAAGAGAAAAACTAGACTAGTTTAGATGAACCGAATCCAACTAGATTGAACCGGTTTATGAACAGAGTCGGTTCATGAACTAGAACCGATAGAGAAAGGGAAAACTAGGAAATTCATGGATCCCTTGTGACCCAAATAAGATTTATAAACCTTGGGAAGGAACCTTAGAACAAAGTGGGAGAGAAAAGCCAGACTGGTTCGATTGAACTGGACCGAAATCAGATTAAACAAGTTTATGAACCGGAACCGATAGAGAAATGGGAAACTGGGAATTTTATGGACTCTAATAGACCTAAAGAGTCATAAAAGTCATGAAAAAGGACTTTAGGGTGAATTGGAGAGGAAAACCAAATCGGTTCAGGTGAACCGGATCCGAACTGGTTTGGACCGGTTTGAACCACTATTGAACCGGATCCTAAATTTATTTTTCTAGGTGGCTTAAATAATTCAAATTTGAGATTTGAGGACACCATTGGATAGAAAATGAATTTAGAAATTTTATATTTGAAAAACTCGATCAAGTGAGGGGTGAACCGGTCAGTTTAAGCTTTGAACCTGGTTCAGACCGGTCTGGTCCAGTTTGGAACAGTGTCGTCTTCTTCCTTCAGATGACAGCACTGTTCACTCGTCGAAAAATCAAAACAGCACCGGTCAAAACGAAACATCTCCATTAAATAAGTTTTCGGCCATCAATGCCTATCATAAAGGCACCAATCAGACGGCCAAGGAGTCCTCGAGCTTCCTATATAAAGACACCCTCCCCATTCATTCTCTCAACACCTGAAAAACTCACTCTCTCTCAATTGCTTAGTTTTCCGAAGAAGCTCGAACCAGAGCTTTGATATAGGGTTATTTCTGAGCCAAAGAAGACAAGGTCAGGTTCTTTAGAACTAGGGAGAAGTCAGCTACACGCCTGTAGTCTTCGTTTGCTCCGAGGGTCACTAGAGAAACACCAGCGTCATGGTACAGTGAAGCAACTCCAGCGGACCGAAGCTGCCTTATTTTGGCTGAGTTGAAATCAGCCATTTCGAGCCCTCCTTAGGCCAAACCAAGCCCTCTCAACACTTTCTCAACCCTCCCACGGCCGAATTAGGACTGCAAGGTAAGCCAATTCGGTACCCCTCTGTAATTTCCGGCCGGTGCTAGAGAGAGAACCGACATAATTTCGATGATGAAATTCTAACTCAATTCTACATCAATTGATGTGATTCTTGATTCCTAGATGAACCTCACAATGAGAGCTATCTGCCCAGATCAAAAGCTCGGATCGTCATGCCCTCACCAGTGAGTAATCAAAGCTTTCTCTCTCTACAGTTCATTTTCCAGTGAAGCTCTGTATGAGCTCATCCCGGAGTTAAAACTTGCTATTCAAATTGCTAAAGAATCGTATGAACATGTAGAAACTTAATTTCAACTTCAATTTCAATAATTGGAAATGTTTGATTGGTCAATTTGATAAAATCAAATTTAGCTGGGTTAAGAAGTTGGAATTGGGGGGAAAATTGGGGATTTTTGAAAATTCCAAGGACCGAAATGCAATTTTCTAAAATTGATGGTCAATTGGGCATGATAAAAATGTTAGAGGGCCAATTGAGGAATTTTAGAATTTTTGGGGTAAAATTTACCATTTTTTGTAAAGGAAGGGCAAAATGGTAATTTTGGAAAAGTTGGGACCAAATTGGAAATTTGGGAAATTAAACCCCTTTTTGTGAAATAGAATAAATTGAGGTCCAATGACAAATTTTAAAAGTTTCGGGAACAATTTGAGGAAAAACCAGCATTAGGGACTTAAAGTTATAGATAAATAACTTTAAGGACCTAATTACAAATAAATGAAAGTTTGATTTTCTCATTCATTTGGAATGAATAAAGGCTACTAGGCTGAAAGATAATGAACTGAGACGTTCATATCGTGTGTAGGAATACGAAGTACTGGGAACGCCAACAAGGACAAGCTTGCGTGAATACAAAAAATCGATGTAGCGGAATTCACTACATTAACGGGTGAGTGGGATTTTATATCATACTCAGTTAGGGATGATAAGTACCTGGCCATGGTACCAAGACAGGACCGACATATTCAGTGAACTAGTGGCAATGCGACATGACAGGTCTCTGGACCAGTAAAGACGAACAGCTGCAGGTTGAGTTGAGGGTCAGTGCTGTTAGACCAGTGACACCACAGATTATATGACATGATAAGAAAATACTGTTTGTGCATGCACTGTCATTACGGGACCATCAAGACGCCCAAGAGGGGTAGTGATGCATTCTAAGGGCATTGGACGACCTGGTGGGTATAAGGGCAGTTCGTCGTACCAGGTGACCGTGCGAAATTTGGAGTAGCACCAAGCGCATGAGGCCGGGGTGGGGACGGTATGAGGTCTTTGTCCACATACGGACACGAAGAATTAATTTCGGGATTAAGGGTTGGATGTCATGAACATCAACTCATTCTCAGGGTAGAAGTGGATGTACTTCTATCTAGGTGGCTGGTAAAGTCGCTCTGAAGCCACAAGTGGGTTCAGTAGATGGGCTGGCCTGCGAATGTGTGTTTGACCTTCATGATGAAGGGTGTGTGTTAGGTGATGACACACCTTGATTAATAAGGAAATGGTGGTAAAAATTGAGATTTGATATGAAAGGGTTTTTTAAAGAAAGGAGTCTGACACACTCCATTACAAGTCTTTTTCCTAAAAAGTTAAAAGTTTTGAAAAAAAGCCATTCACTGAGTAGTCTTACTCATCCCCTCCCTTATATCACTTTTAGGAAATTCTAAAAAACCTACCCTTAAAGACTATCAACTAAGACACCTCTGAGACAGGTATGATGAAATTAAAATATTATGCAGTTTTGATTTATGTTATTCTAAGAAAAGGTACAGGTTTAAAGGATGCCTTACTCTTTATCATCTATAATAAGGGAAAACCCTTTAATAAAACGTGAGAGTGGAGGGTTGATCACAGGGATCCGACCAAACCAGGTTGGGGCATGACAAAGAAATTTTGAAACTAGGGCTCTCTCAAGAAAAAAATAGACATGTATTGGGATACAAGTGATGATGAGGATGGAGCACCAAGTACGTACCCGTAGGATCTCAAGAGTAAAAGCAAGCATGAAAGAATGGCATCAAGGGACATCATTTAAAGTTAGCTGTCTTCAAAGACGAATGAAAAAGAATTATTGGAGAAAAGGGTAAGAAACCTCCAAAATAAGGAACACAGGGGAGCATATTAAGAGAATCTAAGGAGTGAGTTAGACTTAAGGAAAGGGTAAGTCGGTAGATAACATCAAAAGATGTCGTACGTGTAAGAAATGGGTGGACTGCCCATAATAAGGGAATAGAGTAAAGCACATCTAATAAATCTTGGAGAGGTAAGTCTTCCAGTTAAGAAATGGGAATTTTAAGACAATGAAGGATTAATGGTGGGCAAATACCCAATATAAAAAGGAATGTGAAGAAAGGAAGAAAGAAATATTCAAGTAATGGTAAGAAGGTTGAGTATGTATCTCTTAAGGATAAAAATCTCTACTTTGAGGGATATAGTAGAGAATGAATTCGTAAGAAGGGAACCCCCCAAATAAAGCAATCGACACATAGACCAAAAGGGGTTGGCTTGAAATAATGAATCGTGAAATGGTCATGAATCCTCGTATAGAAAAACTCAGTCGAATGAGGGGAGAACTGGCTAGATTAAGCTTCAAACCCAGTTCAGACCGGTTCGGTCTAGTTCGGAACAGTGTCGTCTTCTTCCTTCAGATGACAGCACTGTTCACTCATTGAAAAATCGAAGCAGCACCGGTGAAGAAGAAACGTCTCTATTAAATACATTTTTGGCCATCAATGCCTATCATAAAGGCACCAATCAGACCACCAAGGAGTCCCCGAGCTTCCTATATAAAGACCCCCTCCCCATTCATCCTCTTCACACCTGAAAAACTCACTCTTTCTGAGCCAAAGAAAGCTCGAACCAGAGCTCTGATATAGGGTCATTTCTGAGCCAAAGAAGGCGAAGTCGGGTTCTTTAGAACCGGGGAGAAGTCATCTACACGCGAAATGAAAACCCATTACTAAGTGGTATTTTAAATATCACAACATAGAGAAGTGATGTGAAAATCATTCGGAAAAACTACTTACCGGTTGTAAGTAGATTATACACTGTTGTTGTGATGAAACTTCCTTGAAGGAAGTTGAAAACACGTTCATTGGTTATGAGTGGAGATGTCCTTATACCCGGTCGGTATAATGGATAGTTGAAGACATATTTTTGTTGGAAGTGCTCTTCCTTGACTGTGTGCCAATGCTTAAATGATTTCGCAGACCTTCTTGACGAGAGGTCAAATAGCTCTTATAGGCCGGGGACCTCGGTTTTGGAACTTGGGGGCTATTATGCCCAGTGTTAAAAATCTTGAACAAGTGGGCCATAGGCTAGTGGGCACGAGCAGGAGCTCGTAAACAAACATGAGATATGTGCCATAAAACTTTAATAAATGACTTCCTTTGCTCTGAGGGTCACCGAAGAAATGCCGACATCATGGAACAGTGAAGCAGCTCCGGCGAACCGAAGCTGCCTTGTTTTGGCCGAGTTGAAATCAACCATTTCGAGCCTTCCTCAGGCCAAACCAAGCCCTACCAACACTTCCTCGACCCTCCGACAGTCGAATTAGGACTGAAAGGTAAGCCAATTCGGTTCCCCTTTACAATTTTCGGTCGGTGCTAGAGAGAGAACCGATAGAATTTTGATGATGAAATTCTAACTCAATTTGGCAGCAATTGATGCAATTCTTGATTCTACGATGAACCTAAGGACGAGAGCTATCTGCTCAGATCGAAAGCTCGGACCACCATGCCCTCACTGATGAGTATGATCCGAATCTACTTTCTAAATCAAATCAAGTTTTATTTTCTCTTTAAAATTGAGGTGTTGAATAAACCATGGACTTGATCAGGTTCGGGTCCTCCCATTTGGACACAATGGTCTAGTTTTGATCTAAGAGGATAGACTCATAGTTTGATTTGGTTTGAATTTGGGTTTAGGCAAGACCCCATCAGACCTGATTAGATTTTTTTGCCACTTATAGATAAAATAGGTTTGTTTAGTCTAACATAAAAATGGAAATGGAAACGAGATCCTTCAAATACAAATGGAAATAGATATGTAAATGCCATTTACTAAATTCTTTAATCTATTTTAACTATCATGTGATCTAAGTTAGGATCAAATCCACTTGACTCCAAACCCTGATATATCTAACATGTTTAGCTAAAATTTTGAATCGACTCGATTTCTAATTAATTCAGCTATCCCAAATTTTGACCCAACCTTAATTGAATCGAGATCTATCCCAACTAAAATTCTACTACAACCTAATCCAAATTGGGGTTTGAATTTGGGTACGAGAGTTAGGCCCGACTCGAAATGGGGTCCTAGTTCTTGACCCAAGTCGATACAGGCTTCGATTGGGCTTTGGGTGCTCAAACCTAATCGGGTATGACAAGGTCGGATTCCAAGCGGACATGGTCATCATCAAGTACGGGTCTAATCATTCAGATCCGATCAGCGGTTCTAACCAAGTCCATTACCACCCCTATATACAACGAGATCTTAGATGAACATATAAAAAATTCTAAAATTGTTTTAAAAACTTCAATGAAATATTAGTAATTTTTCAATTTGAACAAATGTATCTTTTCTTCGGATAACCTTGTTTTTCTTGGATATATTATAAGTTGCGAAGGGATTGAAGTTAATAAGGAAAAACTTAAGGCAATTTGAGATTAGTTAACACCTCATTCAATAAGTTCAGTGAGAAGTTTCTATAGATTGACTAGTTTTTATAGGAATTTTCTACCTAATTTTAATAGTTATGTTGCACCTCTCAATATGGTTATAAAAATAATATATAATTTAAATTGGGCGATGAGCAAGAAAAGGTTTTCAAATTGATCAATAAGCTAATTAGTGTTTATTTGCTTAAATTTCCTAATTTTACTAAAACATTTAAAATTGAGTTTGATTCATTATATATATGTATTAGAGGTATATTATTATAGTAAGGAATACCAATTACATATTTTAGTGAAATGTTTAGTGGAACAACCCTCAATTATTCTATATATGAAAAAGAGATATATGTTCTAGTTCAAACTCTATGAGCATCTCACCATTATTTAAGGTCGAAAGAGTTTATGATTCACACGAATTATGAATTTATTTTGCACTTAAATAGGAAATACAATCTAAACATGTGTCATACAAGACAAGTGGTATTTTATTAAGACATGTTCATATGTAAAGTATAAATAATGTAAGGAAAATATATTTGTTGATACACTATCACGAACATACATTTTGCTTGCAATCCTTGATATAAAATTACTTAATTTTGATTATATTTAGGAATTGTATCCATGTGATCTTGACATTTGGTACAAGTGATGTAAACTTCACCAATATACTGACAACACCCTACACCAAATATAGAAAATGCCCCAATACTTTCACGACCCAAGTAAAAAAATGAATTATACCTTGTTTGGTTGAGATACAAGGTACAGGTAGATGTAGACACCACATCAAACTACTCTAAGCAGAACTCTTAGAAAACCTTGATAATAAGTCTGATTGCTTGAACGCCATAAGTAAAAACCTAATATGTTCAAAAGTTCTCTTAAAATAGAAATAAGACATAAAACTCATAATATTATTGAAATCAAATATATGTCTTTAATATGCTATAAAGTTAGCATTTTATAGGCACTTATAAATAGTAGCTATCCTAAAAATAAGAAAATAAAATATTATGATTGATGTGACAATCGCTAATTGTTCATATATAAAATATTATTAACATATTTGTTATATATTTATTTATAGATGTCTAAAATAATGAATATTCTAAACTTAACATATTATTTTTGACATATATAGGAAATATAATATTTTATTCTTCCATATTTAGAAGCTTTATTATATTAATAAATCTCTCATTCAAATTACAGCCTTTTTTTAGGCTCTTGTTGTACTCTTTTATTGGGCTTCCACTTTTGTTTTCTACAATCGCTCTAATAAACTCATACAATCATTTTTTAGTTCTTTTAGCCCTTAACCTTGTGATTGGGCCTTAGAAATTTGCAGCATCACTAATTGGATTCACATCATTCTCCCCCTCTTGGAAATGATTTTTTTTCAAATTTTCAATTCCCTTGTCACCTACATCATTAGACATTAAATTATAAATATTGAAACTATAATTAAATTAATACTTACCAAATAACACTCGCTTGTGTGCATTATTGATTAGTTTGAACACTCTAATTGATCAATCTCCTCTATGAAGGAGTTTAGCCCAAATTCCTCAATAAAAAATGATCTTCTTAAAGTCCTAGTTTGCTTGAATTTCATATATGTGAGTATGTCACATTATGTGCATATTTGTCTTATTTTGAATTTATTTTGTGGACTCGGCTTCCATGTTTCCAGATATATTTACTAAGTGATGTTAAATCAACATGAGTCAATGAATTAAAATCATAAATAACTTTAAATAGTGAAAACCTAATCGTATAATTAATAGAGCGATTATATGGAAACTTAACATCGTGTAAATTTGTAGTTGAAAACAAAAGTTTTATTATCAAATTACCCAATAAAGTATTACAAAAGTAACTCACGAATTTAGAATTACAATCAAATATAATAATTTTAGGAATAAGATGCAATATGACAACTTGTCTAAATAATAAATAAGCAGAATTTGATACACCATTATTTTTATAATATTGAATGAGATGTTTTATTTTTAAGAATTGTTTAACTATAAGAAACATACAATATCCCCCATCCCCTCCTTTTAATGCTAAGTAATCCCTGAATTAATTCCATGGAGATATCGATCTAATGAGTTAATCTAGAAATTGAAATAAGAGTATACAAGATATTAAATTGTTGCATATACCTCTTTTTTATATATAATGCATTTAAAATAAATTTTCCTAATATTCATTTTTATATGTGAATCTAAAGAATGGTCATGTAATATTTCAATAGTTTTAAATACCTAAAATAGTTCATTGACTCAATAACATGTGATTTCCTAATAAGTAACTCACATAAAGAAAATAGAGGGATAAATAATTTGCTTTCCTAAAAAATAAACCAATTAGCAAGTAAAACTTTCCAAACACATTCTTTTTAAAGCTCCCAATCACTTTACATAAATCAAGATTATTTGCACATAATTGTTTTATATAATTAAAACTAAAAAATTATTATCAAGTATTGTAATTGATCATAAATGAAAAAATCTTTATAAAAACCATCAACCTTGCATAACGCTTGTTCAACATGTGTTTCATCTACTTATCGTAGGTAGGATAATTGCAGGCTACTTCGCTCCATTTTTCACTAAAATATGCAATTGATATTATTTTCTGCATCAAAACACCTCTAATACCTATTCTTGACGTATCACACTTAATTTCAAATATTTTAGAAAAATAAGGTAATGCAAGTAAATGAGCATTAATTAGTTTATCATTTATTAGTTTGAAAATCATTTCTTTCTCATCACACGATTTAAATGATATATTCTCTTTTAAAATCACTGTGAGAAGTGTAGAACAACTACTAAAGTGAGTAACAAAATACCTATAAAATCTAGTTAATTTCAGGAAACTTCTCATCTAACTTACCAAATAAGGTGTTGTAAAATATTGAATTGACTTAATTTCCTTGTTAATGACAATCCCTTCAAAATTTGCAACATATTTAGGTAATACAATAATATCCCAAGAAAATATACATTTTCTAAAATTGAAAAATAATATATATTTTCTAAAAACATTTAAGGCAATTTTAAAAATATTTTATGTTCATATAAGGAAATGTTCTATATTATTATATCATCAAAATATACATTAATAAATTTTTCAATAAAAGAATATAAGAAATAATTCATTAATCTCATAGAAGTATTAGTTGCATTAGTTAAACCAAAAAATAATAATTAACCATTCATATAAACCAGTTTTTATTTTTAATGTAGTTTTTAATTTATATTTATCTTTCATTTAAATTTTATTATATTCACCTTTAACTTTTATTTTGAAAATTAAATAAGATCCATACAAATCATCAACAATATTATCTAAATAAGGAATATAGTGTCGAAACTTTACCGTGATATTGTCAATAACTTGACAATTGATGCATGTAATTATTACCCTTTTTGGATAGTTTCATAATACATGGATCTTTGGTACGGTTCTCTTTTCCATCAGCTTTAGAACTTGGTGTTGAGTTTGATGCTTGATTACTTGAGTTAGTAGTAAACCATGAGTTATCTTCTTAGAGATGTCATGCTTAAATTCCTGCAAAAAAATATAATATTACTAGACAAATATCTGACAATAGGATTAGTATTCAAAAATATATCCTCATATATAAGTACTATAAGGAAATCTTGTAAAATTATCTCTCTTTATCTCACTTTTTCTTGTAATAAAATTATTTTAGCTCTTCTTCTTTTCAACTATGACTTTTTTTCTTCTTTTTCAACTTTATTTTTCTCTCTTCTATTTCAGCTCTATTTTTCTCCCTTCTTTTTCAATTTTGTCTTTTCTATCTTCCATTTCAATTATGGCCTTTCTCTCTTCTTTTTTTTTTTATATTTTCTTTTCATTTGCTTTTTTACTTTTACAACTGATCCTCAAAAACTTATTATAAAGTCAAAGGTACCAGAGATATCGATCTATTATTCATCATTAATAAGTACCCATTTGTTAATTTATCATATGTAACTTGATGATCAAACTGACAAAGTTGTCCCAAAAGAATATGACATGTGTCACACCCCGACTTGGTTTCCTGCCACATCCTTCCGAATTTACAACAATGGGCATCTCGTCATTGTAAATCCAACAGGGTGGAAGGCGTAAAATAAAACAATTATAGTTATTTCCCAAAAATAGTCATTTAAATGTTTGGAAATATAACTTCATAATTCACACCAGGAACAAGCACTGAGCGTAAGGCATACCTTTGGTGTTGGATGGCTTTACTATTCAACAAGTGACCTTCATCACCACGTTTCCTAAAAGGGGTATTTGGAGGGGAATGAGTTTGAAAACTCAGTGAGTGGAGTAACTGACTTTGTGACATCAAGTCCACGATTCAGCACATACTCCAATCAAAATAAAAGAGACTCTTCCAAATAAAGATTTACAATTTATCCCATTACACATGGTTGGATCCTTATCATATTTCAGATGGTCTATATAAACAAGCAATCACACGCCCTTTTTATCAAAAAAAGTAATCACACGTTCGGAGTCCCATCCCCGATGGTACTACTTGTGGACAATAGCGCCTTTTTCATCCAACCTGATAGAAGTTCCTAACTTCTACCATGAGTCTAAGTGGACATTAGTCGTCCAACCCTCAGACCCGCATTATACTTTGTTTCTGAAAATGTGGGACGAGACATCTCCCTCTCTGACCTCAGTGTCAGTGCACAAGAAGCTTCCGAAGCTCCTCGTATATTAGATGACGATCTTTCCTTAGACTCCCGGGGTCGTCGAACAGCCCTTGGAACCACCACTACCCCATACTGGGTGTCTCGATGGCTCTACATCACATGCATGCAAAATCAACAGTTTTTATTTGTTATAGCCTTCGACTTTGTTGTTACTGGCCCAATGTACTTGACAATTCGACTTCGGCTTCACAACTGCTAGCCCAACAAGTTCAATGACCTGGCTTCGGCTCAAAAGCTACTAACCCAACGAGTTTGTTTGTCCAGCTTCAACACTATAACCGGAGCACACATAATTCACCAATTTTTACGAGAGTTTTCCAGAACAAATGCCTTACTTTGTCGATGGCCCTATGCCCGTGCCCATTTTCCTTGGGCCCACTTTCACGAGATTTACAAAACATGGCATTGGGCCCACTTCTCTTTAAAAATCGTGCCCTTGGGGCCCATTGGGACATTATAATCCCCATACAAAATATATTTCCTAAAATAATTTTTTTAGCTTGGTTCACACAGTAAATGGAAAATATATTCTCAAAATATTTTACTTAATAAACGATAGAAAATTGCAAGTAGTATTGCATCATCGGTTCAATCAATACCGATGTCAGAAATCTCACTCATTGTTTTCCGAGGACATGTTCATCCCGGAGTGATTCATAAATCTTCGTGTTCTTCTCGCACTATGGTGTATGTTTTGCTCACTTTGTACATTACTGTCATGCCCCGACCCGATTTGGTTGGATCCCCGTGAGCAAACCACCACTCTCCTAATTTATCAAGGGTTTTCCCCTTCTTTAACCCGGGAGGAGTAAGACATCCTTTAAACCTGTACCTTTCCTAGAATAACATAAATCAAAATTGCATAAAATTTTAACTTTACATACCTGTCTTGTAGGTGTGACTAACAGGAGGTCTTTGGATGGGTTTCCCTTGGTTACCTTAAAAAGGATATAAGGAAGGGGTGAGTTCAATGAATCAGTGAATGGGTGTCAAAGTTTGACTTTTAGAAAAAATGTTTGAATTGTAGTGTGCCATACTCCTTATTTTCTTTTAAAATAATTCATCTTCAAAATCTTGATTTCATAGCCATTTCTATATCCTTAATCATAACCAGTGAATTTATCAACCAACACACGCCCTTCATCATGAAGGGAATACACATTCGTAGGCCAACACCTCCACTGCACCCAGTTGTGGCGTCAGAGTGACTTTACCGACCACCTAGATAGAAGCACGTCCACTTCTACCATGAGAACGAGTGGATGTACACAACATTCATCTCTTAATCCTGTAAATAAAACTCTGTGTCCATATGAGGACAGAGACCTCATCCCGATCCCACCCCGGTCTCATGCACATGAAGCTACGTCGAGCTTCCAAGACTGCTAGTACGACTAACTGCCCTTATCTCCACCATGTCGTCCAGTAGCCCTAGGATGCATCACTACCTCTCTTGGGCATCTTGAAGGTCTCATAACTTAGTGCATGCACAAAACAACAGCTTTCCACAAAATCCATTTAATATGTGGTGCCACTAGTCCAACGGCCCCAACCCTTAATTTGACTTGCAATTGTATGTCTTAACTAGTCTGTCAACCTGTCATATCGCACTGTCATCACTCCATCGAGTATGTCGGTCATGTCTTGGTACCAAGGTCAAACAAATCATTCATTTAAAGGTTTTATGGCTTAACTCATGTTTGTTTACGAGCTCCTGCTTGTGCCAACTAACCTAGGGCCCACGATATGATATTTTCAAAATCTAGCATATTAGCCCCCAAGTTCCAAAACTGAGGCCTCCGGCCAATCCGAACTATTCGAGCTCCCGTCAAGAAGGTCTCCCAAAATGTTTAAGTAGTGGCACACAGTCAGGGGAGAACACTTCTGACAAAATAAACTTTTAGTCATCCATCACACCAACCGGGTATGAGAGCATCTCCGCTTATAACCGATAAGTGGGTTTTCTACTTCCTTCTAGGAAGTTTCATCATACCAACTGGGTATGATCTACTTACAACTGGTAAGTAGATTTTTCGCATAATTTCCACATCACTCCTCTCAAGTGTAATGGTTAAAATACCACTTAGTAGTGGGTTTTCATTTTCGAGATGCTTATCATCCCAATCAGGTATGATATAAAAATCGCACTCATTCGATAGTGTAGTGAATTTTCTCTTAACCGGTTTGTTGCCTTCATGCAAACTTTCTTAGTTGGCATTCTCAGTACTTCGTGTTCCAACACGATATGAACATCCTTGTTCATTATCATTTGGCCTAATAGCCTTCATTTATCCTGAATGAATAAAATAAACAAACTTTTCATTTATTTGCAATTTGGTCTCTAAAGTTTTTTTCTTTAACTTTAGGTCCCTAATGTCGGTTTTCCCCTAAATTGAGTCCCGAAACTCTAAAATTCACCTTAAGACCTCAATTTATTCAAAATCACAAAAAGGAGCTCAAGTTTACCAAATTTCCAATTTGGTCTCCAACTTTTTCAAAATTACCATTTTGCCCCTACTTTACAAAAATGGTAAGTTTCATCAAAATATTCCAAAAATTGTCCAATTGGTCCTCCAACATCTTTATCATTCCCAATTGGCCCTCAATTTTATGAAATTACACTATAGTTCCTCGAATTTTTGAAATTCCCAAAATTTCCCCAATTTTCTCCCTAATTTCAACCTTCCAACACAATTGAATTTGATTTCATCAAATTGACCAATCAAATGATTTTAATTGTTGAAATTGAAGCTAGATTGGAGTTCCTACACCTTCATATAATTCAATTGCACTTTGAATCGCATGATTTGATAACGGAATGACCTCAAATGGATCTTCACCGAAAAACTTGACTTAGAGAGAGAAAGCTTCGAAAGCTTACTGTCCAGGGCACGGCGGTATGAGCTTTCAATCTGGACAGATAGCTCTTGTCTTGAGGTTTCTCCTAGGATTAAGAATTGCATCAGATGTCGAATGGAGTAAGAATTTAGTCATTGAAAATCTATTGGTTCTCTCTCTAGCACCGATTGGAATTTATAGAGTGGAGCCAAATTAGCTTACCTTTCCACTCTAATTCAGCTGTAGGAGGGTTTGGGAAGTGTTGGGAGGGCTTGTTTTGGCTTGAGAAGGGCTCTACTTCATTGTTCTATCACGTTGGTATTTCTCTGGCGACCCTCAGAGCAAATGTAGATTACAGGCGTGTAGCTGAGTTTTCCCCAAATCTAAAGAACCCGACCATGCCTTCTTTGGCTCAGCAAAATACCCAAGTTGGAGCTTTGGTTCGAGCTTTGTCAGTAAATGAAGCACTGGGAAAGAGTGGAGTTTTCAGGTGTGAGGAGAATGAATGAAGAGGGGCTCTTTATATAGGAAGCACGGGTATGTCTTGGTCATCTGATTGTTGCCTTAATAATGGTCATTCATTGCCTAAAACTCCCTGGCTAGAGACTTTTCATCTTCGTTTGCACTACTCGATTTTCCGACGAGTGAACAGTGTTGTCATCTAAAGGAAGAAGAGGACACTGTTTCGAATTGGACCAGACCGGTACAAATCATGTTCAAAGATTAAACCGGTCGGTTCATGCTCGATTCGACCAATTTTTTCAAAATTAAAATTTTCTAAATTCATCTAAATTCATTCTCTATCTAATGGTGGTCTCAATTCTCCAATTTGAATTTTCTAAGCCACCTAGAAAAATAAATTTAGCATTCGATTCAACAGTGGTTATATACGGTTAACCTAAACCGGTTTGGTTTTCGTCTCCAATTCATCCTAAAGTCCTTTTTCATGACTTTTGTGACTCTTTAGGTCACTTGGGATCGATAAATTTCCCGGTTTTCCCTTTCTTTATTAGTTCCAGTTCATAAACTGACTCGTTTCATAAACCGGTTCAATATGGCTCGAATCTAGTTCACCTGAACTAGTCTTGTTTTCTCTCCCAAATTGTCCTAAGGTCCTTTTCTAAGGTTTTTATGAACCTTTTGAATCACTCGGGAGTTGTAAATTTCCAAAATTGCTCGTTCTCTAATGATCGGGTTTGTGAACCGTTTGGTTTTCTCACTTGGTTTAACTGGTTCTTTTCCCAGTTTTCCATAACTCCTTAGAGCGGGGTTTGCATGTCACGCCCCGACCCGGTTTGGTCGGATCCCCGTGATCAACCCGTCACTCTCCCGATTTATTAAAGGGTTTCCCCTTATCGTAAACCGTAAAGAGTAAGGCGTCCTTTAACTTGCACCTTTTTCCTAGAATAGCATAATCAAAACTGTATGAAATTTAAAACTTTACATACCTTTCTTACAGGCATCTTAGTTTATGGTCTTTAAGGGGAGGCTTTCCGGGATTTCCTGAAAGGGATATAAGGGAGGGAGTGAGTACGACTACTTAGTGAATGGGTTTTTAAAAGCTCTTGACTTTTAAGAAAAACATTTATATGGAGTGTGCTAGACTCCTTTATTTTCAAACATCTCATCATTTAAAAATTGGGATTTTTCCATTATTTCTTAGTTACCACGGTGTGTCATCACCCAACACACATCCTTCATCATGAAGGTTACACACATTCGCAAGTCAGTATCACTACTGAACCCGCTAGTGGCTTCGGAGTGACTTTTCCTACCACCCGGATAGAAGTACGACCACTTCTACCCTAGGAATCAGTGGATGTACGTGACATCCTACCCACAATCTCGAAATCACTTCTTCATGTCCGTATGAGGACAGAGACCTCATCTTGTCCCCACCCCAGTCTCATGCGCTTCGTGCTACTCCAGATTTTGCACAAACACCTAGAACGACGAACTGCCCTTATAGCCACCAAGTCGTCCAGTGCCCTTAGGACGCATCACTACCCCTCATGGGTGTCTTGATGATCCCGTACCCACAGTGCATGCACAAACAATGTTTTCTTATATTGCCATGTAATCTGTGGTGCCACTAGTCCAACGACCCCGACTCTCAACCCAACCCGCAGCTGTTTGTCTTGACTAGTCCGTCGACCTATCATGTCGCACTGCCGCTAGTTAACTGAGCATGTCGGTCCTATCTTGGTACCATGGCCAAATAATTCACTTATTAAGTTTTATGGCACATATATCATGTTCATTTACGAGCTCCTACTCGTGCCAACTGACCTTGGGCCCACTGTACGAGATTTTCAAAATCGGGCATTTAGCCCCCAAGTTCCAAAATCGAGGCCCCCGGCCTATTAGAGCTATTCGAGCTCCCATCGAGAAGGTCTTCCAAATTGCTTAAGCATTAGCACACAGTCAGGGGAGAGCACTTCCAATAAAAATAGGTTTTTACTGTCCATCATACCGACTGGTATAAGGACATCTCTGTTCATAACCAATGAATGGGTTTTCAACTTCCTTCAAGGAAGTCTCATCATACCAACCGGGTATGATCTACTTACAACTGATAAGTAGTTTTTTTTTCGCATAATTTTCACATCACTTTCTCTAAGTGATGATGATTAAAATACCACTAAATAGTGGGTTTTTATACCGAGGTACTTATCATCCCCTACCGAGTATGATATAAAATTTCCACTCACAACCGATAAGTGGTTTTTATCTTTAAGTTGCGCTCATCATCCCAACCGGGTATGATGTTAGTAAACCCACTCACCCGTTAATGCCATTAATTCCACTAGACTGGTTCTTTGTATTCACGTGAGCTTGTCCTTGCTGGCGTTCCCGGTATTTAACGTTCCTACACGATATGAACAACCTTGCTCATTATTACTCGGCATAACAGCCTTCATTCTTTAATGAATGAGAAAACCCAAACTTTTAGTTATTTGAAATTAGGTCCCTAAAGTTATTTCTCTTTAACTTTAAGTCCCTAATGTCGGTTTTTCCTCAAATTGAGTCTCGTAACTTTTAAAATTTATCGTGGGACCTCAATTTATTCAATTTCACCAAAAAGGGGTTTAATTTTCCAAATTTCCAATTTGGTTCCCCAATTTTTCCAAAATTACCATTTTGCCCTTCTTTCACAAAAATGGTAAGTTTTTCCCCAAAATTTCCAAAATTCCTCAATTGGTCCTCCAACATTATTTTCATGCCCAATTGACCCTCAATTTCATAAAATTGTATTTTGGCCCCTTTGAATTTCGAAAATCCCCAAATTTTCCCCCAATTTAAACTCTTCAACACTACCGAATTTGATTTCATCAAATTAACCGATCAAACACTTTTAATTATTGAAATTGGAGTTGAAATTGAGTTCCTGTATGTTCATACGATTCTAAGAAACTTTGAATCGCAGATTTTAACGTTGGAACGAGCTCAAACGGAGCTTTGCCGGAAAACAACTATAGAGAGAGAAAGCTTCGATTACTCACCGGTGAAGGCACGACAGTCTGAACTTTCGTTCTGGGCAGTTAGGTCTCGTCCTGAGGTTCATCCTAAAATTAAGTATTGTATCAATTGATGCGGAATTGGATTAGAATTTCGTCATTGAAATTTGGTCGACTCTCTCTCTAGCACCAATCAAAAATTATAAAGGGGAGCCGAATTGGCTTACCTTTCGATCCTAATTCGGCCGTGGAAAGGCTGAGTAAGTGTTGGGAAGGCTTGGTTTGGCATGAGGAGGGCTTGAAATGGCCGATTTCAGCTTGGCCGAAATAGGGCAACTTCGGTCCGCCGGAGTTGCTTCACTATTCCATCATGTCGGTGCTTCTCCAACGATTCTCGGATTGACTAGAGTTTGCTATCAGATAGTTGTCTTCTCCCCGGTTCTAAAGAGCCCGACCTTTGTTCAAGTTGAAGCTCTGGTTCGAGCTTTACCGGGAAATGGAGCAGTAGAGAGAGAGAGAGAAGTGTTTAGGTGTGAGGAGAATGAAATGGGGATGACCTCTTTATATAGTAGTAAAACCCGTGTATTAAATGGGCGAGATTTATTACTAGTATTAATATTGCCATAAATTATTGGTATTAATTCCAATAATTTAATTTCGGTATTAATTCCAATAATTTAATTTCGGTATTAATTCCAATAATTTAATATATATTAATTGATGGCTATTTATGATAAGTCGTAGGTTCGCATAAAAAATTTTGACCAAAATTTCGGGTTACAAAAGAATCATACTTAACTTTTAAGTTCTTATGGAATCTAGTTCACTTGAATCAAGTAATCTTTCCTTTATTTAGTTATTCTTTTCATTGTTGAAACCCTTAGCTCGGCGTTCTTTCGAGCATTACTATCAAGCCCCAACCCGGTTTGGTCGGATCCCCGTGAGCAACCCGCCACTCTTCCTGATTTACTAAGGGTTTTCCCCTCTTTTAAACCCGGGAGGATTCATGTGTCCTTTAAACTTGTACCTTTCCTGGAATACATAAATCAAAACTGCATAAAAATTTTAACTTATATACCTATCTTACATGTGTGACTAATAGGAGGTATTTGGGTAGGTTTCCCTTGGTTACCTAAAAAGGGATATAAGGGAGGGGGTGAGTTCAACGACTTAGTGAATGGGTATATAAAGTTTAACTTTTAGGGCAAAATATTTAAATTGGAGTGTGCCAGACTCCTTATTTAAAAATTTCTCATTTTTAAAATTTTAGTTTAATCGTCATTACTCACTTCTCAACCATAGCCGGTGTGTTTATCAACTAACACATGCTCTTCATCATGAAAGGAACACACATGATTAAAACTCTGTGTATGTATGAGGACAGAGACCATATCTCGGTCTCGTGCACATAAAACTCAAACACAAAAGCTTTAGGAAGTCTTAAACACAGTAGTTTCGTGGAGTCCAAACATAGAAACTACGTGGAGTACAAACACAGAACTCCATGACTAATAGGTATGACGAGAAACACAAACCAGTAGTTTCTCACTTCCCTTATTGCCACCATATCATCTAGTAGCCCTTAGGACGCATCACTACTACTCTTGGGCGTCTTAATGGTTTTGAACCTCAAGTGCATGCACAAACAAAGTTTTACTCAAAAGCCATTTAATCTTTGGTGCTACTAGTCCAACAGCCCCGACCCTCAACTCGATCTACAGCTGTTTGTATTGACCGGTCTATCGACTTGTCATGTCGCATTGCCGCCAGTCCATCAAGTATGTCGGTCTTATCTTGGTACCATGGCCAATCAATTCATTCATTTAAGTTTTATGACTCTAATTCATGTTTGTTTATGAGCTCCTCCTCATGCCAACTGGCCTATGGCCCACTATTTGAGATTTTCAAAATCGGGCATATTAGCCCCTGAGTTCCAAAACTGAGGCCTCTGGCCTATATGAGCATTTCGAGCTCCCATCAAGAAGGTCTCCCGAAAAGTTTAAGCAGTGGCAAATAGTCAAGGGAAAGCACCTCCAACAAAATATACTTTTCAGCTGTCTATTATATCAACTGAGTATGAGCACATCTCCGCTCATAACCAATGAACAGATTTTCCACTTCCTTCGAGGAAGTTTCATCATACCAACTGGGTATGATCTACTTATAACCGGTAAGTAGTTTTTCCATTTTATTTCCACATCACTCCTCTCAGTTGGGATAATTACCTTTCAGCTGTAGGAGGATCGTGGACGTGTTGGGAGGGCTTGGTTTAGCTTGAGAAGGAGTTGAATTGGCCGATTTCAGCTCGATTGAAATTGGGCAGCTACGGTCTGTCACAGCTGCTTCACTGTTCGATCACGCTAGTGTTTCTCTTGCGACCCTCGGAGCAAATGGAGACTACAAGCATGTAGCTGACTTCTCCTCATTTCTAAAGAACCTGACCTCACCTTATTTGGCTTAGAAAAGTGCCCAAGTCGGAGCTCTGGTTTGAGCTTCACCAGAAAATGGAGTAGTAGAGAGAGAATAGAGTTTTCAAGTGTAGAGAGGATGAATGAGGAGGGTCTCTTTATATAGGAAGCTCGGGACTTCTTGGTAGTCCGATTGGTGCCTTAATGGCAGTCATTCATTACCTAAAACTCCCTGGCCAAAGACTTTTCAGCTTCTTCGGTGCTGCGCAATTTTCCAATGAGTGAACAGTGCTGTCATCTGAAGGAAGAAGACGACACTGTTCCGAACCGGACCAAACCGATCCTAATCGGTTTCAAAGCTTAATCCGGTCGGTTCACCCCCAATTTGACGAAAATTTTCAAATCTAAAAATTTCTAAATTCATTTTCTATCCAATGGTGGCCTCAAATCTCAAATTTGAATTTTTTAAGCTACCTAGAAAATTGAATTTAGCATCCGGTTCAATAGTGTTTCAAACCAATCCAAACTGTTCAATCTAGTTTAGATCCGGTTCACTTGAACCAGTTTGGTTTTCCTCTCCAGTTCATCCTAAAGTCCTTTTTCATGACTTTTGTGACTAATTAGGTCACTCAGGATCCATAAATTTATCGGTTTGCCCTTTCTCTACCGGTTCAAGTTCACGAACTAACTCGGTTCATAAACTGGTTCAATTTGGTTCAGATCCTGTTCTCCTGCACCAGTCTGGTTTTCTATCCGAAATCATCCTAGAAACCTTTTTCAAAGTTTAATGAACCCATTGGATCGCTCAAGAGTTGTAAATTCCCAAATTGTTCGATCCCTGATGATCGAGTTTGTGAACCGGTTCAGTTTTTCTCATTCAGGTTGATTCTCTCCTCAGTTTCCTTGTTTTAAAGGTACGGGGTTTACAACTCTCCCCTCCTTTTAGGAGTTTTGTCCCCAAAACTAAATCAACATCCTTTGTATCAGGAATAGCTTCCCTTAATGTTCACTTGGGATTTGCTTGACATGTCAACCCTTTGGTTGTTCTTTCACTTAGCCTTTTTTTGAATCACACACTTAAGGAATCACACACTTCCTAGAGTTTATCATAACTAGGCATGTCTTACCTACATGTACAAAAGAATATCTTTATATTCACTTCCTCCTCTACCCAAGGTGGTTTCTTCCTCTTGAGGGTTCTTGCTCAAAATTTCAAGGTCGAGAGTTCTAAGTTGTCCAATCATTCCCTTGGGTTTAACTTACTTTCTTGGATTATCCTAGCATGCCTTCTTTAATTATTTTACCCCATCATGCACTTCCTTTGCAACCTCATCTCCTTATCCCTCATCACTTGCTTTTATTACCTCTTAGTTAGGATATGTATGGTTCCCTAGAGTTTTCCTTCCTTGGTAGTATTCTTCCCCTTTCTTTTGAAGTTCTAAGTGTCCTTGAGTGTATCTATCCTCAAAGTGACATACTTAAATGTCATCCTTTCTCATTTACTCCTTGAAATTTTGTGGGTACTTTCTTTGTATTTTCTCTTACTTGTTCCACAACTTTATTTTTGTAGGAAATATAACTTTCATTATGATGAAAAAGAATTACAGTTTTCAACTATATTTATTAAGAGAAATTATGGTAAGTACTAACTATGGTACTAGGGTCTTCCTGTGTTTCTTCTTAGGTGAGGTTGTATACTCTGGTTGGGACCCTTGATGTAGTGGCGATATCTTGTCCTCTGTCTAGTGCCCTTGGGTATCCTTGAAGTGGTAGGTGGGTACTTTCTTGTGTATTTCCCTGAAGGGTTGGGCGGTTCTTCACAAAATGGTCAAGCTGTCTACATTCGTAGCATATTCAACATAGTCCTTCATGGTTTTTCTAGAACTTGGAACTATAGGGGCTTCTCCTTAGTGGAACTATATTTGTCTCCCTTTGTGTATGATAACCTTCCATTGTCCTAAAGAATCACATTCTCGTTCTCCATTTCTGTCCACCTAGCTCCTTTTGTCTTCTTTGACTGTACTGGCCTCCTTCCTCTTTCCTATCAATCTATGCTCACATTCATGGGCCATGCTAATGACAGCAGCTAAATCTGTGGGGCACCCTAGTACCCTCATTTGGTCACGTATGTCCATAGTAAGACCATCCACAAATCGTTTGCAAACATCTGTTGGTCCGGAAAGTTAGGGGCAAAGGGTCTTAACTCGTTAAACTTGGTTTCATACTCCGAGATAGAGTTAATCCCTTGTCAAAGTTGGAGGAAGTCTTGTTTCTTCTCGTTGATTAGATGTGAAGCTAGATATTCCTTCATATATCTTTCCTCGAATAGCTCTCATGTGGGGGTGGTGGCATGCAAGCTTCTGATATTATCCCACCACCTCTTCGCACTAGCTTCCTTTGGTGAAATCTTGACTATCCCCATGAGTTTCTTGATGCTAGCTAGCCAATCCATAGTAGCCCCTACATCCTTTTCTCCAAGGAATGATTTACATCCTAATTGTCGGAGGGTTTTGAGGTATTTTGGAATGTCCACTGGAGGAGGAACGATAGTAGGAGGGGGATGGGATTGTACTTCCTCAAGCTTAGCTTGAGGGTTGGTGTCCACCTCAGGAGTGAGATTAGGCCGTCCAAACACTCGAGTGAACTCTTCGTACAATCTCATATGTTCCAAGCTTAATCCAGGTGAGGTTGCCTGGGCTCCTCGGGGAGTTTCCATAGGGAGGGTTGGTTGGGTAGTGTCGGAGACTACGTCTCTAGTTCTCTTGGTTCCTTTCTTGGGAGCCATCTTTAAATGTTAAAATTATTCCTATTAGTTACTATGTTCTCTAGTCTTGATAATGTATTTGAGGAAATAGGCTCTGATACCACTCTAGCTGTCATGCCTCGACCTAGTTTGGTCGGATCCCCGTGAGCAACCCACCACTCTTCTCGGTTTACTAAGGGTTTCCCATCTTTTAAACCCGGGAGGAGTCAGACATCCTTTAAACCTATACCTTTCCTGGAATACATAAATCAAAACTGCATAAAAATTTTAACTTACATACTTGTCTTGCAAGTGTGACTAACAGGAGGTCTTTGGGTAGGTTTCCCTTGGTTACCTGAAAAGGGATATAAGGGAGGGGGTGAGTTCAATGACTCAGTGAATGGGTATTTAAAGTTTGACTTTTAGGGGGAAATATTTAAATTGGAGTGTGTCAAACTTCTTATTTTAAAATTTCTCATTTTCAAAATCTCAGTTTCATCGTCATTACTCACTCCTCAACCATAATCAGTATGTTTATCACCTAACACACACCCTTCATCATGAAGGGAACATACATGATTAAAACTTTGTGTTCGTATGAGAACAGAGACCATATCTCGGTCTCGTGCACATGAAACTCAAACACGGAAGCTTTAGAAAGTCTCAAACACAATAGTTTCGTGGAGTCCAAACATAAAAACTCCATGGAGTATAAACACAGAACTTTGTGGAGTACAAACACATTACTATAGGGAGTACAAACACAGAACTCCAAGGAGTACAAATACAGAACTCCATGACAAACTGGTATGACAAGAAACACAAACCCTGTAGTTTCTCTCTTCCCTTATTTCCACAATGTCATCCAGCAGCCCTTAGGACGCATCACTACCCCTTTTAGGCGTCTTAATGGTTTCGAACCTCAAGTGCATGAAAAAACAAAGTTTTTCTCAAAAGCCATCTAATCTTTGGTGCCACTAATCAAATGGCCACAATCCTCAACTTGACCTACAACTATTTGTCTTGACTAGTCCGTCGACCTGTCATGTCACACTACCACTAGTTCATCGTGTATGTCGGTCTTGTATTGGTACCATGGCCAATCAATTCATTCATTTAATTTTTATGGCTTCAATTCATGTTTGTTTACAAGCTCCTGCTCATGACAATTAGCCTAGGGCCCACTGTTAGAGATTTTCAAAATCGGGCATATTATCCCCCGAGTTCCAAAATCGAGGCCTCCGACCTAACAAAGTTAATCGAGCTCTTGTCAAGAAAGTCTCCCAAAATGTTTAAGCAGTGGCACACAGTTAAGGGAGAGCACTTCTAACAAAATATACTTTTCAGTTTTCCAGGTGTGATAATTAAAATACCACTTATCAGTGGGTTTTCATTTTCGAGGTGCTTATCATCCCAACCGGGTATGATATTAAATTCTCACTCACCCATTAATGTAGTGAATTCCTCTCGACTAGTTATTTGTATTCACGTGAGCTTATCCTTGCTGTCGTTCCTGGTACTTCGAGTTGCTACACGATATGAACATCTCTATTCATTATCCCCCGACCTAAAAGCCTTCATTCATTCCAAATGAATAACAAAACTAAACTTTTCATTTATTTGCAATTAGGTCCCGAAAGTTATTTTTCTTTAAATTTAAGTCCCTAATACCAGTTTTTCCTCAAATTAAGTCCTGAAACTTTTAAAATTAACCTTGGGACCTCAATTTATTCAATTTCACAAAAAGGGGTTCACTTTCCCAAATTTCCAATTTGGTCCCACAACTTTTCCTAAATTACCATTTTGCCCCTACTTTACAAAAATGGTAAGTTTTGCCCCAAAAATTCCAAAATTGCCCAATTGGTCCTTCAACATCTTTATTATGCCCAATTGGCCCTCAATTTTATGAAATTTCACTTTAGTCCCTCAAATTTTTTAAAATCCCAATTTTCCCAATTTTTCCCCCAATTCCAACCTTTTAAATCAGCCGAATTTTATTTTATCAAATTTTCCAATCAAATGAGTTTAATTGTTGAAATTGAAGTTAGATTAGAGTTTCTACACCTTCATATGATTCAATTGCACTGTGTCGGAATGAGCTCAAACATAGATTTGCCAGAAAACTAGTCTTAGAAAGAGAAAGCTTCAAAAGCTTACCGTCGGGGGTGCGGCGGTCCGAGATTTTTATCTGGGCAAATAGCTATTTTCCTAAGGTTTCTCCTAGGATCAAGAATTGCATCAATTGATGCCTAATTAAGTGAGAATTTTATCATCAAAGTTCTATTAGTTCTCTCTCTAGCATCGGTCGAAAATTGCAAAGAGAAACCAAATTGGCTTAACTTTCATCTTTAATTCAATTGTAGGAGGATCGTGGAGGTGTTGGGAGGGCTTCGTTTGGCCTAAGAAGGACTCAAATTGGTCGATTTCAGCTCGACCGAAATAGGGCAGCTTCGGTCCACCGGAGCTGCTTCACTGTTTGATCACGCTGCGTTTCTCCAACGACCCTCGGAGCAAATGGAGACTATAGGCGTGTAGCTAACTTCTCCTCAATTCTAAAGAATCTGACCTCACCTTATTTGGCTTAGAAAAGTGCCTAAGTCACAGCTCTAGTTCGAGCTTCACCAAAAAATGGAGCAGCAAAGAGAGAATGGAGTTTTCAGTTGTAGAGAGAATGAATGAGGAGGGGCTCTTTATATAGGAAGCTTGGAGACTTCTTGGTCATTCGATTGGCACCTTATTGGCAGTCATTCATTGCCTAAAACTCCCTAGTCAGAGACTTTTCAGCTTTGTCGGTGCTGCGTAATTTTCTGGCTAGTGAACAGTGTTGTCATCTGAAGGAAGAAGACGACACTGTTCCGAACCGAACCGGTCCGAACCAAGTTCAAAGCTTAAACTGGCAGGTTCACCCCAATTCAATCGAATTTTTCAAATGAAAATTTTCTAAATTCATTTTCTATCCAATGGTTGCCTCAAATCTCAAATTTGAATTTTTTAGGCCACCTAGAAAAATAAATTTAGCATCCGGTTCAAACCGGTTCAATCTGGTTCGGATCCGATTCACCTAAATCAGTTTGGTTTTCATCTCCAATTCATCCTAAAATCCCTTTTCATGACTTTTGTGACTCATTAGGTCACTCGGGATCCATAAATTTCCTGGTTTCCCCTTTCTCTATTGGTTCCGGTTCATGAACCAACTCGGTTCATAAACCATTTCAATCTGGTTTGAATCTGGTTCTCCTAAACCAGTCTGGTTTTCTCTCCCAAATTGTTCTAAGATCCTTTTTCAAGGTTTTATGAACCCTTTAGGTCACTTGGGAGTTTTAAATTCCCAAATTGCTCGTTCCCTGATGATCGGGTTTGTGAACCGGATTAATTTTTCTCATTCGGGTTGACCGGTTCTCTCTCCGATTTCTTGTTTTAAAGGGACAAGGTTTACAATTACGTACAGGTTTCAGTGTTATCACCTATTTGTTCTATTTTGACCCTTCTTCCATCCGTTGTTTATTATAACTTTGGTCCAGCTTTTATGTTTGACATTTTCATGCTTACTAACTGACTCTTCCTTACTTTGAGTTATATTTTCCTCGGGACTATTGGGCTTACATGCCCCTTATAGCATGACATTTTCTAGAACTTATCTCTATCCATTAGATTGCTAGAACACTTCTTCAAGGGTCGTTCTCAACTTTCCAACCTTTTAGGGATTGTATAACTTCATCCCTCTTTTATTTTGGTAGCATTCATCAACTACCTTTACCGTTATCCAATCAACTTACCTAACTATGTCGGTTCTCCTTACACACTCGTCCCTTCCCAACTTCCTTATTAGGTGTTTCCAGTTCCAATTATTTTGTTTCCTAATGGTTTATCGACAAGCTGGGATTCTTTCCTTCTTAAGTCCTTGGCATTCTTTATTTAAGGATTTTTCATTTTACTTAATCCACTTTTACTTACTCATGATCATTTCATCATTCTTTAATCCAAATTAATCACTTTTGGTCTATGTGTCGATTCCTTTGCTTGGGAAGGTTCTCTTCTTCCAATTTTGTTCTCTTCTATGTCCCTCATAGTAGAGACTTCCATCTTAGAAGCTACATGCTCAACCTTCTTATCATTCCTTAGAGAGTTCTTTCTTCCTTTCTTCTCACCCCTTTATATGTTAGGGCATTTGCCCGCTTTGGATCCTTCTCTATTCACAACTTCTGTTTCATCCCTTATTCCTTACTTGAGATACTTCCGATTATCAGTCTTATTATGTGCACTCCACACCATGCTCAGTCATCCACTCTTTAGGCTTCATTATGCACGTGTGGACTATGACCCGTCTCACTAATTGTGGTTATTCCTCCTTAGCCACATCTTATTTGGAAGGCTTACTTTCCCAACGTTTCTCTGACGTTCTTTCCTTTGTTTCCTTATTATGGGTAGTCCACTCATTCTTACTTGTCATAACATCTTTTGATGTTAACTTCCTATTTACCCGTTCCTTTTAACTTATTTCATTGGGTCCTCCTAGTATGTTTTCTTGGTTCTTTCACCTCAACTTGTGCTTCATTTGCAAGTTTATCTCTTTTTCCCTTTCACTTGGTTCCATTATCTCTTATATTTGGGATACATATGCCTTTCCAAGGTTTTCTTCCTCAGTAGGACTCTCCCCTTTTTCCTTTACTCTAGGGAATATCTACCCTTAAATGACATCATTTGATGCCATCATCTTCTATTTACCCTTTCTCTTGAAATCTTGCAGGTACATCTTTTGTATCCTATCCTCATCCCCACTCATACCACAGGACGCATCTATTTCTTTTAGGGAGAGTTCAAATCCTCCTTGTTTCAAGATTTTTTTACCATTATGTGAGAGGCTTGCCTACTCCTTTCTTGGCTTGAATTTAGTCGTTAATTTGGCCATTTATCTTTTTAAGGATTTCTTTCATCCTTCTTTTCCCAATATTTGGCATTTCCACCTCTCCCTTCTTTGTTGGAGTTTAAATTATAACCTTCACGAGTATCAATTCATTAACTGCCTCACCCTTACCATTCCCTTGGTCTAATTATCTTAGGGCAGTTGTTTCTCAAGTTTTCTTGTCCTTAATGTCCATCCTTCTACCCTTTTTAGGGTGTAGTTCTTTCTACTTCTCAGTCTTCCTTAGGGCATCGTTTATTCTCCTTAACTAATTTGTTGTAACAACTTGCTTCCTTCTGCTATGTTTGTCCAAAACTTCTATTTGGCTTCACTGCTTTTTCCAAAGTGAGTCATATTTGCAATCTCGAGACACTTCATTTGTCGTCAAATGCTCGACTGGTCTGCTCTCATGGAGGCACTCCCTTCTTTGCTCCTAAATGGCTGGGAATTTCTCTAGCTATACTTTGTTCTTGTTTGTGGTTTATCAAGATCCTACCTTCAATCCTTTTTCCTCCCTACCACTATGATAGGATCTTGAAGAGCTTCCTCTTGGATGTAGTTGAAATTCCGAGCAGGAGTTATATTTTTAGGGATGGTATCCTTTCGCATTTCCTATAACTATGGGGGTGTTATTCTTGGGAAATGTTGTCCTAAATCCTTGTGGTGTGGGACAGTCCTTCACGTCATGTCTCATTTCCTTACACTTGCAATAGGTCGTTTCCTTGCTCAGTTATTCCAAGAGTTCTCCTAGACTCCTTAATTACTTTGACAATTTTTTTGCTTGTTGTGCCTTCTTTGCCCAACAATTCTCTTGATTCATTCCTTTATTTGGGATGGGAATCTCCTTGGTCTCCATAGTGTATAAGGTCATGCGGGTTTGTTTGGTTACTTTCATTGAGAAATCTTCCTACAATTGAGGCGCAAGTTCACATCATTTTGAGAGATATGATTTTAGAAACTTGGAGTTCTTTATTATTGGAGAGGTAGTACAATAGGTCAGGGTCTTAGCACCATTACAAAAAGTGTTTACGAAATAGATGGGTAGCTACTGGGTTCTTGACAAGCATCCTACTTAGTAAGGTTATAAGCCATTGATGGCGTTCCTGGCCTTAGGCTTGGCTTCCTTCATACTCAGGATTATAACCTCAATAGATCCTGGCACCATCCTTTTGGATACTTCCCACTAATGTCTCTTGGTTCCTTGGGACTTCTCGGGTATTTTAGGGTGATCTCCCTATGGGAATAGAGTGTTGGTTGTGTTGGTAATGCCAATCCTAGTTTTCTTGGTTCCTCTCCTAGGAGCCATCTAAAAATTTTAAAATTTTCTCTTAGTTACTATGTTATATAGTCTTGATAAAGTATTCGAGGAAATAGGCTCTGATACCACTCAAGTTGCCATGCCACAACCCGATTTGGTCGAATCCCCGTGAGTAACCCACCACTCTCCCGATTTATTAAGGGTTTTCCCCTTCTTTAACCTGGGAGGAGTAAAGTGTCCTTTAAACCTGACCTTTCCTAGAATAACATATATTAAAACTGCATAAAATTTTAACTTTACATACCAATCTTGCAGGTGTGACTAACACGAGGTCTTTGGATAGGTTTCCCTTGGTTACCTGAAAAGGGATATAAGGGAGGGGATGAGTTCAACGACTTAGTGAATGGGTGTTAAACTTTGATTTTTAGAAAAAATGTTTGAATTAGAGTGTGTCAGACTCCTTATTTTCTTTTAAAACAAATCATCTTCAAAATGTCGGCTTTCATAGCCATTTATCAATCCTCAATTATAACTGGTATATTTATCAACTAACACACACCCTTCATCATGAATGGAACACACATTCGCAGGTCAACACGTCCATTGCACCCACTTGTGGCATCGGAGCGACTTTACCGACTGCCTAGATAGAAGCACGCCCACTTCTACCCTGAGAATGAGTGGATGTACATGACATCTAACCCTCAATCCCGTAAATAAAACTCAGTGTCTGTATGAGGACAAAGACCTCATCCCGACCCCACCCTGGTCTCATGCGCATGAAGCTACGTCGGGCTTCTAAGACTACTGGCATGACTAACTGCCATTATCTCCACCATGTCGTCCAGTAGCCCTAGGACACATCACTACCCCTCTTGGGCATCTTAAAGGTCTCGTAACTCAGTGTATGCACAAAACAAAAATTTTCCACATAAGCCATTTAATCTGTGGTGCCACTAGTCCAACGGCCCTAGCCCTTAACTCGACTTGCAAATGTTTGTCTCGACTGGTCCATCAACCTGTCATGTCGCACTATCGTCAGTCCATCGAGTATGTCGGTCCTGTCTTAGTTCCATGGCCAAACAAATCATTCATTTAAAGTTTTCATGTCTTAACTCATGTTTGTTTATGAGCTCTTGCTCGTGCCAACTAGCCTAGGGCCCACTGTACAAGATTTTCAAAATCGGTTATATTAGCCCCAAGTTCAAAAATCGAGGCCTTCGGCCTATCTGGGCTATTCGAGCTCCCGTCAAGAAGGTCTCCCAAAATGTTTAAGCAGTTGCACACAATCAAGGGAGAACACTTCTGACAAAATAAACTTTTAGTCATCCATCACACCAAGCAGGTATGAGGACATCTTCGCTTATAACCGATAAGTGGGTTTTCTACATCCTTCCAGTAAGTTTCATCATACCAACCGGGTATGATCTACTTACAACCGGTAAGTAGTTTTTCCACGTAATTTTCACATCACTCCTCTTAGGTGTGATGGTTAAAATACCACTTAGTAGTGTGTTTTTATATTCGATGTGCTTATCATCCCAACCGGATATGATATAAAAATCTCACTCACCTGATAGTGTAGTGAATTTCCTCTTAACCGGCTTGTTGCCTTCACGCGAACTTATCTTAGTTGGCGTTTTCTGTACTTCGTGTTCCTACACGATATGAGCATCCTTGTTCATTATCATTTGGCCTAACAAACTTCATTCATCTCGAATGAATGAAAAAAACCAAACTTTTCATTTATTTGCAATTAGGTCCCTAAAGTTATTTTTCTTTAACTTTAGGTCCCTAATGCCGGTTTTCCCCCAAATTAAGTCCCGAAAATCTAAAATTCACCTTAGAATCTCAATTTATTCAAAATCACAAAAAGGAACTCAAGTTTCCAAGATTTCTAATTTGGTCCCCAACTTTTCCTAAATTACCATTTTGCCCCTGCTTTACAAAAATGGTAAGTTTCACCCCAAAATTTATCCAATTGGCCCTCTAACATCTTTATCATGCCCAATTGGCCCTCAATTTTATGAAATTACACTTTATTCCCTCAAATTTTTGAAATTCCCAAATTTTGACCTTCCAACATAGCCGAATTTGATTTCATCCAATTGACCGATCAAATGAGATTAATAGTTGAAATTGAAGTTAGATTGGAGTTTCTACACCTTCATATGATTCAATTGCACTTTGAATCACACGATTTGATACCAGAATGAGCTCAAACCCGGAAAACTAGACTTCGAGAGAGAAAGCTTCGAAAGCTTATCGTCGGAGGCATGGTGGTCCGAGCTTTCAATCTGAGCATATAGCTCTTGTCCTAAGGTTCCTCCTAGGATTAAGAATTGCATCAATTGATGTTGAATTGAGTGAGAATTTAGTCATTGAAAATATGTCAGTTCTCTCTCTAGCACCAATCGAAATTTACAAAGGAGAGCTAAATTGGCTTACCTTTCTGCTCTAATTCAACTGTAGGAGGGTTGTGGAGGTGTTAGGAGGGTTTGGTTTGTCCTGACAAGAGCTCAAATTGGCCGATTTCAGCTTAGCCGAAATAGGACAGCTTCGGTCTGTCGGAGCTGCTTCACTATTTTATCACGTCGGCATTTCTCCGGCGACCCTCGAAGCAAATGGAGACTACAAGCGTGTAGTTGACTTCTCCCCAAATCTAAAGAACCCGGCCACACCTTCTTTGGCTAAGAAAAATGCCCAAGTGGAAGCTCTAGTTCGAGCTTCACCAAAAAATGGAGCAGTGGGGAGAGGGTGGAGTTTTCAGGTGTGAGGAGGATGAATGAGGAGGGGCTCTTTATATAGGAAGTTCGAGGACTTCTTGGTTGTTCGATTGGCTCCTTAATGGTGGTCATTCATTGCCTGAAACTCCCTGGCCAAAGACTTTTCTTCATCGTCTACGCTGCTCGATTTTTCAGCGAGTGAATTGTGCTATCATCTGGAGGAAGAAGACAACAACTATTGCGAACCAGATCGTACCGGTCCAAACGAGGTTCAAAGCTTAAATCGGTCAGTTAAGGCCCGATTCGACTGAGTTTTTCAAAATTAAAATTTTCTAAATTCATCTAAATTCATTCTCTATCAACGGTGGCCTCAATTCTCCAATTTGAATTTTTTTAAACTACTTAGAAAAATGAATTTAGCATTCAGTTCAATAGTTGTTCAAACCGGTTCAATACGGTTCGGGTCCAGTTCACCTGAACCGGATTGGTTTTTATCTTCAATTCATCCTAAAGTCATTTTTCATAACTTTTGTGACTCTTTAGGTCACTCAGGATCCATAAATTTCCCGGTTTGCCCTTATTTTTTTGTTCCGATTCATAAACCGACTCGGTTCATAAACTGGTTCAATCCGGCTCAGATCTGGTTTATCTAAACCAATCTAATTTTCTCTCCCAAATTGTCCTAAGGTCATTTTCCAAGGTTTTTATGAACCCTTTGAGTCTCTCGGGAGTTGTAAATTTCCCAAATTGTTCGTTCTCTAATGATCGGGTTTGTGAACTAGTTCGATTTTTTCACTCGATTTGACCAGTTTTTTCCTGGTTTTCCTTAACTCTAAATAGCGAGGTTTACACTTACACTCAAGGTCTGGTAATTAAAGAATCTTGACCAGTAATTAAAGATCAGAATTTCCCCATGCTCCAAATATGCCTTCGGTGACATTTTTACAATTTCAACATTCTAATATTATTTTTATTTTCATGATTTGAATCAATATTATTATTTAAATTTTCGTATTATTTTTATTTTCATGAAAATAAAAATAATACGAAAAAATTCAGAAAAAATATCAGCAATCGAATCATATTCAATTAACTTCAGGGAGTTCATCATCTTCCTCATCAACACTCAACCTCTTCTTTAAATTAGCTATTGTTACGCTTTTATTGATGGAGTTAGCATCCCCTTTACTCCCATCATTGTTTATAATGTATTCAATCTCATCCTCATGGACTCACTCAGCTTCTCTCTTTGATATTTTCTTTCATAAAATTAGATATACATACAATTAGATTTTAAATATAAATATAATATAATATAATATATGTGAATTTGCTAATGCTATGATATCATATAATAAAAAAATAATATGATATATCATATAACATCTTGTCCTTCCCTTCACATATGTCAAAAACATAATTAGTGAATTATTCTACTTACTCTTATTCAGTTGAGTTTCCGAGTAAATATGGATTATTTTGCTGATTTTTGTTTCCTCTCAAATGTCGACTACATTGTTTACATGTGTCCCCATCTTTTAGATTATACAGATGAGATTGATCATCTAATATTTAATCCCCACCTTCTTGACAAGATTATGGGGCTCTCTAAAAAACGCAGTCAAAAAAGGGCTCCCAAGAAAACTGTTGTCGCCACCACTTGTTCTGCTGTGAATAGGGAAATTCCGTCCGAGGTTTATCGTATGTTACAGGAGATTGGTGGTGTTGAATTGAAGTTAATCATGGAAAAGCCATTGACGATCATCGACTTGAATCGGGGCTTAGGTAGGTTATCCTTCCCATTCGGTAACCTTTTTTCAGATTTCTTGAGGCCCGAGGAGCAGGAGCACCTCGAAAACAGAAGAGATGTTCCCGTCATCGTCATAGAGCCCTCCTTGGAGGTTTCAAGTCTCACCTTAAAAAGTTGGAAGATGTCTAAGGGACTCGTGCATGTAGTGATAGGTGGATGGAATCGAGTAACCTAAAGCCCCAATATC
Organism: Trapa bicornis; assembly: GCA_030064425.1. NCBI lineage: Eukaryota > Viridiplantae > Streptophyta > Magnoliopsida > Myrtales > Lythraceae > Trapa > Trapa bicornis. The sequence continues at coordinate 3,186,997 of CM057759.1, forward strand.
AGATTTCAAGAAAAGGATATTGTTTAAGTCTAGTCCTTCGAGATGGGAAAAAGGCTGGGGATGACGTAGGTTAAGGTCGACGTCGGAGAAGAAGAGACTGGTGGTGGCGATAGTCAACCACCCCTTCTCCGACCAACTTTCAGTTCGTCCAAGTATAACTCTGGTGCTTCCACTTTTTCCGCACAATGTAGTGGCAAATATGGTGAGTGATTATATTTGAAGAAATTGAAATAATGAATAATTGGATTAATTTTAGAGTATATAAATAAAGGGTGATACAAAGATTTCTTCCATGTTTTCTTTCACACTTCATCTTATAATTCTCCAACTTTTCATTCACTGCACATTGTTTATCATCACTCATCAACTTTAATTTGCTCTAAAAAGGTCAATGGTAGAAATACATTTCTTCTATAAAAATATCCGACAGTATCAGAAATGATATAATTTTGTTATCTGTGACTAGAACAATCCTTTTAGTTTATTGCAGCAACAAATAGAATACTATAGAATAGACACAACTATAGCAATTAAATACAAATGAAAATTGATAACCTAATATCAAATAATTTAGTGATTCAATTCATATATTTTTGAAATAATTATGTAAAATATTAATTTGTGAAATAAAAAATAAAAAGATTAGTGTACTAAAAAACCTTCATATCATATCCTTAGTATTCGAATTTACACGCATTTAAAGCGCAATAGAGATATTAAGTTCTGATAAAATAAAAAAAGAACAAAATTAGGTATATATATTCTCCCTCGAATTATGATCTGTTGAGATTGAGGGGATAGAGAATAACGAAGACCCATATCTGTATCCAAGATTATTCGCTCTTGCTCATCCTCGATAGGCCCAACACTCATCCTCAATAGCCCAACTCCACGGAGTACGAGGCCTACAGCTGTCATTAGCACAAGTAGGAGAACAGCTCCCGCTTGACACGCCATCAAGAATAATACTGTGCACATGATTCTTTTCCTAGATACTTGGGAAATGACTGGTTTATTACGTAGAGGCTTGGAAAGTAACTGCAAGATGTTAATTCTATATATTTATATTTTTATGTATAATATTTTTATTATATATTTATATTATAAAATTTTATTAATATACGTTTATTTAAAATATATAATAATATAAATAATTAATTAATAATATAAATCCATAAAATAAAATGAGTGTAATAAAAAAGTAAAATAATTAGATTGTATTATAAATGTACATTTTATTCTACTAAATAATTGACGGCCAAGTTGGCAGCAGTAAACCGTCAATGAAATATGTACGGCCAACTCACATCCAAATCTACCCAAACGCCTATGAAATGTTATTGCCATTAGTGTAATTTGGGAAGTATCAAGTATTTGTGCTCTACACGTTACATTCTGGACACTATTATCACGAACAAACCAACCGCTGGATCTCTGGGTCGTGGCGGGGAAGTATCAAGTATCATGTGCTTTACACGTGACACTCTGGACACTATTACCACGAACAAAGCCTACCACTGGATCTCTGGGTGTATCATATGAAGTATCCATTCAGATACAACTCCCACCAATGTAATTCTTCTTCTCAGCGGCCCTTTGCAGCATGATTTGAAACCTTAGATGGATAAGCTTTATAGTGGATTGACCGTGTGAAGCAGCCTCCGTGCCGCCGCAGCACCATCGCGGTGGACCTTTCGGTCATCGGCCACGCAGGGATCCGACTCGTCGTGGAACCAGCCCACTGACTTCGCCTCGTACACGATTTGCGACAGACCTGGAACACCGCAAGATCACCGAAATGCCTCGGAAATCAATCGTCGGTACTTGGAAAGGAACTCACTCGAGAAATTTAACCGGAGCACTCTCGCGCGAATTCGGAGCGTACTCGAGGAATTTAAGTGGAGTTTTTCGCGTTCACCATGCTTGAGGGTCTGCTTGTTGTGGCGGATGTCGTGGACGGTGGCGGTGATCTTCCAGCAGAGAGGACGACCGACGACCATGCTTGAGGATCTGCTTGTTGTGGCGGATGTCGTGGACGGTGGCGGTGATCTTCCAGCAGAGAGGACGACCGACGTAGAAGAGGACGAGGACAACAAGCACCGCTAACGCTACGTGGAATGAAACTCCAACTGCTGGGGACGCCATTGCTAAAAGCTCTCGACCAGTAGATCTTTTTTACTCCCTCTCTATCCATTTAATATTTGTTGGGCAGGAAAAGGCGATGAATACCGAACACCAGAATGTATAAACCGAGTGAGAGTAGAGGTTCCTTATAAGAACCCGGCGTACATGAGCCCAATAATCAAACCTTCTGCCTTTTGTATATTTCTATTCATTTCCAACAATAAATTTCTATTAGGAAAAACAAGATTGCAGATATGCATGGAAAATTCCTAGAGACCCGAGCTAATCCAAGCATTTCCATGAATAACTGATGATGAATTTGAACGAAGAAAGAAAGGAAAACATACTTCATTGTAGTGGCACTCTCCTTTAGGGCTTCTGGTTGATGCAGTCCTGAATCTCCTCCAGCGTCTTCCCTTTGTCTCTGGGACGACCTTGGCCACGAACAGGATCGTCAGTAGCGAGATCCCCGAGTACACAAAGAACGTCCCTGCAAGAGTCCCACAAGTGGGTCGGCGTTAGGCTCGATGATTCCGAGCTTATTATATTCGGAAGCATAAGTGCCTTATGTAGGATCGGTTCGCTACCAGTGAAACTCCAGCTTATGAGGAAGTTGAACGTGTAGGAAACTGCCCAAGCCCCTAGCCAAATCACCAGCACCACCAAGCTCCCTGCAACTCCCTTTATGTCAATTGGAAATATCTGTCACAGTGGAAATATATTTTCGGTCACCTCTTTCCATATGATCTTGCCGGTATTCGGACCGGTAACTAATAGGGAAATTTGTATGACAAAATAGCTTACCTCAGACATTATCACCCAATGAACTACTCCCATTCCAATGGAAATGCTGCTATATAGATCTGAAAATGAGCGTAGCAGATAAGATTTACAAGTACTGGAAAAGGGAGCCATGGGTTTTCGTGAGGTTTAACTCGTCAAATTTGCTAGATTACCAAAACAACAACTATGAGAAGGGGAACGATCTCGTTCAACAATTCATTGGCCTAATCAGAGGATAGTTGAGAAAATACATGTAAATAATACGAGTGAGTGTAATTACATGGGAGTTGAAGGTGGTGTAGTGACAAAGGTGCCTTCATGTAGGAGAGTCCCATCAAGAATGAGCCCAACAATGTCACCAACAAACAAACTAACATTCTTGAGACTTTTTTCCAAGATTGTATCATTGTTAATCATATTTGTTTATTTGTTATCACTTATGCATTTTTATCAACTAATCAAATGATTGAATGGAGAATATGTTCTTGGTACACATAATTTGGATATACAATAATTTGTGGTAAGAATAAATGCAAGCAAAGAAATACAATGGGAGAAATAAATGGACAGACTCAAAATTAGAGTACACTTGTATGATAATAGTAAACTTTAATTCAATTATTTTATAAAAGGAAAAATAAGGTTTATACCCTAAAAAATATAGTAATAAACATAGTAATATGTAAATATTTCAAATGTTTCTAAATAGAATGCATATGAAGGATTTTGGTTATATTGGACATATAAGTACTTGGATGAATAAACGTAAAAGTTTACATAATTTTATTGAATACTTAAACTGATTATTATGCTCCAGGATTTGGCTAAACTTATTCTCCGCTATAAGAGTACATCATGGGGACTGTATTAGGTCGGACCACGTCCCCTTAGTAATAGACTGCACAATAAGCATATAATACAAGTTGAAAGGTTTTCGTTTTTAAAATAAATGGTTAATAAACCTTGAATGTCGAATTGTTATTGAGATAACTTGATAATCTATGCCTTTGAATACCCTCAATTCGGTATGATTTCACATTGGTAATATTACCAAACACTTCTGGAATCAAAGTCAAGACAATTATAATAATGTAAGAAAGGAGATCTACCAATTACAAGAGTAACTAGGCAAAGTGAATCTTGTATCACTAAAAGTATTGACATAACATCTAGGCTAATATTTAGGTTTGATTAAGATTGGAAGGAGGAGTAATTATACTAGAGCCAAGGTTGGGGGATTAAATAACTACTTGAAAGAGATATAAACACAGTTTCTTCATCAAAATACTATGATCATATGAAACTATAATGTCATTCTTGCAGTGAGAGGCACATACGGGAGTTGGCTAATAAAAAAGGACCAAATTATAAAAAGTTTTCACGACTACTATAATAATATATTTACAGAGTGAAAATATAATGAAATTAAATATAACTTAAGTGTTGGAGTAGACTATCTTTAAAAATAATAATAACATGATGATCGTCACAAGAGAGGAAGTGGAAGGAGCAAACTTCCATTGGGGGAGGAATAAAGCAGGGGTCAACCTGGGCTTAATGGTCAATTTTTTCAATATTGATGGAGATTATTGGGGTTGATATTTTTTTGACTGAGTGATTTATTCTTAATAATACATCTCTCTTATCTACTAAATTAAATAGATATAATTCTTATACTAAAGGTAATTAATTTGAAAAAAAATGTCCTAATTTCGGAATATCGCCCTTTATAATTTTATATATAAAATTATTTAAAAATTATGGTTAATAGACTATTACCTAGTGGAGTAGCATTTCTTAAAGATACTTTTAATTAAATTAAATTTTATATTAAATTTGTTTAATAGATTAGGGTGTGTAACGATCAAAATATATATCTAATTCAATCAAATAGGGATATTATTAGACAGGAATATTTTTTCTCAATGTCTTTTTATTTTAATTGTATATATACTTTATAAAAATATTACTAAAACTATATTTGGATTAATGAATTTGGAGTGATGTAAAGTGATGGGTTTGTAGATGTTATTAAATATTTTTAAATTCATTGGTTGAATGGAGTGGAAGTACAAATAATTAAAAGTATAAATATACTATTATATTTTTAATTAAATATTTTAAAATAATTATATATATTTTAAAATATACCACCATCTAATATACTGGCAGATTTTTTCAAAATTATACACGATTATTTATATGTATATATATTACACATATTTTAACCATAATAAAAATAATATTAATTAATAATAACATAATATATAACATAGAAAATATTAATAACAATAATTTATTTAGCAGCAATAACTTTATTTAACAGTTATAATAGCTTTATTCTCCATAATCAAACATTGTAGTTTGCATTTTTTATATATAATAATAAATTTATTTAACAGTTTAAAATCCATATATCAAAATACAGCACACATGTCTCATTGGCATATGAGAAATACAACAAGCAGATGGATATATGCTTTTTTTATATACAATAATTCACATGAATTATTAATTTATTTTGCACCTAAATAGAAAATACAATATGTGTTATATAAGTTAAATGGTTTTCTTATTAATAAATGTTTATATGTGATTAAATATAAATAATATAAGAAAAATATATTTATTGATACACTATCACTAATGTATATTTTACTTACAATTCTTAATATAAAATTACTTAATATTTAGGAATTGTATCTATGTGATCTTTACATTTAATACAAGAGACATATTTTAAAATTTTATTTTTAAAAAGTATTTTTTTTTTTAAAAATAGATTGTGTATTTATCAGTTTTTTTGTGAGTTAATTATTAGGAAAACAGTTGATTGAAAACTAATAAGATATTTTGATTAGCTAAAATTATAATAATATTGTATGAGAATATTTTTTTTAACAACATAGGAATAAAAGTGGATGTTGAGAATATTTATTTTTTATGTATTACATATAAATAAGTTAAGTTTAGGCAATAATATCATGTATTATATATTCTCTTTGAATTTCTAGTGCACTTATTTTAATTGATATCTTAAATTACCTAAGATTAAGTGGGAGAGAGATTTCATGATTATTGGTTAACCAATTTTAAAAATAATATATTTTATTCTATGAATTAAATTAAAATCGATGATTTCTTAAATATTTGTTATTTAGAAAAGTTAAATTGTATGATATGTCTAAAATTATCCTATATAATGATAATTTAAAATATTAAATTAATTTTAAAAGATATTATATAATAAATTGAAAAAAAATAATATATATATATATATATTATTTTTATCTACCTATTTACTTCATATTGAGTCTCTATATATATTATTATTTTACTTATTTTAGGACTAAGTTATACCATTTGAATAGTTTAAATTTGTTGGGTTATCTTGATTTAACCTAAATTTATGTGGTTAAGTTAGAAAGTTTAAATGTAAAGAAGAAATATTTTTAAATTAGTTGACTCATCTTTATTTACTCTAATTTCTTATTACTGAGTTAATAAATATAATATAAAAAATAGGTAGGCTCCCACGTAAATATATAACAAGAGAAATATATATATAAAAAAGAAAACTCAAGTATATATAATCTAAGTCCCTGCAGTTTGAGGAAAGTTATTTTTTATCAAATTAAATAATTTTCACTAAATATGAATGGGGAACCATTTTAATAATAATGATATTCATAATTACTTAAATAAATTATTTTGAGTTTTGTAATTTATTAATAATAATTAAATAAGTATGGTGATAATATATTGTATTCATACGAGTATTACTTATTTTACTTAAAATTAATTAATTATAAATAGTAAAATATTTATAAAATTATAAACTTATAATATTTTTATATTTTATTGAAATATGTGGTCATATTTTTAACACCCGTACTCACTAGCAAGGCCGATACACTTGTCACATACAATTTAAACCTATTCTTAATAATTGTTTATTAGTCAGATATAATTATTATAGTCTCGGATGAGTGGGAACTATGGTCTTTGTGTATTTTTCCTAAATAATTTGATAGAACACAAGTTGTGTTTTCAATGTTGGTTCAGTTATGAGTGATAACATGTGAGAAAGTATTGTATACCAATAAACGTTCTGAATAATTTTTACTTAAAAGTTATAATTTATCATTAATAAAAAATTTTCAATGTTATAAACATATAACATATTTATATTTTATTTTAATATGCGATTATATTCTCAATAATTACCATAAGGATCAATTTTAATATTTTTTTATGTAAGTAATTAGTAAATTGAATATTTGAGTATAAATTATTTAAAAAATGTGATATAATGTTAACAATAATTAAATGACCATCTAATAAAAATAAATTTTATTTATTATTAATTTAGAACAAATATCAATTATTTATCGTATGTCAAATTCTCTCTAAGCATAGCTATTTACTCGATGTCCTAAATTCCTCTACCTAGCTATGGTCCAAAGGGCGTTCTTCACCTTCCGATCTTATATGTCATGTTTTTAAGCAGATATTGGGTCTTGTTTAAAATCTCCGTGGGCCCGATCATTGATGAGCTTTGAAAAAAAAGAATTGTGGGCCTACATACTGGTCTCATCATGCTGATCCCCTTGGCATACATAATGGTCTTGTTTAAAGATTCACCCATTGAGGAGCTTTGGAAATTTTTTTTATGAATAGATAAAATTGCATTTATAGATAAACCTTATAAGAGAATTGTGGGCTACATAATCGTCTCATCATAGTGATTCCCTTAGTATAACCTGCCTATTGATCGGTATGCTTTATACATTGTCGACTTATTATGCTTAAGCTGATTCTCATGCAGTTGATCTAGGTATTTGTCCTAATCGTAAAAATCACGAGAGGTGTTTCTAGTATCGAATTGGATTTAGGTATAAATTTATTAATTCTGATACACCCACAAACTTTAATACTATTTAAGAATGTAGTATTGTGTAGAATAATGGATCGAATAAATATATTGAAATTATTTTATCTAATTTTACATCCTATTGAAATTATTCCAAATAGTATGGCTACGGATAATATTCAGAAGATGACGTTTGATTTTGACGGGCCGTCGTAATATAGGTACGAGAGCTTGCCATCTAGCTTGGAGGGAAGCTGGTGAGCTATGAAGCCACCACAGCGGTCCTCGTGAGCAGCCATGCACATCTCAATCACTTTCCTGCACATGTGGTCTCCCTGCTGGTAGTACGGCTGTGCTATAAATTCATCAAACCCCATCCACTGCAAGTGCAGGCATTCAAGTACACACATTGTTAGGACAACAGACAACCAGTTTATGTTATTAGCCAATGATGATGATCTTTTGAATATCTTAACCTTAGCATCTTGGATTTCGTTCTGGTCGATGGAGATGTCGAGAGACAAGGGCCTGAGGTTGCACACGAACAGGATGTCCGATTTCTCCAATCCCACGAGATGGACATGTCTTTTGCACAATTTTCCAAGGATAAAACATGTCAAAATGAGGTTTTTTTGCACAATTTTCTAAGGATAAAACATGTCAAAACGAGGTTTTATCTTCGTTTACCTGAAAGCAACCATTTTGAGGAAAACTGTATCAACCTGCATATGTGATCCAATGCATTATTAGACTGAAAGATAAGAATGCCAAACTGCTGATTGTTGAATGAGATTGAAGGCTTGATATAATGCTTCCTTACACCAGTTTCTTCTCTCACTTCTCTTATGGCTCCAGAGAACAAATCCTCCGACTGTAAAAATCATATATAGACACAAGACTCACATCAGTATATATATATATATATATATATATATATATATATGATGCGACAGTTGCAAATAATTAATGGTATATTTTCATTGTTATTAACACATTTATAGGATCACCTTGTTGATGTAACCGGTTGGCAGCTTCCATACACCGAAGCAATTGGAATGACACTTCTCCTTTACTGCGAGGACCTGCGGACTCCATAGAATTTGCATAACATATACAGTTGTGATGGGAGAATAAGAACGGATGCTGACGGATGGTGTTGAGAATGTGATGCCAATGACGTTTTCATGCTTTTTGTTTTGGAATAATGACTCTAACCTATTCTAAATCACTAGATTGCCATAAGCATGATGCACACTTGGAGGTATCAGAATTAGAACCTCTCTTCTGTCGTTGATTACGAACCCGCCGACGCCGATCTGATGTGAAGGACCGGCGGGGAGTAGACATGGCTCGTCGGGGATCCAATACGTCAGCATCACATATCCTGGTTCAGCATGGTGATAATTGAATCCTGCCTGTAAAAGACATGGTCGATCCTTGATCAGTGCTGTTAAATAATTTATTGAGAATGTGTTCTTGTTCATAAGGACTACCACCTCGATTGCAATAGGCACCAATTCGGCTTGTGCATCCAGTAATTTTAGCCATACCCCTCTCTTTCCCTGCACAGAATAGAATGGACATGGAAGGACTTGCACATCATGAGAAACTACACAGAGCATTTCAGTAGTATTGTTTATTGGTATAATACATCTCATCTGATGGTTGTCATTTGACAAATATGTAACACACATGACCTTAAATTTCCACTGGCACAATGAGACCGAGAGGGCAGAAGCGAATGCATTTGCGCTGGATGGCAACCCCCGAGGATCAACAATAACCCCATTGTACTCGTCCTCTCGAGCATCAAGGACTTCAATAGCAAAGCTCGGATCCGAAATATTTGGAGACCACACATTCCTAATTATTAAATCCCTCCTAAGAAAAGCGTTGCCACCATTTGAGCAAGCATTTCCCCACCCACCTGACTTCCTCCTTGGGAAACCTGTACATTTGGACAGAAATAAATGCATGGTGGAGAAACTGATAACACAGTTTTGCTTATGAAAACGGAATTACATGTATATTACCTTTTGACTCTTGTTCATGCATTAACAAGCAACTGCTTTTCGCCGGAACTCCGACGACGGCCAACTTTATTTCCCGGCAAGGAAATCCCAATGGGTGCGAGGAAAATAATGCTGCATGTAAGACCATAGTACTGGTATTGAAGCGTTTCCGTGAAACCCGATTTGTATAGCAAATGTAGGTGCCCATATTTAAGGTTCTTTCTAAGAGGGTCTCATCAGGTTCGATTAGAAGGGATGATGGAATAGAATCTAAGCACGAACAAGTTGAAAGCATATACGAACAACCATATGATAAGAATCCTACTTGACCATTGAGCAACACCTACGGTATATATGCTTAGAAATACACAAATTAATTTCCGTCGTCACATGGCTTGAAACATTTGCTCCTCCACATTCAAATCTCAATGCAGATACTACTTGAACCATTGATTTCATGGCTAAATTTCTTGAACAAAACTTGAGGTGTAATAGTGGATTAAGTTTTTTTTGATATGATTGTATTTGAAAAAATGTCATAATAATCCAGCTCAAATTAAGTGGGTATACTAAGAAATTATACTCTTCCAATGTAAAGTTTTTCATTTGTATGTACTCAAACCTAATATCTCTTACTCTAAAAGGGTATGGTGCCAAGCTCTTTACTTTTTATTGGGTGAAAAACATATTTTATCATATTTTCAATTAATTTTAAAATTTAACATTTTCTTCGTATCTTATATCAACACAATTTTTATCATTTTATTAAATTTTGTATAATATTTTCTTTATATCCTAAATAAGAATAATATTTATACATTTTATTAAATATACCAAGATACCACTTTTTTTTAATCAAAATTGTGTATTTGATATATGTTTAATATTTGAATATATATGAGAAATTATTGTATACCGATAAATAATTGGTATAATTTATACTTAAAAATTATTAATAATAACTATTGCAACATTTTTCAACTTTATAAATTCATATCATTTCTATATTTTATAAGATACACTTATTAATTTCACGTGTAATTTTAAATTTTTTAATCTGAGACTAAAAATAGTGATATTGAGTTGGGTATTTTTTCTTTATAATCGGAAAGAACATGAGCCAGATTTCTAATATTGGGTCGGATATTCAACTTATTTTTATACCATATGACTTTTATAAAATGTGAAAAGGTATTGTGATTAAATAATATTTCGGTCTATATTTAATTAAAAGTTATTAATTATAAGTAGTAAAATTTTTTAATATTATAAATACACCACACTTAATTATTTTATCTAATTTGTAATAATATTATCAATATAATAAATTATTATAAAATTTATTTGGTTATTTCAAATAGATATATATAACTTTTTATTTTACCTACTCCATTTTTTATACGTGTCATTTGCAATTTTTACAAGTGTGCTATATATTAAAATGAGCAAAAGTTATGTCTATATATAATAGACCAAAACTTTTATGTTATGGGTGATAAAAAGAGTAAATGTTTTGTTTAAATGATGCAATAATAATCTTCTTTATTCAAGCAAGATAAATGAGATACAAGCGTTCACTATTGTGCCGACAACAGTTGGGTGGAAGAATGAATCAGCTTCTCCATCACCCATTTTTTTGTGACGGGCGAATAAATCAACTGATTCCTCTAGCTAATATGTTTGATCTTCATAGCATATTCTCCCTTTGAGGCATGTTTTCATCTATCTGGTAGCATCATCAATGAAATCTTCTCCAATTCAATCCTTTATACGGAATACATGCTCATTCTAATGAGAATACTTCTGCGCGTCACTTGTTCCACTTGCTCCCACCGCAGAGTTCTTCTCATTGTCTAAATCAATTAGCTTGCTGAAGTTTTTCAGCCGAATAACCTCGAAATTTCAGCTGGATTCTTTTCTTCACCCCCGATAAAAAGAGATTATGATGATGAAAATGTTGGTTATTTCTTAAATTATATTACTTAATGTCTTATAATAAATTAATTACTTTATTTTCTCATATTTTATTTCATATTCTTTATTAATAAATATTCCATATTATTTAATAATAAATATTTCCTATTATTTAGGATTAAGTATTTTTTTACTTGTCATGCGGGTATTTCTTTTGTTTATAATCACTTACTCATTAATACACAATAATTATCTACCATTACTCTCTATTACCTTATTCATTTACTTGTTTCATTCATCTCATTTTTTAATAATTGGTATCAAAGTTATTTTCTTTTGGGATTTATGAATTCAAGTCTTCTTTTTTATATATTGCACTTCACCCTTCACTTCAATGGATAGAACTACCTATATTTGGCATTTCATAGGGAGATAAAGCTTTTGATTTTTTGGTAAATAATTGATGCGGATTACGAAGTTCTTGGGTTATCTAATAATCTCACCATGACATAGATAAAGATTTATAGGGAGAGGAATACTAGTAAATTAAAGACCAATACATATTTTTTTTGTTGTTATGTCTACAAATATTTTTCACAAACTTGATAACACACCAAACAACAATGGAGATTTGGGAGTATCTTAAACAAGAGTACTTTAGAAACTAAAAGATTAATATAGTGTATGACATGAACTTGATCAAATAATTTGAGCTCCAACAAATAAAGGATTCTGGCACTATCAAACATTACTCAAATCAAATTCTAAATATTGCTAAATAGTGAGATTACTTTACTATACTTTTTTTATTGTGGCTTGCATCATTAAAACAATTCTTATTATAGTGCCTAAAAGATATGAAATCTCTTTTAACTTCCTGAAAAAATACTAAGAATATGTCAAAGATCACTTTAAATGAGTTATTGCACTCTTTATAAGATCAAGATCAAGAGTAGTGAAGACTTTGAGACAAGAAACAATGATAAACTATGCTTTGACTATCAAGGAACCGACTACTACATGGAAGTTAAAAAAGAAAAATATTTGAAAGCTACCTCAAAGTGAGGTAGGAAGGGACAATGTTCTAGAGAAGAGCAATGGACTAAAAATAGTTTTTCCTTCATGTCATCATTGTGGTAGGAAATGACATATTCCTTCTAGATGTTGGAGGAGACCCGGTGCAAAACACAACAAATACTATCAACTCAATCATGAAGCTACGATATTCAAGTCACAAAAGCATACTTTGAAGGATAGTACTCAACTTGTTGATTATAATGAGAATGAAGGTATGATCTTTGTTGCTTAATACAACTTATCCAACAACTAAAAAAGCTGGTTAATTGACATTGATCGCATAAACCATATGACTCATGAGAAAACTCTTTTTGAATGGTTGGTATGTGAAGTCACCATGGTACATATAGGTGATGGAATATGTCTGAAAGCTAAAGAAAAATGGATTCTAACAATCTCCACAAGTTTATGTACTAAGTTTGTCACATCATGACCTGATTTTCTAGACGAACCTGCAATCAACTTGCCAGATCATTTTGATATTACAGTAGTGGGCATCTTCACTACTGTAGCATCGGTAAAACTTAATACTCTGAATAAAAATATTATTTCAACTTTTACAAAATTGATGGAAAATAATTCAATAAATAATAGTGGGAATATAAGTTTAAATACTTCATAAAAGATGTGTACCTTTTAATTAACTCATCTCGACTTCTCCTAATACTGTCACACTTCTTTTAAGATTCAATTTCTTGAAATGAATATTGGAGGGAGTGAGTTATGAAACCTAGTAAGTACGATTATCTCACATTGGTATATCATGTATGTGATTCAACACATACTTAAAAATGTCTACAAGGGATATTGCATAAACATTTGGAAATCTTTGGTTTCAACATTAGTTTATTAATACTTAGGCTTGAGACTTTACATCTGCAAGCACATATGTTAATGTTGAGATATGTAACTTTCAAACATTAACACAACCACACACAAGTTTGTATGAACGAAGTTAATCACCACACATGTATCAATTCCATCATGGAAGGATCACACCTCTACAGAATGAAGGTACATTACCATTTTGCATGTAGTTCGGAGCGACTTTACCAACCACCATGATACGAAGACACATACTTGACCAAAACTTTGTATGTATCATGTTAACCATACCAGATAAGTCTGTATAAACCAAATTGCTCATCACATAAGTAAAAAAAAATAATTTATGCTTTTGAGGAACTAGACCATCCACCATTAGCCAAGTCTATGTGCATCGGAACATGGGGTTATTGGCGTACTAGAATAGTATCTCCCCTTATACTCGCTTAAAATGTCTAGTACCGTTTGAGAACATCACAAATTATTACCATGCATCTCAAGATCCTGCATCTCAAACATAATTAATAATGTAAACCCTGTCCTTTGATAATAAAAAAATCATGAAAAGAACCGGTCATTTCCAAAGAGAAAACCGAGTTAGTTTACAAACTATAACAGAAAGAGAAAATTGGAAAATTTATGAATCCCGAGTGACCTAAAGAGTCACAAAAGTCATGAGAAAGGACTTTGGGATGAATTGGAAGTGAAAACCAAACCGGTTTAGGTGAACCGGACCTGAATCGGATTAAACTGGTTTGAACACTATTGAACCGATTTCTAAATTCATTTTAAGTGGTTTAGAAAATTCAAATTGGAGAATTGAAGCCACCATTGGATAGAGAATGAATTTAGATGAATTTAAAAATTTTTAATTTTGAAAAACTTGATCGAATCGAACATGAAGCGACCGGTTTAAGCATCGAACCCTGTTCAAAACAATGTCATCTTCTTCTTTCAGATGACAACAGTGTACACTTGTCGGAAAATCGAGCAGCATCAACGAAGATAAAAAGTCTCTATTTAGGGAGTTTCAGGCAATGAATGATCGCCATAAAGGCGCTAATCGGACGACCAAGGAGTCCCCGAACTTCCTATATAAAGATCTCCTCCTTATTCATCCTTCTCACACATGAAAACTTCTCTCTCTATTGCTCCAATTTCTGGTAAAGCTCGAACCAGAGCTCCAACTTGGGCCTTTTTCTGAGCCAAATAAGGTGAGGTCAGGTTCCTTAGATTTAGAGAGAAGTCAGCTACCCGATAGTCATGTCCATTTGCTCTGAGGATCATCAGAGAAGCGCCGGCATGATCGAACAGTGAAGCAGCTTCGGCGGACCGAAGCTACCCTATTTTGGTCAAGCTAAAAACAGCCAATTTAAGACCTTCTCAGGCCAAACCAAGCTCTTCCAAGACTTCCACAACCCTCATATGACTGAATTAGAGCTGAAAGATAAGCTAATTTAGCTCCACTCTACAATTTTTTATTATTGTCAGAGAGAGAACTGACGAAACATCACCGACTAAATTCTCCCTCAATTCGACATGAATTGATGTGATTCTTGATCCTACAAGGAATCTCAGGATAAGAGTTATTTGCCTCGATCAAAAGCTCGAACCGCCACACCCCCGACAGTAAGCTTTCGAAGCTTTCTCTCTCTATGTCCAATTTTTCAATTAAGCTCCGTTTGAGCTCAATTCAGATCCAAATGACACAATTCAAAGTTCCATTGAATCATGTGGAAGTGTAAGAACTCAATTTTACCTTCAATTTCAATAATTGAACCTAATTGAATGGTCAATTTGATGAAATCAAATTCGACTAGTTTGAAAGGGGGAAATTGGGGGAAAATTTTGGGGAAATTTGGGAATTTCGTAAAATTGAGGGACCAAAGTGCAATTTCCCATAATTGAGGGTCAATTGGCCATGAAAAAGATGTTGGATGACCAATTGGTCGATTTTTGGAATTATTGGGGTCAAATTACCATTTTTTGTAAAGTACGAGCAAAATGATAATTTTTGAAAATTTTGGAAAACTTGCACCCCTTTTGTGATTTTGAATAAATTGAGATCCCAAAGTGAATTTTAGAAGTTTCAGGACTCAATATGGGGAAAATTAGCATTAGGGACCTAAAGTTAAGGAAAAAGAACTTTAGTTGTCACGCCCCGACCCGATTTGGTCGGATCCCCGTGAACAACCCGCCACTCTCTCGGTTTATTAAAGGGTTTCCCCTTATTATAATCTTTAAAGAGTAAGGCGTCCTTTAAACCTGTACCATTTCCTGGAATATCATATTCAAAACTGTATGAAATTTTAAACTTTACATACCTGTCTTACATGCATCTTAGTTGATGGTCTTTCAAGGTAGACTTTCCAGGATTTTCTGAAAGGGATATAAGGGAGGGGGTGAGTACGACTACTTAGTGAATGGGTTTTCAAAGGTCTACTTTTAACTTTTAAGAAAAATATTTATATGGAGTGTGCCAAACTCCTTTATTTTAAAAAATCTCTTTATTTAAAAATTTGGGTTTTTCCAGTATTTCTTAGTTACCGCTGTGTTATCATCCAACACACATCCTTCATCATTAAGGTTACACACATTCACAAGTCAGTATCACTACTGAACTGGCTAGTGGCTTCGGAGCGACTTTTCCTGCCACCCGGATAGAAGTACGACCACTTCTACCCTAGGAATGAGTGGATGTATGCGAATCCGACCCATAATCCCGAAATAACTTCTTCATGTCCGTATGAGGATAGAGACTTCATCCCGTCCCCACCCCAGTCTCATGCACTTGGTGCTACACCAAATTTCTCACAGACACCTAGAATGACGATCTGCCCTTATACTCACCGGGTTGTCCAGGGCCCTTAGGACACATCACTACCCCTCATGGGCGTCTTGATGATCCCATACTCATAGTGCATGCACAAACAATGTTTTCTTATCAAGCCATGTAATATGTGGTGCCACTAGTCCAACGGCCCCGACTCTCAACTCAACCTATAGTTGTTTGTCTTGACTGGTCCGTCGACCTGTTATGTTGCACTGCCGCTAGTTGACTGAGCATGTCGGTCCTATCTTGGTACCATGGCCAAACAATTCACTTATTAAGTTTTATGGCACATATATCATGTTCATTTATGAGCTCCTACTTCTGCCAACTGGCCTTGGGCCCACTATACGAGATTTTAAAAAATCTGGGCATTTTAGCCCTCAAGTTCCAAAACCGAGGCCCCCGACCTGTCAGAGCAACTCGAGCTCCCATCGAGAAGGTCTCCCAAATTGTTTAAGCATTGGCACATAGTCAGGGGAGAGCACTTCCAACAAAACATATGTTTTCTCCATCCAATATACCGCCCAGGTATAAGGACACCTCCGTTCATAACCGATGAACGGGTTTTCAACTTCCTTCGAGGAAGTCTCATCATACCAACCGGGTATGATCTACTTACAACCGGTAAGTAGATTTTCCGCATGATTTTCACATCACTTCCTCTAAGTAGTGATGTTTAAAATACCACTTAATAGTGGGTTTTCATACCGAGATACTTATCATTGCCCAACCGGGTATGATATAAAATTTCCACTCACAACCGGTAAGTGGTTTTTAATTTTAAGTTGTGCTCATCATCCCAACCGGGTATGATGTTAGTAAACCCACTCACCCGTTAATGCCGTGAATTCCACTAGACCAGTTCTTGGTATTCACGCAAGCTTTTTCTTGCTGGCATTCTCGATACTTCGTGTTCCTACACGATATGAACATCTTGGTTCATTCATTCATTCCAAATGAATGAGAAAGTCAAACTTTCATTTATTTGCAATTAGGTCCCTAAAGTTATTTCTCTTTAACTTTTAGTCCCAACTGCCGGTTTTTCCTCAAATTGAGTCCCTAAACTTCTAAAATTTATCATAGGACCTGAATTTATTCCATTTCACAAAAATGGGTTTAATTTCCCAAATTTCCAATTTGGTTCCCCAACTTTTCCAAAATTACCATTTTGCCATTCCTTTACAAAAATGGTAAATTTTGCCGCAAAAATTTCAAAATTTCTCAATTGGTCCTCCAACATTATTTCCATGCCCAATTGACCCTCAATTTTATAAAATTTCATTTTGGTCCTTTGAATTTCAAAAATTTCCAATTTTCCCTCAATTCCAACTTCTTAATACAGCCGAATTTAATTTTATCAAATTGACCCATCAAACATTTCCAATTGTTGAAATTGAGTTTCTACATGTTCATACGATTCTTTAGAAATGTGAATCTCAAGTTTTAATGCATGGACGAGCTCAAATAGAGCTTCGCCGAAAAATGAACTATATAGAGAGAAAGCTATGATTACTCACCGGTGAAGGCACGACGGTCCGAGCTTTCGATTTGGGCAGATAGCTCACATCTTGAGGATCATCCTAAAATTAAGAATCACATCAATTGATGCCGAATTGAGTTAGAATTTCATCATTGAAATTCTACCGATTCTCTGTCTAGCACCGGCCGGAAATTACAGAGGGGAGCCGAGTTGGCTTACCTTTCAGTTCTAATTCGGCTGTGGGAGGGCTCGAAATAGTCGATTTCAGCATGGTTGAAATAGGGCAGCTTCGGTCCGCCGGAGCTGCTTCACTGTTCCATCATGTCAGCGCTTCTCTAGTGATTCTCGGATTAACTAGAGTTTGCTATCCGATAGCTGACTTCTCCCCGGTTCTAAAGAGCCCGACCTCTCCTTCCGATGTTAAGAAAAATGTTCAAGTCGAAGCTCTGGTTTAAGCTTCACCGGGAAATGGAGCAGTAGAGAGAGAGAGAAGTGTTCGGGTATGAGGAGAATGAATGGGGATGACCTATTTATATAGGTGTAAAACAGTGTATTAAATGGGAGAGATTTATTACTAGTATTAATATTGCCATAAATTATTGATATTAATTCTAATAATTTAATTTCAGTATTAAATTATTTGTATTAATTCCAATAATTTAATTTAGGTATTAATTACAATAATTAAATATATATTAATTTGTGGCTATTTATGATAAGCCATACATTGACATAAATATTTTTGACCAAAATTTCGGGTTACAAAAAAATCATACTTCCTAGGAGGTCACTCATCCTCACACTACTCTCGAGCAAACACGCTTAACTTTAAAGTTCTTATGAAATCTAGTTCATCTAAACCAATTTGGTTTTTGTTTTCTAATTTGTCTTAAGTTTCTTTTCCCTTTGGATCACCCGAAAGTTGTAAATTTCCATATTGCTTGTTCCCAAATGTAAACCTCAGTTTTCTTATTCGGTTTGACCGGTTCTTTTCTCGGTTTTCCTTAACTCAAAAGTGCGGGGTTTACATAGGGACCTAAATGCAAATAATTAAAAGTTTGGGCATTTTGTTCATTCGTGAGAAATGAAGGCTATTAGGCCAAATGTTAATAAACATGAATGTTCATATTGTGTAGGAACACAAAGGACCGAAAACGCCAACAAAGATAAGCTCGTGTGGAGGCAAAAAGCCACCTTAGGGGAAAATACACTGCACTTATCGGGTGAGTGGGAATTTTCACATTATACCCGGTTGGGATGATGAGTACCTCAGAAAGGAAAAACCACTAATAAGTGGAAATTTTAATATCAAACCTCATTGGGGTGATATGGAAATTATGCGGAAAAACTACTTACCGGTTGTAAGTAGATCATACCCGATTGGTATCAAACCTCATTGGGGTGATATGGAAATTACACGGAAAAACTACTTACCGGTTGTAAGTAGATCATACCTGGTTGTTATGATGAACTTCCTGTAAGGAAGTGGAAAACTCGTTTATCGGTTGTAAGTAGAGATGTCATCACACCTGGTTGGTATGATAGATGAGAGAAAAGTTATTTTGTCAGAAGTGTTCTCCCTTGATTGTGTGCCATTGCTTATAAATTTTGGGAGACCTTCTTGATGAGAGCTCGAATAGCTCATATAGGCTAAAGTCCTTAGTTTTGGAACTTGGGGCTAAAATGCCAAGTTTTGAAAATCTCGTATAGTGGGCCCTAGGCCAGTTGGTACGAGTAGGAGCTCGTAAACAAAAATGATGATAAGCCATGAAAACTTTTAATGAATTAATGATGTGATTTGGCCATGGTATCAAGACAGGACTGATATACTCGATGGACTGGCGGTAGTGTGACAAAACCCGGCTTAGACAAACAGTTGCAAGTCGAGTTGAGGGTCGAGGCCGTTGGACCAGTGGAACCACAGATTAATAGCTTATATGGTAAACTTTGTTTGTGCTTGCATTGAGGTTCAGGACCATCAACACACCCAAGAGGGATAGTGATGCATCCTAAGGGCTACTAGACGACATGGTGGAGATAGGGTGTCACGCCCCGACCCTGTTTGGTCGGATCCCCGTGATCAACTCGCCACTCTCCCGGTTTATTAAAGGGTTTCCCCTTATTATAGACCGTAAAGAGTAAGGCGTCCTTTAAACCTGCATCTTTTCCAGGAATAACATAAGCAAAACTGCATAAAAATTTAGATTTATCATACCTATATCACAGGCGTCTTAGTTGATGGTCTTTAAGGGTAGGCTTTCCGAAATCTCTTAAAAGGGATATGGGGAGGGGGGAGGGGGGGTGAGTATGACTACTCAGTAAATGGATTTTTCAAAAGTTTTGACTTTTAAGAAAAACATTTATCATTGGAGTATGTCAGACTCCTTTCTTTCAAAAATGCCTTGATTTAAAAAAATTCAGGTTTTATCACCATTTCCTTATTTAACCATGGTGTGTCATCCCCTAACACACATCCTTCATCATGAAGGTTACACACATTCGCAAGTTAGCACGATCACTAAACCCACTAGTGGCTTCGAAGTGACTTTATCGGCCACTCGGATAGAAGCACGACCACTTCTACCCTGGGAATGAGTGGATGTACGCGACATCCGACCCTCAATCCTGAAATTGGTTCTTCGTGTATGTATGAGGACAGATACCTCATCCCGTCCCCACCCCGGTCTCATGCGCTTGGTGCTACTCCAAATTTCGCACAAACACCTTAAACGACGTACTACCCTTATACTCACCGGGTCGTCCAAGGCCCTTAGGACGCATCACTACCCCTCATGGGCGTCTTGATGATTCTACACTCATAGTGCATGCAAAAACAATATTTTCTTATTATGCCATGTAATCTATGGTGCCATTAGTCCAATGGCTCCGACTCACAACTCAACCCGCAGTTGTTTTTCTTGACTGGTCTATCGATTTGTCATGTCGCACTACCGCTAGTTGATTGAGTATGTTAGTCCTATCTTGGTACCATGGCCAAAAAATTCATTTATTTAAAGTTTTATGGCATATAACTCATGTTTGTTTACGAGCTCCTACTCGTGCCAACTGGCCTTGGGCCCATTGTACGAGATTTTCAAAATCGGGCAAATTAGCCATCAAGTTCCAAAACCGAGGCCCCTGACCTATAAGAACTATTCGAGCTCCCATCAAGAAGGTCTCCCAAATAGTTTAAGCATTGGCACACAGTCAGGAGAGAGCACTTCCAACAAAATATATTTTCAACTGTCCATTATACCGACCGGGTATAAGGACATCTCCGCTCATAATTGATGAATGGGTTTTCAACTTCCTTCAAGGAAGTTTCATCATACCAACTGGGTATGATCTACTTACAATCGGTAATTAGTTTTTTCGTATGTTTTCCACATCACTCTTCTAAGTTGTGATGTTTAAAATACCAGGAAATAGTGGGTTTTCATTCCGAGATGCTTATCATTCCCAACCGGGTATGATATAAAATAGAGTGATTTTCTCTTAACCGGTTCTTTGCCTTCAATAGAGCTTGTCCTTGCTGGCGTTTCTGGTACTTCGTATTCCTACATGATATAAACATCATTGTTCATTATCCTGTGGCCTAATAGCCTTCATTCATCATTAATGGATAAAATACTCAAACTTTGTAATTAATTGCAATTAGGTCCCCAAAGTTCTTTTTCATTAACTTTAGGTCCCAAATATCGATTTTTCCCCAAATTGAGTCCCGAAATTTTTAAAATTCATCTTGGAACAACAATTTTTCAAAATCACAAAAAGGGGTTCAAGTCTCTCTAATTTCCAATTTGGTCCCCAATTATTCCAAAATTACCATTTTGCCCCTACTTTACAAAAATGGTAAGTTTTGCCCCAAAATTTCCAAAAATTACCCAATTAGACCTCCAACATCTTTATCATGACCAATTGGCCCTCGATCTTATGAAATTGCATTTTAGTTCTCAAAATTTTGAAATTCCCAATTTTTCCCCAATTTTCCCACAATTTCAACCTTCTAACTCAAACGAATTTTATTTCATTAAATTGACTTATCATATGAGTTTAATTGATGAAATTGAAGTTAGATTGAAGTTTCTACACCTTCATACGATTTAATTGCACTTTGAATTGCACAATTTGACGTAGGAACGAGCTCGAATGGAGCTTCGCTGGAAAACTGAACGTAGAGAGAGAATGCTTCGAAAGCTAACCTCCGAGGGCGCGATGATCTGAGATTCCCATCTGGATATATAGCTCTCATCAAAAGATCCTTCCTAGAATCAAGAATCACCTTAATTCATGTTGAATTGAGTGAGAATTTAGTTAGTGAAAATCTGTTGGTTCTCTCTCTAGCACTAATCAGAATTCACAAAGGGTAGCCAAATTGGCTTACCTTTCTACACTAATTCGGTCATAGAAGGGTTGAGGAGGTGTTGGGAGAGATTGGTTTGGCCTGAGTAGGGCTCAGATTGGCTAATTTAAGCACGACAGAAATAGGACAACTTCGGTCTGCCGGAGCTACTTCACTGTTCGATCACACTGGCTCTAGTGTCCTTCGGAACAATTGGAGACTACCACTATGTAGCCGACTTCTCCCCGAGTCTAACAAACCTCACCACACCTTCTTTGACTCAAAAAAGACCCTATATCGGAGCTCTGGTACGAGCTTCACTGGAAAATTGAGTAGCTGAGAAACAGTGTGGTTTTCAGGTGTGGAGAGGATGAATGGAGAAGAGCTCTTTATATAGGGAGCTC
Source organism: Trapa bicornis (assembly GCA_030064425.1). Lineage (NCBI taxonomy): Eukaryota > Viridiplantae > Streptophyta > Magnoliopsida > Myrtales > Lythraceae > Trapa > Trapa bicornis. Next base: position 3,209,664 of record CM057759.1, read on the forward strand.
GGGGACTCGTTGGCCATCTGTTTGGCACCTTTATGATAGTCATTGATGGACTGAAACGTAATGAATGGAAATGTTTCCTCCTCATTGGTGTTGGTTCGATTTTCCAATGAGTGAACAGTGCTGTCATCTGAAGGAAGAAGACGATATTGTTCCGAACCGTACCAGACCGGTCCAAACCGTGTTCAAAGCTTAAACTAGTTGGTTCAGGCCCTATTCAATCGAGTTTTTTAAAATTAAAAATTTCTAAATTCATTCTCTATCCAATGGTGGCCTCAATTCTTTAATTTGAATTTTTTAATCTACCTAGAAAAATGAATTTAGCATCTGGTTCAATAGTGGTTCAAACCGGTCCAAACCAATTCAATCCGGTTTGGATTCGATTCACCTAAACTGGTTTGGTTTTCATCTCCAATTCATCCTAAAGTCCTTTTTCATGACTTTTGTGACTCTTTAGGTAATTCAGAATCCATAAATTTCTTGGTTTGCCATTTCTCTATTGGTTCCCATTCATAATTCGACTTAGTTTTCTCTTTGGAAATGACCGGTTCACTCCGGCTTGGATTCGGTTCACCTGAACCGGACCAGTTTTCTCTCCCAAATTGTCCCAAGTCCATCTTCCAAGGTTTTTATGTCTTCTTTTTGGTCACTCGGGAGTTGTAAATTTCTCAAATTGTCCATTCTATGATAATCAGGTTTGTGAATCGGTTCAGTTTTCTCACTCGGTTTGACTGTTTCTTTTCTCGGTTTCCTTAACTCCAAAGGGCAGGGTTTATCCCCTCCTTTTAGGAGTTTTGTCCTCAAAACTTATTCCACATCCTTTGTACTAGAATGAACCTTCATTGATATAAATTTTGTAGTTTATCAACCTACAACCTTCCTAGTTGTTTTCGTTTATCCTGTATATCACATACTTAAGATTTCTTTCCATTCAAATCCCTTTCTCATTCCATGGAGCTTACTTTAGCTAATCATATCTCACTAGAAGGCTTAAGGTCATATCCTTAAATTTTCATCCTTTGTTTCCCATAGCACTATTTCTTCGTTCTAAAATCCTTTACTTAAGATTTCGGGATTAAGAGTTCCAAAATACTCAATCCTTCTTACATTCGGTTATCTTCTTTATTGTTAATCTTCTTAGCTCAGTGTATGTTCTAGTATCATGTACATACTTCCACAGGTGTTGTGTTGTCACATTTTTCCTCCTACATTGATCCTTCTCCCATTCGTTGGTTATTACAACTCCATTTTACATTTAATGTCTGACTTTGTCATACTCAAATCACAAACTCTTCCTTACCAAATTCACATTTCCCTAGGACAGTTGGGCATACATGTCCCTTACAGCACGACATTCTTTGGGACTTGTCTTTGACTTTGCATCCTTCTGACCGTATTGGTTTCCTCACTTACTCATCTTTTTCAAACTCCTTTATTAGGTCATTCAATTTTCAAGTCTTTGAGTTTTCCTCACTTACTCACTCGTGATCAATCTACGTACAGCATCTTTTGATGTTGTCTGCCTACTTACCCGTTACTTGGGATTTAACTTGTCCCTGGTACCTTCACGATCTCTTCCCTTTTGTACTTGATCCTTTCATTTCCAATAGCTTGTCTTTGATGAGTTTATCTTCTTTCCAGTTCCGTTAGTTCCATTTCCTCCTAATTGGTACACATGTGTCTTTCCAAGATTCCCTTCCTTGGTAAGTTTTACACTTCTTTTCTCCCGGAATTTCCTTCTAATTTTATCGTTGTGAATGTCCAGCCTTAAATGACATTCCTTGTGTCATATTCTATGCTGCTCACCTTTACCCTTGTGACCCTACGTATACTTCTTGTGTATATCGTTCTTATTCTTACCCCTTTTTCCAGTACTTAATTTGTTTCTCTAAGGTGGAGTTCACATTCTCTCAGCTCCCCCATCTCATGACCCTACATAATACTTATTTAGCTTTTTCAAAATTTTTGGGTAATTACTCCTGTCTTATCTATTGATCTCTTTAAAGCATCCCTTTGTCCTTATCTCTTAAAGGTTTTAATCTTTCCATCCCTTCCTTCTTCATTGGATCTATGACCTTCACAAGGATCAATTTCTTGATTGTCTCATTTGCTTTATCCTCTTCGTATCTCTCGAATCCTCTTGTCTTTGGTATCCATCCCTTTGCCCTATTTTAGGTATGATCCTTATTATTTTCCAATCCTTCATGGAGTGTAGTTTATTTCCTGAATGATTTGGTTGCTATGGGTTATTTCTTTCAATCAGGTCCGTCTAAAAAATTCCTATTTGCGTTTTCATGCTCTCTTGCAATTAGATTATGTTTGGCCTTCTAGGTATTTACTTGGTCGCCTATGTCCTTTAATGAGGTCCTGGTTCCTGCTCCAGTTTATGATATTCCATCTGTTGATTTCCTTAGCCTGAAACTTTTTCTACGATGAATCTTTGAATGGCCTCCTCCCTTGGGTTGGGTGTCTTTTTCAGGGTTATGAGTGGAGGTTGGATTTCATAGTGAACTTCCTAGGGATTCTCCTTCCTACATGATAGTTAAAGTTTGATTAAGGTTAGGGCATAATATTGATAATGTTTCAAGTGAACTTAGCTCTCATACCACTCAAGTTGTCGTGCCCCGACCTGGTTTAGTCCCCCGTGAACAACTCGCCGCTCTCTTGGCTTAAGAGGGGTTTCCCCTTTCTTTAATTCAAGAGGAGCAAGGCGTAATTTCAACCTTGTTCCCTGGAATAACATATATTGAATAAAGTGCAAGCTTAAGAGAATTTAAGCATACGGAGGGAAAAGGCTTAGTGTTATCCCTATTCATTTCTCTATTTCTTGAAAAATGATAAAAAGGGTGGATGAGTTTCTATAACTCAGTGAATGGATATAAAAAAATGCAGTTTTAATAAAATAGTTTTATTTTGGAGTGTGCCAGACTCCTTATTTTCTTTAAAATATCTCATTCTCAAAATCTCGATTTTCATAACCATTTCTCAATCCTCAATCATAAACGGTGTGTTTATCAACCAACACATATCCTTCATCATTAAGGGAACACACATTCAAAGGGCAGCACGTCCACTGCACCCACTTGTGGCATCAAATGACTTTACTGGTCACCTAGATAGAAACACATCCACTACTATCCTGAGAATGAGTGGATGTACACGACATCCGACCCTCAATCCCATAAAGAAAACTCCGTGTTCATATGAGGGTAGAGACCTCATCCTAACCTCACCCCAGTCTCATGCGCATGAACCTACATCAAGCTTCCTTAACTACTAGCATGACAATCTGCCCTTATCTCCACCATATAGTCCAGTAGCCCCTAGGACGCATCACTACCCCTCTTGGGCATCTTGAAGGTCCTGTACCTCAGTGCATGCACAAAACAACAGTTTTTCACATAAGCCATTTAATTTGTGGTGCCACTAGTCCAATGGCCCCAACCCTCAACTCGACCAACAGCCGTTTGTCTCGACTAGTCCGTCGACCTATCATGTCGCACTACCACCAGGCCATCGAGTATGTCGGTCCTGTCTTGGTATCATGGCCAAACAAATCAATCATTTTAAGTTTTCATGGCTTAAACTTATGTTTTTTTACGAGCTCCTGCTCGTGCCAACTCGCATTTGGCAAACTTTATGAGATTTTCAAAATTGGGCATATTAGCCCCCAAGTTCCGAAATCGAGGCCTCCTGCCTATCTGAGCAATTCGAGCTCCCGTAAAGAAGGTCTCCCAAAAAGTTTAAGCAGTGGCACACAGTCAGGGGAGAGCACTTCCAATAAAATAATCTTTTAATCTATCCATCACACCAACCGGGTGTGATAACATCTCCGCTTGTAATCGATAAGTGGGTTTTCTACTTCCCTTCAGGAAGTTCATCATACCAACCGAGTATGCTCTACTTACAACTGTTAAGTAGATTTTCCGCATAATTTTCACATCACTCCTCCCAGGTGTGATTGTTAAAATGCCACTTAGTTGTAGGTTTTCATTTTCGATGTACTTATCATCCCAACTGGTTATGATATAAAAATCTCACTCACCCATGAATGCAGTGATTTCCTCTTAACTGATGCTTTGCCATCATGTGAGCTTCTCCTTACTGGCGTTTCGGGTACTTCGTGTTCCTACATGATATGAAAATTCATGTTCATTATCACGTGGTCTTATAACCTTCATTCATCATTAATGGGTGAAATACTTAAACTTTTTAATTATTTGCAATTAGGTCCCTAAATTTTTTTTTCTTTAACTTTAGGTTCCAAATGTCGATTTTTCCCCAAATTGAGTCCCGAAACTTTTAAAAATCACCTTAGAACCTCAATTTATTCAAAATCACAAAAAGGGATTCAAGTTTCCCAAATTTCCAATTTGGTGTACAATTTTTCCAAAATTACCATTTTGCCACTACTTTACAAAAATTGTAAGTTTTGCACCAAAATTTCCAAAAATTACCCAATTGTTCCTCCAACATCTTTATCATGCCAAAGTGGCCATTAATTTTATGAAATTGCATTTTAGTTCTCGAATTTTCGAAATCCCCAATTTCAACCTTCCAACTTAGCCGAATTTGATTTCATCAAATTAACCAATCAAACGAGTTTAATTGTTCAGATTGAAGTTATATTGAAGTTCCTACACCTTTACACAATTCAATTACACTTTGAAATGCACGATTTGACGTTGGAACGATCTCAAATGGACCTTCACCGGAAAACTAAACGTAGAGAGAGAAAGCTTTGAAATCTTACCATCCAGGGCGCGACGGTCTAAGCTTTCGATCTGGCAGATAGCTCTCGTCCTGAGGTCATTCCTAGAATCAAGAATCGCCTCAATTCATGTCGAATTGAGGGAGAATTTAGTCAATGAAATTTTGTCGGTTCATAGAGGGGAGCCAAATTGGCTTACCTTTCCGCACTAATTTGGTCGTAGAAGGGCTGAGGAGGTGTTGGGAGAGCTTGGTTTGGCTTAAGGAGGGCTCGAATTGACTGATTTAAGTTCAATAGAAGCAAGGCAGCTTCGGTCTATCTGAGCTGCTTCACTATTCGATCACGCTGGCGTTTCTCCAGCGACCCTCGGAGCAAATGGAGACTACCACCGTGTAGTTGACTTCTCCCCAAGTCTAAGGAACCTAACCATGCCTTCTTTGGCTCAGAAAAGACCATATGTCAGAGCTGTGGTTCAAGCTTCACTGGAAAACTGAGTAGCTCAGAGATAGTGAGGTTTTCAGGTGTGTAAAGGATGAATGGAGATTGGCTCTTTATATAGGGAGCTCGGGGACTCGTCGGCCATCCATTTGGCACCTTTATGATTATCATTGATGGCCTGAAACGTACTAAATGGAAACATTTCCTCTTCGCCGATGCTGGTTTGATTTTCCTACGAGTGAACAGTGTTGTCATCTGAAGGAAGAAGACGACACTATTTCGAACTGAATCAGACTGGTCTGAACCGGGTTCAAAGCTTAAATCGATCAGTTCAAACCCAATTCGATCGAGTTTTTCAAAATAAAAAATTTCTAAATTCATTCTCTATCCAATGGTGGCCTCAATTCTTCAATTTGAATTTTTTAATCCACCTAGAAAAATGAATTTAGCATCCGGTTCAATAGTGGCTCAAACTAGTTCAAACCGATTCAATACGATTCGGATCTGGTTCACCTAAACAGATTTGGTTTTCATCTCCAGTTCATCCTAAAGTCCTTTTTCATGACTTTTTTTACTCTTTAGGTCACTCGAGATCCATAAATTTCCCGATTTTCCCTTTCTCTATCGGTTTTGGTTCATAAACCGACTCGGTTTTCTCTTTAGAAATGATCGGTTCACTCCGGCTCGGATCCGGTTCACCTGAACCGGTCTAGTTTTCTCTCCCAAATTGTCCTAAGGCCCTCTTCCAAGGTTTTTATGAATCCCTTTTGGTCACTCGGGAGTTGTAAATTTCTCAAATTGCCCTTTCTCTGATGATCAGGTTTGTGAACCGGTTCGGTTTTCTCACTCAGTTTGACTGGTTCTTTTCCCTGTTTCCTTAACTCCAAAGGGAGAGGTTTATAATAATATAGGTCGAAGGTACGACCTTGAGAAGCCACAACGGTGCAGAACATATAGACATGAATGAAGGAAAATTTCCCTTAGGGGTACTAGCCATCTGGTGCAAAGAGCGAAGCGCCCTCACCAGAGAAGGCAAACCCCGAATGTCGAACGCCGAACAGGACATCTCGGGATGGTGAAGAGAGACCCACTTTGGAAAAGTGGAGGAGAAACCACGTAGGGTTACAGATGAACATGGTGGTGGGGAATGACTAGTAACCGCAGGATGACTAAGGAAGATAAATGGTGCCCAAAGGAAGTAAACTTGTAATGGGATACAAGCAGGAATAAGGATAGGGTACAAAGGATGTGCCAGCAAGATTCCCAAAGAAAGGGTAAATTGGAAGGATGGCATCAAAGGACATCATAGAGTTGATCTATGCTTAAATACCCATAAGGATGAATGAAATGGGGTAGTGGTTCCCCATCCCCCCGAGCTGAGTTCCTCGATTGACCCTATTTCATGTGTATGATCTCATATGTGGGTTCATGGATGGAGATCTCTACTCCAAAGTACGAGAGTAGAGAAAGAAACCAACAGAAGGAACTCCTTCAAGTGAGTCCAAGGAGTTGATAAGTAGACTCTGAGGAATTAATTCAGAATAAAGAATCGTGAAATGGTCACGAGCGAGTAAGGATGGACTAGGGAATGGAAATCCTTAGTTTAGGACACCATCAAACATGAGGAAGTGCATGATGGAGGAAAAATCATGAGCAAATTGGTAAGTCGAGAAGTGATCGGGAAACCCAATAGTGGAATTGAGAATGCCAATAAGGAGGTTAGTGAAGGACAAGTAAATAAGGAAAACCCAAACGATCATGAAAGGCATGTCATCTATTGTAAAGGAAAATTATGTGCATGGAAGAGATGCACGAACCAAAAATGAGTGGTTAAACACTTTAACAATGCAAGAAGAAGAGTATGGGAACACCATCTAAGGAAGGAAGTGGAAGAATTCGGTATTGGGAAGTCTGAATTTCAAAGTAGGGAGAATTACGAGGTTAGTGAGAAATAACCAAATGATGGAGTTATGTACATGGGATGATTGGATAACGCTGAAAGTAGTTGAGGAACACTACTAGATGGTAAGAAGGGACGAAGTCCTATGACCCCTAGTGGATTTGAAATCAAGAACCATTATCAAGGGAATGTTATAGAAGGATAATGTACAAGGACAGTTCCAGAACTGGTCACGCTGCAAAGGACAGATAAAGCCAAAAGTTCTGAGAAGGTGTGACTCAAGTAAGGAAGAGTTGGTTATTTAAGCATGGTGAGGTCAAATAAAAGGATTTGGGTGGACCAAAGTTATAATAAAGAAAGAATGGGTTAAAGGACCCAGGGAGCATAAGGGAAGTTTATCGTCTAGTATGTCGGGAAGATCAAGGAGCTTCATGCACACTGAGACCAAGGTTAGAGGGGAAGAGGTCTCGTCCAACATTCACGGACACGGAGTATGATGCATGTCACGCCCCGACCCGGTTTGGTCGAATCCTCATGATCAACCCGCCACTCTTCCGGTTTATTAAAGGGTTTCCCCTTATCGTAAACCGTAAAGAGTAAGGCTTCCTTTAACCTGCACCTTTTTCCTGGAATAGCATAATCAAAACTGCATGAAATTTAAAACTTTACATACCTGTCTTACAGGCATCTTAGTTGACGGTCCTTAAGGGGAGGCATTCCGGGATTTCCTGAAAGGGATATAAGGGAGGGGGTGAGTACGACTACTCAGTGAATGGGTTTTTAAAAGCTTTTAACTTTTAAGAAAAATGTTTATATGGAGTGTGCCAGACCCCTTTGTTTTCAAAAATCCCTTCATTTAAAAATTCGGGTTTTTCCATTATTTCTTAGTTACCACGGTGTGTCATCACCCAACACACATCCTTCATCATGAAGGTTACACACATTCGCAAGTCAGTATCACTACTGAACCCGCTAGTGGCTTCGGAGCGACCTTTCCTGCCACCCGGATAGAAGTACGACCACTTCTACCTTGGGAATGAGTGAATGTACGTGACATCAGACCCACAATCCCGAAATCACTTCTTCGTGTCCGTATGAGGACAGAGACCTCATCCTGTCCCCACCCCGGTCTCATGCGCTTGGTGCTACTCCAGATTTCGCATAGACACCTGGGACGATGAACTGCCCTTATAGCCACCATGTCGTCCAGTGCCCTTAGGACGCATCACTACCCCTCATGGGCATCTTGATGATCCCATACTCATAGTGCATGCATAAACAATGTTTTCTTATATTGCCATGTAATCTGTGGTGCCACTAGTCCAACGGCCCCGACTCTCAACTCAACCCGCAGCTGTTTGTCTTGACTAGTCCGTCGACCTGTCATGTCGCACTGCCGCTAGTTGACTGAGCATGTCGGTCCTATCTTGGTACCATGGCCAAACAATTCACTTATTAAGTTTTATGGCACATATATCATGTTCAGTTACGAGCTCCTGCTCGTGCCAACTGGCCTTGGGCCCACTGTACGAGATTTTCAAAATCGAGCATTTAGCCCACAAGTTCCAAAATCGAGGCCCCCGGCCTATTAGAGCTTTTCGAGCTCCCATCGAGAAGGTCTCCCAAATTGTTTAAGCATTGGCACAAAGTCAGGGGAGAGCACTTCTGACAAAAATAGGTTTTTACTGTCCATCATACCGACCGGTATGAGTACATCTCCGTTCATAACCGATGAACAGGTTTTCAACTTCCTTCGAGTAAGTCTTATCATACCAACCTGACATGATCTACTTACAACCCGTAAGTAGTTTTTTCGCATAACTTTCACATCACTTTCTCTAAGTAGTGATGATTAAAATACCACTAAATAGTGGGTTTTTATATCGAGTCACTTATCATCCCCAACCGGGTATGATGTTAGTAAACCCACTCACAACCGGTAAGTGGTTTTTAACTTTAAACTGTGCTCATCATCCCAACTGGTTATAATGTGAATAACCCACTCACCTGTTAATGCCATGAATTCCACTAGACTGGTTCTTTGTATTCACGCGAACTTATCCTTGCTGGTGTTCCCGGTATTTAACGTTCCTACACGATATGAACAACCTTGTTCATTATTACTCGGCATAACAGCCTTCATTCATTAATGAATGAGAAAACCCAAACTTTTAGTTATTTGCAATTAGGTCCCTAAAGTTATTTCTCTTTGAGTCCCCAATATCGGTTTTTCCTCAAATTGAGTCCCGTAACTTTTAAAATTTATCGTGGGATCTCAATTTATTTCATTTCACAAAAAGGGGTTCAATTTCCCAAATTTCCAATTTGGTCTTCCAACTTTTCCAAAATTACCATTTTGCCCTTCCTTTACAAAAATGGTAATTTTTGCCCCAAAAATTTCAAAATTTCCTCAATTGGTCCTCTAACATTATTTTCATGCCCAATTGACCCTCAATTTCATAAAATTTCATTTTGGTCCTTTGAATTTCAAAAATCCCCAATTTTCCCCCAATTCTAACTTCTTAACACAGCCAAATTTTATTTCATCAAATTGACCCATCAAACGTTTCTAATTGTTGAAATTGAAGTCAAAATTGAGTTTCTACATGTTCATACGATTCTTCAGAAATGTGAATCGCAAGTTTTAATGCCGGGACAAGCTCAAACGGAGCTTCACCGGAAAATGAACTATAGAGAGAGAAAGCTTCGATTACTCACCGGTGAAGGCACGACGGTTCGAGCTTTCGATCTGGACAGATAGCTCTCATCCTGAGGTTCATCCTAGAATCATGAATCGTATCAATTGATGCGGAATTGGATTAGAATTTCGTCATTGAAATTTGGTCGACTCTCTCTCTAACACCAATCGAAAATTATAAAGGGGAGCCAAATTGGCTTACCTTTCAGTCCTAATTCGGCCGTGGAAAGGCTGAGAAAGTGTTTGGAGGGCTTGGATTGGCCTGAGCAGGGCTTGAAATGGCTGATTTCAGCTTGGCCGAAATAGGGCAGCTTCGGTCCGTCAGAGCTGCTTCACTATTCTATCACGCCGGCGCTTCTCCAACGATTCTCGTATTGATTGGAGTTTGCTATCAGATAGCTGTCTTCTCCCCGGTTCTAAAGAGCCCGACCTTTGTTGAAGTCGAAGCTCTGGTTCGAGCTTTACCGGGAAATGGAGCAGTAGTGTGAGAGAGAGAAGTGTTCAGGTGTGAGGAGAATGGAATGGGGATAACCTCTTTATATAGTCGAAAAACCCGTGTATTAAATGGGTGAGATTTATTATTAGTATTAATATTGCCATAAATTATTGGTATTAATTCCAATAATTTAATTTTGGTATTTAATTATTGGTATTAATTTCAATAATTAAATATATATTAATTTATGGCTATTTATGATAAGCCGTACGTTTGCATAAAAATTTTTAACCGAAATTTCGGGTTACAAAAAATCATACTTCCCAAGAGGTCACCCATCCTCACACTACTCTTAGGTAAGCATGCTTAACTTTAAAGTTCTTATAGAATCTAGTTCACCTAAACCAATTTGGTTTTTATTTTCTATTTTGTTTTAAGTTTCTTTTCCAATGTTTAATGAACCCTTTGGATCACCCGAAAGTTGTAAATTTCAATATTGTTTATTCCTAAATGTAAACCGGTTTGGTTTTCTTATTCAGTTTGACCGGTTCTTTTCCCAGTTTTCCTTAACTCAAATGTGCGGGGTTTACAATGCAGGTCATAGGGACCGGTAATTGATGCCCACTTAGACTCTTAGTGTAAGTCATGGACTTCTACCAGGGTGGACGGTAAAGGTGCTCCGATCCACAAGTGGAATAGTCGGAGATTATTCTATGAATGTGTGATCACTTTTTTGATATGTAAATCCCATCCCTTAAAGGTAAGAAAATCGAGGAAAGAATCGGTCAACCCGGGTGAGAAAACTGAGTTGGTTCACGAACCCTAACCATTAGAGAAAGGGTAAACTAGTAAATTTACAAGTCATAAGTGACCTAAAGAGTCATAAAAGTCATGAAAAATGACTCTAGGACAAGTTGGAAAAGAAAACCAAATCGGTTTAGGTAAACCAGACCTGAACCGGATTGAACCAATTTGAACCACTATTGAACCAATTTCTAAATTCATTTTTCTAGGTAGCTTAAAATATTCAAATTGGAGAATTGAAGCCACATTGGATAGAGATTGAATTTAGATAAATTTAGAAATTTTTAATTTTGAAAAACTTCGTCGAATCGGGTCTGAACCGGTCGGTTTAAGCATTAAACCCGATTCGGAGTGATCCGGTCTGGTTCAGAATAGTGTCATCTTCTTCCTTCAGATGACATCACTGTTCACTTGCCAGAAAAATGAATAGTGCCAGCGAAGGTGAAAAGTCTCCGTTCAGGGCATTTCAGGCCATGAATGATCACCAAAAAGGTGCCAATCGGACGACCAGAGAGCCCCCGAGCTCCCTATATAAAGAGCCCATCCCCATTCATCCTTCTCACACCTAAAAACTCCTCTCTCTCTCTCTCTACTACTTCATTTTCCAATGAAGCTCAAACCAAAGCTCCGACTTAGGCATTTTCTCAACCTTAGAAGACGAGGTTGGACTCTTTAGACTCCGGGGGAAGTCAGCTATCTGATAGTAACCTCCATTCAATCTGAGGATCACCAGAGAAACGCTGGCGTAATCAAATAGTGAAGCAGCTTCGGTTGACCGAATCTGCCCTATTTCGGCCGAGTTGAAATCGGCCGAATTCAACCCTCCTCCGGCCAAACCAAGCCCTCCCAATGTCCCCTTAACCCTTAGACGACCTCAACTGAGCTAAAAGGTAAGCCAATTCGGCCTTCCTCAGTCATTGTAGGTCAGAGTTAGAGAGAGAAACTACAGAATTTCACTAACAAAATTTTCCCTCAATTCGAGGTCAATTGTAAGAATTCTTGATTCTAGAAGATACCCTAGGAAGAGAGCTATCTTTCCAGATAGAGAGATCGGACCGTCGCACCTCCGACGGTAAGCTTTCAAAGATTTCTCTCTCTAAGTTCAGTTTTCTAGTGAAGCTCCGTTTTAGCTCAATTCAGACCCAAATGATGCAGTTCAAAGCTCAATTGAATCATATGAAAGTGTAGGAAACTACTCCATACCTTTAATTGGAGAATTAACCCTGATTGAATGGTTAATTTGATGAAATCAAATTCGGCCAATTTGAAGGGGGGAAATTGGGGAAAATTTCGGGGGAATTTGGGGATTTCATAAATTGAGGAACCAAATTGCAATTTCCTAAAATTGAGGGTCAGTTGGCCATGAAGAGGATATTGGAGGACCAATTGGTCAATTTTTTTAAATAATTGGGGTTAAATTGCCATTTTTGTAAAGTAGGGGCAAAATGGTAATTTTTAAAAGTTGGGGACCAAATTGGAAAGTTGGAAATTTGGAAAATTTGAACCCCTTAAAAGATTTTGAGTAAATTAAGGTTCCAAAGTGAATTTTTAGAAGTTTTGGGACTCAATTTGTGGAAAAGTTAGCACTAGGGACCTAAAGTCAAGGAAAAAGAACTTTAGGGACCTAAATGCAAATAATTGAAAAGTTTTGGGCTTTGTCGTTCATAGTTCATACGTGAGGAATAAAGGCTATCATGCCAAATATTAATGAATAAGGATGTACAAATCGTGTAGGAACATGAAGGATCAGAACGCCAGTAAGGATAAGTTAGCGTGGAGGCAAAAACTAACTAAAAGGAAATACACTACGAATATCGAGTGAGTGAGTTTATTTATATCATACCCGGTTGGGATGATGAGCACATCGGAAATGAAAAACCACTTCTATGTGGAATTTTAATATCACGCCTAGTTGGAGTGATGTGAGAACTACGTAGAAAAACTATTTACTGGTTGTAAGTAGATCATATTCGATTGGTATGATGGACTTCCTAGAATGAAGTAGAAAACCCGCTTACCGGTAGTAAGTAGAGATGTCATCACACTCGGTTAGTGTGATGGATGGAAAAAATTTATTTTGTTAAAAGTGTTCTCCCCTAACTGTGTGTCAATACTTAAAACTTTTGGGAGATTTTCTTGACGAGAACTAGAATAGCTCAGATAGGCTAGAGGCCTCGGTTTTGGAACTTGAGGTCTAAAATATCCGATTTTGGAAAATCATGTATAGTGGGTCCAAGGCCTGTTGGCACAAGCATGAGCTTGTAAACAAATATGATGTTAAGCCATGAAAATTCTTAATGAATAAATTATGTGATTTAGCCATGGTACCAAGACAATATCGACATACTCGATGGACCAGCGGCAGTGCGACAGGACTAGGTTGACAAACTGATCTAGAAAAATAGCTGCAGGTTGAGTTGAGGGTCGGGGCCGTTGGACTAGTGGCACCAAAGATAAATAGCTTTGTGGAAAACTTTTGTTTGTGGATGCACTTGAGGTTTAGGACCATCAAGATGCCCAAGAGAGGTAGTGATGTGTCCCAGGGGCTACTGGACGACATGGTAGAGATAGGGCAATTTGTCGTGCCAACAATCAAGGAAGCTCAACGTAGCTTCATGTGCATGAGACCGGGGTGAGGTTGGGATGAGGTCTCTGTCCTCATACAAACATGGAGTTGATTTCGGGTTTGAGGGTCAGATTTCGCAAACATCCGCTCACTCCCAGGGTAGAACTGGATGGGTTTTTATCTAGGTGGCCGGTAAAGTCGCTCGGATGCCACAAGTGGGTACAGTGGACAAGCTGCCCTGCGAATGTATGATTCTCTTCCTGATGAAGGGCGTATGTTAATTGTTAAATACACCTGATGTGGAAATGAGGAAAATGGTTTAAAAAACTGGGAATTTAAGGAAATAATATTTTTGAAAGAAATAAGGAGTCTAGCACACTCCGATTAAAGATGTTTTGAACAGTATCTCCCAACACCCATTCACTAAGTTGTCGAACTCACCCCCTCCCTTTACTCCTTTTCAAGTAACCGAGGGAAAACCCACTTAAAAATCTTCCGATATTTGAACCTGCAAGACAGGTATGTAAGGTTAATATATTCAGTTTTAATTAATGTTATTCTAGGAAAGATACAAGCGAAAAGAATGTCTTACTCATCAATGTTCAGGAAAGGGGAAAACCCTTAATAAACCGGGAGAGTGGCGGATTGTTCACGGGGATCCGACCAAACTGAGTCAGGGCGTGACATGATAAAAAGGGTGTGTGTTGTGTGTCAACCTAATTTTACAAATGGAACACCTCACAATGAAAATCACGAAATGACATGAAGCATAAGTAGGACTATAATGAAATGAAAACGGACCCATCCTTACGATACCCACTCACTAAGTTAAAAGACTCAGCCCCTCACCTTTCTTTTTTTTTTCAAGAAGTGAGGCCTCGCTAGAACCCGATAGCTGGATTCTTCAAACGCATGTACTCTATTAATTATGATTTCCTGATATAATAGTTTTGATAGTGTCATTCTAGGGAAATTATGATAAGAAGTACACCTAACTCTCTACGGTTCTAGAGGGAGCGACCCCTCTAGGCCGGATGATTGACGGGTTGTTCACGGGGTTCCAACCAAAGCGGGTCGGGGCGTGACAAGCACTATTAGAATGCATATTTTTTGTGTTGTTAACTTTAGGTGAACATTACATCAAATGAATGTAAATAATGCATTTTTGCATGAATACCTACAAGATAAAGTATATATGAAGATTTCACATAAATTTGGTATGAAGAAGATAATAGGGAAGGAATGTAAGTTGAAGAAATATCTATATGGACTCAAGCAGTCACTGAGAGCATAGTTTGACTGATTTTGATGTGCAGTGGTCAAAATGGGTTACTAGTAGTGTAACGAAGACCATACAATTTTCTATCGACATTCTAATGGTTGAGTTGCTATTCTTGCAGTATATGTGGATGATACTATCATCACTAGGGATGATGGTGCTAAGATATTGCAAATGAAAAAATAATTGAGCAAATAATTTAAGGTGAAAGACTTGGGTACTCCCAAGTATTTTCCCGGTATTGAGATTGCAAGGTCTAGAAAAAACATAATACTTTCTCAGAGTATACACTAGATTTACTCACTGAGATAGGGATATTAAGTTGTCGAATAGCTTCAACACTAATAAAACTGAATCATAAGTTATGTGCCTAGTTAGGTGATCGGGTGGATAAAGAACGATATTTTAAGATTATGGGATAATTGATCTACCTACGTCATACAAGACCTAATATCACATATGTAGTCAGTATTGTGAGCAGATATATGCTTGATCACATGACAGATCATTAGGAGGTCACCATGAGGATTTTAAGATATTTAAAAAGAGTCTAGGTAAGGGACTTTGGTCTAAGGTTCGGAGTCACACTAGAGTGAAAGGTTTTTGTGATTCATATTGGGATAGATGTGTGGATGATAAAAAGATCTACATCTAACTATTGTGTGATTGTTGAAGATAATCTTGTATAATGGAGTTGTAAAAAATAAGACGTAGTTGCCTGATCATCAATAGAAGTAGAGTACAAATCAATTAATCAAATTATTTGTGAAATAATTTGGATAAAAATTTTACTAATGTAGTTTTGCCTTTTTAAAAAATAACTAATGAAGTTGTGGTGAGATAACAAGTCTCCTATCAATATTACTAACAATACAGTTCAAAATTTTATGACCAAACATATAAAAATTGATCGATTTTTTATTAAGTAAAAAATTGATATAAAGATCGTAGAGTTACAATATATGAAGAATAGTGAATAATAGTATATTTTTAACTAAAAATTTATGTTCTAATAAATGTGATGATATTTGTAATAAGATGAGAATGATATATATATATATATATATATATATATCGTCCATATTGAGGGTAGTGTTAAATATTAATAAGTTAGGGACATATTTGTAAATATTATAAATATATCTTATATATATATATATATATATTCGTGATTTAATTTATTTATATATAATTTTATTTCTAATATTCAATAGTTAGCAAATTGAAGCCAAGTAATTAATAAATAATGTGCACATTAAATAAGAAAAGTGTCTAAGAATACAAATAGTAGGATCAGTCAGATATCAAATTGAATCCCAAAAAAATTACCAATAGTTGTTGAACATATGTAATTGATCATGTACTCTTTATTTATTTGATTGGGTGGATGTGCATTGCATCCATCTGACACTATTACTAGAAATGGTGTCGGCATATAGTAAATACTAAAAATGGGGCTATAAGGGGAAAGTAAAGGCTTTCAAATCTTTTAATGGATTAGTAAGGAGACATACAATGGGATCTAAACGTACATAATTCGTAGTTGAAATGGTAATAAATATGCATTATGTTTGATAACACATTATGGAATCACTACAAGTAACACAACCATTAGTAAGCTCAATCTATGAAATGCAACTTATATTTGTACGGATATAAAAAAATATCTAACTCAAAACTTTTATTCAATTTCATACCATGGAAAGAATTATATTTAATTATTAAAAAAGTATTTAAAATTTAAAATTAATATAAACATGTAATATTGTAAAGTTCTAAATGAAATGGTACAACACTTTATCTTTTACTTCCTATTGAAAACGTGCGAATTCTTCCAATAAAATATGAATAGGGGAAGGATTATAAGTGTAATATTTGAGAATTTATGCCAATAAGAGAATTTTGGAAAAGTATAATTTAAAATTATTTAGAGTTTTACATATTAGTAATAATTTACACATCAACTATAATAGATTTTACGTAAAAAAATATTATTTTTAAAAAGTTTAATAGAAAATATACTATTTTTAAAGTTTGCCGTATAAATATGAATTTTTATAAAAATAATGTAATTTACTCAATAATTTCCACTTATCCTTCTTAATATTTTAATATCTACCTACCCTTATTACACCTATATTCTAGGAATTTATGGGAGGAAGATGGTGTTTTATATCTTAACCCAAATCTAATTTTTTATTCTATTTGATAATTGTTTATTTGTATTTATCTTTTCCCACTTAATTTGGATACACTTTTAATAGAACTAGGGAAGGAGTAACCCATGACAAATCATATCAAACACGACTCACGGGTTGCAAGAATAGGCAATAGCACAAAAGAAAGGGTTATCTCACCAACGGAGTTAGCAACAACAACCACGGGTAAAGCATTGAATCATGCCTATATTGGAACAATTAAGATTATAGTTGTGAGGGTTCGCTCATGCAAGATAAATAGTGGAGAGGAGTGGGCATCGTAGATCGGGACATGATGGTCCCTCCTATCGTTCCATTTGCATAAATTATCAAATCATAGGTCTGACATCTCGCATTAATTGTAATTTTTTGCACAAGCGTTAATTGTAATTAACATTGGACTGCAAGGCCCTTTAAGAGGGAGGCCCAACAAAGCGGCCCATTAGTTTGATTTCTGCATTGCTTCTCTATTGTTCCATTAGGTCAGGTTGCAGATTGCAGAAATATAGACTATATTAGAACCGAAACTGAAATTCAGATTTTCCCTAAAATCCGGCAGGTTAGGGTTTTTGTGTATGGTCATCAACGGGGACTGTCCCGCAACTATTCGTAACATCGCGATTGATTTCTTCATCTTCTGGACATCGAAATTCAAGTCTGATTAATTCTCTGTTCGGTGCTTCAATTCCAGCCATGCCGGCAACGTCAGCCGAAGACGAATTGAAGGAATTGGAGAAGCTCTCGCTTGTTTCCAAGGTATGCACGGAGCTTGAGAGTCACTTAGGTTTGGGGGACAAAGTCGTGGCCGCTTATATTATTGACCTGGGCAAGAGCTCCCGCTCGATGGATGACTTCGAGGAGAAGCTCAAGCAATTTGAGATGCCTGATTACCTGGTGCGTACTCTCTTCAATATAATTCAGGCCATTTTGCCATCAGATTCCAAGGTGGAGAAGCATTCGGGAAAAGAAGGCAGTGGTGGGAAAGCTGACACGAAGTATGGGGCATTGGCTATTGCTGATAGTCGGGAGAGAGTAAAGGAACTTGAGAGGGAGCTGCAAATGGAGGTGCAGAAGCACCACAGGGAAAATGACGTGCAAGAGCTGGGTGAGAATATGGATCGGGATAGGAGGGACCGACACTGGGATAGATATGATCAGAGTAGTGAAAGGGGTCATGGAGATTGGTATAGGGACAGGGATAGGGATAGTGATAGGCATAGGAATAGGGATAGAGAAAGGCATCGGGACAGGGATAGAGATAGAGATAGGAAGAGGGACTATAAGGATGATGATGATGATGATCGAAGGGGAAGTAGGCACAGGTACCGATCGGACAGAAGCGGGAGAGGTGGGTATGCAGAAAGTAACGATGAAGATAGAGAAGGGAGTGGAAATAGAGGACATAGGTCTGATGAACCTGAGCTTTACAATGTCTACAAGGGAAGGGTTTCGAGAGTGATGGACACAGGATGTTTTGTTCAGCTAAATAACTTTCGAGGGAAGGAAGGTCTAGTGCACGTTTCTCAGATAGCCACCCGGAGAATTACCAATGCAAAAGATGTGGTGAAGCGGGATCAGGAGGTCTATGTGAAGGTTATCTCTGTTTCTGGTCAAAAGCTGTCTCTTTCTATGCGAGATGTGGATCAGAACTCAGGGAAGGACTTGCTGCCCCTTAAGAAGAGTGAGAATGATGATTCTTTTAGGACTAATCCCACTTCTGGCTTAAGGGATGGTCCCATTACTAGGACTGGGCTATCTGGGATTAGGATTACTGAAGATGATAATATTGCACCATCAAGGCGACCTTTGAAAAGGATGAGCTCACCAGAGAGGTGGGAGGCAACACAGCTGATAGCTTCAGGGGTTTTATCAGTAGGTGAATATCCAATGTATGACGAAGATGGAGATGGAATGTTGTATCAAGAAGAGGGTGCTGAGGAAGAGCTTGAAATTGAGTTGAATGAGGATGAACCTGCATTTCTACAAGGTCAAACCAGGTATTCTGTTGACATGTCCCCTGTCAAGATATTCAAGAATCCTGAGGGGTCCTTGAGTCGTGCTGCTGCACTCCAATCTGCTCTTATAAAAGAACGGAGAGAAGTGCGGGAACAGCAACAAAGAACAATGCTTGATTCTATACCTAAAGATCTTAACCGTCCCTGGGAAGATCCTATGCCTGAGACAGGTGAAAGGCATCTTGCTCAGGAGCTTCGAGGTGTTGGCTTGTCAGCATATAATGAACCCGAGTGGAAGAAGGATGCTTTTGGTAAAGATGTGACTTTTGGGAAAAGGACAAAGCTCTCAATTCAGGAACAGAGAGAAAGTCTACCTATCTATAAGTTGAAGAAGGAACTTGTGCAGGCTGTGCATGATAATCAAGTTCTTGTTGTCATTGGTGAGACTGGTTCAGGTAAAACAACACAGGTTACACAGTATCTAGCTGAGGCAGGGTACACCACTCGGGGAAAGATTGGGTGTACACAGCCTCGGAGAGTGGCTGCAACATCTGTGGCCAAGAGGGTGGCAGAAGAATTTGGTTGTCGTGTAGGTGAGGAAGTTGGGTATGCAATTCGATTTGAGGATTGCACTGGACCAGATACTGTGATCAAGTACATGACTGATGGTATGCTTCTGAGGGAGATATTGATAGATGAGAACCTGTCACAATACTCTGTAATTATGCTTGATGAAGCACATGAGAGGACTATTCACACTGATGTACTCTTTGGACTCCTTAAACAATTAGTGAAGAGAAGGCCTGATCTTCGAGTGATAGTGACTTCTGCCACATTAGATGCAGAGAAGTTTTCAGGATACTTCTTTAATTGCAACATATTCACAATTCCAGGAAGAACATTTCCTGTGGAGATCTTGTACACAAAGCAGCCAGAGAGTGATTACTTGGATGCAGCTCTTATAACAGTACTGCAGATTCACTTGACAGAGCCAGAAGGTGATGTTCTACTCTTCCTAACTGGTCAGGAAGAAATTGATTTCGCTTGCCAGTCTTTGTATGAAAGGATGAAAGGATTAGGCAAAAATGTTCCGGAACTGATTATTCTTCCAGTATATAGTGCACTGCCTAGTGAAATGCAATCAAGAATATTTGACCCTGCCCCTCCTGGAAAGAGAAAAGTTGTGGTTGCTACCAATATTGCAGAAGCATCCCTCACAATTGATGGGATATTTTATGTTGTTGATCCTGGGTTTGCCAAGCAGAACGTCTATAATCCAAAGCAGGGATTAGACTCACTTGTTATTACTCCAATTTCGCAAGCATCAGCCAAGCAGAGAGCTGGACGTGCAGGTCGTACTGGGCCAGGGAAATGTTACCGTCTGTACACAGAGAGTGCTTATCGGAATGAAATGTCCCCAACAACTATCCCTGAAATCCAAAGGATTAATCTTGGTTTGACTACTCTCACACTGAAGGCTATGGGGATTAATGATTTATTATCATTTGATTTCATGGACCCTCCATCTCCACAAGCTCTGATTTCAGCAATGGAGCAGCTATACAGTTTAGGGGCCCTTGATGAGGAGGGTCTCCTGACTAAGTTGGGTAGAAAAATGGCAGAATTTCCTATTGAGCCACCATTGTCGAAGATGCTTCTAGCTAGTGTAGATCTGGGTTGCAGTGATGAGATTTTAACCATTATTGCGATGATCCAAACAGGCAACATATTCTATCGGCCTAGGGAAAAGCAGGCACAGGCAGATCAGAAGAGAGCAAAATTTTTCCAGCCTGAGGGGGACCACCTGACACTGCTAGCTGTATATGAGGCATGGAAAGCTAAGAACTTTTCTGGGCCCTGGTGTTTTGAGAATTTTGTTCAGTCTCGATCTTTGAGGAGAGCTCAGGATGTCAGAAAGCAGCTCCTCTCAATCATGGACAAGTACGTTAACTCCTATTTTCACTTTCATCTTTGTTTTCTATTGTTACAGGATCATATATTATCTGCAATATGGATGCCTTTTTATTTACAGTGTTAGCTATCTCTAGTTTGATTTTTTGTTTTCGTTTGTCAACTTGTGACAATATCATGCTATGGTTAGATGGTCATATCCAAAGGATGCATTTCTAATTTTTCCTTGTGTTTGTGCTGCTAAGGTACATAACATGTGTTCAGGGTGTATATATCTCCATCTTTGTTGATGGTTTATTGTTATAATGTCTTACATAATTTCTGCTTCAACCAATTTCATTTCTTGTATCCTCGGGTGGTTTTGCCATTCTATACTTTGACTCCGTACTTGTAACAAGCGAAACTATTTATAGTAGTTTGCATATTCACTTGAGGATTTTTTACCTTGCAAACTAGTATATTTTATATAACAAGGATGATGAAATTGAACTAGAATGTTTTTGGAAAGGTAATATCTTACGGTTGAACATGCTCGTGGTTCTTGAAGCCTTTTCAGTATTGCTTTGCTTTCTTGGTTGGTTCTTTACCTTAGGACCTTGTTGATGATTGCCTTGACAATGTTGGTATGCCTTGTACTTTGAATATGCATTTGTCTAGTACCTTGACCCTGGTTATGTATATATGTGTTTAGTTTGTAGTCCATTGATAGCTAGTATTATTCTTGCACATGATATGACTGGAGTGTTTGACTATTGTATCTATATCTGTATTTGTATAATCTTAACAAAAGGTCTAAATTTACAAATTTTAGGTACAAATTGGATGTTGTTAGCGCAGGCAAGAACTTCACGAAGATTCGCAGAGCAATTGCTGCGGGATTTTTCTTCCATGCAGCAAGAAAGGATCCACAGGAAGGATACCGAACTTTAGTTGAGAACCAGCCTGTGTATATCCATCCCAGCAGTGCCCTCTTCCAGAGGCAGCCTGACTGGGTGATCTATCATGAGTTGGTCATGACCACCAAAGAGTACATGCGGGAGGTGACTGTGATAGACCCCAAGTGGCTGGTAGAGTTAGCACCTAGGTTTTTCAAGGTTGCAGACCCCACAAAGATGAGCAAGCGCAAGCGACAGGAGCGCATAGAACCACTCTATGACCGATACCACGAACCTAACTCTTGGCGTCTAAGCAAACGACGTGCTTGATGGAGTTTTGGTTTCATCTATGAATGTTGTACCTTGATTAGCCTTACTAGACAAGGCATTTGGAGTGTGTAAAGCATCTTGAGATTGCTTCTAAGGTGGAGGTATCATGAATTTTAATGCATCCCCAAATCAAAATTTGGCTTAAAACTGATAAGGGATGAGTTTTATCCACGCCCTTTGTGATGTATGTCTTGTTCCGCAGATTCAATTGAGTAATTATTCGGTAAAGCAGCAAATTTGTGGTACCTTTGCCTTCACTCTTCTTTAAACATAGGTTTTTGACATCCTAACAGTTTGTGCACTCTTAGTATGAAGGTTCATTTTTTTCCCATTAGATAACTAATATACATAAATTATATTAAAATTTAACTAATCTGGTTGAATTTTTTTGAGAGATTGGTTTTTGAATCAATTTTATATGTTTTTGCTACTATTTGAAGATACTCCCAAGGTGGCCTGTTTTGAAACCTGTGTTTCCTTTGTGCATGAGGAGAGGAATTACGTGTGAAGACAACATGCTTCATGCTTCATGTGCTCAATTCATTCCACCTTGATCCAATCAGGTATGTATCATGTCCAGAGCATCTGTAAAGCCTTGTTATTGTTCAGTTCCACTTATACTTCAGAAAATTTCTGGTATTTATTGATAGGATGTTACATATTATGTAAGGGATGAAGTTGTGTTTTCACAATTCAGTTTAATATCTAGGGGTGTACTCCAATTTTGACCACAGTTTATATTGTTGGTAACATGACCGTTTAGTACATTATAAATATGTATAAACAATGAGTACAAAAAAATATTCTCAACTACTTCAAGACAAGGTTATTGGTCTAATTTCTATCTTTCCATTTTCACCAACTAATATCTAGTGAGCTTTTAATGATATACTTATCCAACAAATTAACTATAAACCTTTATGCCTCTCTATGCATAAACAAACCACATATTGTAAATCAAACATATCTAGTTCATTTACACAAATAGTATATGATTGATGGATTATATTTTGTGAGAGGGAAAACAATTATAACAACTATAAATATTCTATATGTTGAGGTTCAAAATAACATGTAAATAATTTGAACAAGCCCTCCAAAAATACTTCTTAACCTTTGACACACTTTATATTCTAGATACTCTAGAGACTCTCTTAAGTATGGTATTGGAGGAAGAACAAAAGTGAGAGAACATTGTTTATTTATATGACGTGTGTAGGTCGACTTTATCGTTATTTTAGTTGTTTTTTTTTTCATTTGTGAGACTTATATTGGCATATAAGCTATAGGTATTTTTCTAATGTTCTCACCTTTTTGTGAAGTGATAAAATCTCGTGTGCTATTCAGTTTCCATAATCGTGATTAGTTGAGGCATAACCTAACATATAATATAACACTAGGACTCAGGTTAGGTGAAGTGTTCCGAAAATTGAGTGTGAAATGTAAATAAAAATTTCAAACTAAAAATAAAACTTTAAAACGGGAAATGAGATCCCAAATTAAAATTGATAATCAAATTCATAAATAAAATTCTAAACCTGAGATTGGATGTAAAATCGAGAATAAAATTCTAAATCAAAGATAAAAAATAGAAACTGAGTATGAAATCTCGAATCAAGAATGGAACTGAAGTTGAGATAAATAATGTCAAATCTGATTATAATCCAATATTTGAAATAAGATAAGAAATTCAATATTTGAACTAGAGATTTGATCGGATTCTCAGACATGAAAACTAAGTTTTTTTTGGGAACTTAGTTTTCGTTCGAGCAGCGTCGAGATTATTTTGAATTTAATTACCGAAAAAATTCAAAAAGAGCAAAATGATAATTTTAATATCAAAAAGAAAAAGATGGGAAGTCGGGTTGGTAGGGATCGACCTGACACACCTATGTGTCACTGCCCACAGGCCAATAACATTTCTGCTGCACTACCACATATAACTATCGAATTCACTTAATTTTTATCAAATTGAGTACTACAAATTAAAGAGATTGGATAGGAAGTGAGCTACCAGTCTCACCATGGAGTTAATTGCATTAACTCTTCCTATATAACTCAAATTTTGGATTTAAAGTCTAAAATCCTGATCTTAGAGAGCTACTTGACCTCCCGATACTTGAACAAAAATTCTCTTGTCCGATCACTAAATTGAGTGATATTGGTGTCAAAATACCGATAATGGGCTCATTTTGAGTTCTACGGCCGAGTCTCAACTTACTAGTGGTTGGAAACACTACATGAGGGTTATTTTGGCCGACCCAATTTTAGGACAGATTTCGGCTACCGTAGATGGCCTTGTGGGGCCAAATTCTCCCTCCTCCGGTCAACGGTGCCAAAGTGATCACCTGCCACCCCTCTATCCCTCCATGGCAAGGGTCGACCTCCGGTAAGGGAGAAATCAGTCGGTGTAAGCCGATTTTCATTGCTGGGTCTGTCGTATTTAGCTCAATCGCGACCAGTCGACAACAAAATTCACTCAACTCTGACGACCTCCTTGTCGGCCACCATTAAATAAATCTTTGTTTGGATCTTGGTTACAAAACAACTAAACTTCGACCATCTCTCTAGCTACCTCTAGTAATGATTTTCGACAACCCTTTATTAGGTATGTTTCAACTAGTTTTAAAAAATAATCAAATTCGGTCGCGATTGGTCGGGTAAGGTACCCATTCTTTCCTCGAGCTATTAGGGGTATGATAACATTATTTGGGGGTAAATTGTGAATTTAAAAGTTGATTTGATTTAAGTTCCAAATTTTAGGTATTAAAATGTAATTATGAAAATTTTGATACCAAATTACAAATATGAAAAAATATGGAAAATGTCTATAAGAGTACCCTAAAGGGCTTATAAGTGATTTTGAGGCATATGAGAATGTCTAAAATTATTTTTTGGAGTTTTGGGAGCAAAATCGTAAATTTTATGTAAATCAGGGGGAAAATGATCAATTAGACCCACATAGATATCAAATATTTCATTTTAAAATGTGGAGTGCAAATTAGTAATTTTACCAAATTAAATATTCAAAAATAGATTTTTTTTTACAAGTGGCAAAATGGTAATTTTCTCATTTTAGGGACCAAATTGTAATTTATACATTTTTTAGTCTAAGTGTGTTTAAATAAGTTGTGAGCATCCAAATGAGAGACTTATGAAGTCTAGGGTGCAAATTGGAGAACTGTTGATTATTAGGGGCAAAATGATAATTTTGTCCAACTTAAGTACTAAAATACGAAATTTAAAAAAGTTTAGTTATCTAAATAAGAGATTTAGAAACTTTTGGGGCATTTTGGTAAATAAGATTTAATGTGGGCTTAACCTCGATTTAGAAGGAAATCATAAGTGTGGTTAGTGATTCTAAGGGTTCACCGAGGAGTCGAGAGACCCAAGACTGAGGGGTAAAATTGTAATGTGTGGGAAATTACAAAATAATATTTATAAGTGCTTAATTGATATCTAAACTTACCCCAATTATACGATTTTATTCATATAGAATGAATTATGTAGTGGATCACACGTTTCCTAAAAAACCAGAGATAGGGGAATAATAATAGGGACGAACAAGTCCCGATAAAAACTGAGTGAGAGTAATGACGACAATTACAATTGGAATGACCAAAGCACTTTGTTTGCTTTTTAGTGTTGCAATGAAAAGAATGTGAAGTTTAAGTTTAGAAAAGTATATAAGAAATGTAAAATGATTTAAATGTATGTCAACTAAAAAATACCATTTAATAGGTTAACAAAGGGGAAAACGGTCTTAAGGAGTGGAATAATATATGCTAGAGGCATGATAGGATTGTGCTCATTGTGTTTGATTAAGAAAAGTTGGTCGAGTGACATATCAAAACTCCAAATGATTGGTGTGTGAATTGCATAATTATTTAAATAGAGATGGTTAGAATGAGTATAATACTGGCGAGTTATTGAGATAGACTAGAATATTACCTATGGAATTAATTATTATGCTTTTATTAGGCTTTTGTAATTTCGGTATAAAGTGGCACGGGTATTGACAGTACACCTACTTAGTTAGTGTCGATGTCGAGTGAAATTAGAAACTGAGAATAATGGGAGATTGATCGGATTTATTCCAAATTTTTCGAGACACCTGAATTGTCACGCCCCGACCCGGTTTGGTCGGATCCCCGTGATTAACCCGCCACTCTCCTGGTTTATTAAAGAGTTTTCCCCTTATTGTAAACTGTAAAGAGTAAGGCGTCCTTTAACCTGCACCTTTTTCCTGTGAAATTTAAAACTTTACATACCTGTCTTACAGGCATCTTAGTTGACGGTCTTTAAGGGGAGGCTTTCCGGGATTTCCTGAAAGGGATATAAGGGAGGGGGTGAGTACGACTACTCAGTGAATGGGTTTTTTTAAAAGCTTTTGACTTTTAAGAAAAACATTTATATGGAGTGTGCCAGACTCCTTTGTTTTCAAAAATTCCATCATTTAAAAATTTGGAATTTTCCATTATTTCTTAGTTACCACGGTGTGTCATCACCCAACACACATCCTTCATCATGAAGGTTACACACATTCGTAAGTCGGTATCACTACTGAACCCGCTATTGGCTTCGGAGCGACTTTTCCTGCCACCTGGATAGAAGTAAGACCACTTCTACACTGGGAATTAGTGGATGTATGTGACATCCTACCCACAATCCCGAAATCACTTCTTCATGTCCGTATGAGGACAGAGACCTCATCCTGTTCCCACCCCGGTCTCATGCGCTTCGTGCTACTCCAGATTTCGCACAGACACCTGGAACGACGAACTGCCCTTATAGCCACCAGGTCGTCCAGTGCCATTAGGACACATCACTACCCCTCATGGGCGTCTTGATGATCCCGTACTCACACTGCATGCACAAACAATGTTTTCTTATATTGCCATGTAATATGTGGTGCCACTAGTCCAACGGCCCCGACTCTCAACTCAACCCGCAGCTGTTTGTCTTGACTAGTCCGTCGACCTGTCATGTCGCACTGCCGCTAGTTGACTGAGCATGTCGGTCCTATCTTGGTACCATGGCCAAATAATTCACTTATTAAGTTTTATGGCACATATATCATGTTCGTTTACGAGCTCCTGCTCGTGCCAACTGGCCTTGGGCCCACTGTACGAGATTTTCAAAATCGGGCATTTAGCCCCCAAGTTCCAAAACCGAGGCCCTTGGCCTATCAGAGCTATTCGAGCTCCCATCAAGAAGGTCTCCCAAATAGTTTAAGCATTGGCACACAGTCAGGAAAGAACACTTCCGACAAAATAGGTTTTCACTATCCATTATACCAACCGGTATAAGGACATCTCCGTTCATAACCGATGAACGGGTTTTCAACTTCCTTCGAGAAAGTCTCATCATACCAACCGGGTATGATTTACTTACAACCCGTAAGTAGTTTTTCCGCATAACTTTCACATCACTTTCTCTAAGTAGTGATGATTAAAATTCCACTAAATAGTGGGTTTTTATACCGAGGTACTTATCATCCCCTACCGGGTATGATATAAAATTTTCACTCACAACCGTTAAGTGGTTTTTATCTAAGTTGTGCTCATCATCCCAACCGGGTATGATGTTAGTAAACCCACTCACCCGTTAATGCCGTGAATTCCACTAGACTGGTTTTTTGTATTCATGCGAGCTTGTCCTTGCTGGCGTTCCCGGTATTTCGCGTTCCTACACGATATGAACATCTTGGTTCATTATCATTCGACCTAATCGCCTTCATTCATTCCAAATGAATGAGAAAGTCGAACTTTCATTTATTTGCAATTAGGTCCCTAAAGTTATTTCTCTTTAACTTTAAGTCCCAAATACCGGTTTTTCCTCAAATTGATTCCCGAAACTTCTAAAATTTATCATAGGATCTCAATTTATTCCATTTCACAAAAAGGGGTTTAATTTCCCAAATCTCCAATTTGGTCCTCCAATTTTTCCAAAATTACCATTTTGCCCTTCCTTTACAAAAATGGTAAATTTTGCCCCAAAAATTTCAAAATTTCCTCAATTGGTCCTCTAACATTATTTTCATGCCCAATTGACCCTCAATTTCATAAAATTTCATTTTGGTCCTTTGAATTTCGAAAATCCCCAATTTTCCCCCAATTCCAACTTCTTAACACAGCCGAATTTTATTTCATCAAATTGACCCATCAAACGTTTCTAATTGTTGAAATTTAAGTTGAAATTGAGTTTCTACATGTTCATACGATTCTTCAGAAATGTGAATCGCAAGTTTTAATGCCGGGACAAGCTCAAACGGAGCTTCGCCGAAAAATGAACTATAAAGAGAGAAAGTTTCGCTTACTCACCAGTGAAGGCACGACGGTTCGAGCTTTCAATCTGGACAGATAGCTCTCATCCTGAGGTTCATCCTAGAATCAAGAATTGCATCAATTGATGCAGAATTGGATTAGAATTTCGTCATTGAAATTCGGTCGACTCTCTCTTTAGCACCAATCGAAAATTATAAAGGGGAGTCGAATTGGCTTACCTTTCGGTCCTAATTCGACCGTGGAAAGGCTGAGGAAGTGTTGGGAGGGCTTGGATTGGCCTGAGCAGGGCTTGAAATGGTTGATTTCAGCTTGGCCGAAATAGGGCAACTTCGGTCCGTCAGAGCTGCTTCACTATTCTATCACGCCGGCGCTTCTCCAATGATTCTCGTATTTACTGGAGTTTGCTATCAGATAGCTGTCTTCTCCCCGGTTCTAAAGAGCCCGACCTTTGTTGAAGTCGAAGCTCTAGTTTGAGGTTTACCGGGAAATGGAGCAGTAGTGAGAGAGAGAAAAGTGTTCAGGTGTGAGGAGAATGGAATGGGGATGACCTCTTTATATAGTTGTAAAACTCGTGTATGGTGAAATTTATTACTAGTATTAATATTGCCATAAATTATTGGTATTAATTCTAATAATTTAATTTCGGTATTTAATTATTTATATTAATTCCAATAATTTAATTTAGGTATTAAATTATTGGTATTAATTTCAATAATTAATACTCTAAGCACGCTTAATTTTGAAGTTCTTACAGAATCTAGTTCACCTAAACCAATTTAATTTTTGTTTTCTATTTTGTTTTAAATTCCTTTTCAAATGTTTAATAAATCCTTTATATCAACCGAAAGTTGTAAATTTTCATATTGCTTATTCCCAAATGTAAACCGGTTTAGTTTTCTTATTCGGTTTGACCGGTTCTTTTCCCGATTTTCCTTAACTCAAATGTGCGGGGTTTACATGATTGATATACAAGTACCATCAAAGTTACACAACTGCGATAAGAATGAGGCGCAATTGAGTTGCATTTGTAAAGGGGCATGTGTCATGCCCTAAATCAGTTTGGTCGGATCCCATGATCAACTCGTCACTCTCTCGATTTATTAAATGGTTTCCTTATAATAAATCGTAAAGAGTAAAGCGTCCTTTAAGTCTGCGCCTTTTCCTAGAATAACATAATCAAAACCGTATAACATTATAAATTCAGCATACCTGTCTCACAAGCGTTTTAGTTGATGGTCTTTAAGGGCTTTCCGGGATTTCCTTAAAGGGATATAAGGGAGGGGGTGAATACGACTACTCAGTGAATGGGTTTTCAAAACCTTTAACTTTAGGAAAAAGACTTGTTTTGGAGTGTGTCATACTCCTTTCTTTTAAAAACCATTTCATTTGAAATCTCAGGTTTTATCACCATTTCCTTATTTAATCACGGTGTGTCATCACCCAACACACATTCTTCATCATGAAGGTTAAACACACATTCGCAGGTTAGTACGTTCATTGAACCCACTTGTAGCTTCGGAGTGACTTTTTCGGCCACCCAGATAGAAGTACGTCCACTTCTACCCTGAGAATGAGTGGATGTTCACTACATCCGACCCTCAATCCCGAAATCAATTCTTCGTGTCCGTATGAGATCAGAGACCTCATCACGTCCCCACCCCGCTCTCATGCACTTAGTGCTACTCCAAATTTCGTACGGTCACCTAGTACAACGAACTGCCCTTATACTTATCGGATCGTCCAGGACCCTTGGGATGCATCACTACCCCTCATGGGCGTCTTGATGATCCCGAAATCATAGTGCATGCATAAACAATATTTTCTTATCATGCCATGTAATTTGTGCTGCCATTAATCTAATGGCCCCGACCTTCAGCTCAACCTACAGCTGTTTACCTTGATTGGTCCGGAGATCGGTCATGTCGCACGACTGCTAGTTAACCGAGTGTGTCGGTCATATCTTTGTACCATGACCGAACAATTCATTTATTAAAGTTTTATGCCACATATTTCATGTTTGTTTATGAGCTCCTACTCGTTTCCACTAGCCTATGGCCCACTGTTTGAGATTTTTAAAACCGGGCATAATAGCCCCCAAGTTTCAAAACTGAGGCCCTCGGCCTATAAGAGCTATTCGAGCTCCCGTCAAGAAGGTCTCCCAAATAGTTTAAGCATTGGCACACAATTAGGGGAGAGCACTTCCGACAAAATATATTTTGAACTGTCTATTATACCGATCGAGTATAAGGACATCTCCGCTCATAACCGATAAACGGGTTTTCAACTTCGTTCGAGTAATTTTAATCATACCAACCGGGTATGATCTACTTACAACTGGTAAGTAGTTTTTCCGCATAATTTTTACATCACTCCTCTAAGCTGTGATGTTTAAAATACCACTAGTTAGTGGGTTTTCATTTCGAGGTACTTATCATCCCTAACTAAGTATGACATAAAATTCCACTCACAACCGGTAAGTGGTTTTTAATTTTAAGTTGTGCTTATCATCCCAACCGGGTATGACGTTAGTAAACCCACTCACTCGTTAATGCCGTGAATTCCACTAGACCGGTTCTTTGTATTCACGCGAGCTTGTCCTTGTTGGCGTTCTCGGTACTTCGTGTTTCTACACGATATGAACATCTTGGTTCATTATCATTCGGCCTAATAGCCTTCATTCATTCCAAATGAATGAAAAAGTCAAACTTTCATTTATTTGTAATTAGGTCCCTAAAGTTATTTCTCCTAAACTTTAAGTCCCTAATGCCGGTTTTTCCTCAAATTGGGTTCTGAAACTTTTAAAATTTACCAAAGGACCTCAATTTATTCCATTTCACAAAAAGGGGTTTAATTTTCCAAATTTCCAATTTGATCCCCCAACTTTTCCAAAATTACTATTTTGCCATTCCTTTACAAAAATGGTAAATTTTACTCCAAAAATTCTAAAATTTCTCAATTGGCCCTCTAACATTTTTATCATGCCCAATTGACCTTCAATTTTAGGAAATTACATTTTAGTCCCTCGAATTTTCAAAAATACCCAATTTTCCCCAATTCCAACTCTTTAACATAGTTGAATTTGATTGCATCTAATTGATCGATCAAACACCTCTAATTATTGACTTCTCTCCGGTTCTAAAGAAACCGACCTCACCTTCTTTGGCTTAGAAAAGACCCTATATCGGAGCTCTGGTTCGAGATTCGCCAGAAAACTAAGCAACTGAAAGAAAGTGAGCTTTTTAGGTGTGGAGAGGATGAATGGGGAGGGGGTCTTTATATAGGAAGATCGGGGACTTCTTGGCCGTCCGATTTGTACCTTTATGACAAGCATTGATGGGCGAAAAAGTATTGAATGGAGACGTTTCCTCTTCACCGGTGCTACTTCGATTTTCCGGCGAGTGAACAGTGCTGTCATCTGAAGGAAGAAGATAACACTGTTCTGAACCGGACTGGAACGGTCCGAACCAGATTCAAAGCTTAAACTAGCCAGTTCACCCCTCATTCGACCGAGTTTTTCAAATCTAAAATTTTCTAAATTCATCTAAATTCATTTTCTATCCAATGTGCCCTCAAATCTCCAATTTGAATTATTTAAGCCACCTAGAAAATGAATTTATGATTCGGTTCAATAGTAGTTCAAACCAGTCCAAATCGATTCGAATCTGTTTTATCTGAACCGGATCGAATCCGGTTCACCTGAACCGATTTGGTTTTCATCCCCAATTCCTTCACAAGTCCATTTTCGTGACTTTTGTGACTCCTTAGGTTACTTAGGATCCATAAAATTCCCAGTTTACCATCTTTTTTTATTCCGATTCATAAACCGGCTTGGTCCTTAAACCGGTTTAATCCGGTTCCGGTCTGGTTCACCCGAACCAATCTGGTTTTTCTCTCCCACTTTGTTCTAATGTTCCTTCCCAAGGTTTATAATCTCTTTGGATCATAAGTGATCCATAAATTGCTTGGTTTACCCATTCTCTATCGATTCTGATTCATGAATTAACTCAGTTCATAAACCAGTTCAATCCAATTGGATCCAGTTCATCTAAACCAGTCTGGTTTTTCTCTTCCAATCTGTCCTAAGGTTCTTTTTCAAGGTTTTATGAACCCTTTGGATCACTCGAGAGTTGTAAATTTTCAAATTGCCTATTTCCTGATAATCGAGTTTGTGAACCGATTCAGTTTTCTCACTCGGTTTGACCGGTTCTTTTCCTGGTTTTTCTTAGCTCAAAAGGGCGGTGTTTACAGTATGAGTAAGGCTGTCGGTGAGAAAGTTGATAATAACCTCTAGATACAAAGAAATCTCAATGAGAGAGGAGTTAAGTGGCATCAGTTGTGGAAGAGTATACATGACTCTCACACTCTCATAGACCCTATTAGTATTGTGAAATACCATTTGAGAGTGAATTAGGGCAAGTGAAATACCAATGTATGAGAGTCATGTATCACACACTTACTCGATTTTACCTCAATCAGGTCCCGTGCAACCCACCAATCCTCGATTTACCTCAGTTAGAATAGTAGGGCCATGATATGATAGGAAACTCAAACTTTTGTAAGCAAGAAGTATGTTTATCTCGTAGTAAGGGGTCTCAATCCTAACCTTCCTATTCTCCGTATATTTGCACATATGTTAGGGAGTGGGGTGAGCTAATAACTCAGTAAGTAAGACATTACTTTAATATGATATCCATACATCAAACTCTAAATAAAATAGACACCTTTTAAATAGATAACACTTATTGTTGATACGATATTAAAGTTAACTACAATAAATTTTTTACCCTCTTACCTCATAGGAGTTGTAAGTCCAAATGTGCATGGTATAGGTATACTACTAAGTGTCTAACACTTTACTTTGAAAGTGACACAGGAATATATGAAATTAGTAAGAAAAAAGTAGGAGTGGTGCTCTATGATGGGAGACATAATCAAAAGCCCTAGTTGATAACTTAGTTTATAATGTGTGCAAAAACAAAACTTAGCTTATAATGCATACTTGATCATGGTTAATTATATATATTTATATAATAACTTAAAGATTTTTTTGCTCAATAAATTGTTGGGTGTGTGAACCACCTTAACTCAAGTTGATATTTATGGAACTTTATGTTTGTTTGCCCAAAAAATTGAGCAACACAAAAGCTAGGGGGAAAGTTTAAAATTTTTATTATATTAATTAATTAGTATTTTTAAAGTTTTTAATAAAATTAAATTGGTTTGCACATTTCTAATTTTTTGTTAAGTTCAATTTTATTTACCAATTTTTTGTAAAGCGCATATGAACATTCAAATTCACGGTCTAGATCCGGCCACAGAAGCGATGATTAGATCAGAGCCGTCAATGACAGGGAGTTATGAGCATCAAGAGGCACGTAAAACCCTAGTCCTCCTCTTCCACGGTCCCTCAAAGATCCTGCACCGGAGGCGCCGGCTCAGTTGAATTCGCAGCCTACCGGAGTCCTGGGTATGTCATAAATTTAATACTGAGTTTCCTTTCTCGAATCATGCTGGAAATTTTCATCTCGCGTTTAATGTACTGGCCATACATTTGATCTACCGATCCAAGCAGCTAAGGTTCTAAAGATCATTTGGCCTCCTATCGAGCTTCGTCAATTTCATTCGGTTCATTTATTTATTTACAGATTTATCTTCTATGATGCCTTTGGTATTCGGGCAGCTTAAAGATTGAGCCTTGTTCCACTTGATATCTGTAGTTTGATTCTACTTGTTTGCCTCAGTACGCGCCAGATTCGCATTCTTGTTTTGTTTATGAGAAACGTGTTCCAAGTCTCATAATCATCGAATCTTATCAAATAGGAAGATATGGGTGGAGGAGAGGATAAGGTAGTCATTCCCCAATTGGTGTTAAAGAAGAGGAAGAGGAACGAAGAATGGGCATTGGCAAAGAAAACAGAGATTGAGACCTCCAAAAAAGAGGCTAGGGAGAAGCGGAAGGTTATATTTAAGCAAGCAGAGAAATTCGCTGCAGAGTAGGAGAAGGTTTTCTGTCCCATGTTCCTTTGTCAGTTATCGTGCTATTCTTTTTGGATCAAATATTATCGTCCAATTTTCTTCCTGCAAAATCACAATCATGTGCTAAAACTGCATATGGTGACTGCCATCAGGAAAAGGAGGTGATTCGCCTGAAACGTGAAGCAAAATTGAAGGGAGGCTTTTATGTTGAACCTGAAGCTAAGCTTCTGTTCATTATTCGCATTCGTGGGTATGCTTTTTTTTCTGCCAGTTTCTAACATTTCACTATTATTGTAAAGCTTACTATTCCGATGATAACACTTTCATTTTTTGGCATGTTAGGATTAATGCAATGCATCCAAAAACAAGAAAGATTCTGCAACTCTTGCGTCTGAGACAGGTATCCATGATAGCATCTAATTTATTTGTTCAATTAATAATATACCAAGTGGATAGACTGATTCCAAATGCTACAGGTTTCTTTTAGTGAGAAATATTAGGACCAAAAGAGGTCTTTTAAAGGTTACATTTTAGCATGGTAACCTCACTAACTATAGTGAAAAATGTCTTGATGACCAGCGAAGTTGAATTTGCATTTCTGTGACTTATCAGTGTTACTACTTGCTGAGCACCGGATCTTTTAATATCTGATGAGTCTGTGAATGTATAACCTGTGTTTTGCTATTCTCTGGGTAAAAATCCTGATTTTTACATAATTATTCCCTTGAGCAAATCTTTAATGGTGTGTTTCTCAAAGTTAACAAAGCTACAATGAACATGCTTCACAGGGTTGAGCCTTATGTTACTTACGGGTAAGTATATCCCTTGACTGAGCTTGGTAACATTGTGCCTTAAGGATTTTGCTTGACACCAATGTATTTCTTTCAGCTATCCCAACTTGAAGAGTGTGAAAGAGCTCATCTATAAAAGGGGATATGGCAAGGTTAATCATCAAAGGATTGCACTGACTGATAACTCAATAATTGGGCAGGTTTCTTTTGTTCTTCCTACTTTGTTTCATAAGCTTAGACATGCTTTCAAATGATCTAACATGGAATGAGAACCTTCAGGCCTTGGGGAAATATGGGATCATCTGTGCAGAAGGTCTTATCCATGAAATAATGATGGTTGGGCCTCATTTCAAGGAGGCAAACAACTTTCTCTGGCCATTCAAGCTCAAGGCCCCTCTGGGTGGTCTGAAGAAGAAGAGGAATCACTATGTGGAGGGTGGAGATGCTGGAAATAGGGAGAACTACATCAACCAGCTCATCGGGAGCATGAACTAGATATATGGGCTCTTTGAACTTCCACACAGACAGCCAATGGTTCTTTTTGAATGTTGGTAAAAAGCCGACTCTTGCAGTATAGTTTCAGTGGTTTGGGTGAAGTTATAATATTCAGTTCTTTCAGGAAATGAACATTATTAATTTGACCATCGCCATTCTTTAATAGGCAAATGAATAAATAGAGAGAAATTATTTTAATACACAGCAGGATAAGGTGTTACGCATATCCCACGGAAACAAGTCCAAGCATAGAATCTCCCATCAAGATTGAATCCTGACCGTTGGATCTAGTAGTTGCGGGCTCCACCCGATCAACAAGACACTGTCCGGATCTCCGAGAAACCAACAATTATGTTTACTGTCTCATCCTCCCTGCTTGGTTAGAACAAAACCCATAAGCAAGCAATAAAGAGAGAATTTGCCCTTCCATGGAGGGAAGAACCTTGTAATCTTTTAGCTTCCATTGTCCGTGAAGAGAAGAAGCTTTTGGGCTCTTACGCTTCTTGATTGCTCGGTGATTAGCACTGCTGTCTGCCTCCAAAAATGGAGGAAGGCAACAAGGACAAGGCGGAGGATGGTGGTACCGCCGCACTCTCGGGCTTTTCTCCGCCGACTTCCACCAGGACTTTCTGGAGATCCCGCAAGAGATCAGGTTTCATTCACCACCTTCTTCTTCTTCTTCTTCTTCTTCTTCTTCTTATAATTTTTTTTATGAATACCTTCTTCTTGTTATCAGGTGTTTTTGAAATTAGCCTCTTTCTTCTGCTTAGTATGTTGGAGGAAACTTATTGTCTTTGAACTCATAACGAGGCCTATTACCTGATCTTCCTATCTTTTTATTCCCAAAGTCAACGTTTTCTCTTCTTGAATGTTTCTGTTCTGGACAAAGAACGGACAAAGTTCACTGCTCTGCGGGTTTCTCCAGAGCTTGAAGAATTTCGCTGTCCTGAAATTTCTGTACGATGAAAGAGAGGGTGGAGTGGGTATAACAGTAAAATTGGTCATCGATTATCAGGCCCTTACAGAAGCATTTGCTTGTACGTCACCTTCTTTCCTGGTTGAGTTGGTTGTGTTGTTGTTGCGTTTTGGAAACATCTTGGTGATGGTGAACTGTGTCCACATAACACAATATTAATAGGATTTTCTACTTATTTTTCATTTATAATTGTGTCATGTTTATATTTTTTATGTATATATGTTTCTTGTGGTGGTACTGTGCCGAATAGTATTAGGAAAGGGGCAAACATTATAATTACTATATAATAATGAATTAAATTTTAAAATGTGATTTATTTTATATAATATTTTTATATTTTCCTTATTGATATATATATTTAAGAGAATTTATTTTGAAGCGATTAAATTCACGTATAGTTTTACGTTAGGTACAGGTGGTAAAAATGTTCTCTAGTTTATTTTTTTTATACTCAAATGACGATCAAGTTTTCACTCTTACACTTACAAATGTGAGAATATATTATTTAGTGATAATTGTTAACTACTATTTAGTGAAATATTTTTAATTTTATAAATGCATGAATATTTTTTATCTTATTTAATATTAAATTATATTATCATCAATATTAATATGTACCTATATTATATCGGATAAATTATATACAAATTATAATATTATTTAATTTTTATACAAAGTATATATTATAATTTTTATATATTTAATTTAATCTAAATTATAAATTTATATTA
Organism: Trapa bicornis; assembly: GCA_030064425.1. NCBI lineage: Eukaryota > Viridiplantae > Streptophyta > Magnoliopsida > Myrtales > Lythraceae > Trapa > Trapa bicornis. Next base: position 3,247,018 of record CM057759.1, read on the forward strand.
TATTTGTTTAAATTATTTAATTTATTATTTAAAATTAATTAAAAATATTAAATATATATTTATTTATAATTTTATTAAGTGATAATTATATATAATATATGTTTTTTTAAATATATACATAATTTAAATTAAAATAAAATATTTATATATAAATTTATATATATGTTGATAGGGAAAATATTTGTTTAGTGAAGTTAAAATTGATACAAAAATGTAACAAAAAAATGTACACTAAAATATAATATTTCAAAATTTTGACACAAATATCATTTACTATAAAAGTTTAATACAATTGTCGTTTACCCTAATTGTTGACCCAAACAAGAATGTAATTTAGTGCCCATTAGTGTGTATATATATATATATATATATATATATTGCTTTAGGGAATTTTCCCCCAGTATTCTCTTTCAACAGAAAGTGGGCGGAATTTGAGCGAAGCAGCAGCAGATACTGCTAATGCAACAGACAAAGAGCAAGAAGATGTGCCTGCTGATGAAAAGATGCAGGAGCTGACCCAAACTCCTGAACTCTCCGAGCGCCGGAAAGGACTGTTTCAGCCTTTGGACCCTACAGAAACCGTCACAGGCAAAAGACAATCTGCAGAATCTTTGATCCCTCCTCCTGATTTTGACACTGCAAGCTATCCAAAGGGTTGGCTCATTGGCAAAAAGCGTAAGCTAGTTAATGTTGATGTTGTAGAAAGTATGCGAAGGATCGCGGTTCAAGAGATGAACAGAAAGGTACTTCCTTCCTTGCTCTGACATATCTAAGGTTGCCTTTTTAGATTTAGTCCGGAGACTCTTCAGCATAAATATACACCTGGCTACTATTGGCATCCTGTTGAAGTCATTATAGTAAAGGATAATTATATCTGGTGAACTAAATCAGCTCTAGAATTTGCAGGAAGGTGACTCAATTTTTTCTGTGCTACTTACTATACCCGTGTGTTTTGCTGAGTTTAGCTAAAAGGCTGCATCCATGGCTTCCTCTGCACCGCCTTTCCTCTAACCTTATAGGAAAATAACCTGAAGCCATGATCTCACAAAGCAACCACTGTAAGCAGTGGCAACAACGAGTCCAAAAAGTATGTAGGGACAGTCTGGATTACTTGTTAAGTTCATTAGGACGCAAGGAAGAAAACGTATTTGGAGAATAACACTAAGTTGCTGCTCTTATTTGACCTTCGCTGCCAGGTGCCCGTAAAGTTCATAACTCAGTACGACCAGTGATTATTCTTTCTGCAGGATAGGGAAATTGATGGCCTAAACGAGCAAATAGAAGAGGATTCTCGCTGCCTGGAACATCTTCATTTTCAGATTTTAAATGAAAAGAGCAAGCGGGCTGAGGTCGAGAGGGAGAACACAATGCTGCGGGATCAAATATCGATGTTGATGAACATGTTGGAGGAGAATGAACCTATGGATGATGGTCAGGACCATAATGAACAATGAAAGTTTGCATGCTCCAACATAGTAGTTGTTTTTCTTAAAGAAAATAGGTTATTGTAAGCGTGGGATGAAGAAGATGCATGTTATGTTATGTGAACCTGACTTCAGCTTCTAGAGTCATATTTGTGTATTCATCTATTGAGAATGAGCACTTAAAAAGTGTATCAAATGGTGAAAATTATGGAGCGAATGCCTAATTTTTGTATTATCTATTATAATTAGATAAAATTGTCCCCGGAGACTTTTCCAGATTCGTTGTTGCCTAAAATCAAAATCTAAAATTGACGCTCTCCGCATGCATAATAGATGATATAAAAATTTTTAATTTTTAAAAAATTATTCGATCTCCTCCATGAAGACTTCAATATTATGTAAATGTGCGTCTGTACTAGCTCGGCGTTCAATAGAATGTTATGAACACAACATTCTATTCAACGTATGAGTTGTATGTTGACCGGATACGTGGCTAACTCTGGTTAAACTGTTCTTAAATAATCGAATAGTGTTATCAATTGATTTATTTAAATTTATCAATATTTTATCTAACTCAGTGGATTTACCACGGTGTACTTGAGCATGGCTATTCATATTTTTTCTATTTGTCTATTTCTAATTGATCAATTTTTTTTTAGATATTAACGGTAGATCTGATATCTTTATCCGTATGACATGGCACACTTTTATTGGTTTGTCATAATTATTGAACGAATATAAATATTACACTTAACTGAACTAATTGGGGTGCCCTTTGCCACATTTATACAAGCAAGTGAGTAGTTGACCGGGTAGGCGGTGGGATCGGGTGATGAATCATTTATCGGTTTGGTGAACTAAAATTGAGAATGAACTTAGTATCGATTTAACTAATTTTCTAAAAATTAAAAATTTATAAATTTATCTAAATTTATTTTTTACATATTGTTAAATTCAATTTCTTAAATCACATCTAAAAATAAATATTTAAATGAGTTATTCTTAGTTCAATTTATAATAAAATTATTTTTCTTTATTTTTAAATATTTATTAATCACTTGTTACCTCTCAAATTCTCATTTGAATTTCTCTACACCAATTTTAATTCATTTTAAATTATATTTTTTTCAAAAAATTCCAGTTTTCCATTACAGGTTTTATTGTTCTAAGAAATAGGGTTATAAACCACCTAATACAATTCTTTATTCTATTAATTGAACTTATGATCTTGAGTACCATAATTTATCTTATCATTCGAGACTTGTTTTCAAGCCATCTTACTTAAAATCTAAATTACCTTCGGGTTATTCTAAACTGCTATTTTCACGCGAACTACAATATATATCACAAAATAATGCATACAACAAGAAACACAAGTCTCATATACGCTCGTCTAATACTTACGAGCTCATGCTATCTGTCTCATCCTAACCTACTCGGACCCTCATATTTCAACTAAATTTAGGCCCGCACATATTTGCTACTCACACCTGTAATACATATTAGCTACTTAGTCCCTATAAATATAACACGTTTCAAAGTTTACCCGTCATATTAGAATATTAAAAAAAAACTAGCTTGCACTTCTCTAGTGTCTTAGTATGTCCCAATTCATACTTATTACATATTCAACTCAATACTGAGATAGTACAACGGAGTGTATAAAAAAATTAGAAGTATTTTAAAATATTTCAAACTAATTCCTATTTTCATAGGGGTGATAATACAACCTAATTAGTTTAACACCCGCTCTCGTATTATAATAAAATTAAATTACACATAATTATAATTATAACACTTATTGACTAAATATTATAATAATTCACATATAATCTTTAAATGTATAATAAATATTTTATTAATATTTTTTTATATAAATAATTATTAATTAGTATGTTAACTATAATATTTTATTATTTATAATATTTATAAGGGTATATAAAATACTAATTTCATTAAAATTATAAAAAATAGATATTTAATTTTAATAATATTATAAGTTTTTTTTATTTTTTTTAAAAAAATTTAAACTTATTAAATTTTTACTTATTACGTTTAATCAATTAGATTTATTATAATAATTTTATAAGAGCTCTTAGTAAAGAATTTAGATTTAACGTCTACATTTATTTATACTTTTTTCTCAATAAAACAAATTATATTTTATTTTTTAAAGTAGTATCGTCAAATTATACCCGAGGTGGAGCTACTCTAGGCATGTTCCACTGCCGAGGAATGACGATTGGGGTCCTCAATCTTGAGTGTGACTCATGACTTGGCCGAGTCGAAAGATAACCACGGAGAGGAGAGGAGGGCATAGAATTTTGAAGCTATTCTTTTTTCAGAAGGGCAACTATGTAAAATTTAGAATATCGGTAGATTAAGCTCGGATTTTTATGATTGTTTAAAAAGACAATTTTATACTAATTTTGGTCCATTATAAAAAAATATTACTATAAAAAAGTATTTATAAAATTAACAATCCGACAATGAGATGTCCCTCCCATTTGCCATTTTTTCCTTTTATTTTTTTTAATTAATTAATTAATTAAGTTATCATTATGTGTTATCCATGTGTTTTAGTATCACACACTTGAAAAATTATAATAATATCGAATTATCGACAATAATATTAGATAATTTAATTAATTATCATAAATTTATTTTATGTGTTATCCATAAGCTATGGAATCGATTGATTTTTTTACAAATTTAATTTATTATCATAAATTTATTTTATTTTTATGAGTTAGGTAATTCTAGAGTAAAGAAGGAAGTTATAATATTGATTAAAATAATACGTTATATTTATTTAAAATAAATAAAATTATAATAATTAAAATTTGTGATTAAATGAGATATTAAATTGTTTTCAACATTTTCTTGCTGGTAATATCAAAAACCCTAATCCTTCTACGGACAGTTGACTCTCTCACCTCTCCCTCCTTCCCTTTGGCCACTGTCCTCCGTCCTTTGCCTCTTGCATTCGCCGCCTCTTCATCCTCTCCAAACGCTTCTCCTTCCCACCCTAGATATCTTCTGTCACCTCCGCCTCGCCGAGCCCTCATCTGCAGTCAAACATTTATCAATTCCACAGCAATTAGGATCTCTAGCAATTCAGCCTTTATTATCTCTCTCTCTGGGCGACTCTGTTAAGCCTCTCTGTTTCTCCGACCTTGCGGCTCTGCTCTCATACCACCGTGCGATTCTCCTATCTGTGCTTCAATCCGAGCTCTCTGTTTCTTGTTTTAATAACTATACTCTTGTATTCCGCTTCTGAGTGGTTGTGTAGTTTGAATTTGCCACTAATATTGGGCTCAGCGTGTGTTTGATACCGAGTTTCATTGTGACCATACGGGGGCTACTGAGCATCACTCATCCTTCTATTGCTTTGGCTGTTTAGTTTTTCCTTCAATATTTGTATTGTTCTTGAAGTTTTTCATTCGATAATTTTTGTCCTCGTTTTAACCCTTGAAGGGCTTCAGAAACCCTGCTAATTAGTTTAGTGTTGAATCTTTGGTGAAATGTAAATGTGAAAGTTGGGAAAACAGTATTTTGCATTTGCACGATGATATTGCATACCCCTTATGTCATGTCTTGATGTGTATGGGTCAGTGCGGACTTAAGCTGTGAAGGCTCCTAATGCCTCGAACAATTGATTGCAAGCTTTTAAGGAGCCTCCGCATGTTTAACTTGATAGCATTCGTATTTGGGGAGGGTGCTTCCCAGTATAGGGTTTCTTTTATCATTTATTGTTCACAAAGGGTTGTTGTGCTTTCTAATTCTATTTGAAGTATTTACTTGTTAGTATCTTTTGTCTATGTGCATGGTGAATATTTTGATTTACAATAGGAAATATTCATGTAATTGTGAGAGGGTTTTACTTGTTATATTGGAAAATGAATGGTATTTTGTATCTTGAGCAACAAAAAAAGAATGGTATTTTGTATAAAGTAGACTTTTAATGTATGTTTTGGATTGAATTTAGATGGTTATTTGGAGGATTTGATGTTGTTATTTGTCAGGACATGCTAGGTTTTGGCTTCAATATGTTTACACCAAATTTTTTCTTCATTATTCATTTCAGAGACAGTTGGGTAGCAGAGGCATTTTGGGATTGAACAGACTAGTGATCCCATCTTCATTTCTCCTCTCATTCCTGGTTGACCTCCTTCAGTGGGATTGTCTGCAGCTGATTAATCAAGCAGTCTCAATAGAGGTGAAGATTCTATGATTGAGTCACAATAATTCATTGAGTCTCCTGGTTCAGAACAAGCATTGAGTGGTCCAAGCTGAGGGACCTTGCTAAAGGTGAGCACCTCATCAGAGGCTGTGTCTATTTTACTTGGTATGGAATTTTCTACAACAGTAATGATCATGCTTGTATGGTAAAAATATATACCTTTTGCACATCTAGCATCATGGTTAAAGAGGAATCTCTGAAAGCAGCCAAGAGAATCACTCCATCAGCTTATTCTGCACCTACTATAGAGAAGAATTCTGCGGTCAAGTCCAAAAAGACAGTTGATTTATGCTTTCCATTACTTAGTGATCTCGTATATGGAAATCCAATCAGCTTAGATGCACTCTTGTCTACATTCCCTGGTAGAAGAACTCAGATTCTTGAGCTCATTCAGTTATTAGGTCCTTTGAATTCTCCTACACTCCCATTATTTGTTTACGGGGTTCCTTCAACTGGCAAAACCAGTATCATTCTGCAGTTATTCAGGCATCTGAACCGTCCCTTTGTCTATTCAAGTTTCAGGACATGCTACAACCCTAGGAATCTTTTTGAGTCTGTTCTGAATCTGCTCTTACTGCACCATAGAGTTGCTGCTAATGGGTATTCAAGTACAAAACGCTGTGACAAGCTGTCTGATTTTGTCGATTTTCTTCGTGATGCATTGACTAGTTTGATAAAAAGGCTGAAGGACGATGTGAAAAACTCCGTGTCCCCCCAGTCAGTGCTACCAATAGATGGATACATGATTTACTTGATTTTTGACCATCTTGAACTTGTTAGAGAGTGGGGTAAATCTTCTAGCATGTTGCAGTTCTTGTTTAATCTCCATGATAATCTGAACATTCCTGAGGTGGGTTTCATCTTCATTAGCAACCTTGCACCAGATATGTTCTGCTCTAACATGACCTATGTTGAGCAAATTCCTGTTTATTTTCCTTCTTATACTGAAGATGATCTACGTCAAATCTTGCTGAGAAACCAGGAAAATCAGAAGCTATATTCCTCCTTTCTCAAGTAAGTAGCTCGTCTTCTTTTATTTTACCTTGATATTTTATTCATAAATTTAATAAAATGCTATATTTGTTGGTTCTTGCTGTTGGCAGTGTTGTATTGAGGCCATTCTGCCGAATCACCAGGAGATTGGATGAATTATCACCCATTTTTGAATCTTTGTACATGCAATACTGCAAGCCTATAGGTGATCCCAGCAATGTTATTCTAAGCGAGGATATGAAAAGAAGGCTCTACAGTAATCTTATGCCACATATTACTTCAGCTCGTAATGAGACATTTAGAGTTCTAGATTATGCTGCACCTGGAACTGAAACAAGTACCAAGTTTGAGATGAAAGGTTGTAAGAGGAAATTGGAAAGTTCCAAGAAATCAGATGAATTGGATTTCCACATGTCAATTTCTGCAAAGTATCTTCTTATCTCAGCATTCCTTGCTTCAAGAAACCAAGCAACTCTGGATGCATCACTTTTTGACTCCAGTGGTGGGTCAGATAGCAGAAAGCGTCGAAGGAAGTAAGTTCACTTAATCCCTGTCCTGTGTTCTTTCATAAACTAGTCATAGTGGTGGGTAATTGGCTAGAGATATGTTCTCCTTTTGATCGACATTCTCTGTGTATGCCCAACAAATTACTGATTTCAGTAGTGGATAAGTGTGCTGAAGATCCTTCTTTTAAATGGTGGATGGGAGTTTTTTCCATAGTTTTTTGTAGGCTAATATTTTCCATATTATTTTTTGCATTTGTAGGATTGCATCTGTGTTGTCCCTCCTAATTTGAATGTTATTGTTATTGTGTAATCTTCTGTTTCAACAATTTATTATTGTAGTATCCTGACTAATTTATTGTCTCCAGCCTGCTTACATTTTGGTGATATTTATTACTGTACATTGTCTCCAGTTCATTTTCCATCGAGGAAGTGATGTTTGATTCACAGGGAGGTTATAGTTGACATGGTAGCTTTGGAAATTTTATATATATACAAGGTTTAATTATTGCATAACATATCAAACATGACATTTTATGAATCTTTTATCTGTAAGGATATATAATCTGATTGCATAGAGATCTATCTAGTCTGCTAATTTGGATGATTAGATATATATTATCTGCTTATCCTTTCCATTTTATTGTATGGAAAGGGTAGAACAGAGACATGATATAATTTCAGGCCTACACCATTGTTGGTGTGTTTTTTTTCACATATCAAACATAACATGCAAATGAAACTTTTATTCGTAAAGATATATAATCCAATTGCATACTGTAAGTTGTGCTGCATTTCCAGCTCCCTCTATTCTGCTAATCTGGGCAAGTAAACATATATGCTTATCCACTTGTTTTTGCTCATCTATGTGCTTATCCACTTCAAATCAAATTTATTTACCATCTGAAATGGGTAGAAAAAGATAAATTGCATTATTTCAAACCATCACCATTGTTGCAGTGCTTCTCCCCTCAAAGAGGATATGGATCGACTTCTTTCTCTCTTTTAAGTGCACTTATGTCATCCTACTTGGAATGTTAAGATAAGTTTTTTTTGTTGGAATTGATTTATGGACAGGACTCCTGATAAAGTGAAGGCACAGCAAGAAATTTCAGAAGATGATTTGCAAACAAAAGGACCTGGGAGTTTTCCATTAGAGAGACTATTGGCAATTTTTCAGTGCCTTGCATCAGTAGCAGAAGGTTCTTCTGATGAGGATGGAGGATCTGATGATTGGCTAGGCATTGGTGGTGAAAGTGCTGTGGTCACATCGAACATTCTCCTGCAAATATCTAGCCTCTCAAATGTAAAATTTATCCTTAAAGGAGGAAGCTGCCCGCTTGAGGGGTCAGTACGGTACAGATGTATGGTTTCTGAGGATCTAGCTCTTAAGGTAATATTTTTCATCAGCTTGTTAAAAGTTGCACCATAAATAACACTATCTGAAAAGGAAATCTGAACTTTGATGCTTGTATATTTTGGTACCCAACAGGTGGCAAGGAGCTTGAGATTCCCTCTAGCAAAATACATTTATAGGAGATAGTATCCACCTACTGAGGTCAATGTACATTTTTTGGGCCCTTATATGGTCTCCCAACATTTTTAGGACGAGATCTTAAAGAAGCTAATATGGATGATTTGCTAATATGCATCTGTTCTTTATCAGGTCCAATCAAGATGTTCAAGCAATGAGTACTTTTCTTGCTGGTGAATGGCTAAATTCTGTATTATTAGTTGGCCTCAGTGTTCCTTGGAAAGATGCTTCACGTACAAGCCTCGTAAAAGTATCTAAAAATATCAAATTGAGGTGTTGCTACCTGTCTAGGTTGATAGGTATCCATGGCATATATTTGTTTGAAATAGATTACATTTTAAGAGATGAAAAAGCATTCTCTGGTTGAAAGGTTCTACACACTAGTCCCTTAATGCATTTCTTAGACTAAGACTTGAGAAGAATATTTTGTGCAACAACCCTAATTGTGTTTGGGTGGAGGGATTTAGAGTGATTAGTAAATAAGTTGTTTGGTAAAGTTTTTTGAAGGTTTATTGCTCTCTCTAAATTTCTGTTTAAAATAATATGTTATACATATTTACCTTAGTTTTTATTTAATTTCTTTCTTATTTTAATGTCATTTTTAATATTAGACATTTTATATAAATCTATATTTTAAAAATATAATTGTATATATGTAAAAATATAAATGATATAAATTTATTTTTATTTTAATAATTAATCCGTTATATTATGTCTATATAATAAAATGTTTAATGTATATATTATAGTTGGTTATATATATTTATTATTATATAATTATAAAATGAATATCATTATTAAAAAATCCATCCCATTTATTTTTTTGTCACAGGATTTGCTCCATGTTTTGGGTCTATGCCATATTCGACCATGCTTTCTTAACCCCTTGTTCCTTTTGTGCTATATGATGTCTGCAAATGCAAATAATCTCTGTATGATGTCTGCAATCACCTTCTTGTCTCTATATTGAGGTCGTTTTTTTAAGTAGTACGTAGTTTCTTAACAATAAATGTCCTATATATATAGTATATAATAAAATATTAATATAACATAAAAATGTATTAAAATATTAATATAACATAAAAAGATTTATAGTAAAATAAATTTTCAAATAAAATATATAATTATATTGTTATGATATATATTATATGTATCGTATTTTTATTATATAATCATATCATATAACAAAATAACAATATTATAACAACAAAATAAATGAAGGTTAATTGTATAATAATAATAAAAATAATATATATAATAAATGATCTTATATACATTTTTATATAACGTATTTTTGTCATGCAACTTTATATAGCATAATAACACTAAAAATATGTGTAGGATAAGTTACCGTGTATATGCATCATATTTATTTTTATATTTCACATTTTATTATATAATAATATCATATAATACAGTTATTGCAATAAAAAAATTAAATTAATGTTAATTGTATAATAATATTTATATATACATATTATACCATCCCATAACGTAGTATGTGTATATGATATACACATGTGCTATATATTTTTTTATGCACAATATTTTTATTATATAATTTTATATAAACTATTATTGATATATAAATGTATTTAAAATATATAATAATAAAATTAAAATTAAAATTATGAAGAAAAGAAATAAAGAAAAAGATAAATATATAAGAAATATTTTTCACACCCACGACATTTAAACAACTCGTCCTGAAAATATGATGGTAGATGTCTCACTATCATTATATAGTAAGAAGAAAGAATGTAAGATGGAGAAAATAAAAAAAATAATTATTTTCAAAATAATTAAAAAATTCATCTAAAATAAATAAATAATTTATTATTAATACCTCGTATGTTCTTACTCAGAAGTCTCTAAAATTTATATTCGTTATACGAGTAATCTAATAGGGTTAGAAGGGTGACTTTACTCACATTAAGATATTAACTTGGAGTAGTATATGTATACGAGTAAGTCTGTTCAAAATATTATACGAATATTTAATATTTTTTAAAACCATTTTCAAAATGGAATTTGTATTTTATAACTAGCCTGCAAGTTTAAAATAAATAAACTAATCATAAATATTTTCATTATCTCATTTAAATTATTATTAAGTGTTACAAAATTAATTTACAATTAAAGTTTGTCATCACTATAAATTTAGTTGTTACTTTTCTAATAAAAAGAAGTGTAATTTAATAGCTAATTAATTTACCATAAGAGTCACTATATTTCTCTATTTCTTAAGATAATGGAATCAAATATACTTATTATATTTACTCAATAATTTTAACAACTATAGTTAAATATACTAACTCTTACGAATAAATTATATTAATTTATTTTATTATTTTCTATATAAGTAAGGTATATTCATCTAAATAATTCAATTTTAACTTATTATGGCTAATATTTTGAGTTAATAATATAATTATAAATAATTCTATTTTAATTGGTATTTTATCACTTAATTAAAGTCTCTATATACACAATAAATGGAGCAAGTAAATTTTCACTATATCAATAATTGAATTAGATAAAAATTATTTACATTTTATATTTATTATTACGAAATTAGATAAAAAATAATTCTTTAATAAGATATTAAACTTTAGGATGAATTGAAAAATTTTTTTTTATTGATATTAACTACTATTTTTTTACGAAGAGAAAGAATTATTTGTACGGAAAGATAGAATAAATCAGTTCGAATCTTTTTTAAAAAAAATATAAAACAAAAAATAGTGAAGGAAAAAATTAAGGGTGAGAAAAAGATGATGAAAGCTATCCTATATAAAAGTTCCAAGTATAGGCTCCTACTTCATATGTTAGTCAACTTTAATTCAATCTCAAAGATATTTTTTTGTCATTAGAGAATTCATTTTTAAAATGTACAAGGGATTCCGACCGCACAATGACCATCTTCAGTGAGAGAGAAGATCACGTGGGTGCCATGCATGTCGTAAGCGTGCGCCCTAAATACTACACGTGTCTCCCACACGTGTGTTGTCTTTCGCTCATTTACTATATACTACGTTGACGTGGGTCGATTGAACTTAGTTGGTCAAAAACTCGTTTTTTAATTTTATTTTAATTTATTTTCATTTTTTAATATAATTTTATTTGATATAAAAAATTATCATTTCAATTTTTTAATTAGTCTTTTCATAATATGTAAATTTCTTAAATTATTTCACCACTTTTTAGCATTTCGTTACAAAAAAAATTATGTTAAGATTAATATCGTTTCTTGCCATACAAATTTTATTCTAATTAGTTTAACAACCATGTGTTCCAACATCTTTCTCTACTTGAAAGTGTTTATATTTTAATTGAAAGAATGTTTCGAGTTACTTGTTAATTTTAATTTGGGGAGGGATATGAATGGAGGTGGGATGAGATTGCACTTCTTTAAGCCCGACTTGAGAGTTGGTATCAACCTTAGGAGTAAGGTTAGGCCTCCCGAATACCCGGGTAAATTTTTCGTACAACATTTGGTGTTCCGAGGTTAATGCATGTGAGATTGTCAAACCTTCGTGAGGAGTTTCTACGGGAATAGGGTCTTGAGTAATGTCGATGATTGCGGTCCTAGTTCTCTTGGTTTCTTTATTTGGAGTCATCTGAAAATTTTAGAAGTTTTTCTTTTAGTTCTTATTTTATATAGTTTTGATAATGTTTTCGAGAAAACATGATATGATACTAAAATTATCATGCCCCGATCCGGTTTGGTCGGATCCCCGTGAACAACTCGCCACTCCATTTGGTCTAAAAAGAATCACTCCCTTTTAAGGCCGCGAGCAGTCATGCGTAATTTCTGAACTTGTTTACTGTAATAACATTATACAAAATTTAATATCTTAAAACTTACATATCTAACTTAAGGCTTGTTCTCGAAATACCTTTATAATTGTTCTACTTTCCTGAAAAAATGTTAAACAGAGGGGAGAGTTTCTAAAATTCAGAGAGCGGGTATTGGGATAAGTTTTCAAAAACGTTTTATCAAAACATTTAATTCATTCACTATTATTTGAGTTTAACTCTTTCCAGTACCCCTCTTGCTTGTGAGGTATTTAACAAACATTCATACGCTATTTATTATAAATGGTACAAACATTCGCAGATGCAGTATTTCGACTGACCCACTTGGGGATCAATACGTTTTTATCGTCCACCCTAATATAAGTTCAACCACTTTTACCCTGAGTTTGAGTGGATGTTCACACATCCGACCCTCAGACCCGACATTCTTTGTGTCAGATATGAGAACGGAGACCACATCCTGACCCCGTCCCGGTCTCATGCACAAGAAGCTACTTTGAGCTTAATGACTAACTAACACAACAACTTACCCTTATTGCATCCAGGTCGTCCAATAGTCCTTGGGACCCATCACTACCCATCTTGGGTGTCTAGATGCTCTTGGATTCTTGTGCATGCACAAATAATAGTTTTTGAATCATTAGCCATTATCTTTGGTGCCAATGGTCTAACGACCCTGACACTCGACTTGGCTTGTAATTGTTTGCCTAACTGGTCCGTCAACCTAGTCCTGACGCACTGCCATTAGCCCATTGAGCCTTGTCAGTCCTGACTTGGTACTATGGTAAGCCACACACAAAAATGCCAGTTATAAGAGTTTTCATGGCTCTTATAACCATGTTTGTCTACGGGCTACAACCCGTGCCCATTGGCCTTAGCCCACTTCACGAGGTTTTTCAAAACTGGGCCTTTAGCCCTATAAGTTCAAAATTGAGGAATCTGACATGTTGGAGCTATCTCAGCTCTCATCAGAAAAGTCTCCCAAATATTTTAAACATTGACACACAGTCAGGGGAGATAATTTCTAGAAAAGTAATTTTTAAGCTTAAGTGCACTCATCATATCAACCGAGTATGGTGAAAGAAAATCTCACTCTTAGTGGCCTTTTCTTTCGGTAAAAGAGTTCATCACACTAACCGAGCATGATGATTAAATAAGCACACTCACAATCGGTAAGTGGGTTTTAGCCTTAAAATTTCTCATCACCCCAACTGGGTATGACGTTTAAAATGTCCCACTCACCCGATAATTGTTACGTGTTCATCCCTAGTCAGCTTTCCAAGTACGGGTCATGCTTCCTTGCTCACTTTCTTGTCCAAATGTGTCCTTACACGGTTTGAGTATACTTATAAGGAAAGGTTTGGCATAAAAACACTCATGTTCTCACGTATTGGCAACTAAGCCCTAAATTTTATTTTATTTCACTTAAGTCCCTAAAGTTCATACTTTTTGACTTTAGGTCCCTACTTCTCAATTATCTTCAATTAAGCCCCTAGGATTTCCAATATCCTCATTAGGTCCTTAATTTTCTAAAAATTTTAAATGGGGACTCAATCTTTTAAAATTTCCAATCGGTCCCTAAATTTTTCAAAAATGACCAATTGGTCTTCCAATATCTTACACTTTTCCAATTGACCTACAATTTTGGAAAAGAATTGCACAAAGGTCCTCCAATTTTTGAAATCCCCAAAGTTGATCACATCACATTGACCCTTCCATTCATGTTAATTGCTCTCTATCATGTTGCTAATCGATTTCTTTACTTCCTTATGATCATACTAAGCTTTGTATCAACGTTTTTTGGTCCGAAATGAGCTTAAACGAAGCTTCGCTAGAAAATTGAGTGTAGAGAGAGAAAGCTTTGAGAACTTACTGTCGGAGGTGCAGCGGTCTGAGCTCTTGATTTGGGAAGGAAGCTTTCATTCCCAAGGTCATTCTAGGATCAAGAACTACTACAATTCGTGCCTTGAGCAGTGGGAATTTGGTTAGTGAATTTTAGGCACGTTCTCTCTCTAGAACTGGACTATTCTAACTAGGGAGGGTCGAATTGACTTACCCTTTTCCTTGGGGAGATCGAGTGTAGGCTAGGGAGGCTAGAGGGAGGCTTGGTTTGGCTGCAGGATGTCCGAGTTGGTCAAATTCAAGTTGAGTAGAACAGGGCAGCCTCAGGTCTTATGGAGCAACTTCATTGTTCGGGCTCGCCCGTGCTTCTCCGGCAATCCTCAAGTTAAATGGAGGGAGCTATTAGATATCTAACTTCCTCGGGAGTCTGTAGGACTTGAATTCACCTTTTGAGGTTGAAAGAAGTGCCCAAATCGGAGCTCTGGTTTGAGTTTTATTGAAAAACCAAGCACTTCTTATTTGGAGATTTAAGTTGTGTGGAGGATTATTAGAGGGTAGCTATTTATATAGTGAGCTCGGAGACCCTCTGCTCTACCAGTTTCCATATTGGTTGAGCTTATCCTCATCGGAAAATGCTCGAATCGAAGGGAATATTCCTTCGTCGAAAAATGAAAGTATTTTTGCCTCGATGAACAGTGTCATCGAATGGATGAGGAAGAGATATTGTTCTGCACGTGCAGACCTACCACGTGGTGGCATGTGATTGGTGGGTTCAGCTGATATGGCATGTAAACCCTGTCCTTTAAAGGTAAGAAAATCGGGGAAAGAACCAATCAAACCAGGTGAGAAAATTGAGTTGGTTCACAAACCATAATCGATAAGGAAAGGGTGAAAAGGGAAATTTACAAATCCTAAGTGACCTAAAGAGTAAACAAGTCATGGAAAAGGACTTTGGGATGAATTGGAAGAGAAAACCAGACCGATTTGGGTGAACTGGACCCAAACCGGATTGAACCGATTTAAACCGCTATTGAACCAGTTTCTAAATTTATTTTTCTAGGTGGCTTAGAAAATTCAAATTAGAGAATTGAAGCCACCATTGGATAGAGAATGAATTTAGAAATTTTTAATTTTGAAAAATTCAGTTGAATCGGGCCTGAACCGGCCAATTTAGGCATTGAACCCGGTTTAGAACAATGTCGTCTTCTTCCTTTAGATGACAACACTGTTCACTCATAAGAAAATCGAGCAACACCGACGAAGATGAAGTCTCCATTAAGGTAGTTTCATGCAATGAATGATCGCCATAAAGGCACCAATCGGACGACCAAGAAGTCTCCGAGCTTCCTATATAAAGAGGTCCTCCTCACACTTGAAGACTCCTCTCTCTCTCTCTCTACTGCTCTAATTTCCGGTGAAGCTCGAACCAGAGCTCTGACTTGGGGCATTTTTCTGATCCAAATAAGGCAAGGTTAAGTTTCTTAGATTCAGGAAGAAGTCAGCTACCCGACAGTAGTCTCCATTTGCTCAGAGGATCATTGGAAAAGCGCCGACGTGATCGAATAGTGAAGCAGCTCCAGCGGACCGAAGCTACTATCACGCCCTGACCCGGTTTGGTCAGATCCCCTGATCAACCCACCACTCTCCCAGTTTATTAAGGGTTTCCCCCCTTATTTTAAACTGTGAGTAGTAAGACATCCTTTAAATCTGTACATTTCTTGGAATAATATTAATCAAAACTGCATGAAATTTTAAACTTAACATACCTATTTTATAGGTGTAGTTAACTTGAGGTCTTTGGGTAGGCTTTCCCTTGGTTACTTGAAAAAGCGGTATAAGAGAGGGGATGAGTTCAATGACTCAGTGAATGAGTGTTTTAAAGTTTGACTTTCAGAAAAATAGTTTGAATTGGAGTGTGCCAGACTCCTTATTTCCTTTAATATATTTCCTCCTCAAAATCTCGGTTTTCAATGTCATTTCTCATCATTAACCACAAACAGTGTGTTTATTAACCAACACACGCCCTTCATCATGAAGGGATCACACATTCGTAGGGTAACACGTCCACTGCACCCACTTGTGGCGTCGGAGTGACTTTACCGGCCACCTAGATAGAAGCCCATCCATTTCTACCCTGAGAATGAGTGGATGTACGTGACATCCAACCCTCAATCTTGTAAAGAAAACTCCATGTGTGTATGAGGATAGAGACCTCATCCCGATCCCACCCCGGTCTCATGCGCATGAAGCTACATCAAGCTTTCCTGACTGTTGGCACGACAATCTGCCCTTATCTCCACCATGTCGTCTAGTAGCCCATATGACGCATCACTACCCCTCTTGGGCGTCTTGAAGGTCCCATACCTTAGTGCATGCACAAAACAATAGTTTTCCACATAAGACATTTAATCTTTGGTGCCACTAGTCCAACGGCCCCGACCCTCAACTCGACCTACAGCTGTTTGTCTTGACTCGTCCATTGACTTGTCTTGTCGCACTACTACCAGTCCATCGAGTATGTCGGTCCTGTCTTGGTACCATGGACAAACATATCATTCATTTAAAATTTTCATGGCTTAAACTCATGTTTGTTTACGAGCTCCTGCTCGTGCCAACTAGCCTTGGGTCCACTGTACAAGATTTTAAAAAATTGGGCATTTTAGTCCCCAAGTTCCAAAACTAAGGCTTTCGGCTTATCTGAGCTATTCGAACCCCCATCAAGAAAGTCTCCCAAAAAGTTTAAGCAGTGACACACAGTCAGGGGATAGCACTTCCAACAAAAATAATCTTTTAGTGGGGCATCACACCAACCGGGTGTGAGGACATCTCCGCTCATAATCGATTAACGGGTTTTCTACTTCCTTATAGAAAGTTTATCATACCAATCGGGTATGATCTACTTACAACTGATAAGTAGTTTTTTTGTGTATTTTCTTACATCACCACATCCAGGTGTGATGTTAAAATCCCACATTTTAGTGCGTTTTCATTTCCGAGGTGCTTATTATCCTAATCGGGTATGATATAAAAATCCCACTCACCCGTGAATTTAGTGAATTCCTCTTAACCGACTTTTTGTCTCCATGCGAGCTTGTCTTGGTTGGCGTTCCTGGTACTTCGTATTCCTACACGATATGAACATCCTTGTTCATTATCCTTTGGCTTGATTGCCTTCATTCATCACAAATGAATAACATACCCAAACTTTTTAATTATTTGCAATTAAGTCCCTAAAGTTCTTTTTCTTTAACTTTAGGTCCCTAATGCTGATTTTCCCACAAATTAAGTCCCGAAACTTCTAAAATTCACCTTGGGACCTTAATTTATTCAAAATCACAAAAAGGGGTTCAAGTTTCCCAAATTTCCAATTTGGCCCCTAACTTTTCCAAAATTACCATTTTGCCTCTACTTTACAAAAATGGTAAATTTCACCCAAAAAATTCAAAAAATCGACCAATTAGTCCTCCAACATCTTTTCCATGCCCAATTGACCCTTAATTTTAGGAAATTGCACTTTAGTCCCTCAAAATTTTGAAATCTCCAAAATTTCCCCAATCCCCCCACCCAATCGCCCCCCCCCCCCCCCCCCCCCCCCCCAATTTCAACCTTTCAATTTGGCTGAATTTGATTTCATCAAATTGACCAATTAAACAAGGTTAATTGTTGAAATTGAAGGTAGATTTAAGTTTCTACATATCCATACGATTCAATTGCACTTTGAATCACATAAATTGAGGCTGGAATGAACTCAACTGAAGCTTCGTCGAAAAACTGAATGTAGAGTGAGAAAGCTTCGAAAGCTTACCGTCGGGGGCACGGCGGTCTGAACTTTCAATCTGGGTAGATAGCTCTTGTCTTGAGGTTCCTACTAGGATCAAGAATCACCTCAATTCATATCGAATTGAGGGAGAATTTGGTCAGTAAATATCTGTCAGTTCTCTCTCTAGCACCGATCGGAATTCATAGAGTGGAGCCAAATTGGTTTACCTTTCTGCTCTAATTTAGTTGTAGGAGAGCTGTGGAAGTGTTGGGAGGGCTTGGTTTGGCCTGAGAAGTGCTTGAGTTGGCCATTTTCAGCTCGACCAAAATAAGGTAGCTTTGGTCTGCCAGAGTTGCTTCACTGTTCGATCACGCCGGTGTCTCTCCAATGACCCTCAGAGCAAATGGAGACTACCGTTGGGTAGCTCACTTCTCTCCGAATCTAATGAACCCGACCTCACTTTATTTGGCTTAGAAAAATGCCCAAGTCAGAGCTCTGGTTCGAGCTTCACTAGAAAATGGAGTAGTAGTAGTAGTAGTAGTAGTAGAAGAGAGAGAGAGAGAGAGAGAGAGAGAGAGGGAGAGGAGTTTCAGGTGTAAAGAGGATGAATGAGGAGTGACTCTTTATATAGGAAGCTCGGGGACTTCTTGGCCGTCCGATTGGCACCTTAATGGCGGTCATTCATTTCATGAAATTGCCTGGCTAGAAACTTTTCATTTTCAACGGTGCTGCTCGATTTTTCAGCAAGTGAACATGTCATCTGAAGGAAGAAGACAACACTGTTCCGAACCAAACCGGTCTAAACCGGGTTAAATGCTTAAACCAATTGGTTTAGGCCCGAATTGACTGAGTTTTTTAAAATTAAAAATTTTTAAATTCATTTAAATCCATTCTCTATCCAATGGTGGCCTAAATTCTCCAATTTGAATTTTCTAAGCCACCTAGAAAAATGAATTTAGCATCTGATTCAATAGTGGTTCAAATCGGTTTAATCTGGTTCACCTGAACTTGTCTGGTTTTCTTCCCCAAATTGTCCTAAGGCCCCTTTCCAAGGTTTTTATGGCTCTTTGTGTCACTTGGGAGTTGTAAATCTTCCAATTTGCCCATTCTAAAATGGTCGGGGTTTATGAACCGGTTTAGTTTTCTCACTCGGGTTAACCGGTTCTTTCTCCAGTTTTCCTTAACTCTAAAGGGTGGGGTTCTCAACTCTCCCCTCCTTTTAGTAGTTTTGTCCCCAAAACTTATTCAACGTTCTTTGCACTGGAAAGAACTTCCCTTGATATCAACTCGCTTATTTTCATTTATCCCTTATATAACATACACTTAAGATTTTCTTTTCCTTCCCATCACTTTCTCATTCCATGAAACTTACTTTAGCTAAGCATATCTCACTAGAAAGTTTAAGGCATATCCTTAAATTCACATTATTTGTTCCTTAAAGTATAATTTCTCCATCTCGAGATTTTTTACTTAATGTTTCAGAATTGGGAGTTCCAAAATACCTAATCGTTCCCATTTCTTTTATTCTATTGGTCGTTGAAACCCTTAACTTGGTGTTCTTTTGAGTATTACGTACTTGTGTTCACGAGTTTCTATGTTATCACCATTTTATCTTATTTTGACCCTTCCTTCATCTGTTATTTATTACACCTTTGGTCCAAATTTGATGTTGACTTTATTATGCTTAACTAACTCTTCCTTAGTTGAGTCATATCCTTCCTTGGGCTGTTGGGCTTGCGTGTCCCTTACAGCACAACAATGCTCCAGAATCTGTGTTTGACTATTAAAATTTTAGAACACTTCCTTATTGGGTGTTCTCGACCTTCCCGCTTTACAAAGATTGTATAACTTCATCCCTCTTTTCATCGGGTAGTATTCTTCGACTACCCTTACCATTATCCAATCATCCTTCATGCCTTGACAAAATGTCTTACACAACCATGTTGGCTTTCCTTACCCACTCGTCCTTTCCCAACTTCTTTATTGTGTCTTTCTGATGCCAATCATTGGATTTCCCGATGACTTACCGACATGCTGAGATTCTTCCCTTCTTATGTCTTTCTTCATCTCGGGTGACATCCTTTACTCCAGGATTTTCCTTTCCCCTGAACCCATTCTTACTTGCTTGTGATCATTTCACGATTCCGTTGTTTGGGGAGTTCTCCTTTAACGATTTTTATTATCTACTATGTTCTTCAAAGTAGAGATTTCCCTTTTAGGCACTCTACATTCGAATTTCTTACTACTACTTGAAGGTTTCCCTCCTTTGCATTCTTACACCCTTTTGAATTAGGGCTTTTGCCCACCTTTAATCATTTCTCGATCATAATTTCTTAGTTCGCCTTTTACTTTCCTACTCAAGGTATCTCCGATCATTGGGGAATTTCGGAATTTTATAAAATTGAGGGCCAATTGGCCATGAAAAATATGTTGGAGGACCAATAGGTCAATTTTTGGAATTTCCATTTTTGTAAAGTAGGGGCAAAATGGTAATTTTGAAAAGTTGGAGACTAAATTGAAAATTTGGGAAACATGAACCCCTTAAGTGATTTTGAATAAATTGAGGACCTTAAGTGATTTGTAAGTGAATTTTAGAAGTTTTGGAACTCAGTTTGGGGAAAAGTTTTGGAACACATAATACCTGGTTGGGATGGTGAGTACCTTGAAAAGGAAAAACCACTACTAAGTGGTAATTTTAAACATCACACCTGGTTGGGGTGATGTGAGAAACACGTAAAAACTACTTACCGGTTGTAAGTAGTTCATACCTGGTTGGTATGATAAAATTCTTGGAAGGAAGTAGAAAACCTGCTTACCGGTTATAAGCGGAGATGTCCTCACACCCGATTGGTGCGATGGACAAGTGAAAAAGTTATTTTTTCAGAAGTGCTCTCTCCTGACACTCTGTCAATGCTTAAAAATTTTGGGAGACCTTCTTGACGAGAGCTAGAATAGCTTAGTTAGGCCAGAGGCCTCGGTTTTGGAACTTGGGGTCTAAAATGTCCGGTTTTGAAAATCTCGTACAGTGGGTCCAATGCCAGTTGGCACGAGTAGGAGCTCGTAAAAAAATATGATGTTAATCCATGAAAATTTTAATGAATGATGTGATTTGGCCATGGTACCAAGATAGGACTGACATACTCGATGGACTAGCGGTAGTGCGACAAGACCAGGTCGATGGATCGATCTAGACAAACAGCTGCAGGTCGAGTTGAGAGTCGGGGCTGTTGGACTAGTGGTACCAAAGATTAATGGCTTATATGAAAAACTTTGTTTGTGCATGCATTGAGGTTTGGGACCATCAAGATGCCCAAGAGGGGTAATGATGCGTTCTAGGGACTACTAGACAACATGGTGGAGATAAGGGCAGTTTGTTGTGCCAATAGTCAGGGAAGTTCGATGTAGCTTCATGCGCATTTGACCGGGGTGGTGTCGAGATGAGGTCTCTATCCTCATATAGACACGAAGTTTTTTTTGGGTTTGAGGGTCAGATGTTGTGAACTTCTACTCATTCCTAGGGTAGAAGTGAATGGTCTTTTATCTAGGTGGCCGGTAAAGTCGCTTCGATGACACACGTAGGTGTAGTGGACGGGTTGCCCTGCGAATGTGTGATCCCTTCATGATGAAGGGTATGTGTTGATTGTTAAACACACCGATTATGAGGAAATTAGTTTTGGATAACTGGGAATTCAAGGAAAGAATGGTTTTAAAGAAAATAAGGAGTGTGACACACTCCAATTCAAACTATTTTATAGAAACTAATGTTTCAAACACCCATTCACTGAGTTGTCAAACTCACCCCTCCCTTTACCCCTTTTTAGGTAATAGATGGAAAAACCTACCTACAAACATTACGCTAGCTAAACCTGCAAGATAGGTATGTAAGTTTAATTTATTCAGTTTTGATTAATGTTATTCTAGGAGAGGTACATGTATAAAGGACATTTACTCCTTACGGTTTAAAAGAAGGGGAAAACCCTTAATAAACCAGAAGAGTGGCGGGTTTCTCACATGGCCGACCAAACTGGGTTGGGGCTAACAACTTGAGTGGTATCAGAGCATTTTTCCTTGAATACATTATAAAGACTATATAACATAGTAACTAAGAGAAAGTTTCAAAATTTTCAGATGGCTCCTAGAAGAGGAACCAAGAAAACTAGGATTGACTCTACTCAACACCTTGTCATCATAGGAAGACAACCCTGGAAGCTCCCTAATGCCCGAGATATAGTAGAAGCCCCAAAGGACCAAATGGGGAAGTATCCAGTACCACTAAGGAGTATGGTGCCAGGATATGTTAGGGTCATAGTCCTGTGTACGAAGTGAGCCAAGCCTGAAGCCAGGAACACTGAGGGCGTATAACCTTACCAAGGAGGATGCATACCAAGAACTTCATTGCTCCCTATCTATTCCATGACCACTTTTTGTAATAGGGCTAAAACCCCTAACATTTTGTACTCCTCTATTAATGAAGTACTCAAAATTCCTAAAATCCTATCTCTCAAATGATATGATCTTACTAGGAAGATGGCCCCAAGGAAAGTAACCAAACAAATCCACACTACCATAGAAACTAGGGAAAATCTCATCTTGGTTAAGGAAACTGAATCAGGGAATTAAGAAATCTAGGAGGACTCTTAGAATGACCCTTTAGCAAAGAAGAGTCAACAACAAAACACTCAAGGTGTTCAGACTCAAGGACGACGGAGCACCAAATCACCAGCAACCCTAGAAAGGCCCCACAATGCTCGAAGTAAAGGAGGAACCGCAATGGTCCATGCCTAGGAATAACCTATTATGAGTGTGAACGATGGGGACACTACATGAAGAAGTGGCCAACACTACTAAGGACAAGTACCAACATAACCTAGTGACCAAAACTATGGAGCATGTTAAGTAAGCAGTTAGCAAAGAAGAGAAGAAATGCGATACAAAAAGGAACTCTAGAGGTATGCATATGACTAAGTACCCCTTGAAGGGATCATTGATGGGCGGATGGACATAACATGGAGTGTAAGGAACTAACCCATCATTAGAAACTTCTCAAAGGAAGGATGTAATGGCCAAGTGTGACCCACTTTGGAAGAGCAAAAGAGCCAAATAAATGATTCTGGGAGAACCTAGTAGAAAGAAGCAGCTAGTAACAATGTGATGGTCAATGAGAATAAACAATGCCCTAAGAAGGGATGGGAAGTAGTAAAGACTACACTCTATGAAGGACAATAGGATGGTCATGAAGGACGAGTGAATTCTAGATATAGCTGCCCAGACAATTGGAAAGAAAAATATTAGGAACGAAGCAATTAACGAACTAGCATTAAGGAGAACCATGGATTTAAACCTCGACAAAGAAGAGAGAAGTGAAAAGGCCAAATATTGGAAAATAAGAATGAAGGAAATCCTTAAAAAGATTAGTGGCCAAAAACAGATTAATGACCAAACTCAAGTAATGAGAAGGTTAAGTAAGCCTCTCGCAAGGTGATCAAAAGACCTTGAAACAAGGGGGATTGGAAAGCCTCTATGAAGAAATAAACTGGTACTGAGGTACAAGTGAGAATGAGGATAGGGTATAAAAGATGTGCAAGTAAGGTTTCAAGAGTAAAGGTAGGCAAGGGAAGATGGCATCAAAGGATGTCATTTAAAGATTGGGTATCCTCAAGGGCGAATGAAAAAGAAATTTTGGGAGAGAAGGGTAAGAATCCTCCCAAGGAAAGAAATCCTAGGGAGGGATACATGTTCCAACTAAGAGATAATGGAACCAAGTGATGAAGGATGAGGAGATGAACTTGCAAATGAAGTGCATGCTGAGGTGGAAGAACCAATGGAAGCATATTAGGAGGACCTAAGGAGTAAGTTAAACCCAAGGAACGGGTAAGTAGGAAGATAGAATCAAAAGATGCCGTACAAGTAAGAGAGGGGTGGACTACCCAAAATAAGGAAAAAGAGGAAAGAACATCTGAGAAATCTTGGAGAAGTAAGCCCTCCAAATAAGAAGTGGTTGAGGGGGGAAACAACCACTAATATCAAGATGGGTTGTGGTCTACACTCGCATAAGAGTGGACGACTAGACATAGGGTGGAGTACACAAAATAAGACTAATAATCGAAAGTTCCTCAAATAAGGAATAAGGGATGAAATGGAATTTTAAGATGATGAAGGATTCAAAGCGGGCAATTGCCTCAATATAGAAGGAGGTGTAAGGAAATGAAGGAATAATCCTTCAAGGAATGTTAAGAAGGTTGAGCATGTAGCTCCTAAGATGAAAGTCTCTACTTTGAGGGACATAGTACAGAATGAAACTGTAAGAAGGGAACTCCACAAACAAAATAATAGACACATAGAACGAAAGGGATTAAATGGGAATAATGAGTCATGAAATGGTCAGCGAGTAAGTAAAAGTGGATTAAAGAAAAGGAAAGTCCTTGAATAAAGAATGCCAAGGATTTAAGTAGGAAAGAATCCCAGCTTGTCGGTAAACCATCGGGAAACCAAATAATTGGAACCAGAAAGACCCAATAAGGAAGTTGGGAAAGGACGAGTGGGTAAGGAAAACCGACACGATTATGTAAGTTGATTGGATAACGGTAAAGGTAGTCGAGGAATACAATCAAACGAAAAGAGGGATGATGTTATACGATCCCTAAAAGGTTATAAAGTTGAGAACAACCCTAAAAGAAGTATTATAGAAATCAAATGTACAGAGACATATTTTGGAATATGTCATGCTGTAAGGGACATGTAAGCCCAACAGTCTCGAAAAAAAACGTGACTCAAGTAAGGAAGAGTCAGTTAGAAGTCAAACCTAAATGGGACTGAAGTTATAATAAATATCGAATGGAGGAAAGGTCGAAATAGGACAAAGGGGGATAACACCGAAACTAGTGAAAATAAGTACGTAATGCTAGAAAGAACCCCGAGCTAAGGTGTCACGCCCCAACTTGGTTTGGTCGGATCCCCGTGATCAACCTGACTCTCTCCTAGTTTACTAAGGGTTGCCCCTTGTTTATAAACCATGAATAGTAAGGCATCCTTTAAACCTGCACCTTTCCTAAAATAACATAAATCAAAACCGCATAAAATTTTAAACTGAGCATACCCGTCTTACATGCATATTAGATGGTGGTCTTTAGGGTAGGCTTTCCGGGATTACCTGGAAGGGATATAAGGGAGGGGGTGAGTACAATTACTCAGTGAATGGATGTTCAAAATTTATCTTTTAGGAAAAATGTTTGATTTGGAGTGTGCCAAACTCCTTATTCTCTTTAAAAAAAAAACTTTCATTTCAAATTCTAGTTTTTATCACCATTTCTTATTAAACACGGTGTGTCATCACCCAACACATATCCTTCATCATGAAGGTCAAACACACAATTGCAGGCCAGCCCATCCATTTGAACCCATTTGTGGTGTTGGAGTGACTTTAACGACTGCCTAGATAGAAGTACATCCACTTCTACCCTAAGAATGACCGGATTTCGTGACATCCGACCCTCAATCCTGTAATAAATCTCCGTGTTTGTATGTGGACAGAGACCTCACCATGACCCCACCCCGGTCTCATGTACTTGAAGCTATGTCGATCTTTGTAAGGCTTCTGGTACGACTAACTGCCCTTATATCCATGAGGTCGTCTAGGGCCCTAGGACACATCACTCCTCCTTTTGGGTATCTTGAAGGTCCCGTAAACACAGTGCATGCACAATCAATATTTTTCACATGATGCCATACAATCTGTGGTGCCACTGGTCCAACGATCCCGACCCTTAACTCAACCTGTAGTTGTTTGTCTTGACTAGTCCGGAGACCTGTCATGTCGCATTGCTACAAGTTGACTGAGTCTGTTGGTCTTGTCTTGGTATCATGGCCAAACAATTCAATTTCTTAAGTTTTCATGGCATATAAATCATGTTTGTTTACGAGCTCCTGCTCATGCCAATTGGCCTAGGGCCCACTGTTCGAGATTTTCAAAATTGGCCATATTAGCCCCCAAGTTCCAAAACCGAGGCCTCTGACCTAACAGAGCTATTCGAGCTCTCGTCAAGATCTCCCAAATAATTTAAGCAGTGGCACATAGTCAGGGGAGAACACTTTCGACAAAATATATTTTCAACTGTCCATCATAATAATCGAGTATGAGGACATCTCCCTTCATAACTGATGAACGGGGTTTAATTCCCCAAATTTCCAATTTGGTCCCCCAACTTTTCTAAAATTACCATTTTGCCCCTATTTTACAAAAATGGTAAGTTTTATCCCAAAAATTCCAAAAATTGCCCATTTGGTCCTCCAACATCTTTATCATGCTCAATTGGTCCTTAATTTTATGAAATTGCACTTTATCCCCCCTAATTTTTGAAATTTCAAAATTTTCGCTAATTTTTCCCCCAATTTCAACCTTCTAACTCTACCGAATTTGATTTCATCAAATTGACCGATCAAATGAGTTTAATTGTTGAAATTGAAGTTACATTGGAGTTTCTACACCTCCATATGATTCAATTGTACTTTGAATCGCACGATTTGGTGTCGGAATGAGCTCAAACGGAGCTCCGCCGGAAAACTGGACCTAGAGAGAGAAAACTTCGAAAGCTTACCATCGGGGGTGCGACAGTCCGAGCTTTCGATATGGACAGATAACTCTTATCCTGGTTCATCCTAGGATTAAGAATTGCATCAATTGATGCTTAATTGAGTGAGAATTCTATCATCGAAATTTTGCCAGTTCTCTCTCTAGCACCGATCGGAAATGATAGAGGGGTGCCTAATTAGCTTACCTTTCAGCTCCAATTCAGTTGTAGGAGAGCGGAGGTGTTGGGAGGGCTTGGTTTGGCCTGAGAAGAGCTCAAATTAGTCGATTTTAGCTCGGCCGTAATAAGGCTGCTTCAGTCCACCAGAGCTGCTTCACTATTCGATCACGTCGACGCTTCTCCGATGACCCTCGGAGAAAATGGAGACTATAGGCATGTAGCTGACTTCTCTCTAAATCCATAGAACCTAACCTCGCCTTGTTTGGCTCAGAAAAGTGCCCAAGTTGGAGCTTTGGTTCAAGCTTTGCCGAAAATTAGAGCAGTTGAGAGAGAATGGAGTTCTTAGGTATGGAGAGGATGAATGAGGAGAGGCTCTTTATATAGGAAACTTGGGGACTTCTTGGCCGTCCAATTGATGCCTTAATGGCGGTCATTCATTGCTTGAAACTCCTTGGCCGAAAACTTTTCAGCTTCACCAGTGCTGCACGATTTTCTGGCGAGTGAACAGTGCTGCCATCTGAAGGAAGAAGACGACACTGTTCTGAACCGAATCGTACTGGTCCGAACCGGGTTCAAAGCTTAAATCGACTGGTTCATCCTCAATTCGACCAAAATGTTCAAATCTAAAAATTTCTAAATTCATTTTCTATCCAATGGTGGCCCCAAATCTCAAATTTGAAATTTTTAAGCCACCTACAAAAATGAATTTATCATTTGGTTCAATAGTGGTTCAAACCAGTTCAATCTGGTTTGGATCCGGTTCACCTAAACCGGTTTGGTTTTCATCTCCAATTCATTCTAACATCCTTTTTTATGGCTTTTTTTGACTCTTTAGGTCACTCGGGATCCATGAATTTCCCAGTTTGCCCTTTTTCTATTAGTTTCGGTTCATAAACCGGTTCAATCCTGTTGGATCTGGTTCATCTGAACCGGTCTGGTTTTTCTCTTCTAATTTGTTCTAAGGTTCTTTTCCAAGGTTTTATGAATTCTTTGGGTCACTCGGGAGTTGAAATTTCCCAAATTGCCTACTCTCTAATGATCGCTTTGTGAACCAGTTCGGTTTTCTCACTCTGTTTGACCGATTCTTTTTTTTCCCGGTTCTCCTTAACTCCAAAGAGCAAAGTTTAGATAAGGGTTTCAACAATCAAGAGAATAACTAGACACGAGAATGATTGGGCATTTTGGAACTCCAAATCCTAAAGACCTAGGCAAGGACCCCAATAGGAAGAATCTTGCCTTAAGTAGAGGGAGAAGTGACCCTAAAGATGTGCATTTTGAATAGTGGATAAGACTCGTCTAGTTATGATAAACTCCGTGGAAAGAGTAAATAGTGGAAAGGAAAAGAAGTTCCTTAGGTGCATGTTTAAAAGGGGCTAAGTGAAAGAACAAATGAAATGTTAGCATGTCAAGCAAACCCTAAGTGGACATCAAGGGAAATTATTACCAAGGCAAAGGATGTTAATTTAGTTTTGGGGACAAAACTCTTAAAAGGAGGGGAGAGTTGTAAACCCCGTCTTTTAAAGGTAAGAAAACCAGGGAAAGAACTAGTCAAACTGTGTGAGAAAACTGAGTTGGTTCACAAACCACAACCGATAAGGAAAGGGTAAAAAGGGAAATTTACAAATTCCGAGTGACCTAAATAGTTATAAAAGTCATGAAAAAGGACTTTGGGATGAATTGAAAGAGAAAACCAGAATGGTTTAAGTGAACCAGATTGGACTAGTTTGAACCACTATTGAACCAGTTTCTAAATTTATTTTTCTATGTCGCTTAGAAAATTCAAATTGGAGAATTGAAGCCACCATTGGATAGAGAATGAATTTAGAAATTTTTAATTTTGAAAAACTCGGTCGAATCAGGCCTAAACTAGCCGGTTTAAGCATTGAACCAGGTTCGAACCCGGTCCGGTCCAATTTAGAACAATGTCATCTTTTTCCTTCAGATAACAGCACGGTTCACTCACCGGAAAATTGAGCAGCGCTAACAAAGATGTAAAGTCTCTGTTCAGGGAGTTTCAAGCAATGAATGATCACCATAAAGGCACAAATCAGATGGCCAAGGAGTCCCCAAGCTTCTTATATAAAGAGCTCCTCCTCATTCATCCTCCTCACACCTAAAAACTCCTCTCTCTATTGCTCCAATTTCTGGTGAAACTCGAACTAGAGCTCCAACTTGGGCATTTTTCTATGCCAAATAAGGCAAGTCAGGTTCCTTAGATTCTGGGAGAAGTCAACTACCTAACGATAGTCTTCATTTGCTCCGAGGATCACCAGAGAAGCGCCAGCGTGATCGAACAGTGAAGTAGCTTCGGTGGACCAAAGCTGCCCTGTTTTGGCTGAGCTAAAAATAGCCAAATTGAGCCCTACTCAGGCCAAACCAAGCTCTCCTAACACTTCCACACTCTTCATACGACTGAATTAGAGCTAAAAGGTAAGTCAATTTGGCTCCCCTCTATAATTTTTTATCAGTGTTGGAGAGAGAATCAGTGAAACTTTATTGACCAAATTCTCCCTCCATTCTACATGAATTGATGTAATTCCTTATCCTAGGAGGAACCTCAAGACGAGAGCTACTTGTCCTGATGGAAAGCTTAGACCGCCGCACCTCCGATGGTAAGCTTTTGAAGCTTTCTCTCTCCAAGTTTAGTTTTTCGACAAAGCTCCGTTTGAGCTCAATTCGGTTCCAAATTATGCGATTCAAAGCTCCATTGAATCATTTGGAAGTATATGCACTGATCCATACCTTCAATTGGATTAATAAACCCTAATTGAATGGTTAATTTGATTAAATAAAATTCGGCCAGTTTGAAAAGGGGTAAATTGGGAAAATTTGTGAATTTCGTAAAATTGAGGGACCAAAGTGCAATTTCCTAAAATTGAGGGCCAATGGGCCATAAAAAAGATGTTGGAGGACCAATTGGTCAATTTTTGGAATTTACTGGGGTCAAATTGCCATTTTTGTAATGTAGGGGCAAAATGGTAATTTTTGAAAAGTTGAGGATCAAATTGAAAATTTGGGAAACTTGAACCCCTTAAGTATTTTGAATAAGTTTAGGACCTAAAATGATTTTTAGAAGTTTCAAGACTCAGTTTGGGGAAAATTTTGCATTAGGGACCTAAATTTAAGAAAAAAGAACTTTCGAGACTTAAATGTAAATAATTGAAAAGTTCGGGCATTTTTCTCATGCGTGAGGAATTTGGGTTATTATGCCAAATGATAATAAACAAGATTGTTCAAATCATGTAGGAGCACAAAGGATCAGAAATGCCAACAAGGATAAGCTCGCGTGGAGGCAAAAAGCCGATCAAGAGGAATACACTGCACTTATCGGGTGAGTAAGATTTTTCACATCATACCCAGTTGGGATGATGAGTACCTCAAAAAGGAAAAACCACTACTAAGTGGAAATTTTAAACATTACACCTGGTTGGGGTGATGTGAGAGACACACATAAAAACTACTTATCGGTTGTAAGTAGATAATACCCAGTTGGTATGATGAACTTCCTCGAAGGAAGTCGAAAACTCCCCTACCGGTTATAAGCGGAGATGTCCTCACACCCGATTGGTGTGATAGACAAGTGACAAATTTATTTTGTCAGAAGTGCTCTCCCTTGACTGTGTGCCAATGCTTACAAATTTTTAGAGACCTTCTTTACGGGAGCTCGAATAGCTTAGTTAGGCTAGAGGCCTCAGTTTTGGAACTTGTAGTGGGCCCAAGGCCAGTTAGCACGAGCAGGAGCTCGTAAACAATTATGATGTTAAGCCATGAAAATTTTAATGAATGATGTGATTTGTCCATGGTACCAAGACAGGACCGACATACTCGATGGACTAGCGGCAGTGCAACAAGACCAGGTTGACGGATCAGTCTAGACAAATAATTGTAGGTCGAGTTGAAAGTCAGGGCCGTTAGACCAGTGACACCAAGGACTAATGGCTCATACGGAAAACTTTGTTTGTGCATGCACTGAGGTTCGGGACCATCAAGATGCCCAAAAGGGGTAGTGATGCGTCTTAGGGGCTATTGGACGACATGGTAGAGATAAGGGCAATTTGTAATGCCAATAGTCAAGGAAGCTCGATGTAGCTTCTTGCGCATGAGACTGAGGTGGGGGTCAGGATGAGGTCTCTATCCTCATAGGAACACATAGTTTCTTTTCGGGTTTGAGGGTTGAATGTCATGGACATCCACTCATTCCCAAGGTAGAAGTGGACGGTCTACTATCTAGGTGGCCGGTAAAGTCGCTTCGACACCACAAGTTGGTGCAGTGGACGGGCTGCCCTGCGAATGTGTGATCCCTTCATGATGAAGGGCGTGCATTGATTGTTAAACACACCGATTATGAGGAAATTAGTTTTGAATAACTGGGAATTCAAGGAAAGAATGGTTTTAAAGAAAATAAGGAGTCTGACATACTCCAATTCAAACTATTTTATAGAAACTCATGTTTCAAACACCCATTCACTGAGTTGTCAAACTCACCACCTCCCTTTACCCCTTTTTAGGTAACCTAGTGAAAAACCTACCTACAAACATTCTGCTAGCTAAATCTATAAGACAGGTATATAAGTTTAATTTATTCAGTTTTGATTAATGTTATTCCCGGAAAAGTACATGTATATAGGACGCCTTACTCCTCACGGTTTAAAAGAAGGGGAAAACTCTTAATAAACCAGAAGAGTGGCGGGTTGCTCACGGGGATTCGACCAAATTGGATCGGGGCATGACATTTCAATCCTACTCATCTATCGCATCAGCCATTGACCGGTTGGCTTGATACATACGTGGCAGCCTCCAATTGGCTGCTCATGTCTGCGTGGGTGTTGACCGGGCATCCGCTGACCGAACACATGTCTCTCTCTGATTAGTTAGTGCTTTCAAGCACTGACTGAGTGGCTGATGAGGCACTCTTTGCCATGCGTCGTGCACTGATTGGTCACACGTGCTGATTGGGTGCTAACTTGTCAGTGGTCTGTTAACCGGCTGGACTATTGACTGGTCTAGTCTGATCGGGTTTGGTGACCTAAAAATGAAAATCTACCGATTCAGGTTCAATTTGACTGGTTTTCTAAAAATTAAAATTTTCTATATTAATCCAAATTCATGTTCTAGTAAATGGTAGCCTCAATTTCGCAAATTGATATTTTTATGTCACCTAGAAAGATGAATTATTGAATTAGTTCATTAGGGTTCAATTAGGTTCAGGTCCGGTTCACCCAAAACTGGTCCGGTTTTCTCATAAGGATTGCCGGTTTTTGTCCTAATTTTTCTTATCCTTGAAAGTACAGGGTTTACAAGCCTACACCCATGCCCATTGGCCTTGGGCCCACTCGAACAGTATTACCTGACCATTGCATGTTCCATGTAATATCAGGACTGCCTCCCAAAAGTTTTAAGCTTGTTCAAGCAGTCAGGGTAGGGCAATCCTAAAAAACCAATTTTTTAATGTGGGAATACTGTAGTCATCAGCCCAACTGGGCATGATGTTAAACCCACTTACCATGGGTGACGTAACTAGTTCCCGACGATGTCTTGGCCAGCTACGCGTTCTCGTGCATGATCCTTGAACCGTCTCTCCTGTATGGCTCAATCATTCATGTCAGTACCATTTGTTGGAAAGGTCCCCTAATTGTCATATCAGCAATTTGCTCCTTAATTATGCTATAATTACGATTAGGTCCCTAAAGCTAAAAAAATTTGCTCTTAAGTCCCTAATTTATATTTATTATCAATTAGGTCACCAAAGTTTTTATTTTCCCTTTTGGGTCCCTAATTTCTCTCCATTTCACATAAAATCCTCAACTCTTCATTAATTGTAATTTGGCCCCCAATTTTTCAAAAATCCCCAATTCGCCTAATTTTTTTCCCATAATTGCACCTTGGCCCCTGGATTCTCATTTCCTCAAATTTACCACTTAAACTTGGTTAATTTCCCCTTAACATGCTGCTAATCGCTCCCTCCATCTCTCTATGATCATCTTGGCATTGAACGACTTCAATTGGTCCATTTTTTAGCTTAAACAGGGCTTCATAAAAAACGTTTTCTAGAGTGCTTGATTTTCTTATTGGTGAGGGGGTGGTGGTCTGAGCTCTAATTAGAGGTAGCTGAAGCTCTTCAATGGGATTCTCCCAAGCTAAACTTTGGGTCAATTGGCTGCCTGAGTATGAAGAATTCGAGGAGAGATGTTTTAATATTTCATTTTCTACAACTTCACTGTTCCGGCAAAATTGGGGCATAATTGGCTTATCTCGAAGATTCTTGGAGGTTGGGGGTTGGTCATAGAGAGCCATGAGAGGTTCGGCCCGGTCACTTGAGGTCAGAGGTGGCCAAAATTTAGCTCGGGATTTTCTATCATTTTGGGTCGTCGGAGTGATGGTACTATACCAGCTTCGCGATGCTTCTCCGATGGTCCTTGAACAAAAATGAGGTGATAGTGAAATAGGGGACTTCTTCTCGGTTCCACAGAGCCCGAATGTGCTTTCGAAGGTTGGAAGAAAGGTCCTTATCGGAGCTCTGGTTTATGTCTCATCGAAAAGTAGACCTGTTCAGGTTCTTCGATGGTAGGGAGCTTGACAACTACCTAGGCTACATGCCGGCATAAGACTCGACCCCTGCCTCGCTCGCCGATGACCGGATCAGAGCTTTTTCCTAGTCATTTGTGACTTTCCCTTCTCCCTTATCCTCTTCTCCCTATCAACCAACTAAGGAATACGACATTGTGGCACACATACGAGCTTCGCACGCATCGACTGGCCACGTGGCACGCCATGATTGGTTGGCGTTGCCGACGTAGCATCCTCACCAACTGCCTAGTTAGCCTTTGACTCGCTGACCAGACACGTGGCATCCTCCCATTGACTGCTCCTTCCTACGTGCTTGCTGACCGATTTTTAACCATGACACGTGGCATACTCTCCTTGGCTATTTTAAATGCGTCAAATTTCCCTACTCACGCATAGTGCCATTGCCACGTGTCAACCTCTTATTGGTTGAGGTCATCTAATATGGCACTGCCATGTGTCAACTTTTGATTGGTTGATCATTTCCCAAACATCCCAGTCGGACACTAATGTGGCACTTTTACCACATGTCAGCTCCTCATTGGTCGGTCTTTGCTAACGGGGCTTTTTCGACATTGATCATTGACCGGGACATGTGTAACTCCGCTGTTAGTCGATTATCACTAATGTGGATTTTTCTCCTCTGACCATTGACCAAGGACACGTGTCACTCACTAATTGTCCAGCACTTCAAGGCGTTGACTAGGCGTGCTTTGTCATGCATCGTGCCTGTTGACTAGGTGTTGACCTGGTAGCAGTTCGTTTACCGGTTGGACTGTTTACCGGTCCAATGACCCGAAATTATAAATCAGTTGGTTCAGGCCCGATTCGACCAATTTTCCAAAATTTAAAATTTTCTAAATTCATTTTTTACCTGTTGGTGGCTTCAATTATCCAATTTGATATTTTAAAGCCAACTAGAAAAATGAATCTTTGAACCAGTTGTTCATAGTTCAACCTGGTGCAATCCGGTTCAGGTCTAGTTCACCTTAAACCGGTCTAATTTTTAACTCCAATCCAATTTATGATTCTCCTTCATGGATTTTGTGATTTATTTGCCACTTGTGATGTCTAAATTCCCGTCTGAAGTCATTATTCACAATTTCTGGTCCTAATGGATACCCGGTTTTCTCTAAAAAATTTGGGGTTTTCCTCGATTTATTTCTTTACATAAAAGGGACGAGGTTTTCATCATACATGGATTTCATAAACATACATTGGGTAAGTAATTAAGGTATTTAATTTACTATAGTGTAATATTTCCAAAATTACAGTTTCCCCTCTAAAACTTACATTCATAATTAAATCTGAATTTTTGTTAAATAAATAAAATCAAAATAATATATTAAATTGAACATTTGAATCTGATTTTGGTACTTAGAAAATCTAGTGTTAGTTGGTATATTCGTCCACTATCCAAATGCAGACTTATGGGAGGGGGTGTAATTTATGCTAGTCCAAATGCAACCATATATGTTATTCAATAAATCCCTTAACGGCAACGTCTTCGTAATGTGGTACAAGACCTCTTATGATCCCGTCTCGGTCTTAATGTGCATGAAACTACTTCGAGCTTCGAGACTCACTGGACAACCCAACTTCCCTTTTGCAACTTGTGTCATCCAATGACCTTTAGAACCAACACTACCCCTATAAAACTCGTCCTTTGGGACCAAAGAAAATCGAGAAAAGAACTGGTATAGGTTGATACATGAAGAAACGAGCTGTTTAATAAACGAAAAATAGCTAATATGGGAAATTGAAAAATCCCAAGTGACCAAAAATTCACAAAAATTACAAGGAAGAACATGGAAGTGGAATTGAGGAGAGAACCGAACCAGATCAAACCGATATGAACCATAGTGAACCGGTTCACAAATTCATTTTTCTAGGTGGCTGAAAAATGTCAATTTGGTAAATTGAGACCACCATTAGATAGAAAATTAATTTAGATAAATTTAGAAAATTTTAATTTTTAGAAAAATGGTTAAACTAGGCCCGAACCGGCCAATTTACGAATTTTGGGCAGTGAAACTGGTCTGACCGGACCGGTCAGCAGACAATAGAAAATGGTCAATGGACAGCTGTCACCCTATCAGCTGCCATGCAGTGACAAGCAACCAATGGGAGACTACCATGTGTTCGATCAATGGTC
Source organism: Trapa bicornis (assembly GCA_030064425.1). Classification (NCBI taxonomy): domain Eukaryota; kingdom Viridiplantae; phylum Streptophyta; class Magnoliopsida; order Myrtales; family Lythraceae; genus Trapa; species Trapa bicornis. Next base: position 3,282,602 of record CM057759.1, read on the forward strand.
AGCTGGTGCCTAGTCAGCTCGCCACGTAGACCATAAGTAACCAATGAGAGGCTGCCATGTGTCTGGTCAACGAGTCAACAAGTGATGTGGCGGCCGAGCTGCGTTAGAAAAACTGACTAATCACAACGCGCCACGTGGCACGACTACCACATCATCGTCTTCAATCTTCAGACACTAATAGAGAAGAGGGAAGAGAGAGAGAGTCATCAGAAAAGCTAGAGTCTCTGGCGACTCGAAAAACTCTCTGTTCAAGTTGCCGACGACCGAGTCGGAGGTCGAGTTTAATGCCGGTGGGTAGCCTGAACAGTTGCCGAGCTCCCTATATAAAGAGCACCCCCTCATTCATTCTTAGCATTCCACAATCGAGCGAAGAAGAAGAAGATTACACTTTTCAGCGAGTTGCAAACCAGAGCTCCGACGATGGGATTTTTCTCAACGTGAGAAGCCACATTGGGTGTCTTTGGAATTAGGAGGAAGTGCTCTACCTGACCCTACCTTCCATTCAGCTTGTGAGCCACTGCGGAGGGAATGAGAAAGCTTAAACAATGCTGCCACTCCTCAGCCGAAAAATAGCCAGCCTCCTGCTGCCTACTTTGAGCCCTCCCCCGACCAATTGTGGCTAAGCCAGACACCCTACGCCCCAATTGGAGGTGCTCTGACCTTCTCCTAAGATAAGAAGGTCATCAATTGAAGCATGGTCTGATCTAGGGAGGATCCCCGTGACAAGAGAAACACGGTGATAGACAAAGCTCCAATCACCGGACCCTCACCGAAGCAGACTACTCAAGCGCCGATTTTTGAAAAAGAGACACCGAGGCCAGACTCCGTCGGCGCGACCCCGCCAAAATCACCGAGTGAGTGGGAACCACTATAACATCATTTATGATTGGAACAGTTTAGTTTTGAAAATTATTTTCTCAGAATTAGCATCCCTTGACTGAGTGACTCTACTTAAAAAATTTGGGAGCTAATTTCAAGCTTAGGTTCGAGATGCTAGTGGAGCCAAGGCCGATGGATATGGGAGTTGACCCGTCCAGAACAAACATGTGATATATGATGATAAAAACCTGAATAATGAGAACCTTGCATAATAGCGATTGAGCCAAGCTGAGTTGTCAAGCTTGTTGGGCCAAACCGCTGCTTAGCTGAAGCTAGGTTGTCAAACCTGTTGGGCTAGTACACGTGGTGGGTGGAAGCCAAGCCAACAGATCGTTGTGCTAGAGAGCCAAAGATAAAGGCTATAATTTGAAAAGATTGTTGATTGTGCATGCACTATGATGTTTGAGCCATCAACACAACTTTCACGAGGTAGTGATGGAGCTCAAGGACTGCTGGACGACCCATGGAGCATAAAGGTGATTTCTTCGTTCAATAGGTTGTGAAGCCAAGGAGCTTCCTGCGCATGGAGACCGAGGCAGTAGGGGAAATGAGGTCTTGTCTCACTAAGCAGACATGGTGAAGTAATTGGGGGTTTGATGTGTTACACTATTGATATCCACTCAAACCCTGGGTAGAGGCAACATCCCTCTATCAAGGTGGACAGTAAAGGTGCTCCGGTCCACAAGTGACACGGTTGAGGACTGTTCTACGAATGTGTGATCCCTCCTATGATAGGAAGGTGGTTGTTGATTTGGAAAATCCAAGAAGAAACTGTTGAATTATCAAATAATTGAAATTAATAAATTAAGCCTTCATAAAAGAGTTTTTTCCCACTCACTGAGTTGTCAAACTCACCCCATCCCTCTAAACATTTTCAAGAAGGAATGCAACCGTACTAGCTTTTCCTCCCTAGATCCCAAACTAGGTACACAAATTTAAAAGTTTCAGTTTTGTTTAATGTTATCTAGGGAAAACATGACGGGTAATATGCATAAATCTCTTGATCTCCCTAAGGAGTCCCTCTTTGAGACTCAAGAGACTGGCGGGTTGTTTGTTGAACCCCGGTCAAACCGAGTCGAGGCATGACAACTTTGGTGTTATTAGAGCCTGTGTTTTCCCATATACATTATCAAGACTTTAGAACCTAAATACTAATTGAAGAAAATTTCAAAGAAGAAACTGTTGAATTATCAAATAATTGAAATTAATAAATTGAGCCTTCATAAAAGAGTTTTTTCTCACTCACTGAGTTGTCAAACTCACCCCCTCCCTCTAAACATTTTCAAGAAGGAACGCAACCGTACTAGCTTTTCCTCCCCAGATCCCAAACTAGGTACACAAATTTAAAAGTTTCAGTTTTGTTTAATGTTATCTAGGGAAAACATGACGGGTAATATGCATAAATCTCTTGATCTCCTAAGGAGTCCCTCTTTGAGACTCAAGAGACTGGTGGGTTGTTTGTTGAACCCCGGTCAAACCGAGTCGAGGCATGACAACTTTGGTGTTATTAGAGCCTGTGTTTTCCCATATACATTATCAAGACTTTAGAACCTAAATACTAATTGAAGAAAATTTCAAAGAAGAAACTGTTGAATTATCAAATAATTGAAATTAATAAATTGAGCCTTCATAAAAGAGTTTTTTCCCACTCACTGAGTTGTCAAACTCACCCCCTCCCTCTAAACATTTTCAAGAAGGAACGCAACCGTACTAGCTTTTCCTCCCCAGATCCCAAACTAGGTACACAAATTTAAAAGTTTCAGTTTTGTTTAATGTTATCTAGGGAAAACATGACGGGTAATATGCATAAATCTCTTGATCTCCCTAAGGAGTCCCTCTTTGAGACTCAAGAGACTGGCGGGTTGTTTGTTGAACCTCGGTCAAACCGAGTCGAGGCATGACAACTTTGGTGTTATTAGAGCCTGTGTTTTCCCATATACATTATCAAGACTTTAGAACCTAAATACTAATTGAAGAAAATTTCAAAGCAGCTATGGCACCCAAGAGAGGAGACAAAAGAACAAGGGCAACAACTGCTGATTCCACGAGAAATCCCCTCTCGGATGTAGAATTCCTGAGAGCTACCTCCACCTCATAAGGCATCGGTTCCGAACACCAACGGTTGTATGAGGAATTCACCAAGGTGTTTGGGGAACCCCACCTTAGTGATAAACCCCATCTGGACTCTAAATCCTAGACCTACTGGGAGAAGGTCCAGTTCCAACCCCCTTCCGCACCCCTTCCACCCCTCTTCGACATCCCAGATACTTGAAGACGCTTTGACAATTGGGGTGTAAGCCCTTCTATGGAGAGAAGGAGGCCGTGGCTGCCATGGACTGGTTGGGGAGCCTCAAAAAGTTTATGGGTATCCTCAGGATACCCCTAAAAGAGATGGTTACACTAGTCAAATTCTTTTTGGAGTTCAACGCGAAGAGATGGTGGGACAATGCCAGGAGCCTCTTCCCGACCCCATCGACTTGAGAAGAGTTTGAAAGAAGGTACTCGAAAGAGTACTTGGATCCTCACCTCATCAACGAAAAGAAGGTGGAATTCTTCCAACTCCGTAAGGAGTCCGCACAGTCTTGGAATATGAGACCGAGTTTAATGAGCTACGACCCTTTGCCCTCGACCTGGTGGGACCAGCCGACCTCTGCCAGAAGTTTATTGATGGTCTCAATATGGATATAAAAGGGACCGAATGGGGGGTTTTTGGACGCCCCACTAACCTAGCTGCCATAGTGGGTATGGCACATGAATGCGAGCTGTTGGTCCAAATGAGGCACCGTCAGATGAAGATGGGTGGACGTAGGGAGGACAGGGGGCAGAGTAGTAGATGAGGCCAAGGGAATGGGGCCAGCCCCAATGGAGGAACCCACCAAGATTCCCCTGAAGGGAGGAGGACCATCGTGGCCATGGGAAAATGGACGCACTCCCTCCAAAGAGAGGCCCCTATTGCCCCTGGTGCCAAAGAAACCATGAGGGAGCATGTATTACTACGGGTGTAGGTAGTTCGAGCACTACATTAGGAGTTGCCCGGGGGCACGGGAAAATGCCCCGCGAAATGCTCCGCCACCACCACCCAAAAATCAAAGGGTACCCAACGAGGGACAAGAAGCACCTACAAGAGTTCTAGCCAGAGTCTACAATCTAACCCAGAAAGAAGCCTGGAAGGATCCCAACATGGTAGCTGGTACATCCCAACCCTTCTTCTCATAAGTCGAGTCTGTAGCCAAAGTCTTGTAATCCCCTTTTGAAATTAATAAAATGGATTCCCTGAATATTTTTGTTAATTCCCACTTAGGCTTCGTTCAAGTATTTGGAAAGGAGAGATACACCCTCTTTGACTCAGGGGCTGAGCGATCTTTCGTCAAGGAGGCCCTAGTCCTAGAGCTTCCAAAGGAAACCTCCACTCTCCTGCCACCCCTCCGCATCCTCACCCCTCTTGGAAAAAAACTAGAAAGGCATGTGTATGTTAAGGCCTGCGAAGTATGAATAGGAAGGACCACCCTAGAAGCCGACATGATCCCTCTTTTGCTACAAGAAGTAGAAGTCATTTTGGAGATGGACTAGTTAAGCATGCATCAAGCTCAAGTAGACTGTGGGAATAAGAGGATAACCTTTCATGCCCCTGGAAAGGAAGAGGCTGCATTTGAAGGGGACAGAGGAAGAACCGGAACACACCTAGTGTCCTGTATGGAAGCTCAGGACTTACTACGAAAAGGATGTAAGGTATTCCTTGTGCAGGTCACTTGCAAGGACCCGCCAGAGAAGGGTCTAGAAAAGATTCTAGTGGTCAACCGTTACCCGAAAGTCTTCCCAGAGGAATTACCTAGCTTACCCCTGGATTGCCAATTGGAATTCATAATTGAGGTAGTGTCAGGCACCCACCCTATATCCCAAGCACCCTACCGTATGGCGCACGCAGAACTCAAGGAGTTGAAAGACCAGTTGGACGAACTTTTAGAGAAAGGATTCATACGCCCAAGCTAGTCCCTGTGAGGTGCACTAGTGTTATTCGTCAAGAAGAAAGACAGAAGTATGCGACTTTGCATCGATTACCGGAAATTGAACCAGGTAATGATTAAGAATAAGTACCCTCTCCCTAGGATAGATGACTTATTTGATCAACTTAGAGGGGCCGCCAACTTCTCCAAGATCGATCTACGGTCGGGATATCACCAACTGAAGATTCGCGAAGAGGATATACATAAAACTGCTTTTCGATCATGATACGAGCATTACGAGTTCAGGTAATGCCCTTCAGACTAACAAATGCACATGCAGCCTTCATAGACATGATGAACCGAGTGTTCCAACCATATCTAGACAAGTTCATGATCGTATTTATAGACGATATCCTTAGATACTTCCGGACCGAAGAGGAGCATCGGGCACACCAGGAGATAACCCTGAGTACCCAGCAAGAAAATCGGTTATACGCCAAATTCTCTAAGTGCGAATTCTGGTTTCAAGAAGTGTGCTTCCTAGGACATCCAAAGAAGGAGTAAAGGTGGATCCAACCAAAATAGAGACCATATCAAATTGGAAAGCCCCTACCAAACTAACCGAGATCCGTAGCTTCCTTGGCCTCGCCGGATACTACCGGATATTTGTGGAGGATTTCTCCAGAATAGCAACTCCCTTAACTCGTCTCATGAGGAAGGGAGTGGACTACAAGTGGGACACCAAGTGCGAAGAATCCTTCCAAGAGCTCAAAACTCGACTCATGACGGCTCCGATACTAGCCTTACCCAATGCAGATGTTGGGGAATACACGGTGTATAGCGATGCATCCGGATAAGGGCTAGGATGCGTCCTGATGCAACAAGGAAAGGTTATCACATATGCATCATGACAGTTAATGTCACGCCCCGACCCGGTTTGGTCGGATCCCTGTGATCAACCCTCCACTCTCCCGGTTTATTAAAGGGTTTCCCTTTATTATAGACTGTAAAGAGTAAGGCGTCTTTTAAACCTGCACCTTTTCCAGGAATAACATAAACAAAATTGCATAAGAATTATACATGTATCACAGACGTCTTAGTTGATGGCCCTTAATGGTAGGCTTTTCCAATGCTTCTTGAAAAGGGATATAGGGGAGGGGTGAGTACAACTACTCAGTGAATGGGTTTTTCAAAAGTTTTGACTTTTAAGAAAAACTTTTATCATTGGAGTGTGCCAGACTCCTTTCTTTCAAAAATCCCTTGATTCAAAAATTTTGGTTTTTCCATCATCTCATATTTAACCACAGTGTGTCATCACCCAACACACATCCTTCATCATGAAGGTTACACACATTCGCAGGTCAGCATGATCACTAAACCCACTAGTGGCTTCGGAGCGACTTTATCGGCCAACCGGATAGAAGCATGACCACTTCAACCCTAGGAATGAGTGGATGTATGTTACATCCGACCCTCAATCCCGAAATCGCTTCTTCGTGTCCATATGAGGACAGAGACCTCATCCCGTCCCCACCCCGGTCTCATGCGCTTGGTGCTACTCCAAATTTCGCACAGACACCTGGAACGACGATCTGCCCTTATACTCACCGGGTCGTCCAGGGCCCTTAGGACACATCACTACCCATCATGGGCGTCTTGATGATCCCGTACTCATAGTGCATGCACAAACAATGTTTTCTTATATTGCCATGTAATCTGTGGTGCCAACTAGTCCAATGGCCCCGACTATCAACTCACCCTGCAGTTGTTTGTCTTAACTGGTCCGTCGACCTATCATGTCGCACTGCCGCTAGTTGACTGAGCATGTCGGTCCTATCTTGGTACCATGGCCAAACAATTCACTTATTAAGTTTTATGGCACATATATCATGTTCATTTACGAGCTCCTGCTCATGCCAACTAGCCTTGGGCCTACTGTACGAGATTTTTAAAATCAGGCATTTAGCCCCAAGTTCCAAAACTGAGGCCCCCAGCCTTTAAGAGCTATTCGAGCTCCCATTGAGAAGGTCTCTCAAATTGTTTAAGCATTGGCACATAGTCAGGGGAGAATACTTCTGACAAAAATATGTTTTCACTGTCCATTATACCAACCCGTTATAAGGACATCTCCGTTCATAACCGATGAACAGGTTTTCAACTTCCTTCGAGGAAGTTTCATCATACCAATCGGGTATGATCTACTTACTACCAGTAATTAGTTTTTCCGCATGGTTTTCACATCACTACTCTAAGTCGTGATGTTTAAAATACCACATAGTAGTGGGTTTTCATTTCGATGTGCTTATCATCCCCAACCGGGTATGATATAAAATCCCACTTACAATCGGTAAGTGATTTTTAAATTTAAGTTGTGCTCATCATCTCAACTGGGTATGACGTTAGTAAACCCATTCACAACCGGTAAATAGTTTTTATATTTAAGTTGTGCTTATCATCCTAATCGGATATAATGTTAGTAAACCCACTCACTCGATAGTGCAATAAAATTCCACTTAGTTGGGTTCCGTCTTTAGCAAGTTGGACCTCGACTGGCATTCCCGATGTCTCGTTCTCCTACACGAAATGAACATAATTGTTCATTATTCTTTGGCCTAATAGCCCTCATTCGTTCCAAATGAATGAGAAAACCCAACTTTACATATATTTGTAATTAGGTTTCTAAAGTTATTTTTCTTTAATTTTAAGTCCATATTGCAGGGTTTTTCCTAAATTTGAGTCCCAAAACTTTTAAAATTTATCTTAGGACCTCAAATTATTTAATTTCACACAAAGGGGTTTAATTTCCAAAATTTCCAATTTGGTCCCCTAACTTTTCCAAAATTACCATTTTGCCCTTCCTTTATAAAAATGGTAAGTTTTGCCCCCAAAAATTCCAAAATTTCGCAATTGGTCTTCCAAAATTATTTTCATGCCCAATTGACCCTCAATTTCATAAAATTACATTTTGGTCCTTTGAATTTCAAAAATCCCCAATTTTCCCCAAATCACCCCCTCCACCCCAATTTTAACTCTTCAACACTATTGAATTTGATTTCATCAAATTGACCGATCAAAAACCTCTAATTGTTGAAATTGAGTTCCTGCATGTTCATACGATTCTAAGAAACTTTGAATCACAGATTTTAATGCCGGAACGAGCTCAAACGGAGCTTCGCCAGAAAATAGACTATAGAGAGAGAAAGCTTCAATTTCTCACCGGTGAGGGCACAGCGGTCCGAGCTTTCGATCTGGACAGATAGCTCTCATCTTGAGGTTTATCCTAGAATTAAGAATCGTATCAATTGATGCCAAATTGAGTTAGAATTTCATTATTGAATTTCTACCAGTTCTCTCTCTAGCATTGGCTGGAAATTGTAGAGGGGAGTCGAATTGGCTTACCTTTCAGTCCTAATTCGGCCGTGGGAGGGCTGAGGAAGTGTTGGGAAGGCTTGGTTTGGCCTGAGGAGGGTTCAAAATGGCCAATTTCAACTTGGCCGAAATAGGGAAGCTTTTTGGTCCGCCGGAGTTGCTTCACTATTCCATCATTTCGACGCTTCTCTAGTGATTCTTGGATTGAATGGAGTTTGCTATCAGATAGCTAACTTCTCACCGGTTCTAAAGAGCCCGACCTCTCCTTCCGTGGTTAAGAAAAATGTTCAAGTCGAAGCGCTGGTTTAAGCTTCACCGGGAAATGGAGTAGTAGAGAGAGAGAGGTATTTGGGTGTGAGGAGAATGAATGGGAATGACCTCTTTATATAGGTGTAAAACCGTGTATTAAATGGGGGAGATTTATTATTAGTATTAATATTGCGTATTATGGATTCTCAGGCAAACACGCTTAACTTCAGAGTTCTTATGGATTCTCGTTCACCTGAACCAATTTGGTTTTTCTCTTCTAATTTGTCTTAAGTTTCTTTTCCAAGGTTTAATGAACCCTTTGGATCACCTGGAAGTTGTAAATTTATAAATTGCATGTTCCCAAATGATCGGGTTTGTAAACTAGCTCGATTTTCTTACTTAGTTTGACCGGTTCTTTCCTAGTTTTCCTTAACTCAAAAGTGCGGGGTTTACAGTTAAAGCTCCACGAGAAGAATTACCCCACCCACAACCTAGAGCTGGTTGCAATAGTGTTATATGGCGCCACTATTTGTATGGGGTAAAGTGCTACATCTACACTGATCATAAGAGCTTAATATACTTCCTAACCCAAAAGGAACTCAACCTACGACAAATACTATGGCTAGAGCTAGTAAAGGACTACGATTTGATGATCAAGTATCATCCCAGTAAGGCCAACGTGGTGGTAGACGCACTCAGCCGCAAGTACCACATGGTAATGTTCTTAGTTAGTACCGGCTACCTGCCCTTACTAAGTCAGCTACGCAACTTAAGGGTGGACCTTCACGTAGACAAGGGCCAAGATACCCTAGTAGCCAGTCTAGTAGTACGACTCGACCTGGTGGACCAAATACATGCTCTACAAAAGGTAGACGAGGAACTTCGTCTTCATTGGGAGCAGAACAAGGACATCACAATGCTAGACATCACGGTCAGGAGCGGCAGGAAAATGACCTTCAAAGGGAGGGTCTGGGAACTAGACTCCACATGAGCACAACTTTTCACCCTTAGACAGATGAACAGTTAGAATGAACCATCCAGACTCTAAAAGACATGCTACGAGCGTGCATTCTAACGATTAAAAGGAATTGGGAGGACCACCTGTGCCTCATGGAATTCGCGTATACTAGGCCAGCATCCAGATGGCACCCTACGAGGTGCTCTACGGATGACCCTGTCACACACCCTTGTTTTGGGAGGAGGTAGGAGAAAGAAAACTTGAGAAAGTCAAGTTGATAGAGGACGCATCGGAGAATATTTGGATTATAAGGAGCCGACTTAAGGCAGCCCAAGACAGGCAGAAAAGTTATGCCGACCACCGGAGGAAGGACCTAAAATTTGAAGTTGTGGACAAAGTATTCCTAAAAGTTGAAACACAGATACATTGGCCCCTACGCCATAATTCGGTGGGTCATACCTGTAGCATACCAATTGGAGTTGCCTTTAGACCTACAGAGGATCCATGACGTCTTCCACGTGTCCCTACTACAAAAGTACGAGCCCGATCCCAGCCACGTACTAGATGAGCCACCCCCGAAAATTGAGGAAGACATGACCTATGAAGTAGAACCCCTCCGGATCCTCGACCGGCGTGAGAAGAACCTCCAAAACAAGAATATTCCCATGGTGAGGATACTTTGGCAAAATGGCCAAGTAGAGGAAGAAACATGGGAGGTCGAGTCAATGATAAGGGATAGATATCTACAATTATTTGATATGTAACAGTTTTGAGGACAAAACTCCTAAAAGGAGGGGAGAGTTGTAAAACCCGTCCTTTGAGACCAAAGAAAACCAGGAAAAGAACTGATATAGGTTTATACATGAAGAAACGAGCCGTTTAATGAACAAAAAATAGCTAACATGGGAAATTGAAAATCCCAAGTGACCAAAAATTCATAAAAATTACAAGAAAGAACCGGGAAGTGGAATTGAGGAGAGAACCGAACCTGTTCGGGGTGAATCGGACCTGAACCGGACCGAATCAACATGAACCATAGTGAACCGGTTCACAAATTCATTTTTCTATGTGGCTTAAAAATGTCAATTTGGGAAATTGAGACCACCATTAGATAGAAAATGAATTTAGATAAATTTAGAAATTTTTAATTTTCAGAAAAATGGTCGAACCGGGTCCGAACTAGCCAATTTACAAATTTTGGGTAGCGAACCCGATCTGACCGGACCGGTCAACGGACAATAGATAATGGTCAATGGTCAACAGTCAATGGACAACTGTCGCCCTATCAACTACCACGCAGTGACAAGCAACCAATGGGAGGCTGCCATGTGTTGGTCAACTGTTAGTTGGTGCCTAGTCAGTTTGCCGTGTAGACACGAGCAACCAATGAGAGGCTGCCACGTGTTCGGTCAACGAGTCAATGGTTGACGTGGCGGCCGAGCTGGTACTCAACGTTAGATAAACTAACCAATCACAATGTGCCACATGGCACGTCCTTCATGTCATCGTCTTCAACCTTTAGACGTTGACAGAGAAGAGGGAGGAGAGAGAGTCACCGGAAAAGCTGGAGTCTCCGACGACTCGAAAAACTCTCCGTTGAGGTCACCGACGGCCAAGTCAGAGGTCGAGTCTTACGCCAGCGGGTAGCTTGAACAGTTGCCGAGCTTCCTATATAAAGAGTACCCCCTCATTCGTTCTCAGCATCCCACAGTTAAGCGAAGAAGAAGAGTACACTTTTTGGTGAGCTGCAAACCAGACCTCCGACGATTGGATTTTTCTCAACCTTAGAAGCTACATTGGGTGTCTTTGGAATCAGGAGGAAGTCCTCTACCTGACCCTCCTTCCATTTAGCTCGAGAGCCACCGAGGAGGAACGAGGAAGCTCAAATAGTGCTGCCACTCCTCAGCCGAAAAATAGTCAGCCTCCTGCCACTTACTATGAGCCCTCCCCCAGCTAATTGCTGCCAAGCTAGAACCCCTATGCCACACCTGGAGGTGCCCCGAGCTTCCCCTAAGCTAAGAAGGTCATTAACTGAAGCGTGGTTTGATCCAGGAAGGATCCCCACGACAAGAGCAACACAGTGATAGCCAAAGCTTCGATCACCGGACCCTCACCAGAGTAGACTACTCGAGTGATGACTTTCGGAAAAGAGACCACGAGGCCAAACTCCGTCAGTGCGACCTCACCAAAATCATCGGATGAGTGGGAATGCTATAACGTCCATTCCGATTGTAATGACAGTTCAATTTTGAAAACTATTTTCTCAAAATTAGCATCCCTTAACTGGGTGACTTTGCTTAAAACATTTGAGAGCTAATTTTGAGCTTAGGCTTGAGATGCTAGTGGGCCCAAGGCCGATGGATATGGGCATTGACCCGTCCAAAATAGACATGTGATATATGATGCTAAAAAACCTGAATAATTGGAACCTCGTGTGATACCCATCGAGCCAAGCTGGGTTGTCAAGCTTGTTAGGCCAAACTGCTACTCTGCCGAAGTGAGGTCGTCAAACCTATTGGGCCAGTACTCGTGATGGGCCGAAGCCAAGCCGATAGACCGTTGTGCTAGAGGGCCAAAGATAAAGGCTATAATTTGAAAAGATTATTGATTGTGCATGCACTGTTGTGTTCGTTCCATCAGGACACCTAACATGATGTAGTGATGGAGTCCAAGGACTATTGGATGACCCAGGAAGCATAAGAGCGGTTTCGTCATTCAGTAGGTCATGAAGTCGATGAGCTTTCTACGCATGGAGACCGAGGCAGTAGGGGAAATGATGTCTCGTCCCACTAAGCGGACATGGTGAAGTAATTGGGGGTTTGATGTGTTAGACTATTGATGTCCACTCAAACCCCGAGTAGAGGCAACATCCCTCTATTAGGGTAGACGGTAATGGCGCTCCGGTCCACAAGTGGCACAGTTAAGGACCGTTCTGTGAATGTGTGATCCCTCCTATGATAAAAAGGCGGTTATTGATTTGAGAAATTCAAGAAGAAACTGTTAAATTATCAAATAATAGAAATTGCTAAATTGAGCCTTCATAAAAGAGTTTTCTCCCACTCATTGAATTGTCAAACTCACCCCCTCCCTCTAAACATTTTTAGAAAGTAACGCAACCATACCAGCTTTTCCTCCCCATATCCCAAACTAGGTACCCAAATTTAAAAGTTTCAGTTTTGTTTAATGTTATCCAGGGAAAACATGACGAGTAATACGCCCGACTCTCTTGATCTCTCTAACGAGTCTCTCTTCGAGACTCAAGAGAGTGGCATGTTGTTCGTCGAACCCCGGTCAAACTGGGTCGGGCCTTGACAACCCCATACTGGACGCCTCGATGGTTTTGAAATTCAGTGCATTCACAAACAATAGTCTTAGGATTTATATACATTATCTTTGGTGTTAATGGCCCAACGGTCCTGAAACTTAGCTTCATCTCCATAACTGTTATGCCTAATAGGTTCGTAGACCTGGCTTCGGCTCAGCAGCTAATAGCCCAACGAGTTGACGGTTCAGCTTCGGCACGGTGGCGATTCACAGAATTAACAGGTTATCATAAGATTTTCATAGCTCATATGCTTACTTGTCTACGAGCTTTGGCCTGTGCCCAATGACCTTGAGCCCACTTTATGAGTTTTCCAAAACTGGCCTTGGACCCTATCATTTTCAAAATCGATGCCTCCAGCCTACTAGAGCAATTCCAACTCTCAGAAATGACTTCCAAAATGTTTAAGCAGTTTTACGTAGTCAGGGGAGACCATTCATGGAAAATAGTTTTCAAACTTAAAAACGGTGCTAATAACCCCAACCGGTATGATGTTGAAAATTTCCACTAACAGGGTACTGAGACATGTTTGTCCCATTTGAATTCCAATCGTAAATGTGCTTCTCTACACCAATACTCGCACAACCAATTCCTATAGGGTTCGAGTATTCTTATAAGGAAAACTTGGCATAAAGGACCTCTTACTTCCAAGTGTTTGTGTCACGCCCCAACCAAATTTGGTTGGATCCTCGTGAACAACCTGCCACTTTTTCTCTGTTTAAGAGGAGTTTCCTCCTTCTTAAACTCGAGAGGAGTTAGGCGAAATTTCAACCTCGTTCCTTTGAAGACATTTATCAATTAGAATGCAAGCTTAAGGAAAATTAAGCATACCTGATAAAGGGTAAGGCTCGGTGATACTCCTAATCATTTTCCCTTTTTCCTGAAAATGAATAGAAAAGGGGGGGGGGTGAGTTTCTACAACTCAGTGAATGGGTTTTTTTTTTCAAAAGTCTAGTTTTAACTTTTAGGAAAAAGACTTGTATTGGAGTGTGCGAGACTCCTTTCTTTAAAAAATCCTTTCAATTCAAGTCTTGTTTTTTACCACCATTTCCATATTAATCATGGTGTGTCATCACCCAATACACATCCTTCATCATGAAGGTTAAACACATATTCACAGGCCAGCACGACCACTGAACCCACTTGGGGCTTCGGAGCGACTTTATCGGCCACATAGATAGAAGCACGTACACTTCTACCCTAAGAATGAGTGGATGTATGTGACATCCGACCCTCAATCCCAAAATAGATTCTTCGTGTCCGTATGAGGACAGAGATCTCATCTTGTCCCCACCTTGGTCTCATGCACTTGGTGCTACTCCAAATTTCACACGGTCACCTGGTACGACGAACTGCCCTTATACTCATCGGGTCGTCTAGTGCCCTTAGGACGCATCACTACCCCTTATGGGTGTCTTGATGATCCCGCACTCATAGTGCATGCACAAACAATGTTTTCTTATTATGCCATGTAATATGTGGTGTCATTAGTCCAATAGTCTGGACCTTCAACTCAACTTATAGCTGTTTATCTTGACTGGTCCAGAGTCCAGTCATATCGCACTGCTGCTAGTTGACTGAGAATGTCGGACCAGCCTTGGTACCATGACCATACAATTTACTTATTAAAGTTTTATGGCACATATATCATGTTCGTTTACGAGCTTCTGCTCATGTGCATTGGCCTTTGTCCCACTGTTCGAAATTTTCAAAACTGGGCATAATAGCCCCCAAGTTCCAAAACCGAGGCCCCCAACCTATAAGAGCTATTCGAGCTCCCATTGATAAGGTCTCCCAAATCGTTTAAGCATTGGCACACGGTCAGGGAAGAGCATTTCTGACAAAAATATGTTTTCAACTATCCATCATACCTACCGAGTATGAGGACATCTCCACTCATAACCGATGAACAGGTTTTCGTTGAAAAGCAGACTATAGAGAGAGAAAGCTTCAATTTCTCACCGATGAGGGCGCGGCGGTCTGAGCTTTCTATCTAGGCAGGTATCTCTCTTCCAGAGGTTATTCCTAAGATCAAGAATGGCATCAATTGATATCGAATTGGATTAGAATTTCGTCATTGAAATTTGGCTGACTCTCTGTCTAACACCGATCGGAAATTGTAAAGGGGAGCCGAATTGGCTTACCTTTCGATCCTAATTTGGCTGTGGAAGGGCTGAGGAGGTGTCGGGAGAGCTTGGTTTGGCCTAAGGAGGGCTCGAATTTGCCAATTTCAACTCGACAAAAATAGGGCAGCTTCAGTTCGCCGGAGCTGCTTCTGTTCGATCACGCCAGCGCTTCTCCGGAGACTCTTGGGATGAACAGGTGTCACCACCGTTTAGCTGACTTCTCCCCGGTTCTAATGAACTCGACCTCACCTTCTTTGGCTTAGAATTAATCCTATATTGGAGCTCTGGTTTGAGCTTTGCTGGAAAACTAAGCAACTGAGAGAGAGTGAGCTTTTCAGGTGTGGAGAGGACAAATGGAGAGGGCCTCTTTATATAGGGAGCTTGGGGACCCATTGGCCATCCGTTTGGCACTGTTATGACAGACATTAAAGACCTGAAACGTACCGAACGGAAGTGTTTCTTTTTCAATGGTGCTGCTTTGATTTTCCAGCAAGTGAATAGTGTTTTCATCCTAAGGAAGAAGATGACACTGTTCTAAACCGGATCGGACTGGTTTAAACCGGGTTCAAAGTTTAAGTCGGCCAGTTCACCCCCCATTCGACCGAGTTTTACAAATCTAAAAATTTCTAAATTCATTTTGTATCCAATGATGGTCTCAAATCTAAATTTTGATATTTTTAAGCCACCTAGAAAAATGAATTTAGCATCCGGTTCAATAGTGATTCAAACCGGTCTAAACCGATTCAATCCAGTTCACTTGAACCGGTTTGGTTTTCATCACCAATTCATTCTCTAGTCCATTTTCATGACTTCTATGACTCCTTAGGTCACTTAGGATCCATAAAATTCCCAGTTTACCATCTCTAAATCGATTCCGGTTCATAAACCAGCTCGGTTCTTAAACCGGTTTAATCCGGTTCGGGCTTGGTTCTCCCGACCTGACTTGGTTTTTCTCTCCCACTTTGTCCTAAGGTTCTTTCCCAGGGGTTATAATCTCTTTGAATTACAAGGTATCCATAAACTTCTCAACTTGCCCATTCTCTATCGGTTCCGGTTCATGAATCAACTTGGTTCATAAACCGGTTCTATCCGGTTCGGACCTGGTACTCTTGAATCGCTTTGGTTTTTTTCTTCCTCATTTTGTCCTAAGATTCTTTTCCAAGATTTTTGAACCATTTTGAGTCACATCGAAGTTGTAAATTGTCAATTTACCCCGTTTCCAAATAATTGAGCTTGTAGACCGTCTCGGTTTAAAATTCAAAACTGACTGGTTCTTTCCCCGGTTTTCTCATTATCAAAGGACGGGGTTTACAACTCTCCCCTCCTTTTAAGGGTTTAGTCCCTAAAATAGTTTACACGTTAAATAATTGAGGGTAACTATCCCTCATCATAAACTCAGTTTCCCATGTCTATTCCTGCACGGGTCCGTTCTACCACAACACCTGGACCATAGGAATTTTCTTGTTCCTCAATTTCTTGTCTCTCTGGCCGATGATTTGTACTGGCTCTGTCTGATAGGTCAGTTTCTCTTCTAGTTCCATTGGAGGTCAGTCTATTACGTGACTAGGATTAGGCTGATATTTTTAAAGTACTAAAATGTCGAATACATCATGTATTCTCAGAAGATCAGGAAGCAGTTCTATTATAAGCTACCGATCCTATCCTTTGAATAATGGGATAAGGACTGATATATTTTGGTTTCAGGTTTCCTCTTTTTTGAAACCTAAGTATTCCTCTCCATGAAGATACTTTGAGGAATACTTGATCTCCCACTTCGAATTCCAGATCTTTCCTTCGATTGTCTGCGTAACTCTTTTGCCTGTCCTGAGCAATCTTAAGACGACTCCTTATTAATTTTATCTTCTCTGTGGCATCCTCTATTATTTCTGCCCCTTCTAACTTTCTCTCCCCCACTTCTTCCCAAAAAATAAGGGGCACGACAAATTCGTCCATAAAGGGCTTCATAGGGAGCTATCTGAATACTAGTCTAATAACTCTTATTGTAAGAACTTTCTAATAGGCACAATTATTCCTACCAACTTTTATTCATGGTGAGTATGCACGCCCTTAGCATATCTTCCAATGTTGGATGGTTCGTTCATACTGATCGTCTGTCTGAGGGTGAAATGTTGTGTTCATATGAAATTTGGTTCCCAGAGAATTTGTAAGCTTGGCCAAAACCTGGAAGTAAATCTGGGATCTCTATCCGATACTATACTTAGTGGGACACCATGGGGTCTTATAATTTCCTTCATGTATAGGATGGCCAGCTGTTCTCCAATTTGCCCCTTGACTCTTTATGGTCACCGGTAGGCCCATGACAAAGTTCACAATAATGTGCTCTTATTTTCTCTCAGGAATTGGTAAGGGTTGTAGTAGTCCTAACAGTTTCTGAGGCTCTACTTTTATCTATTGATATGAGAAACATCAGGCTACATATTCTGTGATGTTCCTCTTCATACCCTTCCACTCGTATCCTTGTTGGAGGGTGTGGTACATCTTGATACTGTTCAAATGCCTAGTATATATTGAATCATGTACCTCTTCTGGAATTACTCTCTTAAATTCCTTATCTTGAGGCACTCATACCCTACCCTTATAGGATAGTACTCCGTCACCTCGCACGTCATGGTCTGGTTTCCTTCCTTTGTTTACTAGATCCGAATAATACTATAGCTCTTTATCGGTCCTTTGTTGAGTCTTAATATGCTCGATTAATTTGGGTCTTACCACCGCCTTAGCCACCAAGCATTTTTCCGCTTATTTTCCCTCAGATCTGCCTCTATCCTTCCTGATTGTTGTAGCAAGCTATGTAACTTGTCTTTACTCGTGTTGTCTCAGTTTGATACTTGTGATTTAAAGCACCTGCTACTACATTAGCCTTTCTAGGGTGGTATTCTATTGCAAAATCATAATCCATCACCAATTTCAGTCATATCTCCTAACGAAGGTTTAATTCCTTTTTGAATTCGGAAGAACGTAAAGCTCTTGTGATCTGTGTATATCCCGCAC
Organism: Trapa bicornis; assembly: GCA_030064425.1. Classification (NCBI taxonomy): domain Eukaryota; kingdom Viridiplantae; phylum Streptophyta; class Magnoliopsida; order Myrtales; family Lythraceae; genus Trapa; species Trapa bicornis. The sequence goes on from CM057759.1 coordinate 3,300,461, forward strand.
TTAATCTCGTAAAGGTGGGAGTGCCATATTCTTAGGGCAAACACCATGGCAGCAATTTTTAAGTCATGAGTTGGGAAATTTCTTTCTCCTTCCCTCTGTATATTTCTTTCTAATTCTACGATTGAATTCCTTGAATTTTTGGAGTATATCTTTCCGATATTTTTAGCAACTTATTCTTATTCTTTGGATTCAGGAATACCTTCTATCGACCTTGCTTCAATATTTGCCTATTCCTTGGAGGTGGGTCTCTTATCCTTATCGTGTTCAAACCTTTTGTACCTTCACATCCCCGATGCTTCCCTTTTTGTCTTAGTTGAGGTGTATTCTTCCCACTATTCCCCATCTCTGGGTAGTCTTCGTTTACTCCTCCAATTCATTTGGTTCAAATAAGTTATTTCCTTATGTATTATTTCTTTGACTTCAAAATTTGAGTTTTCCAGGCCTCCTTGTAGTAGATCATGCTCCACCTCCCAATACTCTCACCTAACCACTCGTACTTTCTGGTGTTTGATCACCTTATCCTTTGGAAAAATTTCTCCTAAACTTTAGGGACCTAGTACGCTTCTTCTATATCTTGTTTTTCTTCTTTCCTCGACTCACACCTTACCTTCCATATGTATCTTATCCTTAGGATTTCCTAAGGAATTTTTTACACTTGGGACTTCCTTTTTTTGTACTTTCTCTTCATCATTACCGGGTGGACTCTAAATCTCTTTTCCTTATCGATCAACTTCTATTCTTGTGGTTCTTTCTGGGATGTTATACTTCCTCCTGAGTTTTTCTCAGAACTTCTTGATCTCTCGAAAGTTATGTACTCTTGGATGGTTGTCCCTCCAACTTCCTTATGCTTTCCTTAAGATCTCTATTAGATGAATTTTTTTTATACACTTAAATTTTCTTCAGGAACTCTGGGTTTTAATAAACTTCTAATTCATTCAGGAAATATTTTCTTTGCCACAAATTTGGCTTATTACATGACTTCTCTACCCCCTAACCCCTTGGGGTCATAGGGCTAGAGTTAACTCTAGAACGATTATGGGACTCTTGATCAGAAGGCTCTAAGTAATTGATTGGGGTCCATTTGTGCTCCTCAATAGGACGAATTTCATGTATGGCCTCCAACCCATACTGCCTTAATACTTCCACCTCACACTCATATGCCCATTTCACCTATCGAGACAGATTGAAGTCAGGTTGAGTGGATGGAGCTACTTGGTGGACCTTCATGAAGGTGGCATACGCATCCCAATAATTATCCCAGGCCTCCTTCTTGGTGGGGTTCCTCTTCTGTTGTTGTGGTTTTGGAGGAGGGGTTGGACTTCTAGGAGGTGATGATGGTTCCTCTTGTCTGTGAAGAGGGTATATAATGCCTTCTAGTTCCAGTAAGGCTCCAACTAGTTTTTGGTAGTCCTCCACCATGTCCTTGGGTACTCGTTTATTGCCTCTTAGGAACCTTTGAACGGCTTCCTCCCGTGGGTTGGATGTCTTTTTCACGCTTATAGGGGGAGGACTAGATTTTTTACGAATTTCCTACGGATTCTCATTCCTACAAGATAGTTTAGAGTTGGGTTGACATCAAGGCATAATATTGATAATGTTTCAAGGGAACTAGGCTCTGATACCACTCTAGTTGTCACGCCCCAACCAGTTTGCTTGGATCCCCGTGAACAACCCGCCACTCTTTCTCAGTTTAAGAGGAGTTTCCTCCTTTAACTCAAGAGGAGCCAGGTGAAATTTCAACCTCGTTCCCTAAAAGACATACATCAATTAGAATTCAAGCTTAAGGAAAATTAAGCATACCTGATAAAGGGTAAGGCTCAGTGTTACTCCTAGTCATTTTTCCTTATTCCTAAAAATGGATAGAAAAGAGGGGTGAGTTTCTACAACTCAATGAATGGGGTTTTTTTTTTTCAAAAGTCTACCATTAACTTTTAGGAAAAAGACTTGTATTGGAGTGTGTGAGACTCCTTTCTTTAAAAAATCCTTTCAATCCAAGTCTCGGTTTTTACCACCATTTTTATATTAATCACGTGTGTCATCACCCAACACATATAATTCATCATGAAGGTTAAACATATATTCGCAGGCCAGCATGACCACTGAACCCACTTGTGGCTTCAGAACGACTTTATCGACCACCTAGATAGAAGCACGTCCACTTCTACCCTGAGAATGAGTGGATGTAGGCGACATCCGACCCTCAATCCCAAAATCAATTCTTCATGTCTGTATGAGGACAAAGACTTCATCCCGTCCCCACCCCGGTCTCATGCACTTGGTGCTACTCCAAATTTCGCACAGTCACTTGGTACGACGAACTGCCTTATACTCACCGGGTCGTCTAGGGCCCTTAGGACGCATCACTACCCCTCATGGGCATCTTGATGATCTTGTACTCATAGTGCATGCACAAACAATGTTTTCTTATTATGCCATATAATCTGTGGTGTCATTAGTCCAACGGTTCCAACCTTCAACTCAACCTGTAGCTGTATGTCTTGACTACTCCGAAGATCGGTCATGTCGCACTACTGCCAGTTGACTGAGAATATCGGACCAGCCTTAGTACCAAGACCGTGCAATTTACTTATTAAAGTTTTATGGCATATATATCATGCCCATTGGCCTATGGCCCACTGTTCGAGATTTTCAAAACCGGGCATAATAGCCCGCAAGTTCCAAAACCGAGGCCCCTGGCCTATAAGAGCTATTCGAGCTCCCATCGATAAGGTTTCCCAAATCATTTAAGCATTGGCACACAGTCAGGGGAGAGCACTTCCAACAAAAATATGTTTTCAACTGTCCATCATACCAACCGAGTATGAGGACATCTCCGCTCATAACCGATGAATGGGTTTTCCACTTCCTTCGAGGAAGTTTCATCATACCAACCGGGTATGATCTACTTACAATAGGTAATTAGTTTTTTTGCGTGATTTTCACATAACTTCTCTAAGTTGTGATGTTTAAAATACCACTAAATAGTGGGTTTTTCATTTCGAGGTACTTATCATCCCCAACCGGGTATGATATAAAATCCCACTCACTCGATCGTGCAGTGAAATTCCACTTAGTCGGGTTCCGTCCAGAGCAAGCTGGACCTCGACTAGCATTCCTGATGTCTCGTTCTCCTACATGAAATGAACATAGTTGTTCATTATTTTTTGGCCTATTAGCCCTCATCCGTTCAAAATAAATGAGAAAATCTAACTTTATATATATTTGCAATTAGGTCCCTAAAGTTATTTTTCTTTAAGTCCCTATTGCCGGGTTTTTCCTCAAATTGAGTCCTGAAACTTTTAAAATTTATCTTAGAACCTCAATTTATTAAATTTTGTAAAAAGAGGTTTAATTTCCCAAATTTCCAATTTGGTCCCTTAATTTTAGAAAATTACATTTTGGTCTTTCGAATTTTCAGAAATCCCCATTTTCCCCAATTTTTCCCTCAATTTCAACTTTTTAACACAACCGAATTTGATTTTATCAAATTGATTGATCAAACTCCACTAATTGTTGAAATTGAAGTTGAAATCGAGTTTCTGCATGTTTATACGATTCCATATAACTTTGAATCGCAAGTTTTAACGTCGGAATGAGCTCAAACGGAGTTTAATCGGAAAATAGACTTTAGAGAGAGAAAGCTTCGATTTCTCACTGGTGAGGGCGCGGTGGTCTGAGCTTTCTATCTGGGTAGGTAGCTCTCTTTCAGAGGTTTTTCCTAGGATTAAGAATGACATCAATTGATGTTGAATTTGATTATAATTTCGTCATTAAAATTTGATCGACTCTCTCTCTAACACTAATCGAAAATTGTAAAGGGGAGATGAATTGGCTTACCTTTCGGTCCTAATTCGGCTCGAATTGGCCGATTTCAACTCGGCCGAAACAAGGCAGCTTCAGTTCAACAGAGATGCTTCACTGTTCGATCATGCCGACGCTTCTCCGGAGACTCTCGGGACGAACGGGTGTCACCACCGTTTAGCTGACTTCTCCCTGGTTCTAATGAACCCGACCTCGCCTTCTTTGGCTCAAAATTGACCTTATATCGGAGCTCTGGTTCAAGTTTCACCAGAAAACTAAGCAACTGAGAGAGAGTGAGCATTTCAGGTATGGAGAGGATGAATGGAGAGGGGCTCTTTATATATGGAGCTCGGGGACCCGTTGGTCGTCCGTTTGGTACAGTTATGACAGGCATTGAAGACCTGAAATGTACCGAATGGAAGCGTTTCTTCTTCGCCGGTGCTGCTTCAATTTTTCGGTGAGTGAACAGTGTTATCATCCTGAGGAAGAAGATTACACTGTTCCGAACAGAATCGAACCGGGTTCAAAGCTTAAGCTGGCCGGTTCACCACCCATTCGACCGAGTTTTTCAAATCTAAAAATTTCTAAATTCATCTAAATTCATTTTCTATCCAATGGCGGTCTCAAATCTAAATTTTAAAAATTTTAAGCCACCAAGAAAAATAAATTTATCATCTGGTTCAATAGTGATTCAAACCGGTTCAATTCGGTTCGGATCGGGTTCACCTGAACCGGTTTGGTTTTCATCTCCAATTCAGTCTCTAGTCCATTTTCATGACTTCTATGACTCCTTAGGTCACTTAGGATCCATAAAATTCCCGGTTTACCATCTCTAAATCAATTTTGATTCAAAAACCAGCTCGATTCTTAAACCGGTTTAATCCGATTCGGGCTTAGTTCTCCTAAACCGACTTGGTTTTTCTCTCCCACTTTGTCCTAAGGTTCTTTCCCAAGGGTTATAATCTCTTTGAATCACAAGGGATCCATAAACTTCTCTACTTACCCATTCTCTATCGGTTCCGGTTCATGAATCAACTTGGTTCATAAACCGATTCTATCTGGTTCTATCCAGTTCGGACCCGGTTCTCTTGAATCGCTTCAGTTTTTTTCTTCCTCATTTCATCTTAAGATTCTTTTCCAAGATTTTTTAACCATTTTGAGTCACATGTAAGTTATAAATTGTCAATTTGCCCCGTTTCCAAATAATCGAGCTTGTAGACCGTCTCGGTTTAAAATTCAAAACTAATCGGTTCTTTCCCCGATTTTTTTCATCATCAAAGGACGGGGTTTACAGTTTGCATATAGGTTCTTAATTTTCCAAAATTACCAATTTGTCCTCACTTTCCTTAAAATTACCAATTGGTCCCCCACTTTCTAAAAATCATCAATTATCCCTCAATTTCATCAAAATTTCAATTGGCCCTCAATTGGAACTTAATTTCATAAAAATCCTCCAATTTTCCTTTAATTGCAATTCGGCCCCCAATTTTCCAAAAATCCTCAAATTGTCCAATTTTGCAAAAAATTACAATTTGACCCGTAAAATCTTATTTCGTTCAATTAACCCCTTAAACTTGGGTAATTGATCCCTTTCATGAACTCATTCATCTTCCCTATGTTTCTCTCGTCATTTCAAGGTTTAACATGCTAAAAATGGCTCAAAAATAAACTCGAATGGAGCTTCGCCGAAAAATCAGTCTAAAGAGTGAAAGCTTCAATTTTTTACCGTCAAGGATCCAACAATTGGAGCTTTTGATTCCAATGGATTGCTCTCATTATGGAGATCCTTCCTAGTTCAAACCATGCTTCAATTGGTGGCCTAAGTAGTGCGAATTTCACAATTTATTTTTCAGGCAAAACTAATTGTGAATAGTGAATTTTGACGAAGAGTTGCAAAGGGGACTAACCAATTCAGCTTAGGGAAGGTTGGGGCACTTCTAGGAGCTTGGTTTGGCTAGAATTTGCTCGAGGATAGCTCAAATTGAGCTAAAGCTACTCGAGTTGCAGACTGCATAGGAGTGACGGTATTGTGCGAGCTCGCCAGTGCTTCTTCGGTGATCCTCAAGCTGAATGGATGATGTTGACTTATTGCTGACTTCCTTAGGATTCTAGAAAACCCAATTTCGACATTGGAGGTGGAAAAATGTGTCCAAGTCAGTGCTCTAGTTCATGCTTCATCGGAAAATGGATACTTATTCTTCTCCAAGCATTTGAGGGGTGAGGAGGATGAATGGAGAAGTGCTCTTTATATAGAGAGCTCGGGGATTGAACATTCTATATGTTAACCCATCAAATGGCCATTAACTCTTTGATTTAAGGCATTATCGGAGGAGTTTATTGGTCATTAGAGGAAGGGCATCCATTTTGGCCCTCTTCCTCTCTCCTATCTAGAGGTAGACGACGACCTTGTGCTGCACATGCGAGCTTCATACATGCAAACTTGTCACATGGCGCTCTGTGATTAGTTGGCTTTGCTGAACTGGCTTCATACTCAACAGCCTAGTCAACCTTTGACTCATTGACCGAACACATGGCGACCTCCCATTGGCTGATTGTTCCAACGTGGCTGCTGACCGTGTTCGGTCAACCATTGACTGGAGACAAGTGTCGCTCTCCTATTGGCCGATTCTCACCGATGTGGATTCCCTTCTTCTGACCGTTGACCTAGAACACATGTCATCTTCTAATTGGCCAACGCTTCCAAGTGCTGACTGTACGTTGACGGGGCACGTCTCGCCATGTGTCGCACGTTGATTGGTCGCGCCTGCTGACTGGGTGCTGACTTGGCAGCATTCCGTTGATCGACTAGACCGTTGACCGGTCCGGTCCGACCGGGTTCGGTGACCCAAAAATATATATCGAATGGTTCAAGCCCGATTCGACTATTTTTCTAAAAATTAAAAAATTTTAAATTTATATAAAATAATTTTATATCTGATGGTGGATTTAATTTTTCAATTTGATATTTTTAAACCAGCTAGAAAAATAAATTTTTGAACCGGTTTTTCACGGTTTAATCCATTTCAAGTTTAGTTCACCCTGAACCAGTCCGATTTGTACATTAAATCTACTTAATGGTTATTCTCCATAATTTTTATGATTTATTGATTATTTGGGATAATCCAATTTTCCATTTTCACTGTTATTTATCAATTTCGATTCCCTTAAATATTTAGTTTTTCCTCGAAAATTTCTGATTTATTTTTTGGATTTTTTATTCCGAGAGAACGAGATTTAAATCCCTCCACCCGTTCAGGTACATCTCTTTTTTGCTTACTCGCCTATTCGAACTCATTTCTAAAATCTTGCATGTCGCCTCCCAATTAGCATTGTTCAAGTAGTAGCAATAACTTCTTCAACTCGAATGTCAAATTCTACCTAACTGAAGCTCTTGGCTTCCATCGAAGTAGCTAAGTCTTCAGCTTCCCACTTCGCATATATGTTACGTTCACCTACTCAAAAGGTACATTATCATTGGTGTAGGTTAATTTTTTATATTTGGAGGTCTGATGTTCTACTACCCACGAACGAGCACATAAAAGAGTTTACTAGTAATGATTTGGTTCCTCCTTTTCTAAATGATCAAATTGATGTTTCCATTCATCCACCGGAAGTCCCGATATTGACAATTCACATATTTGTTTGCAAGTTTGTAAGGTAACAATATATTACTGTTCTTCCAAGCTAACTCAGCAATATTTGTTAGTTACTTGAGAATATCCGATTTAAAACAATTCAGTTAAAAACTTTTTTTATACAATACGGCTATTGAATACATTCGGTTGTAATAACATCATCCAATGAATTCAAAATATTTGAATCTAAATAAAGAGGCCTATGTTGTTGTTGGGTCTATTACTAGAGAAAAATAAATAGTTAGTACATGAGCTGGAAGGCCTTGAATTCATATAATACACCAAACGGATTGAGAGTTAAGCCCATAATGTTGGTGATGGTTGGGCTTCAAGCTCACCCGACCTTATTGGTCTCCTTATCTTACATTAGGATTAGATGAGAAGACATTTGAGGCGAGCCCAACCACTTTTAAGGGACTGTCCATCTTCACCTTCTCTTGCTATTTGGTAACTTATTAAAAGAAAGGCAAAGGAATGACATTTAATGGTAGTGAATTTTTTTTGAAATCGAACTTATCTTCTAAGAACCTGCATGCGAAGAAAATGACTTCTCCTGATCAAAGAAATCATTACTCTCATAATAGCAGATCAACCATTTCATTCCTTACTCAAAGTTATTGTGGATAATAGATTGCCTGATGATAATCTTTCCCTAGCAGAGGAATTCAATCCTTTGATTAACCAATGGGAAAGGGGAAAAACGAAATGAGGCCACTTTCAAATGGTAAGAAGAATAAAAAACACCCAAATTCTTTCACCAATAAGTCGTTGTAGGAGTGTGATAATAGGGAAGTTAATTGCTTTATTTTGATCAAGGCCAAGCTGATCATCATATGACAGTATTTTTCATTACCTTCCATGTACACGACCCAACATGCTCATCAAAAGTTCCGAAACTTATCCTCACCGAAGGCTCACATCGGGAAATTAGTTAGGGAGAACAAAATATTTGGTTTGGGAATATGAATTTGATGATCAAGCTTCAACAACATGGGTCGCCGGGATTCTATTGCTCCACCTCTAAGGGTCTTCGAAGAGGAATGTGGAGGAATTGAATTGATGCCCTGCTTCTGTTGTCTGTCGAGAAGGTAAAACCAAAATGGATAACCATCCCTGAATTAAGATCCCAACTGGTAAACCTACCGTGACAAGAATCATCTCCATTGATGGAGAAGTTTAAACTCGGTTAATGTGAGTCAGGGATAGAGGGAGGAACCGGGGTTTCTCTTTTCATGGGTCGTTCATTATAAATTAGAGTTAGGATTGACAGAAACTCTCCTGAGCTTTCGGGAAGTTTAGGGGGAAGTAGCATCCAACCACCGACAACAGAATAGGAACATCGACAGAGGTTAGTCCTTGCTGGATTTTAGGGTCAGTAGCTTGGGATTTCTTGTGCGTGAGATTGATGTTCTGAAACCCCCATTCGAGCCTATCAAGGGAAGCTGAAGAGTGGGGGTTGGCTTTGATGGTGAGACGAGTCAAAGTGGGGAAGTCTCCCGAAAACACCCACACCTCATCGGTGTCAATGAAGGAATACTGGAAAATCTTCGGTCAAAGTTGAAGAAGATATGTGGGGCAAATAAGAACTCAGACTTACAGCTATGTAATCGGTAACCAAGAGCTTAGCTTAGCCCCAGGAAGGGCTTAGGAGGATTCTCCATATGGATGTCGACAATTGGAGAGGTAGAAGTAAGGATGACAGTTCGGATCGGGTGTGGGTTCAACCGCACAGACCCGAGTTTGGGTTTGCTCAAGTTCGGGTCGGGATAGTCGGCATAAATCTGAACTTGGGTCTGTTCATGATTTGGTATAGCTAGATATAAACCAAAACTCAACCTTTTTCGTTAATGCAAGTTCATGTTGGGTGTGAGGTCTATGCGGATCGGGTCTCGTGGACTTAAATTCGAGTCGAGTCTAAGTCGATCTTACAAATCCAAAGTTCGGGTCCGTTCAGGTTCCAGTATAGTTAATACGAGCTAGGGTCGGGTTTAGGTGTGCCGCATATATTCGAAGTTCGGATCTGTTCAGGCTCGAGTCTCGTGGACCCGAGCTCAGGTCAGGTTCGGGTAATGTGAAATCTGACCCGACCCGACAAATTAACAAATCTAGGTAGAAGCTTATTGGCCGAGCTTGAGCTGAACGTTAGAACCTTAAGTAGAGTGAAAAGAAAGAATGTCTTACTGAGCTATTGAGAATTTAGAGGGGATGATCGGTTTTAGCTCAGGTAGATCGGCTTGAAAGAATGTAGATCTCGATAACTTCAACGTTAGTTTTTGCTCAGGTGTTTGAGGGGAAATGGGGGACCAAATGAAGTTGTGGTGTATTATCGGATGACATTTTTCATGAGATGCGGAGATCACTGGTAGAGTCATGTGATTGAGCTAAAAAAATGATCATATTACACCTAAAGGATGAAAATGTGCTTTAAAGGTCGTGTTTGAAAAATAGAAATTTCCCTTAAGGTATATTCTTTTATTTATATATATATATATATATATATATATTCTTATGCACATATGCATAGTTTCTTAGCCCTTAAAACCGTCAAGCGAAAAGAGACACTTGGCATGGTGGCACTCTTATCGTTCAATATATTCGCCTTAAAACCTAATTTGAGGCGATTTTCCCACTCATTTCTAAAATACACTAATGTACTAATTCTTGTAAGTATTTATAGTAAGATGATAAAAGAAAGTAAAGATTAGATAACCAATTAAGTTTTGAACATAATTATATAAGGTTTGGCACTTCGGTATAAATTCTCTCTAAAAATAAAAAAAATTTTAATTTGTAGTAATAAAAATTGTAAAAATTATAAATTTCTTTTCCAATTACCAAATCGAGTATTTCAAGTGTTATTGAAAATATACATAAGTTATTTTTCCAACGCTACCTCTCTGGTTCATCGACATATAATTTATCAGCACTAATATAATCAAATATTACACACACTCTAATGGATAGAAGCAGAAAATCCCGTCCTTAGGCCTTTTCTAATAGTCAAACACGACCACATAAAATATTAGAGACACCACTTGGTCATAGCTTTTGAACCTCACTTGCTTTATAAGCTTTAGTTAAATATTGATATCAAATAAATTAGTGAAAATCTTGATAATCATTTACTAATAAAGAAGTAAGTAAAATGGTCATTATAGGTTGCTCAAACATTCATTTGGGTTGATTCATATGGCCACAAACTCCTTTTGTAGTTAGCTTTTCCATTGCACCAGTGCCACTTGTCAAGTCACCGTCCCCGATAAGATCTAGAACTTGACCCTATTTTACTATATTTTCCATGGCCTTAGATCTGATCCTAATCAGTACTATTTTTACTAACCCCGAGTGAGCAGGGACCATGGTAACCTAGGGGTGCTCTTAGGGACACCATACTTTAATTTGATATTTTTTTAGAATTATTTAGCTGAGTATATAAGGTCATAGACCAAACTATAATTTTTGTAAAGTTTGATTATCCATTTGTAAATAAAATTTCTTGGAGGTATTTATTAATTGCTAAAGAAGGTCTAGGGACCATCGAGGAAGAATGGAAAACGTTTGTGACTTGGATGATGAGTTTTTCATGCTTAAGGATTCGAAGGGTAAAATCGCATTTTTTGAAAAAAAAATACAAAATAGTATATGAGTACCAAGTAGTGATAAAAACTAACATCAGGTTTGTAATATCATTTATATAAAGTAAATTTCATGGTTGTTCATTCGAGGATCACACATCTAGAGACAAGAGGAATAATAGTCTGGATGAACAACTTTCGATAATAATAGTGAGTGGCAGTATTGATGGTGAGTACAATTGGATCAACCAAAGTAATTTAGAGTTTTTATAATTCCAAAATGTGTATTGTAAACCCTGCACTCTCGAACTAAGGAATCAGAAAAAGGAAATCAAAAATTTTCGAGAGGAAACTGAGAACCTAAGTGAACTGAAAATGGTAAATAAGGGTCAGAACAGGGAATTTGAAAATCTCGAGTGGCCAAGAAACACTTAAACACCATAGAAAGGAACTAGGAAGAGATTAGAGGTGAAAAACGAACCAGTTCTGGGTGAACTAGACCCGAACTGAATTGAACCGGATTAAACTATGAAGAACCAGTTCAATAATTCATTTTCTATGTGGTTTAAAAATATCAAATTGAGAAATTGAAGCCACCATTAGATAGAAAATGAATTTACATGAATTTATATGAATTTAGAAATTTTTAATTTTTGGAAAATCGGTTGAATCAGTTGTATCTATTTTTCGAACTCGGTCAGACCGAATTGATCAACAGTCCAGCCAGTCAATGGACTGCTACTAGGTCAGCGCCCAGACACTAGGCGCGACCAACCAGCGTGCAATACATGGCGAAGCACGCATAGTCAGTCACTCTATGAGCCCCTTGAAGTGCTAGCCAATCAAAAGTGACACATGTCCTCGGTCAACGCTCAAAGGAGAAAGATCCATGTCAGCGACGACCAACCAATAGGAGAGTGACACATGTCCCTGATCAATGGTCAACATCGTAAAGGCCCCGTCAACAAGGTTGACCAATGATGAGCTAACACATAACAAGGACGCCACGTCAGCATCCGATAAGGATGTTAGAGAAATGACTGACCAATTAGAGGTCAACACGTGGCATGCTACGTTGGATGGCTTCAACCAATTAGAGGTTGATATGTGGCTGTCGCACTGTGTGTCAGGTGGGAAACCTAACATGTTTAAATTAGCCAATTACAGGATGCCACACGTCACAGTGAACAGTCAACAGAAATGCGATCAACATCATGCATGAGCAGCCAATGGGAGGCTAACACGTGTCTGGTTAGTGGGTCAAAGACCGACTAGGTTGATGAGTAGGAAACCAAGTCAGCAAAGCCAACCAATCACGGAGTGCCACGTGGCAAGTCTGCACGTGCAAAGCTTGCACACGTGGAACATTGTCGTCTTCCTCCTTCAGATGATATCATTGTTCATGGAATAATTCCATTTTCTATTTCCGACGATGGAATATCCACTCTGACAATGGCAATTCCAGAGAGGATAAACTAAACCAATTTGTAAACTAGTAGAGTCACGGGACCCCAAGCTCCATATATAAAGAGCTCCTCCCCATTCATCCTCCTCATCCCTCAAACACTCGAAGAAGAAGAATTGCTCAATTTCCCTATGAAGGTGAATTCGAGTTCCCTAGAATTCAGAGGAAGTTAGCTACCCAATGACACCCTCCATTCAGCTCGGGGATCACCGGAGAAGCTCCGGCGGACCCAAACAATGAAGCTACTTCGATGGATTTGAAACTGTTCAATTTTGCCAGGTCCAAGTTTGACTATCCCCAACCTCCTACGGCCAAACCAAACTCTCTCCAAGTCCCTCCAGCCTCCTTTCGACTACCCAAAGTGCACACGTAAGTTAATTTAGCCTCCACTCATCGAAATAACTTAGTTTTAGAGAGAGAAAGTGCCCTAATTTCACTGACCAAATTCCCACTGCTCATGACGGGAATAGGAGCTGTCTTGATCCTCGGAGGACCACTTGGACAAGACCTATCATTCTAAATCAAGAGCTTCAACTGCCGCAGCTCCACCAATAAGCTTCTGAAGCTTTCTCTCTCTACTTCTAGTTTTCCAACGAAACTTCATTTGAGCTCGTTTCATACCCAAAAATGGTGATTCAAAGCCTGGTCAGATCGTAGGGAGGTAAGGAAATTGATTAGCACCATGATAGGGAGCAATTAACATTGATTGAGGGGTCAATTTGATGGAATCAAATTTCAGGAAAAAAATGGGGCAATTTGAGGAAGAACGGGGTGAAATTTGGTATTTTAAAAAATTAAGGGATTTATGTGTAATTTTCTAAAAATTGATTATCAATTCACAATTTGGAGGAAATTGGAGGCCAATTGGTGATTTTAAGAAAATTGGGGACCAATTGGTCATTTTTAGGAAATTTGGGGCAAATTGTTAATTTTGGGAAATTTAGGAAAAATTAACAATTTTGGAGAAATTGGGCACTAAAGTATGATTAAGCAAAAATCTGGAGTTTTAAAGTCCTTAAAAAGGAAATTTGGTGAATATTAACAAGTTTAGTGTTTAATGGGGGCTAATTTCCATGAGGGTTAAATTCGGGAATATTGCAATAAGCCCGTACTTAATGTTCCTTACCTAGAATGATGTAGATACGAGAGGGAGCACATCAACCTATAACCACAATATACCCCGAAAATATAGATGAGCCAACTCAAGAGAAATAAGGCACTGCACGTCGGGTGAGTGAGACTTTTAACATTATACTGAGTTGGGGTGATGAGTACGTTTAAGTTGAAAAACCATTATAAGTGGAAAATTTTAAAATCATACCTAGTTGGGACAACGCTTAAACCTTTTGGGAGATTTTTCTAACGAGAGGTGAGATAGCTCCAATACGCCAGAGGCCTTGGTTTTGAACATATAAGGTCTAAGGTCAGTTTTGGAAAATTCGTAAAGTGGGCCCAAGGCCAATGGGCACTGGCTGAAGCCCGTAGACAAATAAATTTATGAGACATGAAACTTATTCATAATTAGCTATTTGTGTGAACAGCCACCATGCCGAAGCCGAGTTGTCAAACTCGATGGGTTAGTAGCTATTGAGCTGAAGCCATGTCGTTGAACTTGTTGGGCTAGCAACTATGGAGTCGAACCTGAGTTGTCGAGTTCTTTGGGCCAGTAGCACCAAATATGATGGAAATAATTTAAAAAATAATTGTTTGTGCATGCTATGAGTTCGGAACCATCGAGACGTCTAGTATGGGGTAGTGTTGGTTCCAAGGGTAGTTGGATGACCTAGGGAATATAAGGGAAGCCTGTTATCCAGCATGTCAAGAAGCTCCGGAAGCTTCATGCGCACTAAAACCGAGGTCGAAAGGGGAGAGATCTCGTCCCACAATCGTAGACACATAGAATATCGAGTCTGAGGGATGGGCGGTAAGGCTCACTCATACTGGTGGTAAGAGGTGCAACCTTTTATCACGTTGGTCGGTAAAGACGATACGGGCCACAATTGGAGTAGTCATGGACTACTCTGGGAATGTGTGACCCCCTTTTTTTATAAAAGGGCGAGTATGATTATGTGTTAAACCAATTTTGAGAAAAGGGAAAATTGATGAATTATTTTCGTAAATCTGCAAATAATGAAAGAGATCATAAACCTTGTTTTAAAAACTCATCCTAATACACACTCATTGAGTTGTAAAAACTCAACCCCTCCCTTTAAACCTTTTTCACGGAAAGAGACAACACTCTAAGAAACCCTTACGTCAAGACCATAAAGTCATGTAATTTATTTTGTTATTATTAGTTTTGTATAATGTTATTCCAGTGAACAATGGCAGAAGGTACGCTCGTCTTCTCATGATTTTTGAAGTGATAACTCTTCCTATAGCAAAGGGAGTGGCGGGTTGCTCACGGGGTTCCAACCAAACCAGGTTGGGGTGTGACATGTATAATGTGTGTGCTTTGGAAAATAATGGGTAAATTAGTGGAAAATACATGGATACATGTTCACGTATGAAAGACAACGTGTAATAATGTCTAAAGGAATATGGTCAAAAATCTGTGAAATATAATATTCGCATAATAGGACTATATGAGTTGAGTGCATGAAGCACATATTCGAGTATTTTTTAAAACACTAAGAGAAAATTTGTTATTTTACAAGTTCTCCAAATGTGAGTTCATGTTGTAGGAAGTGGTATTTCTCATATATGTTGTCTTGAGAAATGGTATACAAGTCAACCTAACATAGGTTGGAATTGTTTCCAATTGGACAACACCAAGGAATCCCACCAAAGTGTGAAGTTTTCTAGGTTGGTCGGGTATTACCAGTAGTTGATGGAAGACTTCTCCATGTTGGCATCACCTATGACACAACAGATCTGGATAGGTGTTAAATATGAATGGAACACAAAATGTGAAATATACTTTGAGGAACTCAAGAAGACACTCACTACATCCCTATACTCGCTCTTCCAAATATGAAGGATGGAGAGCAGACATATTATATTGATGCATCTAGACATGGGTTGAGTTGTGTGCTAATGCAACAAGGACAGGTGATCTAATACTCATCTAGACAATTGAAGAAGCACGAGTGTTAACAACCTTACACACTATCTAGAATTGTCAGCTATGGTGTTTTCCCTCAAAGCATTACCTCTTTGGGGACACTTGCATGATCTTCTTAGATTAAAAGAGCTTTAAGTACATCTTAACTCAAAAGTAACTAAATCTGAGACAGAGGCAGTGGTTGGACCTAATTAAGGACTACGACCTTAAAATCGATCACCACCTAGAGAAGGAAAATGTGGTAGTTGATGTGATGAGTTGCAAGCATGACATGAGTTGGCTTACATAAGATGGACATACACGTCTATGCTAGAACAAATGAGGCATCTTCATGCTTCCTTGGATATGGAAATGAAAATCACTTGCCTACTGGAAAATGTGACAACCCAGTTACACTAGTGTTACAGATCCGAGATAAACAAAAGACTTAACAGCTTGGAAGAAATATATTGATACAATCTTAAAAGCATAAACTATCGACTTTTTCATAAGGTCTAATGAGCTATTCATTTTTAAAGGTCGTGTAGTAATGCTCGACAATGCCTTGTTGAAAATTGTCATATTTGAAGAGACACATGACTTTTTATACAAAATACATCATGGTAGCACCAAGAAGTACATGATCCTGAAAGGGAGATACTAATGGTCAGATATGAAATGAGAGATCATAGAATATGTCACTAGATATTTATCATGTCAACAAATAAAAGTATAGCATTATAAACCAGTCAGATTACTTCAACCTCTCCCTACTCCCGAGTGGAAGTGGGAGAAGATCATGATAGATTTCGTGATAGGGATATCACTTTCCATAAAATTGCACAATGTGATATGGGTCATCGTGGACCATCTCACAAACGATCCTCACTTCTACATAGTAGGTTGTTAGATTCTATGGAAAAGCTAGCTAGACTATATATAGTCAAGATCATCCACCTACATATGGTACAAGTGTCTATTATGTTAGACATGGGCCCGTAACTCACCTTCATATTTTAGCCCATCTTGCAAAGCACGCTTGAAACAAAATTGCACATGAGTATCGCTTTTCATCCCCGAATGGATGGACAGTCTGAATAGACCATTCAAACCTTGGAGGACATGCTTTGAGCCTACCTCCTAAACTTTAAATAAAGTGTGAGGATTACTTGTGTTTAATGAAGTTTTCCTGCTGCAACAACTATCAAGCCAATATTTAGATGGTCCCATTTGAGGCCTTATATGGGAGGAAATGTAGAGCCCCACTATATTGGGTTAAAGTATGTGAACAAATGTTAAAAATGTTAGAGATTATAGAAAGTGCCTTCGAAAAGATCAAGGTAATAAGTGATCAGCTTAACATCGCCCAGTACTGACAAAAGAGTTATGTTGATAACTGATAGTAATAATTAAATTTCAAGGTCAGTGATAGAATATTATATAAAGTATCCATGTGGAAGGGCATACTACGGTTTCAGTACAAGGAAAAACCGAACCTGAGGTAAATCGACCCCCAATTTGTGGTTCAGAGAGTTGGATCTGTAGCATATAAGTTGTAATTATCACTAAAATTGGAGAGAATCCACAATGTATTTCACGTGTCAATTCTAATGAAGTATGAACTAGATTCGAGAGACGTGTTAGACCAACCCCCACTAGAATTGGAAGAAACTTTGACACACCCGGTGGACCTTGTATGCATTCTAGACTGTCAAGAAAAGCATCTATGCAGAAAGAAGACAAAAATTGTAAAGGTTGTATGGCACAGTGACCAAGTTGAGTATGAGACTTAGGAACCCAAGATAGCCATGAAAGAGATATATTTGTACATATCTTTATTTCTATTTTGTTAAGATATATGTGTGAGAAGTAAACAGTTGAAGATGAAATGAATGTATGATTTAGTTTTTGGGACAAAACTCCTAAAAGAAGGGGATTAGTTATTATAGTAGAACATATGGAATTGGAATTTAAACTAATTGGATAAAAAACATGGTTAAATCGGAAATATTAACTCGAACTGATATAAAAAATTGAACAAAATAAAAAATTGCTTTGAACCATGATTTTCGAAAATGAATAAGTGACTTAAATCATTCTTGGATAACCTCCCTTGATATGGAAATCAAGTAAGGGGAAAAAGCCATATGGAAAATTAGTTCAGCTCGAGATCAAACTAGCTCGTACCAAAAACTCCATAATGTTTATGATAGCTTATATAAATTAGAAACTAGTGATTTTTTAGCCTAATTAGTATGAAATTGGACACTAAATTTTTAGAAAAATATATTAGGGAAAGAATGGGTTGAATTGAAGTTGAACCAACCAAGAAACGGTGAAAATGGGTCAAATTAGTCGAGATATTCATTGGAAACCTATTCAGAATGGTGCTAGATCTCTCAACAAATCAAAACACACATTGCATGCACGGGTGCATGGCAGCGCCACACATTGCATGTGTGTTATCCCCTTCGCCCGACTTAAGATCCAAGTTCAATCTATTTTCCCCATTTCATTTTCCTAAGGATGAAAGGAAGCTATGACCAGAGAGCCAATTAAATCTAGACCATGACCATATAAGGCTTAGCCCTCCCCTCACTGGTAGCTCCCCTAAATTCTCTTTAAAAGTTGGACACCTTTATTTTCCCGTTACCCAATTTGGAAACCATAACTTCCTTTTCCTGATTACTATATCAAGTGCTTCAAGTTCCATTGGAAAACTTCTTGAGTCAACTTTCCAATGCCACCTCTCTTTGCACTGATGTGCACTATAATAACACCGACGTGATCAAACAATACACATGCTCCATGGTAAAAAAATATAGCGCCTCCTTCTTGGGCCTTCTCTGATGCCCTTGATAGCCAAACTTGCCCATGAAAAATACCACAAATACCTCTTGATCTTATCTTTCGAGCCCACTAGCCTAACAAAATTATAGTAAGTATTGAGGTAAAAAAACTTCATGGAAGTCTTGATTAGCATTAAGTCATAATAAATTATAGTAAAATGGACATTGCAGGTTGCTCAAACCTTTGTTTGACGTGATTCAAGTGATCATGAACTCCTTTGTGAGTCAACTTTATAAACTGCACTGCATCGAATTGCTATCTCTTGTGAGATCCTGACCTTGAACAAACTATTACTCTATTTTCTATGGACCTTAGATCTGGCCTTGATCGGTACTCTTCCAGCTAGTTTTGATTGAGTAGGGTCCATGAAAACCTAAGAGAAGTTATTAGGGACATCATATTCGAGTTATATATATATATTTTTATAATTATTCAGTTAAGGAACAAATGTCAAGACTAAATGTAATTTTGGTAAAGTTGGATGTCGCATTCAAAAATGAGATTTCTTGGGTCTTTACTAAGGGTTGAAGATGATCTAGGGACCATTGAGAAATAATTTGAAAGGTTTGAAACTGAGATGATGAGTTTTGGATGCTTAGGGACCAAAGTGTAAATAATAGGATTTTGGTGCCTAGAAGTCATTCTTGAGAACTTAGGGACCCAAGTGAGAGGCTTGAAAAGTCTAGTGTCTAAAGTGAGAGAGTTTTGATGGGTAAGGGAAAACGAAAATTTTGCCCTAATTAATAAACAAAATGTAAACTTTAGAAAAGTTAAGTATCTATGTGGAAACTTAGAGACATTTAGGCCTTTTGGAAATATAACCAAATATGGTTATCAACATTGATAAGTATAATGAAATAATAGAAGGGTAATTAAAACGGTACGTTGAGACGTAAGTTGAAAGAAACAGGCCCGAGTGGCAAAGCAATAAATTTTGAAAAATACTATGGGATATTGTATGAGTTCTAAGTAGAGATAAAAAAATGCCTCGTATTTTTAATATGATTTATGTAAGCAAATTTCATAGTTGTTGATGCGGGTATCATGCATCCTAAGATGAAAGGAAAAACAATTGGGAAGAATAAGTCCTGATAATAATAGTGAGTGGGAGTACTGATAGCTAGTCAGATTGGACCAACTGAT
This sequence comes from Trapa bicornis, assembly GCA_030064425.1. NCBI lineage: Eukaryota > Viridiplantae > Streptophyta > Magnoliopsida > Myrtales > Lythraceae > Trapa > Trapa bicornis. The sequence goes on from CM057759.1 coordinate 3,319,973, forward strand.
GTACTTTATAGTTTTACATAATTCCATAAATGTGCATGTTATGTGTGCTTTGGAAAATATTGTGAAAATGGTAGAAAACTACTTGGATGCATGTTCATGTAAGAAAGGCAGCGTGTAATAATGTCTAAAGGAATAAGGTCAAGAGATAGTGAAATATGATAGTTGCATGATAGCACTATATGTGTTGAGGGCATGGTACCCCTTAATGATGTATGAGATATAATCGATCAGAATAAGGACTGAACTCTGTGAAATTGTGAATTGAACATGCTTGTTGTTTCATATGTGTGTGTTTTGATATATACCTATTGTGGAAGTTAGGGCATCATGAGGAGACATGTCGAGGTAATGTCGATGCTTAGGGTATAATGGAAGCGACAGATTTGGGGAGAACGAATATGCTTCCAAATTACTCGAGACCCTGGGAAAATGTACAAGAGTCCTAGGTACACCACTACGATCAAGAGTTGGCACAATATCATCACATGTGTACAAAGGCATGACTAGGAATTGGTAGGATATCTTCATAGGCCTCATGTTTTGTTAAGATCCATATGAGAAAGTGAACCCGTAGGGTGTCAATTGTGTGAGTGCACGTGTCTCACATGCTCTAATATACTCGATCACGCCTTTGTGTGTCCTACGGGTCATGGTTGGGCCATGTGATTATTATTGATGTATGAAATTCCATGTATTTGATTACTTGATAATTGTAATTGGGGAGCAATAACTCGACTTAGTCATACATGAATGTTGAATACTTGATGCATGAGTTTTAAGAGTCGAAAATGTTATGAAAGCAATATAATATACGAACTTATGAATAAATCTTCATATATATATATATATATTAGTGAAACATGAGATCGTAAGACATCTAGTGGCCCAACGTCAATAAACTCATTCACTAATATGTGAGCTCACACCCCTCCCAAAAATAATTGCAGATGAAATAAGAAGTCTGGAAGGCATAGAGTCGTGATAACACATACATTACATGAGCAACTTGAGCTATAGAACTCGAAGCACACATATGAAAATTTTCATTTATTTGCTTATCAATTGTAGTATTCTCAGGTTGTTTTGTATAAGTTTTGGGGTACATAGATTATGAATGAAAAGTTTAAATTCACACTAAAATTATTTTATACATTTTATTGTAAGATTTGATCCATCTAGTACTACCTTGGTAAAAGTACCCACCATTGTAGAATCGAAAGGATGTGGTGGGTTGTTACGAGACCCCTGACCTTGCATTGGGTCAAGGCGTTACACCCACAATTGATAGAAATGGGTAAGCTCATGTTTTATGAAAGAATTAGGACCAACACCATATTTTGAAAAGGGATATTGTGTCACGCCCTGACCCAATTTGGTCAGAACCCCGTGAGCAATCCACCACTCTCTTTGGTCTAAGAAGAGTCACCACTTCCCAAGACCACAAGAAGTGAGGCGTATCTTCTGACCTTGTTCCCTGGAATAGCATTATACAAAACTCCATAGTTTAAAAATTTTAACATACCTGACTTAAGGCCTATCCTCAAAATTTCTTTAAGGGGTATCATCTTTCCTGAAAAAAAATTTAAAGGTAGGGGGTGAGTTTCTACAACTTAGTGAGTGGGTATTAGGGTTATTTAAAAAATAATTTTCAAATGATCATTTTAATGTACAGTTATGTGAGTTAAGCTCTTTTAACACTTCCCCTTGCCCGGGATGTGTTTAGAAAACAACCACACGTCCTTTATCATAAATGGTACAAATGTTTGTAGATGCAGTACTCCGATTGCACCCACTTAGGGATCGGAGCGCCTTTACCGTCCACGCAGATAGAAGTTCTCAACTTCTACCCTGAGTCAGAGTGGACGTTATCCATCACACCCACATATTCGAATGTACTCTATGTCCGCTTATATGGGACGAAACCTCATCCTAACCCTGCTCCGGTCTCAGTACAAGAAGTTACTCCGAGCTTCATGACTCACTGGCACGACAAACTGCCCTTATCACATCCAGGTTGTCCAACAGCCCTTAGATCACAACACTACCCCTCTTAGGAGTCTCGATGGTCCTGTATCATAGTGCATGCACAAACTACAGTTTTGAGATTTATTATCCATTATCTTTGGTGCCAATAGCCCAATGGCCCCGACTCTCGACTTGGGCTCCATAATTGTTTGCCTAAACCAGTCCTGTTTTCACCTCTAATCTCTTCGTAGTTACTCTTTATGGTTTTTAGGTATTTCTTGGTCACATGAGATTTCCAAATTCTCAGTTCTAACCCTTCTTTACCATTTTTAGTTCACTTAGGTTCTTAGTTTTCTCATGAAGATTTGTCGGTTCTTTTTCCTCGATTTTCTTATTCCAAGAGGTCGGGGTTTACACCAAAGAAGAAGGGGAAGGTCTCGTTCCACAATAGTGGACACGAAGTCTTAAATCAAGTCTAGGGGTTGGGCAATGGTGCTCACACAGACTTTTGGTAGAGGTTGTGATCTTCTATCAAGGTGGATAGTAAAGTCACTCTGGACTACATGTGATGTAAAACTCGTCCTTTGGGATCAAAGAAAACTAGGAAAAGAACTAGTATAGGTTTATACAAGTGGAAACGAACCGGTTAATGAATGAAAAATAGTTAATGGGGGAAATTAGAACATCCTAAATGACAAAAAAATCACAAAAATTTACAAGGAAGAACTGAGAAGTGGACTTGAGGACAAAATTGAACTAGTTTGGGGTGAACCGAACCCGAACGAGACTAAACTGCATGAACCATAGTGAACCAGTTCACAAATTCATTTTTCTAGGTGGCTTAAAAATGTCAATTTGGGAAATTGAGACTACCATTAGATAGAAAATGAATCTATATGACTTTAGAAAATTTTAAATTTAAGAAAACCGGTCAAAACGAGTCTGAACCGACTGATTTTCAAATTTTGGACAATGAACCCGATCAGACCGGACTGGTCAACGTTCAACGAAATGGTCAACAGACAGCTAGCACCACGTCAGCTGCAACATAGACATGGGCAGCCAATGGGAGGCTGCCACATGTCCAGTTAACTAATAGTTGGCACCCGTCAGCACACCACACAGACAGCTAATGAGTGGCTGCCAAGTGTCCGGTTAACGGGTGACGCGACAGCCGAGCTATCACTCCACGTTAGAAAAACTGACCAATCACAAAGTGCCATGTGGCATGACTGCCATGTCATTGCCTTCAACCTTGAGACGCTAACAGAGAAGAGGGAGGAGAGAGAGAGTCATCGAAAAAGTTGGAGTCTCTGGCGACTCAAAAAACTCTCAGGTCAGGTCATCGGCTGTTGAGTTGGAGGCTAAATCTTATGCTGGCAGGTAGCCTGAATAGTTGCCGAGCTCCCTATATAAAGAGCACCCACTCATTCGTCCTCAGCATCCCACAATCGAGCAAAGAAGAAGAAGAGTACATTTTCCAGCGAGTTGCAAAATTGAGCTTCGACAATAGGATTTTTCTCAAACTCCGAAGCCACATTGAGTGTCTTTGGAATCAGAAGGAAGTCCTCCATCTAATCATACCTACGATTCAGCTTGAGAGCCATCGAGGAGGAACAAGGTAGCTCAAACAATGCTACCACTCCTTGGCAGGAAAGCAGCCAGTCTCTGACTGCCTACTTTGAGCCCTCCCCCGGCCAATTGCGGCCAAACCAGACCCCATGTGCCCCACCTAGAGGTGTCTCGACCTTCGCCTAAGCTAAGAAGGTAAGCTTCCTCTACCACCCTTCGCTGGAAAACACTGGGCTGGACCAAATTCTGCAAAAATTTTAACAATAAAATTCTCACTACTCAGGTCATCAATTAAAGTGTGGTTTGATACAGGGAGGATCCTCGTGATGAGAGCAACACGGTGGTAGCCAAAGCTCCAATCACCGGACCCTCACCGGTAAGATATCGAAGCTTTCTCTCTCTAAACTATATTTTTTGGTATAGCTACGTTTGAGCTCATTTTCGAGCCAAATCGAGTGATTCAAAGCTTGAAATGATGAGAAAAATATAGAGGAGATGATTTAAATCAAGGAATGAGGCATCTAACCAAGTTTCGGGGGTCAATTGAATAAAATTGTGATTTGGGTCCAAAATGTAATTTTTTTAAAAGTTTGGGGGAAATTGGGGATTTTTCAAAAATTGTGGACCAAATGGCAAATTGACCAAATTGAGGGTCTTTTCATGAAATTCCCTCCCAATTGGGGGCCAATTATGCAAATTGGATCAAATGGAGGACCAATTTGCAAATTTTAAGAATTTGGGGTCAAATTGCAATTTTAGAAAAATTTGGGGCAAAATGGAAATTTTAGAAAATTAAAAGGCCCATGGGAGATTTTGATGAAACTAAGGACCAAAAAAGATAATTGGAAAATCAGGGGGCCAAATTGAAGAAAAAGGGGAAATTAGGGACTTACAAATAAATACACAAACCCTAGGGAACAAAGTGCAATTAAGGCAAAATAAGAGGGCATATATGCAAATGTGCAAAGAAATGCAATCCCTTGGTCTAATACCCTAATGAGGACATTCGTGCCATGTAGGAATAGACTACTCAAGCGTTGGCCTCCGGAAAGAGACCTCGAGACCAGACCCTACTGAGATGACCACACCGAATTACCGGGTGAGTGGGAACTGCTACGACATCCATTCCTGTTGGAATGGAGATTCAACTTTGAAAACTATTTTCTCAGAATTAGCATCCCCTGATTAGGTGAATCTACTTAAAATATTTGGGAGCTAATTCCGGGCTTAGGCTCGAGATGTTAGTGGGCCCAAGGCCAATGGATACAGGCATGAACCCGTCCAGAATAGACATGTGATATATGATGCTAAAAGACCTGAAAAATGGGAACCTTACGTGATACCCATCGAGCCAAGCTTAGTTGTCAAGCTTGTTGGGCAAAACCACTACGCTGTCGAAGCCAGGTCGTTGAACCTGTTGGGCTAGTAAGTGTAGGCCAAAGCCAAGTCGACATACTGTTGTGCTAGAGGGCCAAAGATAACGACTGTAATTTAAAAAGATTGTTAATTGTGCATGCACTATGATATACAGACCATTAGGACACTTGGCATGTGGTAGTGATGGAGCCCAAGGACTGCTGGATGACCCCGGGAGCATAAGGGCAGTTTCATCGTTTAGTAGGTCGTAAAGCCGAGTAGCTTCTTGCGTATAGAGATCGAGGCAGTAGGGGACATGAGATCTCACCCCACTAAGCGGACATAGTAAAGTGATTGGGGTTTGATGTGTTAGACTATTGATGTCCACTCGAACTCTGGGTAGAGGCAGTGCACTCTACAAGGGTGGATGGTGAAGGCGCTCCGATCCACAAGTGGCACGGTCGAGGACCATTCTGCGAATGTGTGATCCCACCGATGATAGGAGGCCGGTTGTTGATGTGAATTGAGAAACCCATGAAGAAACTATAGAAATATCAAATAATTGAAAATTTTGAATTAACCCTTCATAACAGATTTTTCCCACTCACTGAATTGTCGAACTCACTCCCTCCCTCTAAACATTTTCAAGAAGGAACGCGACTACGACAATTTTTCCTCCCTAGTTCCCAGCCCAAGTACACAGATTTAAAAGTTTCAGTTTTGTTTAATGTTATCTAGGGAAAACATGACAGGTACTACGCTTGACTCTCTTGACAGGAAAAACATGACAGAAGCCCCTCTTCGAGATTCGGGAGAGTGTCGAGTTGTTCACAAACCCTGGCTAAACTGGGTCGAGGCATGCCATTTGAAATAGTCAGGGACTGCTCTTTGAAAGTATGATCCCTTTTTATGATAAAGGGTGTGTGATTGTGTGCTAAACCCAACTTGTAAAGGAAAATGGTGAAATATCCCATTCATGATAAAGGGCGTGGGATTAAACCAAAAAACCCTTAAATGAGAATGGTAATATATGTTGATGAATAAACCAACCTTTACATCCTTGAGAAAGTTATGAAGAAATTATGAAGAGGAACACTTGTGAGGATTTAGCTTCGTGGTATGATCATGCATTAATAATATTCTAGTATGCTTTATGAAAAAATATTCTATTAAATTATTTTGGAAATATCATCAGGTTATGCCTCACTCCTATTAGTACCACAGTAGAGGTTATCTTTATTAATTCCAGAAGGAGTGGCAGGTAGTTCACAGTGTTCCGACCAAACCGGGTCGGGTGTGACAACTTAAGTGGTATAAGAGCACGAGATTTTTTGAACTTGTGTTTTGGAAATAAACTATTTTAAAAAATGAGGGTGTCTAGGAAAATATTTTTGAAATAATACAGTAAGTAATTATTGCATAAAACTCATCTTATGAAAATATTTCATTAACTTGTAAAGAAAATTCCACTTGGAGAATTCCCAAGGGAAAGAGAACCTCTTGAATCTTGATGGATAATAAGACACCTCCACCAAAATCCAAAAAGCTAGAGCTGATCCAAGCCCAGAAAAAAAAACTAAAAAGAACCTCTTTGAAGCTTGTGCCAACTATGTACAAGCCTTCAATAAACTATCACTAATCTGAATTAGTCCAGAACCGGTGAAGCTTATGCGACAAGCCTACGAGTGTGAAGTAGTAGTGCTCAAAAAGTATGGAAACTCTATAACTGAAAAGGGCAAATTTAGGGATTTATAGAATGAAACATGTTCATCGGAGTATGAAGAGCCTAGCATGAATAAATGTACCTAGTGTGAAAGGTACCGTAGGGGTCCATGTTGACCTGAGAAAACAACATCAACCTCCAAATGAAGAATCTTGCAACCCACTAGTAATACTCGAGAGGTTTCAAATAACGAAGTTAAACCAAATGAATGGATAATTTGAAGGAAGACCTTAAAAGATGACATAAAACTTTTGATGGGGAGAAAACCCATGATGACAGATTAAAGGAAGAGACTCCTAAAGATGTAGGATGAGACGCGTCCAGGTAAAGGAACATGGGGAAGATGTAGGATGAGACGTGTCCAGGTAAAGGAGGATTGGTCAAGTTCCATCTCCACCTTAAGGAAACTAATTTAAATCACGAGGCATAGTGTGGAGTACACTAAATAAGACCTCGATAATAAGAATTCCTTGGATAGGAAAAAATATCAAATGGATAATTCAAATATGACAAAGGATTAGATATGGACAAATGCACTGATACAAAAGGGGTGTAAGGATATGAAGGTAGGAAACATTCAAGGAGTGATAAGAAGGTTGGATGTATGGTTTCAAAGATGGAGGTCTCTACTTTGAAGTACGAGAGTAGAGAATGAGACAAACAAAAGAAACCCCTAAAGAAAAGCCCAAGGAGGTAAATACTTCTATAAGGATCAATTATGAGTAAGAAGAGAATAACTGTTAAATGGTCATGAACAAGTACGAGTAGAATAAGGAATAGAGACCCATAAGGAAGTATACCTCCAACAAAGGGAAATGTCCGAACCCGATCGAACCAGATCGGTCAACGGTCAATAGTCAATGGTCAACGGATAGTTAGCGCCATGTCAGTTGTAACATAGACACGGGCAGCCAATGAGAGGATGCCATGTGTCCGGTCAATGGACAATTGGCTCCGTCAGCACGCCATACAGACATAGACAACCAATGAGAGGCTAACACGTGTCTGGTCAATGGATCAACGGCTAACACGGCAAACGAGCTGGCACTCCACGTTAGAAAAACTGACCAATTACAAAGTGCCATGTGGCATGACCACCACATCATTGTTTTCAACCTTGAGATGCTGACAGAGAAGAGGGAAGAGAAAGAGAGTCGTCAGAAAAGCTGGAGTCTATAATGACTCAAAAAACTCTTAGGTCAGGTCGTCGGCTATTGAGTCGGAGGTCGAGTCTTACGCCGGCAGGTAGCCTAAACAGTTGCCGAGCTCCCTATATAAAGAGCACCCCCTCATTCGTCCTCAGCATCCCACAATCGAGCAAAGAAGAAGAAGAGTACATTTTCCAGCAAACTGTGAAATTGAGCTCCAACAATGGGATTTTTCTCAACCCTCCGAAGCCACATTGGGTGTCTTTGGAATTAGGAGGAAGTCCTCTACCTGACCATACCTTCCATTCAGCTTGAGAGCCGTCGAGGAGGAACGAGGAAGCTCAAACAATGTTTCCACTCCTCGGCTGGAAAGCATCCAGTCTCCTGCCGCCTACTTCGAACCCTCCCCCCCGCCAATTGCGGCCAAACTAGGCCCCATGGGAGATTTTGATGAAACTAAGGACTAGAAAAGATAATTGGAAAACCAGGGGGCCGAATTGAAGAAAAAGGTGAAATTAGGAACTTACAAATAAATACACAAACCTTGGGGACGAAAGTGCAATTAAGGCAAAATAAGAGGGCATATATGCAAATGTGCAAAGAAATGCAATTCCTTGGTCTAATACCCGAATGAGGACATTCGTGCCATGTAAGAATAGACTGCTCAAGCGCCGGCCTCCGAAAAGAGACCTCGGGGCCAGACCCCACCGAGACGACCCTACCGAATTAGCGGGTGAGTGGGAATTGCTATGACATCCATTCCGGTTAGAATGACGGTTCAGCTTTGAAAACTATTTTCTCGAAATTAGCATCCCCTGACTGGGTGAATCTGCTTAAAATATTTGGGAGCTAATTCCGAGCTTAGGCTTGAGATGTCAGTGGGCCCAAGGTCGATGGATATGGGCATGAACCCGTCCAAAACAGACATGTGATATATGATGCTAAAAGACCTGAACACTGGGAACCTTGTGTGATACCCATCGAGCCAAGCTAAGCTGCCAAGCTTGTTGGGTCGAACCGCTGCTTTGTCGAAGCCAGGTCGTCGAACCTGTTGGGCTAGTAAGTGTAGACCGAAGCCAAGCCGACATACCATTGTGCTAGAGGGCCAAAGTTAACGGCTGTAATTTAAAAAGATTATTAATTGTGCATGCACTGTGATGTTCAGGCCATTAGGACACCTAACATGTTGTAGTGATGGAGCCCAAGGACTGTTGGGTGACCTAGGGAGCATAAGGGTGATTTTGTCGTTTAGTAGGTCGTGAAGCCGAGTAGCTTCCTGCGCACGAAGACTGAGGCAGTAGGGGAAATAAGGTCTCGTCCAACTAAGCGGACACGGTAAAGTGATTGGGGTTTGATATGTCAAACTATTGATATCCACTCAAACCCTAGGTAGAGGCAGTGTACCTCTATCAGGGTGGACGGTAAAGGCGCACTGATCCACAAGTGGCATGGCCGAGGACCATTCTATGAATGTGTGATCCCTCCTATGATAGGAGGGAGGTTGTTGATGTGAATTGAAAAACCCAAGAAGAAACTACAAAAATATCAAATAATTGAAATTGCTGAATTAACCCTTCATAAAAGATTTTTCCCATTCACTGAGTTGTCAAACTCACCCCATCCCTCTAAACATTTTTAGGAAGGAACGCGACTACGCCGATTTTTCCTCCCTAGTTTCCAGCCCAACTACACAGATTTAAAAGTTTCATTTTTGTTTAATGTTGTTCATGGAAAACATGATAGGCTCTATGCTTGACTCTCTTGATAGGGAAAACATGATAGAAGCCCCTCTTCAAGATTCGGGTGAGTGTCGGGTTGTTCACAAAACCTCGGCCAAACTGGGTCAGGGGTGTGACATGTGAAATAGTCGGGGACTGCTCTACAAAAGTATAATCCCTTTTTATGATAAAAAGTGCGTGATTGCCCTTTTTATGATAAAAAGTGTGTGATTGTGTGTTAAACCAAACTTGTAAAGGAAAATGGTGAAATATCTCTTTCATGATAAAGGGCCTGGGATTAAACCAAAGACTGTTAAATGAGAATGGTAATATATGTTGATGAATAAACTAACCTTAACATCCTTGAGAAGTTACCTTATTACCACTCACTAAGTTGTTGAACTCACCCCCTCTCTTAAACTCTTTAAAGAAATTATGAAGAGGAACACTTGCGAGGATTTAGCTTCCAGGTATGTTCATGCATTAATAATATTCTAGTATGCTTTATGAAAAAATATTCTATTAAATTATTTTTGGAAATATCTTTAGGTTATGACTAACTCCTATCAGTACCACAGTAGTAGTTATCTTTATTAATTCTAGAAAGAGTGGCTGGTAGTTCACAGGGTTCCTATCAAACTGGGTCGGGTGTGACAACTTAAGTGGTATAAGAGCATGAGATTTTTTAAACTCGTGTTTTGGAAATAAACTATTTTAAAAAATGAGGGTGTCTGAGAAAATATTTTTGAAATAATACCACAAGTAATTATTGCATAAAACTTATCTTATGTAAATATTTCGTTAACTTATAAAGAAAATTCTACTTGTAGGAGAATTCCCAAGGGATAGAGAACCTCTTGAATATCAGTGGATAATGAGACACCTCCACCAAAATCCCAAAAGCCGCGGCTGATCCAAGCCCAGGAAAAAAAAAACTAAAAAGAACTTCATGGAAGCCTAAGTCAATTATGTACGGGTCTTCAATAAACTACCACTGATTTGAATTAGTCCAGAACCGGTGAAGCTTATGCGACAAGCCTACGAATATGAAGCAGTAGTGCTGAAAATGTATGGCCAAAGGGGCAAATTCAGGGATTTATGGAATGAAACGTCTTCATCGGAGTATGAAGAGCCTAGCATGAATCAATGTACCAAGTGTGAAAGGTACCATGGGGGCCCATGTCCACTTGAGAAAACAACATGAACCTCCAAACCTTCATATGAAGAATCTCGCAACCCACTAGTAAAGAACTTTGAGTTAGTTAACATGTGGGACTAGAGAAATAGTTGTGGGGAAGTTGGTATATTTGCTTGAACTATGTAATAAGGCATATTTATGGCTAATGAAATAGATGAATAAAACTTTTATGTCAAAAGTTTGTGATCTCATACCATAATCGAGAAACTCAAGAATTTGAGTAAACCCTTTAAGTAAGAGGGGTAAGAAAGCCAAAGTATAAGAAAGAGAAGGATAAAGGAGACCCTTAGTCTTAATAAAGCCATAGTCAGGGATTGACAAGGAAAACGTTAATTACCCTAAGAAATAATACCAAGTTTTCAAAAATTGGGAACTCCCTAGTACAAGGGTTAAAACCTAACCTATAAGTTATGATTCGCGAATGAGTCATTAAAACCTTCTAATATTCTTGAGAAGGAAGTCGAGAAGTTAAGACATGGGAAAGGATACCTAAAACCTTAAGTTTGATGAATAAACTTGTAAATGGAATTCAAGTTGAGATAAGGATTGATTATGGGTGGGAGGAAAGTGTACTCGTGAAGTTTCAAATAAGGAAGCTAAACCCAAAGAATGGATAAACTGAAGGAAGACCTTAAAAGATGACATAAAACTTTTGATGGGGTGAAAACCCATGATGACAGATTAAAGGAAGAGACTCTTGAAGATGTAGGATGAGACATGTCCAGGTAAAGGAACTTGGGGAAGTGAGTACCCAATAGGGGAGTCAAATCGATCCAATGAAGAAACAAGGAAAGAATTATGGAGGTCGAGGAGGATTGGTCAAGTTCCATCTCCACCTTAAGGAAACTAATTTAAATCACGAGGCATGGTGTGGAGTACATGAAATAAGACCCCAGTAACAAGAATTCCTTGGATAGGATAAAATATCAAATGGATAATTCAAATATGAAAAAGGATTATATATGGACAAATGCACTAATACAAAAGGGGTGTAAGAAGATGAAGGTAGGAAACCTTCAAGAAGTGATAAGAAGGTTGGATGTATGGTTTCAAAGATAGAGGTATCTACTTTGAAGTACAAGGGTAGAGAATGAGACAAACAAAAGAAACTCCTAAAGAAAAGCTTGGGGAGTTAAATACTTCTATAAGGGATCAATTATGAGTAAGAAGAAAATAACCATGAAAAGGTCATGAACAAGTACAAGTAGAATAAGGAATAGAGACCTATAAGGAAGTATACCTCTAACAAAGGGAAATGTATGATGGAGGATAACCATGAGTATGTCCTTAGACAATTCATGAAGTGATCGAAAACCCGATATTTGGAATCAATAATGATCGATGAGGAGGTTACTAATGGACAAGTAAATAAGGAAACCTAAACAGTCATGAAAGGCATGACGTTTAAGTAAAGGAAAAAAAGTTAAGGATGATGCGTTACCAAGAGAGGTTCAGTTAAGATCACACTAACTGAAAGAGACAAGTGGTACCTAGGCAATGCACACCACATCTAAAATTGTGTGACAAGAAATTTATAGACAAGACCATTATCAATAAAAATGGAAATAATGAAGATAAAGGAAGTAGATTGTAAACCCCGCACATTTGAGTTAAGGAAAACCGGGAAAAGAACCGGTCAAACTGAATAAGAAAACCAAACTAGTTTACATTTGGGAATAACCAATATTGAAATTTATAACTTTCGGGTGATCCAAAGGGTTCATTAAAAATTGGAAAAGAAACTTAAGACAAACTAAAAAATAAAAACCAAATTGGTTCAGGTGAACTAGATTTCATAAAAACTTAAAAGTTAAGCGTGCTTACCTGGGAGTAGAAACACCTGAATACTTCTCTCTCTCTCACTACTGCTTCATTTCCCGGTAAAGCTCGAACTAGAGATTCGACTTGAACAAAGGTCAGGCTCTTTAGAACCGGGGAGAAGACAGCTATCTGATAGCAAACTCCAGTCAATACGAGAATCATTGAAGAAGCGTCGGCGTGATAGAATAGTGAAGCAGCTCCAGCGGACCGAAGCTGCCCTATTTTGGCCAAGCTGAAATCAGCCATTTCAAGTCCTGCTCAGGCCAATCCAAGCCCTCCCAACACTTCCTTAGCCTTTCCATGGCTGAATTAGGACCGAAAGGTAAGCCAATTCGGCTCCCCTTTATAATTTTCGATTGGTGCTAGAGAGAGAGTCGACCGAATTTCAATGACGAAATTCTAATCCAATTCCGCATCAATTCTTGATTCTAGGATGAACCTCAGGATGAGAGCTATCTGTCCAGATCGAAAGCTCAAACCGTTGTGCCTTCACCGGTGAGTAATCGAAGCTTTCTCTCTCTATAGTTCATTTTTCGGCGAAGCTCCGTTTGAGCTTGTCCCGGCATTAAAACTTGCGATTCACATTTCTGAAGAATCGTATGAACATGTAGAAACTCAATTTCAACTTCAATTTCAACAATTAGAAACGTTTGATGGGTCAATTTGATGAAATAAAATTCGGTTGTGTTAAGAAGTTGGAATTGGGGGAAAATTGGGGATTTTTGAAATTCAAAGGACCAAAATGAAATTTTATGAAATTGAGGTTCAATTGGGCATGAAAATAATGTTAGAGGACCAATTGAGGAATTTTGAAATTTTTGGGGCAAAATTTACCATTTTTGTAAAGGAAGGGCAAAATGGTAATTTTGGAAAAGTTGGAGGACCAAATTGGAAATTTCAGAAATTAAACCCCTTTTTGTGAAATGGAATAAATTGAGATTCTATGATAAATTTTAGAAGTTTCAGGACTCAATTTGAGGAAAAACCTGTATTTGGGACTTAAAGTTAAAGAGAAATAACTTTAGGGACCTAATTGTAAATAAATGAAAGTTTGACTTTCTCATTCATTTGGAATGAATGAAGGCAATTAGGTTGAAGGATAATGAACTAAGATGTTCATATCGTGTAGGAATGCGAAATACCGGGAACGCCAGCAAGGACAAGCTCGCGTGAATACAAAAAACCAGTCTAGTGGAATTCACGGCATTAACGGGTGAGTGGGTTTACTAACATCATACCCGGTTGGGATGATGAGCATAACTAAAAGATAAAAACCACTTACCGGTTGTGAGTGGAAATTTTATATCATACCCGGTAGGGGATGATAAGTACCTCGGTATAAAAACCCACTGTTTAGTGGTATTTTAATCATCACCACTTAGAGAAAGTGATGTGAAAATTATTCGAAAAAAACTACTTATCGGTTGTAAGTAGATCATACCCGGTTGGTATGATGAGACTTCCTCGAAGGAAGTTGAAAACCCATTCATCGGTTATGAATGGAGATGTCCTTATACCGGTTGGTATAATGGACAGTGAAAACCTATTTTGTCGGAAGTGTTCTCCCCTGACTGTGTTCCAATGCTTAAACTATTTGGGAGACCTTCTCGACGGGAGCTCGAATAAGCTCTGATAGGCCAGGGGCCTCGGTTTTGGAACTTGGGGGCTAAATGCCCGATTTTAAAAATCTCGTACAGTGGGCCCAAGGCTAGTTGGCACGAGCAGGAGCTCGTAAATGAACATGATATATGTGCCATAAAACTTAATAAGTGAATTGTTTGGCCATGGTAAAAAGATAGGACCGACATGCTCAATCAACTAGCGGCAGTGCGACATGACAGGTCGACGGACTAGTCAAGACAAACAGCTGCGGGTTGAGTTGAGAGTCGGGGTCGTTGGACTAGTGGCACCACAGATTACATGGCAATATAAGAAAACATTGTTTGTGCATGCACTGTGAGTACGGGATCATCAAGACGCCCATGAGGGGTAGTGATGCGTCCTAAGGGCACTGGACGACCTGGTGGCTATAAGGGCAGTTCGTCGTTCCAGGTATCTGTGCGAAATCTGGAGTAGCACCGAGCGCATGAGACCGGGGTAGGGATAGGATGAGGTCTCTGTCCTCGTATGGACATGAAGAAGTGATTTTGGGATTGTGGGTCGGATGTCACGTACATCCACTCATTCCCAAGTTAGAAGTGGTTGTACTTCTATCTGGGTGGTAGGAAATCGCTCCGAAGCCACTAGCGGGTTCAGTAGTGATATTGACTTGCGAATGTGTGTAACCTTCATGATGAAAGATGTGTGTTGGGTGATGACACACCGTTAATTAAGAAATAATGGAAAAACCTAAATTTTTAAATGAAGGGATTTTTTTGAAAAGAAAGGAATCTGACACACTCCATATAAATGTTTTTCTTAAAAGTTAAAAGTAGACCTTTGAAAACCCATTCACTGAGTAGTCGTACTCACCCCCTCCCTTATATCCCTTCCAGGAAATCTCGGAAAGCCTACCTTGAAAGTCCATCAACTAAGATGCCTGTAAGACAGGTATGTAAATTTAAAATTTCATGCAGTTTTGATTATGCTATTCCAGGAAATGGTGCAGGTTTAAAGGACGCCTTACTCTTTATAGATTATAATAAGGGGAAACCCTTTAATAAACCGTGAGAGTGGCGGGTTATTCACGGGGATCCGACCAAACCGGGTTGGGGCGTGACATAGATGGTATCTATATCATCTTCATTAGATCAAGTAGAGGATAAAACCTTGGAATGGAAATGGAGGATTGAGTTCTCGAAATGATCTATGGAGAGATCAAAAAAATCAAAGGAAATAAAGAAGTAAAAGAAGGGTTGTTGAAAGACCATACATATTGCCTAGGGTAATCATATGGGCAATGGAGCATTCAAGGGAAAGGAAATGAGAGGTGAGATTGCTAAGAGATTTTCACCTCAAGTTTGAATGCCTAATCATTCCATTAAGAATGATGGAAAATTAATTGATGAATAATGAACACACCCAAGACATGGAGAAAAAGGGTTTAAATGTCCAAATGGAGCAATGGCACAAATGATGCTCCCACAAGAGATAGCGAAGATATGGAGTATGGTAAGAGTGGTGCCAAATGGGAAATGGCACAAAGCATTCACAATTTCTAACCAAAATGATTACAAGAAATAGTTACTAACCACCTAGAATATGTGGTTATGTAATGAGAGCAAGGAGTTAATAAGAAAAAGTTATAAATGAACTTCTTCCATTCAATGTAATTGGTTACTTCACATGAGGTTAAATTTATGAACAAAAGATGGCAAGGAGAAAGGAAATTGATATGTTTGGAAGGAATGCTCGAACAAGAAATGAGTGGTGGAATGCTCTAACAACATAAGAAGAAGAGCTTGGGAGTACAAACCTGAAACATCGGATAAAGTTCCATGGGAATACCATCTAATGAAGGAAATGGCGAGGATTCGATACTGAGGAAGTCAAAATTACAAGAAATGCATATTTACAAGGTAAGTGTGAGATGGTTAAATAATGGAGGTGTATACATTGAATGTTTGGATAACCTTCAAGGTAGTCGAGGAACACTACCAAAATGTAAGAAGGGATGGAGTCCCATTATGCCTAAAGGATTATAAATTAATGAACATTTGTCAAGAGAATGTTTTGAAAGTATCCCAAGGTAACACTCATGAGACTAATGAAGAGCTTGGGCCGATGAGATCCAATTAGGACGATAACCTATCCTATGATGAATGGCCTATTCAAATCACAAGTCGACTGGAAAGGAATATGAGGTCCAAAATATTTCAATGGCAAAAGTATTCTAGCACAATGGCCAGAATGGAGGATAAAACAAGGAGACACAAATGGGGTGGAAGAGAAAGTATTCCCCATTTAATTGACTTATAACAGTTTTGGGGACAAAACTTCTTAAAAGGTGATGAGTAGTTGTAAACCTCGTTCTCTCAAAATAAGAAGCCAGAAATGAGAATCGAAAATTTTTGAGAGGAAAATGAGGACCAAGGTGATCCGGAATTGGTAAAGAAGATTCAAAATTGGAAATTCATGCCATTTCCCATTTGGAAAATCTCAAGTGGTCAATGAAGATCTAAAAGCCATGGAAAGGAACCATGAAGTGAATTGAATGTGAAAATCGGACCGGTTCAGAGTGAACCAGACTTGAATCAAGTTGAACAGGACCAATCCGGAAGGAACCCAACCCAACTCGTGGTCATCCACCCAAATTCACCCGACCACCTACTCTGGATAGTTTCTATAGATGAGAAGTTATGAAAACACATCTAATTGGCCCATTTTCATCAAATTACACATAATCAGACCTGACATTGCAATGATAACTCCTTGGGGGATCTATAGGTGAAGTTAATTGCATTTACATCACCCATGAGATTGAATTTGATATCAGAGGTTCGAAAACCCGTCCTTAGACTCTTTCCCGGCACCTGATTGTTCCCTCCAAACTTCTACCTCACCCATCCACTAAAATGAGTGATCTTGATGATAAAATGCCACTAATAAGCTCCTCTTGAGTTCTATGGCTGACTCTCGACCTATTAGTGGTCGGGAAATGCCGCACACGAGCCATTTTGGCTGACTCCTACTTGGGATAGGAAAATTTTATCGCACTCCTGCCCTTTTAGAGCCAAATTAGGCTATCTCTGGCCACCACTCCAACTGACACTAGTGCCAAAATGACTGTTTATCTCACCTTTACCTCTCCATAGCAAGGGCCAACCTCAGACGAAGGGAAAATTGGCTGCCATGAAACATTTTCTACCAGTGAGCCTATCGAGTTTCGCCCGATCACCACTAGTTAACGACCAAATTCTCCCAAATCTAGTGACCACTTGGCCAACCATCACCACAAAAGGTTTTGCCCGAAAGTTGTCTACAAAATGCCTAAGCTCCAGCCACTCCTCCTGCTAGAATTTCTAACAACTCCCTAAGTAGCTCTATTTAAGGTAGCTTTGGTACTTGGACAATTTCGACCAAATTTGGTAGGGGTAAGACTCCCCACTCCACCATGAGCCATTAGGAGTTTAATGAAGGTATTTTAGAGGTATTAGTGAAAATAAAACTTAGTTTAGTTAATTTTTAAAGTTTGGGGATGCAATTTAATGCTTATGCTTCCATACTAATCCTTTTGAAATCTTAGACTTTTTAATGTAACACTAGGATTTCCTAACCTTAAACTATGAACTCGAGAATTCAAACCAAATGACAATTAGAGGTCAAAGACAATACCTTGACTAAATTTTCACCCTCAAATGGGGCAAAATACCCCTTGGATGAAGTGCGAGAATAAAAAAATGAAGACTGGAAAAAGATCGAGGCAAGAATTGGACCAGATCAGTATAGATCCAACACAGACCAAAAACTTTTTTATTTTTTTGATGATCTTAAAAATCGAGATAAGGGAATCTTTAGCCCCAACTTATAGAAAATTCATCAAGGAATTTTAACAAAAATAAATTGGGGTAACAATCGGTCGAATTTTGGGTAAAATAACCAAAATAACATTGATATTAGTTGAATTAGGTGAATTAATCACCGGAAACTAGTCTAGCACAATGCGGACTAGCGTCTGGACACGTGCGTTCCGCTCAACTAAATAATACTCAGTCTCGACGACCGACATGATTCATACATAATTATACTCTATAATAACAACTTTTCTCTTGTAACACGTGAAAGAAATATTTATTGAAACCCTATCATTGATTCCCAAGCTACAAAAATTAATGTGAGATGATAACTAATCATCTCCCCATTCATAATGTTCCATCAAACTCTCATGATTTCAGATGACATAATTTTATTGTTAAAGCATTAAAATAGTTTTTCTGATGAGATTTTGATATAGAAATTTAGAAATTGAAAATACTCATTTACAACCGATATATTATTCTAAATTATCTTACGTAGGAAAATTGTACTTTATTATTGACATGACACTTGTCAATTAATAAAAAGAATTTAACTTATTAACAATAAGTTTGAAAATAACTTTGTATAAAAAATTGAATGAAAAAATATGTTGAAATTTATTAATCACTAGGGAATGATACCATATTAATTAAAACTATATATATTTGGGAAGACAATATGTATGGAAGAAATGATAGATAACATCAATCATATTCACACTTATAATATCCAAATAATTTTAATAAAAGCTCTCATTAATCCATATACACTCGTTCTATTTTTTACCTCTAGTTGGAATGTTGCAACCTTTATTTATTTATTAGTTAAATTTACTATAAAGTTAGTGTTTATCTCATCGATTGTCACCTTTAAAATAGATTAATTATGCTAAAACTTTATTTCGTATAACTAAAAACCCTAAAAATTATAATATTAGTGGTTTATTTTTATTATATAAACTTTTAGTAATTTATAGGTAGAAAATATCACTTATTAATAACTAAATTAAATATTACTCTAATAAATTAAATTGAAATGGATATAATATGTTTTTAAATAAAACTAATAAGAGTATATTATAACAACTTTTTTTTGAAATATAAATGAAGAGATAATTAACTAATTAGAATGATTCATCACTATTATTCTCTCGTAAATATTTCATAAACTACCTCAATTTAAATTAAATTATTATTTATATAATTTTATAGTATACATAATTATACCAAACAATTATATAATCAATTATTTAAATCTAAACTAATTAATATTATCAATAAGTTTATAAATGATGGTTTAAGCGCAAGTAAATGTTATTTCTATTTAGGAGATTCTTGAATAAATCTGGAATATTAAACACGGTCCATAGCATGCTCTTTCTCGCCTCCGCCTCCGCTTGCTTTCTCGGGGGTTGGGGGAGAGGATGAGGAGGGTCGAATTTCTCGGGGTTAGCTAGCCACGTAGTCATCGAATCATCATTTTTTTCTAATTGCATTTTTTACACAAGATTATCAACTTAAAATATGAGAAAATAAAATCAATTTTCATTATAAAACTTTTTATTAATATTATTTTCTTATTCCCCATTAAACTAATACACTATTGTTCAATTACATTTCCCGATATAAGTGTAGTGTTTTTACTGACCTTTGATACTCTGGCCTGCTTTAACACTTGGGAGTGAGTGCTTCGTTGTAGTATATTACATCCAAAAGAAACCCAATAATAATATAATAATACCTCTGCAAAAGGAGCGGGCTGAGATTCCTCTAAAATTATGGGTACAAAAATGTATAATACCCAAATTAAGATTTATTTAATTTATATTCGGATGAATAAAAATAAAAAATAATATGTGGTAAGGAAGAATAAGTTGCAGAGGATCCGCTTTTCCCGCTTCTCTGTTCCCACTCCGTCTCCATCAATTATATACATGGCTCCCGGAGTATGAAATCAGCCCATTTTTTTAGTTATATATTACATGTTCTCAGTAAAATCCTGCAGTTCTCGCATATGGGTCGTCTTCAACTCTCTGTCTCCGGTGTCCAGCTCTGGTCTCTAGTCCGCCATTGCTGTTTTTCATCTGAATTATGTGTCATGGTTTCTCCTAGTTGTCTCTAGCTCGCTTTCTCCTGGATTGTTGTCGACAAATATCGTCATATGGGTAAGGAATGGTATCGTTTTGGCGGAGGGAGGTCTTCTTCTTCTTCTACAACTACTACTTCTTCTACAACTACTACTTCTTCTACAACTGCTACGTCTTCTACGGCTATATGTTCGTCCTATTCGAAGAGACGTAGGGGAAGAGAGCAGGCCCCATCGTCATCTTCGTTATCGTCGTCATCGTCAACATCTACCATCACAGGAGGATGCATGGGCGCAGTGTTTCAGCTCTTTGATTTCCATTTTCCTTTGCACCACCAGCCTTGTTTCAAGTTCCCAACTTCTTCCCATTCCTTCCCCACCGATGAGGAGAAGGACCCATCCACTGTCCTCAAAGGTTTCTCTCTCTGTCTCTCTCTCGTCTTATTTCTTGCAGAATTTGACTAATCAGCTGGTTTTGGTTGGTGTAAAATAATAAGTGTATTCAGATACAGAAGCACCAAGAAACAGCTTGGAGTTGGGCCATGATGAGACTCTATTGCCGTCTTCCTCCTCCGTCGACTTTATCAGGAAGGACGAACATTTACTTACGCCCGCGGTTAGCTTCAGTTCACATTTTCTTATTTTGAATTTGGAAGATTTTTATCTCTCAGTAATATTCATGCATGCACATCATTGAACTTTGAACCGTTGTTTGAAAAAATCTGTTGCGCTATTTTATAGATGGGTATGCAGATCAAAACTGGCCGCGACAAAAGGTCCAATATGGGCTCTTTGCCGCCGGAGTTCATCATCAGTTGCTCCTCGCCGGGGACCTGCAGGACTCCGACCCTCGTGGCCAGGCTGATGGGCCTCGATCTTCTTCCCGACAGCCCATCTTCCTCCCCAAGACCTTCCTCCTCATCCAAGTCTCTCAACGTCCCTCCTCTTATTAGGCCGTTGGTACATCACACCCAAACCCCGGCGAGCCATCGATCCAGGTCCGGACGGAAGAGCTGCTCCGATGTAGTAGACCACATCCGTGGGACGCGGTCCCTTCCCGGAACACCGAGGATGTCATTGGGTAGACGGTCCGACGTGGACCACCACAACCGATTGTCCCTTCACAAGGAGAACAATAACATCAGCAGGGCGGAAGCTGGCTTTGAATTCGACTTCTCCGGCCGGTTCAGGAAGGAAATCTCTACGTATAAGTGCAGCAGCGGCAGCAACTCCGAGGATGGGACCACCAGCGGGAGGAGCCCGAGCCGCTACGCGAGACAGAACATGGAGGAGCAGGTCAAGGGGAGCGTCAACAGGAGGGTCGGCATGCAGGACATCACAAACACCATAAGGAGCCGGCCGGCGGACGAAGCGAGCGCTACCTATAAGGATCATGCCATAGCCAAGCTAAGGAAGACAACAACATTGAGGCTCAGTAGTTTTCCGGCGGAAACCTGTAAAATACGGGTCCCTGACCCCGAGGCTCGGTTCGCATGGAGGACGATAAAGCCTCGGCAGGGTTCAAACGCAACTCAGGAATCGTCTTGCCCAAAAAGGTCTGCTGCTGGGTTTGTAGAAATGGAGTACGCGAGAAATAAGAAGGAAGAGGATCTACTTACTGTACGGTCACCACCGACGTCGAAGACTACGAGGATTAATCATCATATGAACAGTAATCATACAGTTGGCGACAGGAAAAGGGAGACGACGACTGCTGCTGCTGCTGTTCTCCCTGTCAAGAAAGATCCTTCTCCTCCAGCAACGAAAATTCTCCACAAACATGTACGAGTCTACATTACATAATACATATACATGGTTTTCACTAATACATGCTAATGGATAAAATTACTCATGGCAGGTGCATGAAATTCAAACAACAAGACACAGCAGCTCCCAGCTATCTATCTGCACGGGCTACCGGTACCGTAACGAAGCACCGCCGCATGCGGCCGGAGACAAGTACGCAATAATCGATGGCGAAATACCGGAGTCCGAGGTGCGGAAAGGCCAGAAGGCGGCTGGGGTCGAGGAAGAGGGAGGCGTGTTGGTTTCGGAGCTTGAACGGGACATATGGGAGGACCTCGTACGGGAAGTCGTTACGGAAGAGAGCGTGTGGGAAGGGCCGTTTTGGATGGTAGGTGGGAGGGACCCTTAGAGGGACAGGAAGCTCAGATGGGTAAGCTGGACGAAACCATGTGATGTGGGGTCGGTCTGTCAGTCACGTGATCAGATGCCGAGACGTGGAGGCCACATGTGACACGTGGACGCTGCTGAGTTCGATAGTGGGGGCGCGTGGGTGGAGGACTCACAGTTGCCTCCGACAATGCCCCGCTTTCTCATTGGTTTAAAAAAGGCCAGCCCGTCAGAGGAATCAAATCAATCCATGCAATCATTATTTTTTTTCTTTTTTTGCTGGGACCGTTGAAGCATGATTACTTATTTTATTCCCGCTTCGGCGCCTCTTGTATATTTAATTTTTTTCCTTCCTTTTTTGTTCGAAGATGGTAAATAATGAATCGATGTGTGGTGATGTTGTGCGTGCCCATATTATCTCATATATTTCATATATCTTCTAGTTTTATGAGTAATGCGGATTGCCCGCCGGCCCTACACCTAACAGAGTAAATGCTGAGCCGGAGGTACCGATGGTACAATTTGGATCTTTTTGGCAAATCACAACGACTCTCCATTCCACCAGCAATCCAATGGAACCCAAATTTGAGTGCTTGAGTACGGGTAATTTATAATATAAATATTTATATTTATATTGGTCATATCATCAGTGTATGAATAGTGCAACAATCATTATTAGAGTTGTATAGTTTTTTTTTTAATATCGATAAGACTTTTTACCCTCGGGTATGGAGGGTTAATCGGACTATGTATGAATTCAATTTAAGTATAAAAGATTGTCTTATTTTTGTTTTCATGTGGTAGATTAAAATATACCATAAAATAATGTAAGAAAAAGTCCCTAACTCTAAATTATTTGATCTTAGGTTAAGAGCTCATGTCCCTAAGATTTTTATCATGCTAATGTACACTATCATAAAGAAATATGCTTGACAAGATTTGTATTCTTCTCCTAGCTATCTATCGTCCAAACCAGAAAAGGGACAACAAAATTCACAGGTTGAAGAGAAATTGAACGCAGAGCAAATGCAGCCTCATGGGAGTAGATAGTCTTGTGAGCATGGGGCCATACGGGAAGCTCTGAACATCTCTGAACATTTAAATATAACTTTAGGATGGATTGTCCGCTTCACCAAATAAGGGTGCTTGACTTAATTACATTGTAGAGTTGCCTTGGAAAGAGTGGGATCCATTCAATGAACGGACTCTAGTTCTACTCCAACTTATGGAATGTATTAACGGTTTATCTTTTAAAAGAAATGGTTCTTTCTCTAAATGAGTTTTCGAATAGGGAGAGTAAGAGGGCTCGACTGACCCCTAGTGTTTTTTCAAAGCAGCCTCGAGTAAGTTGTAAAAAGAAGAATCCAACCTCCAAAAGATTAGGCAAATCTCTTACTGGATCGGCTAGGTCCAATTCTGATTGTTCAAGTGCCAGGTTGTTAAATGTCCAAGTAAATTGAGTTAACACTACATATCAATTTTTCGGTATGGATGGTGGTAGCTTGCCTCATTGTATTGAATTGTTAGGATGCAGGGTCCATCGTAATTGTACGAACGTTAAAGGAAACAAAAAATAAAGTGCATTTATCAATAAACTTCATATTCTATTACAATTCACAAATGAAATGAGCATAGCTCCCGTGGCCTAAGTGGGAGATTATAATTGTGGTGTAATACTTAGACACCCCTATTTGGATTCCTACTAAGGGTATCCATGTGTGCATCTCGTGGGCACACAATCAATGTGATTTTGCTGAAATACAACTTAAGTGAAATATACTTTGACAAATTGCAGCGAACATACAAGATCCTTTAGTTGGTCATTAGTGATTTTAATGCTATACTTTCACAATAGAAAAAAAGAGTGGGCGACTCAAAGGACACTAGGAGCATATCTGCCTTTCGCAACCTTATTTAGGATACATATTTGATAGATACGAGATTTAAAAGATAACTCGTTACTTAATCGAATAAGAGAGAACAACCTTATCTGTATTGGAACATCTAGACCGAGCTCTCAGCCAATTGGTGGTCCACCTTTCCATATACCAATGTCATCCATGGAGAGTGGATTGATTCCAATCACATCCCACATTTGTATACACGGAGTACGAAATCGGTGAGAGACTACTATAACATTTATTTGAATTCATCTTTTCTATCATTTAAATTATTTTTTCGTTATTTCACACATTTCACATGGTCAACAACTGCCCTCTTATCATAGGAGTGATCATACGATCGTAGAACGGTACTCAATCGTATCACTTGTGGATCGAAGTGCCTTTACCATCCACCTGATAGAGATACACTACCTCTACCCGAAGTCTGAGGGGAAATCAATAGTCCGACCCTCAAATCCTGATCGCTTCATCATGTCCACTTAGTGGAACAAGATCTAATTTCCCCTATTGCCTCGGTCTCCATGCATAAGAAGTTATTCTGCTTCACGACTTATTGAACGATGAAACCGCCCTTATGCACCCTTGGTCGTCCAGTAGTCCTTGAGCTCCATCACTACCTCATGTTAGGTATCCTGATGGTCCGAACATTACAGTGCATTCACAATCAACAATCTTTTTAATTATATCTTTTATCTTTACCCCTCCAGCACAACAGTCTATCGATTTGGCTTTGATCCCCGCGTACTAACCCAATAGGTTCGACGACCTAGTTTCGACAGAATAGCGATATATCCCAACAAGCTCAACAACTTAGACTTGGCTCGATGGGTATCACACAAAATTTTCATTATTCAGATCTTTTAATCAACATTCATCAAATGTTCATTTTGGACGGGTCCATGCCCATATTCATCGGCCTTAGGACCACTGTCATCCCGTGCCTAAGCCTGGAATTAGCTTCCAAATATTTTAAGCAAGGTCACTCAGTCTGGGGAGGCTAATTCCAAGAAAATAGTTTTCAAAACTGAGTCGTTATTCCAATCGGAATTGACGTAATAGCGGTTCCCACTCACCCAGTGTTTTCGACGGGGTCGCACCGGTGAAGTCTCTCTCTTGGGTGCGCTTCAAGGGGGGTTCGGTGCTCGAGTAATCTGTTACTACAGGGTACAAGTGTTCGTATTAGGAAGAGGTCACACCCTCTCTTATATTTACACTTAGAGCCTCGCACTTTTCTTAAATTGCACTTGTGTTCCTAATTTCTCTTTAATCTCTATTAAGCCCATTGGGTTCCCAATTATTCTTTTTGGGTCCTTAACTCTTTTAATTTCACCAATTGGCCCTTAGTTCACCAAAATTACCCTTTAGTCCTTAATTTTTTAAAAATTACAATTTAGTCCCCAACTTTTCAAATTTTCCAATTTGTCCCCAAATTTGTCCAAATTGCCCAATTGACTCTCAATTGGGGTGAATTTCATGAAAACACCCTCAATTTCGTGAAATTGTCATTCAGTACTCAAAAATTTTAAAAATTGCATAAAAGTCCCTAAAATCCCCAAATTGAACTTTATCTTCTTCCTCAATTCAAGCATATGAAGCTTCAGATCTTATCTCGTCCAATTGGCAGCCTATAAGTCCTTAATTTCTTCAATTCTTACATCTATTCATCTCCTTCAGCTCCTCCCGATCGTCCTACACTTTGAATTTTCGAATTTGGTTGAGTTAAGCCTTGTTAGAGCTTCGTCAGAAAATTTACAATAGAGAGAGAAAGCTTGTGTATCTTACCAACGAAGGGGTAGTGGTCGGAGCTTGAGGTGAAGACAACTAGTACTCATTGAGGGGAACCTAGCAGAACTGAATCCCGCTGTAATTCGCCCTTGTCCTACGGGAATTTGAAGAGAGAATTTTCGGGGGTGCAACTCTGAAACTTAGAAATTCCCACAAGTAGAGGCGAAATTGAGCTTAACAAGGTTTGTAGGGATGTTTGGGAGGGTCTTAAGTGGTTAGAGATGGCCAATGTGGGAGGCAGAAGGGTTGAGAGGATCGAGGATGGGTTGGGCAAGAGCTCACTATTTCGAGCTCCAGAGCAACTTCACTGTGCGATCCCTTATACACTTCTCGGGGTGTCCTCTGGTCGTTCTGAGAGTGTCTGGAGTTAGAGCACTCTTCCCTGGTTCCAATGCCACCCTTCAGAGATTTGTGGGTGTATATTTCGCCTATCGTTGGAGCTCTAGTTTGTAGCTTGCCGGAAAATACACTCTTCTTATTCTTCGCTCGATTGTGGGATGCTGAGTACGAATGGAGAGGTGCTCTTTATATAGGGAGCTCAACAACTATTCAGACTACCCTCTGACATAAGACTCGACAACTATTCAGACTACCCTCCGATGTAAGACTACCCTCCGACGTAAGACTCGACCTCCAACTATTCAGACTACCCTCCGACGACCTGACCAGAGAGTTTTTTGAGTCATCGAAGACTCCAGCTTTTTCGGCGTCTCTCTCTCCGACCTTCTCTCTATCAGCATCTGAAGGTTGAAGATGATAACATGGTGGTCATGCTACATGACGCACTATGATTGGTCAGTTTTTCCAACGTGAAGTGCTAGCTCGGCCACTACGTCAATATTTGACCCATTGATTGGACATGTGGCAACCTCTCATTGGCTATTCGTGTATGTGTGGCGTGCTGACAGGTGCTAGCTGACCGTAGACCGGACACGTGGTAGCTTCCCATTGGTTGCCCGTGTCTACGTGGTAGTTGATGAGCACGCCAGCTATCTGTTGACTATTGTTCGTTGACCGACCACTGTCCATTGTCCATTGACCGATCGGATGTTGATTGGTCCGATCCGACCGGGTTTGCTGTCCAAAATTCGAAAATCGGCCAGTTCAAACCCGGTTCGACTATTTTTCTAAAATTTAAAATATTTTAAATTTATCTAAATTCATTTTCTATGTAATGGTGGTTTCAATTTCCCAAATTGATATTTTAAAGTCACCTAGAAAAATGAATTTGTGAACCGGCTCACTATGGTTCATGCCAGTTTAGGTTCGGTTCATCCCGAATCAGTCCAGTTCTATCCCCAATTCCACTTCTTGGTTATTCCTCATAAGTTTTGTAAATTTTTTGTCACTTGGGATTTTTCAATTTCCCACGTTAACCCTTCTTTACTATTGTCTATTAATTAAATTGGTTCGATTTTTCGATAATGGTGTCGGTTCTTCCCCCAGTTTCTTCAGTCCGAGTGGACGGGTTACACAATAAATGTTCAAAATGTTTAAGTACGTTGATACCTCAGTCCCTTCACCCACTTCCTTCCCACTTTTAGGGAATCACTTACATCCAGTAGTGGGAGAGGACATAACAGAAAGGCTACGCTCATAAAGTATGAACTATTTTCTATAGTTATTTTAATTATTTTGTTTTGGAAAACTAGCTTGTCGTATACCTTTATTTATTTTGTTATACTTCGGTAAGAAAATCCGATAGCACAAGAAAAGGTGTCGGGTTGCTCACAAAATTTCAACCAAATCAAGTTGGGATCTGACAAACTGCATGAAAACTCACCCTCTCCAACCCTCCTAGAACATTATAAGAGGCGACTATAAGTTTTAAAATTTTGAGAAATTCAACAGGTAAGATATAACCCTTTTATTAATATTAAGTGATTAATTCAATTATACAATTTATTGATCATATTTTTAAATTTCATATATTTTGTTTAAAAAATTTTCAATCTTTCTTACTTACAATACTACTACAATGGGGTGATTTACTCTATAATAGTGCTACGAAGGCATGATGAGTTATTGCATTCTTAACTCGGGTTAGAATGTGACATATAATATCTATTAATGTAAATAATTCATTAAGGATATATAAAACTCCACGTTGTATAAATCTATCATTTAGTATTGCAGTAATATTACACATGATTTATTATTTTTTTACTATATTTTTGGTATAATAGTCATACTAAAAAAAATCCTCGATCCTAGAGTGTTGAGCGCCACCATCCAACCTCAAATTAGTTTGTTTTGATTATACTTATCATCTGTCGAGCATCAATGGTCTCTCTTGCTGCCAGTTCCAAGATCTCCATTCCATAGCGCAGATTCCCCTTATTCTCATATGTTTCATATATCTTCTAGTTTTATGAGTAATGCGGATTGCCCGCCGGCCATACACCTAACAGAGTAAATGCTGAGCGGGAGGTACCGATAGTACAATTTGGATCTTTTTGGCAAATCACAACGACTCTCCATTCCACCGCAATCCAATGGAACCCAAATTTGAGTGCTTGAACACAGGAAATTTATAATATAAATATTTATATTGGGCATATCATTATTATTGTATGAATAGTACAACAATCATTATTTGAGTTGTATAGTTTTTTTTAATATAGATGCGAGTTTTTACCCTCCTATGAGTTCAATTCAAGTATAATAGATTGTCTTATTTTTATTTTTATTTTTATGTGGTAGATTAAAATATACCATAAAATAATGTAAGAAAGAGTTCCTAACTCTGAATTATTTGGTTTTAGGTTAAGAGCTCATGCTCCTAAGATTTTTATCGTGCTAATATACACTATCATAAAGAAATATTCTTGACAATATTTGTATTCTTCTCCTAGCAATCTATCGTCCAAACCAGAAAAGGGACAACAAAATTGATGAGGAATTGAACGCAGAGCAAATGCAGCCTCATGGGTGTAGATAGTCTTGTGAGCAGGAGGCCATATGGGGAGCTGAACAAATAAATATAACCTAGGATGGATTGTCGGCTTCATCGAATAAGGATGCTTGATTTAATTACATTGTAGAGTTGCCTTACAAAGAGCGGGATCCATTTAATGAACTGACTCTGGTTTCGAATGTATTAACAATTTATCTATTAAAAGAAATGGTTCTTTTCTTAATGAGTTTTGGAACTGGGAGAGTAAGAGGGTTCCACTGACCCAGTGTTCTTTCAAAGCAACCTCTAGTAAGTTGTAAAAAGAAGAATCTAACCTCCAAAAGATTAGGTAGACGTGTAATA
The DNA here is from genome assembly GCA_030064425.1 of Trapa bicornis. NCBI lineage: Eukaryota > Viridiplantae > Streptophyta > Magnoliopsida > Myrtales > Lythraceae > Trapa > Trapa bicornis. The sequence goes on from CM057759.1 coordinate 3,349,097, forward strand.
TGATCGACTAGATCCAATTCTGATTGTTAGAGGTTGTTAAATGTGCAAGTAAATTGAGTTAACACTACATGTCCATTTTTCCGTATGGATGATTGTAACTAGCCTCAAACAACCATACAATCATCATGAATCTCATTGTATTGAATTGTTAGAATTTAACGTCCATCGTGATAGTTCCAACAAAGTTTATTAAGCCTGGTTTTATTTTTTTTATGTAAACAAAAAACAAAGTGCATTTCCTCAATAATCTTCATAGTCTATTACAATTCACAAATGAAATAAACCTAGCTCCGGTTGGCCTAAGCGAGGGATTGTGGTGGAATACCTACCAAGTGGATATTTCATTTATGTTAGACACTTGTATTTAGATTCCACTAAAACTGTCCATGTATTCATCTTATAGGTGCACAATCACTGTAATTTTAGTGAAATACAATTTCGGTGAAATGTATTCTGACAAATTATAATAAACATACAAGATTCTTTGGTTGGTTATTGAAAATTTTAATTTTATAATTTTACAGTAGAAGAAAAGAGTGGGCGATCCAAAGAACACTCATAGCATATATGCCTTTCTCGGTCTTCTTCTAGATACATTTATGATAAATACAGGGTTTAAAGGATAATTGTTTCCTTAGTCGAATAAGCTATCTGCTCAACCGATTGGTGGTTTATCTTCCCATATACTAATGTCATCCATCGCGAGTGGATTGATTTCGATCACATCCCTCTTAAGATTGATTATCACGCTCGACTCCATTTGGTCGGATCCTCGTGATCAACCCGCCACTCTCCTGATTTATTAAAGTGTTTCCCCTTATTATAAACCATAAAGAGTAAGATGTCTTTTAAACTTATACCTTTTCTTGGAATAACATAAATCAAAACTGTATAATATTTTAAATTTATCATACCTGTCTGATAGACGTCTTAGTTGATGGTCTTTAAGGGTATGCTTTTCGGAATTTCCTGAAAGGGATATAAGTGAGGGGTGAGTACGATGACTCAGTAAATATGTTTTCAAAATTTTTAACCTTTAGAAAAAAGAATTTGTATTAGAATGTGCTAGACTACTTTCTTTCAAACATCCTTTCATTTCAATTCTCGGTTTTTACCTCCATTTCTTATTAAACACGGTGTGTCATCACCCAACACACATCATTCATCATGAAGGTCAAATACACATTCATATGCCAATACGTCCACTGAACCCACTTGCGGCGTCGGAGCGACTTTACCGGCCACCTAGATAGAAGCACACCTACTTCTACCCTAAGAATGAGTGGATGTACGCAACATCCGACCCTCAATCCTGAAACCAATTCTCCATGTCCGTATGAGGATATAGACCTCATCCCGTCCCCACCTCGGTCTCATGCGCTTGATGCTACTCCAAATTTCGCATGATCACCTGGTATGATGAACTGCCCTTTTACTCACTAAGTCGTCTAGGGCCCTTAGGATGCATCACTACCCCTCTTTGGCATCTTGATGGTCCCGTAATCACAGTGCATGCATAATCAGTATTTTCTTATCATGCCATATAATCTGTGATGCCATTGGTCCAACGGCCGCGACCCTCAACTTAACCCGCAGCTATTTATCTTGACTGGTCCGTCGACCTGTCATGTCGCACTGCTGCTAGTTGACTGAGTATATCGGTCCTATCTTGGTACTATGGCAAAAAGATTCATTTATTAAAGTTTTATGGCACATATCTCATGTTTGTTTACGATCTCCTACTCGTGCCCACTGGCCTATGGCCCACTATTCGAGATTTTCAAAATCGGGTATATTAGTCCCCAAGTTCCAAAACCGAGGCCCCCGACTTATAAGAGCTATTCGAGCTCATGTTAAAAAAGTTTCCCAAATTGTTTAAGCATTGGTACACAGTCAGGGGAGAGCACTTCCAACAAAAACATGTTTTCAATTGTCCATCATACCGACCGGGTATAAGGACATCTCCGCTCATAACCGATAAATAGGTTTTCAACTTCCTTCAAGGAAGTTTCATCATACCAAATGGGTATGATCTACTTACAACCGGTAAGTAGTTTTTCTGTATATTTTTCACATCACTCTTCTAAGTAGTGATGTTTAAAAATACCACTTAGTAGTGGGTTTTCATTTTAAGGTACTTATCATCCCCAATCAAGTATAATAAAAAATTCCACTCACAACCAATAAGTGGTTTTTAACTTTAAGGTGTGTTTATCATTTCAACCAGGTATGACGTTAGTAAACCCACTCAACTTCTCATTTAGAAAATGTGCTCATCATCCCAATTGGGTATGATGTGAATAATCCACTCACCTGTTAATGTAGTAAATTCCACTCCATCGATTATTTGTATTCACGCGAGCTTTTCCTTGTTGGCGTTCTCGATACTTCGTATTCATACACGATATGAACATCCTTGTTCATTATCCCTCAACCTAATAGCTTTCATTCATTCCAAATAAATAAGAAAAATCAAACTTTCTATTTATTTGTAATTAGGTGACTAAAGTTATTTTTCTATAACTTTAATTCCCTAATATTAGTTTTTCCTCAAATTGAGTCCCGTAACTTTTAAAATTTATCTTATAACCTCAATTTATTCAAATTTACAAAAAAGGGGTTTAATTTCCCAAATTTCCAATCTGGTCCCCCAACTTTTCTAAAATTACTATTTTGCCCTTCCTTTACAAAAATGGTAAGTTTCACCCCCAAAATTCTAAAATTTCTCAATTGGCCCTCTAACATTCTTATCATGCCCAATTGACTCTCAATTTTATAAAATTGCATCTTAATCCTTCGAATTTTCAAAAATCCCAATTTTCCCCCAATTTCAACTTAATAACACAACTGAATTTGATTTTATTAAATTGCACTACTCTCATGCAATCACTCTTAACTTTGATGTTCTAATGAGATTCAGTTCATCTGAACCAATTTGATTTTTCTTTTCTAATTTGTCTTAATGTTCTTTTCTAAAGTTTTATGAACACTCAAATGGTCGTGTTTATGAACCCATTTGATTTTTTTACTCGGTTTGACCGGTTGTTTTTCCAATTTTCCTTTATTCAAAGGGGCAAGGTTTACATTGATTATGAGAAGAGAGAAAAGTTATCACCTTAGCGGTTAAGGTTTGAAGAAAAATAGTGTAATACCATACCTTCATAATTAGAAAATTTCAAACAAAATATTTTTAAATGAAAAGGAATTAATCAAATAAGATATTGGTTAATGAAAGATTCAAGATTATACTATTTTTTAAGTATTTTTCAATTGAGAATCAAATATAAATATTAATCAAATTACAATTACTCTATAGATCGAATAAGAATTAATCAAAATGAATTAATCATGTAATTTATTATTTTAAATTAATTCTATGGAAATTAATTTAAAACGATAAATTACATGAATATTGGACACCAGACAAATAAATATACAAATAATATATATATGGATGGATGGAGACTTATAAATTATAATACACATTTTGATAGTAAATTAATTTCATTTAAAAGAATGGATGTTGAACATAAGACTTTACAATATGTCCATATAAAAATAAGAATAACAAGCCTGGGCTAAATAAGAATAACAAGCCCAAACTACTGCCTAGACATTTTTTTAATATCAATCAAAGGTTGTTCAAATAAAAAATAAAGTTGTGCATTATCCAATTACAATAACTCCAAATTCATAGATGGACAATATAAAAGGCCTATGAACTATGGGCCACATATCAACCGACTAATAAATCCTACAAGTAAGGTTAACAACCCAAATTTATAATGGAGCTCAATGACGGAACTTATAATTTGTCAAAAGTAGCTTTCTGTTGAGTTGGGACGCACTTCTGCTAGAGCTTGCAATAAAACAAGACAATACAAAACTCAATAAGAGTTTACTCTAGGAAAGATCAATAAAAACAAACAAAAGGAAAATAAAAAGGGACAAACAACTTCTACACCAAACTTTAGAAATATTAACTAATTCAGACCATTGTGATTAAAGTATAATTTGAGATAAGGGATAAACACACTTATTTTTATACTTATGAATCACTTGAACCATGACTAGCAATTTAAAAGGACAAATTATATAATTCAAGAATTTGATTTCCAACGGACTGCAAGATTCATGGCATCATTTGTATTATGATGTTTAGCATTCCTACAATCAAGATGAGACAAAATAATTTGATTTAGGGTAGACATTTAAGTATACTTTAATTTAATTTTATATTAAATTGGAAACCGCTCCACTTTAAAACTATTTAAAATTCCATGACAACCTCATTATACCAAGTGATATTAATTATAAATCAATACTTACATGTAAAGCTAATTCAATAAGTAGCATTAAATAATGAGTTAATTACTTCAAACTGAAGAAAGTAATAACTATCCAAAAGAAAATAAAAAAAATTACTTGAAATAAGAATCATGATACTAGCAGCTAGCCCTGAATAAATTTCACCATGGATAAAACGTTACTAAAATTAAGAATGATGTGACCAACCATCAATAAAAATAAATTAGGTAGAGACCTATAAATTATATTTTAAATAAGAGTCGATATTTCAAGTAATATATGAAAAACCTACCATAATGTAATTTATTTTTAAAATATTAGAGTGGTTAAGAAAATAACAAGTTAATCTTGGAAAATGGCCGACAACTAAAAATTATTTTATGAATATGAAATGCTATTGGGATTAAGTAGATATCTAATTAATATTAGATTATTATGAATGAAAATAACAAATGAATTAACATAATTTATAAAGTAACTTAATATAATTCACTCAAGCTGGAAATAGTGTTATTAGGATCAAGGAGCTACTAAAACGGTTGAGTAAATAAAGGGGGAGATATATTTGAATTCCAGTATTTTAAGGAAGTGGGAGTTATAGGGATGGTACAATGTTTTATGACTCGGAGTAGATGATTAATTACAACTTATCCCCAATAGGAAAACAACAACTAAGGTTGAATGATTACCAGCTCTAGTTGCATCATATCTCTATAATGGAGAAAATGAATTATATAAGATAAAATAAGAATATTTAAGTTTTAAATTTTATATGATATATTAAAAATATTTATAGAAAATATATGAGAAAATATATAAACCCTGTATTACATTTATGAGTAAAAACTAAGTTATTTTCATTAAATGTCCAATGTCAACATCTCACTAAGTGTGTAAACTTTGTTTTCTCGAAATAAAAAAAATTGAAAATATGAACCGAAAAATTTCAATAGAAAATTGGGGATCGAAGTAAACTATAATTTATAAATAAGAGCCAAAATAAAAAATTGGACAATAGTGGCTAATAAATACCTAAAAATTATGGAAAAAAACCATGGATAAAATTGGGTGTTAGAACCAGACCAATTTAGGGAGAGCTAGACCAGAACCAGATTGAACTAGTATGAACGGTAGGGAACCTGTTCAAAAATTCATTTTTCCTAGATAGTTTAAAAACATCAAATTGGAAAATTGAAGCCACAATTGGATAGTAAATAAATTTACACGAATTTAGAAAATTTTAAATTACAAAAAACCCTTCGAATCAGACATGAATCAATTGATTTTTGAATTTGGGTCATAGAACCCGGTCTGGCTAGATCGGTCAATGCCCAGTTAGCAGGCGTGACCAATCAGTGTGCAACGCGTAGCAAGCCACCCAATTAGCGTTTGGAAGTGTTGACCAATTAGAAAGCGACACATGTACTCAGTCAACGGTTAAAGGAGGAAAATCCACCTCAGCAATGACTGACCAAAATGAGAGCGACATGTGTCCTAGGTCAATGATCAACTAAGGATAAGCCTCATAAGCAAAACTGACTAATGAGTAGCTGACACGTGGCAAGGATGCCACGTCAGCATCCGACAAGAATGTCGAAGAAACGATCGACCAATCAAAGGTCGACACATGGTAGAGCCATGTTGGATGCTCTCAACCAATTAAAAGCTGACACATGGCAGTGACACTATGTGTTAGGAGGGAATTTTGACGAATTTAAATGAGCCAATCATAGGATGCCACGTGTCACGATCAACGGTTGACTGAGCACGGTCAACAGCCACGTTGGAACGAGCGGCCATTGAGAGGCTGCCATGTGTTTGGTTAATGAGTCAAAGTCCGACTAGAATGCTTTGTAGGAAGTTATATCAGCGAAGCTAGCCAATCACAGTGCGCGTGCGAAGCTTGCATGCATCCGCATAATGTCATCTTCAACCTTAGCCTTTCTGGTAGAGAGAGGGACGGGTAGACTCTTCGGTCTCTAGTGACCCCAAAACCCCTCCAGTCTGACCGCCGGCGAGTGAGTCTGGGGCCAATTCTGACACCGACCGGTAGCCCTGTCAGTTGTCGAGCTCCCTATATAAAGAGCTTCTCCCCACTCGTCCTATTCATCCTACAAATGATCGAAAAAGAGAGTTTTCAGTGTTTCGGTGAGGTGCTAACTAGAGCTTTGACATCCTACAAATGAGGTGTTAATTCTGAATTTGGACTCGTTGGAATTGAGAGGAAGTTCTCCACATAGGTGCACCCTCTGTTCAACATGAAGACCGCCATAAGAGCACTCGTAAGCATACACAATACCATTGCTCTAACGGACCCGAAGTGACGAAGCTATGTCAAACTAAATTTCGATCACCCTAGACCTCCTGTAGCTAAACCGACCCTTCTACGACTTCTCCTGGCCAACCCTCGACCTCTTCAGAGCTTTCACGTAAGTCCATTCTGCCTCCACTCGCCAGAATAGTAAACTTTTAGAGAGAGAAAGTGGTAGATCTATATTGATCGAGTTTTCCCTGCTCAGGATATTAATTGGGGCGATTCTCTCCTTGAAGGACCCTCCCAACAAGTGTTAGCTTCCCAAATCTAGAACTCTGACAACTGCATCCCGACCGATAAGATTTCGAAGCTCTCTCTCTATAAGTTAAGTTTTTCAGTTAAGCTCCATTTGAGCTTATTTTGGAGGCAATTAAGATGATTCGAAGCATGAACAGATCGTAGGAAGGTGGGGAAGACGGTGAGTAACATGCTAGGGATCAATTAACTGAGTTTGTAGGTTCAATTTGATAAAATATGATTTCGGGACCAAGATGAACGATTTGGGGAAGCTTGGGCAAAAATTGGGAATTTTTTAAAATTGTGGGACTTTCGTGAAATTAATTTTCAATTTAGGACCAGTTGGTAATTTATAAGAAATTGAGGGCTAATTGGTGATTTTGAGGAAAATTAGGGCCCGATTGGTAATTTTGAAGAATTAAGGGCCAATTGGTGATTTTTGATAAATTAGGGACTTAATTGCAATTACATATAAACTTGGGATTTTAATTACAATTAAGGGAAAATTGAGGACTTGGGTGAAAATAAGAGAAAATTTGGGATCTAAGAGGGAAATTGGAAACCTTAGGGACCTAATTGAAGGTAAGTTGGGCATTAGGGACATAAAGACAAAATTATGAACTTTAGGGACTAAATTACAATTAAGGCATAATAAAGCATCAAGGTGCCAATACATACAAGTATGAGGCTCTACATGCCAATTTTACTAATGTGAACACTTAAACCTTATAGGACGGGTGATTCGAGGACTTATGAAGAGGAATACGTAGCCGGCCGAGATCCAGTCGGAAACGAATTGCGAGATACTGGGTGAGTGTGTTTTGGCATCACATTTGGTTGGGCTGATGAATGCACTTTTCCAAAATAAAAATGGTTTTCCATAATTGATATCCCTTGATTGCTTGAACTAGCTTAAACTTTTTGGGAGACTTTTCTGATGATAGCATGAACTATGAAATATTAGATCTAGTATTGTTCGAGTGTGTCCAAGGCTAATGGGCACGGGCTAAGGCCCGTAAACAAGTTAAAGTCCATGTGCTTAAAAGACTTTCATAATCAATTGATTGTGTGAATTAGCTATCGAGCTGAAGCTGAGTTGTCGATCTCATTGGATTGGTAACATCAAAGATGATGGTCAATAAAATATAAGACTATTGATTGTGCATGCCACGTTACGGAAGTATCGAGGCGCCCGATATGGGGTAGTGGTGGTTCTAAGGGCTGCTGGATGACCCCATGAGCATAAGAGAAGTTTTGTCGTCTAGTATGTCGGGAAGCTCGAGTAGTATTATGCGTAGTGAGACCGAGGTTGGAGGAGGAGAGGTCTCGTCCCACATTTACAAACATGAAGTACGAACTCAGGTCTAGGGGTTGGGCAATTGATGCCCACCCAAACTTTTGGTAGAAGTTCACAACTTCTACCAGGGTGGACGGTAAAAACACTCCAGTCCACAAGTGGAGCAGTTGGGTACTACTCTACGAATGTGTGAACCCTTTGATGATATAGGGCGGTTGATTGTGTGCTAATCAAACTGGAAAACTAAATAAACGTCCAAAATGTTTAAGTACATTGATAACTTATCCCCTCATTGAGTTATGAAAAATCAGCCCCTCCCTCACCCATCTAGGAGGGGGAGATGCCAAAATAGAAAGCCTACGCTCATAAGGTACGAAAATTTTCTTGTAGTTGTTTTGATTACTTTATTTTGGAAAACGAGCTTATCATACGCCTTTATATTTCTTGTTTTACCTCGGTAGGAATACCCGGGTAGCATAAGGAAAGGTGTCGGGTTGCTCAAGGGGTTCCAACCAAACTGGGTCAAGGTGTGACAACTTTGGTGGTATCAGAGCCTGAGTTTTCAAAATAAGTTTCAAAACTGAATCTTGAAACACTTGAACACCCTTCACCCTGTAGAAATATGGCCCCATGAAAAGTAGCTAAACGAACCCACAAAGCCCCCTGTAACCATAAAGATTTCCACTCCGAGCAAGGGAGGTAGCTTGGGAGCACCCACAGCTAGGAGAGCTCGAACCACTACACCTGAAATTACTTATGAGTGAAGGAAGCTCTACGAACAATTCATGAGGATGTTCGAGAAACCCAACCTTTCTCAAGGAGGAAATGATTGCCCAACATGGACGGTGCCACCAAGGAAGATAAGATGCCTCCACTAGAACCGCAAAAGCCATGATTGACTCAAAAAGGAACTATTGGGAGGCGTATGCCAACTATGTCAGGGTATTCCACAAGCTCCCACCAGTCCGAATAAGCCCATAGTCAGCGAATCTAATGTGGCAAGCATACAACCATGAAGCCATGGTACTTGAAAGGTATGGGATCTCCATGACTCATGAAGTCAGAGCCGGGGGATCACCAAGCGAGGCATCACTGTCCTAGTACAAGGAGCCCAGTCTGAACCCATATGTGGGACGCGAGAGGCACTATGCATGCTCTAACTTGCCTAAGAAGGGGTGTCAACCTCTAAGACTTCAGACGAGGAGTCCCGCAACTCCCCAAAGGTGTACTCTCGAACGATCAATATGTGGGATTAGGATGAGAGAAAGTCGTGTGCATCCAATCTATGTAATAAGCAACTTATGGTAATTTCATATAAATAAATGAAATTTCCTATTCACGCCAAGTTTCAAAATTTTCTACAACAACCTTAGAGAACATGAAAGGTGAAGAGGAACCTTCTGTGAAAAGGAAAGTCAGGCATAAGACAAAGGAGGATGAAAGGGGCCCTAAGCCCTTCTTTATAAAGGTTATAGTAAGGGGGCGAACCAACCTAAAATGACAAATGAGTCGAAGGGTTCAAGGATCCCTGAGCACTAAGGTTAAAAACTTGGCCTACAAGCGATCTCGAGTACAGTAAAACCCCTAATAAAGGGAGTCAAGGAATAGAGACCCATAAAGGAGACCTAAAACTTATCGAGCCAATCGATGAAAATGAGAGACTAATACTAAAGTTATGCTCTAGGGGAGCATACCCCAAGGGAACAGCTAACCCGGAGAAAGATGTTGATCAAGGATGTCACAAGACTCATGATGGATCGAACTTATAGAGAACGCCGGAGGAAAGGAAGGAAGTCTAGGAAGAGTACGTACCCCAAAGGGGTGATGAACACGATGAAGGAAGTAGGAACAATAAGGTAAATGACACGATGGTTCATGGTCATAACATGGTGAATGCCACTACACTACAAAGTATAAAGTGCATTACGAAAAAACAAGAGGGATTGAGCCGTAGTAACAACAAAATGGGGAAGTGACATTGATAAGGAATCGACTACTGCTAAGGAAAGTAATAAGGATAGGTTACACCCAAGGACAAATAAGGAACCTGAACTTAAGGGCCACTGTAAGCCTACTTGGAGGAACATGATGAGCCAAATGCTAGTGGATGTCAAAGCATGCATTAGACAGCGAACCAAGATGAGACATAATAAGGGAGAAGTCAAAGATGCCAAAGGTAAGGCATCATTTATCGCACGCGGGTGACAAGGCTAAGACCTAGTTAGAGATAAAGCAGTGAACCAATTACCAAGAATGTAGACAGTAATGGGGCAAAGAAATGCAATGGGGGATGTGAATGGAGCATTAATTTTGGCACAAAATGGACACTTGGAATGAGAGGATGTAGTGTTTCTACCCTTAGTGGGTACGCGCCATATTGATATAAGGGAGGGAACACCCTTGTAAGGGAATGCAACCTTAGAGAGTCAGACACGCAATAGTGCATTTTGGGGAGATGTAGTCCAAACCATTTTAGAAAAGAGAGGGTTGATTAAGGTGAGTAGATGGGTGAACATGGTCATAGGGAATGACAAGTAACTAGTAAAATGACTAGGAGGTTCAAATGATGTTCTAAGGAAGAGCATGAAGGTGGTGAGGAATACACCTATGCTAAACGGTGGCAAGGAATGCGCCAAGACTTAATAGACAATGAGAGACAAATTGCCCAATGTTACTGGACGAGGATAAAGGAATAAAGTGTGTAGTAGGCACCACCTATGGAAATTGAATGGATCCTCATGGTATAATGACAAGGAATTATCAAGGAATAAGGAAGTTTCCCAAAAAGAAAAAGGAGACGTGGGTGAATAAGGTTATATGGGCAACGCGGTAGCGAGCAAACTCTCATGGGAGCTCGAGCATTGGGACTCTAGTTAAGAAGTGAGAAAGGACAATCAACCTCGAATATGAGACATGAGTGACTACGAATTGGAGCTGGCTTAAGACGAGAACATATACGAGACGAAAACATGAAGGTGAGTGGTGTGATGAAACAACCATATTGCCTAAATGATGGGCCCAACGCTTTGAACTATCAAAATATCCATAGTATTAGGAAATAACAAACAAAATGAAGGCCCAGGACTTCAATGGTCTGTGAAGAGGCCAAGTAACAAAGGAAAGGAACTGACAACCACACGCAACCGATGAACCAGTCAGGATAAGTCAATGTTCACCATGGAGGTACATACTTGCCATGAGAAAACCCTCATAGGTACAAGAGAGATAGTCATGAAAGGATCATGGACAAGTAAGGATGGACTAAAGAATAGAAATCCTTCGGTAAGTATGCCATCAAACATGAGGATGTGCAAAATGGAGGAGAACCGTTAATATGTTGATAGTTAAGTCATGAAGTGATTGAGAAACCTGATAGTTGGAACTAAGAATGACCAATAAGGATGATTGGTAAAGGAAAAGTAAATAAGGAAAGCCCAAACGGTTAAGAAAGGCATGACAAAGATGGAAAGATTGTTGTATAAATGTATCAACATGAGAATTAAGGATGGACTCAAGGATAAACACAAGACCAAGGGATAAAGTAAAAGATTGGCCGTAGTGACATGTTTCTAGGATAGTCATGTGAGCAAGGGAGTAATGGTATGAATGATGCTTTCCTGAGATGTAGTGAAGATATGGAATATGGTCAGAGTGATGCCATGCGGAGATGGCATGAAGCATTCAAGAGATTTTAACTAAAATGAGTTCAAGAAATAATTGCTAGTCACATAAGGTGAGTGATAGGATGGGGAAAATAAAATGAATGGAATGAAAGAACCTAACCATAATGGACTTATGGAAGGAATAGATAAACCTCCTCTGAGTAAGTAAGTATGAAGAGTAAACTAGGAAAAGCTCATGAAGGGAGTGGATGTTGGAAGAGAAGGTAGAACTTCTTAAGGTTATTACTAATGGGGCGAAGGAGTAAACTTGGAAGAATAAGTAGGAAGCCTCCGATAAATCTCTATAGAACATCGTTAAATGAATTAAAGGTCAAGAATTGGTACGTAGAAAGCACGACTGACTAAATGGAGATTCATAAGGAAGTAAAAAATGAATAAACTGTGAAAGAGTAGTTGTTGAATAATTGGACGATGTTCATGGCAATGAAGGATTCATTACCAAATGCCAAGAATGGATGAGAATTCCATGATCGTAGGAATTAGAAGTTAATGGTAGACGTGAAGATGTTTCCGAAAGTCATGCTAAAGCACCCTACTGTGTTAAGGATACGAGACTAAAAACGATATGACTCATGGATGGAAAAGTCATTATAAAAGCGTGATAATGATGAATGAAAGGGAAGGAATCCCAAATATTTTGTAAGGAATACGTCATCACGATGATAGTACATGAACTTGTCCCATGGTGTAAAACCTGATCAAAGTACAAGTTGACATGAAAGAAACCATTCCCCATTTGGGGGGGGGGGGGGGGACGTATAACGAGTTTTGTAGATAAAACTCCTAAAAGGTGGGGAGAAGTTGTAAATCCCATTCTCTCAAAATAAAAAAACCGGAAAACTTCAATGGAAAACTAGGGATCAAAGTGAACTAGAATTTGTAAATAAGAGCCAAAACGGGAAATTGGAAAATCACAAGTGGCCAATAAATACCCAAAAATCATGGAAAGGAACCATGGAGGAAATTGGGTGTGAGAACCGTACCTGTTCAGGGTGAACCAGACCTAAACTAGATTGAACCGGGATGAACAGTAGGGAACCGGTTTAAAGATTCATTTTTTCTATGTGGCTTAAAAACATAAAATTGGGAAATTGATGCCACAATTGGATAGAAAATGAATTTTAAAAAAAAATTAGAAAATTTTAAATTTTAGAAAATCGGTCGAATCGGACCTAAACCGGCTAATTTTTGAATTCAGATCACCGAACGAGGTCTGGCCAGATCAATCAACAGTCTAGCCGATCAACGGACCACTACCAGGTCAACGACCAATCAGTACTCGGTCAAGGTCTGGAAGCACCGACTAATCAGGACACAACACGTGTCCTTGGTCAACGGTCAAAGGAGGAAAATCCACCTTAGCAATGATCGACCAATAGGAGAGTGACACGTGTCCCTAATCAATGGTCAACTAAGAAGAAGCCTCATCAACAATACTGACCAATGAGGACCAGACATGTGGTAAGCATGCCACGTCAGCATCCGATAAGGATGTCGGAGAAACGGTCGACCAATCAAAGGTCAACACATGGTAGAGCCACGTCAAATGGTCTCAACCAATTAGAGGCTGACACGTGATAGTGGTACTATGTGTCAAGAGGGAAATATAATGAATTTAAATCAGCCAATTGGAGGACGCCACATGTCATGGTCAACGGTTGATCGAGCACGGTCACTAGTCATGTTGGAACGAGAGACTAATGGGGGGCCACCATGTGTCCAGTCAATGAGTCAAAGGCTGTCAAGAGCGCTGAGTAGGAAGCAAGAGCGAAGCCAACCAATCACAATGCACCATGTGGCAGCGCGCCCATGCAAAGCTCGCACATGGATGCATATTGTCATCTTCAACCTTAGCCTTTCTAGCAGAGAGAGGGGCGGACAAACTCTTTGATCTCCAGCGAGCCGAAAACTCCTTTGATCTGACCACGTGTGGGCGAGTCTGGGGCCGAATCCAACATCGGCTGATAGCTTTGTCTCTGGAACCCATGTAAACCCGTCCTTTAAAGACACGAAAACTAGGAAAAGAACCAGTCGATTCAAAAGAGAAAAAATGAGCCAGTTCACGAACCATAACCAGTAAAGAAAGGGTAAAATGGGAAATCGACAAATCCCAAGTGATTCAAAGAGTCATAAAAACCATGAAAAAGAATCTCGGGGCAAATGGGAAGAGAAAACCAGACTAGTTTAGGATGAACCGGACCTGAACCAGATTGAATCAGATTGAACCAGTTTAAACCATACTTGAACCAGTTTCTAAATTCATTTTTCTTAGTAGCTTAAAATGATCAAATTGGGGAATTGAAGCCACCATATATAGAGAATGAATTTAGAAATTTTTAATTTTGAGTAAATCGATCAAATCTAGCCTGAACCGACCAATATATGCATTGAACTTGGTCGGACTGGTCCGGAACAGTGTCATCTTCTTCCTTTGGATGACAACATTATTCATTAATGTATAAAATAGATAACACCGAGGAAGGAATAATGACTCTGATCAGGCCGTTTCATGGCGAGTATAAGCTCGACCAAAATGGAAAGTTGTCAGGCAGAGGGTCTCCGTGATATATAAAGAGCTCCTCTCCACTCATCTTCCACACACCTAAAATCTCAATTCTCTCTCAACTACATTTTTCGATGAAGCTTGAACTAGAGCTCCAATATAGGCCTTTTTCTCAGCCTCAGAAGACAAGGTCAGGTTCTATAGACTCTAGGGGAAGTTAGCTACCTGACAGTAACTTTCTTTCGACCCAAGGACTGCCAGAGAAGCACCGGTGGAATCAAACAGTGAAGCAGCTCTGATGGACTGAAGTTGCCCAATTTTGTCCGAGTTGAATTCGACCAAATTCAGGCCTCCTCCAGCCAAACCAAACTTCCCAACACCCCCACAACCCTCATATGACCTTAACAGATCTGAAAGAATAGCCAATTTAGCCCTTCTCAGTCATTGCAGATCATGGATAGAGATAGAAAGTGCCGAATTTCACTAACTAAATTCACCTTCGATTTAACTTCAATTGTAGTGATTCTTGATCCTATAATAAACCTTAGGACAAGAGCTACCTTCCCCAATTGAGAGCTCAAACCGCTGCACTTTTGACAATAAGCTTTCAAAGCTTTCTCTCTCTACGAGCAATTTTCTGATGAAGCTCCATTTGAGTTCAAAGCATAATTGAATCATATAGAAGTGTAGAAATTGATCCATACCTTCAATTGGAGTAATTAATTCTGATTGAACGACCAATTTGAAGAAATCAAATTCGGTTAGTTTGAATGGGAGAAATTAGGGAAAAATTGGGGATTTTGAAAAATTGATGGACCTCTTTGCAATTTCCCAAAATTGAAGGCCAATTGGCCATGAGAAAGATGTTGGGGAACCAATTGGTCAATTTTTGGCACATTTAGGGTCGAATTGCCACTTTTGGAAAGTAGGGGCAAAATTGTATTTTTTGAAAAGTAGGGGACCAAATTGGAAATTTGGAAAACCTGAGCCCCTTATACAATTTTGAGAAAATTGAGAACTTAAAGGGAATTTTGGAAAATTTGAGACTCAATTTAGCGGAAAAGTTGGCATTAGGGACATAAAGTTTAGGAAAACAACTTTAGGGATCTTAGTGCAATTAATTAACAATTTTGAGCCTAGTCGTTCATACGTGAGAAACGATGGCTATTATGCCAAATCTTAATTGATAAAGATTCCCAAATCATGTAGGAACATGAGAGACCGGAACGCCAAGAAGGAAAAGCTAGCATGGTGTCGTGAACTGACTAGAGACTAATACGTCACGATTATTGGGTGAGTGGGCATATTTACAACATACCCGGTTGGGATGGTGAGCACTTTAGAAATGAAAAACCACTTGTGAGTGGGACTTTAACATCATATCCAGTTGGGGTGATGAGTGATTGAAGCTAAAAACCACTTACCAATTGTAAGTGGAATTTTCTAACTTCTTACCCGGTGGGGATGAAGAGTACCATCCTGAATTGATAAAAACTACTTACTAGATGTAAGTAGAGGTAATCATCCCCGATTGGTATGATGAACATCCTTGAGGAAAGGAGAAACTCGCTTACCGGTTGTAAGCGGAAATATCATCACACTAGGTTGGTATGATGAAGTTGAAAATATACTTTTTGTCAGAAGTGTTCTCCCTTAACAGTGTGCCAATTCTTCAAAAAATTGGGATACCTTCTTGATGGGAGCTAGAACAGCTCAGATAGGCCAGAGGCCTCAATTTTTAAACTCATGGGGCTAAATGCTCGATTTTAGAAAACACGTGTAGTGGGCCCAAGGCCAGTGGGCACGAGCAGGAGCTCGTAAACAAACTTAAGTAAAGGAAAGCCATGAAAATTCCTAATGAAATTATTGTGTAATTTCGCCATGGTACCGAGTTAGGACCGACAATACCCGATGAACTAGCGGTAGTGGGTCAAGACCAGGTCAACGGACTAGCCTAGACAAACAGCTGCAGGTCGGGTTTAGGGTCGGGGCCGTCAGACCGTCGACACCAAAGATAATGGCCATATGTGAAAAATAATTGTTTGTGCATGCACTTGTGATACTTGATCATCAAGACGCCCAAGATAGGTAGTGATGAGTCATAAGGGCTACTGGACGACATGGTGGAGATAAGGACTGTTCATCGTGTGAGTTAGATGGGAAGCTCAGAGTTTCTTCTTGTGTAAGAGACTGGGGTGGGATCAGGATGAGGTCTCTGTCCTTATACGGACACGGAGTGGCATTCAGGTTTGAGGGTCGGATGTTGAGAACATCCACTCAGACCTAGGGTAGAAGTGGACAGACTTCTATCTTGGTTGACGGTAAAGACACTCCGATCAATAAGTGGGTGCAGTGGACGGGCTGCACCTACCAATGTGTGTTACTCTTCTTGATGAATGGCGTGTGTTGTTTGCTAAACACACCTAATGATAATGGAAAATGTTTTGAAAGCTGGAAATTGAGAAAAGATACTTCTTAAAGGAAATGATAACCTTGGCACGGTTTGAATAAAGCTGTTTTCTTGAAAACTCACTCCCAACACCTACTGACTGAGTTGTAGAACTCACCCCCTCCCTTTTACCCCTTTCAGGTAACCAAGGGAAAACCAAACTTAAAGACCTCCATGTAAGACAAGTATGTTAGTTTTAAGATATTTAGTTTTGTATAATGTTATTCCAGGAAAGAGAGGAAAGAAGGATGCCTTACTCCTCACGGTTTAGAAAAGGGTGAAACCCTTCATGGACAAAAGGGGGTAGTTGGTTGCTCACGGGGATCTGACCAAACCGGGTTGGGGCGTGACAACTTGAGTGGTATCAGAGCATGTTTCCTTGAATACATTATCAAGACTATATAATATAGTAACTAAGAGAAATAAGTTTTAAAACTTTTAGATGGCTCCCAAGAGAGCAACCAATAAAACTAAGACTGGCGTTGCCAAGATCACCCAACACCCTGTCCTCATAGGAAGACAACCCTAGAAGCCCTCCAATGCCCGAGGCATAGTAGAAGTCCCAAAGGACCAAATGGGGAAGTATCTAGTACCATAAAGGAGTATGGTGCCAGGATATGCTAGGATCACAACCTTGAGTACGAAGGGAGCCAAGCCTTAAGCCAGGAACACTAGCAAGCATGTATAACCTTACCAAGGAGGACACTTATCAAGAACCTTGTAGCTCCCTATCTATTTTGTGACCACTTTTTGTAATAGGGCTAAAACCCCAACATATTGTACTCCTTTATTAATGAAGTGTTCCAAATTCCTAAAACCTTGTCTCTCAAATGAAGTGATCTTGCATAGGAAGATGGCCCCAAGAAATGTAGCCAAACAAACACGTGCTACCCTAACCACAATAGAAACTAGGGAGAATCCCATCCCAGTTAAGGAAACTAAATCATGAAATTAAGAAATCTACGAGGACTCTTAGAGTGACCCTTTGGCAAAGGAGACTCAGCAATAAAACTCTCATGGTGTTTAGACTCAAGGACAGTGAAGCACTGAATCACTAGCAATCCCCTAGAAAGGCCCAACAATGCTCGAAGTAAAGGAGAAACCACATAGTTCCATGCAAGGTGATAACCTGTTATATGTCATGGCCCGACCCGGTTTGTTCGGATCCTCGTGATCAACCCATCGCTCCCTTGGTTTAAGAGGGGTTTACCCCTTTCTTTAATCGAGAGGAGCTAGGCGTAATTTTAACCTTGTTCCATGGAATAACATAAATCAATAAAATGCAAGCTTAAAAGAACCTTTAAGCATACCTGATAGATGGTAGATCCTGGTATTTTCTTTAGTCATGTTTTCCCCTACTCCTAAAAAGGGATATAAAAGAGGGGGTGAGTTCTACAACTTAGTGAGTGGGGTTGGAAGTAAATTTTCAAACATAATGTTTTAACTAGGTGTACCAATTCAATGATGGTTCAAATCGGTTCAATCCGGTTTAGGTTCGGTTCACCTAAATCGGTTTGGTTTTCTCTTCCAATTTGTCCCAATGTCCTTTTCCATCATTTTTATGACTCTTTAAGTCACTTGGGGTTTGTCAACTTCCCATTTTTCCCTTTCTCTATCGGTTAAGGTTCATGAACCGGTTTAGTTTTTCCCTCTTGAGTTGTCCAGTTCTTTCCCTGGTTTTCTTATCTTTAAGGGTTGGGGTTTACAACTCTCTCCTCCTTTTAGGGGTTTTGTCCCCAAAACTAAGTCAGCCATCATTTGCATTAGGAGTGACTTCCCTTGATATCCACCTGGTGTTTGCTCAGTGTGCTATCTCTTTGGCAATTATTTTCACTCAGTGCTTTAGCCACATACTTGAGAAGTTTCTCTTTCTTTGCATCTTCCACTCATTCCATGGAGTGTAGCTTGATTAGTCATGTTCAAATTACATATCCCAAGGTACTTCCTTAGATCTCCTTCTTATTCCACTCAGGGTATGACTTTTCTACTTAAGGGTTCTTATTCATGTCATTGGGTTGGATGTTCCATATACTTTCTTCCTTATCTTGTTTGGTCCTTCCTCCATATTTGGTTTACCACAATTCTGGTTCCAATTCTTAGGTTTGACCATCGGACTCAGTCCTACTTAGATCTCTCTACTTGGAACTATTGGCACCACATGTTCCTCATAGTATGGTTGGTTCTGGAATTATCTTTACCCCTTATGGTTTTCAGAATGTGTATCATAGATAACAATTTATGCCCTTCCATCCGTTCTGGAGTCCTAGGGCTTCATTCCTTCCTACTACTCAGTAATGTTTCCCACCTACTTCCTATGTAATTCCAACTATCCTTTAACTTTCTTGATAACAGAATCATGTCAGTTCCCTTTTTCTACTCATTCCTTACCATCTTTCTTATGGTTTTTTTCTTGGTTCCAATCGTCCGTTTCCAACCTACCGACCCATTGGGATCCTTTCGCACTCACGTCCTTCTTCATTTATTTTGGCATTTTTTTTCTCAAGGGCTTTTCTTTCCTCCATCTTTTCTTGCTTGTTTGTGACCATTCACCATTTCTCTTTTCGAGTTGACCCTTTTTCGGTCTACATATTGATTCCTTGTTTCGGGGTGGTCTCCCTTTTATGGTTTCCATTCTCTACTATATCCTTCAAAGTAGAGACTTACATTTTAAGATGTTACCTTTGGAATAGGCATGCCTCTTTTGGGTTCCTTTCCTTGGTAGGGTTCCTCTTCTTCCCCAGAATTTCCTCTTTCCTTGATCTTCTTGGTTTTCTATCTTCAAGTTGACCTCATGACATCTTTGATGTCATCCTATCCGACTTATCCTTACCTTGGGGAGTTTTGTTAGTACATCCCCTTATCCTTGTCTTTATCCCAATTTGTTATTCACTACGATTTTTTTTATTCCTATTGGTGAAAGATTCTCGATCTTTTTTCATTTGAGATTGTTCCATCCCTTTATGAAAGCTTAACCCCTTCCATGGTTTGGGTTTGGTCATCGATTAGTTCTCGATCTTTTATTTCTCCAAGGATTTCTTCATCATTTTTTCCCAATGTTTTGGCCTTTCTACCTTTTCCTTCCTTGTTGGAATTTAAATTTATGATCGTTCTAAGGGTCAGTTCATTAACCACCTCATTCCCACTACTCTTCTGGTCCACTTGTCTTGGAACAATTGTCCTTTGAGTTTACACCTCCTGAAGGCCTATCCCGTTGTCTTTTTTAGGGTGTAGTCCCTACTATTTTCCGGTTCTTCATAGAGTGTTGAAGTCGCATCTATCATTGAGAGACATCCTTACTTACTCATGCTCCTTCTTGGTTCTCTTATTTTGGGTTATGCTTCTTATGATCCACTCTTCAGTTCCTTAGCTTGGGATTTTCTTCTCATGGTCTCACTTTTGACTTTCATCCTTTCCTTAGGGACTTCTGTCCTAGGTTTTCCACATTCAACCTCCCTAATGCTAATTGTAGACCCTTCCTTCTTTCCTTTCATACATCTTTACGACATGGGTACGGTTATCCACCCTTTATTCCTTCCCATCATCTAGTTCCTGTTTCTGTTCTTTATCTTTCCTTCGAGGGGTTCCTGATTGTCAGTGGGTTCCTAATACTTTATGTCCTACCTATCAATAACTCTTTCAAGGGTACTTGTGTATTCCTCCGAAGTTCTCTTCCTAACACACTTCTTTTCCTCTTCCCTCTCTCTTTGTCTTATCCTAAAGTGGCTTAGCACTTTCCGTGCCCCCACTTCTTCCTTTGTACCTTACTTTTCCTCTTGGTTATCTTCCATCAATTGGTTTTCCTTGGGGCAGCCCAATTCCTCTTGGTTTCCTAACTTTTGTATGGGGGCTCTTTCTTAACTCTTTATAGTCCTTAGGTTTTTCCTCTACTACTCCTGCATCTTTTGATGCTTTCAACTGAACCCCATATGAACACACTCTTTCCCTTCTTCCTACCCTTGGTTAGGGCATGTCTTTTTTTGGTGATTCTAGGCAAATTCTTGGTCCTTCTCTAGAAACTCCTTTCCTAGTCTTGTTTCCTTGTTACTCCATATTCCTAGTTCTTATGGGGGATTATTTAGGTTATCTTAGGGATAGCTTTTCTCCTTAGGTGGTCTTCTCTCCATCTACTACCTCGATCATGATTGGTATACTTCCAATCTATAGTTGTACTAGTCATTATCAGGAAGATTAACTTTTAATTCAAAAAACTGAGCTTTTATTCATTCAAAGAGGTAGTTTCTTGCCGTACTCGACTTTATTACAGGAATTCTCTACTTCTTAGTCCCTTGGAGTCATAGGCTGGGAGTTAGCTTTTGAATGGTTTTAGGATTCATGATCCAAAGGCTCTGATGAACTAGTTGAAGTCCATCTATACTCTCATTGGACTTCACTAATAGGACGAATTTGATGAACGTCTCGAGTCCGTACCTTCTTAACACCTTAGCCTCTCACTCATAGGTCCACTTCATCCATTGGGAGGGGTTGAAGTTGGATTGAGCTGGTGGGGGTACTCGGTGGACTTTCATAAAAGGGGTGTGGGCATCCCAATAATTGTCCCATGCCTCCTTCTTGGTTGGAGTCCTTTTTGGCTGTTGTGGGGCTGGAGGGGGTGTCGGACTCCTTGGAGGAGGGGTAGGTTCTTCCTACCTTGGAGGAGGATATATGATATCTTCTCGCTCCAATAGGGCTCCGACATGTTTCCTATAGTCCTCGACCATGTCGTTGGGCACTCTCTTCTTGCCCTCTAGAAATCTTTGAACGACTGCCTCTCTGGAGGTAGGTATCTTTTTCACGATCTCATGTGGGGGTTTGGTTCGCATGGCGAACTTCCTAGGGACTCTTCTTCCTATAGAGTAGTTAAGTTTTCATTAGTGTCAAGGCATAGTATCGACAATGCTTTCAAGGGAACCGAGCTCTGATACTACTCAAGTTGTCATGCCCCGACTTGGTTTGGTTGAATCCCCTTGATCAACCCGCCGCTCCCTTGGTTTAAGAGGGGTTTCCCTCTTTCTTTAATCGAGAGGAGCCAAGCGTAATTTAAACATTGTTCCTTGAAATAGCATAAATCAATAAAATGCAACCTTAAAAGAACTTTTAAGCATACTTGACAGAGGGCAGATCCTAGTGTTTTCTTTATTCATGTTTTTCCCTACTCTTGAAAAGGGATATAAAAGAGGGGGTGAGTTCTACAACTTAGTGAGTGAGGCTTGAAAGTAAATTTCCAAACATATAGTTTTAACTAGGTGTGCCATGGTTGTTGTTTTTCTTTCAGAAGAGGTTCTACTCAAAATTTAGTTTTCAAAACCCTTTTTCCTTAATTCCACATTAGGTGTGTTTAGCAGACAACACACGCCCTTCACCAAGAAGGGAACACACATTCACAGGTGCAACCTATCTACTGCACCCACTTATGGCTCGGAGCATCTTTACTGGCCATGAAGATAGAAGCCCGTCCACTTCTACCCTAGGTTTTAGTGGATGTTCACGACATCCGACCTTCAGACCTGAAAGCAACTCCATGTCTGTATGAGGACATATACCTCAACCCGACCCCACCCCGGTCTCATGCGTAAGAAACTGCATCGAGCTTCCCGATTGCTGGCACGACGAACTGCCCTTATCTCTACCATGTTGTCCAGTAGCCCTTAGAATGCATCACTACCCCTCTTGGGTGTCTTGATGGTCCTGTACCTCAAGTGCATGCATAACACAATAGTTTTCACATTTGGCCATTTATCTTTGGTGCCATTGGTCCAATGGCCTTGACCCTCAACCCGACCTGTAGTTATTTGTATAGGCCAGTTCGTCGACCTAGCCTTGATGCACTGTCGCCAGTCCATCGAATACTGCTGATCCTAACTTGGTACCATGGTGAAATCACACATCAATTTTATTAGAGTTTTCATGGCTTTCTCAATTCAAGTTTGTTTACGAGCTCCTGCTCGTGCCCACTGGCCTTGGGTCCACTGCACGTGATTTTCCAAAATCAGGCATTTTAGCCCCATAAGTTCAAAACCCGAGGCCTCTAGCTTATATGAGCTGTTCTAGCTCCTGTCAAGAAGGTCTTCCAAAGAGTTTAAGCATTAAAACATAGTCAGGGGAGAACACTTCTGAGAAAATAAAATTTTCACTTCATCCCACCAACCGAGTGTGATGATACCTCCACTAACAACTGGCAAGAGGGTTTCTCCTTCCTTCAAGAAAGTTCATCATATTTACTGGGTATGATTTTCTCTACTTACAATCGGTAAGTAGGTTTTAGCTTTGTTCGCCCATCACCCAACCGGGTATGATGTCAAAATTCCACTTACAAGTTGTTTTTCGTTTCTAAAGTACTCATCATCCCAATCGGGTATGATGTAAATAAGCCCACTCACCCGATAACAGTGGCGTATTCTTCTCGAGTGAGTTTTTCTTCTCTATGCTAGCTTATCCTTGCTGGTGTTCCGGTCTCTCATTTAATAAAGTTTGGCATAATAGCCTTCATTTCTCACATATGAGCGACTAGGCTCAAAACTATTAATTAATTGCACTTAGGTCCCTAAAGTTTATTTCTCTTAACTTTAGGTCCCTAATGCCAACTTTTGCCCAATTTGAGTCCTAAAGTTTCCAAAAATCCCTTTAAGTCCTCATTTTACATAAAATTAGATAAGGGGCTCAAGTTTTCCAAATTTCAAAATTGGTCGCCAATTTCAAAAATTACCATTTTGCCCCTACTTTCCAAAAATGGTAATTTGGCCTCAAATGTTCAAAAAATTGACCTATTGGTCCTCTAACATCTTTTTCATGGTGAATTGGCCCTAAATTTTGGGAAATTGAAAAGAGGTCCCTCAATTTTACTAAATCCCCAAATTTCCCCAAAAATTTCCTCCAATTTCCCCCTTTCAAACTGGCCAAATTTGATTTTTTCAAATTGATCATTAAATCAGGGTTAATTTCTTCAATTGGAGGTGTAAATAAATTCCTATACTTCCATAATATTTAATTGAGCATTGAATTGGTTGAATTGAGGCCAAAACCAGCTCAAACGAAGCTCAGTTGAAAAACTATGTGTAGAGAGAGAAAGCTTCAAAAGCTTACCGTAGGAGGTGCGGTAGTCTGAGCTCTTTATTTGGGCAGGTAGCTCTTGTACTGAGGTAGCTCTTGTACTGAGGTTGCTCCTTGTATCAAGAATTTCTACAATTGACTTCGAATTGAGGGAGAATTCTTTCAGTGAATTTTCATCATTTTCTCTCTAATGTCGACCGGAAATGACAGAGGGGGGCCGAATTGGCTTACCTTTCAGCTCTGTTACAGTTGTGTTAGGGCTGTGGGAGTGTCGGGAGGGCTTAGTTTGACCGAATGAGGGATGAATTTGGCCTATTTCATCTCGGCTGAAATAGGGCAGCTTCGGTCCTTTGGAGCTGCATCACTGTTTGATTTTGGCTGTGCCTCTCCGATGGTCCTCAGATCGAACAGAGGTTGCTATCAGATAGCTGACTTCCCCTGAAGTCTAAAGAACCTGACCTCGCCTTCTAAGGCTTAGAAAACTACCCAATTTAGATCTCTAGTTTGAGCTTCGTTGGAAAATGGAGCAGTTGAGAGGGAATCGAGATTTCAGGTGTTAGGAGGATGAATGGAGATGAGATCTTTATATATGGAGCTTGAAGACTCTCTTGCTGACCATTTCACATCTTGGTCAAGCTTATCCTTACCCTGAAATCGCTTGAACGGAGCCATTTTTCCTTCGCTGGTGCTGTCCATTTCTCTATTGAATGAACAGTGCTGTCATGTGAATGAAGAAGACGACACTATTCCAAATCGGACCGGACCGGTCCGTCCGGGTTCAATGCTTAAACCGGCCGGTTCACGCCCGATTCAATTGTTTTTCTCAAAATTAAAAATTTCTAAATTCATTCTCTATCCAATGGTGGCCTCAATTCCTCAATTTGAATATTTTAAGCCACTTAGAAAAATGAATTTAGCAACTAGTTCAATGATGGTTCAAACCAGTTTAATCCGGTTCTGGTCCGGTTCACCTGAACCGGTCTTGTTTTCTCTTCCAATTTGTCCCAAGGTCATTTTCCATCATTTTTATGAGTCTTTGAGTCACTTGGGGTTTGTCGATTTCCCATTTTCCCTTTCTCTATCGGTTAAGGTTCATATACCAGTTCGATTTTTCTCTCTTGAGTTGATTAGTTCTTTCCCCGATTTTCATATCTTTAAGGGACGAGGTTTACATATAGGTGTAGGGGAATAGGACAGATAATGAAGGATTGTCCCACACCCCTTGGATTTAGGGCAATACCTCCTAAGAACCAGGTCAACTACTGAAATCCAAAGTCATGGAAGGCAGAAAGGGCCAGTGACCAAAACCGTGGAGCGAGTTAAGTAAGCTGTTCGCAAAGAGGTCATGAAATAGCGGGATAAAGAAAATTCAAACTTCTTCTTAAGAAGGCCAAACAAGAGAGGAATACCATAAGAATTGATGTAAGGTACTTGGGAAGTACACCTAGAACCTCCTCAAAAAGGGCAAAAGTGGAAGACGTCCTTCGGCAACATTAGGGTATGACACAGAAAGAGTGAAGAGGAGAAGAAATGTGGTAGGAAAGGGAACTCTAGAGGGATGTATACGACTAAGTACAATTGAAGAGACCATTGATGGGCAATTGGATATAACGTGGAGTGCAAGAAACCAACCCATATTCAACAACTCATCGAAGGAAGGATAAGGAACAAAAAGGGAATTGGAGGACAATGAAGGATTAAGGGTGGATGACCATATCGATATCAAAATGGTGTAAGAAAGGAAAGAAGGAAAAACATTCAAGGAGCGTTAGGGAGGTTGAACATGATAATCCCAAGACGGAAGTCCCTAAGAAAAAGTATAAAGGTAGGAAGTGAGATCATATGAAGGAGATTTCCATATGAAGGAACCAACAGGTGGATCATAAGAGGCTTAACCCAAAATAGGGAAGCTCAAAAGGGGCGTAAGTGGTTAAGGATGTTTTGGGATGGCAAGTGTGGCCTATTTTGGAAAAAGGAGAGTAGTCAAGTAGGAAGCAACTAGTAACAATAGAATGATCAAGGAGAATAAACGATGCCCTAGGAAGGATCGGAAAATAGTAAGGACTACAACCTAAAAAGGATGACGTGATAGACATCAAGGACGAGTAAATTTGAAGGACAACTATTCCAAGACAAGTGAACTAGTAGAATAGTGGGGACAAGTCAGTTAACGAACTAACCCTCGAGAAGACCACAAATTTAAACTCCAACAGGGAAGAGAAAGGTGTAAAGGCCAAAACATTGGAAAAGAAGGATGAAGAAATCCTTGAATAAATAAATGGTCAAGAACAAATTGACTACCAAACTCAAGCCATGAAAGGGATTAAGTAAGCTATGAGAAGGAGATTAAGAAACCTCAAAAGGAAAGAAGTCGAAAACCCTTCCCTAATAGAAATAAAATTGCAGTGAGTACATGCTGGAATAAATATAAGGTACAAGGGTTGTGCCAGCAAGATTCCCCGAAGTAAGGGTAAGCAGGAGAGAATGATATCAATGGATGTCATAAAGTTGAATTAAAGATAGACACCCAAGAAGATGAAGGAAAGA
Organism: Trapa bicornis; assembly: GCA_030064425.1. Lineage (NCBI taxonomy): Eukaryota > Viridiplantae > Streptophyta > Magnoliopsida > Myrtales > Lythraceae > Trapa > Trapa bicornis. Next base: position 3,375,482 of record CM057759.1, read on the forward strand.
GGAAATCTGGGAAAAAAAAAAGGAGGAAGCCTACCAAGGAAGGGAGCCCTAAAGAGGCATACATAATTTAACGAAGAAGTAATGAACCCAACTAAAGTGGAATAGAAGGTAAAATTTCAAATGGTAGGCAAGTTGGGATAAAGGACCAGTTAGTTACAAGGGAAGTTTACCCAGAACCCAAGGAGTAAGTTAAACCCAAGGAACGGGTACATATGAAGATAGCATTGAAAGATGTCATACAAGTAATAAAAGAGATGTATTACGCATAATAATGAAATAGAGGAAATCAAATCTAAGAAACCTTGGAGAAGTAATCACTCCAATTAAGAAATGGATAATGGAAATGACCACTAACATCAAGACTTATTGTGGTCCACGCTCACTTAATGGAACCTAAAGAGTGACATCTGAGCATAGTGTGGAATACACGAAATAAGACCCGATAATTGAAAGTTTATTGGATAGGGAATAAGGGACAAAACATGGGAATTTTAAGACAATGAAGTATGTAAAGCGGACAAATGTGCTAATATAAAAAGGGTGTAAGGAGATAAAGAAAGGAAATCTTCAAGAAAGGATAAGAAGGAGGAACATGTAACTCCTAGGGTGGAAGTCTCCACCTTGAAGGACATAACAGAGGAAGAATCCCAACATGTTGGTAAGTCATCAGGAAACCCGATGGTTGGAACTGGGGAAAAACAAATAATGAAGTTGGTAAGGAATGAGTATTTAAGGAAAGACCAACACGATCACAACGTTAAAATTTAAGGGACAATTGGATAACACTGAAGTTAGTTGGGGAACACTACTAGGAAATAAGAGAGGATGAATCCACACGACTCCTAACGGTTGGAAAGGCACAAACCGTTATCGAGAAAATGTTCTAGAACTATAATGGATAAAGAAAATTCTAGAGCACGTTATGCTGTAATGGTCATGAAGGCCAAACAGTCCTAGGAAAATGTGACTCAAGTAAAAAAGAGTCCATTAGTTAAACGTGACAAAGCCAAATCTAAAACCTAAGAAGATAGTTATAGAAAAAAAATGTAGGAAGGACTAAAATAAGATAAAGAGGGGATCATATCAAAATCCATAGAGTTAAGGACAAACAGTCTAAAAGTGTAAACCCCGCCCTTTGGAGTTAAGGAAAAACTGAGAAAGAACTGGTTAACCTGAGTTAGAAAACTGAACCGGTTCACAAAGCCCGACCACTATAGAATAGGAAAATTGAGAAATTTACAACTCCTAAGTGACCCAAAGAGTCATAAAAACCTTGGAAAGGGACCTTTGGACAATTTGGGAAAGAAAACATGGGGGAAACGCCTCTTGAACCAAGGGAGCAGTGGGTTGTTCATGGGGATCTGACCAAACCGGGTCGGGGTGTGACAAAAAGAATGATGAGCTAAAGAGCATCAACGACGATGGAAATAAATGGGAACATGGACAATCAAACATTCTGGAACATCTAACCCAATGACCTAGATGAAAACCCTCAAGAAGAAGAGTCCTTACCCTAAGCAGAGTAAGAAGTGGACCCAAAGATGTACCTTTGGACCTGTGGGTAAGATATGTCTAATCATGATAAACTCCAAGTAGTGAGTATACCATGGAAGGAAAAGAAGTTCTTAAGAACATGGTTAAAAAGGGGCGAGGTGAAGGAACCACCAAAGTGACAATATGTCAAACAAATCCAAAGAGGACGTCAAGGGAAAATTACCCCCAATGCAAAGGATTACTGACTTAGTTTTGGGGACAAAACCCGAAAAGGAGGGGAGAGTTGTAAACCCCGTCATTTAAAAACAAGAAAATCGGAAAAAGGACCGGTCAATTCAAAAGAGAAAAACTAAGCCGGTACACAAACCATAACCGGTAAAGAAAGGGTAAAATGGGAAATTGACAAATCCCAAGTGAATAAAAGAGTCATAAAACAATGGAAAAGAACTTTGTGGAAAATGGAAAGAGAAAACCAGATCGGTTCAAGGTGAACTGGACTCAAACTGTATTTAACTGATTTAAACCATACTTAAACTGGTTTCTAAATTCATTTTTCTTGATGGCTTAAAATGATCAAATTGGGGAATTGAAGCCACCAATAGATGAAGAATGAATATAAAAAATTTTAATTTTGAGAAAAACGGTCGAATCGGGCCTGAACCGACTAATTTACCCATTGAACTTGGTCGAACCGGTCCGGTTCGGAACAATGTTGTCATTCCCCAACCCGGTTTGGTCGGATCCTCCTGAACAACCTACAGCTCTCTTAGTTCAAGAAGGGATTCCCCCTTCTTTAATTCAAGAGGAGCTAGGCGTAATCTCAACCTTGTTCCATAGAATAACATATATCAAATAAAATGCAAGCTTAAGAAAAATTAAGCCTACCTGAGAGAGGGTAAGACTTGGTGTTATCCCTAGTCATTTCTCTATTTCCTGAAAAGGGATAAAAAGGGTGTTTGAGTTTCTACAACTTATTGAATTGGTATTTAAAAAAAAATGAAGTTTCAATAAAATAGTTTTTAAATTAGAGTGTGTCACACTCCTTATTTGCTTTCAGACATTTCATCATCAAAATCTCGGGTTAAAAATCATTATTCCTCATCATTTGTCACAACTGGTGTGTTTATCAACCAACACACCCCCTTCATCATGAAGGGAATATACGTTCTTAGGGCAGCACACCCACTACACACACTTGTGGCGTTGGAGTGACTTTACTGGCCACCTCGATAGAAGCAAGTTCAATTTTACCCTAAGAATGATTGGATGTACGTGACATCCAACCCTTAATCCCGTAAAGGAAACTTCGTGTCCGTATGAGGACAAAAACCTCATCCCGACCCCACCCCGGTCTCATGCGCATGAAGCAACGTCGAGCTTTCGTGACTGCTAGCACGACAAACTGCCCTTATCTCCACCATGTCGTCTAGTAGCCCCTAAGATGCATCACTACCCATCTTGGGCATCTTGAAGGTCTCGTACGTTAGTGCATTTACAAAACAACAATTTTTCATATAATATATTTAATTTGTGGTGCCACTAGTCCAACAGCCCCGACCCTTAACTCGACCTACAATTATTTGTCTCGACTGGTCCGTTGACCTATCATGTCGCACTACCGCCAGTCCATCGAGTATGTTAGTCCTGTCTTGGTATCATGGCCAAACATATCATTCATTTAAAGTTTTAAAGGCTTACACTCATGTTTGTTTATGAGCTCCTGCTTGTGTTAACTGGCCTTAGGCCCCCTGTACTAGATTTTTAAAATCAGGCATATTAGCCACCAAGTTCCAAAACCGAGGCCTCTGACATATCTGAGCTATTCGAGCTCCCGTCAAGAAGGTTTCCCAAAAAGTTTAAGTAGTGGCACACAGTCAGGGAGAGCACTTTCAATAAAATAATCTTTTAATCGTCCACCACACCAACCGGGTGTGAGGACATCTCTGCTTATAACCGATATGCGAGTTTTCTACTTCCTTTCAGGAAGTTCATCATACCAACCGGGTATGATCTACTTACAACAGGTAAGTAGTTTTTTCGCAAAATTTCCATATCACTCAGTTATGGTGTGATGGTTAAAAATTCCACTTAGTAGTGGGTTTTCATTTTCGAGGTGCTTATCGTACCTAACTGGGTATGATATAAAATCCCACTCACCAATGAATGCAGTTAATTCTTATTAATCGGCTTTCGTCTCCTCGTGAGCTTTGTCTTCGCTGGCATTCCCGATACCTCGTGTTCCTACACTGTATGAACATCGTTGTTCATTATTTTTTGGCTTGATAGCCTTCATTAATTATAAATGAATAAAATACCCAACTTTTTAAATATTTTCAATTTGGTCCCTAAAGTTCTTCTTCTTTTACTTTAGGTGTCAAATGTAGATTTTCTCCCAAATTGAGTCTCGAAACTTCAAAATTATTCTTGGAGACCTCAATTTATTCAAAATTACATAAGGGGTACAAGTTTTCCAAATTCCCAATTTGGTCCCCAATTTTTCCAAAATTACCATTTTGCCCCTACTTTACAAAAATGATAAGTTTTGCCCCAAAATTTACAAAATTTATCCAATTGGTCCTCCAACATCTTTATCATGCCCAATTGGCCCTCAATTTTATGAAATTGTACTTTAGTCCCCAAAATTTCCCCCAATTTTAACCTTTTAACTTAACATAATTTGATTTTATCAAATTGACCGATCAAATGAGTTTAATTATTGAAATTTTAGATTGAAGTTGCTACACTTCATATGATTCAATTTCACATTGCATCGCACGATCTGACGCTAGAACGAGCTCAAACGGAGCTTCGCCCAAAATTTGAACGTAGAGAGAGAAAGCTTCAAAAGCTTATTGTCGGGGAAGCGGCGGTCCGAGCTTTCGATTTGGGCAGATAGCTCTCATCCTAAGGTCCTTCCTAGAATCAAGAATCACCTCAATTCATGTTGAATTGAGGGAGAATTTAGTTAGTGAAAATCTGCTGGTTCTGTCTCTAGCATTGATTGAAATTCATAGAGGGGAGCCAAATTGGCTTACCTTTCTACACTAATTCGGCTGTAGAATGGCTGAGGAGGTGTTGTGAGAGCTTGGTTTGGCCTAAGGAGGGCTCGAATTGGCTAATTTTAGCTCGACAGAAACAGGGCAGCAACAGTCCGTTGAAGCTACTTCACTGTTCGATCACACTGGTGCTTCTCCGATGACTCTCAGAGCTATTAGAGACTACCACGGTGTAGCTGACTTCTCCCCCAGTCTATGGAACCCGACCACGCCTTCTTTGGCTAAAAAAATACCATATATTGGAGCTCTGGTTTGAGATTCACCGAAAAACTTAGTAGCTAAGAGAAAGTGAGGTTTTTAGGTGTGGAGAGGATGAATGGAGAGAGGCTCTTTATATAGGAAGCTCGGGGACTCCTCCACCATCTGTTTGGCACATTTATAATAGTCATTGATGGCCTAACCAACTAAACCGAAAGGTTTCCTCTTCATCGACACATGTTCGATTTTTCGGTGAGTGAATAGTGCTGTCATTTGAAGGAAGAAAACGACATTGTTCTGAACCAGACTAGACCAGTTCGAACCAAGTTCAAAGCTTAAACTGGCTGGTTCAGGCCCGATTCAACCGAGTTTTTTAAAATTAAAAATTTCTAAATTCATTCTCAATGTTGGCCTCAATTCTCCAATTTGAATTTTCTAAGCCACCTAGAAAAATGAATTTAGCATCCAGTTCAATAGTGGTTCTCACTGGTCCAATTGGGTTCAATCCGATTTGCATCTGGTTCTCTTGAACCGATTTGGTTTTCATCTCCAATTCATCCTAAATCCTTTTTCATGACTATTATGACTCTTTGGGTCACTCGGGATCCATAAATTTCCTTGTTTGCCCTTTCTCTATCAGTTTCGGTTCATAAACTGACTTAGTTTTCTCTTTGGAAATGATCGGTTCACTCTGGCTCGAATCCGATTCACCTAAACTAGTTAGGTTTTCTCTCCCAAATTGTCCTAAGGCCTTCTTCCAAGGTTTTTATGACCCCTTTGGGTCAATCGAGAGTTGTAAATTTCTCAAATTTCCTGTTCTCTAATGATCGGATTTATGAACCGGTTCGGTTTTCTCAGTAGGTTTGAGTGGTTCTTTTTCTCGGTTCACCTTTACTCCAAAGGGAGGGGTTTACAAGTCTCCCCTCCTTTTATGATTTTTGTCCTCAATACTTATTCCACACTTTTTGTACTAGAATGAACTTCTCTTGATATCAACTTGTAGTTCTCGACATATAATCCCTTTAGTTATTTCCATCTCTCCCTTTTATAACATACACTTGAGATCTCCTTTTCTTTTGCATCATTTTCTCATTCCATGGAGTATATTTTAGCTAAGCATATCTTGTTGGAAGTTTTAAGGTCATATCCTTAGATTCACTTCCTTCGTTCCTTAAAGCACTATTTCTCAATCCCAAGATTCTTTACTTAAGATTTCAGCATTGGGAGTTCCGAAATACCCAATAATTCCTGCTTTCGGTTATTCTCTTTATTGCTGATTTCCCCAACTTAGCATCCATTCAAGCACCACATACCTACTTCCACAGGTATTGATGTTGTCACCCTTTTTCCTCCTACATTGATTCTTCCCTCATTCATTGGTTATTACAACTTCGTTTCACATTTAATATTTGACCTTGTCATGCCCAAATCATAAACTCTTCTTTTCTTAATTCATATTTCCCTAGGACAGTTGGGCTTACATATCCTTTACTATACAACATTCTCTGGAACTTGTCTTTAACTTCACATCTTTATGACCATATTGGTTTCCTCACTTACTCATCTTTTTCAAATTCCTTTATTAGGTCATTCAACTTTCAAATCTTTGAATTTCCCGATAACTTTCTGACATGCTGAAACTTGTCCTTTCTTATGTCATTCCTCATTCCCAATAGCGTCCTTTCTTTTAAGGTCTCTTCTCTTTCTAAATCCATTCTTACTCACTCATGATCATGTCATGGTTCTCCTTCTTGACTTAGTTCCTTCCTTACTCGTACGGTATCTTTTAACGTTGTCTTCCTACTTATCTGTTACATGGGTTTAACTTATCCCTTGGACCTTCACGGTTACTTTTCCTTTGCACTTGATCATTTCATCTCTAGCAGCTTGAGGAGCTTATCTTCTTCTCAATTTTGTTGGTTCCATTTCCTCTTAATTGGTACACATGTGTCCTTCCAAGGTTTCCTTCCTTAGTAATTTTTACACTTCTTTTCTCCCAAAATTTCCTTCTAGTTTTACCATTGTGAATATTCAACCTTGAATGTCCTTCCTTGATGCTATCTTCTCCTCCTTACCTTTACTCTTGAGATCCTACGAGTACTTTTCATCTATCTCACCTCATTCTCACTTGCTCCTAGTACTCGTTTATTCCTTTGAGGCGAATCTCACATCCCTCTTGTGTCAAAATCTCTTGTATCTTCGTGTCCTTCGTATTCCTCCCTTTGCCTCGTTTAAGGCGTAGTCCTTACTACTCCCCAATTCTTATTAGAGCTTAGTTTATTCTTCTAGACGATTTAATCAATATGAGTTATTTCCATCAACCGGATCCATCTAAAATCCCCATTTGGTTCCCTGCTCTCCTATAATCAGATCATGTTTGGTCTTCCAGGTATTTACTTGGTCACCTATATCCTTTAATGAGGTCTTGGTTCCTGCCCGAGTTTACGATATCTTATCTGTTGATTGAACTTTTTCTACGATTCCACTTCCTATCTTCATTCTTCTTTTTGGGACTTCCATATTGGGATTTTCAAGTTAATTTTCCTTATTGCTCCTTGAAAGTTCTTTCTTCATTCTTTCTTATGCTTCTCGACCTTTGCATGGTGATCCACTCTGGCTTTTCTCCCCTATCTTCTATTCCTTTTGGTTTCCATCCTTATCTCCAAACAATTCCTTTATTACTATCGGGTTCCTAAAGGTGTGTATCCAAGCTCTTTCCAAGTGTTGGTATTATTCCCAGAGTTTTCTTTCTATCGTACTTCTTTTCTCTTCTCTTTTCCTTGTCCTGTCTTACTTGTCTTAACATCTTCTATGCTTTCTTTTACTTTCTTCCTTTCTTTTCGATTGACTTCCATTCCTTTGGTTTTCTTTGGAATAGTCTATTTGTTTTATTCACCCTTATTCTTTGAACCCTTCCTTAACTCCTTAATCCTCTGCTCTTAGATGCTTACTTTCTTTTTGTTCTATCTTCCTTCTTCTTTCCTATAATTAGAATTTGCCTTCTTTGTGTGAACTCTAAGAGTTTCTTCTTTACCAAATTTCATTGTACTTTGAGGAAATTTTTTTAAAGGTTAAGGTTAACTAGAAATAACCCATTTTCCTTATTTGGGTGATCTCCTATCCTTTTATGTTTATTAACATACCCTTATTGTTTGAATTTATCAAGGAACTCAGAAATTTTATCAAGAAAAAATTTCACTTCATTCATTCAAGAAATTTTCTTGCCATACTTGACTTATTACAAAATTTTCTACCCCCTAATCCCTTGGGGTCATAGGCTGAGAGTTAGCCCTAGAGCGGTTATGGGATTCTTGATGAGAAGGCTTTGAGGAACTAGTTGTAGTCCACTCGTATTCCCTTATAGGACAAATCTCATGTATAGCCTCCAATTTGTACTGCCTTAGTACTTTGACCTCACACTCATAGGTCCACTTCATCCATTGGGAGGGATTGAAGCCAAGTTGGAGTGGGTGGAGGTACTTGGTGGACCTTCTTGAAAGTGGCATATGCATCCCAGTAGTTATCATAAGCCTCCTTCTTGGTTGGACTCCTCTCTGATTGTTGTGGGGCTGGAGGAGGGGTTGGGCTCCTAGGAGGAGGTACTAGTTCCTCATGTCTTAGAGGTGGATATATGATGCCTTCTGGTTCCAATAAGGCTCCTACCAATTTCTGGTAGTCTTCCACCATATCCTTGGGTATTCTTTTCTCACCTTTTAAGAATCATTGAACGGCCTCCTCCCTTGGGTTTGGTGTCTTTTTCAGGGTTATGGGTGCAAGGTTGGATTTCACAACGAAATTCCTAGAGATTCTCCTTCCTTCATGATGGTAAAAGTTTGATTAATGTTAGGGCATAATATTGATAATGTTTCAAGGGAACATAGCTCTAATACCACTCAAATTGTCACGCCCGAACCTGGTTTGGTCGGATCCCCGTGAACAACCCGCCGCTCTCTTGGTTCAAGAAGGGTTTCCCCCTTCTTTAATTCAAGAGGAGCTTGGCGTAATCTCAACCTTGTTCCTTGGAATAACATATATCAAATAAAATGTAAGCTTAAGAAAAATTAAGCATAACAGATAGATGGTATGGCTTTGTGTTATCCCTAGTCATTTCTCTATTTTTTGAAAAGGGATAAAAAGGGTGGGTGAGTTTCTACAACTCAGTGAATGGGTATTTTAAAAGAAATGAAGTTTCAATAAAATAGTTTTCAAATTGGAGTGTACCAAACTCCTTATTTCCTTTTAGACATTTCATCATCAAAAACTTGGATTAAAAATCATTATTCGTCATCATTTATCACAACCAATGTGTTTATTAACCAACACACGCCCTTAATCATGAAGGGAACAGACATTCGCAAGGTAGCACGTCGACTTTACCCACTTGTCGTGACGGAGCGACTTTACCAATCACCTAGATAGAAGCACGTCCACTTCTACCCTGAGAATGAGTGGATGTATGCGACATCCGACCCTCAATCCTATAAAGGAAACTCCGTGTCTGTATGAGGACAGAGACCTCATCCCAACCCCAACCCGGTCTTTTGCGCATGAAGCTATGTCGAGCTTTCGTGAGTGTTGGCACGTAAACTACCCTTATCTCCACCATGTCGTCCAACAGCCCCTATGACACATCACTACCCCTCTTGGGCATCTTGAAGGTTCTGTACCTCAGTGCATGCACAAAACAACAATTTTTCCCCATAAGCCATTTAATCTATGGTGCCACTGGTCCAATGACCCCAACCCTCAACTCGACCTGTAGCTGTTTGTCTCGACTAGTCCGTCGACCTGTCATGTCGCACTGCCGCCAGTCCATCGAGTATTTCAGTCTTATCTTGGTACCATGGCCAAATATATGATTCATTTAAAGTTTTCATGGCTTAAACTCATGTTTGTTTATGAGCTCCTACTCATGCCAACTGGCCTTGGGCCCACTGTATGAGATTTTCAAAATCGGGCATATTAGCCCCCAAGTTCCAAAACTGAGGCCTTCGGCCTATATAAGCTATTTGAGCCCCCATCAAGAAGGTCTCCCAAAAAGTTTAAGCAGTGGCACATAGTCAGGGGAGAGGACTTTTGAAAAAATAATCTTTTAGTTGTCCACCACACCAACCGGGTGTGAGGACATCCCCGCTTATAATCGATAAGCAGGTTTTCTACTTCCTTCAAGTAAATTCATCATACCAACCGGGTATGATCTACTTACATCCGATAAGTAGTTTTTCTGAGAAATTTCCACATCACTCCATTATGGTGTGATGGTTAAAAATTTCACTTAGTAATGGGTTTTCATTTCCAAGGTGCTTATCACCCCCAACCGAGAATGATATAAAATCCCACTCACTCGTGAATGCTGTAAATTCTTCTTAATAGGCTTTCGTATCCTCGTGAGCTTTGTCTTAGCTGGTGTTCCCAATACCTTACGGAATGAACATCCTTGTTCACTCTTTTTTGGCTTGATAGCCTTAATTCATTATGAATGAATAAAATACCCAATTTTCAAATATTTGCAATTTGGTCCCGAAAGTTCTTTTTCCTTTACTTTAGGTACCAAATGCCGATTTCCCCCCAAATTGAGTCCCAAAACTTCAAAATTATACCTGGAAACCTCAATTTATTCAAAATTACATAAAGGGGTTCAAGTTTCCCAAATTCCTAATTTGGTCCACAATTTTTCTAAAATTACCATTTTGCCACTAATTTACAAAAATGATAAGTTTTGCCCCGAAATTTACAAAATTTATCCAATTGGTCCACCAACGTCTATACCTTGCCCAATTGGCCATCAATTTTATGAAATTGCACTTTAGTCCCTCAAAATTTTGAAATCCACAAAATTTCCCCAAAATTTCTCCCAACCTTCTAACTCAGCTGAATTTGATTTCATCAAATTGACCGATAAAATGAGTTTAATTGTTGAAATTGAAGTTAGATTGGAGTTCCTAAACCATCATATAATTCAATTGCACTTTGAATTGCGTGATTTGACACCAGAACGAGCTCAAACGGAGCTTCGCCGGAAAACTTAACGTAGAGAGAGAAAGCTTCAAAAGCTTACCGTCGGGGGCACGATGACCCGAGCTTTCTATCTGGGCAGATAACTCTCGTATTGAGGTCCTTCTTACAATCAAGAATCACTTCAATTCATGTCAAATTGAGGGAGAATTTAGTTAGTCAAAATCTGTTGGTTCTCTTTGTAAAACCCGCCCTTTTGAGCTATGGAAAACCGGGAAAAGAAGCGGTCGCAACCCGTCCACTGCACCAACTTGTGGATCAGAGCGTCTTTTCCTTCCTCCATGATAGAAGGCCATCCACTTCTACACTGAGTTTGAGTGAATGCCCCACACGTCCGACCCTCAGACCTAAATACTACTTCGTGTCTGTATGAGGATGGAGACCTCATCCCGATCCTACCCCGGTCTCATGCGCAAGAAGCTCCGAGATCTTCAAGACTGACTGGCACGATGAACTGCCCTTATCTACATCACGTCGTCCAGCAGCCCTTAGGACCCATCACTAACTCCTAGGGCATCTTGATGGTCTCGTACCACAAGTGCATGCACAAACAAGAGTTTTCATATAGTTATCCATCCTCTTTGGTGCCAACGATCCCGATGCTTAACCCGACCTACAGCTGTTTGTCTAGGCCAGTCCATCGACCTGGCCATGACACACTACCGCCAATCCATCGAGCATTGTCGGTCTTGACTCGGTACCTTGGCGCAACACACAATCAATTCCATTAATTAGGAGTTTTCATAGCTTTTCCTAATCAAGTTTATTTATAAGCTTCTCTCGTGCCCACTGGACTTGGGTCCACTGTATGTGTTTTCCAAAATTGGCTATTGAGCCCCATGAGTTCAAAAACCAAGGCCCCTGGCCTATTTGAGCTGTTCCAGATCCCATCAAGAAGGACTCCCAAATATTTTAAGCAATGGTACATAGTCAGGGGAGAACACTTCTGAAAAAAATTAACTTTTTATATCATCACACCAATCGGGTGTGATGATAACTCCGCTTACAAACTATAGGGGGGTTTCTTATTTCCTTAAGAAAAATCATCATACCAATAGGGTATGATATTTATTCCTACTCACAACCAGTAAGTAGGTTTAATTCGTTAAAAATTGTGTTCATCATCCCAACTGGGTATGATGTTAAATAATTCCACTCACCTGGTGACTGTGACGCATTCGTCCCTAGTCAGCTTACAACTCCACGCGAGCTTCCTCTTGCTGGAGTTCCAGTCTCACATGTCTCTGCACGATTTGGTTATCATTATCAATGAGTTTTTGACATAACAACCTTCGTATGAGCTATTAGGACTAAATTTTTGGTTTATTGCACTTAGATCCCTAAAGTTCATACTTTTTGACTTTAGGTCCCTGGTGTTAAATTTTCCTCAAATTAAGTCCCGAGGACATTCAATATCCTCCTTGGGCCCTTAATTTCCTTTAAATTGTGTGAAGGGCTCAAGTTTCCCAAATTTCCAATTTGGTCCCTAATTTTCCAAAAATTACCGTTTTGCCCCTACTTCCAAAAATAGTCAATTGACCTAAATATTTCAAAAATTGACCAATTGGTCCCTCAACATCTTTCTCATTGCTAATTGGCCTTCAATTTCAAGAAATTTCATGGAGATCCCTCAATGTTTCAAAATCCCCAATTTCTCCCTTTTATACTGACTGAATTTGATATCTTCAAATAGGCCATCCAATCGGGGTTAATTGCTCCAATTGATGGTATGAATCAGTACCTACACTTCCATACGATTCAATTGAGCTTTTAATTGCAGCATTTGGGTCCGAAATGAGCTCAAATGGAGATTTGTCAGAAAACTGTTTGTAGAGAGATAAAGCTTTGAAAGCTTACCGTTGGAGGTGCGGTAGTTAGAGCTCTCAATATGGGGTGTTAGCTCTTATCCTTAGGTTCCTTCTAGCATCAAGAATTGCTACAATTGAAGTCTATATGAGGGTGAGTTTTATCAATGAAATTTGGTACTTTCTCTCTCTAACACCGATATGCAACGACGGAGAAGGGCCGAATTGGCTTACCTTTCGCCTTTGTGGAGGTTGTGTGAGGGTCGTGGGGGCATTAGGGAGACTTGGTTTGGCTGGAACAAAGGGAAGTTAACATAGGAGATTTTGGGAGAACAGGAGTGTAGAACTTACTAAGGCAGGGAATCTTGGAAAAACATAGGTGTACTAATTATTAGAAAATGGAACCAACGGAATTGGAAAGAAAATAAGCTCCTCAAAGATAAGCTCCTAGAGATGAAGGGATCAAGTACCAAGGGAAAGTAATCATGAAGATCCAAGAGATAAGTCAAACCCAAGTAATGGGTAAGTAGGAAGATGACATCAAAAGATTTCATACAAGTAGGAATGTATTAAGAAGAGAAGAGACCTTAAAAAGAATGGACGCTAGTGGGAATGAGGAATGAAGAAAGAAAAGAAGAGTTTTGATATGTCAGTAAGTTATCGGGAAGCTCAAGGACTTGAAAGTTAAATGACCAAATAAAGAAGTCTGAAAAAGATGAGTAAGTGAGGAATCTAATATAATTATAGGAATGTGAAGTCAAAGACAACTTCCAAAGAAAGTCATGCAGTAAGGGACATGTAAGCGCACCTGTCCTAGGGAAATATGAATTAAGTAAGGAAAAGTTAATAATTAAAGCATGATGAGTTCAAGCGTTAAATGAAGAAGTAATAACCAATGAAAGAGGAAAGGATTCATGTAGGATGAAAAGGTGATAACGCCAAAACCGGTGTAAGAAAATAATCGGAACTCCTAGTCCTGAACTCTTAGGTAAAAGAGTTTGGAATGGAGAAATGTTGCCTTTGGAAAAGAGGGATGTAAACTTAAGGATATGATTCTATGTCTTCTAGGGAGATATGCTTAGCTAATGTAAGCTCCATGGAATGAGAAATGGATGTGAATGAGACACAAATCATAGGTGTGTGATGTTAGGGATAAACGGAAACAACTGTGAAGGTTGTAAGTTAATAAACTATGAAACTCATATCAATGGAGGTTCATTCTAGTACAAAAAGTATGAAGTAAGTTTTGTGGACAAAACTCCTAAAAGGAGGAAAGAGTTGTAAACCCCGCTCTTTGGAGTTAAGGAAAACTGGGAAAAGAATCGGTCAATCCCAGTGAGAAAACCGAACCGGTTCACAAACCCGTTCATCAGAGAATGGGCAATTTAGGAAATTTATAACTCTCGGGTGACCCAAAGGATTAATAAAACCTTGGAAAAGAACCTTAGAATAAATTGGAAGAGAAAAACTAGACCAGTTCAAATGAACCGGATCCAAGACAGATTGAACCGATTTATGAACCGAGTCGATTTATGAATAGGAACCGATAGAGAGAGGACAAACCAGGAAATTTTTGAATCCCGAGTGACCTAAAGATTCACAAAAATGATGAAAAGGGACTTTAGGATGAATGGGGGATGAAAACCAAACCAGTTTAGGTGAATCAGATCCGAACCGGTGTAAACTAGTTTGGACCAGTTTAAACCACTATTTAACCAAATGATAAATTCATTTTTCTAGATGGCTTAAAAAAATCCAATTTGAGAATTGAGGCCACCATTTAATAGAGAATGAATTTAGAAATTTTTAATTTTGAAAAACTCAGTCGAATCGGGCTTGAACCTGACAGTTTAAGCTTTGAACCCAGTTCAGACCGGTGTGGTCCGGTTAAGAATAGTGTCGTCTTCTTCCTTCAAATGACAGCACTATTCACTCGCCAGAAAATTGAACTAGTACCGGTTAAAAGGAAACATTTCTGTTCAGTACATTTCAGGTTATCAATGACTATCAAAAAGGTGCCAAACGGATGACCGACGAGTCCCTGAGCTCCCTATATAAAGAGCCCTTCTCCATTCATCCTCTCCACACCTAAAAACCTCACTCTCTCTCAACTACTCAGTTTTCCAATGAAGCTCCAACCAAAGCTCTGATATAGGGTCTTTTTTAGCCAAATAAGGCATGGTCAGGTTCCTTAGACTTGGGGAGAAATCAGCTACATGGTGGTCGTCGGAGAAGCACCGGTGTGATCGAATAGTGAAGCAGCTCCGGCAGACCAAAGCTGTCCTATTTCTCTGGTGCTCAAATCGGCCAATTCAAGCCCTACTCAAGCAAAACCAAACCCTCATCATGCCTAACCAAGCCCTCCGAACACCTCCTCAGTCCTCCTATAGCTGAATCAAAATGAAAAGGTAAGCCAATTTGGCTCCCCTTTGTAAATTTCAATCGATGTAAGAGAGAGAACCGGCAGATTTTTACTAACTAAATTCTCATTCAATTCGGCATCAATTGATGCAATTATTGATCCTAGGAGTAAACTCAGGATGAGAGCTATCTGCTTAGATCAAAAGCTTGGACCGTTGCGCCCCCGACGGTAAGCAATCGAAGCTCTCTCTCTACATTTAGTTTTTCGGCGAAGCTTCGTTTGAGCTCATTCTAGCGTTAAATCATGTGATTCAAAGTGCAATTAAATTGTATGAGATGAAGGAACTCCAATTTAATTTTAATTTCAACAATTAAACTCATTTGATCAGTCAATTTAATGAAATCAAATTTGGATGTGTTGGAAAGTTGAAATTGGGGGAAAATTAGTGATTTCGAAAATTCGAGGAACTAAAATGCAATTTCATAAAATTGAGGGCCAATTGGACATATTACACATGTTAGAGGACCAATTGGGCAATTTTTTTTTTAAAATTTGAGTAAAACTTATCATTTTCGTAAAGGAGGGGCAAAATGGTAATTTTGAAAAAATTGACGACCAAATTGGGAATTTGGGAAACTTGTACCCCTTTTTGTAATTTTGAATAAATTGAGGTCTCAAAGTATAGGTTTGAATTTTCGGGACTCAATTTGGGGGAAAATCGATATTTGGGACTTAAAGTTAACGAAAAAGAACTTTAGGGACCAAATTGTAAATATTTAAAAAGTTAAAATTTTTTATTCATTCATAATGAATGGAGGCTATCAAGCCAAGAGATAGTGAACATAAATGTTCATATAGTGTAGGAACACGAGGTATCGGGAACCCCAATAATTACAAGCTCGCATAGAGGCAAAGAGCGATAAGAGGAATTCATTGCATAAACAGGTGAGTGGGATTTTATATTATACTCGGTTGGGATGATAAGCACCTCAAAAATGAAAATCCACTACTAAGTGGTATTTTAACCATCACACTTGAGAGGTGTGATGTGGAAATTATGCGGAAAAGCTACTTAGCGGTTGTAAGTAGATCACACCCGGTTGGTATGATGAAACTTCCTGGAAGGAAGTAGAAAACTCACTTATCGGTTATAAGCGAAGATGCCCTCATACCTGGTTGGTGTGATGGATGACTAAAATTTTATTTTTGTCGGAAGTGCTCTCCCCTAAATGTGTGCCACTACTTAAACAATTTGGGATACCTTTTTTACAGGAGCTTGAATAGCTCAGATAGACCGGAGGCCTTAGTTTTGGAACTTGGGGGCTAAATATGCCTGATTTTGAAAATCTCGTACAGTGGGCCCAAGTCCAGTTGGCACGAGCAGGAGCTCGTAAACAAACATGATTTAAGTCATGAAAACTTTAAAAGAATTATTTGTTTGGCCATGGTACCAAGAGAGGACCAACATACTCGATAGACTTGCGGTAGTGTGGCATGATAGGTCAACGGACCAATTGAGACAAACAGTTGCAGGTCGAGTTGAGGGTCGAGGCTATTGGACTAGTGGCACAACAAATTAAATGGCTTATGTGGAAAACTATTGATTTGTGCATGCACTAATGTTACGGGACCTTCAAAATGCCCAAGACAGGTAGTGATGCATCCCAGGGCTACTAGACGACATGGTGGAGATAAGGGTAGTTAGTTGTGCCAGCAGTCTTAGAAACTCGACGTAGCTTCATGCGCATGAGACCAGCATAGTGTCGGGAGGAGGCCTTTGTCCTCATATGGACATGGACATTTGTTATGGCATTGAGGGTTGGATGTTGTGTACATCCATGCATTCTTAGGGTAGATGTGGACGTGCTTCTATCTAGGTGGCTAGTAAAGTCACTACGACGCCACAAGTAGGTATAGTGGACGTGCTGGCCTGCGAATGTTTGTTCACTTAATGATGAAGGGCATGTGTTGGTTGATAAACACACCAATTATGATTGTGGATTAAGAAATGGCTATGAAAACTAAGATTTTGGAAATGAGAAATTTTAAGAAATTAAGGAATCTGGCACAATTCAACTTGAAAACTATTTTGTTGAAACTTCAATTTTTTAATAACCATTCACCAAGTTGTAAAAACTCACCCATACTTTTTATCTCTTTTTAGAAAATAGAGAAATGACTAGGGATAACACCAAGCCACCCTCTATCAAGTATGCTTAATTTCTCTTAAGCTTGCATTTTATTTGATATATGTTATTCCAGGGAACAACATCTGGCTCCTCTTGAGTTAAGGAAGGGGGAAACCCCTCTTGAACCAAGAGAGCGGCGGGTTGTTTATGGGGATTCGACCAAATTGGGTCGAGGCATGACAACTTTAGTGGTATTAGAGATATGTTTCCTTGAAACATTATCAATATTATGCCCTGACATTAATCAAACTTTAATTATTGTGTAGGAAGGATAATCCCTATAAAGTTCGCGGTGAAATGCAGCCCTCCACCCATAACCATGAAAAAGATGCCTAGCCCAAGGGAGGAAATCGTACAAAGATTCCTAAAAGGGGAGAAAAGAGTACCCAAAGACATGGTGGAGGACTACCGGAAATTTGTAGAAGCCTTATTTGAACCAGAAGGCATCACATATCGTTCTCCAAGACAAGAGGAACTAATATCCCCTCCTCCAGCCCCACTACAACTGGAGAGGAGTCCAACCAAGAAGGAGGCATGGGGTAACTACTGGGATGTGTATGCCACCTTCATGAAGGTCCACCAAGTACCTCCACCTACTCAACTTGGCTTCAATCCCTCCCAATGGATAAAGTGGACATGTGAGTGTGGGGTCGAGGTAATAAGGCGATATAGACCGGATGCCATACATGAGATTCGTCCTATAAGGGAATATGAGTGGACCCCAACTAGTTCCACAGAACCTTTTGATCAAGAATCCCACAATCGCTCTAGGGTTAACTCTCGGCCTATGACTCCCAGGGATTAGGGGGTACAAAATTCATGTAGACCAAGTATGGAGAGAAAATATTTTCTTGAATGAATAAAAGTAAAATTTTTTATAAAAATTCTGAGTTCCTTGATAAATTCAAAGCAAAAAGAGTATAAAGATTAAAGTAAAAAGTTAGAAACCACCTAAGAAAGAAAAGATGGGTTATTTATAGTTAATCTCAACCCATAAGGCTTTCCCTCAGAAGTACAATAAGGAAGAGTTCATCCAAGGAAGATATTAACTAAGAAAAGGAAGAAGGAGTTGGAACAAAGGGATGTGAACGTCAAAGAGTATGGACGTACGGTGAGTTCAAGAAGTTAGGGAAAGGTTCAAAGAATAAGAGTAAGTAAAAATAAGGAGTGGAATATTTCAAAGGGAACCACAGGAATGGAAGCTGATCAGGAAGAAAGGAAGTAAGTTGTGGGGAAACACTAAGGATGTCAAGACCACTACGGCAGGATGAAAAAAAAATGGATAACAAGAAAGCCTAGGTATAACATCTATTTGTAAAGAACTAAGACACAATTTCTTAGGAACCCCATAAAATAAAGAGACTTGTGGAAAGCAGGGGTGTGGAACTAAAAAGAAAGAAAAGCCATAGTGAATGAACCATACAAGATTCTTAAGTATAAGTGAAGACTAAAAAGAGGGAACTTCTCAGGAACAGTAGGGAGATAAAACATAAGAATCCCAGAACGAGAGACATTAGAAGAAGGGTGAGAATAGAAAGTTGGATCGAGGAAGGAGAAAGCTCCAGGTTAAGAAAATCAATCGAGGAAATGTTACAAAACTAGAGTCGAAATAAGGACCTCAATAAGAAGTACAAGTGGCTAAGTGAGTGTTTGAGGAGGTTAAGTATGATCTACTTACAAGAAGACATGGACACCTAAATAGGAATTTTAAACAGACCTTATTGAAAGAAATAACCCATAGCAACCAAATCATTTAGGAAATAAACTACACTCCAAGAAGGATCAGAAAATAATAAGGATCATATCCAAAACATGGTGAAGAGTTGGATACCAAAGATAAGATAATTCGAGAAATAATCCTCTCAAAATAAATAACGAAGAGGATAAGGCGAACAAGACAATCATCAAATCAACCCTTGTGAATGTCACAGACCTAGTAAAGAAGGAAAGGAATGAAAGATAAAAACCTTTGACACAAGAGGGCAGAGAAAAGCCGCGGAGACACCCATGGATAAGACAAGAGTAATTTAACTGAAAACTACGAAGAACTAAATATGCACTAAGAAGAGCGATCAGTAGATGGGGGGAAGTAAGGGAATGTGAACTCCACCTCAAGGAAATAAACTAAATACTGTTAAAAGGAGTAAGAATAAGAACAATATATACAATAAATGTCCATAAGGTCACAAGGGTAAAGGTGAGCAAGAGAGAATGACAATAAGGAATGTCATTTAAGGCTCGACATTCATATTGATAAAACTAGAAGGAGATTTCGGAAGAAAAGGAGTGTAGAACTTACTAAGGAAGGGAATCTTGGAAAAACATAGGTGTACCAATTAGGAGGAAATGGAACTAACATAATTGGGATTATAATAAGCTCCTCAAAGACAAGCTCCAAGAGATGAAGGGATTAAGTACAAAGGGAAAGTAATCATGAAGGATCCAAGGGATAAGTTAAACCCAAGTAACGGGTAAGTAGAAAGACAACATCAAAAGGATAGTGAACTAGCTGAAATAAAGGGTAGTCAAATGATCTTGATGTGAGTAATAATAGATTAAGGAAGAGAAGAGACCTTAAAAAGGAGGGAAGCCAGTGGGAATGAGGAATGAAGAAAGGAAGTGTTTTGGTATGTTAGTAAGTTATTGGGAAGCTCAAGGACTTGAAAGTTGAATGTCCGAATAAAGAAGTCTAAAAAAAGACAAGTAAGTAAGGATATTAATACGGATATAGGGATGTGAAGTCATGGACAAATTCCAAAGAATGCCATGTGGTAAGGGACATGTAAGCACTACTGTCCAAGGGAAATAAGATTTAGGTAAGGAAGAGTCAATAATTAAAGCATGATGAGGTCAAGTGTTAAAATATAGAACAGAGAAGTAATAACCAAAGAATGAGGAAAAGATCTATGCAAGATGAAAAGATGATAACGCTAAAACCTGTGGAAGATAATAACTGGAACTCCTAGTCCTTAACTTTTAGGTAAAGGAGTTTAGAATGGAGAAATGGTGCCATGGGAAAAGAGGGATGTAAACTTAAGGATATCATTCTAAGTCTTCTAGGGAGATATACTTAGCTAAAGTAAGTTCCATAGAATGAGAAAGGGATGTAAATGAGACGGAAATCTTAAGTATGTGATATAAGGGATAAATGGAAACAACCGGGAAGATTGTAGATCAATAAACTACAAAATTTATATCAACAGAGGTTCATTCTAGATAAAAAAAAGTGTGAAATAAGTTTTGGGGACAAAACTCGTAAAAGGAGGGGAGAGTTGTAAACTACTCTCTTTGGAATTAAGGAAAACTGTAAAAAGAATCTGTCAAACTAAGTGAGAAAATCGAACCTGTAAACCCCACCCCTTTTAGTTAAGGAAAACTAGGAAAGAACTGGTCAAACCGAGTGAGAAAACCAAACAGGTTTACAAAATTGATTTATTAGGAAACATATAATTTGGGAAATCATTTTATTAGGAAACACCCGAGTGACCCAAAGGGTTCATAAAACCTTGAAAAAGAACTTTAGGACAAATTGGAAGAGAAATAACATATAGGTTCAGGTGAACCGGATCCAACTAGATTGAACTAGTTTATGAACCGAGTTAGTTTATAAATCGGAACCGATAGAGAAAGGGCAAATTGGGAAATTTATGAGTTTCGAGTGACCTAAAGTGTCATAAAAGTCAAGAAAAAGGACTTTAGGATAAATTGAAGATGAAAACCAAACCGGTTCAGGTGAAGCAGATTCGAACTAGATTGA
Source organism: Trapa bicornis (assembly GCA_030064425.1). Classification (NCBI taxonomy): domain Eukaryota; kingdom Viridiplantae; phylum Streptophyta; class Magnoliopsida; order Myrtales; family Lythraceae; genus Trapa; species Trapa bicornis. The sequence goes on from CM057759.1 coordinate 3,396,358, forward strand.
ACCAATTTGGACCGATGAAAACCAAGCAGTTAAAAGAATGAAATTGGGGGAAAATTAGGGGAAATTTGGGAATTTTGAAAATTCGCGGGACTAAAGTGCAATTTCATATAATTGAGGGCCAATTAGGCCCGATAAAGCTGTTGGAGGACCAATTGGACAATTTTTGGAATTTTTTGGGTCCAAACATACCATTTTTGTAAAGTAGGGGCAACATGGTAACTTAGGAAAAAGTTGGGGACCAAATGGGAAATTGAACCCCTTTTTGTGAAATTGAATAAATTGAGATTCCAAGGTGAATTTTAAAAGTTCCATGACTCAATTTGAGGAAAAACTAGTATTAGGGACTTAAAGTTATAGAAAAATAACTTTAGGGACCTAATTGTAAATAAATGAAAAGTTTGGTTTTCTATTTCATTGGAATGAATGAAGGCTATTAGGCTGAGGGATAATGAACAAGGATGTTCAAATCGTGTAGAAATATGAAGTACCGGGAACGCCAGCAAGGACAAGCTTGCATGAATACAAAGAACCGGTCGAGAGTAATTCACTGCATTAATGGGTAAGTGGGAATTTAATATCATACCCAGTTGAAATGATAAGTACCTCGAAAATGAAAACCCACTACTAAGTGGTATTTTAATCATCACACCTGAGAGGAGTGATTTGGAAATCAAACTGAAAAACTACTTACCGCTTATAAGTAGATTATACTCGGTTGGTATGATTAAACCTACTCAAACGAAGTGGATAACCCGTTCATCGGTTATGAGTGGAGATGTCCTCATACTCGGTTTTTCACCCACCGACCCAGTTTGGTCGGATCCCCATGATCAACCCGCCACTCTCTCGGTTTATTAAAGTGTTTCCCCTTATTATAGACCGTAAAGAGTAAGGCGTCCTTTAAACCTGCAACTTTTCCTGTAATAACATAAATCAAAACTGCATAATATTTTAATTTCATCATACCTGTCTCACAGGCGTCTTAGTTGATGGTCTTTAAGTGTAGACTTTTTGAAATTTCCTGAAAGGAGGGGATGAGTACGACTACTCAATGAATGGGTTTTCAAAGCTTATAACTTTTAGGAAAAAGATTTGTATTGGAGTGTGTCAGACTCCTTTCATTCAAAAATCCTTTCATTTCAAATCTCGGTTTTTACCACCATTTCTTATTACTCACGGTGTGTCAACACCCAACACACATACTTCATCATGAAGGTCAAACACACATTCGTAGGCCAGCTCATCCACTGAACCCACTTGTGGCATTGGAGTGACTTTACCAGCCACATAGATAGAAGCACATCCACTTCTACCCTGAGAATGAGTGGATGTACGTGACATCCGACCCTCAATCCTAAAATTAATTGTTCGTGTCCGTATGAAGATAGAGACCTCATCCCATCCCCACCCAGTCTCATGCGCTTGGTGGTACTCCAAATTTTGCACAGTAACCTGGTACGACAAACTGCCCTTATACCCACCAGGTCGTCCAGTGCCCTTAAGATGCATCACTACCCCTCTTAGGCGTCTTGATGGTCTCATGATCATAGTGCATGCACAACCAGTATTTTCTTATCATGCCATATAATATGTGGTGCCACTGGTCCAATGGCCCCGACCCTCAACTCAACCCATAGCTGTTTGTCTTGACTGGTCCGTCGACTAGTCATGTCGCACTGTCACTAGTTGACTGAGTATGTCGGTCCTGTCTTAGTAGAAGGCCAAACAATTCCTTTATTTAAAGTTTTATGCCATATAACTCATGTTTGTTTACGAGCTCCTGCTCGTGCCAACTGGCCTTGGGCCTACTGTTCGAGATTTTCAAAATTGGGCATATTAGCCCCCAAGTTCAAAAATCGAGGCCTCGAGCCTATAAGAGCTATTCGAGCTCCCGTCAAGAAAGTCTCCCAAATCGTTTAAGCATTGGCACACAGTTAGGGGTGAGCACTTCCGACAAAAATATGTTTTCAACTATCCATCATACCGACCGAGTACAAGGACATCTCCGATCATAACCAATAAATGGGTTTTCAACTTCATTCGAGGAAGTTTCATCATACCAACTGGGTATGATCTACTTACAACCGGTAAGCAGTTTTTCCGCATGATTTTCACATCACTCCTCTAATATGTGATGTTTAAAATACCACTTAGTAGTGGGTTTTCATTTCGAGGTAATTATCATCCCCAACTGGGTATGATATATAATCCCACTCACCCGTTAATGCAGTGAATTCCACTAGACCAGTTCTTTGTATTCATGCGAACTTGTCCTTGCTAGCGTTCCCGGTACTTCGTGTTCCTACACGATATGAACATCTCGATTCATTATTTTTCAGCCTAATAGCCTTCATTGATTCCAAATGAATGAAAAAAACCAAACTTTTATTTATTTGCAATTAGGTCCCTAAAGTTATTTCTTTTTAACTTTATGTCCCTAATGCCGGTTTTTCCTCAAATTGAGTCCCAAAACTTTTAAAATTTATCTTAGGACTTCAATTTATTCCATTTCACAAAAAGGAGTTTAATTTCCCAAATTTCCAATTTGGTCCCCAACTTTTCCAAAATTACCATTTGCCCTTCCTTTACAAAAATGGTAAGTTTCACCCCAAAAATTATAAAATTCCTCAATTGGCCCTCTAACATCCTTATCATAATCAATTTACCCTCAATTTTATAAAATTGCATCTTGGTCCTTCGGATTTTCAATAATCCCCAATTTTCTCCAATTGTTTTCCCCAATTTCAACTTCCTAACACAGCCGAATTTGATTTAATCAAATTGACCAATTAAATACTTCTAATTGTTGAAATTGAAGTTAAAATTGAGTCCTACAACATCATACAATTCAATAGCACTTTGAACCACAAGTTTTGACATCTGAACGAGCTCAAACAGAGCTTCGCCAGAAAACAGACCGTAGAGAAAGAAAACTTCAGTTACTCACCGTCGGGGCACGACGATCCGAGCATTTGATCTAGGCAGATAGCTCTCGTCCTAAGGTTCATCCTAGAATCAAGAATTGCATCAATTGATGCCAAATTAAGTTAGAATTTCATCATCGAAATTCTATCGGTTCTCTCTTCAGCACTGGTCCAAAATTACAGAGGGGAATCGAATTGGCTTACCTTTCAGTACTAGTTCAAACGTAGGAGGGCTGTAGAGGTGTTGGGAAGGCTTGGTTTGGCTTGAAGAGGGTTCGAAATGGTCGATTTCAGCTCAGCCGAAACAGGGCAGCTATGGTCTGTCGGAGCTGCTTCATTGTTTGATCATGTCAGTGCTTCTTCAGCGATTCTTGGATTAACTAGAGTTTACTATCAGATAGTTGACTTCCCTCAGAGTATAAAGAGTCCAACCTCTTCTTCTGAAGTTAAGAAAAATGCCCAAGTCGAAGCTCTAGTTCAAGCTTCGTCGGGAAATGGGATCGTAGAGAGAGAGAGAGAGAGAGAGAAGTGTTCAGGTGTGTGAGGAGGATGAAAGGGGGATGAGCTCTTTATATAGGTGTAAAATTTTGTATTAAATGGGGGAGATTTATAACTAGTATTAGTGTTGCCATAAATTGACGGATATTTATTAGTATTAATTCTAATAATTTAATTTAGGTATTAAATTATGGTATTAATTTCAAATAATTAAATGTATATATATTAATTTATGGCTATTTATGATAGGGTGTACAATTATACCCAAATTCACACGCTTAACATCAAAGTTTTGATGGGATCCAGTTCATCTGAACTAGTCTAGTTTTTCTCTTCTAATTTGTCTTAAGGTTCTTTTCCAATCTTTTATAAACCCTCAAATGGTCGGGTTTGTGAACCGGTCCGATATTTCGCACTCGGTTTGACTGGTTTTTTTCCCGATTTTCCTTAACTCAAAAGAGCGGGATTTACACGGTTGGTATGATGGATAGTTGAAAAGTATATTTTGTTGGAAGTGCTCTCCCTTGACTAAGTGCCACTACTTAAATATTTTGGGAGACCTTGACTGGAGCTCAAATAGCTCTGTTAGGCCGGAGGCCTCAATTTTGGAACTTGGGGGCTAATATGCCCAATTTTGAAAATATCGAACAATGGGCCCTAAGCCAGTTGGCACGAGCAGGAGCTCATAAAAGAACAGGAGTTATCTGCCATGAAAACTTAAATAAACGAATTATTTTTCCATGTTACCAAGACAAGACTAACATACTCAGTCGACTAGCGGCAGTGTGATGTGACAGGTCTCCGGATTAGTCAAGACAAATAGCACATATTATATGGCATCATGTGAAAAATGTTGATTGTGCATGCACTGTGTTTACGGGACCTTCAAGACGGCCTAGAGGGGTAGTGATGCGTCCCAGGGCCCTGGACGACCTAGTTGATATAAGGGCAGTTAGTCGTACCAGAAGCCTTGCGAAGCTCAACGTAGCTTCAAGCGAATGAGACTGAGGTGGAGTCAGGATGAGGTCTATGTCCTCTTACTGACACGGAGAATTTTTACGGGAATGAGGGTCTGATGTCGCGAACATCCACTCATTCTTAGGGTATAAGTGGACATTCTTCTATCTAGGTGTCTAATAAAGTTGCTCCGATGCTATAAGTGGGTTTAGTGGACAGGCTGGCCTGTGATTGTGTGTTTTACCTTCATGATGAAGGATGTGTGTTGGATGATGACGTACTGTGGTAATAAGAAATGGTTATAAAAACTAAAATTGAAAATGAAAGGTTTTAAAAGAAAATAAGGAGTCTAGCACACTCCAAATTAAAATATTTTTCCTAAAAATTAAAATTTGAAAACCCATTCACTGAGTTGTTGTACTCACCCCCTCCCTTATGTCCATTTCAGGTAACCACGGAAAGCTTACCCCAAAGACCACCAGCTAACACACTTGTAAGGTAGGTACGATAAGTTTAAAATTTTGTGCAGTTTTGATTTATGTTATTCCAGGAGAGGTGCAGGCTTAAAGGACACCTTACTCATCATGGTTTATAAACTAGGGGCAACCCTTAGTAAACTGGGAGAGTGGCGGGTTGATCACAGGGACTAAACCAAACTGGGTCAGGGTGTGATAGAATCAGTTCACAAACCCGATAATTAGAGAATGGGCAATTTGGGAAATTTACAACTCCCGAGTGACCCAAAGGATTTATAAAATCTTGGAAAAGAACCTTATGACAAATTGGGAGAGAAAAATCAGACCAGTTCAGGTGACCAGGATCCAAGCTGGATTGAACCAGTTTATGAACCGAAATTCATAGAGGAAGGGAAAACCGAGTAATTTATGGATTTCAGGTGACCTAAAGAGTCACAAAATTCATGAAAAAGGACTTTAAGATGAATGGGGGATGAAAACCAAATTGATTTAGGTGAACCGGATTTGAACTGAACTTGAACTAGTTTGGATCGGTTTGAACCACTTTTGAACCTGATGCTAAATTAATTTTTCTTGGTGGCTTAGAAATTTTAAATTGGAGAATTGTGACCATCATCTGATAGAGAATGAATTTAGATGAATTTTCCAATTTTTAATTATGAAAAACTCGGTTGTATAGGGCCTGAATCGGCTGGTTTAAGCTTTGAACCCGGTTCGGATCGGTCCATTGATGTTTGGAACAGTGTCGTCTTCTTCCCTCAGATAACAGCATTGTTCACTTGCCGAAAAATTGAACCAGCACCGGTGAAGAGGAAATGTTTTTTATCAGTATTTATGACAGCCATAAAGGTGCCAAACGAACGACCGACGAGTCCCGGAGCTCCCTATATAAAGAGCCCTCTCAATTCATCCTCTCCACACTTGAAAACCTAACTCTCTCTCACCTACTCAGTTTTCTAGTGAAGCTCAAACCAGAGATCTGATATAGGGTCTTTTCTAAGCCAAAGAAGGCGTGGTCAGGTTCCTTAGACTCGGGGAGAAATCAGCTACACGGTGGTAGTCCCTAATTGCTCTGAGCGTCACTAGAGATGCATTGGCGTGATCAAATAGTGAAGCAGCTTTGTTGGACCGAAGCAGCCTAATTTTTATCGAGCTAAAATTGTTCAATTTGAGCCCTCCTCAGGCCAAACCAAGCCCTCCCAACACCACCCCAGCCCTCTTATAGCTAAATTAGAATGAAAAGGTAAGCCAATTTGGCTCCCCTCTGTAAATTTCGATCGATGCTAGAGAGAACTGACAGATTTTCACTGACTTAATTCGCCTTCAATTTGGCATCAACTGATGCAATTCTTGATCCTAGGAGAAACGTTAGAACGAGAGCTATATGCATAGAATGAAAGCTTGGACCACCGCGCCCCCGACGGTAATCAATCGAAGCTTTCTCTCTATACGTTCAGTTTTTCAGCAAAGCTTTGTTTGAGCTCGTTCCAACGTCAAATCATGCGATTCAAAGAATAATTGAATAGTATGAAGATGTAGAAACTCCAATTTAACTTCAATTTAAATAATTAAACTCATTTGATTGGTCAATTTTATGAAATCAAATTCGGCCGTGTTGCAAAGTTGAAATTGGGGAAAATTTTGGGGATTTCAAAATTTTGTGGGACTAAAATGGAATTTCATAAAATTGAGGGCCAATTGGACATGATAAAGATGTTGGTGGACCAATTGGGCAATTTTTGGGTAAAACTTACTATTTTTGTAAATGAGGGGCAAAATGGTAATTTTGAAAAAATTGAGGACCAAATTGGGAATTTATTATACTTGAACCACTTTATGTAATTTTGAATAAATGGATGTCTCAAAGTATAATTTTGAATTTTTGGGACTTAATTTGGGGGGAAATCGGCATTTGGGTCCTAAAGTAAAAGAAAAGGAACTTTAGGGACCAAATTACAAATATTTGAAAAGTTGGAAATTTTTATTCATTCATAATGAATGGAGAGATAGTGAGCAAAAATGTTCGTACCGTGTAGGAACACGAGGTATCGGGAACACCAGTAACTACAAGCTCACGTAGAGGCAAAGAGCCAAATAAGAGGAATTCATTGCACAATCGGGTGAGTGGGATTTTATATCACAACTGGTTGAGATGATAAGCACCTCAAATATGAAAACCCACTACTAAGTGGTATTTTAATCATCACACTTGAGATGAGTGATGTGGAAATTATGCAAAAAAACTACTTACCGGTTGTTTGTAGATCATACCTAGTTGGTATGATGAAACTTCATGTAAGGGTTTCCCCTTTTCTAAACTGTAAAAAGTAAGGCGTTATTTAAACCCGCACCTTTTTCCAGGAATAACATAAATCAAAACTGCAGAGAAATTTTAAAATAATCATACTTGTCTTGCAGGCGTTTAAATTCACGGGTCTTTAAGGACAAGCTTTCCTAGACTACCTAAAATGGGTATAAGGGAGGGGGTGAGTATGACTACTCAGTGAATGGGTTTCAAATCTTTTGACTTTCAAGAAAAACATTTATATTGGAGTGTGCCAGACTCCTCACTTTTCAAATATCTTGTCATTTAAAAATTCAGGTTTTCCACCATTTCTTATTATCACGATGTGTCATCATCTAACACACATCCTTCATCATGAAGGTTACACACATTCATGGGTCAGTACGTCCACTGAACCCACTTGTGGCTTCGAAGCCATCCGGATAGAAGTACGTCCACTTCTACCCTAAGAATGAGTGGATGTTCGTGACATCCGACCCTCATTCTGGAATAAATTCTTCGTGTCCATATGAGGACAGAGAACTCATCCCTTCCCCACCCCTGTCTCATGCACTTGGTGCTACTCAAATTTTGCACGGTCACCTAGAACGACAACTGCACTTTACTCACCGGGTCATCTAGGGCCCTTGCATCACTACCCCTCATGGGCGTCTTGATGATCTCGTACTCATAGTGCATGCACAAACAATATTTTCTTAATATGCCAGGTAATTTGTGGTGTCATTAGTCCAACGGTTCCGATTTTCAACTCAACCTGCAGCTATTTGTCTGGTCTGGTCTGGAGACCGATCATGTCGCACTACTGCCAGTTGACTGAGAATGTTGGATCAACCTTGGTACCATGACTATACAATTTATTTATTAAAGTTTTATGGCACATATATCATGTCCGTTTACGAGCTTCTGCTCGTGCCCATTAGCCTATGGCCCACTGTTTGAGATTTTTAAAAACCAGGCATATTAGCCCCCAAGTTCCAAAAACCAAGGCCCCCTAGCCAATAAGGGCTATTCGAGCTCCCGTCGAGAAGGTCTCCCAAAATGTTTAAGCATTGGCACACAGTCAAGGGAGAACACTTCCAACAAATATATGTTTTCTCTGTCCATTATACTGACCCGATATAAGGACATCTCCGTTCATAACCGATGAACAGGTTTCCAACTTCCTTCGAGAAAGTTTCATCATACAAACCGGGTATGATCCACTTACAACCGGTAAGTAGTTTTTCTGCATGGTTTTCACATCACAACTCTAAGTCGTGAAGTTTAAAATACCACAGTTGTGTGTTTTCATTTCGATGTGCTTATCATCCCCAACCGGGTATGATCTAAAATTCCACTCACAACCGGTAAGTGATTTTTAACTTTAAGTTATGCTCATCATCCTAACCGAGTATGACGTTACTAAACCCATTCACCCGTAAATGCAGTTAATTCCACTAGACCGGTTCTTTATATTCACGTGAGCTTGTCCTTGCTAGCGTTCCCGGTACTTCATGTTCCTACATGATATGAACATCTCGGTTCATTATCCTTCAGCCTAATAGCCTTCATTTATTCCAAATGAATGAGAAAACCAAACTTTCTATTTATTTGCAATTTGGTCCCTAAAGTTATTTCTCTTTAATTTTAAGTCCCTAATACCGTTTTTTTTCTCAAATTGATTCCAGAAACTCTTAAAATTTATCATAGGACCTCAATTTATTCCATTTCACAAAAAAGGGTTTAATTTCCTCAATTTCTAATTTGGTCCCCCAACTTTTCCAAAATTACCATTTTACCCTTTACAAAAATGGTAAATTTTATGCCAAAAATTCTATAATTCCTCAAATGGCCCTCTAACATTTTTATCATGCCCAATTGATCCTCAATTTTAGAAAATTACATTTTGGTCCTTCAAATTTTCCAAAATCCATAATTTTCACCAATTTTTCCCTAATTCCAACTTTTTAACAGAACTGAATTTGATTTCATCAAATTGACTGATCAAACACCTCTATTCATTGAGATTGAAGTTGAAATTGAGTTTCTACATGTTCATATGATACTAATGAACTTACAATCGCAGGTTTTAACGTCGGAATAAGCTCAAACGGAGCTTCATTGGAAAACAGACTATAGAGAGAGAAAGCTTCAATTTCTCACTAGTGAGGGTGCGGCGATCTGAGCTTTCTATCTGGGTAGGTAGCTCTCCTCTAGAGGTTCTTCCTAGGATTAAGAATGACATCAATTGATGTCAAATAGGATTAGAATTTTGTCATTGAAATTTAGTTGACTATCTCTCTAACACTAATTGGAAATAGCAAAGGGATGCCGAATTGGCTTATCTTTCGGTCCTAATTCGGCTGTGGAAGGGCTGAGGAGGTGTCAGAAGAGCTTGGTTTGGCCTAAGGAGTGCTCGAATTGGCTGATTTCAACTCAGCCAAAATAGGGTAGCTCCGGCCCGCCAGAGCTGCTTCACTGTTCGATCACGCCGGCACTTCTCCAGCGACTCTCGAAACGAACGGATGTCACCACCGTGTAGCTAACTTCCCCTTGGTTCTAATGAACTTGACCTCACCTTCTTTGGCTCATAATTGACCCTATACCAGAGCTCTAGTTCGAGCTTCACTGAAAAACTAAGCAACTGAGAGAGAGTGAGCTTTTCAGGTGTAGAGAGGACGAATGGAGAGGGGCTCTTTATATAGAGAGTTCAGGGACCCGTTGGCCTTCCGTTTGGAAACTTTATGACACGCATTAAAAACCTAAAATGCACCGAACGGAAAAGTTTCTTTTTCGCCGATGCTGCTTCAATTTTTTGGTGAGTTAACAGTGCTGTTATCCTGAGAAAGAAGATGACACTGTTTCGAACCGGACCGAACCAGGTTCAAAGCTTAAACTAGCTGGTTCACCCCTCATTCGACCGAGTTTTTCAAATCTAAAAATTTCTAAATTTATCGAAATTCAATTTCTATCTAATCGTGGCCTCAAATCTCAAATTTGAATTATTTAAGCCACCTAGAAAAATGAATTTATGATTTGGTTCAATAGTGGTTCAAACTTGTCCGAACCAGTTCGGATCCAGTTCACCTGAACTGGTTTGGTTTTCATCCTTAATTCCTTCACAAGTCCATTCTCATGTCTTTTGTGACTCCTTGTGTCACTTAGGGTTGATAAAATTCCTAGTTTACCATGTCTTAATCGATTCCGGTTCATAAACCAACTCAATTCTTAAACCGGTTTAATCTGTTTCGGGTCCGGTTCACCCAAACCAATTTGGTTTTTCTCTCCCACATTGTTCTAAGGTTCCTTTCCAAGGATTATAAACCTCTTTGAATCTCAAGGGATCCATAAGCGTCTTGGTTTACCCATTCTCTTTCGGTTTCGGTTCATTCAATCAACTCGGTTCATAAACCGGTTCTATCCAGTTTAGACCCAGTTCTATTGAATTGCTTCGGTCTTTCTTCTTCATTCCATCCTAGGGTTCTTTTGCCCAAGATTATGAACCTTTTTGAGTCACATGGGAGTTAGAAATTTTCAAATTTGTTCGTCCCCTAACAATCGGGTTTTTAGACCAATTCGATTTAAAGATTCAAATTAACCAATTCTTTACCCGATTTTCTCATTACTAAAGGACGGGGTTTACATGCGTCCTAAGAGCATTGAAAGACCTGGTGGAGTAAGGGCAATTCATCGTACCAGGTGACCGTGCCAAATTTGGAGTAGCACCAAGTGCATGAGACTTGGGTGGGGACGGGATGAGGTCTATGTCCTCATACGGACACAAAGAATTGATTTCAGGATTGAGGGTTGGGTGTTGCGAACATCCACTCATTCTCAGGGTAGAAGTGGACGTACTTCTATCTAGGTGGCTGGTAAAGTCACTCCGACACCACAAGTGGGTCCAGTGGACGTACTTGCTTGTAAATGTGTGTTTGACCTTCATGATGAAGCATGTGTTTTGGGTGATGACACACCATGATTAATAAGGGAATGGTGGTAAAAATCGAGATTTGATATGAAATAATTTTTGAAAGAAAGGAGTCTGGCACACTTCATTACAAGTCTTTTTCCTAAAAAGTTAAAAGTTTTGAAAAAAAAATCCATTCACTGAGTAGTCGTACTCACCCCCTCCCTTATATCCCTTTCAGGAAATTCCAAAAAGCCTACCCTTAAAGACCATCAACTAAGATGCATATGAGACAGGTATGATACATTTAAAATATTATGCAGTTTTAATTTATGTTATTCTAGGAAAAGTTGCAGGTTTAAAGGACACCTAACTCTTTGCAGTCTATAATAAGGGGTAACCCTTTAATAAATCGGGAGAGTGGTAGGTTGATTACGGAGATCTGACCAAACTGGGTCGGGGCATGACAAGGGGAGAGTTGTAAGCCCCGTTCCTTGAATATAGGGAAACCGAGGAAAGAACCAGTCAACTCAAGTGAGAAAACCAAACCGATTCACGGACTCCAACCACTAGAGTAAGGGAAAATTGGGAAATTTACAACTCCTGAGTGACCCAAAGAGTCATAAAAACCTTGGAAAAGGACTTTGGGATGAATTGTAAGAGAAAAACAAATCGGTTCAAGTAAACCGAATTGAACCGGTTTGAACTATCATTGAACTGGTTGCTAAATTCATTTTTCTAGTGGCATAAATTATTCAAATTGGTGAATTGAAGCCACCATTGGATAGAGAATTAATTTAGTTAAATTTAGAAAATTTTAATTTTAAAAAGTCGGTCGAATCGAGCATGAACTGGATGGTTTAAGCATTGAACTCGATTCAGATTGATCTGGTCCGATTTAGAATAGTGCAGACATAAAGTGAACCCCTTAATCGATTTTGAATAAATTATGGACATAAAGTGAATTTTTGGATGTTTCGGGACTCAATTTGAGGAATAGTTAGCATTAGGGATCTAAATCATGGAAAAAGAACATTAAGGACCTAAATGCAATTAACTGAAAATTTTGGGCATTTTTGTTCATACATGAGGAATGAAGGCTATCATGCCAAGTGTTATTATATAAGGAAGTCAAAGTCGTGTAGGAACACTAGGGACTAGAATTCCAGGAAGGACAAGGTAGCATGCACGTGGAAACTAACTAAAGAAGAGTACACTTCAGTTATTGGGTGAGTGAGTTTATTCACATCATACCCAGATGGGATGATGAGCTCCTAACAAATGAAAAACCACTTATATGTGGAATTTTAACATCACACCCGATTGAAGTGATGTGATAACTAAGAGAAAAAAACTACTTACCGATTTTTAGTAGAGAGATCATACCCGGTTGGTATGATGGAATTCCTAGAAGGAAATAGAAAACCCGCTTGCTGGTTGTGAGCAGAGATGTCATCACACCCGATTGGTGTGATGAATGGAAAGACTATTCTGTTAGAAGTGTTGTGTGCCAATGCTTAAAATTTTTGGGAGACCTTCTCGACGAGAGCTAGAACAGCTCAAATAGGCTAGAGGCCTTGGTTTTGGAACCTGTGGGCTATATTTCATGATTTTTGGAAAATCACGTACAGTGGGCCCAAGGCTAGTTGGCAAAAAAGTAAGAGCTCGTTAACAAACATGATGTTTAAGCCATGAAAATTCTTGATGAATGAATTATGTGATTTCGCCATGGTACCAAAACAGGATCGACATACTCAATGGACTAGCGTCAGTGTGACAGGACCAGGTCGACAGACTAGTCTAGACAAATAGCTCTATGTCGAGTTGAGGGTCGAGGTCGTTGGACTAGTGGCACAAAAGATAAATGGCTTTGTGAAAAAAAATGTTTGTGCATGCACTTGATGTTTGAGAACTTTAAGATGCCCAAGAGGGGTAGTGATGCATCCTAGGGGCTACTGGACTACATGGTGGAGATAAGGACAGTTTGTCATGCCAATAGTCTGGGAAGCTCGACGTAGATTCATGTGCATGAGACCGGGGTGGAGTTGGGATGAGGTCTCTGTCCTTACACGAACACAGAGTTGATTTCGGGTTTGAGGGTCGTATGTCATCAACACCACTCATACCTAGGGTAGAAGTGGATGGGTTTCTATCTAGTTGGTCGATAAAGTCACTCCAACCCTACAAATGGGTCCAGTGGATGGGCCGCCCTACGAACGTGTGATCCCTTGATGATGAAGGGCCTGTGTTGACTGTTAAACACTCCTATTGTGGATAATCAAGAAAGAAGTTTTGGAAACCGAAATTGAGGAAGAAATGGTCTTGAAGGAAATAAGGAGTCTAACACACTATAATTAAAAATAATTTTTTTATGAAAACTCATTCCCAACACCCATTTACTAAGTTGTAGAAACTCAACCCTCTTTTCTATCCCTTTTCAGGAGTAGATAAAATGACTAAGGAAAACACTAGGACCTATCTTTTGTCAGTTATGCTTAAAAGTTATTTTTATGTTTGCATTTTTATTGATTTATGTTATTCCAGGGAACAAGGTTAAAATCACGCGTGGCTCCTCTTGATTAAAGAAAGGGGGAAACCCCTCTTGAACTAAGGGAGCGGCGGGTTGATCACGGGGATCCGACCTAATAGGGTCGGGTTGTGATAGGTTGGGATAAGGTCTCTATCCTCATATAAACACGAAGTTGCTTTTAGGTCTCAAGGTTAGATGTCACAAACATCCACTCAAACCCTGGGTAGAAGTGGACGAGCTTCTATCTTGGTGGCTGGTAAAGACGCTCTGAACCACAAGTGGGTGCAATGGACTAGCTGCACCTATGAATGTGTGATCCTTTCATAATGAAGGGTGTGTGTTGACTATTAAACACATCAAATGTGGAAATGAGGAAAAAAGGTTTTGAAAACCCGAGATTTGAGGAAAGATCATTCTTTCTTAAAAGAGATAAGGATTTTGGCATACTTTGATTAAATTTGTTTTGTTTATGAAAAATCACTCCCAACACCTATTCATTGAGTTGTAGAACTTACCTCCCTTTACCCTTTTTCAAGTAATCAAGGGAAACCAACCCTAAAGACCTTTCAGTAGTTGAACCTTAAGACAGGTATGTAAGATTTAATATATTCAGTTTTGTATAATGCTATTATAGGAAAAACAAGAAAAAAAGGGACGCCTTACTCCTTAAGGTTTAGAAAAGGGTGAAACTCTTCATATACCAAAGGGAGTGGCGGGATGCTCACGGGGATCTGACCAAATCAGGTCGAGTCGTGATAGGTACACTACCTTTACCCTGAGCTTGAGTGGACATCAAAAGTCTGATCCTTCAACCCTTATCATATTCGTTTGGTGGGACGAGACCTCATTTCCCCTCCGGCCTCGATCTCGAGACCTCCTTTCTCCTCTGGCCTTGATCTTAGTTCTTCAACATGTTCGCTTTGTGGGACAAGACCTCATTTCCCCTTTGGCCTCGGTTTCAATGAGCAAGAAGCAATCAAAGCTTCATGACTGACTGTCATGATAGACCCACCCTTATGCACCTATAGGTCGTCCAACTGCCCTTGGGACCCATCAGATATCCCTTTCGGGTGTCTAGATGCTCTCGGATTACTCATGCATACATATAATAGTTTTGATCCATTAACCATGCTCTTTGGTACCATCGGCCCAACAGCCCTGACATTCGACCTGGCCTGCAGTTGTTTACCTTGACCGGCTAGTTGACTTGGTCTAGGTGCACTGCCACTAGCCTATCTAGCTTTGTTAGTCTTGTCTTGGTCTCATGGAAAATCACACAACAATTCTAATTTTTCTGAGAGTTTTCATAGTTCTTATAATTCACTTTTGTCTATAGGTCCAACCCGTGCACACTGGCCTTGGGCCCACTTCAGGAGTTTTCTAAAACTGGATCTTCAACCCTATCATTTTCAAATTCGAGGCTTCAAGCCTATCATAGTGAGCTAGCTCTCGTCAAGAACGTCTCCTAAAATGTTTAAGCAGTTTCACACAGTCAAGGGAGATCATTCTTGGAAAAATTATTTTTCAAACTTTAAAACGGTTCTCATCACCCCCAACCAAGTATGATGCTGAAAGTCCCACTCACCTGGTAACAGTGACGTAACCTTCCGGTGAGTTCTCAAGTTGTGGTGCGCTTCCTCACACCGATACTTGAATAATCAGATCCTACATGGTTCAACTACCTTTATCAAGAGAATCGACATAAGGGACCTCAAAGTTTCCGGTAATTGCTCATATGTCCTCACACTATGATTTAATTGCATTTAGATTCCTCAATATTTATAACCTTACATTTGGGTCCCTAATCTTCATTTAATCTCAATTGAGTCCATAGGACTTCCAATTATCACGCATGGGTCCCTAACTTTTCCAAAACTATCAATTGCTCCTTAATTTCCCAAAAATTGCCAATTGCTCCTTAATTCCCCAAAAATTGCCAATTGGTCCTTGAACTTTCAAAAATTGCCAATTGGCCCTACATTTCATCCAATTGCTCAATTGGTCCCCGATCGGAAGTTAATTTCAAGAAAATGCCCTAATTTTCATTAAATTGCATTTTGGCCCCCAATTTTCCCAAAATCCCCAAATTGCCCAATTTCCCAAAAATTGCAATTTGGTCCTTGAATCACAATTTTGTTCAATTGACCCCCCAAACTTGGTTAATTGCTCTCATTCTTGATTTGGATCATCTTCTCTATGTTTTCTCATAATTTCATGCTTTGAACCTCCCAATTTAGCTCAGAAATGGGCTCAAATGGAGCTTTGCTGGAAAATTCAATTTAGAGAGAGAAAGTTTTTATATCTTACCAGTGAGGGTCCAACAACCGGAGCTCTTGTTTTCTCTGAATTGCTCTCCTCCTGGGAATCCTCCCTAGATCAAACCACGCCTGTCACACCCCAACCCGGTTTGGCGGATCCCCGTGATCAACCCGCCATTCTCCCGGTTTATTAAAGGATTTCCCCTTATTGTAAACCGTAAAGAGTAAGGCATCCTTTAACCTGCACCTTTTCCTAGAATAGCATAATCAAAACTACTTGAAATTTAAGAATTTACATACCTGTCTGACAGGCATCTTAGTTGATGGTCTTTAATGGGAGGCTTTTCGGGATTTCCTTAAAGGGATATAAGGGAGGGGGTGAGTACAACTACTCAGTGAATGGGTTTTTAAAAGCTTTTGACTTTCAAGAAAAATATTTATATGGAGTGTGCCAGATTCCTTTGTTTTAAAAAATCCCTTCATTTAAAAATTTGGCTTTTTCCACCATTTCTTATTTACCACGGTGTGTCATCACCCAACCATATCCTTCATAATGAAGGTTACACACAATCGTAAGTCAGTATCACTACTAAACCTGCTAGTGGCTTCGGAGCGACTTTTCCTGCCACCCGGATAGAAGTACGACCACTTCTACCCTGGGAATGAGTGGATGTACATGACATCCGATCCACAATCCCGAAATCACTTCTTCATGTCCATATGAGGACAGAGACCTCATCCTGTCCTCACCCTAGTCTCATGCGCTTGGTGCTACTCCAGATTTCGCACAAACACCTGGAACGATGATCTGCCCTTATACTCACCAGGTCGTCCAGGGCCCTTAAGACGCATCACTACCCCTCATGGGTGTCTTGATGATCCTATACTCACAGTGCATGCACAAACAATGTTTTCTCATATTGCCATGTAATCTGTGGTGCCACTGGTCCAACGACCCTGACTCTTAACTCAACCCGC
Organism: Trapa bicornis; assembly: GCA_030064425.1. NCBI lineage: Eukaryota > Viridiplantae > Streptophyta > Magnoliopsida > Myrtales > Lythraceae > Trapa > Trapa bicornis. The sequence continues at coordinate 3,413,170 of CM057759.1, forward strand.
AGTTGTTTGTCTTGAATGGTCTGTTGACCGGTCAAGTCGCACTGCCGCTAGTTGACTGAGCATGTCGGTCCTATCTTGGTACCATGGCCAAACAATTCACTAATTAAGTTTTATGGCACATATATCATGTTCATTTAAGAGCTCTTGCTCATGCCAACTGGCCTTGGGCCCACTGTAAGAGATTTTTAAAATCGAGCATTTAGCCCCCAAGTTCTAAAACCGAGGGCCCCGGCCTATGAGAGCTATTCAATCTCCCGTCGAGAAGGTCTCCCAAATTGTTTAAGCATTGGCACACAATCAGGGGAGAGCACTTCCGACAAAAATAGGTTTTTACTGTCCATCATACCGACCGATATAAGGACATCTCCATTCATAACCGATGAACGGGTTTTCAACTTCCTTCGAGGAAGTCTCATCATACCAATCGTGTATGATCTACTTACAACCCGTAAGTAGTTTTTCCGCATAACTTTCACATCACTTTCTCTAAGTAGTGATGATTAAAAGTACCACTAAGCAGTGGGTTTTTATACCGAGGTACTTATCATTCCCAATCGGGTATGATATAAAATTCCCACTCACAACCAGTAAGTGGTTTTAAATTTTAAGTTGTGCTCATCATCCCAACCGGGTATAGTGTTAGTAAAGCCCCTCGCCCGTTAATGCCGTGAATTCCACTTGACCGATTCTTTGTATTCACACGAGTTCGTCCATGCTGGTGTTCCTGGTATTTGGCGTTCCTACATGGTATGAACATCCTTGTTCATTATTACTCAGCATAACAGCCTTCATTCATTTCCAATGAATGAGAAAACCCAAACTTTAAGTTATTTGCAATTAGGTCCATAAAGTTATTTCTCTTTAACTTTAAGTCCATAATGTCAGTTTTTCCTCAAATTGAGTCCCGTAACTTTTAAAATTTATCTTGGGACGTCAATTTATTCAATTTCACCAAAAAGGGGTTTAATTTCCCAAATTTCCAACTTGGTCCCCCAATTTTTCCAAAATAACCATTTTGCCCTTCATTTACAAAAATGGTAAGTTTTGCCCCAAAAATTCTAAAATTCCTCAATTGATCCTCCAACATTATTTTCATGCCCAATTGACCCTCAATTTCATAAAATTGCATTTTGGCCATTGGAATTTCGAAAATCCCCAATTTTCCCCCAATTTCAACTCTTCAACACTACCAAATTTGATTTCATCAAATTGACCAATCAAACACTTCTAATTATTGAAATTGGAGTTGAAATTGAGTTCCTACATGTTCATACGATTCTAAGAAACTTTGAATTGCAGATTTTAATGCCGAAACGAGCTCAAATGGAGCTTCATCGGAAAATAGACTATAGAGAGAGAAAGCTTCGATTTCTCACCGGTGAGGGCACGACGGTCCGAGCTGTCATTCTAGGCAGATAGCTCTCATCTTGAGGTTCATCCTAGAATCAAGAATCACATCATTCGGCCGAATTGGCTTACCTTTCAGTCCTAATTTGGTCGTGGGAGGGTGGAGGAAGTGTTGGGAAGGCTTGGTTTGGCCTAAGTAGGGCTCGAAATGGCCAATTTTAACTCAGTTGAAACAGGGCAACTTCGGTCTGCCGGAGCTGCTTCACTATTTCATCATGTCGGTGCTTCTCTAGTGATTCTCGGATGTACTGGAGTTTGCTATCAGATAGCTTACTTCTCCCAGGTTCTAAAGACCCTGACCGCTCCTTCCGAGGTTAAGAAAAATTTTCAAGTCGAAGCTCTCCTTCCAAGGTTAAGAAAAATTTTCAAGTCGATGCTCTCCTTCCGAGGTTAAGAAAAATTTTTAAGTCGAAGCTATGGTTTAAGCTTCACCAGGAAATATAGCAATAGAGAGAGAGAAGTGTTCAAGTGTGAGGAGAATGAATGTGGATGACCTTTTTATATAGGTGTAAAACCGTATATTAAATGGGAGAGATTTATTACTCATATTAAAATTGCCAAAAATTATTGGTATTAATCTCTATAATTTAATTTTGGTATTAAATTATTTCTATTAATTCCAATAATTTAATTTAGGTATTATATTATTGGTATTAATTACAATAATTAAATAATATTAATTTATGGCTATTTATGATAAGGCGTACGTTCGCATAAAAAGTTTTGACTGAAATTTTGTGTTTCAAAAAAAATAATACTTCCTAGGAGGTCACCCATCTTCACATTACTCTCGGGCAAGCACGCTTAACTTTAAAGTTCTTATGGATTCTTATTCACCTGAACCAATTTGGTTTTTCTCTTCTAATTTGTCTTAAATTTCTTTTCCAAGGTTTATTGAACCCTTTGGATCACCTGAAAGTTGTAAATTTCCAAATTGCTTGTTCTCAAATGATCGGGTTTGTAAACCATCTCGGTTTTCTTACTCGGTTTGACCGGTTCTTTTCTCGATTTTCCTTAACTCAAAAGTGCAGAGTTTACAACGCCTCAATTGGTGGCCTGAGTAGTGTGATTTTCTTAGTTTTAGTTCTTACAAAATGCATCATGAATAGTGTTTTTCGGTGAAGGGGCGATGGAGGGGCTTACCGTATTAGCTCAGGGGAAGGTTGGGGCACCTCTAGATAGAGATTGGGGGGCTTGATTTGGCCAGAATTGGCCTCTAGACAGCTCAAGCTCTTGACAGCCGAGGAGCGACATTACTGTTTTAGCTTTCCCACTCTTCTACAATAGCCCTCGGGCTGAAAGGAGGGTGCAGCTGTGTAGAGGACCTCCCTCAAGTTCTAATGGTACTGAATGAAGCTTCAAAGGTGGAGAATAAACTTGATGTAGGAGCTCTAGTTTGCTACTCACTGAAAACTTGAGTACTTCTCCTTCTTCATTCAATTGTGGGGTGCTGAAGATAAATTGAGGGGTGCTCTTTATATAGGAGCTCAAGAATTGTTCAGGCTACCGACCAGCGTGAGAGTTGGCCTTTGTCTCGACCTCCAGTGACTTAACTGAAGAGATTTTCCAGCCTCTCTCTCTTCTCTATTCTCTCTATCAATGGCTAGAGGTTAAAGATAATGACGTGGTTGGCATGCCACTTGGCATAGTGTGATTAGCCAATTTTTCTGACGGGGAGGTTCAACTCGGTGCCACGTCAATTGTTGACCTGTTGACCAGACATGTGGCAGCCTCCCATTGGCTGCCTGTGTCGACGTGGCATGCTGACTAGTCATATGGTGACCGTTAACCGGACATGTGACAACCTCCCATTAGATGTCCGTGCTTACGTGGATGCTAACTAGACTCCATTGACCGTTGACCGGTCTGGTTCGTTGACTGGTTGGACCGTTGACCAGTTTGGTCCGATCGAGTTCGATGACCCGAATTTGAAAATAAACTTGTTCAGACCCGATTCGACCATTTTTATGAAATTTAAAAATTTCTAATTCATCTAAATTCATTTTCTATCTAATGGTGTCCTCAATTTCCCAAATTGACATTTTTAAGTCACCTAGAAAAATGAATTATTGAACTAGTTCACTATGGTTCAATCTGGTTCAGGTCTAGTTCACCCTGAATCGGTCTAGTTCTCCTATCCAATTCACTTCATGGTTCATCCCCATGATTTTTGTGAATTTTGGTCACTTGGGATTTTCCAATTTCCCATTTTAACCCTTATTTATTATTTTTATTCCCTTTTTTGGCTCGGTTTTCTCAAAACCACCAGTTCTTTCCCTGGTTTACTTGGTTCAGGGGACGGGTTTCACAACTCTCCCATCCTTTTAGAAGTTTTGTCCTCAAAACTTAGTCGTCCTTCCTTTACCTCAAAGATGAGTTCACTTGTGGACGACTTGGGTTTGATTTAACACTCTATCTCTCTAGTTACCCATTTTTGCTCATTCATTTACTCCCTTGGCCTTAGTTCCTTTGACTTGCCTTACCCCATGTCCAAGTAATTTCTTAAGTCCAATGCTTCCCGTCATTTGGGATCAAATCTTTTCTCTTGAGGGTTTTTTCCAAAATTGGGAGTTATAGAACGTCCGATCATCCCAAGGTCTCTTTGTTTCCTTGATTATTAAAACCCTTAGCTCAGTGTCTGTCTGAGGGTTTCGTACTCGCATTCCAGAGTTTTGGTGTTACCCCCTTCTTGTCCTATGTTGACCCTTTATTTCGTTCTTATATCACTTCCTTGTTTGGTTTCCCCGTTTCCAATTATAGGTTTTCCCATCCACTCATTGACATACCGACATACTTGTGGGTTTCTTCCTTTCAGTCCTCTCTCATGTCCAACGGCGTCCTTACTCAAGTACTTCTTTTTCTCAGATCCATCCTTACCCGCTTGGGACCATTTCACGATTCTTTTATTCCAAATTAATCTCTTATGGCTTACTTGTCCATTCCTTGATTTCGCCCGAAAGAGTTCCCTTTGTTGGTTTTATCCTTTACACTCATACCTTGGAGTCGAGATTTTCCATCCTTTGAGTCGTACGTTTATCCTTCTCATTATTTCTTGAAGGTTTTCCTTTGATCACTTCCTAATTGAAGGGTGCACTCTCCAATATTTTTCGAATCCTCCTTCCTATTTTTTCCTTATTATGGGTATTCCACCCATTTCCACTTGTTACGGTATTACCTGAGTTTATTACCCTACTATCTGCTTCGTAAGTTTCACTTTTCTCCTTGGGCTTTGGGTATACTTCCCCTTTGCATTCGTCCTTTGGGGGTATCAAACCTTTAATAAATTTTGTGACATCCCTTGATGTCATCCTTTTTTTCTTACTCTTTCTTTCTACCCTTTCCTTAGTCCTACTTGTAATTTTTACAAGTTTCCTTTGAAAGTCCAAATCCTCTTTGTGTCAAGGTCTCCTGATCACCTCATGAAAGGTTCACTTAGTCCTTCTCATGGCTCAAGGGTGGTTGCCAGTTCCTTTTGGCCATGGATCATTCTAAGGATTTCCTTCATCCTTCTCTTTTGATGTTTGTCCCTTTTTACCTTTCCCTTCTTGTCAAAGTTTAAATATGTGATTCTCATGAGGGTCGGTTCGTTCAACTACCCTGTTCCTATTGCCCTATTGTCCAATTGTCTCGAGACAGTTGTCTCTCGAGTTCACTTGTCCTTAATGCCCATCATATTGCCTTCTTTTGGGTGTGGTTGTCACTACCCTTTCGGTTCTTCTTAGGGTGTCGTTTTAGTCTCCTTTGGCTATCCCATGGTTACTAGTTGTCTACCTTTGCTAGGTGGGTTTGTAACCCTACTTGGCTCCTTTGCTTTTCTAAAGTAGGTTACACTCTGCCATCCTAACTTCATGTTTCTACCCGAGGAACTTCTGGTTCTTGTCCTCATCTTGTGCACTCCCGATTACACCTCATCGTTTGATCCTAGGTTTCCTTAAGTGGGTGGGGTTAGAGACTAATCTTGAGGTTCATCGTTCTTTAGTTAGTCCATCGAGTATTTCAGTCTTATCTTGGTACCATGGCCAAATATATGATTCATTTAAAGTTTTCATGGCTTAAACTCATGTTTGTTTATGAGCTCCTACTCATGCCAACTGGCCTTGGGCCCACTGTATGAGATTTTCAAAATCGGGCATATTAGCCCCCAAGTTCCAAAACTGAGGCCTTCGGCCTATATAAGCTATTTGAGCCCCCATCAAGAAGGTCTCCCAAAAAGTTTAAGCAGTGGCACATAGTCAGGGGAGAGGACTTTTGAAAAAATAATCTTTTAGTTGTCCACCACACCAACCGGGTGTGAGGACATCCCCGCTTATAATCGATAAGCAGGTTTTCTACTTCCTTCAAGTAAATTCATCATACCAACCGGGTATGATCTACTTACATCCGATAAGTAGTTTTTCTGAGAAATTTCCACATCACTCCATTATGGTGTGATGGTTAAAAATTTCACTTAGTAATGGGTTTTCATTTCCAAGGTGCTTATCACCCCCAACCGAGAATGATATAAAATCCCACTCACTCGTGAATGCTGTAAATTCTTCTTAATAGGCTTTCGTATCCTCGTGAGCTTTGTCTTAGCTGGTGTTCCCAATACCTTACGGAATGAACATCCTTGTTCACTCTTTTTTGGCTTGATAGCCTTAATTCATTATGAATGAATAAAATACCCAATTTTCAAATATTTGCAATTTGGTCCCGAAAGTTCTTTTTCCTTTACTTTAGGTACCAAATGCCGATTTCCCCCCAAATTGAGTCCCAAAACTTCAAAATTATACCTGGAAACCTCAATTTATTCAAAATTACATAAAGGGGTTCAAGTTTCCCAAATTCCTAATTTGGTCCACAATTTTTCTAAAATTACCATTTTGCCACTAATTTACAAAAATGATAAGTTTTGCCCCGAAATTTACAAAATTTATCCAATTGGTCCACCAACGTCTATACCTTGCCCAATTGGCCATCAATTTTATGAAATTGCACTTTAGTTCCTCAAAATTTTGAAATCCACAAAATTTCCCCAAAATTTCTCCCAACCTTCTAACTCAGCTGAATTTGATTTCATCAAATTGACCGATAAAATGAGTTTAATTGTTGAAATTGAAGTTAGATTGGAGTTCCTAAACCATCATATAATTCAATTGCACTTTGAATTGCGTGATTTGACACCAGAACGAGCTCAAACGGAGCTTCGCCGGAAAACTTAACGTAGAGAGAGAAAGCTTCAAAAGCTTACCGTCGGGGGCACGATGACCCGAGCTTTCTATCTGGGCAGATAACTCTCGTATTGAGGTCCTTCTTACAATCAAGAATCACTTCAATTCATGTCAAATTGAGGGAGAATTTAGTCAGTCAAAATCTGTTGGTTCTCTTTGTAAAACCCGTCCTTTTGAGCTATGGAAAACCGGGAAAAGAAGCGGTCGCAACCCGTCCACTGCACCAACTTGTGGATCAGAGCGTCTTTTCCTTCCTCCATGATAGAAGGCCATCCACTTCTACACTGAGTTTGAGTGAATGCCCCACACGTCCGACCCTCAGACCTAAATACTACTTCGTGTCTGTATGAGGATGGAGACCTCATCCCGATCCTACCCCGGTCTCATGCGCAAGAAGCTCCGAGATCTTCAAGACTGACTGGCACGATGAACTGCCCTTATCTACATCACGTCGTCCAGCAGCCCTTAGGACCCATCACTAACTCCTAGGGCATCTTGATGGTCTCGTACCACAAGTGCATGCACAAACAAGAGTTTTCATATAGTTATCCATCCTCTTTGGTGCCAACGATCCCGATGCTTAACCCGACCTACAGCTGTTTGTCTAGGCCAGTCCATCGACCTGGCCATGACACACTACCGCCAATCCATCGAGCATTGTCGGTCTTGACTCGGTACCTTGGCGCAACACACAATCAATTCCATTAATTAGGAGTTTTCATAGCTTTTCCTAATCAAGTTTATTTATAAGCTTCTCTCGTGCCCACTGGACTTGGGTCCACTGTATGTGTTTTCCAAAATTGGCTATTGAGCCCCATGAGTTCAAAAACCAAGGCCCCTGGCCTATTTGAGCTGTTCCAGATCCCATCAAGAAGGACTCCCAAATATTTTAAGCAATGGTACATAGTCAGGGGAGAACACTTCTGAAAAAAATTAACTTTTTATATCATCACACCAATCGGGTGTGATGATAACTCCGCTTACAAACTATAGGGGGGTTTCTTATTTCCTTAAGAAAAATCATCATACCAATAGGGTATGATATTTATTCCTACTCACAACCAGTAAGTAGGTTTAATTCGTTAAAAATTGTGTTCATCATCCCAACTGGGTATGATGTTAAATAATTCCACTCACCTGGTGACTGTGACGCATTCGTCCCTAGTCAGCTTACAACTCCACGCGAGCTTCCTCTTGCTGGAGTTCCAGTCTCACATGTCTCTGCACGATTTGGTTATCATTATCAATGAGTTTTTGACATAACAACCTTCGTATGAGCTATTAGGACTAAATTTTTGGTTTATTGCACTTAGATCCCTAAAGTTCATACTTTTTGACTTTAGGTCCCTGGTGTTAAATTTTCCTCAAATTAAGTCCCGAGGACATTCAATATCCTCCTTGGGCCCTTAATTTCCTTTAAATTGTGTGAAGGGCTCAAGTTTCCCAAATTTCCAATTTGGTCCCTAATTTTCCAAAAATTACCGTTTTGCCCCTACTTCCAAAAATAGTCAATTGACCTAAATATTTCAAAAATTGACCAATTGGTCCCTCAACATCTTTCTCATTGCTAATTGGCCTTCAATTTCAAGAAATTTCATGGAGATCCCTCAATGTTTCAAAATCCCCAATTTCTCCCTTTTATACTGACTGAATTTGATATCTTCAAATAGGCCATCCAATCGGGGTTAATTGCTCCAATTGATGGTATGAATCAGTACCTACACTTCCATACGATTCAATTGAGCTTTTAATTGCAGCATTTGGGTCCGAAATGAGCTCAAATGGAGATTTGTCAGAAAACTGTTTGTAGAGAGATAAAGCTTTGAAAGCTTACCGTTGGAGGTGCGGTAGTTAGAGCTCTCAATATGGGGTGTTAGCTCTTATCCTTAGGTTCCTTCTAGCATCAAGAATTGCTACAATTGAAGTCTATATGAGGGTGAGTTTTATCAATGAAATTTGGTACTTTCTCTCTCTAACACCGATATGCAACGACGGAGAAGGGCCGAATTGGCTTACCTTTCGCCTTTGTGGAGGTTGTGTGAGGGTCGTGGGGGCATTAGGGAGACTTGGTTTGGCTGGAACAAAGGGAAGTTAACATAGGAGATTTTGGGAGAACAGGAGTGTAGAACTTACTAAGGCAGGGAATCTTGGAAAAACATAGGTGTACTAATTATTAGAAAATGGAACCAACGGAATTGGAAAGAAAATAAGCTCCTCAAAGATAAGCTCCTAGAGATGAAGGGATCAAGTACCAAGGGAAAGTAATCATGAAGATCCAAGAGATAAGTCAAACCCAAGTAATGGGTAAGTAGGAAGATGACATCAAAAGATTTCATACAAGTAGGAATGTATTAAGAAGAGAAGAGACCTTAAAAAGAATGGACGCTAGTGGGAATGAGGAATGAAGAAAGAAAAGAAGAGTTTTGATATGTCAGTAAGTTATCGAGAAGCTCAAGGACTTGAAAGTTAAATGACCAAATAAAGAAGTCTGAAAAAGATGAGTAAGTGAGGAATCTAATATAATTATAGGAATGTGAAGTCAAAGACAACTTCCAAAGAAAGTCATGCAGTAAGGGACATGTAAGCGCACCTGTCCTAGGGAAATATGAATTAAGTAAGGAAAAGTTAATAATTAAAGCATGATGAGTTCAAGCGTTAAATGAAGAAGTAATAACCAATGAAAGAGGAAAGGATTCATGTAGGATGAAAAGGTGATAACGCCAAAACCGGTGTAAGAAAATAATCGGAACTCCTAGTCCTGAACTCTTAGGTAAAAGAGTTTGGAATGGAGAAATGTTGCCTTTGGAAAAGAGGGATGTAAACTTAAGGATATGATTCTATGTCTTCTAGGGAGATATGCTTAGCTAATGTAAGCTCCATGGAATGAGAAATGGATGTGAATGAGACACAAATCATAGGTGTGTGATGTTAGGGATAAACGGAAACAACTGTGAAGGTTGTAAGTTAATAAACTATGAAACTCATATCAATGGAGGTTCATTCTAGTACAAAAAGTATGAAGTAAGTTTTGTGGACAAAACTCCTAAAAGGAGGAAAGAGTTGTAAACCCCGCTCTTTGGAGTTAAGGAAAACTGGGAAAAGAATCGGTCAATCCCAGTGAGAAAACCGAACCGGTTCACAAACCCGTTCATCAGAGAATGGGCAATTTAGGAAATTTATAACTCTCGGGTGACCCAAAGGATTAATAAAACCTTGGAAAAGAACCTTAGAATAAATTGGAAGAGAAAAACTAGACCAGTTCAAATGAACCGGATCCAAGACAGATTGAACCGATTTATGAACCGAGTCGATTTATGAATAGGAACCGATAGAGAGAGGACAAACCAGGAAATTTTTGAATCCCGAGTGACCTAAAGATTCACAAAAATGATGAAAAGGGACTTTAGGATGAATGGGGGATGAAAACCAAACCAGTTTAGGTGAATCAGATCCGAACCGGTGTAAACTAGTTTGGACCAGTTTAAACCACTATTTAACCAAATGATAAATTCATTTTTCTAGATGGCTTAAAAAAATCCAATTTGAGAATTGAGGCCACCATTTAATAGAGAATGAATTTAGAAATTTTTAATTTTGAAAAACTCAGTCGAATCGGGCTTGAACCTGACAGTTTAAGCTTTGAACCCAGTTCAGACCGGTGTGGTCCGGTTAAGAATAGTGTCGTCTTCTTCCTTCAAATGACAGCACTATTCACTCGCCAGAAAATTGAACTAGTACCGGTTAAAAGGAAACATTTCTGTTCAGTACATTTCAGGTTATCAATGACTATCAAAAAGGTGCCAAACGGATGACCGACGAGTCCCCGAGCTCCCTATATAAAGAGCCCTTCTCCATTCATCCTCTCCACACCTAAAAACCTCACTCTCTCTCAACTACTCAGTTTTCCAATGAAGCTCCAACCAAAGCTCTGATATAGGGTCTTTTTTAGCCAAATAAGGCATGGTCAGGTTCCTTAGACTTGGGGAGAAATCAGCTACATGGTGGTCGTCGGAGAAGCACCGGTGTGATCGAATAGTGAAGCAGCTCCGGCAGACCAAAGCTGTCCTATTTCTCTGGTGCTCAAATCGGCCAATTCAAGCCCTACTCAAGCAAAACCAAACCCTCATCATGCCTAACCAAGCCCTCCGAACACCTCCTCAGTCCTCCTATAGCTGAATCAAAATGAAAAGGTAAGCCAATTTGGCTCCCCTTTGTAAATTTCAATCGATGTAAGAGAGAGAACCGGCAGATTTTTACTAACTAAATTCTCATTCAATTCGGCATCAATTGATGCAATTATTGATCCTAGGAGTAAACTCAGGATGAGAGCTATCTGCTTAGATCAAAAGCTTGGACCGTTGCGCCCCCGACGGTAAGCAATCGAAGCTCTCTCTCTACATTTAGTTTTTCGGCGAAGCTTCGTTTGAGCTCATTCTAGCGTTAAATCATGTGATTCAAAGTGCAATTAAATTGTATGAGATGAAGGAACTCCAATTTAATTTTAATTTCAACAATTAAACTCATTTGATCAGTCAATTTAATGAAATCAAATTTGGATGTGTTGGAAAGTTGAAATTGGGGGAAAATTAGTGATTTCGAAAATTCGAGGAACTAAAATGCAATTTCATAAAATTGAGGGCCAATTGGACATATTACACATGTTAGAGGACCAATTGGGCAATTTTTTTTTTAAAATTTGAGTAAAACTTATCATTTTCGTAAAGGAGGGGCAAAATGGTAATTTTGAAAAAATTGACGACCAAATTGGGAATTTGGGAAACTTGTACCCCTTTTTGTAATTTTGAATAAATTGAGGTCTCAAAGTATAGGTTTGAATTTTCGGGACTCAATTTGGGGGAAAATCGATATTTGGGACTTAAAGTTAACGAAAAAGAACTTTAGGGACCAAATTGTAAATATTTAAAAAGTTAAAATTTTTTATTCATTCATAATGAATGGAGGCTATCAAGCCAAGAGATAGTGAACATAAATGTTCATATAGTGTAGGAACACGAGGTATCGGGAACCCCAATAATTACAAGCTCGCATAGAGGCAAAGAGCGATAAGAGGAATTCATTGCATAAACAGGTGAGTGGGATTTTATATTATACTCGGTTGGGATGATAAGCACCTCAAAAATGAAAATCCACTACTAAGTGGTATTTTAACCATCACACTTGAGAGGTGTGATGTGGAAATTATGCGGAAAAGCTACTTAGCGGTTGTAAGTAGATCACACCCGGTTGGTATGATGAAACTTCCTGGAAGGAAGTAGAAAACTCACTTATCGGTTATAAGCGAAGATGCCCTCATACCTGGTTGGTGTGATGGATGACTAAAATTTTATTTTTGTCGGAAGTGCTCTCCCCTAAATGTGTGCCACTACTTAAACAATTTGGGATACCTTTTTTACAGGAGCTTGAATAGCTCAGATAGACCGGAGGCCTTAGTTTTGGAACTTGGGGGCTAAATATGCCTGATTTTGAAAATCTCGTACAGTGGGCCCAAGTCCAGTTGGCACGAGCAGGAGCTCGTAAACAAACATGATTTAAGTCATGAAAACTTTAAAAGAATTATTTGTTTGGCCATGGTACCAAGAGAGGACCAACATACTCGATAGACTTGCGGTAGTGTGGCATGATAGGTCAACGAACCAATTGAGACAAACAGTTGCAGGTCGAGTTGAGGGTCGAGGCTATTGGACTAGTGGCACAACAAATTAAATGGCTTATGTGGAAAACTATTGATTTGTGCATGCACTAATGTTACGGGACCTTCAAAATGCCCAAGACAGGTAGTGATGCATCCCAGGGCTACTAGACGACATGGTGGAGATAAGGGTAGTTAGTTGTGCCAGCAGTCTTAGAAACTCGACGTAGCTTCATGCGCATGAGACCAGCATAGTGTCGGGAGGAGGCCTTTGTCCTCATATGGACATGGACATTTGTTATGGCATTGAGGGTTGGATGTTGTGTACATCCATGCATTCTTAGGGTAGATGTGGACGTGCTTCTATCTAGGTGGCTAGTAAAGTCACTACGACGCCACAAGTAGGTATAGTGGACGTGCTGGCCTGCGAATGTTTGTTCACTTAATGATGAAGGGCATGTGTTGGTTGATAAACACACCAATTATGATTGTGGATTAAGAAATGGCTATGAAAACTAAGATTTTGGAAATGAGAAATTTTAAGAAATTAAGGAATCTGGCACAATTCAACTTGAAAACTATTTTGTTGAAACTTCAATTTTTTAATAACCATTCACCAAGTTGTAAAAACTCACCCATACTTTTTATCTCTTTTTAGAAAATAGAGAAATGACTAGGGATAACACCAAGCCACCCTCTATCAAGTATGCTTAATTTCTCTTAAGCTTGCATTTTATTTGATATATGTTATTCCAGGGAACAACATCTGGCTCCTCTTGAGTTAAGGAAGGGGGAAACCCCTCTTGAACCAAGAGAGCGGCGGGTTGTTTATGGGGATTCGACCAAATTGGGTCGAGGCATGACAACTTTAGTGGTATTAGAGATATGTTTCCTTGAAACATTATCAATATTATGCCCTGACATTAATCAAACTTTAATTATTGTGTAGGAAGGATAATCCCTATAAAGTTCGCGGTGAAATGCAGCCCTCCACCCATAACCATGAAAAAGATGCCTAGCCCAAGGGAGGAAATCGTACAAAGATTCCTAAAAGGGGAGAAAAGAGTACCCAAAGACATGGTGGAGGACTACCGGAAATTTGTAGAAGCCTTATTTGAACCAGAAGGCATCACATATCGTTCTCCAAGACAAGAGGAACTAATATCCCCTCCTCCAGCCCCACTACAACTGGAGAGGAGTCCAACCAAGAAGGAGGCATGGGGTAACTACTGGGATGTGTATGCCACCTTCATGAAGGTCCACCAAGTACCTCCACCTACTCAACTTGGCTTCAATCCCTCCCAATGGATAAAGTGGACATGTGAGTGTGGGGTCGAGGTAATAAGGCGATATAGACCGGATGCCATACATGAGATTCGTCCTATAAGGGAATATGAGTGGACCCCAACTAGTTCCACAGAACCTTTTGATCAAGAATCCCACAATCGCTCTAGGGTTAACTCTCGGCCTATGACTCCCAGGGATTAGGGGGTACAAAATTCATGTAGACCAAGTATGGAGAGAAAATATTTTCTTGAATGAATAAAAGTAAAATTTTTTATAAAAATTCTGAGTTCCTTGATAAATTCAAAGCAAAAAGAGTATAAAGATTAAAGTAAAAAGTTAGAAACCACCTAAGAAAGAAAAGATGGGTTATTTATAGTTAATCTCAACCCATAAGGCTTTCCCTCAGAAGTACAATAAGGAAGAGTTCATCCAAGGAAGATATTAACTAAGAAAAGGAAGAAGGAGTTGGAACAAAGGGATGTGAACGTCAAAGAGTATGGACGTACGGTGAGTTCAAGAAGTTAGGGAAAGGTTCAAAGAATAAGAGTAAGTAAAAATAAGGAGTGGAATATTTCAAAGGGAACCACAGGAATGGAAGCTGATCAGGAAGAAAGGAAGTAAGTTGTGGGGAAACACTAAGGATGTCAAGACCACTACGGCAGGATGAAAAAAAAATGGATAACAAGAAAGCCTAGGTATAACATCTATTTGTAAAGAACTAAGACACAATTTCTTAGGAACCCCATAAAATAAAGAGACTTGTGGAAAGCAGGGGTGTGGAACTAAAAAGAAAGAAAAGCCATAGTGAATGAACCATACAAGATTCTTAAGTATAAGTGAAGACTAAAAAGAGGGAACTTCTCAGGAACAGTAGGGAGATAAAACATAAGAATCCCAGAACGAGAGACATTAGAAGAAGGGTGAGAATAGAAAGTTGGATCGAGGAAGGAGAAAGCTCCAGGTTAAGAAAATCAATCGAGGAAATGTTACAAAACTAGAGTCGAAATAAGGACCTCAATAAGAAGTACAAGTGGCTAAGTGAGTGTTTGAGGAGGTTAAGTATGATCTACTTACAAGAAGACATGGACACCTAAATAGGAATTTTAAACAGACCTTATTGAAAGAAATAACCCATAGCAACCAAATCATTTAGGAAATAAACTACACTCCAAGAAGGATCAGAAAATAATAAGGATCATATCCAAAACATGGTGAAGAGTTGGATACCAAAGATAAGATAATTCGAGAAATAATCCTCTCAAAATAAATAACGAAGAGGATAAGGCGAACAAGACAATCATCAAATCAACCCTTGTGAATGTCACAGACCTAGTAAAGAAGGAAAGGAATGAAAGATAAAAACCTTTGACACAAGAGGGCAGAGAAAAGCCGCGGAGACACCCATGGATAAGACAAGAGTAATTTAACTGAAAACTACGAAGAACTAAATATGCACTAAGAAGAGCGATCAGTAGATGGGGGGAAGTAAGGGAATGTGAACTCCACCTCAAGGAAATAAACTAAATACTGTTAAAAGGAGTAAGAATAAGAACAATATATACAATAAATGTCCATAAGGTCACAAGGGTAAAGGTGAGCAAGAGAGAATGACAATAAGGAATGTCATTTAAGGCTCGACATTCATATTGATAAAACTAGAAGGAGATTTCGGAAGAAAAGGAGTGTAGAACTTACTAAGGAAGGGAATCTTGGAAAAACATAGGTGTACCAATTAGGAGGAAATGGAACTAACATAATTGGGATTATAATAAGCTCCTCAAAGACAAGCTCCAAGAGATGAAGGGATTAAGTACAAAGGGAAAGTAATCATGAAGGATCCAAGGGATAAGTTAAACCCAAGTAACGGGTAAGTAGAAAGACAACATCAAAAGGATAGTGAACTAGCTGAAATAAAGGGTAGTCAAATGATCTTGATGTGAGTAATAATAGATTAAGGAAGAGAAGAGACCTTAAAAAGGAGGGAAGCCAGTGGGAATGAGGAATGAAGAAAGGAAGTGTTTTGGTATGTTAGTAAGTTATTGGGAAGCTCAAGGACTTGAAAGTTGAATGTCCGAATAAAGAAGTCTAAAAAAAGACAAGTAAGTAAGGATATTAATACGGATATAGGGATGTGAAGTCATGGACAAATTCCAAAGAATGCCATGTGGTAAGGGACATGTAAGCACTACTGTCCAAGGGAAATAAGATTTAGGTAAGGAAGAGTCAATAATTAAAGCATGATGAGGTCAAGTGTTAAAATATAGAACAGAGAAGTAATAACCAAAGAATGAGGAAAAGATCTATGCAAGATGAAAAGATGATAACGCTAAAACCTGTGGAAGATAATAACTGGAACTCCTAGTCCTTAACTTTTAGGTAAAGGAGTTTAGAATGGAGAAATGGTGCCATGGGAAAAGAGGGATGTAAACTTAAGGATATCATTCTAAGTCTTCTAGGGAGATATACTTAGCTAAAGTAAGTTCCATAGAATGAGAAAGGGATGTAAATGAGACGGAAATCTTAAGTATGTGATATAAGGGATAAATGGAAACAACCGGGAAGATTGTAGATCAATAAACTACAAAATTTATATCAACAGAGGTTCATTCTAGATAAAAAAAAGTGTGAAATAAGTTTTGGGGACAAAACTCGTAAAAGGAGGGGAGAGTTGTAAACTACTCTCTTTGGAATTAAGGAAAACTGTAAAAAGAATCTGTCAAACTAAGTGAGAAAATCGAACCTGTAAACCCCACCCCTTTTAGTTAAGGAAAACTAGGAAAGAACTGGTCAAACCGAGTGAGAAAACCAAACAGGTTTACAAAATTGATTTATTAGGAAACATATAATTTGGGAAATCATTTTATTAGGAAACACCCGAGTGACCCAAAGGGTTCATAAAACCTTGAAAAAGAACTTTAGGACAAATTGGAAGAGAAATAACATATAGGTTCAGGTGAACCGGATCCAACTAGATTGAACTAGTTTATGAACCGAGTTAGTTTATAAATCGGAACCGATAGAGAAAGGGCAAATTGGGAAATTTATGAGTTTCGAGTGACCTAAAGTGTCATAAAAGTCAAGAAAAAGGACTTTAGGATAAATTGAAGATGAAAACCAAACCGGTTCAGGTGAAGCAGATTCGAACTAGATTGAACCAATTTGGACCGATGAAAACCAAGCAGTTAAAAGAATGAAATTGGGGGAAAATTAGGGGAAATTTGGGAATTTTGAAAATTCGCGGGACTAAAGTGCAATTTCATATAATTGAGGGCCAATTAGGCCCGATAAAGCTGTTGGAGGACCAATTGGACAATTTTTGGAATTTTTTGGGTCCAAACATACCATTTTTGTAAAGTAGGGGCAACATGGTAACTTAGGAAAAAGTTGGGGACCAAATGGGAAATTGAACCCCTTTTTGTGAAATTGAATAAATTGAGATTCCAAGGTGAATTTTAAAAGTTCCATGACTCAATTTGAGGAAAAACTAGTATTAGGGACTTAAAGTTATAGAAAAATAACTTTAGGGACCTAATTGTAAATAAATGAAAAGTTTGGTTTTCTATTTCATTGGAATGAATGAAGGCTATTAGGCTGAGGGATAATGAACAAGGATGTTCAAATCGTGTAGAAATATGAAGTACCGGGAACGCCAGCAAGGACAA
This sequence comes from Trapa bicornis, assembly GCA_030064425.1. Taxonomy (NCBI): domain Eukaryota; kingdom Viridiplantae; phylum Streptophyta; class Magnoliopsida; order Myrtales; family Lythraceae; genus Trapa; species Trapa bicornis. The sequence goes on from CM057759.1 coordinate 3,430,386, forward strand.
GCTTGCATGAATACAAAGAACCGGTCGAGAGTAATTCACTGCATTAATGGGTAAGTGGGAATTTAATATCATACCCAGTTGAAATGATAAGTACCTCGAAAATGAAAACCCACTACTAAGTGGTATTTTAATCATCACACCTGAGAGGAGTGATTTGGAAATCAAACTGAAAAACTACTTACCGCTTATAAGTAGATTATACTCGGTTGGTATGATTAAACCTACTCAAACGAAGTGGATAACCCGTTCATCGGTTATGAGTGGAGATGTCCTCATACTCGGTTTTTCACCCACCGACCCAGTTTGGTCGGATCCCCATGATCAACCCGCCACTCTCTCGGTTTATTAAAGTGTTTCCCCTTATTATAGACCGTAAAGAGTAAGGCGTCCTTTAAACCTGCAACTTTTCCTGTAATAACATAAATCAAAACTGCATAATATTTTAATTTCATCATACCTGTCTCACAGGCGTCTTAGTTGATGGTCTTTAAGTGTAGACTTTTTGAAATTTCCTGAAAGGAGGGGATGAGTACGACTACTCAATGAATGGGTTTTCAAAGCTTATAACTTTTAGGAAAAAGATTTGTATTGGAGTGTGTCAGACTCCTTTCATTCAAAAATCCTTTCATTTCAAATCTCGGTTTTTACCACCATTTCTTATTACTCACGGTGTGTCAACACCCAACACACATACTTCATCATGAAGGTCAAACACACATTCGTAGGCCAGCTCATCCACTGAACCCACTTGTGGCATTGGAGTGACTTTACCAGCCACATAGATAGAAGCACATCCACTTCTACCCTGAGAATGAGTGGATGTACGTGACATCCGACCCTCAATCCTAAAATTAATTGTTCGTGTCCGTATGAAGATAGAGACCTCATCCCATCCCCACCCAGTCTCATGCGCTTGGTGGTACTCCAAATTTTGCACAGTAACCTGGTACGACAAACTGCCCTTATACCCACCAGGTCGTCCAGTGCCCTTAAGATGCATCACTACCCCTCTTAGGCGTCTTGATGGTCTCATGATCATAGTGCATGCACAACCAGTATTTTCTTATCATGCCATATAATATGTGGTGCCACTGGTCCAATGGCCCCGACCCTCAACTCAACCCATAGCTGTTTGTCTTGACTGGTCCGTCGACTAGTCATGTCGCACTGTCACTAGTTGACTGAGTATGTCGGTCCTGTCTTAGTAGAAGGCCAAACAATTCCTTTATTTAAAGTTTTATGCCATATAACTCATGTTTGTTTACGAGCTCCTGCTCGTGCCAACTGGCCTTGGGCCTACTGTTCGAGATTTTCAAAATTGGGCATATTAGCCCCCAAGTTCAAAAATCGAGGCCTCGAGCCTATAAGAGCTATTCGAGCTCCCGTCAAGAAAGTCTCCCAAATCGTTTAAGCATTGGCACACAGTTAGGGGTGAGCACTTCCGACAAAAATATGTTTTCAACTATCCATCATACCGACCGAGTACAAGGACATCTCCGATCATAACCAATAAATGGGTTTTCAACTTCATTCGAGGAAGTTTCATCATACCAACTGGGTATGATCTACTTACAACCGGTAAGCAGTTTTTCCGCATGATTTTCACATCACTCCTCTAATATGTGATGTTTAAAATACCACTTAGTAGTGGGTTTTCATTTCGAGGTAATTATCATCCCCAACTGGGTATGATATATAATCCCACTCACCCGTTAATGCAGTGAATTCCACTAGACCAGTTCTTTGTATTCATGCGAACTTGTCCTTGCTAGCGTTCCCGGTACTTCGTGTTCCTACACGATATGAACATCTCGATTCATTATTTTTCAGCCTAATAGCCTTCATTGATTCCAAATGAATGAAAAAAACCAAACTTTTATTTATTTGCAATTAGGTCCCTAAAGTTATTTCTTTTTAACTTTATGTCCCTAATGCCGGTTTTTCCTCAAATTGAGTCCCAAAAATTTTAAAATTTATCTTAGGACTTCAATTTATTCCATTTCACAAAAAGGAGTTTAATTTCCCAAATTTCCAATTTGGTCCCCAACTTTTCCAAAATTACCATTTGCCCTTCCTTTACAAAAATGGTAAGTTTCACCCCAAAAATTATAAAATTCCTCAATTGGCCCTCTAACATCCTTATCATAATCAATTTACCCTCAATTTTATAAAATTGCATCTTGGTCCTTCGGATTTTCAATAATCCCCAATTTTCTCCAATTGTTTTCCCCAATTTCAACTTCCTAACACAGCCGAATTTGATTTAATCAAATTGACCAATTAAATACTTCTAATTGTTGAAATTGAAGTTAAAATTGAGTCCTACAACATCATACAATTCAATAGCACTTTGAACCACAAGTTTTGACATCTGAACGAGCTCAAACAGAGCTTCGCCAGAAAACAGACCGTAGAGAAAGAAAACTTCAGTTACTCACCGTCGGGGCACGACGATCCGAGCATTTGATCTAGGCAGATAGCTCTCGTCCTAAGGTTCATCCTAGAATCAAGAATTGCATCAATTGATGCCAAATTAAGTTAGAATTTCATCATCGAAATTCTATCGGTTCTCTCTTCAGCACTGGTCCAAAATTACAGAGGGGAATCGAATTGGCTTACCTTTCAGTACTAGTTCAAACGTAGGAGGGCTGTAGAGGTGTTGGGAAGGCTTGGTTTGGCTTGAAGAGGGTTCGAAATGGTCGATTTCAGCTCAGCCGAAACAGGGCAGCTATGGTCTGTCGGAGCTGCTTCATTGTTTGATCATGTCAGTGCTTCTTCAGCGATTCTTGGATTAACTAGAGTTTACTATCAGATAGTTGACTTCCCTCAGAGTATAAAGAGTCCAACCTCTTCTTCTGAAGTTAAGAAAAATGCCCAAGTCGAAGCTCTAGTTCAAGCTTCGTCGGGAAATGGGATCGTAGAGAGAGAGAGAGAGAGAGAGAAGTGTTCAGGTGTGTGAGGATGATGAAAGGGGGATGAGCTCTTTATATAGGTGTAAAATTTTGTATTAAATGGGGGAGATTTATAACTAGTATTAGTGTTGCCATAAATTGACGGATATTTATTAGTATTAATTCTAATAATTTAATTTAGGTATTAAATTATGGTATTAATTTCAAATAATTAAATGTATATATATTAATTTATGGCTATTTATGATAGGGTGTACAATTATACCCAAATTCACACGCTTAACATCAAAGTTTTGATGGGATCCAGTTCATCTGAACTAGTCTAGTTTTTCTCTTCTAATTTGTCTTAAGGTTCTTTTCCAATCTTTTATAAACCCTCAAATGGTCGGGTTTGTGAACCGGTCCGATATTTCGCACTCGGTTTGACTGGTTTTTTTCCCGATTTTCCTTAACTCAAAAGAGCGGGATTTACACGGTTGGTATGATGGATAGTTGAAAAGTATATTTTGTTGGAAGTGCTCTCCCTTGACTAAGTGCCACTACTTAAATATTTTGGGAGACCTTGACTGGAGCTCAAATAGCTCTGTTAGGCCGGAGGCCTCAATTTTGGAACTTGGGGGCTAATATGCCCAATTTTGAAAATATCGAACAATGGGCCCTAAGCCAGTTGGCACGAGCAGGAGCTCATAAAAGAACAGGAGTTATCTGCCATGAAAACTTAAATAAACGAATTATTTTTCCATGTTACCAAGACAAGACTAACATACTCAGTCGACTAGCGGCAGTGTGATGTGACAGGTCTCCGGATTAGTCAAGACAAATAGCACATATTATATGGCATCATGTGAAAAATGTTGATTGTGCATGCACTGTGTTTACGGGACCTTCAAGACGGCCTAGAGGGGTAGTGATGCGTCCCAGGGCCCTGGACGACCTAGTTGATATAAGGGCAGTTAGTCGTACCAGAAGCCTTGCGAAGCTCAACGTAGCTTCAAGCGAATGAGACTGAGGTGGAGTCAGGATGAGGTCTATGTCCTCTTACTGACACGGAGAATTTTTACGGGAATGAGGGTCTGATGTCGCGAACATCCACTCATTCTTAGGGTATAAGTGGACATTCTTCTATCTAGGTGTCTAATAAAGTTGCTCCGATGCTATAAGTGGGTTTAGTGGACAGGCTGGCCTGTGATTGTGTGTTTTACCTTCATGATGAAGGATGTGTGTTGGATGATGACGTACTGTGGTAATAAGAAATGGTTATAAAAACTAAAATTGAAAATGAAAGGTTTTAAAAGAAAATAAGGAGTCTAGCACACTCCAAATTAAAATATTTTTCCTAAAAATTAAAATTTGAAAACCCATTCACTGAGTTGTTGTACTCACCCCCTCCCTTATGTCCATTTCAGGTAACCACGGAAAGCTTACCCCAAAGACCACCAGCTAACACACTTGTAAGGTAGGTACGATAAGTTTAAAATTTTGTGCAGTTTTGATTTATGTTATTCCAGGAGAGGTGCAGGCTTAAAGGACACCTTACTCATCATGGTTTATAAACTAGGGGCAACCCTTAGTAAACTGGGAGAGTGGCGGGTTGATCACAGGGACTAAACCAAACTGGGTCAGGGTGTGATAGAATCAGTTCACAAACCCGATAATTAGAGAATGGGCAATTTGGGAAATTTACAACTCCCGAGTGACCCAAAGGATTTATAAAATCTTGGAAAAGAACCTTATGACAAATTGGGAGAGAAAAATCAGACCAGTTCAGGTGACCAGGATCCAAGCTGGATTGAACCAGTTTATGAACCGAAATTCATAGAGGAAGGGAAAACCGAGTAATTTATGGATTTCAGGTGACCTAAAGAGTCACAAAATTCATGAAAAAGGACTTTAAGATGAATGGGGGATGAAAACCAAATTGATTTAGGTGAACCGGATTTGAACTGAACTTGAACTAGTTTGGATCGGTTTGAACCACTTTTGAACCTGATGCTAAATTAATTTTTCTTGGTGGCTTAGAAATTTTAAATTGGAGAATTGTGACCATCATCTGATAGAGAATGAATTTAGATGAATTTTCCAATTTTTAATTATGAAAAACTCGGTTGTATAGGGCCTGAATCGGCTGGTTTAAGCTTTGAACCCGGTTCGGATCGGTCCATTGATGTTTGGAACAGTGTCGTCTTCTTCCCCCAGATGACAGCATTGTTCACTTGCCGAAAAATTGAACCAGCACCGGTGAAGAGGAAATGTTTTTTATCAGTATTTATGACAGCCATAAAGGTGCCAAACGAACGACCGACGAGTCCCGGAGCTCCCTATATAAAGAGCCCTCTCAATTCATCCTCTCCACACTTGAAAACCTAACTCTCTCTCACCTACTCAGTTTTCTAGTGAAGCTCAAACCAGAGATCTGATATAGGGTCTTTTCTAAGCCAAAGAAGGCGTGGTCAGGTTCCTTAGATTCGGGGAGAAATCAGCTACACGGTGGTAGTCCCTAATTGCTCTGAGCGTCACTAGAGATGCATTGGCGTGATCAAATAGTGAAGCAGCTTTGTTGGACCGAAGCAGCCTAATTTTTATCGAGCTAAAATTGTTCAATTTGAGCCCTCCTCAGGCCAAACCAAGCCCTCCCAACACCACCCCAGCCCTCTTATAGCTAAATTAGAATGAAAAGGTAAGCCAATTTGGCTCCCCTCTGTAAATTTCGATCGATGCTAGAGAGAACTGACAGATTTTCACTGACTTAATTCGCCTTCAATTTGGCATCAACTGATGCAATTCTTGATCCTAGGAGAAACGTTAGAACGAGAGCTATATGCATAGAATGAAAGCTTGGACCACCGCGCCCCCGACGGTAATCAATCGAAGCTTTCTCTCTATACGTTCAGTTTTTCAGCAAAGCTTTGTTTGAGCTCGTTCCAACGTCAAATCATGCGATTCAAAGAATAATTGAATAGTATGAAGATGTAGAAACTCCAATTTAACTTCAATTTAAATAATTAAACTCATTTGATTGGTCAATTTTATGAAATCAAATTCGGCCGTGTTGCAAAGTTGAAATTGGGGAAAATTTTGGGGATTTCAAAATTTTGTGGGACTAAAATGGAATTTCATAAAATTGAGGGCCAATTGGACATGATAAAGATGTTGGTGGACCAATTGGGCAATTTTTGGGTAAAACTTACTATTTTTGTAAATGAGGGGCAAAATGGTAATTTTGAAAAAATTGAGGACCAAATTGGGAATTTATTATACTTGAACCACTTTATGTAATTTTGAATAAATGGATGTCTCAAAGTATAATTTTGAATTTTTGGGACTTAATTTGGGGGGAAATCGGCATTTGGGTCCTAAAGTAAAAGAAAAGGAACTTTAGGGACCAAATTACAAATATTTGAAAAGTTGGAAATTTTTATTCATTCATAATGAATGGAGAGATAGTGAGCAAAAATGTTCGTACCGTGTAGGAACACGAGGTATCGGGAACACCAGTAACTACAAGCTCACGTAGAGGCAAAGAGCCAAATAAGAGGAATTCATTGCACAATCGGGTGAGTGGGATTTTATATCACAACTGGTTGAGATGATAAGCACCTCAAATATGAAAACCCACTACTAAGTGGTATTTTAATCATCACACTTGAGATGAGTGATGTGGAAATTATGCAAAAAAACTACTTACCGGTTGTTTGTAGATCATACCTAGTTCACCCCTCATTCGACCGAACCAGGTTCAAAGCTTAAACTAGCTGGTTCACCCCTCATTCGACCGAGTTTTTCAAATCTAAAAATTTCTAAATTTATCGAAATTCAATTTCTATCTAATCGTGGCCTCAAATCTCAAATTTGAATTATTTAAGCCACCTAGAAAAATGAATTTATGATTTGGTTCAATAGTGGTTCAAACTTGTCCGAACCAGTTCGGATCCAGTTCACCTGAACTGGTTTGGTTTTCATCCTTAATTCCTTCACAAGTCCATTCTCATGTCTTTTGTGACTCCTTGTGTCACTTAGGGTTGATAAAATTCCTAGTTTACCATATCTTAATCGATTCCGGTTCATAAACCAACTCAATTCTTAAACCGGTTTAATCTGTTTCGGGTCCGGTTCACCCAAACCAATTTGGTTTTTCTCTCCCACATTGTTCTAAGGTTCCTTTCCAAGGATTATAAACCTCTTTGAATCTCAAGGGATCCATAAGCGTCTTGGTTTACCCATTCTCTTTCGGTTTCGGTTCATTCAATCAACTCGGTTCATAAACCGGTTCTATCCAGTTTAGACCCAGTTCTATTGAATTGCTTCGGTCTTTCTTCTTCATTCCATCCTAGGGTTCTTTTGCCCAAGATTATGAACCTTTTTGAGTCACATGGGAGTTAGAAATTTTCAAATTTGTTCGTCCCCTAACAATCGGGTTTTTAGACCAATTCGATTTAAAGATTCAAATTAACCAATTCTTTACCCGATTTTCTCATTACTAAAGGACGGGGTTTACATGCGTCCTAAGAGCATTGAAAGACCTGGTGGAGTAAGGGCAATTCATCGTACCAGGTGACCGTGCCAAATTTGGAGTAGCACCAAGTGCATGAGACTTGGGTGGGGACGGGATGAGGTCTATGTCCTCATACGGACACAAAGAATTGATTTCAGGATTGAGGGTTGGGTGTTGCGAACATCCACTCATTCTCAGGGTAGAAGTGGACGTACTTCTATCTAGGTGGCTGGTAAAGTCACTCCGACACCACAAGTGGGTCCAGTGGACGTACTTGCTTGTAAATGTGTGTTTGACCTTCATGATGAAGCATGTGTTTTGGGTGATGACACACCATGATTAATAAGGGAATGGTGGTAAAAATCGAGATTTGATATGAAATAATTTTTGAAAGAAAGGAGTCTGGCACACTTCATTACAAGTCTTTTTCTTAAAAAGTTAAAAGTTTTGAAAAAAAAATCCATTCACTGAGTAGTCGTACTCACCCCCTCCCTTATATCCCTTTCAGGAAATTCCAAAAAGCCTACCCTTAAAGACCATCAACTAAGATGCATATGAGACAGGTATGATACATTTAAAATATTATGCAGTTTTAATTTATGTTATTCTAGGAAAAGTTGCAGGTTTAAAGGACACCTAACTCTTTGCAGTCTATAATAAGGGGTAACCCTTTAATAAATCGGGAGAGTGGTAGGTTGATTACGGAGATCTGACCAAACTGGGTCGGGGCATGACAAGGGGAGAGTTGTAAGCCCCGTTCCTTGAATATAGGGAAACCGAGGAAAGAACCAGTCAACTCAAGTGAGAAAACCAAACCGATTCACGGACTCCAACCACTAGAGTAAGGGAAAATTGGGAAATTTACAACTCCTGAGTGACCCAAAGAGTCATAAAAACCTTGGAAAAGGACTTTGGGATGAATTGTAAGAGAAAAACAAATCGGTTCAAGTAAACCGAATTGAACCGGTTTGAACTATCATTGAACTGGTTGCTAAATTCATTTTTCTAGTGGCATAAATTATTCAAATTGGTGAATTGAAGCCACCATTGGATAGAGAATTAATTTAGTTAAATTTAGAAAATTTTAATTTTAAAAAGTCGGTCGAATCGAGCATGAACTGGATGGTTTAAGCATTGAACTCGATTCAGATTGATCTGGTCCGATTTAGAATAGTGCAGACATAAAGTGAACCCCTTAATCGATTTTGAATAAATTATGGACATAAAGTGAATTTTTGGATGTTTCGGGACTCAATTTGAGGAATAGTTAGCATTAGGGATCTAAATCATGGAAAAAGAACATTAAGGACCTAAATGCAATTAACTGAAAATTTTGGGCATTTTTGTTCATACATGAGGAATGAAGGCTATCATGCCAAGTGTTATTATATAAGGAAGTCAAAGTCGTGTAGGAACACTAGGGACTAGAATTCCAGGAAGGACAAGGTAGCATGCACGTGGAAACTAACTAAAGAAGAGTACACTTCAGTTATTGGGTGAGTGAGTTTATTCACATCATACCCAGATGGGATGATGAGCTCCTAACAAATGAAAAACCACTTATATGTGGAATTTTAACATCACACCCGATTGAAGTGATGTGATAACTAAGAGAAAAAAACTACTTACCGATTTTTAGTAGAGAGATCATACCCGGTTGGTATGATGGAATTCCTAGAAGGAAATAGAAAACCCGCTTGCTGGTTGTGAGCAGAGATGTCATCACACCCGATTGGTGTGATGAATGGAAAGACTATTCTGTTAGAAGTGTTGTGTGCCAATGCTTAAAATTTTTGGGAGACCTTCTCGACGAGAGCTAGAACAGCTCAAATAGGCTAGAGGCCTTGGTTTTGGAACCTGTGGGCTATATTTCATGATTTTTGGAAAATCACGTACAGTGGGCCCAAGGCTAGTTGGCAAAAAAGTAAGAGCTCGTTAACAAACATGATGTTTAAGCCATGAAAATTCTTGATGAATGAATTATGTGATTTCGCCATGGTACCAAAACAGGATCGACATACTCAATGGACTAGCGTCAGTGTGACAGGACCAGGTCGACAGACTAGTCTAGACAAATAGCTCTATGTCGAGTTGAGGGTCGAGGTCGTTGGACTAGTGGCACAAAAGATAAATGGCTTTGTGAAAAAAAATGTTTGTGCATGCACTTGATGTTTGAGAACTTTAAGATGCCCAAGAGGGGTAGTGATGCATCCTAGGGGCTACTGGACTACATGGTGGAGATAAGGACAGTTTGTCATGCCAATAGTCTGGGAAGCTCGACGTAGATTCATGTGCATGAGACCGGGGTGGAGTTGGGATGAGGTCTCTGTCCTTACACGAACACAGAGTTGATTTCGGGTTTGAGGGTCGTATGTCATCAACACCACTCATACCTAGGGTAGAAGTGGATGGGTTTCTATCTAGTTGGTCGATAAAGTCACTCCAACCCTACAAATGGGTCCAGTGGATGGGCCGCCCTACGAACGTGTGATCCCTTGATGATGAAGGGCCTGTGTTGACTGTTAAACACTCCTATTGTGGATAATCAAGAAAGAAGTTTTGGAAACCGAAATTGAGGAAGAAATGGTCTTGAAGGAAATAAGGAGTCTAACACACTATAATTAAAAATAATTTTTTTATGAAAACTCATTCCCAACACCCATTTACTAAGTTGTAGAAACTCAACCCTCTTTTCTATCCCTTTTCAGGAGTAGATAAAATGACTAAGGAAAACACTAGGACCTATCTTTTGTCAGTTATGCTTAAAAGTTATTTTTATGTTTGCATTTTTATTGATTTATGTTATTCCAGGGAACAAGGTTAAAATCACGCGTGGCTCCTCTTGATTAAAGAAAGGGGGAAACCCCTCTTGAACTAAGGGAGCGGCGGGTTGATCACGGGGATCCGACCTAATAGGGTCGGGTTGTGATAGGTTGGGATAAGGTCTCTATCCTCATATAAACACGAAGTTGCTTTTAGGTCTCAAGGTTAGATGTCACAAACATCCACTCAAACCCTGGGTAGAAGTGGACGAGCTTCTATCTTGGTGGCTGGTAAAGACGCTCTGAACCACAAGTGGGTGCAATGGACTAGCTGCACCTATGAATGTGTGATCCTTTCATAATGAAGGGCGTGTGTTGACTATTAAACACATCAAATGTGGAAATGAGGAAAAAAGGTTTTGAAAACCCGAGATTTGAGGAAAGATCATTCTTTCTTAAAAGAGATAAGGATTTTGGCATACTTTGATTAAATTTGTTTTGTTTATGAAAAATCACTCCCAACACCTATTCATTGAGTTGTAGAACTTACCTCCCTTTACCCTTTTTCAAGTAATCAAGGGAAACCAACCCTAAAGACCTTTCAGTAGTTGAACCTTAAGACAGGTATGTAAGATTTAATATATTCAGTTTTGTATAATGCTATTATAGGAAAAACAAGAAAAAAAGGGACGCCTTACTCCTTAAGGTTTAGAAAAGGGTGAAACTCTTCATATACCAAAGGGAGTGGCGGGATGCTCACGGGGATCTGACCAAATCAGGTCGAGTCGTGATAGGTACACTACCTTTACCCTGAGCTTGAGTGGACATCAAAAGTCTGATCCTTCAACCCTTATCATATTCGTTTGGTGGGACGAGACCTCATTTCCCCTCCGGCCTCGATCTCGAGACCTCCTTTCTCCTCTGGCCTTGATCTTAGTTCTTCAACATGTTCGCTTTGTGGGACAAGACCTCATTTCCCCTTTGGCCTCGGTTTCAATGAGCAAGAAGCAATCAAAGCTTCATGACTGACTGTCATGATAGACCCACCCTTATGCACCTATAGGTCGTCCAACTGCCCTTGGGACCCATCAGATATCCCTTTCGGGTGTCTAGATGCTCTCGGATTACTCATGCATACATATAATAGTTTTGATCCATTAACCATGCTCTTTGGTACCATCGGCCCAACAGCCCTGACATTCGACCTGGCCTGCAGTTGTTTACCTTGACCGGCTAGTTGACTTGGTCTAGGTGCACTGCCACTAGCCTATCTAGCTTTGTTAGTCTTGTCTTGGTCTCATGGAAAATCACACAACAATTCTAATTTTTCTGAGAGTTTTCATAGTTCTTATAATTCACTTTTGTCTATAGGTCCAACCCGTGCACACTGGCCTTGGGCCCACTTCAGGAGTTTTCTAAAACTGGATCTTCAACCCTATCATTTTCAAATTCGAGGCTTCAAGCCTATCATAGTGAGCTATCTCTCGTCAAGAACGTCTCCTAAAATGTTTAAGCAGTTTCACACAGTCAAGGGAGATCATTCTTGGAAAAATTATTTTTCAAACTTTAAAACGGTTCTCATCACCCCCAACCAAGTATGATGCTGAAAGTCCCACTCACCTGGTAACAGTGACATAACCTTCCGGTGAGTTCTCAAGTTGTGGTGCGCTTCCTCACACCGATACTTGAATAATCAGATCCTACATGGTTCAACTACCTTTATCAAGAGAATCGACATAAGGGACCTCAAAGTTTCCGGTAATTGCTCATATGTCCTCACACTATGATTTAATTGCATTTAGATTCCTCAATATTTATAACCTTACATTTGGGTCCCTAATCTTCATTTAATCTCAATTGAGTCCATAGGACTTCCAATTATCACGCATGGGTCCCTAACTTTTCCAAAACTATCAATTGCTCCTTAATTTCCCAAAAATTGCCAATTGCTCCTTAATTCCCCAAAAATTGCCAATTGGTCCTTGAACTTTCAAAAATTGCCAATTGGCCCTACATTTCATCCAATTGCTCAATTGGTCCCCGATCGGAAGTTAATTTCAAGAAAATGCCCTAATTTTCATTAAATTGCATTTTGGCCCCCAATTTTCCCAAAATCCCCAAATTGCCCAATTTCCCAAAAATTGCAATTTGGTCCTTGAATCACAATTTTGTTCAATTGACCCCCCAAACTTGGTTAATTGCTCTCATTCTTGATTTGGATCATCTTCTCTATGTTTTCTCATAATTTCATGCTTTGAACCTCCCAATTTAGCTCAGAAATGGGCTCAAATGGAGCTTTGCTGGAAAATTCAATTTAGAGAGAGAAAGTTTTTATATCTTACCAGTGAGGGTCCAACAACCGGAGCTCTTGTTTTCTCTGAATTGCTCTCCTCCTGGGAATCCTCCCTAGATCAAACCACGCCTGTCACACCCCAACCCGGTTTGGCGGATCCCCGTGATCAACCCGCCATTCTCCCGGTTTATTAAAGGATTTCCCCTTATTGTAAACCGTAAAGAGTAAGGCATCCTTTAACCTGCACCTTTTCCTAGAATAGCATAATCAAAACTACTTGAAATTTAAGAATTTACATACCTGTCTGACAGGCATCTTAGTTGATGGTCTTTAATGGGAGGCTTTTCGGGATTTCCTTAAAGGGATATAAGGGAGGGGGTGAGTACAACTACTCAGTGAATGGGTTTTTAAAAGCTTTTGACTTTCAAGAAAAATATTTATATGGAGTGTGCCAGATTCCTTTGTTTTAAAAAATCCCTTCATTTAAAAATTTGGCTTTTTCCACCATTTCTTATTTACCACGGTGTGTCATCACCCAACCATATCCTTCATAATGAAGGTTACACACAATCGTAAGTCAGTATCACTACTAAACCTGCTAGTGGCTTCGGAGCGACTTTTCCTGCCACCCGGATAGAAGTACGACCACTTCTACCCTGGGAATGAGTGGATGTACATGACATCCGATCCACAATCCCGAAATCACTTCTTCATGTCCATATGAGGACAGAGACCTCATCCTGTCCTCACCCCAGTCTCATGCGCTTGGTGCTACTCCAGATTTCGCACAAACACCTGGAACGATGATCTGCCCTTATACTCACCAGGTCGTCCAGGGCCCTTAAGACGCATCACTACCCCTCATGGGTGTCTTGATGATCCTATACTCACAGTGCATGCACAAACAATGTTTTCTCATATTGCCATGTAATCTGTGGTGCCACTGGTCCAACGACCCTGACTCTTAACTCAACCCGCAGTTGTTTGTCTTGAATGGTCTGTTGACCGGTCAAGTCGCACTGCCGCTAGTTGACTGAGCATGTCGGTCCTATCTTGGTACCATGGCCAAACAATTCACTAATTAAGTTTTATGGCACATATATCATGTTCATTTAAGAGCTCTTGCTCATGTCAACTGGCCTTGGGCCCACTGTAAGAGATTTTTAAAATCGAGCATTTAGCCCCCAAGTTCTAAAACCGAGGGCCCCGGCCTATGAGAGCTATTCAATCTCCCGTCGAGAAGGTCTCCCAAATTGTTTAAGCATTGGCACACAATCAGGGGAGAGCACTTCCGACAAAAATAGGTTTTTACTGTCCATCATACCGACCGATATAAGGACATCTCCATTCATAACCGATGAACGGGTTTTCAACTTCCTTCGAGGAAGTCTCATCATACCAATCGTGTATGATCTACTTACAACCCGTAAGTAGTTTTTCCGCATAACTTTCACATCACTTTCTCTAAGTAGTGATGATTAAAAGTACCACTAAGCAGTGGGTTTTTATACCGAGGTACTTATCATTCCCAATCGGGTATGATATAAAATTCCCACTCACAACCAGTAAGTGGTTTTAAATTTTAAGTTGTGCTCATCATCCCAACCGGGTATAGTGTTAGTAAAGCCCCTCGCCCGTTAATGCCGTGAATTCCACTTGACCGATTCTTTGTATTCACACGAGTTCGTCCATGCTGGTGTTCCTGGTATTTGGCGTTCCTACATGGTATGAACATCCTTGTTCATTATTACTCAGCATAACAACCTTCATTCATTTCCAATGAATGAGAAAACCCAAACTTTAAGTTATTTGCAATTAGGTCCATAAAGTTATTTCTCTTTAACTTTAAGTCCATAATGTCAGTTTTTCCTCAAATTGAGTCCCGTAACTTTTAAAATTTATCTTGGGACGTCAATTTATTCAATTTCACCAAAAAGGGGTTTAATTTCCCAAATTTCCAACTTGGTCCCCCAATTTTTCCAAAATAACCATTTTGCCCTTCATTTACAAAAATGGTAAGTTTTGCCCCAAAAATTCTAAAATTCCTCAATTGATCCTCCAACATTATTTTCATGCCCAATTGACCCTCAATTTCATAAAATTGCATTTTGGCCATTGGAATTTCGAAAATCCCCAATTTTCCCCCAATTTCAACTCTTCAACACTACCAAATTTGATTTCATCAAATTGACCAATCAAACACTTCTAATTATTGAAATTGGAGTTGAAATTGAGTTCCTACATGTTCATACGATTCTAAGAAACTTTGAATTGCAGATTTTAATGCCGAAACGAGCTCAAATGGAGCTTCACCGGAAAATAGACTATAGAGAGAGAAAGCTTCGATTTCTCACCGGTGAGGGCACGACGGTCCGAGCTGTCATTCTAGGCAGATAGCTCTCATCTTGAGGTTCATCCTAGAATCAAGAATCACATCATTCGGCCGAATTGGCTTACCTTTCAGTCCTAATTTGGTCGTGGGAGGGTGGAGGAAGTGTTGGGAAGGCTTGGTTTGGCCTAAGTAGGGCTCGAAATGGCCAATTTTAACTCAGTTGAAACAGGGCAACTTCGGTCTGCCGGAGCTGCTTCACTATTTCATCATGTCGGTGCTTCTCTAGTGATTCTCGGATGTACTGGAGTTTGCTATCAGATAGCTTACTTCTCCCAGGTTCTAAAGACCCTGACCGCTCCTTCCGAGGTTAAGAAAAATTTTCAAGTCGAAGCTCTCCTTCCAAGGTTAAGAAAAATTTTCAAGTCGATGCTCTCCTTCCGAGGTTAAGAAAAATTTTTAAGTCGAAGCTATGGTTTAAGCTTCACCAGGAAATATAGCAATAGAGAGAGAGAAGTGTTCAAGTGTGAGGAGAATGAATGTGGATGACCTTTTTATATAGGTGTAAAACCGTATATTAAATGGGAGAGATTTATTACTCATATTAAAATTGCCAAAAATTATTGGTATTAATCTCTATAATTTAATTTTGGTATTAAATTATTTCTATTAATTCCAATAATTTAATTTAGGTATTATATTATTGGTATTAATTACAATAATTAAATAATATTAATTTATGGCTATTTATGATAAGGCGTACGTTCGCATAAAAAGTTTTGACTGAAATTTTGTGTTTCAAAAAAAATAATACTTCCTAGGAGGTCACCCATCTTCACATTACTCTCGGGCAAGCACGCTTAACTTTAAAGTTCTTATGGATTCTTATTCACCTGAACCAATTTGGTTTTTCTCTTCTAATTTGTCTTAAATTTCTTTTCCAAGGTTTATTGAACCCTTTGGATCACCTGAAAGTTGTAAATTTCCAAATTGCTTGTTCTCAAATGATCGGGTTTGTAAACCATCTCGGTTTTCTTACTCGGTTTGACCGGTTCTTTTCTCGATTTTCCTTAACTCAAAAGTGCAGAGTTTACAACGCCTCAATTGGTGGCCTGAGTAGTGTGATTTTCTTAGTTTTAGTTCTTACAAAATGCATCATGAATAGTGTTTTTCGGTGAAGGGGCGATGGAGGGGCTTACCGTATTAGCTCAGGGGAAGGTTGGGGCACCTCTAGATAGAGATTGGGGGGCTTGATTTGGCCAGAATTGGCCTCTAGACAGCTCAAGCTCTTGACAGCCGAGGAGCGACATTACTGTTTTAGCTTTCCCACTCTTCTACAATAGCCCTCGGGCTGAAAGGAGGGTGCAGCTGTGTAGAGGACCTCCCTCAAGTTCTAATGGTACTGAATGAAGCTTCAAAGGTGGAGAATAAACTTGATGTAGGAGCTCTAGTTTGCTACTCACTGAAAACTTGAGTACTTCTCCTTCTTCATTCAATTGTGGGGTGCTGAAGATAAATTGAGGGGTGCTCTTTATATAGGAGCTCAAGAATTGTTCAGGCTACCGACCAGCGTGAGAGTTGGCCTTTGTCTCGACCTCCAGTGACTTAACTGAAGAGATTTTCCAGCCTCTCTCTCTTCTCTATTCTCTCTATCAATGGCTAGAGGTTAAAGATAATGACGTGGTTGGCATGCCACTTGGCATAGTGTGATTAGCCAATTTTTCTGACGGGGAGGTTCAACTCGGTGCCACGTCAATTGTTGACCTGTTGACCAGACATGTGGCAGCCTCCCATTGGCTGCCTGTGTCGACGTGGCATGCTGACTAGTCATATGGTGACCGTTAACCGGACATGTGACAACCTCCCATTAGATGTCCGTGCTTACGTGGATGCTAACTAGACTCCATTGACCGTTGACCGGTCTGGTTCGTTGACTGGTTGGACCGTTGACCAGTTTGGTCCGATCGAGTTCGATGACCCGAATTTGAAAATAAACTTGTTCAGACCCGATTCGACCATTTTTATGAAATTTAAAAATTTCTAATTCATCTAAATTCATTTTCTATCTAATGGTGTCCTCAATTTCCCAAATTGACATTTTTAAGTCACCTAGAAAAATGAATTATTGAACTAGTTCACTATGGTTCAATCTGGTTCAGGTCTAGTTCACCCTGAATCGGTCTAGTTCTCCTATCCAATTCACTTCATGGTTCATCCCCATGATTTTTGTGAATTTTGGTCACTTGGGATTTTCCAATTTCCCATTTTAACCCTTATTTATTATTTTTATTCCCTTTTTTGGCTCGGTTTTCTCAAAACCACCAGTTCTTTCCCTGGTTTACTTGGTTCAGGGGACGGGTTTCACAACTCTCCCATCCTTTTAGAAGTTTTGTCCTCAAAACTTAGTCGTCCTTCCTTTACCTCAAAGATGAGTTCACTTGTGGACGACTTGGGTTTGATTTAACACTCTATCTCTCTAGTTACCCATTTTTGCTCATTCATTTACTCCCTTGGCCTTAGTTCCTTTGACTTGCCTTACCCCATGTCCAAGTAATTTCTTAAGTCCAATGCTTCCCGTCATTTGGGATCAAATCTTTTCTCTTGAGGGTTTTTTCCAAAATTGGGAGTTATAGAACGTCCGATCATCCCAAGGTCTCTTTGTTTCCTTGATTATTAAAACCCTTAGCTCAGTGTCTGTCTGAGGGTTTCGTACTCGCATTCCAGAGTTTTGGTGTTACCCCCTTCTTGTCCTATGTTGACCCTTTATTTCGTTCTTATATCACTTCCTTGTTTGGTTTCCCCGTTTCCAATTATAGGTTTTCCCATCCACTCATTGACATACCGACATACTTGTGGGTTTCTTCCTTTCAGTCCTCTCTCATGTCCAACGGCGTCCTTACTCAAGTACTTCTTTTTCTCAGATCCATCCTTACCCGCTTGGGACCATTTCACGATTCTTTTATTCCAAATTAATCTCTTATGGCTTACTTGTCCATTCCTTGATTTCGCCCGAAAGAGTTCCCTTTGTTGGTTTTATCCTTTACACTCATACCTTGGAGTCGAGATTTTCCATCCTTTGAGTCGTACGTTTATCCTTCTCATTATTTCTTGAAGGTTTTCCTTTGATCACTTCCTAATTGAAGGGTGCACTCTCCAATATTTTTCGAATCCTCCTTCCTATTTTTTCCTTATTATGGGTATTCCACCCATTTCCACTTGTTACGGTATTACCTGAGTTTATTACCCTACTATCTGCTTCGTAAGTTTCACTTTTCTCCTTGGGCTTTGGGTATACTTCCCCTTTGCATTCGTCCTTTGGGGGTATCAAACCTTTAATAAATTTTGTGACATCCCTTGATGTCATCCTTTTTTTCTTACTCTTTCTTTCTACCCTTTCCTTAGTCCTACTTGTAATTTTTACAAGTTTCCTTTGAAAGTCCAAATCCTCTTTGTGTCAAGGTCTCCTGATCACCTCATGAAAGGTTCACTTAGTCCTTCTCATGGCTCAAGGGTGGTTGCCAGTTCCTTTTGGCCATGGATCATTCTAAGGATTTCCTTCATCCTTCTCTTTTGATGTTTGTCCCTTTTTACCTTTCCCTTCTTGTCAAAGTTTAAATATGTGATTCTCATGAGGGTCGGTTCGTTCAACTACCCTGTTCCTATTGCCCTATTGTCCAATTGTCTCGAGACAGTTGTCTCTCGAGTTCACTTGTCCTTAATGCCCATCATATTGCCTTCTTTTGGGTGTGGTTGTCACTACCCTTTCGGTTCTTCTTAGGGTGTCGTTTTAGTCTCCTTTGGCTATCCCATGGTTACTAGTTGTCTACCTTTGCTAGGTGGGTTTGTAACCCTACTTGGCTCCTTTGCTTTTCTAAAGTAGGTTACACTCTGCCATCCTAACTTCATGTTTCTACCCGAGGAACTTCTGGTTCTTGTCCTCATCTTGTGCACTCCCGATTACACCTCATCGTTTGATCCTAGGTTTCCTTAAGTGGGTGGGGTTAGAGACTAATCTTGAGGTTCATCGTTCTTTAGTTAGTGGGCGTACATCTTCCAAGGTTCCTCTCTCCTCAGAAATTGTTTCCTTTCCAGGCTATGGTTACCTCACCTATCCCAAATGGGGTTGTCGTCTCCTTTGCTGTTGTTTCCTCGTTCGCTCGTTCTTTGGGTTTAGCTCTATGCATGGTCCTCTTACCTAGGCTTGTCTCTTTTGGGGAGGTTGGAGTACCTTGACCTCTTTTAAAGGCGTTATTTTTCCTATTAGGTTTGTTCTTCTCGTTCCTTATTTCTCCTAGGACACGAGATTTTGATTGGACTCATTATGAGTCGGGGCAACAAAGTTTTATGGGAATTTGAAAACTCATTTCTTGGTAATTGAATACAGTACACTTGTAGACCTCTTCCCTCTAAGGAAGATGGTTAAAAGAAAGGTCGGCAACCTCTTTGCTAGAATTTCGAGGAACTCACTCCGAGGTGGGTTTGAAATCCTTAGTTAGAGTTATGGCTCCTAGAGCGGCCTCTTGTCTTCCATCCCTTCAAACTTCTAGAGTTGGGGATGTATTCCTCTTGGGAGGTATTGCCATCCATCCTTGTGGTGTGGGACATCTTCTCACCATGTGTCATATTCCTTCACACCTATAGTAGGTTATCCCGACATCGGTTCCTACACGGGTCCTTCGGTATTTACGTGGTGGAGAGGCTTCCTCTGCCCTTTTTTTTTCCTTTCTTCATGTCCTTCCCCGCTTGTCAAGGTGGGTTTTCCAGGAGTGGGTACCACATTCCTTAGTGGTGTTGGGAACTTTCGTGCATAGTGTCCACTCTGTCCACAATTGTAGCTTCCTTGCGCGCACATTTATAGCTCCATCCTAGACCTTGGGAAATTTTTCTTTGGGTTTGTTGGTGGTTTCTATGTTTCACCGTCCTTGGGTGTGTATATCCTATGGAACGATCCCCTTTCCTAAGCGTGAAGCAAGGTTCCCCGAATACCTTGAAAAATTCTTTATAAACTCTCCTTGGTTTAAGAGACATCCCTGGCCTCATGGGTTGGGTCCTTCTAGACTCTCGATTTCCCAAGCTAATTCCCTCGCGCAGGGCAGGATTTCTTTCCGGTCTTGGGGTCACCATGACAGTGTGGGTCTCTTCAGTTTCTCTAGGAGTGATCATATCTGTTTGATAGGAGTTTACCATGGGTTAGGGTTCTGGGCTTTTAGTTTTGAAACTTTGTTTGGAAAACCTTGCTCTAATACCACTTAAGTTGTCACGCCCCGACCCAGTCTGGTCGGAGTCCTATGATCAACCTGCCACCCTTCCTCGTATTAATTTAGTATTTCTACCAAATAGTCTAAGGAAGGTAAAGGCATCGAAGTGTACCTGTTTTCCATAACAAAGTTTACAAAACAACTAAATAAAAGTTACCTACTTACGGTACCTTGGGTTTCCTCCTCTAACCATGACTGGTTGTGATAAGGTGGTTTTCCTAAAAAAGGTTTGATGGGAGGGGGTGAGTTTCTATAACTCAGTGAGTGGGGTCAGGGAAGTGAGTTTTAAAACAATCAGTCTATCAAAATGTTTTATACTTTTAGTTTATTGTAATATGAGTTTCATCTCTTCTTGAGACCTTCCCCTTGCTCAGGAGGCATTTCAGCAAGCATTCGCACGCCCTTTCTATCATAGAAAGGGATCACACGTTCACAGAATAATCCCTGACCATTCTACTTGTGGACTGTAGCACCTTTACCGTCCATACTAATAGAGGTACACTGTGTGAAACCCGATCCTCAGACCAAGTAAACTGAGAAAGGAACCAGTGGTTTTGAGAAAAACGAGTCGAAAAAAGAACAAAAAATGACAAATAAGGGTTAAAATGGTAAATTGGAAAATCCCAAATTACCAAAAATTCATAAAAATCATGGGGAAGAAGTGGGAAGTGGAATTGATGAGAGAACTAGACCGGTTCGGGGTGAACAAGACCCGAACCGAACTGAATTGGGATGAACCATAGTGAACCGGTTCAATAATTCATTTTTTTAGGTAGCTTAAAAATGTCAATTTGGAAAATTGAGACTATCATTAAATAGAAAATGAATTTAGAAAATTTTAAATTTCAAAAAACTGGTCGAATCGAGTACAAATCAGCCAAATTTCAAATTCGGGTCACCAAACTTGGTCCGACTAGACCGGTCAATGAACCAGTCAACGGTCAATGAATCAGTCAACGATCAATGATGCCCCGTCAGCAGCCACGCAAGCATGAGAAGCCAATGGGAGGCTGCCACGTGTCGGGTCAACATGCCAATGGTTGACATGGCGGCTAAGTTGGACCTCCACATCAAAAAACTAACCAATCACAGCGCGCGATGTGGCAAGCTTGCCATGTCATCATCTTTAACTTACAACCACTAATAGAGAGATGAGAGAAGAAAGAGTCGCCAGAAAAGCTGGAATGTTTGGCGACTCAAAAAACTCTCTGATCATGTCGGAGGTAGAGCCCTACTCCAGCAGGTAGCATGAGCTGTTGTCGAGCTCCCTATATAAAGAGCACCCCTTCATTCAATCTCAGCATCCCACAATCGACCGAAGAAGACGAGATGTTAAGTTTTCTAACGAGCATCAAACCAAAGCTACGACATCGGGGCTTTTCTCCACCTCTAAGGTTACATTCGGTGCCATTAGAATCAGAAGGAAGTCCTCTACACAACTGCACCCTCCATTCCGCCCAAGAGCCATCATGGAAGAATGAGGAAGCTCAAACTGTAATGCTGCTCCTCGGCTGTCAGCAGCCCAATCTGCTCGAGCTCAACTTGAGTTGTACCAAGGCCAATTCTAGCCAAACCAAGCCCTCCAAACACCACCTAGAGGTGCCTTGACCTTTCCCCCGAGCTAGCATGGTATGCCCCTCCACCGCGCCTTCGCCGAAAAACACTCTTCACGGTCGATTTCTACAAAAACTTTAACACTAAAATTCACACTACTCATGCAACCAATTGAGGTGCGGATTGATCCAGGGAGGATACCTAAGAGGAGAGAAATTTAGAGAAAGCAAGAGCTCCGGTCGTCAGACCCTCATCGGTAAGATATCGAAGCTTTCTCTCTCTAGACAAAATTTTCCAATGAAGCTCCGTTTGAGCTCATTTCTGAGCAAAATCGAGCGGTTCAAAGCACAAAATGACAAGGGTGACATAGTGAAGATGATTCAAATCACCAATTGAGACAATTAACCATGTTTTGGTGGTCAATTGAATGAAATTGTGATACGGGGACCAAATTGCAATTTTTGAGAAATTGGGCAATTTGGGGATTTTTGGAAAATTCGGGGTCGAATTGCAATTTAAGAAAAAATGGGGTATTTTCTTGAAATTAACTTCTAATTAGGACCCAATTGGGTAATTGGATGAAATGGAGGGCCAATTGGTAATTTTTGAAAGTTCAAGGAACAATTTACAATTTTTTGGAAAGTTAAGAACCAATTGGTAAATTTGGAAAGGTTAGGGACCCATGAAGGGTAATTGGAAATCCGAGGGACTTAACGGAGATTTAATGAAAATTGGGGACCCAAATATGAGGTTATAAACATAGAGGGACCTAAATGCAATTAAGTCATCGTACAAGGACCTATGCATTTCAAGATTTGAATCGCCCAATTTTGCTCAAAAATGAGCATAATCGGAGCTTCGCTGGAAAATTCACTCTAAAGAGAGAAAGCTTTGATATCTTACCGGTGAGGGTCCGACGACCGGAGCTCTTGCTTTCTCTGAATTACTCTCCTCTCGAGAATCCTCCCTGGATCAAACCGCGCCTCAATTAGTGGCCTGAGCAGTGTGAATTTCTTAGTTTTAGTTCTTACAGAAATGCATTGTGAATAGTATTTTCCAGTGAAGGGGTGGTGGAGGGGCTTACCATATTAGCTCGGGGGAAGATCAGTTCACCTCTAGATGGAGTTTGGGGCTTGGTTTGGACGGAATTGGTCTAGGGACAACTCAAGTTGAGATCGAGTAGCTTGGGTTGCCGATAGCCGAGGAGCGGCATTATTGTTTGAGCTTTCTTGCTCTTCTAGAGTGGCCCTCGAGCTAAAAGGATGGTAAAGTCATGTAGAGGACCTCCCTCAGGTTCTAATGGTATCGAATGTAGCTTTAGAGGTATAGAAAAGCCTCGATGTCATAGCTCTAGTTTACTGCTCACCAAAAAATTGAGTACTTCTCCTTCTTTTTTTAGGGAGCTCAACAACTATTCAGGCTACCGGCCGATGTGAGACTCGACCATGGGCGACCTAATTGGAGAGTTTTTTGAGTTGCCAAAGATTCTAGCTTTTGTGGACTCTCTCTCTTATTTTTTTTCTCTCTATTAGTGGTTGGAGGTTGAAGATGATGATGTGGTATGCATGCCACGTGGCACGCTGTGATAGGCCTATTTTTTTGACGTGGAGGTCTAACTGGGCCGTCATGTCACTTGTTGACCCATTGATCGAACATGTGGCAGTCTCCCATTGGCAGACCGTGTATGTCTGGCATGATGACCGATAATCCGTTGATCATTGACTGGACACGTGGTAGCCTCCCATTGGTTGTGTCTATGCTTGCATGGATGCTGATTGGGCTATATTGACTATTCTGGATCATTGATCAGTCTTGACCATTGACTAGTCCGGTTGTTAACCAGTTGGACCGTTGACCGATCTGGTCCGACCAGGTTCGATGACCCGAATTTGAAAATCAGTTAGTTCGTACCCGATTTGACTTGTTTTCTAAAATTTAAAATTTTTAAATTTATCTAAATTCATTTTTTATCTAATGGTGGCCTTAATTTCCTAAATTGACATTTTTAAGCCACTTAGAAAAATAAATTATTGAACCGGATCACTATGCTTTAATCTAGTTTTGATCTGGTTAACCCCGAACTGGTCCGGTTCTCCTTTCCAATTCACTTCATGGGTCTTCCCCATAATTTTTATAAATTTTGGGTCACTTGTAATTTTCCAATTTCCCATTTTAACCCTTCTTTATTATTTTTTGTTCCTTTTTCAATTCGATTTTCTCAAAACCACCTATTCTTTCCCTGGTTTACTTGGTCTGGGGGATGGGTTTCACAAATATAGTTCTCTCAATCAACAAGTCGAATTACTTATCCAAAATCAAGAAAATCACTATCGAACATGCCTCTAATCACTAAGTGATCAACCTCCAAATTCATTCTCATCCAACCACCACATGAGGTGATTTTTTTCTCAAATATCCTCTAAGGGACTTCTCTTTAGTTCTCTTTTTGAGTCTAAACTTGAAAGTAGCCAAAAACCATCCCACAAGGCCAATTTTCCTGACTCTGTTTCTTATACACAAAAATCGCATCTCGTCGTCGGCCTTTCAGGGCAAACATTCTGCTACCTTCAGCCACTACTTCGGTTGACACTAGTGCTAAAACATTAGCATACATCTCATCTACCTCCCATAAGCTTTGTTTGACCTCTAGCAAGGCGACTTTCAGCCATCACAAGCCAATTTTTTTTTTACATATCTATTTTGTAACTTCTAATCGCGACCATTTGAGGACAAAATTCGGTCAACTCGAGCAACTACCCGACTAACCACCGCCACAAAATGAGTCACCTAGTCATTGACTTCATTTTTCAATCATCACAACCATTTGAGGACATAATTCAGTCAACTTGAGCAACCACCCAACCGACCGCCACCATAGAATGATTCACCTAGTCCTTGACTTCATTTTCTCTATACTACAGCGATCGATGGTATCATCTTTGGTGAGAATTTCGGACTACACCACTAATACCTCTATTACGGTCACTTTTAGAAAATGATTAGTTTTTGTTGGGATAAGACCTCCAATTTCTCCCATGAGTTCTTAGGTGATTAATATATGTATTTGGGAGTGATTTATGAAATTTAATGTTGGTTGGCATGATTTTTAAAGTTCGGGGACTAGAGTGCAAATTTTAAAAAGTTTGGTGCTAGTTTGTAAAAATGAGAAAACTTATGAAAATAGTCCCTAAGGAAAGCCTAAGAGGCTAAATGGTGATTTTAGGATAAATGTAGATATCAAATGTGGGTTTTTTGAAGTTTAGGGGTAAAATAATAATTTTTACAAAAAAAGTGGCAAAATGGTCATATTTGTCCAATGCAAGGTAAATGATCATTTTTAGATGAATGGATAACAAAATGGTCATTTTTGCATTAAGAGGGAAAACTTGTAATTTTTGCTTAAAGATAGGCAAAATGATCATTTTTTTATAAATGGAGTGTAATGTTATGAAAAATCATAGAAACTATGTGGAGAAACTAATTAAAAGGAAAGGGGATATGGCCAACAATTTATAAGAAATGGGCTAAGATCTATATTGATTTTCAAGGATACGGCTAATGCTCAAATTGTTTTAAAGAAAGGGTTGTGATCCACGTTTTAAGAAAGGTTGGTATCAGGCATTGTACTCTTTTGGAAAGTAAAAATTTCCCATTTGACATGATGTGTCTTTATGGTCTGATATGAATTGATATAAGAAATACGTCTTAGGCTAGATAGCAAGTTGAGCCTCGGTTAACAAATTTACTATGATTGTATGATTTATATATACCATTTGTGAATGGTGTGACATTGATATTACACCTAGTTAGAGGTAGTATCGACATCGAGTATAAACTAAAAGATAAAGAATATGGGGAGATGATTATAACTTCCAGATCACTTGAGACCATGGTTTCTCATATACCTATAGCCTGAAGGTAGTGGGACTTAAACATTGTATACGAATGTTCAACGAGACTACCTCAAACATTACTATGAGGGGGACAATTCTTATGTAGATCTAGGGGAGTGTGATTAATGCACATAACCCTCATAAATATTGATTTAGGGTTATGATACTTTTGTATGGGCTTGTGAGTTTGTGCGAGCAATACGCGTACCCATCATCGACCTCGAATCGTCGACTAAGTAACTTAGGGGCCATAGTTGAACCATGATGATTGCTTACCATGTGTGCTTAGCTTGAATATGTGAATTTAAGTGGGGGTTTATGATAAAATCTGAAAATGCTCAATTTAAAGGAAATATATTTTCTTTGAAAGAATATGTGCATATTGTTGAAAACGTAAGAAAATTATTTACGTAAAATATTTTGAGTATAGGTTGGCACCAAGCCATGAATGTTTGGCGTCAGTAAACTCACTCACTTAGTTGTGAATTCATCCCCTCCCTCTACTATTTTCAAGTGAAGCCATGGATAATAGAGAAGTTGAGAGCTAGATAAAGTTATCACCAGCCACTAAATTTCGATGTAGAAGCTCAAAATATCTGCACAAAGGTTTTATGCTTATCAATTATTATTATTCCTACGATTTACATGAGTTTTGTAAACATTACATTATCTTTATGAAAGTTTCAAGCTTTTTCTGAAAATGGTGAATGACATTTTATATTTTGAGCATTATATATTGTCCATACAATGGTGTTGAAGGGCTCCACTACTATAGAATCAAGAGTAGTACGGTGGGTTGCTTATGACCCGACTCGGAATTTAGGTTAGGGTGTGACAACATGTCACTCATGGATTGGTCATTTCTACTAGACATCTCCATTCTTTGTTTACTCAATTCACTTTCCATTTAACAATCTATGATTGGTCACATTAGCTGATGTGGCATGCTAACTTGGAAACTTTTCTATCAATCTAAAATGCCTACCACATGAAACACAATGATTGGCTAGACACATTAGTTGTCTCCTCACAATGCATGATTTAGATGCGATTCCCAATGGTTTGTTGTGCCGAATGATGTGGTTGATTGATTGGACATATCAATCGTTTAACAAGTGTAATTACATTGACATGGTTTAGACTATTGACCAATTTAATTAAACTCAATTATGGCATCCTAAATAGTTTTTCGACCAGATTAAATCTTCTAAAATATTTTAAATTCATTTTTTATATATTGATAACCTCAAATTACCAAATTTCCTTTTTTGGTCACCTCGAAAAATCAATATTCTAACTAGTTCACTCGGTATGATACAATTCAATTGGATATTAGTCGTATCCACCCCGAATTTTGGTCTAGTTCACCTTAGTTTAATACTCATTTTTCTATCTTAGGTGGTTGGATGACGGTGCTAGGCTCTCTGCAAGTTGGGTCACCGAAATTAGAACCAAAAAGGGAACATCCGATATTTACATGGTTGAATTTTAGACTTACGTAGCTATCCATACTTAGCTTCCATAATTCATTCTATTGTGTGTAGCTCTTGAAATGATTTAATCTCTATGGCAGTGAGTTTTAGGTTTTCTATTGTTAGTTATCGGGTATTGTTAGTTATCGGATAAATTCAGAGAAATCAAGTTGGGGTTGGGTGAGAGAGATGACACATGGGAGCATGAGTGTATCATGTGTGATCATACCCACCTTTGTAGTGTATACACTCATGCTCATATGCTCACATGTGTCATTACTAATGTATACCCACCTGGGTTATGGATACACTCATGCTCACATGAGTTTTGGAAATTTATATAATATATTTTCATATTCTAATTTTTTTATCCACTTGTTATTACAAGTGTGATGATACCCAACTTTGTACTGTCAAAAGGATGTGACGGGTTATAAGCGAATCGAATTGATAATTTGGGTCAGGGCGTTATAAATATGGTTCGATTCACGTATACTAATGTCTCGATGTTGGTGACATATAATAATAGTATACATATGTTTGATGACACTGCATCGAACATCCCTTTGGGAGTAATGTTCTTCTGTAGAGCCTAGTAAGTGCACATTGTACACATAACCTTCATAAATCTCAATTAAGGGGTTGTCCTTGTGTAGGGTCGAGAAAGTGCGTTAGTGCATATACCCCTCATCAAATATAATTAGTCAATTGAGTCATATTCATGGACATGATTGGGCCATTGATTGTTTGAATTTATGTGTTGCTTGACATATGTGTGATTTAACTTAGCTTTTTATGACGAAACCAAATGATATCAAACTTTAAAATAATAATTTTTTTAGAAAATAATCATGCATAATATTTTCAAAAAATACCAATTTGTAGGAGATTGTTGGCTTCAAAACAATATTGGTTCGATAATGAGGCTTTACACTCATTGATAGTTGCCCACCATCTTTCCTAACATATTTTCTAGAAAATGAATAATAAATAAAGAAAATAAATCTCCCAATGATGCTAATATCTATTTATACGAAGAGAATTCAAATTTCCATTTAATATAAAATGATTTTCTTATGGTTTCAACTATTTTTTTTTATAGAAAATGGTTGTTTTATATATTATGAGTATAGTATTACGTGTATATTTTGGTGATGAAAAGTCCACTATCATAGAATCAAGACTAATATGATTGAGTTATTTTAGGGTTTTTTAGGGTTTTATTTTAAAAATTAAATAAGAACATAAAATTTTAAATGGTATAAGAGATTAAATTTCAAAATTTTATTTTAAAAAAATAATTATTAAAAATTTTGGACAAATGAGGAATACTTAACGTGAAAATTCACTTATACAAGAAAAGTACTAAAGTGTACTAATACGAAATAATTATTTTTGTAAAAATAATAATTAGAGGAGGAATACGAATGACCAAACTATAGTGTCCGTGGTCTATGTGAAATGAAAAACCCTTGGCCGTCCAATGAATCAGATGAATATAGGGGAAATAAAAATTGTTTAGCTATCCCATCTAATAACCAAAATATTACTTAATTATTGTATACATTAATATGCATTTATCACACTATTTAATATAGTGATTTATTACAGCATTTAATGTAGCACTTAATGTAGTAACGTATTTGTAATGGTTTATTATTTATTATTGAGTTGTATATAAATAGGATATTATAGTACAGTCAATAACACAACACAATCTTATCTATTGTATGCGCTCTTTCTCTCTACTCTTTCTTTTCTAAATTTCTTCATTTCCTTTATGGTATCAGAGCTTGTAAAGCTTTGCAGCATTGTTCCAGCTTTGAAGATCCAGAACACATCTGCTGCCTACTATTGACGACTCTTGAGCAATCACCTTCTATTCAAAACCAATCTTCTCCGTACGTGGTATCAATATTTTCATCCTTCTCTACAAATATGAGTTCCTCTACCACAGTAATCCTTCCTAATTCACTCCCTACATTACCTATCAAGTTAGACAATACTAATTACTATCTTTGGAGAAACAATATCACAAATTTGCTGCAAGCATATCAGTTATTTAGATATGCAGATGGTAGTATCCCTCAACACAAATCCACTGTGATGCTGAAAGAAGGAGCTACTGAGCTTGAAACAATCAACCTAGAATATGAAGCGTGGACTATCCGGGATAAGTTCACTTTAACAACTATAATTGCCTCTTTATCTACTGAGGTGAATTTACAGATAATCGGAGCTGTTACCTCTGCAGACGCCTGGAGCCGGCTTGAAATTTTGTATAGCTCCCAAACCCGCGCTCAAAAGGATATCCTTGATCAACAGTGGAGGGAGTTAAAGAAGGGAGAACAGCCTATGGCATCTTATTTGGCAACCATTTCCAACTTAGCTACCTCTTTTGCTCAAATCGGTCGTCTGAAACCAGATCATGAAATCAAGGACAAATTATTTGATGGTTTAGATAGGGAATGGGAAGCTCTTACCCTTGCAATGTCACTAGTTCTCGAAGCAATGACTCTTGATTCGCTGAAGGCCCTTCTCCTTGCTCAAGATGCACGACGAGTTCAAAAATATGGTACTGACTCCGGCTCCAGTAGTACACCGCTCTCTGGCCTACTCGGAGATTTTTCTAAGTCTACATCTCATGCTGCTGCCTTCTTTAGTCGCGGACCACGAGGACTCCTTCCAACTCCACCCTGTCCTCACTTTAGTGATCTCAGACACCATAATTATAGAGGAGGA
The DNA here is from genome assembly GCA_030064425.1 of Trapa bicornis. Classification (NCBI taxonomy): domain Eukaryota; kingdom Viridiplantae; phylum Streptophyta; class Magnoliopsida; order Myrtales; family Lythraceae; genus Trapa; species Trapa bicornis. The sequence goes on from CM057759.1 coordinate 3,460,093, forward strand.
CGCAATGGAAGAACTGATAGAGGCCAGGGACAAACTCTTGAAAATCGTGGGAATTTTTCTTTACAGGGATTGAAACCACGTGGATCTGGACCACATTTTAGCTCACATCAGATGGATGCCCAACCCACCACTACAATTCGGCCCACTTCTCCTAAGCCCACTTCTTCCTATAGTGTGATATGCCAGCTATGTGGGCTCATTGGCCACTCAGCCCATCACTGTCCATCATTCGAATTAAAGCCCACATCCTCTACTGCTCAGGCTCATTCTTCTTATGGACATAAACCTAGTCCACATCATCTAGACTGGTATGTCGATTCAGGTGCTACAAGTTATATTACTAATGATCTGTCACACTTGTCTATTCAGGACGATTCGACACTCCCTAAGCACCTCACGATCGGAGACGGGACAGGTTTACCTATTATCTCTTCTGGATTTGCCTATTTAACTTCACATTCCCGACATTTCTCACTTACTAATATTTATTATGTTCCCAAAATTTCTCTCAACTTATTATCTATGTCTCATTTCACTCAAGACAATTCCTGCTATTTTGAATTCTATTCCACTCATTTTCTTATCAAAGATCTCTTTTCTCATCAGGAGCTGCTCCGCGGGAGTCATAGGAACGGTCTCTACTATTTACGCACTCGTTGTAATATTTCTTCTATTGCTTGTATTAGTCGCATAGCGTCTGTTCCTAGGTGGCATCAATGTTTGGGTCACCCTTCTTTTCAAATTATGAGTTGTGTGCTTTCAGATCATTTATCAATGAATAATATTTCTCCCTTACCCTTTTGTGACTCATGCTCTTATGGTAAAATTACTCAACAACCATTTCCAGTCACTCACCATAAGAGTACCCATCGAATTAATTCACACAGATATTTGGGGACCATCCCCCATTATTTCCTCTACAGGTCATCGCTATTATGTTCATTTTTTGGATGATTATAGCAAATTTTCATGGTATTTTGTTATGAAACAACGATCTGATGTTCTCTCTGTTTTTCGTGCCTTCCGTTTACAAGTTGAAAATTTACTTGGTCAACAGATTAAATCTCTCCAATCTGATGGTGCTAAAGAATTTCTTTCTAGTGCTTTCCAATCTGAGTTACAATCCGTAGGTATTCTCCAACGGATCTCCTGTTCACACACACCTCAACAAAATGGATCTGCCGAACGTAAGCATCATCACATTATCGATATGGGTCTTACTCTTCTTATTCACTCTCATGTTCCCACCAAATATTGGCCGTTTGCCTTTGAGACCGCTGTCTTCCTTATCAATCACCTTCCCACAAGATCTCTCCACTTTCGATCCCCTTATGAGGTACTTCACCATTCTACTCCTGTTTATAAGTTACTTCGAGTTTTTGGTTGTCGTTGCTTTCCTTATCTCCGCCCTTATCTTGCTCACAAACTTCAACCTCGTTCAACTCCTTGTGTGTTTCTTGGATATCCCTCCAATTATTTCGGATATCGTTGTCTTGATACTCAAACAAGACGCATATTTCTATGTCGCACAGTCCATTTTGATGAATCTATTTTTCCATTTGCCTCCTCGAGTTCCACATGTATGCCTTCCCCTCCTCCTACCGTGCACTCTCCTATGGTGAATCTCCCCACACCCGTCCCGTCTCCACCTCCGGACTCTGGTATGTTGCCCCAATCTCTGATACAAACACAAGTTGACTCACCTATTATTTCTGTTGAAGATGATCATGCTGCACCATCTTCTTCTCCTACATTGGATCATGCTCTTGCTCCACCTCCAGTTTCGCGTATGGTGACTCGCTCTCAAGATGGCAGTCTACCTCAACGGCGCTTCACTATTGATCCTATAGTGTTCATTGCTTCTATGGAACCTCGTACTTATTCCCAAGCTTCTCGTCACTCCTTTTGGGTTAAGGCTATGCATACTGAGCTTGTCGCTCTTCTTCACAACCAGACTTGGGATCTCGTGCCCGCTCCACCTGGTCAGCCTATTGTAGGGTGCAAATGGGTTTACAAAATCAAGCATCATTCTGATGGCTCAGTGGCTCGATATAAGGCTCGTCTTGTCGCTAAGGGCTACTCACAGCGTCCTGGTCTTGATTATGATGATACCTTCAGCCCCGTTATTAAACCTATTACTATACGGGTAATTCTTTCCCTTGTTATATCTTTCAATTGGACCATTCATCAGCTTGATGTGGATAATGCTTTTCTTCATGGTTACCTTAATGAGGAAGTTTATATGGATCAACCCCCTAGATTTGTTGATCCTTGCTTTCCTAGCCATGTTTGTCGCCTATGCAAATCTCTCTATGGCCTCAAACAAGCTCCTCGTGCTTGGTTCTTCTGCCTAAGTTCCTATCTTCATCAACTTGGTTTTTGTAGCTCTGTTGCTGATAGCTCTCTATTTATCTACCACACGAGTAAGTTTGTTATTTTTCTACTTATCTATGTTGATGATATCATTCTCACTGGTTCTTCTGCTGCACCCATTGGGAACATCCTTCATGCCCTTCATAGAGAATTCTCTATTAAGGATCTTGGTCCACTTCATCATTTTTTAGGCATTGAAGTTACTGCTCACTCTCATGGTATATATCTCACACAGCAGAAGTATATTTGTGATCTTCTCTCCCGGGCTGCCATGAGTACTTGTAAGCCCATTTCCACGCCAGTTGCCTCTGGTCCCCGACTTTCACAATATGATAGCCTTCCTCTTCCTGATCCTACTGAATATCGTCAACTTGTCGGCTCTCTACAGTATCTCACTCTCACTCGACCTGACATCGCATATGCGGTTCTTCAGGTTTGTCAATTTATGCATCGTCCCACCACTACTCATTGGATTGCTGTTAAGCGCATTCTCCGCTATCTTCAAGGGACACTTCATCATGGTCTTACTTTCTGGCGACATCCTCCTTCTGGTCTTCACTGTTTTTCTGACGCTGACTGGGCTGGAAATCCGGATGATCGACGTTCTGTTAGTGGTTTTTTTCTTGGCCACAATCTTATCTCATGGAGTTCTAAGAAACAATGAACAGTCGCTCGATCTAGCACTGAGGCCGAGTACAAAAGTCTTGCTAATGCAACCGTTGAACTAATCTGGCTTCAATCTCTTCTTAAAGAACTCGACATCTCTTCCACTCATTCTCCAGTTTTGTGGTGCGATAATCTTTCAGCCATTTATCTCACTGCCAACCCCGTCTTCCATGCTCGCACAAAACATATTGAGATTGATTTTCATTTTGTTCGTGAACAAGTGCGTTAAAGTTTACTCAATGTTCATTTTATAGGAACTACTGCTCATTGGTGGATTTGCTCACCAAAGGTCTCCCTTCTACTCGTCCATCTCTTTTACGAGACAAACATCCGTGAACTCCCGTTGAGTTTGCCGGGGAGTAATAACCAAAATATTACTTAATTATTGTATACATTAATATGCATTTATCACACCATTTTAATATAGTGATTTATTACAGCATTTAATGTAGCACTTAATGTAGTAACGTATTTGTAAGGGTTTATTATTTATTATTGAGTTGTATGTAAATAGGATGTTATAGTACAGTCAATAACACAACACAATCTTATCTATTGTGTGCGCTCTTTCTCTCTACTCTTTCTTTTCTAAATTTCTTCATTTCCTTTACCATCAATGGAATGACTAAAAATATTAGTCATTTGATCAATCGAACAATTAGAGATTTGAAAAATAAAAAACTCTTGGGGAAAAAATTATGTCCGATCGAAGCCCGCAACCAAGTTTTAACCCCTAGTTGGACTAGACGACTAGATACAAATTGAGTTGGGTATGTGTGCATTACCACTAGCAATATTAAGTATTCAACTAAAAATATTTTGCTAAAATGAGCCATATGTGTCCTCTTAATATGAATGTTTTCTTTTAATATAATTTAAATATTAAAATTTTGAAGATTGAAAAGTATATTTTGAGTATATCTTAAATTTTTTACTTTGACTAAAAGTCATAATATGCACATTAAATTATTTCAATCTATCATTTGCCTCAATGTAAGAAAGCCCTATCTATGATTCAATATTTCCCAACTTAAATTTTCATCATTCACCAATTTTAAACACCATTTGTATTCAAGGTATAGAGGTATTTATCCAATTTAACCACATCACGTTTGCAATATCTTAATTTCACATTAATTATAAAGTAAAAATAATAATATATTAATTACTTGTACTAAGTTATTGATTAATAATATTTCAACATTTTCTATATTTTAAAATTTTGAAATCAATAAATTAATTATATCTTGAGAATTATAATAATTCATATTATTATTATATGTTGAAAAGATGAAAATTAATTTACTGAATACTTTAGTTTGTATTATTATAATTTTTAACCACACATTGTATTGGAAATATTACTAATGCATAAACGTTTTTATTGAATAAGTTAGTACTAAACTTTTATTTTTGTATGTTATTTTGTAATGAAATTCATTTATCATCATAACCAAAAAAATTTTACTTACTGTTATATTACTTATCAATTTTAAATTTTACATTAAGGAAATATTACTTATTGATGTGAGGATTATCTCATATATGATATAACATTATATTATTAAAATTTTAATGTTTTTTTTGCATATTTTATGTATATTTTCTTAAATATATTTTATCATAAATACCAGTATTAAAATATTTATTAAATATATTTTTAAAACCCCCAATACAATCAAATTATTAATTTCCAATAAATCCTAATTTAATACAATTTTGTAACAACTTGTAAATCCTTAATTTCATATTTCTTACTTTAGTCATTATTATTATTATTTAATTTCATATTTTTTGTTCTTATACTAAAAGTCAAAATACTCTCCTTAATTTATTTCAATCAAGTTTACACATTATTTATAACTTGAAAATATTCATACAATATTATGGGTGAAATTTTTATTAATATAATTATTAGTACTAAATTATTCATTAAAAATATTTCTTGAGATTGGTAAAATTTGTACATTTAATATATTTTGAAAATAGAAAATCAATTATTAATTATATTTCCACACTTGTAATAATTCAGATTGTTATGATGAAAACATGCATAATAATTATATCTTTAATTATTATAAAATAAAGAGTTATTTAGGAAGAAATTTAAAATTTTGTCGTCTAAAAATAATTTTTTTAATATCAAAATAATATAATATTTATATTTTAAATATTAAATAAAATTTAATTAAAGTAAGTTTTTCATTATATTATAATGTTTAGATTGTGATTTGAATAACGGTAATTCTAATATATATTTAAATGTGCCTTGAATATATATTTTAAAAAATATTTGATTTATATTAATTTATTATATTGTTTAGCTTACATTCAAAAAATTTATAAAATTTCATATTTTAATTATTTATTCTTCAAATATGATTGGAAGGGGATATTTATTGCAACAATTGCACCCTATCTCTCCCTCTCTCTCTCTCTATATATATGGTTAATTATAATATTTCATTTAACCCTTTACAATTAATATCAGCACACAATATACATCCTAGTGTAGCCACCATGATAAGCTTTTCTACCAAGTCGATGTTCCTCTTTCTAGTTATTACGATACCAGGTAAGTAAATCTTGGGACTACCACCCGCCACTTCAGTTGGTCTAGTATGAGGTTTATTATAATAGTTGAGATTATACTTCGAATTAAGACATTTAGAACGTTGATGATGTAAAAGAAAAACATGCATGCAGGTATCATCACCCTCCATGGAGCTGAAGCGTGCAAAAGGGACGTGGACTGTGGCTTTGAATGCTCAGTTGGGACTAGGTTACCATTGTGCGACACGAGAACTGGCAAGTGCGCTTGCATTCGGCCGGAAGATAGCCAACCTACGGATGAATCCAGCAATGTGCAAAAAACCATGCATAACCGAGAAAGATGATGAGAAATATTACTAGGGATTTGTTCAAAAAAATATGGTCTCCGGTCAACTGGTTTTGTTCCAACAGTCCAATGTTTGCTTCAAACGACTCATTTTGATGACTCTTAGTTATTAAGGGAGTTGTTAATAAAACGATGATCTTCTCAACATATTGAGGAGAAAATAATATTGTATGTGCTAAGAACTTTTTCTCAATAAATATTGAGTATTAATGAACATGTTCTTAAAAAAATTAAATGAGGTATTATGAAATCAAACTCAAATGATTTTTTTTTACTTGGGTCAATCAGTATTTTTTGATGAACTTGATTTAGTTTTTTGTTATGGAGTAGTTGTCTCAATTAGAGCAATATACTACTCTATCCCATAAGATTCCTATCAAAATGTGGTTATCCATAACATAAAATAGCAATATCTTTAATTAAATAGCAATATCTTGAATCATAAAAATAATTATTAAAATTAATGTTTGTCATAAAAATTAAAGTCATTGGTAATTTTCTACATTTTAAACATTATATATGGAGATGGAAAAGTGGCAACTGAGTTAATACTTTCTAAAAAGTTCTTCAAAAATTTGAAATAGTAAAAATTATCCCAATTAGAGACTATGACCAAAATTCATCCATATTGCATTATAATTGTTAATCAAACAAGTAAAATTAGCATTATTATTAAAATCTAATAAATGTAAATATTGTCTTAAACTAAAAATAATACGAAAAGTTTGTCTTTAAGGTGAATTAAAAATGTTTGTGAAAAAAAAGAGTAACCTAATGTGAAAATATAACACTAAAAAAACATAAAAGTTAGACAAACTAAAATTTTGATGCAATTTAAACTCAGATTGTTTTTAATTTTGCTAAGACACATTTTAATTTTTAGGATATATTATGTAAATAAATAAAATAAAAAATATTATTATGACCCAAATTGAATCAGCCCACCAAAATTGATCAACAATTTCATCTTCTTTCTATATGTTGCATGCCATATTTTTGCATAATCTTGTGCTAGAATATGAAAAGAAATTGTCAGATTTGTAATTGAGACCTTCCCCTCTAACTTATCATGATCCTCGGTAGTTTTCTCTTTATGCCTGCTTTTTTCACCTAATACACGCTCCAACAAAATAGTACTCTATTTTTTATAAAATTGAGAGACAAAAAGTTGTAAGCAATTAAATCTTCATGAATTTGGCCTGAAATGAATCACTTTGTTGTAGAATCTATAGTATAAATGAACAAGTTTTGGAAATAAAACTTCTAAAATAATGCTAATAATTGTAAATCATGTCTTTATTAAATAAATAACCGAGAATGAAAATCGAAAAAAATGTAAATAAAATCAAAATCTTGATTGAAATGTTATTACACAAAATAATCAATATGGAATGTTAAGTAACCTAAAACCCCAATTAGAAAAGAAATCAATAAATTAAAATAAAAATCATACCAAACTTGTAACTCCCGATCTCTCTAAACAATAAATCTGAAATGGACAACCAAAATATTTTGAAAGAGAATCACGATTTAAAGTTAACGGGGATTGGTAAAAAGAAATCAAAATGAGAATTTGAATAATCTTAAGTAATCAATTAATATCTAAAAATCAAGGAAAAAGATCATAAACTAAATGGGATGTGAGTATCGGATTGGTTCAAGTTGAACCACACCTAAACCGGGAATAACTAGTTTAAAGATTCATTTTACTAGGTGAATTAAAAATGTCAATTTGGGAAATTGAATTCATTACTAAGTAGAAAATAAATTTATATAAATTTAGATAAATTTAGAAATTTTAATTTTTAGAGAATCGGTTGAATCGGGCCTCAATCAGTCGATTTTCGATTTCTAGTCACCAAATTAGTCAACGATCTAACCAGCTAATGAACCACCTTCCAGATTAGCGCCATGTCAGCGCACACAACCAATCAGTGCATGACACATGGTGAAACGTGCCTAATAAGTCATTTAGTCATTGCTAAAACGCATTGGCCAATCAGAGCATGACACATGTCCTTAGTCAATAATGAGACGAAGAAAATCCATGTCACCTAATACTAACCAATAGGAGCGACGCATCTGTCATCAGTCAACAATCAACTGAGGAAAATCCCCATTAGTAAGGTTGACCAATAAGAAGCTGACACATGGCAAAGATGTCAGGTCAGCCAATGAGGATTTCCAAGAGAGGTCGACCAATCAAGAGTTGACACGTGGCAAGACTACATTGGATGGCCACAACTAATCATAGGAGGACACGTGGAAATGGCACAGTGGGAAAACTGATGAATTTAAATAAACCAATCAAAAGATGGCATGTGGCATGATTATTAGATAGACAAATTTGGTTAAATATCACGTAGGACAGAGCAACCAATTGGAGGTCGTCACGTGTCCATTTAACGGATGACTCAGACACTAAGTAGTTATTGTGTTAGCAACACCATCCAATCACAGCAAGCCACATGGCAACTTGCATGTGCAAAGCTCGCATACGCCCACACAGTGTCATCTTCTTCCTTGAGACCACTGAATAGGGGAGGAAGTCGAAGGTTGCCATAACTTCAACAACCATTAAACGTTTTCTTAAATGGATTAAATCGGGGAGTTGATGGTCTATTGATGGATGAATGGATAGACATGTGAGTCCTCGAGCTTCTTATATATAGAGCTATTCTCCATTCATTCTCTTCATCTCTCAAAAGATCGAAAAAGACAAACTCCTCCATTTTTCAGTCACCCTCAAACCAGAGCTCTAACTTCGACACTTTTCTTCAACTTAGAAGGTGAATTCGAGTTTCCTGGATTCTTGCAGAAGTCCTTTTCATGACTGCACTCTCCAATTGCATTGATGATCAATAGATAAGCATCCACAAGCTCACAAAGTACCGTTCCTACCTTAGTCATCTACGAACAGAGAAACCCAAGATCAATTAGAGCCACCCTCGAATCATCCATGACCAAACCAAGTCCTCTAGACCTTCCCTAGTGGAGTCCACACCTTCCTTGCACCGTCATGGTAAGTCCCTACTGCTGCCCTTCATTGGAATTTACTGTTCAGAATGTGTTTTACCCAATAACTAAATTGATGAAATTACACTGATTAGTCCATCAATTGAGGCACATTTTGATACAGGGAGGATCATTAGAAGTAGAGCTAGCTTCATGTATCGAAAGCTCTGACCACCAGGCCCTCGCTGGTAAGTAATCAAAGCTTTCTCTCTCTAGAAAAATATTTCTAAGTCAAATTGGATGGTTTAAAACTTGAAATTAACATGTGGACATAGGGAAGATGATTAGAATCATGTTAAGACTCAATTGGGAATGTTTAAGATCAAATTGATGATAATCAAAGTTGTATGACTAAATTGCAATTTTTGAAAGCTTGGGGACTTAATTGCAATTTTAAAAAATTGGGGATTTTCCTACAAATAGTGAGAAAACAAGTACCCAATTGGAAATAATGAGAAATTAGGGACCCAAAGGGAAGATATGATGATCTTAGGGACCAATTAGAAATAAGGTATAACTTAAGGGCCTAATCACAATTAATAAAAAGTTAAGGGTTTTAAGTGTAAATACCTTATTATTTGGGACTTAATTGCCTAATTTGTTGTTAGAACCAGTGACCTACAAGTCCATGTAGAGGAAAGGCACGTGAAGCTTGGAAATCCCCTAGAACAAACAACTATCAAAATATGGGTGAGTGAGATTTTTGATATCGAGTCCAATTAGACCAGTGATGCATTACTACTCGCAAATTTAAAAGCATGATTGCTTAGAAAACCTATTTTTCAGAAATATAATCCACTGACTATGTGAAACTGCTCAAACATTTTTGGCATATATTTCTGAAGTAAGCATGAATCATGATATTAGCACTACCATTGAAGGGTGTGTGTGGCTACACTTCAAGTGGATGATCTAACCCTCTCCGTTGATGCATGATAAGGGTGAAACCCATGGTCGACATGAGTTAGTTAGATCTAGTTTTGTGAAAGTGGGCTCAAGGTCGTCTTTTGAAATCTTGAACAAGTGGGACCAAAGCCAATGGAAACAAGTCAAATCCAGTAAATAAATTATGATTTAAGAGCCTAATAAAATTGTCACAATTTGATAATGATTGCTTAAGCTGTTGATTCGAAGCCGGGTTAGTGTATGTTGGATTAGTAGCACAAAGAGAAATGTCTTAAAATAAAAGATACTTGTTTGTGATTATAATTATTTAGAACCAAGAAGACACCCGGTACGTGGTAGTGTTGGTTCTAAGGGTTGTTAGATAGTGAGTTCAGTACAAGGGAAGCTATGCTAGTCTTGTATATCTTGGAACTCTAGGAGCTTCATGCACATTGATACCAAGGAAGAAGGAGGAGAGGTCTCATCACTCAATAGCGGATAAATCTCATTTTGAAAAATATCTAGGGGTTGGGCAATAGTGCTCACAAAGAAGATTGGTCAGGTTTGTAGCCTCATACCAATGTGGTAGAGGTTATAGCCTCTCACCTAGGTGTACGACAAAGGTGCTCTGAGCCACTAGTAGGACAAATCGAGGTTGTAGCCTCACTGTGCCTATTCTACAAATGTTTGATGGCACGCCCCGACCCAGTTTGGTCAGAACCCAATGAGCAACCCGCCACTTCAGTTGGTCTAGGAAGAGTCACCACTCCCAAGACCGCGAGGATTCAGACGTACCTTCTAGCATTGTTCCATGGAATAACATTATGCAAAAGTAATAGCTAAAAATAAGATACTTGGGTTTAGAGGCTTGGCAGTGAGATCTTTAAAGGTCATCTTCTTTCCTGAAAAGTTTAAAGAGAGGGGACGAGTTCTACAACTCAGTGAGCTGGTGTTAGAGCGAGTTTTCAAAAATATTTTAACATATATCTTTCTTCTTCACACGTGTGTAAGTTTAACTCTTTCCATACTTCCCCTTGCTGGGGATTGGTTTAGCAAACAACCACACTCGTCCTTTATCATAAATGGTTCAAACATTCCCAGATGTAGTTCGCCAACTACATCCACTTGTGGACCTGAGTGTCTTTACCGTCCACCTGAATATACGTTTGTGACTTCTATCCTCAGTGTGAGTGGACATCAATTGTTTGACAATGAGACCCGAAAATACTCCATGTCTACTGGGGGATGAAACCTCTTCTCCACTGCCTCAATCTCAATGCATAGGAAGCTACTCCGACCTTTGAGACTCACTAGATGACGGAACACCCCTTATGCATCTGGTGTCGTCCAACAGCCCTTAGAACCAACACTACCCCATGTAGGACGCCTTAATAGTTTCATATCTCCGCATGCACAAACAAAAGTCTTTTACCATTAAACCTTTATCTTTGGCACCACTAACCTAATGAATTCGATACCCCAACTACAGCTCGGTAACTACCAGCCAAACGAGTTCATCCACTCTGCTTCAATTCAGTAACTACTAGCCAATCAAGTATTACAATCTAGCTTTGGCTAGATGACTACATCACACAACTTAACCATTTTTGGTGAATTTTCATAATTTTTAGAGATCAAGAATTTTATCTACGGGTTTGAGCCTGTTTTGATTGGCCTTGGACCCACTTCACGTATTTTTCTAAAACTAGGTCTTGTGCCCTATTATTTTTAAAACTGAGGCCTCATACCTACAAGAGCAATTTTAGCTCTCATAAGAAACATCTCCCAAAATGTTTAAGCAGTTTCACGTAGTTTCACGCAGTTAGGGGAGAACATTCCTAGAAAATGGTTTTGAAAATCAAAAAATTACTCATCACCCCAACTAGGTATGATATTGGAAAATCCCACTTATAGAGAATTGTAACGTGTTCGTCCCAGTTGGATTCCGACTAGTGATGTGCTACTCTGCACAAGTACTAGTACAACTAGTTCCTATATGGTTCGACTATTCATACAAGGAAGTTTTGGCATAAAAGACCTCTTACTTCCAAGTATTTTCATATATGTCCTTAATTTATGCCTTATTGCACTTAGGTCCCTAAAGTTCATAATTTTGACTTTCGGTCCCCAAATGTACAATTTATCTTCCATTAAGTCCCTAAGGTTTCTAATATACCTCTTGGGTCCATAATTTTCCCAAAATTACCAATTGGTCCTTAATTTCCTCAAAATTACAAAATAGTCCTTAATTTCCTCAAAATTACCAAATAGTTCTTAATTTCCTCAAAATTACGAACTAGTCCCTAATTTTCCAAAAAATCACCAATTGGCCCTCAATTTCATCCCAATTTGCCAATTGGCCATCAATTGGGAGTTAATTTCATAAAAGTCTCCCAATTTTCCTTTAATTGCAATTTAATCCCCAATTTTCCAAAATATACATTTTTGGCCCACAAATCCATATTCATCAAATTGACCATCCAAACTTAGTTAATTGCCCTTTGTTATGATCTTAGTCATCTTTCCTATGTCCTTTATTCATTCTATGCTTTGAAACACAAAATTTAACTTAGAAATGAACTCAATCAAATCTTCCCTAGAAAAATTATCATAGAGAAAGAAAGCTTCTATTACTCACCTATGAGGATCTAGATCAAATTGTGCCTCAATTGGTGGCCTGAGTAGTGTGAATTTCTCAGTTAAATATTCAAGAAAAATCGATTGTGAATAGTGAATTTCGACGAAGGACGGTGGATGGGACTTACCAACTTTGTTCAAGGAAGGTCGAGCCACTTCTAGGGGTGGTCTAGGGAGCTTGGTTTGGTCGGAATTGCACCGAGGGTGGCTCGAATTGAGCTTGACCATTTTGGGTTGTAGACCGCGGAGCAGTGACGGTACTGTGCGAGCTCATCGGTGCTTCTCTAGCGATCCTCGAGTGGAATAGATGATGCAGTCGTGTAGCTGACTTCCTCAATATTCTAGGGAACCCAGATTCACCTTTAGAGGTGGAGAAAAGTGTCCAAGTCGGAGCTTTTGTTCAAGCTTCGTCGGGAAACTAAGCACTTCTTCTTCTTCTTTAGTAATTTTAGGGATGAGGAGGACAAATGTAGAGGAGCCCTTTATATAGAGAGCCTGGGGACTAACCGTTCTATTCATTTCTCCATCAACTGGCCATTAACTCTCCGATTTAAGGCCTTATTAGAGGAGTTTATTGGATGCTGGAGAAAGGCCATCCATTTTGGCCTTCCCACTTCTCCCCATCTAACTATGCTGCGCGTGTGAGCTTCGCACGTGCGGATTTGCCACGTGGTGCTCTTTGATTGGCTAGATTTGCTAATGCGGCATCCTACTCAGTAGCCTGGTTAGCCTTTGACCCATTCACTAGACACATAGTGGCCTCCCATTAGTTGCTCATGCATACATGGCTACTGACCATATTTTTTATGACCGTTGACCATGACACGTGGCGTCTTCTAATTGGTTGATGTTATCCAACATGGCCTGCCACGTGTAGACATCTGATTGGTCAGTCATTTCTTTGATATCCTTGTCGGATGCTAATGTGGCATCCTTGCCACGTGTTAGCTCCTCATTGGTTGGTCTTGCTGATTGGGCCTTTCTGACATTGAATGTTGACCGAGACACGTGTCGCTCTCCTATTGGTCCATCGTCGCAGAGGTGGATTTTCTACCTTTAACTGTTGACCAATGACACATGTCACCTTCTAATTGGCTAGTGCTGACTGAGCGTGCTTCACCATGTGTAGTGCACTGATTGGTCGCACCTGCTGACTGGATGCTAACTTGGCAGCAGTCCGATGACCGGCTGGACGGTTGAATGGTCCGGTCCGACCTGGTTCGGTGACCCAAAACTGTAAATCGGCTGGTTTAGGCCCAATTCGACCGATTTTCCAAAATTTATAAAATTTTAAATTATTCTAAATTCATTTTCTATCTGATGGTGGTTTCAATTTTCTAATTTGATAATCTTAAGCGACCTAGAAAACTGAATCTTTGAATAAGTTCTTCTCCATCCAACCCGGTTCCATCCGATTCAGGTTCAGTTCACCCTAAACTGGTCTGGTTTTCACATCCAATCCACTTCATGGTTCTTTTCCATGATTTTAGGTATTTATTAGCCACTTGGAATTTTCCAAATTCCTGTTTTGACACTTCTTTGCCATTTCTAGTCCACTTAGACTCTCGGTTTTCTCTCGAAAATCTTTGGTTCCCTTTTTTCGGTTCCTTAGTATGAGAGAATGTGGTTTACATTTGATCCATTTATTGAGAAAAAGGTATTTGTGTGTTTTTTTGATACAAACCTATGGAAATTAAACCATAAATATCATGAAAGTTCTTACGAGTAGGAATGAACCTATTTTTAGCTTGTGAGACACAAGCCGTGAAAATCCCATTAATGAGGAAGGGTGATTGATGTTTGTGTGATATAAACCTATAAGAAGTTTTACCATAAACAAATACTGAAAGTTCTTATGGGTATGAAAGAACTTATTTTTTCTTGTGAGAAACAACTAGTGAAGTTAAATCATGTGAAATATTTTTCAATGAAAAAACAAGTCATAGCTTGTTTAATTGATCAACCAAAACACTTGATGTTTAAAGGAAATGAAATCCTTACATCTTTTGAGCATGTTCTGAATCATGGAGAGGAATTCACGATATTAGTAAATTCTACTCATTGAGTTGTAGACTCACCCCTCCCTTATCCCTTTTAGGGTACAAAATGTCAAGGAGGACAAGAAAAGATGGACTACCAAATTGGTGAGTTAATCTATTTTACAAATTTATGTAAAACACTATATACATTCTAACATATTTTGGAAAACACAATTTGATGCACCATTTTTCCTCATTGTCTTGTCCCTTGCTTTTGTCAATAATATGATAACGAAGGTGACCTCTATTATAGTATTAGGAGAAGTGGCGTGTTGTTCATAGGTTTTTGTCCAAACTGGGTCGAGATATAATAACTTAAGTGGTATCAGAACAAAATATTTTCAAACTTGAATTTTGAGTAAAATTACATTTGAAAATCTGGATTCTTTGGTGGCACTGGACAATTCTTTGCATAATTTCCTAATTGTCTGAAATATGTTACTTCCCTACATGTACCTTCATGGTTTCTTTTATATCTAGGACATTGGGGAATCCTCTTTTGTGGATTTTTATTGTTCTTCTCTCTGTTTGGTCTAGGAGGTTCCATCTTCTCCTCCATTCTGGACATGAACCCCTTGTGGGTCCCCTTTCGGGATTTAGAAGAATTCCACATTTCTCGGGAATAGTTTTTCGATCTTCATCATGGCCTAGTTTGTCCATCTTCTAGCATGGACCATGACAATCACTCACACTCATGTGCCCCAAATCCTTAGGGTATTAGACAGTTCTTCACAATATGTCCTAACTATCTGCACTTGTAACAAACTTCTTTAGTACGTACTCTTCTGTAGTTCCTATGACATCTAAGACATCATAATGTTTTCCTATGTTGTGGTTTATTATTCTCATCCCCATTTAGTCTTTGGGGACTTTTCTTTTCTTCCACCCTCAATTTTATTCCTTCATGGGGGTTGTTACAGAAAAATCTCCTTTTCTTGCAAAGAAGGTCACCTTGGTTATCATTCTTGCGTACATTCCCCATCTTATGATGTCTTGTTTACACCAATTCTCCAAGAGGTAGCTTAGGGGTTTATGCCTCATCATCCTTGAGGTGTATACTTATTGTAGGACAATTACCCTCTCTCTGTAAAAGGTTTGGTTTCTCGAATATTTTGACAAATTCCTCATAGAGCTTCTTCTTCTTGGGAATTCCAGGTGTCGTGGTTTGAGTCCCCCTAGACTCATGTGCTCCCATACTAATTCCCTCATTTGAGATAATGTTTTTCATGGGTCAAGTGTTGATGTGGCAACATATAGGTTTTCTACCAATATAGACCAGGAAAGGTAAATGCTTATAAACATATAGGTTTTCCATATCAAAGAAAAAAATGACATAATAAAATCACCTCTTCATGGTAATCCCATCTTGCTTCTCAAGCTTTCACTATTCTTGATGTATATGATTCCATGCAAGGGGTTTAAGGGAGGGGGTGAGTTTGACAACTCAGTGAGTGGGTTGTGAAGGGAATATGTGGACCAGAGTGACTTTACCGTCCACACTTTGTTGGAGGTTACACCTTCTACCACAAGTTTGTATGAGAATCATTGCCCAATCCCTAGACTTAATTCAAAACTTTGTGTTCGCTATTTTGGGATGGGACCTCTCCCCCTTCTTCTTCGGTCTCAATGCACATGAATCTCCTAGATCTTATTGACATACTGGCACGACAAAGCTTCCCTTATGCTCTGTGGGCCGTCCAATATCCCTTAGAATTAACACTACCCCACATTGGGTGCCTTGATGGTTTTGTATTTCATCATGCACAAGCAAAAGTCATTTTAATTTAGACATTTATATTTGGTGCTACCAATCTAACGAGTTTCATGAACTAACTTTGGCTCGATAACTACCAGCCCAATGAGTTCGACAACCCGACTTCGGCTCGGTAGCTATCATCCTAACGAGTTCGACAACCCGTCTTCAGCTAGGTAGCTATATCACATAAATTAGCCATTTATGATAGTTTTCCATAGGCTCATAACTATTAATTTGTCTATGGGTTTATGCCTGTTCTCATTGGCCTTGCGGCCACTTCACGAGTTTTTCAAAACACGGCCTTGGGCCATATTAGTTTAAAAATCAAAGGCCTTGATCCCACTAGAGCAATTCTAGCTCTAAGAACATATGCTTTATGTTCTCATTAGAGATATCTCCTAAAACATTTGAGTAGGGTCACATAGTTAGGGGAGACTATTTCTAGAAAATAGTTTTCAAAATTTAAAAGTGTGTTCATCACCATAAACGGGCTTGATGCCAGAAGTCCCACTCACTCATATTTCGATACTAGGTCATCCCTGTGGTTTCCAAGCTTGACATGCTTTTCCTTTGCACGTACTCATAGGTGATCCATTCCTACAATTAATTGGGCAGTTAGGCCCCAAACAATAAGGTATTTGCACTTAAGACCAGTAACTTTCTAATAATTAAGTTTTAGTTCTTTTGTATATACCATATTTCCAATTAGGTCCCTAATACTATCAAATCTTTCATTTGGATCCCTAATTTACTCCAATTTCCAATTGGGCAAGTAATTTCTCATTAATTATAGAAAATTCCCAATTTTTCAAAAATTACAATTAAGTCCCAAAAATTTTCAAAAATAACAATTTAGTCCTGCTACTTGAATTTCATCGATTCAATATTAATTCTTCCCAATTGAGTCCTAACATGATACTAATCATCTTTCCCATGTCCCTTATTTTATTTCAAGCTTTGAAACACTTGATTTGGCTTAAAAATGAGTTCAAATGGAGCTTTGCCAAAAAATCGTCCGGGAGAGAGAAAGTTTTTATTACTCACCGGTGAGAGTCCGACAATCAGAACTTTTGATACCGCTCTCTTCCTAGGGATCCTTCATGTATCAAACCGCACCTCAATTGGAGGCCTAAGTAGTTCGAATTGCTTATTTAGTTTTCGGGCAAAACACACTTTGAATAGTGAATTCCGGAGAAGTGCCGTGAAGGGGACATGTCATGCCCCGATCCAGTTTGGTTGGTTTGCCGTGAACAATCTGCCACTCTCGTGGTCTATCAAGGATTTCTGCCTTTTTAAAACACAAGGAGTAAGGCATCCTTTTCACCTGTATTTCCTATAATAGCATTATACAAAATTGAGTAATTTAAAATAGACATACCTATCTTGTTCCAATTTAGTAAGGTCTTTAGAGAGTGTCTTTCCTCGGTTACCTAAAAAGGGTAAAAGGGAGGGGGTGAGTTCTACAACTCAGTGAGTGGGTGTTGGGAGTGAGTTTTAAGAATAGATATGCTACGATTATCATTTCTTTAAATAGAAGGTTTTTCCTTAAAGTTCAGTTTTCAAAACCTTTACCCTTCCAATGGTAACATTTTCTTTTAAAAGGTTTTCCTCAATTTTAATCTCTTTTCCAAAAACCTTTTTCCAAGGTTTACCCATACTTTTTCCAAGGATTCTCAAATCCTTTCCAAGGTTTTCAAAATCTTTTTTCCCATTTCAATATTAGGTGTGTTTCGTAAACAAAACACGCTATTCATCAGGAAGGGTACACACATTCACAGGTGCAACCCGTCCACTACACCCACTTGTGGCTCAGAGCATCTTTATTGACTACCAAGATAGAAGTCAGTCCACTTCTACCCTGGGTCTGAGTGGAAGTTCTCAACATCTGACGCTTAGTCCCGAATGCCACACCGTGTCTGTATGAGGATAGAAACCTCATCCCGACCCCACCCAAGTCTCATGTGCAATAAGCTACTCCGAGCTTCCTGACTAATTGGAACGACGATCTGCCCTTATCTCCACCAGGTCGTCCAATAGCCCTTAAGATCCATCACTACCCCTCTTGTGCGTCTTGATAGTTCTATACCTAATGCATGCACAAAACAATAGTTTTCACATAGCCGTTTATCTTTGGTGCCATTGGTCCAACGACCCCGACCCTCAACCTGACCTACAGCTATTTGTCTAGGTCAGTCCATCGACGTGGCCCTGACGCACTACCGCCAGTCCATCGAGTATTATCGGTCCTAACATGGTACCATGGAAAAATCACACAATAAGTTCATTAGAGATCTCATGGCTTTCTCATTTCAAGTTTGTTTATGAGCTCTTGCTCGTGCCCATTGGCCTTGGGCCCACTGCACGTGATTTTCCAAAACTGGGTGTTTAGCACCATAAGTTTAAAAACTGAGGCCTCTAGCCTATCTAAGTTGTTCTAGCTCCCATCAAGAAGGTCTCTCAAATAGTTTAAGCATTGGCACACAATTAGGGTTTATATACTACAGACAAAAATATTTTCACTTCATCCACCAACTGGGTGTGATGATATATCCGCTTACAACCATCAAGCAGGTTTCTCCTTCCTTCAAGGAAGTCCATCATACTAACCGAGTATGATTTCCTCTACTTACAATCATTAAGTAGGTTTTAGCCTAAATCACCATCACCCCATCTAGGTATTATTTTACAATCCTAATTACAAGTGGCTTTTTATTTCTAAAGTTCTAACCATCCCAACTAGGTATGATGTAAATATGCCCACTCACCCGATAACCATGACGTGTTCATCCTCGGTCGGTTTAGGTTGCTCATGGTTGCATTCCAGTCACACTTGTTCCCACACGTTTTGGGCAGCCTTATCACTTACGGTTTTGTATAAAAGTTTGGGCTCACAAATTATCGATAAATTGCACTTAGGTCCCTAATGTTTATTTTTCTTAACTTTAGATCCCTATTGCCAATTTTCCCCAAATTTGAGTCCCAAGGTTTCCACAATTCCCTTTGAGTCCTCATTTTCTCAAAAATGTATAAGGGGCTCAAGTTCTCAAAATTTCCAATTTGGTCCCCAACTTTGATAAAATTACCATTTTGCCCCTACTTTTCAAAAATGGAAATTTAACCCCAAATGTTTAAAAAATCGACCAATTGGTCCCTCAAAATCTTTCTCATGGCCAATTGGCCTTCAATTTTGTTAAATTGCAAATAGGCCTCTCAATTTTTCAAAATTTCCAATTTTCCCCAAATGTTTTCCCCAATTTCTCTCATTCAAACTAATCGAATTTGATTTCTTAAAATTGGCCATTTAATCAGTGTTATTTGCTCAAATTAAAGGTATGGATAAGTTCCTATACTAACCTAATTTGAACCGCAACATTTGGCTCCGAATTGAGCTTCAACATTGCTTCACCGGAAAATTACTCGTAGAGAGAGAAAGCTTCGAAAGCTTATCGTCGGAGGTGCGGCGGTCCGAGCTCTTGATCAGGGAAGGTAGCTCTTGTCCTAAAGTTTATTCTAGGATCAAGAATTGCTACAATTGGGATCGAATCGAAGGAGAATTTCGTTAGAAAAGTATTAGTGTTTCTCTCTCTAAATCTGACTTGCAACGACTAGGAGGGCCAAATTGGCTTACCTTTCAACTCTGTTGAGGTTATATGAGGCTGTGATGGTGTTGGGGAGTCATGATTTGGCAATAGTAGGGTTGAATTTGGTCAAATTAAGCTCGGCCAAAATAGGGCAGCTTTGGTCCGATGGAGCTGCTTCACTATTTGATCTCACCGGTGCTTCTTCGACGATCCTTGAGTCGAAATAATGTTGCTATTAGGTAGTTGACTTCCCCCGGAGTTTATAGGACCCGACCATGCTTTTTGAGGTTGAGAAAAAGACCTATATAGGAGCTCTGGTTCGAGCTTCACTAGAAAATGGAGCAGTTAAGAGAAAATGTAGATTTCAAGTGTGTGGAGGATGAATGGAGAGGAGCTCTTTATATATGGAGCTCGAGGACCCTCTGCCCGACAACTTTCTGTTTTGGTCGAGCTTATTCTCGCCCTGAAATGGCTTGATCAGAGCCATTTTTCCTTCATCGGTGTTACCATTTTCTACATTGAATGAATAGGGTTGTCATCTTGAGGAAGAAGATGACACTGTTCCAAACCGGATCGGTCCTGTGCGATTAGGTTCAATGCATAAATCCGCCGGTTCAGGCCTAATTCGATCGGTTTTCTCAAATTTAAAAATTTCTAAATTCATAAAAATTCATCTCCCGTCGAATGGTGGCTTAAATTCCCCAATTTGATCACTTAAAACTACCATGAAACATAAATTTAGAATCTGGTTCATGTATGTTTCAAATCGGTTCAATCTGGTTCGGGTCTAGTTCTCCCTGAACCGGTCTTGTTTTCTCTTCCCATTCATCCCAAGGTTCTTTTCCATGATTTATAAAACTCTTTGAGTCACTTAGGAGTTGTCAATTCCCCAATTTATCATTTTCTTATTGGTTATGGTTTGTGAACCGGCTCGATTTTCTCTTTTGAAACTATTGGTTCTTTTCCCGGTTTTCTTATCTATAAAGGACAGGGTTTACAACTCTCCCCTCATTTTAGGAGTTTTGTCCCCAAAACATAAATAGCTTCATTTGCATCAAGAATAATTTCCTTAGGTGTCAACATGGGGTTTGCTTGACATGCTAACTCTTTAGTTGTTCTTTCACTTAACCCCTTTATATGAAACACTTAAGGAATTTCTTTTCCTTTCCATTGTTTACTTACTCCATGGAGTTTATCATAATCAGGCATGTCTTACCCACTATTCCAAGGCACATCCTTAAGTTCACTTCCTCCTCTACTTAGGGAAAGATTCTTCCTCTTGAGGGTTTTTGCCCAAGATTTTAGGATTGTGAGTTCCAAAATGCCCAATCGTTCTCGTGTCTAGTTATTCTCTTGATCATTGAAACCCTTAGCTTGGTGTTCTTTCTAGCGTTACATACTTGTTTTCACAGTTTTGATGGTATCATGTTTTAGTCCTATTTTAACCCTTCCTCTGCTCGTTGTTTATTACAACTTCGGTCCAAATTTTATGTTTGACCTTGTCATGCTTACTATCCAACTCTTCCTTACTTGGGTTACATATTTTCCCAGGACTATTGGGCTTACATGTCACTTACAACATGACATGTTCTAGAACTTGTTTTCTACTTTCTATCCTTTCGGGGATCACATAACTTCGTCCCTCTTTTCGTCTGGCATAATTCCTCGACTACCTTTATTAAATATAGTCGTGTCAGTTTTCCTTACCTACTCATCCTTTCCTAACTACCTTATTGCGTTTTTCTATTTCCAATCATTTGGGTTCTTTCCTTGTTATGCCTTTTCTCATTTCCAGTGGCGTCCTTTACTCAAGGACTTTCCCTTTCCTTAATCCACTCTTACTTGTTCTTGACCATTTCACGATTCTTTCTTCCGAGTTGATCCCATTCGATCTACGTGTAGATTGCTTGGTTTGGGGAGATCCCTTTTTACGGTTTTATTCTCTACTCTGTCCATCAAAGTAGAGACTTTCACCTTAGGAGCTATATGCTCAATTGTAAACCCCGCTCTTTGAAGTTAAGGAAAACAGGAAAAAGAACCGATCAAATTGAGTGAGAAAAATGAATCGATTCATTCACAAACCCAATCATTAAAGAATGGGCAATTTCAGAAATTTACAACTCCAGAGTGACCCAAATGGTTCATAAAACCTAGAAAAAGAACCTTAGGACAAATTGGGAGAGAAAAACTACACCAATTCAGGTGAACCGGATCCAAGCCAGATTGAACTAGTTTATGAACCGAGTCAGTTTTTGAACTAGAACCGATAGAGGAAGGGCAAACCGGGAAATTTATGGATTTCAAGTGACCTAAATAGTCACAAAAGTCATGAAAAAGGACTTTAGGATGAATGGGGGATGAAAACAAAACTCGTTTAGGTGAATCGAATTGAACCGGTTTGAACCACTACTGAACTAGATGCTAAAGTCATTTTTCTAGGTGGCTTAGAAAATTCAATTTAGATGAATTTAGAAATTTAGAAATTTAGAAATTTTTATTTTTTAAAAACTTGGTCGAATCAGGCCTGAACCGACCAGTTTAAGCTTTGAACATAGTTCAGACCGGTCCAGTTTGGTTCAGAATAGTGTCGTCTTCTTTCTTTAGATGACAACACTGTTCACTCGCCAAAAAATTGAACCAGCATTGGCGAAGAGGAAACGTTTTCGTTCAGTATGTTTCAGGCCATCAATAACTGTCATAAAGGTACTAAACGGATGGCCGACGAGTCTTCGAGCTCCGTATATAAAGAGCCCCTCTTCATTAATCCTATTCACAATAGAAAACTTCACTCTCTCTCAACTACTCAGTTTTCAAGCGAAACTTGAACTAGAGGTCCGATATAGGGTATTTTTTGAGCCAAAGAAGGCATGGTCGAGTTCCTTAGACTCGAGGAGAAGTCAACTACATGGTGGTAGTCTCCAATTGCTCTGAGGGTCGTCGGAGAAGCGTCGACATGATCGAACAATGAAGCAAGTTTGGCAGACAGAAGCTGGCCTATTTTGGCCGAGCTAAAATTGGCCAATTCAAGCCCTCCTCAGGCCAAACCAAGCTTTCCCAACACATACTCAACCCACTTATGGTCGAATTAGAATGAAAAGTTAAGCCAATTTGGCTCTTCTCTATAAATTTCGATCGGTGCTATAAAGAGAACCGACAGATTTTCAATGATTAAATTCTCAATTCAATTTTGCATCAATTAATATGATTCTTGTTCCTATGAGGAACCTCAAGATGTGAGCTATATGCCCATATCGAAAGCTCAGACCACCATACCTTGACGGTAAGCAATCGAAGCTTTCTCTCTCTAAGTTCAGTTTTCTGGTGAAGCTCCGTTTGAACTCGTTCCGATGTCAAATCGTGCGATTCAAAATGCAATTGAATTGTATGAAGATGTAGGAACTCCAATCTAAATTCAATTTCAATAATTAAACTCATTTGATCGGTCAATTACATGAAATCAAATTCGGCTTTGTTGGAAAGTTGAAATTGAGGATTTGAAATATTTGAGGGACTAAAATGCAATTTCATAAAATTGAGGACCAATTGGGCATGATAAAGATGTTGGAGAACCAATTGGGCAATTTTTGAAAATTTTAGGGTAAAACTTACCATTTTTTAAAGTAGGGGCAAAATGGTAATTTTGGAAAAGTTAGGGACCAAATTGTAAATTTAGGAAACTTGAACCCCTCTTTGTGATTTTGAATAAATTGAGGTCCTAAGGTGAAATTTAGACGTTTATTGACTCAATTTAGAGGAAAATCAACATTAGGGACCTAAAGTTAAAGATAAAGATCTTTAGGGACCTAATTCCAATAAATCGAAAAGTTTGAGTACATCCACTCATTCTTAAGGTAGAAGTGAACGTGCTTCAATTTAGGTGACCGGTAAAGCCGCTCTAACGCCACAAGTGGGTACATTGGACGTGCTGGCCTACGAATGTGTGTTCCCTTTATGATGAAGAGCATGTGTTGGTTGATAAACACACCCATTATGATTGTGGATTGATAAATGGCTATGAAAACTAAGTTTTTGAAATATGAGAAATTTTAAAGAAATAAAGGAGTCTGGCACACTCCAATTTAAAAATAATTTTATTGAAACTTTATTTTCGACATTACCCATTAACTAATTTGTAGAAACTCACCCACCCTTTTTATCCCTTTTCAAGAAATAGAGAAATGACCAGGGATAGCACCAAGCGTTACTCTCTGTCAGGTATGCTTAATTTCTCTTAAACTTGCATTTTATTTGATATATGTTATTCCAGGGAACAAGGTTGAAACCACTTTCAAACCAAGAGAGCAACGGGTTGTTCACGGGGATCTGACCAAACCGGGTCGGGGCATGACAACTTTAGTGGTATTAGAGCTAAGTTCCCTTGAAACATAATCAATATTATGCCCTGACATTAATCAAAATTTAACAATCGTGTAGGAAGGAGAATCCCTAGTAAGTTTGTGGTGAAATCTAGCCCTCCACCCATAACCATGAAAAAGACACCCAATCCAAGGGAGGAAATTGTACAAAGCTTCCTAAAATGCAAGAAAATAGTATAAAAAAAACATGGTGGACGACTACCGAAAACTGGTAGGAGCCTTACTAGAACCAAAATGCATCACATACCCTCCTCCAAGACAGGAGGAACCGATATCTTCTCCTAGAAGCCCAACCCCTCCTCTAGCTCCACAATGAGGAGAGGAATCCAACCAAGAAGGAGGCTTGGGACAATTATTGGCATGCGTATGCCACCTTCATGAAAGTCCACCAAGTACCTCCACCTACTCAACATGGCTTCAATTCCTCCCAATGGATGAAGTGGACCTATGAGTGTGAGGTCGAGGAACTGAGGCGGTGCGGATTGGAGGCCATACACGAGATTCATCCTATAAGGGAATACGAGTGGACCCTAACTAATTCCTCAGGGCCTTCTAATCGAGAATCCCACAACTGCTCTAGGGTTAACTCTTGACCTATAACCCCAAGGGATTAAGTAGGGTAGAAAATTCTTTTAATAAGTTAAGAATGGAAAGAAAATATTTCTTGAATGAATGAAAGTGAAATTTTTGTTAAATCTTTTGAATTCCTTGATAAATTCAAAGATTTTGATAATAAGGATTTAAGTAAAAGGTAGGAAATCACCTAAGGAAGATGGGTTATTTATAGCTAACCTCAACCCTTAATACTTTTCCTCAGAAGTACAATAAGAAAGAATTCATCCAAGGGAGATCTTAACTAAGAAAAGGAAAAGGAAGTGGGAACAAAGGGAAGTAAACATTAAAGAGTTTATACTTGTGGAGAGTTCATGGAGATAAGGAAAGGCTCAAGGAATAAGAGTAAGGAAAAACAAGAATGAGTAGAATATTCCAAAGGGAACTAAAGGAATCGAAGCTGATCAGGGAGAAAGGAAGTAAGTTTTGGGAACACCAAGGATGTCAAAGACCACTAAGGCAGGATGAGAAGAAAAATTGGATAACAAGAAAGCTCAGGTATAACACCTACTAGTAAAAACCTAAGACACAATTTCTTAGGAACTCCATAAAATAAGGAGACTTGTGGAAAGTAGATGTATGGAACCAAAAAGGAAGAAAAGCTAGAGTGAATGAACCATACAAGATCCTTAGGTATAAGTGAAGACTAAAGAGGGGGAACTTCTCAGGAACAGTCGGGAGATCAAATGTAAGAATTACAGAACAGGAGACTTTAGAAGAAGGATGAGAATAGGAAGTTGGATTGAGGAAGGAGAAAGCTCTAGGTTAAGAAAATCAACTGAGGAAATGTCACAAAACTGGAGCCGAAATAAGGACCTCAATAAGAAGTTTGAGTGGCTAAGTGAGTGTTTGGAGAGGTTAAGTATGATCTACTGCAAGAAGACATGGACACCAAAGACAAGAGAATTCGAGAAATATATCTCTCAAAATAAATAACGAAGAGGATAAGGCGAACGAGATAATCAACAAATCAATCCTTCTGAAGGCCATATACCCAGTAAAGAAGGAAAGGATGGGAAGCTAAAAACCTTTGAGACATGAGGATAGAGAAAAGCCATGAAGAGAATCATGAGATGTGGGGGAGTAAGGGAATGTGAACTCCACCAAAGAGAAATAAACTAAATACTGGAAAAAGGAGTAAGGATGAGAACAATATATACAAAAAGTGTCCATAGGGTCACAAGGGTAAAGGTGAACATGAGAGAATGGCATTAAGGAATGTCATTTAAGGCTTGACATTCACAGTGATAAAACTAGAAGGGGATTTTGGGAGAAAAGAGTGAAGAACTTACTAAGGAAGGGAATTTTGGAAAAAAATATAGGTGTACCAATTTGGAGGAAATGGAACCAACACAATTGGAAAGAAAATAAGCTCTTCAAAGACAAGCTCCTAGAGATGAAATGATCAAGTACAAAGGGAAAATAATCGTAGAGGGTTCAAGAGATAAGTCAAACCCATGTAACAGGTAAGTAGGAAGGCTGTATCAAAAGATGTCATACGAGTAAGAAAGGAACTAACCGGAATAAAGGATAATGAAATGATCACGATGTGATTAAGAAAGGATTAAGAAAGAGAAGAGACCTTAAAAAGGAAGGATGCCAGTGGGATTGAGGAATGAATTAAGAAAGGAAGAGTTTTGGTATGTTAGTAATTTATTGAGAAGCTCAAGGACTTGAAAGTTGAATGACCGAATAAAGAAGTCTGAAAAAGATGAGTAAGTAAAGGAAACTAATAGAGTTATGGTCAATTTGATGAAATCAAATTCAGCTATTTTGGAAAGTTAAAATTGGGGGAAAATCTAGGGATTTAAAAATTTTGAGGGACTAAAATTTAATTTCATAAAATTAAGGACCAATTGGACATGCTAACGATGTTAGAGGAATAATTGGGCAATTTTTGGAATTTTTGGGGTAAAACATACCATATTTGTAATGTAGGGGTAAAATGGTAATTTTGGAAAAGTTGGGGACCAAATTGGAAATTTGGGAAACTTAAACCCCTTTTTGTGATTTTGAATAAATTGAGGTCCTAAGATGAAATTTAGAAGTTTTGGTACTCAATTTGGGCAAAAATCGTCATTAGTGACATAAAGTTAAAGAAAAAGAACATTAGGGACTTAATTGCAATAAATCGAAAAGTTTGAGTATTTTATTCATTCATGGTGAATGCTAATAGGCCAAATGATAATAAACATGTATCTTCATATTATGTAGGAACATCAAGTACCAAGAATGCCAGCAAGTACCAGCTCGCGTGGAGGCAAAGAGCCAGATAATAGGAACTCACTACACGATCAGGTGAGTGGGTTTAATATCATACCTGATTGGGATGATAAGTACCTCGGAAATGAAAACCCACTATTAAGGGGTATTTTAACCATCACACCTGATAGGAGTGAAGTGGAAATTATGTGGAAAAACTACTTACTGGTTGTAAGTAGATCATACCAGGTTGGTATGATAAACTTCCTGGAAGGAAGTAGAAACCCCAATTATCGGCTATAAGTAGAGATTTCCTCATACCCGGTTGGTGTGATGGACAGATGAAAAGTTTATTTTGTCAGAAGTGCTCTCCCTTGACTGTGTGGCACTACTTAAAACTTTTGGGAGACATTCTTGATGGGAGCTCGAACAACTCAGATAGACCGGAGGCCTTGGTTTTAGAACATGGGGGCTAATATGCCCGAATTAGAAAATCTCGTACAGTGGGCCCTAGGCTAGTTGGCACGAGCAGGAGTCGTAAAAAAATATAAGTTAAGACATGAAAACTTTAAATGAATGATTTTTTGGCCATGGTACCAAGATTGGACTGCCATACTTGATGGACTAGCGATAGTGCGATATGACAGGTCGACGGACCAGTGAAGACAAACAGTTGAGGGTTGGGGTCGTTGGACCAGTGGCCCCATAGATTAAATGGCTTATGTGAAAAAATGTTGATTTGTGAATGCATTGAGTTATGGGACCTTCAAGATGCCCAAGAGGGTTAGTGATGTGTCCTAGAGATAGCGAACGACATGGTGGAGATAATGGCATTTAGTCGTGCCACCAGTCTTGGAAGCTCAACGTAACTTCATGCGCTTGAGACCAAGGTGGGGTCGAGATGACGTCTCTATCCTCATACGTACATGGAGTTTTGTTACGGCGTTGAGGGTTGGATGTTGCGTACATCCACCTATTCTTAGGGTAGAAGTGGATGTGCTTCTATCTAGGTGGCAGGTAAAGTCGCTTCGACGCCTCAAGTAGGTACACTGGATGTGTTGGCCTGCGAATATGTGTTCCCTTCATGATGAAGGGTGTGTGTTGGTTGTTATACACACCGGTTATGATTGTAGATTGAGAAATGGCTATGAAAACCGAGATTTTGAAATATGAGAAATTTTAAAGAAATTATGGAGTCTAGCACACTTCAATTTAAAAAATATTTTATTGAAACTCACCCACCCTTTTTATCCATTTTAAGGAAATAGAGAAATGACTAGGAATAACACCAAGCCTTACCCTCTGTCAGGTATGCTTAATTTCTCTTAAGCTTTCATTTTATTTATTTATGTTATTCTAGGGAGCAAGGTTGAAATTATGCTTGTCTCCTCTTGAGTTAAAGAAGGGGAACCCCTCTTAAACCAAGAGAGCGGCGGGTTGTTCATGGGAATCCGACCAAACCGATTCGGGGCATGACATCAACCCCCTTACCATTCCTTGAAAGTTTCTTTCTTCATCTCCTTACACCCTTTCTATATTAGGCATTTATCCGCCTTCAGTCCTCCATTGTCTTAAAATTCCTATTTCTTCCGTTATTCCTTATTTGAGGCACTTTTGGTTATTGATCTTATTTCATGTACTCCACCCTATGCTCAACCGTCCACTCTTTAGGCTCCATTAGGTGAGCATGGACCACAACCAATCTTGATATTAGTGGTTGTTCCGCTTAACCACTTCTTAATTGGAGGGTTTACTTTCCCAAGGTTTCTCATATGTTCTTTCCTTTATTTTCTTATATGGGTAGTCCACCCATTCTTACTTGTCACGACATCTTTTGATGCTATCTTCCTACTTACTCATTCCTTGGGTTTAAATTACTCCTTGGGTCCTCCTAGTATGCCTCCCTTGTTTCCTTTACCTCTTTGTTGGGACATGTATCCCTCCCTAGGGTTTCCTTCCTTGGGATGATTATTACCCTTCTCTCCCAAAATTCCTTTTTCATTCACCTTTGAGGGCACCTAACTTTAAATGACATCCTTTCATGCTTACCTCTACTCTTAAAATCTTGCGGGTACATCTTTTGTACCCCATCCTCATTCCTACTTGTACCCCAGTATACGTTTATTTCTTTTAAGGAAAGCTCAATTCCTCCTTGTTTTCAAGATCTCTTGATCATCCTGTGAAAGGCTTACTTAACCTTCTCCTAGCTTTGAGTTTGGTCGTCAATCCGATCTTGGCCATTGTTCTCTTTAAGGATTTCCTCCATCCTTCTTTTCCAAATGTTTGGCCTTTCCACCTCTCCCTTCTTTGCTGGAACTTAATTATGTGACCTTCATGTGGGTTAGTTCATTAACTACCTCGCCCCTACTATTATCCTTGTCTAATTATCTTGAGGTAGTTGTCTCTCGAGTCTTCTTGTCCTTAATGTCCATTCTATTACATTTTTTAGGTTGCAATCCTTACAATTGCCCAATCCTTCTTAGGGCGTTGTTTATTCTCCTTGAATATCTTGTTGTTATGATTTGCTTCCTTCCGCTATGTTGGTCTAAAATTCCTATTTGGCTTCTCTGCCTTTTTCCAAAACAAGTCTCACTTGCCATCCCAAAACATCCTTAACCACTTATGCCCCTTTTTGAGGTTCTTTATTTTGAGTTAAGCCACTTATGATCCACCTGTTGATTCAGTAGCTTGGAAATTTCCTTCTTATGGTCTAATTTCTTACTTTTATCCTTTTTCTTAGGGACTTCTATCCTGGGATTTTCACGTTCAACCTCCCTAATGCTCCTTGAAAACTATTCCTTCTTTCCTTTCTTACACCCATCTGACGTCGGTATGGTTATTCGCCCTTGATCCTTCCCTATCCTCCATTTCCCTTTTAGTTTCCTTATCCTTCCCTCAAGGAGTTCCTACTTATGGGATGGTTCCTAGCACATCACGTTATGTCCAGCCACCCATCAATGGTCCCTTTGAGGGGTACTTAGTTGTATACATCCCTTCATATGGTCTCATTTCCTATCTTTATCCTTTTTCTTAGGGACTTCTATCATGAGATTTTCATGTTCAACCTCCCTAACGCTTTTTGAAAACTATTCCTTCTTTTCTTTCTTCCACCCATCTAACGTCGGTATGGTTATTCGCCCTTGATCCTTCCCTATCCTCCATTTCCCTTTTAGTTTCCTTATCCTTCCCTCAAGGAGTTCCTGCTTATGGGATGATTCCTAGCACTTCACGTTATGTCCTGCCACCCATCAATGGTCCCTTTGAGGGGTACTTAGTTGTATACATCCCTTCAGGGTTCCCTTTCCTAGCAAACTTCTTCTTCACTCCTACCGTGTCCTTACCCTAGAGTTACCGAAGGATGTCTTCTGTGTTTGCCCTTTCTGAGGGGTTCTAGGTGTATTTCCCATGTACCTTACCTTTATTCTTGTGGTATTCCTCTCTAGTTGTCCTTCTTAAGAAGAAGTTTGAATTTCTTTCCTTTATCTCGCTATTTGTTGATCTCTTTACGAATAGCTTACTTAACTTGCTCCATGGTTATTGTCTCTAGTCCTTCCTGTCTTCCATGACTTTGGATTTTGGTAGTCGACGTGGTTCTTAGGAGGAATTGCCCTCAGTCCAAGGGGTGTGGGACAGTCCTTTATTACTTATCATATTCCCCTATACCTATAACAAGTTATCTTGGTACTTTTCCTTAGTAGGGTTGGACACTTCTTAACGTAGTGTCTCTATCGTCCATACTTATAACAAGTTTTTTCCTTTTGTGGACTGATGTGGTTTTTCCTTTACTTTGAGCATTGCGGGGTCTTTCTAGGGGATTGTTGGTAGTCTTGTACTTCATCATCCTTGGATCTGAATACCCTGAGAGTTTTCTTGTTGAATCTTTTTTGTCAAAGGATTACTCTAAGAGTCCTCCTGGATTTATTGATTCCCTAATTCAGTTTCTTTAACTAGGATGGAATTCTTCCTAGTTTCTATGGTAGTGCATGTTTGTTTGGTTACTTTTCTCAGGGCCATCTTCCTAGCAAGATCACATAGTTTGAGAGGCTGACTTTTAGGAATTTGGAGTACTTCATTAATAGCGTAGTACAATATGTTGGGGTTTTAGCCCTATTACAAAAAGTGTTTACATAATAGATAGGGAGCTACGAGGTTCTTGATAAGCATCCTACTAGGTAAGGTTATACGACCCTTTTTGGCATTTTTTGCTTCAGGCTTGGCTCCATTCATACTTAGAGCTATGACCCTAACATATGTTGGCACCATACTCCTTGGTGGTACTGGATACTCCCCCATTTGGTTCTTTGGGACTTCTACTATGCCTCGGGCATTGGGGAACTTCTAGGGTTGTCTTCCTACGAGGATAGAGTATTAGGTGGTGTTAGTGACATCAACCCTAGTTTTCTTGGTTCCTTTCTTGGGAGCCATCTAAAACATTTTAAAACTTTATCTTAGTTACTATGTTATATAGTCTTAATAATGTATTCAAGAAAATAGACTCTGATACCACTCATGTTGTCACACCCCGACCCAGTTTAGTTGTATCCCTGTGAACAACCCGCCACTCTCCTGGTCTATCAAGGGTTTCTCCATTTTTAAATCACAAGAAGTAAGGCATCCTTTTCACTTATCTTTCCTAGAATAACATTATACAAAACTGAGTAATTTAAAATAGACATACAAGTCTTGTTCCAATTTAGTAAGGTCTTTAGAGAGGGTCTTTTCTCAGTTACCTGAAAAGGGTAAAAGGGAGGGGGTGAGTTCTACAACTCAGCGAGCAGGTGTTGGGAGTGAGTTTTAAGAATAGCCAGGCTACGATTATTATTTATTTAAAAAGAAGGTTTTTCCTCTATATTCGTTTTCAAAACCTTTACCCTACCAAGGGTGACATTTTCTTTTAAAAGGTTTTCCTCAATTTCAATCTCTTTCCAAAAACCCTTTTTCCAAGGTTTACCAATTCCTTTTCCAAGGATTCTCAAATCCTTTCCAAGGTTTTCAAAACCTTTTTCCCATTACAATAATAGGTTTGTTTTACAAACAACACACGCCCTTCATCAGGAAGGGTACACACACTCGTAGGTGCAGCCCGTCCACTGTAACCACTTATGGCTCGGAGCATCTTTATACAGACCATAGAAGCTCGTCCACTTCTACCCTGGGTTTGAGTGGATGTTCTGAACATCCGACCCTTAGACCCAAATGCCACTCCATGTCCGTATGAGGACAGAGACCTCATCCCAACCCCACCCCAGTCTCATGCGCAAGAAGATACTCCGAGCTTCCCAATTAATTGGCATGACGATTTACCTTTATCTCCACCAGGTCATCTAGTAGCCATTAGGACCCATCACTACCCCTCTTGGGCATCTTGATGGTCTTGTACCTCAAGTGCATGCACAAAATAATAGTTTTCACATAGGCATTTATCATTGGTGCCACTGATCCAACGACCACGACCCTCAACTCAACTTGTAGATGTTTGTCTATGCTAGTTCGTTGACCTAGCCCTGACTCACTATTGCTAGTCCATCGAGTACTGTCAGTCCTGACTTGGTACCATGGTGAAATCACACAACAAGTTCATTAGAGATTTCATGGCTTTCTCATTTCAAGTTTATTTACGAGCTCTTGCTCATGCCCACTAGTCTTGGGATCACTCCACGTGATTTTCTAAAAACTGGAATTTAGACCCACAAGTTCAAAAATCGAGGCCTCTGACCTATTTGAGTTGTTCTAGCTCTCGTAAAGGTCTCCCAAATAGTTTAAACATTGACACACAGTCAAGGGAAAAAACTTCTAACAAAAATATTTTCACTTCATCCACCAATCATGTCAACCCTACACTTTTGAGTTAAGGAAAATCGGGAAAAGAACTTGTCAAACCGAGTAAGAAAACCGAGATGGTTTACAAACCCGATCATTTGGGAACAAGCAATTTGGAAATTTACAACTTCCGGGTGATCCAAAGGGTTTATTAAACCTTGGAAAAGAAACTTAAGACAAATTAGAAGAGAAAAATCAAATTGGTTTGGGTGAACGAGAATCCATGAGAACTCTAAAGTTAAGTGTGCTTGCCTGAGAGTAGTAGTGTGAGGATGGGTGACCTCCTGGAATTTTTACACCTATATAAAGAGGTGATCCCCATTCATCCTCCTCACAGTTGAACACTTCTCTCTCTCTCTACTGCTCCATTTCCCGGTGAAGCTCGAACTAGACCTTTGACTTGAACATTTTTATTAACCTCGGAAGGAGAGGTTGGGCTCTTTAGAACCGGGGAGAAGACAGCTATCTAATAACAAACTCTAGTTAATCTAAGAATCGTTAGAGAAGCGTCGTCATGATGGAACAGTGAAACAGCTCTGATGGATCGAAGTTGCCCTATTTCGGCCAAGCTGAAATCGGCTATTTCGAGCCCTCCTCAGGCCAAACCAAGCCTTTCCAATAGTTCCTCAGACCTCCCATAGCCGAACTAAGACTGAAAGGTAAGCCAATTCGGCTCCCCTCTGCAATTTCCAGCCGATGTTAGAGAGAGAACCAATAGAATTTCAGATGAAATTTTAACTCAATTCGACATCGATTGATGCGATCCTTGATTCTAGGATAAACCTTAGGATGAGAGCTATCTACCCAGATCGAAAGCTTGGACTATCGTGCCCTCACCGGTGAGTAATCGAAGATTTCTCTCTCTACCGTCCATTTTCTAGCGAAGCTCCATTTGAGCTCATTCCGACGTCAAAACTTGCGATTTAAAGTGCTATTGAATTGTAAGAGGATGGAGGAGCTCAATTTTAACTTCAATTTTAACAATTGGATGTGTTTAATCGGTCAATTTGATAAAATCAAATTCGGCTATTTTAAGGAGTTGAAATTGGGGAAAAATTGGGGATTTTCAAAATTCAAAGGACCAAAATGCAATTTTATGAAATCGAGGGTCAATTGGGCATGAAAATAATGTTGGAGGACCAATTGAGGAATTTTAGAATTTTTGGGGTAAAACTTACCATTTTTGTAAAGGAAGGGCAAAATGGTAATTTTGGAAAAGTTGGAGGACCAAATTGGAAATTTGGGAAATTAAACGCCTTTTTGTGAAATTGAATAAATTGAGGTCCCAAGATAAATTTTAAAAGTTTGGGACTCAATTTGAGTAAAAACCTGCATTTGGGGACTTAAAGTTATAGAGAAATAACTTTAGGGACCTAATTACAAATAACTAAAAAGTTTGGGTTTTCTCATTCATTGGAAATGAATGAAGGTTGTTAAGTCGAGTAATAGTGAACAAGGATGTTCATATCGTGTAGGAACACGAAGTACCGGGAATGCCAGCATGGACGAGCTCGCGTGAATACAAAGAACTAGTCTAGTGGAATTCACTGTGTTAACGGGTGAGTGGGTTTACTAACATCATACCCGGTTGGGATGATGAGCACAACTTAAAGATAAAAACGACTTACTAATTGTGGGTGAAATTTTTATATCATACTCGGTAGGGGATGATAAGTACCTCGGTATAAAAACCCACTATTTAGTGGTATTTTAATCATCACCACTTAGAGGAAGTGATGTGAAAATTTTGTAGAAAAACTACTTACCGGTTGTAAATAGATCATACCTGGTTGGTATGATGAGACTTCCTCGAAGGAAGTTGAAAGCCCATTCATCGGTTATGAATGGAGATGTCTTTATACCGATCAGTATAATGAACAGTGAAAACCTATTTTTTCAGAAGTGTTCTCCCCTGACTGTGTGCCAATGCTTAAACTATTTTGGAGACCTTCTTGTTGGGAGCTCGAATAGCTCTTATAGGCCAGGGGCCTCCATTTTGGAACTTGAGGGCTAGAATGCCCAGATTTTTGAAAATCTCGTACAGTGGGCCCAAGGCCAATTGGCATGAGCAGGAGCTCGTAAATGAACATGATATATGTGCCATAAAACTTAATAAGTGAATTGTTTGTCCATGGTACCAAGATAGGACCGACATACTCAGTCAACTAGCAGCAGTGCAACATGACAGGTCGACAGACTAGTCAAGACAAACAACTGCGGGTTGAGTTGAGAGTTGGGGCCGTTGGACTAGTGGCACCACATATTACATGGCTTGATAAGAAAAAAATTGTTTGTGCATGCACTATGAGTACAAGATCATCAAGATGCCCATGAGGTGTAGTGATGTGTCCTAAGGGCCTTGGACGACCTGGTAAGTATAAGGGCAAATTGTCATTCCAGGTGTCTATGAGAAATTTGGAGTAGCACCAAGCACATGAGACTTGGGTGGGGACGGGATGAGGTCTCTGTCCTCATACGGACACGAAGAAGTGATTTCAGGATTGTGGGTTGGATGTCACATACATCTACTCATTCCTAGGGTAGAAGTGGTTATACTTCTATCCGGGTGGCAGGAAAAGTTGCTCTGAAGCCACTAGCGGGTTCAGTAGTGATATTGACTTGCGAATGTGTGTAACCTTCATGATGAAGGATGTGTGTTGGGCGATGACACACCGGTAACTAAGAAATAATGAAAAAACCCAAATTTTTAAATGAAGGGATTTTTTAAAAGAAAGGAGTCTGGCACACTCCATATAAATGTTTTTCTTAAAAGTTAAAAGTAGACCTTTGAAAACCCATTCACTGAGTAGTCATACTCACCCCCTCCCTTATATCCCTTTCAGAAAATCCCGAAAAGCCTACCCTGAAAGACCATCAACTAAGATGCTTGTAAGACAGGTATGTAAAGTTTAAAATTTCATCCAGTTTTGATTATGCTATTCTAGGAAATGGTGCAGGTTTAAAGGATGCCTTACTCTTTATGGTTTATAATAAGGGGAAACCCTTTAATAACCCAGGAGAGTGGCAGGTTGTTCACGGGGGTCCGACCAAACCGGGTCAGGGCATGACAAATCGGGTGTGACGATATCTCTGCTTACAACCGACAAGCGAGTTTCTCATTCCTTCAAGGAAGTCCATACCAATCATGTATGATTTCCTCTACTTACAACTGATAAGTAGGTTTACCCTAAATAGCCCATCACTCCATCCGGGTGTGATGTTAAAATCCCACTTACAAGTAATTTTTCATTTCCAAAGTGCACACCATCCCAACTGGTATGATGTAATTATGCTCACTCACCTAATAACCATGACATGTTCGTCCTCGATCGGTTTTCCATGTCTATGGGAGCTTGCTCTTACTTGCGTTCTAGTCACACTTGTCCTAACAGGTTTTGGGCAGCCTTATCACTTACGGTTTGGCATAAAAGCCTAGACTCACACATTATCAATAAATTGTACTTTGGTCCCTAAAGTTTATTTTTCATAACTTTAGGTCCCTAATACTAATTTTACCCCAAATTTGAGTCCGAAGGTTCCAAAATTTCCTTTGAGTCCTCATTCTACTCAAAATTGTATAAGGGGCTCAAGTTCTCCAAATTTCTAATTTGGTACCCAACTTTCCAAAAATTAACATTTTGCCCCTACTTTCCAAAAATGGAAATTTAACCTCAAATGTTTCAAAAATTGACCAATTGGTCCCTCAACAACTTTCTCATGGCCAATTGGCCTTCAATTTGTGAAATTACAAAGATGCCCCTTAATTTTCAAAAATTCCCAATTTCCCCAAAATCTTCCCCCAATTTCTCACCTTCAAATTAACCGAATTTGATTTTTTCAAATTGGCCATTCAATTGGGGTTATTTGCTCAAATTGAAAGTATAGTTCAAGTACTACACTTCCATACGATTCAATTATGCTTTGAATCGTAGTCTTTAGGTCCAAATTGAGCTCAAACGGAGCTTTCGCCAGAAAACTGCTTATAGATAGAGATAGCTTCGAAAGCTTACCGTCGGAGGTGTCGCGGTCCAAGCTCTCGATCGGGGAAGGTAGCTCTTGTCCCAAAGTTTCTTCTAGGATCACGAATTGCTACAATTGACATCAAATCGAAGGAGAATTTCATCAGTAAATTTTTTGTGTTTCTCTCTCTAACTTTGACCAGCAACGAATGAGGAGGGGCAAATTGGCTTACCTTTCAGCTCTGTTGAGGTCGTATGAGGCTATGGGGGTGTTGGCCAGCCTTGGTTTGGCCAGAGGAGGGCTAAATTTGGCAAAATTCAGCTCGTCCAAAATAAGGCAACTTCGGTCTGATGGAGCTGCTTCACTGTTCAATTTACTGGCGCTTCTCTGATAGTCCTTGGGTCAAAAGGAACTTGCTGTCAAGTAGCTAACTTCACCCGGAGTATATAGGACTCAACCTTGCTTTTGAGGCTGAGAAAAAGGATTATACCAGAGCTCTGGTTCGAGCTTTGTTGGAAAATACAGTAGTTGAGAGAGAATGGAGATTTCAGGTGTGTGGAGAATGAATGGAGATGAGCTCTTTATATAGGGAGCTCAAGTCCCCTCTGCCCGATAACTTTCCTTTTAGGTCAAGCTTATCATCACCTTGAAAAGGCCAAATTGAAGCTGTTCTAACATCTCCTACTTTACCATTTTCTACATTGAATGAATGGTGTTGTCATCTTGAGGAAGAAGATGACACTGTTCAATGTGTAAATCGACCAATTTAGGCCCGATTCAACCGGTTTTCTCAAAATTAAAAATTTCTCAATTTATCTAAATTCATTTCCCATCGAATGGTGGCTTAAATTCCCCAATTTGATCACTTTTATCCATGACAAAAGATGAATTTAGAATCTGGTTCATGTATGGTTCAAACCGGTTCAATCTGGTTCAATGCAGTTCGGGTCCGGTTCGCCCTGAACCGGTCTATTTTTCTCTTCCCATTCAATCCAATGTTCTTTTCCATGATTTGTATGACTCTTTGAGTTTCTCAGGAGTTGTCAATTCCCCAATTTATCATTTCCTTATCTGTTATGGTTTGTGAACCGGCTCGGCTTTCTCTTTTGAAACTACTAGTTCTTTTCTTGGTTTTCTTATCTATAAAGGACGGGATTTACATGACTTACCAAGATGGTTCAGGGGAAGTCAGAACTCCTCTAAGGAAGGTCTAGAGGGCATGGGTTGGTCGTGGTTAGCCCAAGGTTAGCTTTAATTGAGCTCAACCAACTTTGGTCATCGTTTGCCGAGTGAGCAAGGTTACTGTGCGAGCTTGACGACACATCTCCAATGATTCTCGAGCTAAAGGGAGGTTGCAACAAGATAGAGAACTTCTTCCTGGTTCCATGAGTTTTCGGTCTTTTATTGGCTACTTGACCATCAATCATCGAGTTAATGGCTGACGATGGATGGATGTCTAGAACTTTCAGTCACTGAGCTCCCTATTAAAAGAGGTCCTCTCCATTCATCTTCTACACTCCTTCATCGATCAGATAACTCGAACAACTATACATTACGACCACTCTCAAACTAGAGTTCTGACATCAACCCTTTTCTCCACCTCCGACAATGAAATCTTGTTCTCTGGAAGCGTAAGGAAGCCCCCCCCCCCTCCCCCTCTCACCTTCAAGCATACTCCTTGCAGCTCGAAGACGACCGGAGAAGCCCCGACGAGGCTGCACAATACATCCACTTCGATGATCAAATTCGGCTAGAAGTTTTCGAGCCAAATTCTGGCCACTACCGATCCCTTGAGACCAGGCTGACCTGCCCTCGTCTCCTCATGACCAAATCTCAACCTCCTTGAACCTTTGTGGTAAGCCAATTCTGCCTCTGTTTGGTAGAATAGCTAACTTTGGTCATAAATGGATAAATTGTTTGGTTTAGCTTATGAGACGAAGCTTGGTTGTCTAACTCATTGGGCTAGTAGCATAAAGATATAGGTCTTAATAAAAGACTATTGATAATGTTTCATAAGATACAAAACCATTGAGGCGCCTAGTATGAGGGTAATATTGGTTCTAAGGGTTATTGGATGACTTAAGGAGCATAAAGGAAGCTTTGTTTTTCCACTATGTCAAGGAGCTTTGGAAGCTTCGTGCACATAGAGACCGAGTAAGAAGGGGGAACGACCTCATCCCACAATATTGGACAAGAAGTATTGAGATAGTCTCGAGGTTGGACAATGGTGCTCACACAAAATTTGTGGTAGAGATTGCAGCCTCTCACCAAGGCGGATAGTAAAGTCGCTATAGGTAACATGTGGAACAGTCTAGGATTGTGTCTCTAAAAGTTTGATCACTTAAATTAAAAGGATGTGTGATTTTTTTATTAAAATAAATCTCATGGAAGAAAATGATAAAATCTATAAATGAGGAAAGTGGAACAGTCGAGGACTGTGTCTACAAGAAAATAATCCCTTTTTATGAAAAAGATGTATGATTAAACTATATCTCATGAAGGAGATTGATAAAAACTTTGATCACAAAAAATCCCTTGACATCCTTGATTTTGTATATTCCTGACTACCCATTCTCTGAGTATAAAGAACAATGTATGGATCAATGTTCCATGACCACCACCAAAAGTGAAACCTCTTAATTAGGAACCCCCGAAGAATTGTCTCCAACTCTGGTTAAGAAGAACTTCGAGTCAATCAACAAGGGAGTATATAATAAACCTTTGTGTAACCACTTACTTGTAATAAGCTGATTTTTTATTTAAGAAGTAATAAAATACAATTATATAGAAATTGTTGGAAACAAATATGACCGACCAAAAATTTTCTCATGAAAGGATGAGAAACTAATAGTCTTTGAAAATTATATTAAGGGTTTTTCAAGGATCCATCACCAAATCCCAAACTTCTAGATGAGGGACATCCTCATATCATAATGTTAATATAAGAGTTCAATGAAACCATATATGTGGTTAAGAAAACTTTTAAGGGTGTGTCACTCGATACCTTAGGAAATAATGAAGACCTAATATATATGATAGTCTTATCCTATAGACTAAGTATGATATGAAGGATTGTGTCTCAAAAGGAGGATAATTGAAGGATGACATACAAGGAATGGAAAGGCTAAATAACAATTCAAAAAGGAGATGATAGAAATTGTCTAGGAGAAACAAAGAATTTGTACTTGGAATTTAAAGGAAAGACAAAGGAAAGGGAGAGGCCTCCAAAGATGAGGAATGCGACATGCTAGGGAAATTTAGAAGGGACTCAAACATCAACAACAAATGAAGTCGTTGGACCAAATAAATGAATGATGAATGAAGACAATGATAAAAGCGAATAAACATGGAATCTTCAAGGGGTAATGAGGAAAGGAGACTTGAATCTCTGGGAGAAAGGTCTTTACTTTGAAAGACGGAAATAGAGAATGAGGCAAGCATGAAATGTTCCTAAGGAAAATCTCAAAAATGTCAGTTATTACTTGAAAAAGGCAACTTACAAATAAAGGTGGGATAAATGTGGAAAGATCATGAAAAGATGCAAGTAAGTTGAGGAAATAGAAGTCCTAAAGAAGGATATACCCAACTAAATGGAGTTGTACTATGCTAATTAGAAAGGGTATGGTCATGCATGTGCTATTAAGACAAGTTGAGAAGTACTCGAGAAACCCAAAAGTTGGAGCAAAAAGGGGCCAATAAGGAAACTGGTAAAATAAGGGTAATAAAAATGATAAAATTGTTTAAAGGAAACCCATGACAAGTAGCCAAAGACCCTCATTGGTTAAGAGGGCACCAAATGAAGTTCCTAACCAAAATGGATGGTTGCAAAATAGTGGAAAGATACTAGAAGGCAGTGAGATGGAAACTTACCCATGACAAAGAAAAAAACCACAGAAGTCATTAACCATTATAAAGACCATAACATCCTAGCCAAGGGGAACAATGAAAGACGTGTGACATAGATCTAGTGTGCATATATGCCAAAGATGAGCCCATGAAAAGAAACCCATCTGACCATGGACACATAAAAGAAGTAATGAGGACCAGAAAGGTAGAAGAATTTACATTATCCTCGGTGAGGAAAAACCCCATGGTTGGAAGGACGTTGAGCTGAGTTTTTGAAGGAGATGGGGGAAAGCAAGAAACTTAAAAGTTGGTCGTAGGATGGAAAACATTCCATTAGGAGGAGTTTCGTATGTACATTTAAGTAGAATCCACTATCATATGGACACAAAAGAGAACCACAAAACCTTGCAACCTGAGTGAAATACATGTTGAAGGATTCTAACCGTAAAGGACATACAATCAAGATTCATAAACCACCATAGGGTGAGAGGGATAAAGGAGATAATGTAGGAAAACCTAACTGAAAAGCTGAAGGTGTTAGGACTCGAATGGGAAGACATAGAAGGCCATGTTTTATGACAAACTAACGAGATCCAAGGTATGGTGGTAATAAACCACAAAGTGATACAAAGCATATGACCTTATCACCCATAATGGTTAGATAATAACCCTTTCCATTCACTTAGGACATGAAATTGTTGAACCTCATGATAAGGAGGAAGTACTATGAAAGGACAGAGAGTAGATGCGATGGAATTTTCAAGGTGGCATAAGTGGAACAAATAGGGAAAATACATAAGATGATAAATGAATGCCCCATTGAACAAATGGTAAATGATTGGTATTAGGAATTTTCAGGGAGTACTAGGGAGTTAATCAGGAATCAATCATGACTAAGTACAAAGGAAGTACTTAAAGAATGTTGGAATGGTGT
The DNA here is from genome assembly GCA_030064425.1 of Trapa bicornis. Classification (NCBI taxonomy): domain Eukaryota; kingdom Viridiplantae; phylum Streptophyta; class Magnoliopsida; order Myrtales; family Lythraceae; genus Trapa; species Trapa bicornis. The sequence goes on from CM057759.1 coordinate 3,501,694, forward strand.
TGGGAATAATCACGAGGATGGGGTTCCAATGATCCTTGCTATCCGATGAAGGAGATGTGATGAAACGTACCGAGAAAGTATTATGTAAAGACATTCCACCCTTTCTCAAAACTTAGGATGAAAAAAATGACCACCTATTAGGGCATGGTAGTGACAGACAAAGACATTAGTACAATGCAAAGGACGAAGACATGAGGTCTTAGTGGAGAAACGATACTAAAAGAGGTGGGACCATAACACGAGTCTATCAAAGAAAAGATATCCAAAGGACGGAGATATGAGGTCTCCAAATTTATAAGAATTATCTTGAGACAAATTGGAAAAGAGATCACTCCTTTGAGGGAACAAGGGCGATGGTTATGGAAAACATAGGGTTCAAGAATCTAGAAAGATTGATTAAAATGGATGAGTCACGATGTATTAAACCAAATTGATGCATGAATATGCATAAATACTGGAGTAAGTGACATCCCAAAGAGTGGAGAAGACAACTACCTGGGATAAAATCATTATTTGAAATGAAAATTCTAGATGAACTATGTGAAGATGCCCGTAGAGAAGGGGGCAGATTTATAAAACCATCACGAGGTGATGCTCGGAGGATATTAGAAAACCTTTGGTCATGGAATGTGGTTAACTAGGAAGTTTCCAAAAATAAGGAAGATATCAAGAATGAGAGATAGAATCATCACATGTATGAAGTGAGAATCAATTAGAAACTATTGGTGATGCAAAAAGGATCCAAGCAACGAATACAGCGATGCCAATGGACACAGTAGGCCAAGACAGATAATATCCCAAAAGGATCGCTTAGAAGTGACCAAAACCTTATAGAGAGAGAAAATATGTCACTATAATTCAAAGCCACCATCAACACCATATCTGTGACACCCCGACCCAGTTTGATCGGATCCCCATGATCAACCCACCACTCTCTCAGTTTATTAAAGAGTTTCCCCTTATTATAAATTGTAAAGAGTAAGGCGTCCTTTAAACCTACACCATTTCCTGGAATAACATAATCAAAACTGCATTAAATTTTAAACTTTACATACATGTCTTACAGGCATCTTAGTTGATGGTCTTTAAGGGTAGGCTTTATGGGATTTCCTAAAAGGGATATAAGGGAGAGGGGTGAGTACAACTACTCAGTAAATGAGTTTTCAAAGGTCTACTTTTAAATTTTAAGAAAAACATTTATATGGAGTTTGCTAGACTCCTTTCTTTTCAAAAATCACTTCATTTCAAAATTCGAGATTTTCCATCATTTCTTATTTACCACGGTGTGTCATCACCCAACACACATCCTTCATCATGAAGGTTACACACATTTGCAGGTCAGTATGACCATTGAACCCACTAGTGACTTCGGAGCAACTTCACCGGCCACCCGTATAGAAGCACGACCACTTCTAGCCTGGGAATGAGTGGATGTACGTGACATCCGACCCTCAATCCTGAAATCGCTTCTTCATGTCCATATGAGGAAAGAGACCTCATCTCGTCCCCATCTCGGTCTCATGCGCTTGGTGCTACTCCAAATTTTGCACAAACACCTGGAACAACAATCTGCCCTTATACTCACCGGGTTGTCCAGGGCCCTTAGGACAAATCACTGCCCCTCATGGGCGTCTTGATGATCCCGTACTCATAGTGCATTCACAATCAATAATTTTCTCATTATGCCATATAATATGTGGTGCCACTGATCCAATGGCCCCAACTCTCAACTCAACCCACAGTTGTTTGTCTTGACTGGTCCGTCGACCTGTTATGTCACGCTGCCGCTAGTTGACTGAGTATGTCGGTCCTATCTTGGTACCATGGCCAAACAATTCCTTTATGTAAAGTTTTATGGCACATAACTCATGTTTGTTTACGAGCTCCTGCTCATGCCAACTGGCCTTGGGTGCACTGCACGAGATTTTCAAAATTGGACGTATTAGCCCCCAAGTTCCAAAATCGAGGCCCCTGACCTTTAAGAGCTATTCGACCTCCCGTCGAGAAGGTCTCCCAAATTGATTAAGCATTGGCACATAGTTAGGGGAGAATACTTCCGACAAAAATATGTTTTCACTATCTATTATATCGACCCGATATAAGGACATCTCCATTCATAACCGATGAACAGGTTTTCAACTTCCTTCGAGGAAGATTCATCATATCAACAGGGTATGATCTACTTACAACCGGTAAGTAGTTTTTTCGCATGGTTTTCACATCACTACTCTAAGTCGTGATGTTTAAAATACCACATAGTAGTGGGTTTTCATTTCGATGAGCTTATCATCCCCAATCGGGTATGATATAAAATCCCACTCACAACCGGTAAGTGGCTTTTAACTTTAGGCTATGCTCATCATCCCAACCGGGTATAATGTTATTAAACCCACTCACCCGTTAATGTCGTGAATTCCACAAGACCGGTTCTTTGTATTCACGTGAGCTTGTCCTTGCTGGCGTGCCTTGTACTTTGTGTTCCTACACGACATGAACATCTCGGTTCATTTTCCTTTGGCCTAATAACCTGCATTCATTCCAAATGAATGAGAAATTCAAACTTCCATTTATTTGAAATTAGGTCACTAAAGTTATTTCTCCTTAACTTTAAGTTCCTAATGCCGATTTTTCCCCAAATTAAGTCCCAAAACTTTTAAAATTTATCATAGGACCTCAATTTATTCCATTTCACAAAATGGGGATCAATTTCCCAAATTTCCAATTTGGTCCCCCAACTTTTCCAAAATTACTATTTTTCCCTTCCTTTACAAAAATGGTAAGTTTCACCCCAAAAGTTCTAAAATTCCTCAATTGGCCCTCTAACATTTTTATCATGTCCAATTGACCCTCAATTTTAGGAAATTGTATTTCGGTCCCTCAAATTTTTGAAAATACCCTATTTCCCCCAAATTTTCCCCAATTCCAACTCTTTCACAGAGCCGAATTTGATTTCATCAAATTGACTGATCAAACACCTCTAATTGTTGAAATTGAAGTTCAAATTGAGTTTCTCCATGTTCATACAATTCCATGGAACTTTGAATCACGAGTTTTAACGTCGGAATGAGCTTAAATGGAGCTTCTCCGTATAACAGACTGTAGAGAGAGAAAGCTTAAATTACTCACCGGTGAGGGCACGATGGTCTAAGCTTTCGATCGGGGCAGATAGCTCTTGTCAAGAATCAAGAATCACATTAATTGATGCCGAATTGGATTAGAATTTCATCATTGAAATTCGGCCAACTCTCTCTAACACCAATTGAAAATTGTAAAGGGGAGCTGAATTGGCTTATCTTTCGATCCTAATTCGGCCATGGAAGGGCTAAGGAAGTGTTGGGAGGGCTTGGTTTGGCGTGAGAAGGGCTCGAAATGGCCTATTTTAGCTTGGCTGAAATAGGGTAGCTTCGGTCCGCCGGAGCTGCTTCATTGTTCCATCATGCCAATGCTTCTCCAGTGATTCTCGGATTAACTAGAGTTTACTATCAGATAGCTGAGTTCTGCCCAGTTCTAAAGAGTCCGACCTCTCCTTCCAAGGTTAAGAAAAATGTTCAAGTCGAAGCTTTGATTTGAGCTTCACTGGGAAATGTAGTAGAGAGAGAGTGAGAAGTGTTCTGGTGTGAGGAGAATGAATGGGGATTACCTCTTTATATAGGTGTAAAACCGTGTATTAAATGGGAGAGATTTATTACTAGTGTTAATAATGCCATAAATTATTGGTATTAATTCCAATAATTTAATTTAGGTATTAAATTATTGGTATTAATTACAATAATTAAATATATATTAATTTATGGCTACTCTCGGGCAAGCACGCTTAACTTCATAGTTCTTATGAACCAATTTGGTTTTTCCCTTCTATTTTGTCTTAAGTTTCTTTTCCAAGGTTTAGTGAACCCTTTGAATCACTCAGAAGTTGTAAATTTCCAAATTGCTTGTGCCCAAATGATCAGGTTTATAAACCAACTCAATTTTCTTACTTGGTTTGACTGGTTCTTTTTCCGGTTTTTTCTTTAACTCAAAAGTGTAGGGTTTACAACTCTCCCCTCCTTTTAGAAGTTTTATCCCCAAAACTTAATTAGCAACCTTGCATGAGGAACCATTTTCTTTGATGTCCCCAAAACTCTTCTCTTGTTCTTTCAATTAGCCCTTTTTACCTCCTTCACTGATGGGATTTCTTTTCCTTTATATTATTTACTCCCTCCATGGAGTTTATCATAACTAGACATACCATATTCTAAGGTATATCCTTAGATTCATATCTTTCTTTGCTTAGAGCAACATTCTTCCCTTTGAGATTCCATACTCAAGATTTGGGAATTGCAAGATAACTAATCATGCTAGTGTCTAGTTATCCTTTTGGTAGTTGAAATCTTTAGCTCGATGTTATTTCGAGCGTTGCGTACTTGTTTCCATGGTTTTTCTTTATTAACATTTTTTGTCCTATTTTGACCCTTCCTTTATTCATTGTCTATTATAACTTCAGTCCAAATTTTTTTTATATTCGACCTTGTCATGCTTATTAGCCGACTCTTCCTTACTTTGAGTCATATTCTCCTTGGGATTGTTGGGCTTACATGCCACTTACAGCATAGCACTTTCTAGGACCTATCTCATTCCATTAGATTTCTAGAACATCTCCTTGAAGGTCTCTCTTAGCTTTTCGACCTTTCAGGAATCGTATAACTTCATCCCTCTTTTCTTTTGATAGTATTCCTCAACTATCCTTTTTACCATTATCCTCTCCATCATCGTGCCTTTGAAGTTATGTCTCACATAACCGCATGGATTCCTCTTACCTACTCATCCTTCCCCAACTTCTTTATTGGGTCTTTTCGGTTCCAATTGATTGGGTTTTCCAATACTATACTGATATGCTGGGATTCATCCTTTCTTATGTCTATCCTCGTTCCCAATGACATCCTTTACTCAAGGATTTTACTTTGGCCTTAATCCACTCTTACTTGTTTATAATCATTTCACAATTCTTTATACCGAGTTGATTACTTTCGGTCTACATGTCAATTTGCTTGGTTTGGGAAGTTTCTTTTTTTTTTTACAGTTTCATTCTCTACTATTTTCTTCAAAGTAGAGACTTTCAACTTAGGAGTTACATGTTCAACCTTCTTACCATTTCTTGAAGGTTTTCTTTCTCCCTTTCTTCACACCCTTATCTATGTTAGGGCATCTGTTTGCTTTGGATCTTTCTCTATCCACAACTTTTGTTTTATCCCTTATTCCTTATTTGAGTAGATTTCAATTACCAGTCTCATTTCATGTACTCCACACTATGCTCAGTCATCCACTCTTTAGACTTCATATGCGCGTGTGGACTCTAACCTGTCTTACCAATTGTGGTTATTCCTTCTTAGCCACATTTATTTGGGGGACTTACTTTCACAACGTTTCTTGAACATTCTTTCCTTTATTACCTTAGTATGGGTTGTCCACTCATTCATACTTGTCACAGCATCATTTGGTGCTTACCCGTTAGATTATTTACGTTTAAGGAGGGTTCACATCCTCCTTGTTTCAAATTCTCTTGTTCACCCTTCATGAGGCTCACTTAATCGTCTTTAAGACTATAAACCCGATTTTGGCCATCGATTGCTTTAAGGATTTTCCTTCGTTCTTCTTTCCCAATGTTTTGGCCTTTTCACTTCTCCTTTCTTTGTCGTGGTTTAAATCCATGGTTCTCTCGAAGACCAGTTCTTTTAACTATCTCTTTCTATTTATTTTTCTGGTCCTATCGTCTGGGTAGTTATATTCATGCCCATCCTATTGTCCATCATAAAGTGTAGTCTTTACTACATCTCATCCTTTCTTAGGGTTTTGTTCATTCTCTTTGGTTGTCCGCCATTACTAGTTTTCCTCTTTCTACATGGTTCTCCTGTTCTCTCCAAACAGGTCACATTGGGCCATTACAATACTTCCTTCCTTGGAAACATTTCTTAATTAAGGGTTGGTTCCATTTCCTCTTAATTGGGATACGCATGTCTTCCTAGGGCTTCCTTCCTTGGTAGGATTCTTTGCCTTTCCCCTAACATTCCTTTCTTACATTTGCTCTAGGGGATTTCTACCCTTAAATGACATCCCTTGATGTCGTCTTCTCCTATTTACCTTTATTCCTCATATCTTGTAGGCACATCTTTTATATTCTATCTACATCCTCATTCGTACCTAATACCTGTCTATTTCTTTAAGGAGCATAAAAATCTTCCTTGTTTCAAGATTTCTTGACCATTGTGTGAGAGGCTTGCCTATTCCTTTCTTGGCTTGAGTGTAGTCGTTAATTGGCCTATGGTCCTTTTAAGGATTTCTTTCATCCTTCTTTTCCTGAGTATTTGGCCTTTCTGCCTCCCTCTTCTTTGTTGGAACTCAAATTATGGCTTTCCTGAGTTTTTGTTCGTTAACTGCTTCGCCTCCACAATTTGTTTGGTCTAAGTTTCTTCGGGCAGCTGTTTCTCAAGTCCTCCTGTCCTTAACATCCATCTCACTAACCTTTTTAGGGTGTAGTCCTTTCTACCTCCCGGTCTTTCTTAGGGTGTCATTTATTCTCCTTGACCCTATTTGGCTTCATTACTTTTTCCAAGGTGATTCATTCCAATACATCCTGTTATTTGGCTCTATTACACTTCCAAGGCAGGTCATAATGGGCCTCTAATACATCCTTCCATCAAGAAGTTTCTAATGGTGGGTCAGTGCCTTGCACTTCATGTTATGTCCATCTGCCAATCCAATGATTCCTTCAAGGTAATTAGTTGTATGCATCCCTCTAGAGTTCCCTTTCCCTGCGTATTCCTTCTCTTCTTCACTCTCATTATGTCATTCCCTAGAGTTTCCAGAGGACGTTTCTCTGTGTTTGCCCCTTATGAGAGAGTTCTAGATATACTTCCCATGTACCTTATCCCTACTCTTGAGGTATCTTTCTCGGTTTGACCTTCTTAAGAAGGAATTTAAATTTTGCATTCACCTCGTCATTTCTTGACCTCTTGGTGAACCACTTACTTAGCCAGCTCCATGGTTTCGGTCTCCTGTCTTTTATGACCTTTGAGGAGGTATTGCCCTAAATTTATGAGGTGTAAAACACCCCTTCTTTCCTTACACCTATCATAGTTTACCTTGGTACTTATCCTTAGTAGGATTGGGCACTTCTTCAGGTAATGTCTCCATCGTTCATATTTGTACTAGGTTATTCCCTTACATGGATTGTTGTAGTCCCTTCTTTCCTTCGAGTAAGGCATTTCCAGGGTCACTATTGGTTTGGTGTTCTTGAGTCTGATCACTTTGACAATTTTCTTACTGAATCTTATAGAGAGAGAGAGAAAATATGTCACTATAATTCTGAGCCACCATCAACACCATATCTGCCATGCCCCGACCCGGTTTGGTCGGATCCCCGTGATCAACCAACCACTCTCTCGGTTTATTAAATGGTTTCCCCTTATTATAAACCGTAAAGAGTAAGACGTCCTTTAAACCTGCACCATTTCCTGGAATAGCATAATCAAAACTGCATGAAATTTTAAACTTTCGATACCTGTTTTACAAGCATCTTAGTTGATGGTCTTTAAGGGTAGGATTTCCAGGATTTCCTAAAAGGGATATAAGGGAGGGGGTGAGTACGACTACTCAGTGAATGAGTTGTCAAAGGTCTACTTTTAACTTTAAAAAAAAAACATTTATATGGAGTGCACCAGACTCTTTTCTTTTAAAAAATCCCTTCATTTCAAAATTCGGATTTTTCCATAATTTCTTATTTACACGGTGTGTCATCACCCAACACACATTCTTCATCATGAAGGTTACACACATTTGTAGGTCAGTATGATTACTGAACCCCTTAGGACACATCACTACCCTCATAGGCGTATTGATGATCTCGTACTCATAGTGCATGCATAATCAATAATTTTCTTATTATGCCGTACAACCCACAATTGTTAGTCTTGACTGGTACATCGACCTGTTATATCGCACTGTCGCAAGTTGAGTGAGTATGTCGGTCTTATCTTGGTACCATGGCCAAATAATTCCTTTATGTAAAGTTTTATGGCACATAATTCATGTTTGTTTACGAGCTCCTGCTCGTGGCAGCTGGCCTTGGGCCCACTATACGAGATTTTCAAAATCGGGCATATTAGCCCTCAAGCTCCAAAACCGAGGCCCCCGACCATTAAGAGCTATTCGAGCTCCCGTCGAGAAGGTCTCCCAAATTGTTTAAGCATTGGCACATAGTCAGGGGAGAACACTTTCGACAAAATTATGTTTTCACTATCCATTATACTGACTCGATATAAGGACATCTCCGTTTATAACCGATGAATGGGTTTTCAACTTCCTTTGTGGAAGTTTCATCATACCAACTAGATATGATCTACTTACAACCCGTAAGTAGTTTTTCCGCATGGTTTTCACATCACTACTCTAAGTCGTGATGTTTAAAATACCACATAGTAGTGGGTTTTCATTTCAATGAGCTTATCATCCCCAATTGGGTATGACATAAAATCCCACTCACAAACGGTAAGTAGTTTTTAACTTTAAGTTTTGTTTATCATCCCAACCGTGTATGATGTTATTAAACCCACTCACTCGTTAATGCCGTGAATTCCACTAGACTGGTTCTTTGTATTCTCGTCAGTTTGTCCTTTGTTGGCGTTCCTAGTACTTCGTGTTCCTACATGACATGAACATCTCGGTTCATTATCCTTTGGCTTAGTAGCCTTCATTCATTACAAATGAATGAGAAAGTCAAGCTTCCATTTATTTGTAATTAGGTTCCTAAAGTTATTTATCTTTATCTTTAAGTCCCTAATACCGGTTTTTCCTCAAATTGGGTCCTGAAACTTTTAAAATTTATCATAGGACCTCAATTTATTCCATTTCACAAAATGGGGATTAATTTCCCAAATTTCCAATTTGGTCCTCCAACTTTTCCAAAATCACCATTTTGCCCTTTCTTTACAAAAATGGTAAGTTTCACCCCAAAAATGCTAAAATTCCTCAATTGGCCCTCTAACATTTTTATCATGTCCAATTGACCCTCAATTTTAGGAAATTGCATTTCGGTCTCTCAAATTTTCGAAAATCCCCAATTTTCCGCAATTCCAACTCTTTAACACAGCCGAATTTGATTTCATCTAGTTGACCTATCAAACACCTCTAATTGTTGAAATTGAGTTTCTCCATGTTCATACAATTCCATAGAACTTTGAATCGCGAGTTTTAACGCCGGAACGAGCTCAAATGGAGCTTTGCTAGAAAACAGACTGTAGAGAGAGAAAGCTTCGATTACTCATCGGTGAGGGCACAACGGTCCAAGCCTTTGATCTAGGTAGATAGCTCTTGTCCTGATGTTAATCCTAGAATCAAGAATCGCATCAATTGATGCCGAATTGGATTAGAATTTTGTTATTGAAATTCGACCAACTCTCTCTCTAACACTGATCGAAAATTGTATAGGAAAGCCAAATGGGCTTATCTTTCGGCCCTAATTCAACCATGGAAGGGCAGAGGAAGGGTTGGGAGGGCTTGGTTTGGCCTGAGAAGGGCTCGAAATGGCCGAATTTAGCTTGGTTGAAATAGGGCAGATTCGGTCCGCCGAAGTTGCTTCAATATTCCATCATGTCGACGCTTGTCTAGTTATTCTCGAATTGACTAGAGTTTGTATCAAATAGCTGACTTCTCCCCAGTTCTAAAGAGCCCGACCTCCTTCCGAGTATAAGAAAAATGTTCAAGTCAAAGCTCTAATTTCAGCTTCACCGCGAAATGGAGCAGTAGAGAGAGAGAGTGAGAAGTGTTCGAGTGTGAGGAGAATGACTAGGGATTACCCCTTTATATAGGTGTAAAATTGTTTATTAAATGGGAGAGATTTATTACTAATATTAATATTACCATAAATTATTGATATTAATTCCAATAATTTAATTTAGGTATTAAACTATTGTTATTAATTACAATAATAAAATATATATTAATTTATGGCTACTCTCAGACAAGCACGCTTAACTTCATAGTTCTTATGAGATCTCATTCACCTGAACCAATTTGGTTTTTCTCTTCTATTTTGTCTTAAGTTTCTTTTCTAAGGTTTAATGATCCCTTTAGATCACCCGAAAGTTGTAAATTTCCAAATTGCTTGTTCCCAAATGATCGGGTTTGTAAACCGGCTCGATGTTCTTACTCGGTTTGACCAATTCTTTCCCCGGTTTTTCCTTACCTCAAAAGTGCGGGTTTACAATATCAGAATAGGGGGCTAGAGAATTCATAATAGAGCAAGCAAGAATGTTGGATGAAATCTAAACCAGGATATGATTTAGGATGAATGTTCAAGGCAAGAGTAACAAAGCATGGTCATAAGAAGGGAAATGCCCTAACAAAAGAAAATGGGAAACAAATTTAGTCATTGGAATTCTAGAAGAAGTATATGGAAGACCGAAATTATCCTAAGTAACCTGTAATAATATCTAACAAATTTTGAGTAAACTCCAAAAAGAAGGAGATAAGTTGTAAACCCCATTTTCCACTGACAAGTATTCCAAAATGGAGAAGCAAAATTTTAAAATAAGAAACTATGGATTAAAGTGAACCAAAAATTAGAAGAGAAAACAAAAATGGGAAATTGGAAAATCCCAAGTGACCAATGAGGATAAAGAAAACCAAGGAAAAGAACCATGAAGCAAATAAAATGTGAAAATCGGACATGTTTCGAATGAACAAGACCTAAACCAAGAAGAACCAGCTCAAAAATTCATCTTTCTTGGTGACTTAAAAATATCAATTTGGGAAATTGAAGTCACCAATATGTGTAGAAAATGAATTTAGAAAATTTTAGAAATTTTTTATTTTTAGAAAACCAGTAGAATCAGCCGTAAACTAGTTAATTTTTTATTTTAGGTCACCAAACCTAGTCTAACCGATTGAACCGGTTTGAACCATCATTAAACCGTCTACAAAATTCATTTTTTAGGTGGCTTAAAATATTCAAATTGGAAAATTGAAGCCACTATTGGATAGAGAATAAATTTAGAAATTTTTAATTTTGAGAAAATCGGTCAAATCGAGCCTGAATCGGTCGATTTAAGCATTGAATTCAGTCAAACCGGTATGGTCCGATTCAGAACAGTGTCTTCTTCTTCCTTCAAATGATGACGTTGTTCATTCAATGCATGAATGGGCAACACCAGCGAAGAAAATAACACCTTCGTTCAGGGTGTTTTAGGTCATGAATAAGCTTGACCAAGATGGTAAATGGTCAGGCAGAGAGTTCCCGAGCTTCCTATATAAAGAGCTCCTCTCCATTAATACTCCTTACACATGAAATCTCCATTCACTCTCTATTGCTCCATTTAACGATGAAGTTCTAACTAGAAATCTGACATTGGCATTTTTCTAAGAGGTTGGGTTCTTTAGATTCTAAGGGAAGTCAGCTACCTGATAGCAACTTTCGCTCGCCCCGAGGACCACCGGAGAAGCGTCGGCGGAATCAAACAGTAAAGCAGCTCCGAAGGACCGAAGCTACCTTGTTTTGGCCGAGTTGGAATAGGCCAAATTCAACCCTCCTCCGGCCTAACCAAGCCCTCCAAACATCCTAACAGCCCTCATACGACCTCAATTGAGTTGAAAGGTAAGCCAATTTAACCTCCCTCTATCATTTTCAGTTGGCATTAGAGAGAGAAACTATAAAAACTTCACTAACAGAATTCTCCCTCGATTCGATATGAATTGTAGCAGTTCTTGATCTTAGGAGGAACCTCAGGAAGAGAGCTACCTACCCATGGTGCGAGAGAGCTCAGACCGTCACACCTTCGACGGTAAGCTTTCAAAGCTTTCTCTCTCTATGCATAGTTTTCCGGTGAAGCTCCATTTGAGCTTGTTTCGGCCTTAATTGATGCGATTCAAAGCTCATTTGAATCGTATGGAAGTGTAGGAACTAATTTATGCTTCCAATTGAAGTAAATAACCCCGATTGAATGGTCAATTTGAAGAAATCAATTTCGGCCAATTTGAAAGGGGGAAATTTTAGGGGAAATTTGGGGATTTCATAAAATTGAGGGGCAATTGGTCATACCAAAGATGTTGGAGGAACAATTGGTCAATTTTTGGAATAATTAGGGCTAAATTGCCATTTTTGGAAAGTTGGGGCAAAATAGTAATTTTTGAAAAGTTAGGGACCAAATTAGAAATTTGGAAAACTTAAGCCTCTTATGCAATTTTGAGAAAAATGAGGACTCAAAGGAAATTTTTGAGAATTTTGGGACTCAAATTGGGCAAACATGGGCATTAGGGACCAAAACTGAAAAGAAATAAAATTTAGGGACCTAAGTGCAATTAATCAAAAATTGTAAGCCTAGGTTGTTATGCCAAACCGTAAATGATAAGGCTGCTCGAATTGTGTAGGGACACGTGTGACGAGAACATAAGCAAGAGAAAGCTCGCATAGAATTGACGGATGAACATGTGATGGTTATTGGGTGAGTGGGCTTATTCACATCATACATGGTTGGGATGATGAGCATTTTAGAAATGAAAAACCACTTATAAGTGGAATTTTGACATCATGCCTAGTTGGGGTGATAGGAAAACTAAGCAAAAAAACTACTTATTGGTTGTAAGTAGAGAAAATCATACCTAGTTGGTATGATAGACTTCCATGAGGGAAGGAGAAACCCGCTTGCCGGTTGTAAACGGAGGTTTCGTCACACCTAGTTGGTGTGATGAAGTGAAAATTATATTTTGTTAAAAGTATTCTCCCTTGACTATGTGCCAATGCTAAAACTCTTTAGTAGAGGTTCTTGACAAGAGCTAGAACAGCTTAAATAGGCCAGATGCCTCGGTTTTTGAACTTGTAGGGCTGAATGCCAGGTTTTTTAAAACCACGTACAGTGGGCCCAAGGCTAGTTGGCATAATGGGGAGCTCATAAGCAAACATTAGATATGAAAGCCATGAAAACTCTTAATGAAATGGTTATGTGATTTTGCCATGGTACTAAGACAGGACCAACATACTCGATGGACCGGTGGCAGTTCATTAAGGCTAGGTCAACAAACAGACCTAGTCAAACAGTTGTAGGTTAGGTTGAGGGTCAGCGTTGTTGGACTAGTGGCACCAAAGATAAATGACTATATGAAAAACTGTTGTTTGTACATGCACTTGAGGTACATGACCATCAAGATGCCCAAGAGGAGTAGTGATGCCTTCTAAGGGCTACTAGACGACGTGGTGGAGATAAGGGCAGTTTGTCGTGCCAACAGTCAGGAAGCTCGATGTAGCTTCTTGCGCATGAGATCGGGGTGGGGTCAGGATGAGGTCTCTATCCTCATACCGACACAGAGTTGATTTCGGTTCTGAGGGTCGGATGTTGCAAACATCCACTCACACCTAGGGTAAAAGTGGACGGGCTTCTATCTTGGTGGTCGGTAAAGACGCTCCGAGCCACAAGTGGGTGTAGTGGACGGGCTGCACTTACGAATGCGTGTTCCCTTCCTCATGAAGGGCGTGTGTTGTCTACTAAACACACCTAATGTGCGATTGAGGAAAAAGGGTTTTGAAAACTAAATTCTACGGAGAATCTCTTTTGAAAGAAAAACAATAACCTTGACACACTTAGTCAAAAACTTTATGTTTGAAAATTTACTTCCAACCCCCACTCACTAAGTTGTAGAAACTCACCCCTCTTTTATATCCCTTTTCAGGAATAGAGTTTCACCGGGAAATGGAGCAGTAGAGAGAGAGAGAGAGAGAAGTGTTCAGGTGTAAGGAGAATGAATGGGGATGACCTCTTTATATAGGTGTAAAATCGTGTATTAAATGGGAGAGATTTATTACTAGTATTAATATTGACATAAATTATTGGTATTAATTTCAATAATTTAATTTCGGTATTAAATTATTTGTATTAATTCCAATAATTTAATTTAGGTATTAAATTATTGGAATTAATTACAATAATTAAATATATATTAATTTATGGCCATTTATGATAAGACGTACATTCGCATAAAAATTTTTTACTGAAATTTCGGGTTATAAAAAAATCATACTTCCCAAAGAGGTCAATAGCAAAAACCTCAGAACAAGAGCTACGATCCTAGGAGGAACCTCAGAACAAGAGTTATCTACTATTTGACCGATTTGAACCACTATTGAATCATATGCTAAATTCAATTTTCTAGGAGGCTTAAAAAATTCAAATTTGAGATTTGAGGCAACCACGGGAAAAAATGAATTTATAAATTTTTTATATTTGAAAATTTCGGTCGAATTAGGGGTGAACCAGCCAGTTTAAGCTTTGAACCCAGTTTGGAATGGCTCGGTCCGGTTTGGAACAGTGTCGTGTTCTTCCTTCAGATGACAGCACTGTTCACTCACCAGAAAATTGTGCAGTGCTAGTGAAGCTGAAAAGTCTTTGGTGAGGGAGTTTAAAGCAATGAATGACCACCATTAAGGCACCAACCGAACGACCAAGAAGTCCCCGAGCTTCCTATATAAAGAGCCCCTCCTCATTCATCCTCTCCACACCTGAAAACTCCATTTTCTCTCAACTACTCAAATTTTTGGTGAAGCTCAAACAAGAGCTCCAATATAGGGTCTTTTCTGAGCTAAAGAAGGAACGGTTGGGTTCTTTAGAACCAGAGAGAAGTCAACTACATTCCTGTAATCTCCATTTGCTTTGAGGGACGCCGGAGAAGCACCGACGTGATCAACCAGTGAAGGAGCTCCGGCGGACCGAAGTTGCCATTTTTCAGTCGAGCTGAAATCGGCCAATTAGAGCCCTTCTCAGGCCAAACTAAGCCCTTCCAATACATTCACAGTCCTCCTACAGCTGAATTAGAGTTGAAAGATAAGCCAATTTGGCTCTCCTCTACAATTTCTGACTAGTGATCGAGAGAGAACCGACAGAACATTGATGATAAAATTCTCACTTAATTCGACATTAATTGATGCAATTATTGATCCTTGAAGGAACCTCGAGACAAGAGCTATCTGCCTAGATCAAAAGCTCAGACCACTTTCTCTCTCTAATTCTAGTTTTTAGGCAAAGCTCCGTTTGAGCTCATAACGAAACCAAATTGTGCGATTCAAAGTGCAATTAAATCGTATGAAGGCATAGGAACTCTAATCTAGCTTTAATTTCAGTAATTAAACTCATTTGATTGGTCAATTTGATGAAATCAAATTCGGTAGAGTTATAAGGTTGAAATTGGAGGAAAAATTGGGGAAAATTAGGGAATTTCAATAATTCGAGGGACTAATGTGCAATTTCGTAAAATTGAGGACCAATTGGGCATAATAAAGATTTTGGAGGACCAATTGGGCAATTTTGGAACTTTTGGGGCAAAACTTACCATTTTTGCAATGTAGGGGCAAAATGGTAATTTTGGAAAAGTTGGGGGACCAAATTGGAAATTTGGGAAATTGAACCCTTTTTTTGTGAAATTGAATAAATTGAGGTCCCAAGGTGAATTTTAAAAGTTTTTAGGACTCAATTTGAGTAAAAAACCAGCATTAGGGACTTAAAGTTAAAGAAAAATAACTTTAGGGACCTAATTGCAAATAAATGAAAAGTTAGTTTTCACATTCATTTGGAGTGAATGAAGGCTATTAGAATAGGGGATAATGAACAAGGGTGTTCATATCATTTAGGAACACGGAGTACCGGGATGGCCAACAAAGGACAAGCTCGCGTGAATACAAAGAACCGATCGAGAGGAATTCACTACATTAACGGGTGAGTGGGATATTTAATATCATACCTGGTTGGAATGATAAGCACCTCAGAAATAAAAACCCACTGCTAAGTGGTATTTTAAACATCACACCTAAAAGGAGTGATATAAAAATCACGCGGAAAAACTACCTACCAATTGTAAGTAGATCATACCGGATTGGTATGATGAAACTTCCTTGAAGGAAGTGGAAAACTCACTTATCAATTATAAGCAGAGATGTCTTCATACTCGGTTGGTATGATAGATCAATGAAAGGTTTATTTTGTTGGAAGTGCTCTCCCCTGACTGTGTGCCACTACTTAAAAGTTTTGGGAGACCATCTTGATGGGAGCTCTAATAGCTTAGATAGGCTAGAGGCTTCGGTTTTGGAACTTCGGGGCTAATTTGCCGGATTTTGAAAATCATGAACAGTGGGACCCTAGGCCAGTTGGCACGAGTAGGAGCTGATAAAAAACATGATTCTAAGCCATGAAAACTTAAGTAAATGAATTGTTTGGCCATGGTACTGAGACAGGACCGACAGACTCGATAGACTGGTAGCAGTGCAACATGACAGGTCGACAGACCAGTCGAGACAAACAACTACAAGTCAAGTTCAGGGTCAGGGTCATTGGACTAGTGGAACCAAAGATTAAATGGCTTTTGAGGAAAACTTTGTTTGTGCATGCACTTGAGGTTCGAGAGCATTAAGATGCCCAAGAGGGGTAGTGATGCGTCCTAAGGGCTGAAGGATGACATGGTGGCAATAAGGGAAAAAGAGAAGCTACTGGGTTTGTGTTTCTCCTCATACTAGTTAGTCATGGAGTTTTGTGTTTTTTCTCCATGGAGTTTTGTATTTGTACTCCACGGAGTTTCTGTGTTTGGACTCCGTGAAGCTGTTGTGTTTGGGACTTCCTGAAGCTTCTATGTTTGAGTTTCATGTGCACGAGACCGAGATATGGTCTCTATTCTCATACAAACATGGAGTTTTAATCATGTGTGTTTCCATTCATGATGAAGGGCGTGTGTTAGTTGATATACACACCGATTATGGTTGAGGAGTGAGTAATGGCGATGAAACTGAGATTTTGAAAATGAAAAATTTTTAAATAAGGAGTCTGGCACACTCCAATTTAAATATTTTCCCCTAAAAGAAAAACTTTAAACACCCATTAACCGAGTCGTTGAACTCACCCCTCCCTTATATCCCCTACAAGACAGGTATGTAAGTAAAAAATTTTATGCAATTTTGATTTATGTATTTCAGGAAAGATACAGGTTTAAAGGATGCCTTACTCCTCCCAGGTTTAAAGGAGGGGAAAACCCTTAGTAAGCCGGGAAGAGTGGCGGGTTACTCACAGGGATCCGACCAAACCGAGTCGGGGCATGACAACTTAAGTGGTATCAGAGCATCTTTCCTCAAATACATTATCAAGACTAGAGAACATAGTAACAAATAGGAATAATTTTAAAATTTACAGATAGCTCCCAAGAAAGGAACCAATAGAACTAGAGATGGAGTCTCTGACACTGCCTAACCAACCCTCCCTATGGAAACTCCTTGAGGAGCATATACAACCCCACCTGGATTAAGCTTGGAACATCAGAGATTGTACAAAGAGTTCACCCGAGTGTTTTGATGTCATGCCCGATCTAGTTTGGTCGGATCCTCGTGATTAACCTGCCACTCTCCTAGTTTACTAAGGGTTTTCCTTTGTTTATAAACCATAAAGAGTAAGGCATCCTTTAATCTCGCACCTTTCCTACAATAACATAAATCAAAACTACATAAAATTTTAAACTGATCATACATATCTCACATGCGTATTAGTTGATGTACTTTGGGGTAGGCTTTTTCTGGAATTTTCTAAAAAGGGATATAAGGGAGGGGGTGAGTACAACAACTCAGTGAATGGGTTTTCAAAATTTAATTTTTAGGAAAAATGTTTGATTTGGAGTGTGTCAGACTCGTTATTTTCTTATAAAAAAAATTTTATTTCAAATTTCAGTTTTTATCACCATTTCTTATTAGCCACGGTGTGTCATCATCCAACACACATCCTTCATCATGAAGGTCTAACACACAACCACAGACCAGTACGTCCACTAAACCCACTTGTGGCATCGGAGTGACTTTACCAGCCACCTAGATAGAAGTACGTCCACTTCTACCCTGAGAATGAGTGGATGTTCGCAACATTCGACCCTCAATCCCGTAACAATTCTCTGTGTCCGTATTAGGATAGAGACCTCATCCCGACCCCACCCTGGTCTCTTGCACTTGAAGCTACGTCGAGCTTCGCAAGGTCACCTGGTACGACTAACTGACCTTATATCCACTAAGTCATCTAGGGCCCTAGGACACATCACTACCCCTTTTGGGCGTCTTGAAGGTCCTGTAAAAATAGTGCATGCACTATCGGTATTTTTACATCATGCCATATAATATGTGGTGCCACTAGTCCATCGGCCACGACCCTCAACTCAACCTGCAACTGTTTGTCTTAACTAGTCCGGGGAATTATCATGTCGCACTGTCACTAGTTGACTGAATATGTCGGTCATGTCTTGGTACCATGGCAAAACAATTCATTTATTTAAATTTTCATGGAATATAAATCATGTTTGTTTATGAGCTCTTGCTCGTGCCAACTGGCCTAGGGCCCACTGTTCGAGATTTTTAAAATCGGGCATAATTGCCCCCAAGTTCCAAAACTGAGGCTGTTTGAGCTTCCGTCAAGAAGGTCTCCCAAATGGTTTAAATAGTGGCACATAGTCAGGGGAGAGCACTTCTGACAAAAATATTTTTTCAACTGTCCATTATACCCACCGAGTATGAGGACATCTTTGCTCATAATTGATGACCGGGTTTTCAGCTTCCTTCAGGAAGTTTCATCATACCAACCGGGTATGATGTCACACCCTGACCCGGTTTGGTCGGATCCCCGTGATCAACCCGCCACTATCCCAATTTACTAAAGGGTTTCCCCTTATATTATAAACCGTAAAGTGTAAGGCATTCTTTAAACCTGCACCTTTTTCCAGGAATATCATAAATCAAAATTGTATAGTAATTTAAATTAATTATACCTATCTTGCAGGCGTTTAATTGCGCAAGTATTTTAAGGTTCGGCTTTCCGAGACTTCCTAAAAAGGGGTATAAGGGAGGGGTGAGTACAACTACTCAGTGAATGGGATTAAAATATTTTGACTTTCAAGAAAAATATTTATATGGAGTGTGTCAGACTCCTTTCTTTTTAAAAATCCCATCACTTAAAAATTCAGGTTTTTTTAAAATTATTCTTAGTTACTGGTCTGTCATCACCCAACACACATCCTTCATCATGAAGGTTACACACATTTGTAGGTCACTACGACTACTGAACCCACAATGGCTTTGGAGTGACTTTACCTACCACTCGGATAGAAGCACAACCACTTCTACCCTAGGAATGAGTGGATGTACGTGACATCCGACCCTCAATCTCGAAATTGCTTCTTCATGTCCATATGAGGACAGAGACCTCATCCCATCCCCACCCCGGTCTCATGTGCTTGGTGCTACTCCAAATTTCACACAGACACCTGGAACGACAATTTGCCCTTATACTCACTGGGTCGTCCAGGGCCCTTAGGACACATCACTAATCCTCATGGGCGTCTTGATGATCATGTACTCATAGTGCATGCACAAACAAAGTTTTCTTAAATTACCATGTAATATGTGGTGCCATTAGTCCAAACGATCCCGACTTTCAACTTAACCGATAACTGTTTGTTTTAACTGGTCTGGAGATCCATCATGTCGGACAGCTACTGGTTGTCAAGTATGTCAGACCTGCCTTGGTACCATGCCCAATCAATTTACTTAATAAGTTTTAATGGCACATATATATCATGTTCATTTACGAGCTTCTGCTCATGTCCATTGGCCTATGGCCCACTATTCGAGTTTTTCAAAAACTCGGCATTTTAGCCCTCAAGTTCAAAAAATCGAGGCCCCTGGCCTATAAGAGCTATTCGAGCTCTCGTCACGAAGGTCTCCCAAATAGTTTAAGCATTGGCACACAGTCAATGGAGAACACTTCCGACAAAATAGGTTTTCACTGTCCATTATATAGACCGGTATAAGGACATCTCCGTTCATAACTGATGAACGAGTTTTCAACTTCCTTCGAGGAAGTTTCATCATACCAATCGGGTATGATCTAATTACAACTGGTAAGTAGTTTTTCTGCAAAATTTTCACATCACTTTCTCTAACTGGTGATGATTAAAATACCACTAAATAGTGGGTTTTTATACCGAGGTACTTATCCTCCCCAACCGGGTATGAAATATAATCCCACTCACCCAATAGTGCAGTGAAATTCCACTTAGTCGATTTTCGTCCTTAGCAAGTTGGACCTCGACTGGCATTCCCGATGTCTCATTCTCCTACACAACATGAACATAATTGTTCATTATTCTTTGGCCTAATAGCCCTCATTCATTCCATATGAATGAGAAAACCCAACTTTACATATATTTGCAATTAGGTCCCTAAAGCTATTTTTCTTTAACTTTAAATCCCTATTGCGGGGTTTTTTCCATAAATTTAAGTCCCAAAACTTTTAAAATTCATCTTAGGACTTCAAATTATTTAATTTCACACAAAGGGGTTTAATTTCCGAAATTTCCAATTTGGTCCCTCAATTTTTTTCCAAAATTACCATTTCCCCTTTTTTAGAAAAATGTTAAATTTTGTCCCAAAAATTCTAAAATTTCTCAATTGGCCCTCTAATATTCCTATCATGACCAATTGACCCTCAATTTTGGAAAATTACATTTTGGTCCTTCGAATTTTTGAAAATCCCCAAATTTCCCCCAATTTCAACTCTTCAACACTGCCGAATTTGATTTCATCAAATTGACCGACCAAACTCCTCTAATTGTTGAAATTGAGTTCCTACATGTTCATACAATTCTAAGGAACTTTGAATCACAGATTTTAATGTCAGAACGAGCTCAAACGGAGTTTTGCTGGAAAATAGACTATAGAGAGAGAAAGCTTCGATTTCTCACTAGTGAGGGCATGGTGGTCGAAGCTTTCTATCTGGGCAGGTAGCTCTCCTCTAGAGGTTCTTCCTATGATCAAGAATGACATCAATTGATGTCAAATTGGATTAGAATTTCTTCATTGATTTTAGGCCGACTCTCTCTAACAACGATTTGAAATTGTAAAGGGGAGCCGAATTGGCTTACCCTTCGGTCCTAATTCGGCCGTGGAAGGGCTGAGGAGGTGTTAGGAGTGCTTGGTTTGGCTTGAGTAGGGCTTTAATTGGTTGATTTCAACTTGGCCGAAATAGGGCAGCTTCGATCCGCCGTAGCTGCTTCACTGTTTGATCACGCCAGCACTTCTGTGGCAACTCTCAAGACGAATGTGTTTGATCACGCCACCATCGTGTATCTGACTTCTCCCCCATTCTAATGAACATGACCTTGCCTTCTTTGGATCATAATTGACCCTATATCGGAGCTCTGGTTCAAGCTTCACCGGAAAACTAAGCAATTGAGAGAGAGTGGGCTTTTTAGGTGTGGAGAGGACGAATGGAGAGGGGCTCTTTATATACGGAGCTCGAGGACCCGTTGGCCGTCCATTTGGCATCTTTATGACAAGCATTGAAGACCTAAAATGTACCGAACGGAAACATTTCTTTTCCCTGGTGCTGCTTCAATTTTTCGGCGAGTGAACATTGTTGTCATCCTGAGGAAGAAGATGACACTGTTCTGAATGGACTGGACCGGTCAGAACCGGGTTCAAAGTTTAAACCGACCGGTTCACCCCTCATTCGATCGAGTTTTTCAAATCTAAAAATTTCTAAATTCATCTAAATTCTATCACTATTCAATGATGGCCTCAAATGTCTAATTTGAATCATTTAAGCTATCTAGAAAAATGAATTTAGGATTCGCTTCAATAGTGATTCAAACCAGTCCGAACCAGTTGGATGCGGTTCACCTGAATCGATTTGGTTTCCACCTCCAATTCCTTCACAAGTCCATTTCCAGGTCTTTTGTGACTCCTTGGGTCACTTAGGGTCCATAAAATTCCTGGTTTACCACCTCTTAATCGATTTCGGTTCATAAATCGGCTCGGTTCTTAAACCGGTTTAATCCGATTCGGGTCCGGTTCACCCGAACTGATCTGGTTTTTCTCTCCCACATTGTTCTAAGGTTCCTTCCCAAGGATTATAAATCACAAGGAATCCATAAACTTCTTGGTTAACTCATTCTCTATCGGTTCTAGTTCATGAATCAACTTGGCTCATAAACCGGTTCTATCCAGTTCGGACCCTGTTCTCTTGAACTGCTTTAGTCTTTCTTCCTCATATCATCCTAGGGTTCTTTTCCCAAGTTTATGAATATTTTTTAGTCACATGGAAGTTAGAATTTTTTAATATGCTCGTCCCCTAATAGTCGGGCTTATAAACCAATTCAGTTTAAAGATCACATTGACCGGTTCTTTCCCGGTTTTTCTCATTACTAAAGGATGGGGTTTACAACTCTCCCCTCCTTTTAGGAGTTTTGTCCTCAAAATAGTTACATGTTAAATAACTGAGGATAACTATCCCCCACCATAGACTCAGTTTCCCATGTCTCTTCCTGCTCGAGTTTATTCTGCCACAACACCTTGATCATAGGAAATTTTGTATTCCTCAAATTCTTGTCTCTTCGGTCAATGATTCGTATTGGCTCTGCTTGATAAGTCAGGTTCTCTTCCAGTTCCATTGGAGGTCGGTCCAGTATGTGACTAGGATCAGGCTGGTATTTCTGAAGTACTGAAATGTGGAATACATCATGTATTCTCTACAAATCAGGAGGCAGTTCTAATTTATAAGCTACTGGTCCTATCTTTTGAATAATGGGATATGGATCGATATATATGGGTTTTAACTTTCCTTTTTGTGGACACCTAAGTATTTCTCTCCATGGAGATACTTTGAGGAATACCTGATCACCCACTATGAACTCCAAATCTTTCCTTCGATTGTATACATAACTCTTATGCCTATCCTGTGTAGTCTTAAGACGACTCCTTATTAATTTTATCTTCTTTGTGGCATCCTCTATTATCTCGATTTTCTCTAACTTCCTTTCGCCCACTTCTTCCCAAAACAAAAGGGTTGTCCATAAAGGGCTTCATAGGGAGCCATCTGGATGCTGGCTTGATACCTATTATTATACGCAAATTCCATCAAGTATAAGTATTCCTCCCAGCTTTTATTCATGGTGAGTACACATGCGCTTAGCATGTCTTCCAAGGTTTGGATGGTTCACTCAAACTGACCATTTGTCTAAGGGTGAAATGTCGTACTCATGTGGAGTTTGGTTCCCATGGCGTTTTGCAGACTCGGCCAAAACCTGGAAGTAAATCTCGGATCTCTATCCGATACTATACTTATCGGGACACCGTGAAGTCTTATTATTTCCTTCATGTATAGGATGGTCAGCTGTTCTACTGTGTTCGTCACTCTTATAGGAAGGAAATGAGCTGATTTGGTCAATCTATCTACAATTACCGAAATCACATCTCGACCTTTTCTGGTCACCGGTAGGCCCGCGACGAAATCTATGGTGATGTGCTCCCATTTCCATTCCGGAATTAGTAAGGGTTGTAGTAGCCCTGACGACTTCTGATGCTCTGCTTTTATCTATTGATAGGACAAGCATCGGGCTACATATTCCACAATGTCCCTCTTCATACCCTTCCACCGGTATCCTTGTTTGAGGGTGTGGTACATTTTAGTACTGCCCAGATGCATAGCATACACTGAATTGTGCGCCTCTTCCAATATTAATCTCTGTAACTCCTTGTCTTGAGGCACACATACCCTACCCTTATAGGTTAGTACTCCATCACCTTGCACATCGTACTCTAGTTTCCTTTTTCTGTTAGTTGAATCCAAGTAGGACTGAAGTTCTTTATCAATCTTTTGTTGGGCCTTTATATGCTCGGTTAGACTGGGCCTTATCGCAACATTCGCCACTAGGCATTTTCCTGTCGGTCCATCCTCAGACTCACTTCCATTCTTCCTAATTGTTGCAACAAAGGTAAGTAGCTTGTCTTAACTTGCGTTGCTTCAGTTTGATACTTGTGACTTAAGGCATCTGCTACCACATTTGCCTTTCTGAGGTGGTATTCTATCACAAGATCATAGTCCTTCACCAATTCTAGCCATCTCCTCTAACGAAGATTTAACTTCTTCTGAGTTAGGAAGTACTTAAGGCTCTTGTGATCTATGTATATCCTATACTTAACCCCGTAAGGTAGTGTCGCCATATCTTCAAGGCAAACACTATTGCAGCTAATTCCAAGTCATGAGTCGGGTAATTTCTCTCATGTATCTTCAGTTGTCGCGAGGCATACGCGATAACCTTCCCTTGTTGCATTAAAATACATCCTAGTCCTTGTCCCGAGGCATCACTATAGATTGTGTACCCTCCTGTAGTAGGATCGGGTAAGGAGAGTACTGGTGCGGTTGTCAGTCGAGTCTTTAACTCCTGAAAAGACATTTCACAATCCTCATCCCATTTATACTCAACTCCCTTCCTGGGAGTCGAGTTAGAGGAGTTGCTATTTTAGAAAAGTCTTGCACAAACCGCATATAGTATCCTGCCAATCCTAAGAAACTTCCAATTTCTGTAGGATTTCTTGGATCTTTCCAGTCTGATATAGCTTCCACCTTGGCTGGATCCACCTTAACTCTGTCCTTAGATACGATGTGCCCTAAGAATCCTACTTCTTGCAACCAGAATTCACACTTGGAAAACTTTGTATATAATTGGTTTTTCTTCAAGATTTCTAATGTAATTGCCAGATACTCTTCGTGTTCCGACCTGGTTCATGAGTATATAAGGATATCATCTATGAATACTATCATGAACCTATCCAGATGAGGTTGGAACACATGATTCATTAGGTCCATGAAAGTTGCAGGGGCATTTGTCAATCCGAACGGCATCACTCAAAATTCATAGTGTACATATCTAGATCGAAATGCCGTCTTAGGGATGTGCTCTTCTCTAATCCTTAGTTGGTAGTAGTCTGATCGAAGATCTATTTTTTAGAAGTATGCTGCTCCTTTTAACTGATCAAACAAATCATCTATCCTTGGGAGTGGGTATCGATTCTCTGGAGTGGCTCCAGAGTCAAAAAGAGCATAAACTGGTTGTCCCCACAACTGTATATACCCTGATTTAAGAAACGTATATTTTAGAAGGAATTCTCTTTATTAATTCAAAAGACGTTCAGTTTACATGACTCTTTTAGACTAGTTGGTAGGGTCTCCTCTAGCCTCCTCCTGAGTGAGGTTGTATACTCTAGCTAGTACTCTTGTCGTAGCTTCCGGTCTAGGGTTCCTGGAGTTCCCTTGAGGTGGTCCAAGAGTATTTTTTCTGTCTGTTCTCACTAAGAGTAGGACAATCCTTCACAAAGTGTCCCGTTTGTCTGTAGGCAAAATAGGCATGACATGCTCCCTCATGATTCCTTTGACACTTCAGACAGTGAGGGATCCCTTGGGGTAAGGTAGGGACTACTCTGGGAAGGGGTGGAGGCATGTTCCTTCTCTGTTGCAATACCTTTTTGTTTCCTCCCCTTAGGTAGGTATATTCTCTTCGTCCTCCTTGACGGTTTGAATCTTTATCCCCCTTTCTAATTGTCTGCTCCATTTGATGATGTCGGGTCTGTACTAATCGCTCACATTCATGAGCCACACTAATTACAGTTGCCAGGTCTATGGGGCATCCCAGTACTCCCATATGGTCTCGAATATCCAAGTTGAGACCGTCCACAAACATCTAGCATATGTCAGCTAGTCCAGCTAGGTTAGGAGAAAAGGGTCTTAACTTGTTGAATTTTGTTTCATACTCTACTATGGAACTAATCCCTTGTCAAAGTCATATGAACTCTTATTTCTTCTCATTTATTAGGTGTGGTGCCTGGTACTCCTCCAAATATCTTTCCTCAAATTGCTCCCAAGTGGAGGCGGTGGCAAGGTTTCGGACATTGTCCCACCATCGTCTAGCGCTTCCTTCTAGGAAGAATTCCATTAGGATCACCTTATCCTCTGGTAGTATCCGGAAAATTCCCATCAACTTCTTGATATTTGCCAGCTAGTCCATGGCGGTCCCAGCATCCTTTTCTCCGAGGAAAGGTTTACATCCTAGTTTTCAGAGAATTTTGAGATTTCTAGGTATGTCCGTTGGAGTGGTTGGATTAGCAGGGGGAGGGTAGGATTGCACTTCCTTGGGCTCAACCTGCAAGTTGGTGCCTACCTCAGGAGTAAGGTTAGGTTCACCAAATACACGAGTGAACTCCTCGTACAATCTTTGATGCTCCCTGCTAAGTCCAGGACGAGTTGTCTAGGCTACTCTAGGAGTTTCTACCGGAAGGGGTGGTTGGGCGGTGTTAGAGACGGCAACCCTAGTTCTCTTGGTTCCTTTCTTTGGAGCCATTCTGTCAAATTTAAAATAATCCTATTAGTTCCTATATTTTCTAGTCTTTACTATGTATTCAAGGAAATAGGCTCTGATACCACTCTAGTTGTCACGCCCCGGCCTGGTTTGGTCGGATCCCCATGATCAACCTGCCACTCTCCCGATTTACTAAAGGGTTTCCCCTTATATTATAAACCATAAAGAGTAAGGCGTTCTTTATACTTGCACCTTTTTCCAGTAATATCATAAATCAAGATTGTATAGTAATTTAAATTAATCATACCTGTCTTGCAGGCATTTAATTGCACAAGTCTTTTAAGGTTCGGCTTTCCGGGACTTCCTAAAAGAGGTATAAGGGAGGGGGTGAGTACAACTACTCAGTGAATGGGATTCAAATCTTTTTACTTTCAAGAAAAACATTTATATGGAATGTGCCAAACTCCTTTCTTTTTAAAAATCCCTTCATTTAAAAATTCAGATTTTTTTCCATTATTCTTAGTCTGGTGTGTCATCACCCAACACACATCCTTCGTCTTGAAGGTTACACACATTCACAGGTCAGTACGACTACTGAACCCACTAGTGGCTTCGGAGCATCTTTACCTGCCACCCGAATAGAAGCACGACCACTTCTACCCTAGGAATGACTGGATGTACACGACATCCGACCCTCAATCCTAAAATTGCTTCTTCATGTCCATATGAGGACAGAGACCTCATCCCGTCCCCACCCCGGTCTCATGTGCTTGGTTCTACTCCAAATTTTGCACAAACACCTGGAACGACAATCTGCCCTTATACTCACCAAGTCGTCCAGGGCCCTTAGGACACATCACTACCCCTCATGGGCATCTTGATGATCACATACTCATAGTGCATGCACAAACAAAGTTTTCTTAAATTTCCATGTAATATGTGGTGCCATTAGTCCCAACGGTGCCGACTTTCAACTCAAGCAATAACTGTTTGTTTTTACTTGTATGGAGACCGGTCATGTCATACAGCTACTCGTTGTCTGAGTATGTTGGACCTGCCTTGGTACCATGACCAATCAATTTACCAATTAATTTTTAATGGCACATATATATATATATATATATCATGTTCATTTACAAGCTCCTACTCGTGTCCAATGGCCTATGGCCCACTGTTCGAGTTTTTCAATAACTAGGCATTTTAGCCCTCAAGTTCCAAAAACCGAGGCCCTCGACAAATAAGAGCTATTCGAGCTCCCGTCAATAAGGTCTCCCAAATAGTTTAAGCATTGGCACATAGTTAGGGGAGAACACTTCTAACAAAATAGGTTTTCACTGTCCATTATACTAACTGGTATAAGGACATCTCCATTCATAACTGATGAACGAGTTTTCAACTTCTTTCTAGGAAGTCTCATCATACCAACCGGATATGATCTACTTACAACCGGTAAGTAGTTTTTCCGCAAAATTTTTACATTACTTTCCTTAAGTGGTGATGATTAAAATACCACTAAACAGTGAGTTTTTATACTGAGGTATTTATCATCCCCAACCGGTATGAAATATAATCCCACTCACCCGATAGCGCAGTGAAATTCCACTTAGTCGTGTTCAATCCTTAGCAAACTGGACCTCGACTGGAGTTCCCGATGTCTCGTTCTCCTACATGAAATGAACATAATTGTTCATTATTCTTTGGCTTAATAGCCCTCATTCATTCCAAATGAATGAGAAAACCCAACTTTACATATATCTATAATTAGGTCCCTAAAGTTATTTTTCTTTAACTTTAAGTCCCTATTACTGGGATTTTTTTCCAAAATTTGAGTCCCAAAACTTTTAAAATTTATCTTAGGACTTCAAATTATTTAATTTCACACAAAGTGGTTTAATTTCCCAAATTTCCAATTTGGTCCCTCAATTTTTTCCAAAATTACCATTTTGCCCCTTCTTTAGAAAAATGGTAAATTTTTCCCCAAAAATTCTAAAATTTCTTAGTTGGCCCACTAATATTCTTATCATTACCAATTGACCCTCAATTTTAGAAAATTACATTTTGGTCCTTCAAATTTTCAAAAATCCACAAATTTCCCTAATTTCATCTCTTCAACACTTCCAAATTTGATTTCATCAAATTGACCAATCAAACTCCTCTAATTGTTGAAATTGGAGTTGAAATTGAGTTCCTACATGTTTATACAATTCTAAGGAACTTTGAATCGCATATTTTAATGTCGGAATGAGGTCAAACGGAGCTTCACCGGAAAACAGACTATAAAGAGAGAAAGCTTCGATTTCTCACCGGTGAGGGCACGACGGTCGAAGCTTTCTATTTGGGCAGGTAGCTCTCCTCTAGAGGTTCTTCCTAGGATCAAGAATGACATTAATTGATGTTAAATTGGATTAGAATTTCTTCATTAAGTTCAACCGAATCTCTCTCTAACAACGATCTAAAATTGTAAAGGGGAGCTGAATTGGCTTACCTTTCAGTCCTAATTCAGCGGTGGAAGGGCTGAGGAGGTGTCGGGAGAGCTTAGTTTGGCCTGAGTAGGGCTCGAATTGGCTGATTTCAACTTGGCCAAAATAGGGCAGCTTCGGTCCCCCGGAGCTGCTTCACTGTTTGATCACGCTGGCACTTCTCCGACGATCCTCGAGACAAACGGACGCCACCACCGTGTAGCTGACTTCTCCCCAGTTCTAATGAACCCGACCTCACCTTCTTTGGCTCAAAATTGACCATATATCGGAGCTCTGGTTCGAGCTTCGCCGGAAAACTAAGCAACTGAGAGAGAGTGGGCTTTTCAGGTGTAGAGAGGACAAATGGAGAGGGGCTCTTTATATAGGGAGCTCGGGGACCAGTTGGCCATCCGTTTGGCATCTTTATGACAAGCATTAAAGACCTGAAATATACCGAATGGAAACGTTTCTTTTTCGCCTGCACTACTTCGATTTTTCGGCGAGTGAACAATGCTGTCATCTTGAGAAAGAATATGACACTGTTCTGAACCGGACCGGACCGGTCCGAACCGGGTTTAAAGCTTAAACTGGCCGGTTCACCCCTCATTCGATCGAGTTTTTCAAATCTAAAAATTTCTAAATTCATCTAAATTCTATCTCTATTCAATGGTGGCCTAGAAAAATAAATTTAGGATTCGATTCAATAGTGATTCAAACCGGTCCAAACTAGTCAGATGCGGTTCACCTGAACCGCTTTGGTTTTCACCTCCAATTCCTTCACAAGTCCATTTCCATGTCTTTTGTGACTCCTTGGGTCACTTAGGGTCCATAAAATTCCCGATTTACCTCTTAATCGATTTTGGTTAATAAACCGGCTCGGTTCTTAAACCGATTTAATCCAGTTCGGGTTCGGTTCACCCGAACTGATCTGGTTTTTCTCTCCCACAATGTTCTAAGATTCCTTCCCAAGGATTATAAATCACAAGGAATTAACTCATTCTCTATCAGTTCCGATTCATGAATCAACTCGGTTCATAAACAGGTTCTATGTAGTTCGGACCCGGTTCTCGTGAACTGCTTTGGTCTTTCTTCCTCATATCACCCTAGGGATCTTTTCCCAAGTTTATGAATATTTTTTAGTCACATGGAAGTTAGAAATTTTCAAATTTGCTCGTCACCTAATAGTCGGGCTTGTAGGCCAATTTGGTTTAAAGATCACATTGACCAGTTCTTTCCCGGTTTTTCTCATTACTAAAGGACGAGGTTTACATATGATCTACTTACAACGATAAGTAGTTTTTTCACGTGATTTTCACATCACTCCTCCTAGGTGTGATGTTTAAAATACCACTTAACAATGAGTTTTCATTTCAAGGTGCTTATCATCCCAACCGGGTATCATATAAAATCCCACTCATCCGATCGTGCAGTGAAATTCTCCTTAGCCAACTTGTTGTCCTTACTCGAACTCATATTACATGGTGTTGTCAGTACTTCTTGTTCCTACATGATATTAACATTCTTATTCATTATTCTTTGGCCTAATAGCCCTCATTTATCGCAATTGAATGAGAAAACCAATTTTTCCTTTATTTGCAATTAGGTCCCTAAAGTTATTTTTCTTTAACTTTAAGTCCCTAATGCCGGTTTTTCCTCAAATTGAGTCATAAAACTTTTAAAATTGATCTTAGAATCTCAATTTATTCAAATTCATAATAAGGGGTTTAATTTCCCAAATTTTCAATTTGGACCCCAAACTTTTCCAAAATTACCATTTTGCCCTTCCTTTACAAAAATGGTAAGTTTTACCCCAAAAATTCTAAAATTCCACAATTGGCCCTCTAACATTCTTATCATGCCCAATTTGACCCTCAATTTTATAAAATTGCATTTTGGTCCTTCAAATTTTCAAAAATCTCCAATTTTGCCCAATTTTTTCCCATAATTTTAACTTTCTAACATAGTCAAATTTGATTTCATCAAATTGACCAATCAAACACTTCTCATTGTTGAAATTGAAGTTAGATTTGAGTTCCCACACTTTCATAAGATTCAATTGCACTTTGAATCGCACGTTTGGAGCCGGAATGAGCTCAAACAGAGCTCCGTCAAAAAACTAGACTTAGAGAGAGAAAGCTTCAAATGCTTACTGTCGGAGGCACGACAATCTGAGCTTTCAATCTGGCAGATAGCTCTCATCCTGAGGTTCATCCTAGGATCAAGAATTGCATCAATTGATGCAGAATTAAGTTAGAATTTCATCATCGAAGTTTTATCGGTTCTCTTTCAAGCACCAGTCGTAAATTGCATAGGGGAGCTGAATTGGCTTACCTTTCAGTTCTAATTTAGCTGTAGGAGGGTTGTGGAGGTGCTGAAAAGGCTTAGTTTTGCCTGAGAAGGGCTTGAATTGGCCAATTTTAGCTCGACCAAAATAAGGTAGCTTCGGTCCACTAAAGTTGCTTCACTATTCCATCACGCCGACACTTCTCCGGCCACCCTCGGAGCAAATGGAGACTACAGGCATGTAGCTAACTTCTCTCCGGTTCTAAAGAACCTAACCTCACCTAGTATGGCTCAGAAAAGTGGCCAAGTTGGAGCTCTGGATCGAGCTTTGCCGAAAATTGGAGCATTTAAGAGAGAATGGAGTTTTCAGGTGTGGAGAGGATGAATGAGGAGGGGGTCTTTATATAGGAAGCATGAAGACTTCTTGGTCATTCGATTTGTGCCTTAATGGCGGTCATTCATTCCCTGAAACTCTGTGGCTGAAGACTTTTCAACTTCGTTGCCGCTGTGCGATTGTTCGACGAGTGAACAGTGCTGTCATCTGAAGGAAGAAGATGACACTATTCTGGACCGGACCGGACCGGGTTCAAAGCTTAAACTGGTCGGTTCACCCCCGATTCGACTGAATTTTTCAAATCTAAAAATTTCTAAATTCATTTTCTATCCAATGGTGGCCTCAAATCTTAAATTTTAATTTTTTAAGCCACCTAGAAAAATAAATTTAGAATATGGTTCAATAGTGGTTCAAACCGGTTCAATCCAGTTCGGATCCGGTTCACTTGAATCGATTTGGTTTTCATCTCCAATTCATCCTTAAGTCCTTTTTCATGACTTTGGTGACTCTTTAGGTCACTCAGGGTCCATAAATTTCCCAGTTTGCCCTTTCTCTATCGGTTCCAGTTCATGAACCGACTTGGTTCATAAACTGGTTCAATCCAGTTGGATCTGGTTCATCAAAACTGATTTGGTTTTTCTCTTCAAATTTGTCCTAAGGTTCTTTTCCAAGACTTTCTGAATCCTTTGAGTCACTCAAGATTTGTAAATTTCCCAAATTGCCAGTTCTCTAATGATCGGGTTTGTGAACCCGTTCAGTTTTTCTCACTCAGTTTGACCGGTTCTTTTTCCCAATTTTCCTTTACTCAAAAGGGTAGGGTTTACAACTCTCCCCTCCTTTTAGGAGTTTTGTCCCCAAAACTTAATTAGCAACCTTTGCATTAGGAACAATTTCCTTTGGATGTCAAGTTGGTGTTTGCTTAATATGCAAACTCTTCTCTTGTTCTATTAATTAGCCCTTTTTACATCATTCACTTAAGGAATTTCTTGTCCTTATTTTAAGTCATTTTTTCCTCAGGACTGTTGTGCTTACATGCCCCTTATAGCACGGCATTTTCTAGATCTTGTCTCTATTTTCATTAGATTTCCAGAACACCTCCTTTAGAGTTGTTCCCAACTTTTCAACCTCTCAGGGATTGTATAACTTCATCCCTCTTTTCGTTCGGTAGTATTCCTTGACTACCTTTATAGTTATCCAATCGACTTACATAACCGTGTCGGTTCTCCCTACCCACTCAT
This sequence comes from Trapa bicornis, assembly GCA_030064425.1. Lineage (NCBI taxonomy): Eukaryota > Viridiplantae > Streptophyta > Magnoliopsida > Myrtales > Lythraceae > Trapa > Trapa bicornis. Next base: position 3,534,174 of record CM057759.1, read on the forward strand.
CCTTTCTCAACTTCCTTATTGAGTCTTTCCAGTTCCAATGATTTGGCTTCCCAATGGTTTACCGACAAGCTGGGATTCTTTCCTTCTTAAGTCCATGGCATTCTATATTCAAGGATTTTTCCTTTTTCCTTAATCCACTTTTACTTATTCGTGAACATTTCATTATCCTTCATTCTAAATTAATCACTTTCAGTCTATGTGTCGATTCCTTTGCTTGGGAAGGTTCTCTTCTTCCAATTTCGTTCTCCACTATATCCCTCACAATATAGACTTCCATCTTAGGATTTACATGCTCAATTTCCTCATTCCTTATAGGGTTCTTTCTTCCTTTCTTCGCACCCCTTTCCATGTTAGGGCATTTGTCCACTTTGGATCCTTCTCTATCCATAACTTCTGTTTCATTCATTATTCCTTACTTGAGATATTTCCGATTATCGGTCTTATTCCATGCACTCCACACCATGCTTAGTCATCCACTCTTTTAGGCTTCATTATGCACGTATGGACTACGACGCATCTTACTAATTGTGGTTATTCCTCCTTAGCCACATCTTATTTAGAGGGCTTACTTTACCAATGTTTCTCGGACGTTCTTTCCTTTATTTCCTTATTATGGATAATCCACTCATTCTTACTAGTCACAACATCTTTTGATGCTAACTTCCTATTTACTCGTTTGTTGGGTTTAACTTATTCCTTGGGTCCTCCTAATATGCTTTCCTTGGTTATTCCACCTCAACATGTGCTTCATTTGCATGTTCATCTCCTTATCCCTCTCCACTTGGTTCCATTACCCCTCAATTGGGTTACATATATCGTTCCAGAGTTTCCTTCCTTGGTAGGACTCTTTCTCTTTCTCCCGAAATTCCATTTTTATTTGCTCTAGGGAATTTCTACCCTTAAATGACATCCTTTGATGTCATCTTCTCATGTTTACCTTTCCTCTTGAAATCTTGCAGGCACATCTTTTATACTCTATCCTCATCCTCACATGTACTTCAGTACATGTCTATTTCTTTTAGGGAGAGCTCACATTTTCCTTATTTCAAGATCTCTTGATCATGTGAGAGGCTTGCCTACTCCTCTCTTGGCTTATGTTTGGTCATTAATTTGGCCATTGGTCTGTTTCTCGTCATACCAGTTAGTCATGGAGTTCTGTGTTTTTACTCCACGGAGTTCTATGTTTGTACTTCACAGAGTTTCTATGTTTGGACTCTATGAAGCTGCTGTGTTTGGGACTTCCCGAAGCTTTTATTTTTGAGTTTCATATGCACGAGACCGAGATATGGTCTCTGTCCTCATATGAACACAGAGTTTTAATCATGTGTGTTTTCCTTCATGATGAAGGACGTATGTTAGTTGATAAACACACCGGTTATGGTTGAGGAGTGAGTAATGGCGATGAAATTGAGATTTTGAAAATAAGAAATTTTAAAATAAGGAGTGTAGCACACTCCAATTTAAATATTTTCCCCTAAAAGTGAAAGTTTAAACACTCATTCACTGAGTCGTTGAGCTCACCCCCTTCATTATATCCCTTTTTAGGTAACCAAGGGAAACTTACCCAAAAACCTCCTATTAGTCACACCTGCAAGATAGGTATGTAAGTTAAAATTTTTATGCAGTTTTGATTTATGTATTCCAAGAAAGGTATAGGTTTAAAGGATGCTTTACTCCTCCCAAGTTTAAAGGAGGGGAAAACCCTTAGTAAACTAGGAAGAGTGACGGGTTGCTCATGGGGATCCAATCAAACGGGGTCGGGGCGTGGTAGCTGACTTCTCCCCGAATCTAAAGAACCCGACCTGGCTTTCTTTGGCTTAGAAAAATGCCCAAGTTTGAGCTTTGGTTCGAGTTTTACCGGAAAATGGAGTAGTAGGGAGAGAGTGGAGTTTTCAAGTGTGAGGAAGATGAATAAGGATGGGCTCTTTATATAGAAAGCTCGGTGACTTCTTGGCCATCCGATTAGCGCCTTAATGGCGGTCATTCAATGCTTGAAACTCCCTAGCCAAAGACTTTTCATTTTCACCGACGTTGTTCGATTTTTCAGCGAGTGAACAGTGCTGTCATCTGAAAGAAGAAGACAACACTGTTCTAAACCGAACCACACCGGTCCGAACCGGGTACAATGCTTAAACCAATCGGTTCAAGCCTGATTCGATCAAGTTTTTCAAAATTAAAAATTTCTAAATTCATTCTCTATCAAATGGTGGCCTCAATTCTCCAATTTGAATTTTCTAACCCACCTAGAAAAATGAATTTAGAAATCGATTCAATAGTGGTTCAAACCGGTTCATTTCCGGTTCACCTGAACCGGTTTGGTTTTCACCTCTAATTCACCCTAAAGTCCTTTATCATGACTTTTATAACTATTTAGGTCACTCGGGATCCATACATTTCCCAGTTTGTCCTTTCTCTATTGGTTTCAGTTTATAAATCGGCTCGATTTTCTCTTTGGAAATGACTGGTTCTTTTTCCCAGTTTTCTTATTATCAAAGTACGGCTTTTACACGATCCATTTCGGGTGGAATGTGATTGTGTGTTTGGGGCCATGAGTGCCCCTTTGTTTTGTGCTAAAGCCTAAAGTTGTCGGGTCGAGGCGCGGGCTATAAGTAGCCCGGTAGTGCCACACGATCATATGTCATGTTGTTGTTTAGGCTTGAGTTGACGGGTGGAGTCGGGGCTATGAGTAACCTAGTAGTGTCGCCTGAGCATATGCCATACATGTGTGTGAGACTATGTCCTGATGTTTGCCTTTAATGTGATAAAAGTAAAATATTAAAAGGGGGAGACCAAGGATAACCCGAGCGTAGCTTAGACTACGAGTCGGATGGCCCAAGACGTGCATCTCAAGGTCGGAAATAAACCAGAGGCTCGTATAGGCAAATACGAGTGGAGTAAATAATATAACATGCTAGGTGGTATATGGGAAAGATCTAGGTCGTAAGCCATATAACGGCGCGACATTAGTGTCCCACTCATTGAGTTGTGAGCTGACCCCTCCCTCAAACTATTGTGGGTGAAAGGCAAGGAGACTAGGGACAAAGGCGAGAAGACATTCCCAAGCCACTGACCATCCGAGGTAGCCTCCAACCCTGCTCACAAAGGATGCAGTTTACTACTTATTAATTGTTATATTCATGGGTTCTTGTTAAACTAATTTTGGGGCACGCTCTAATGAAAAGTTTCAAATTTCCATTAAAAATAATAGCATTTTCTATTATGAGCCTTAGTTCCATTGGTTTTACTTTGGTGAAGGATCCCACTACTATAACATCGAGGGGATTGGCTAGTCGCACGAGTCCGCTTGTCAATGAATCAAATCAGGGCATGACAACTTTCGGTGCTATTAGAGCCTGTGTTTTCAAAATAGAAGATTTTGGAAATAAAGTATTTTGGTGTGGATGGAAAAATGGTAATAACATTGGTAAGGCATTCGTTTATAACATAATAATCCATGTAGGGGAAAAGTATAAAAATACTAATAAAAGGAAATGTATTTGTTGAGTTGAGTCCTTAAACGTAAAATTTCCACTACCCAAGCTATGATAGAGCAATAAAGCTTGGAGGAGTTTGTGTGCTACCCACCCAAAGAGTTCTAAAGATGCCCTAGGAGGGCTGATGAGATGGAGACACATGTTGGAGGATCACACCACCAGCGTATGTGGCTACCTTTATCGGGAGCAACTACGATGGTCTCCCGGGTGTCTTGCAAAAATGCCAAAAGAATGCCAAGGGCCACGACTTTCAAAAGAAAGTCGTGGAATGGACCTATGGCATGGTGGAAAAAGAGAATGGAGTCAAAATTGGCTTTGAGAGAAAGGATGATACTATGGACAATAGTCAGTATGCGAATTGGCCTGAGTAGAAGGCCTACCCGAATAAACTTAAAGAGTGTTCGGGGTAAATCCCCTCGGTGCCCACGCCACAACCAGTTCCATAAAGGGCTATGTGGGACGAGCAAGTGTTTTGAGTGTGGACGACTGAGTCACAAGGCCCAAGAGTGTAGAACCATCCAAAACCATCCAAAGAAGGCTTAGGGAATTATGAAAGTGGTATGCAAAGCCATAGAGCCATTGTGGTGCCCTAAATGTAAAGAGGGTCACAAGGGACACTACCGAGGGGTGGTAATGTGTTTTGGTTGTGGCTGACAAGGGCACAAGGTGCAAGATTGTCGGTTAGGCATCTTCCAACCAGAACCACAAGTGTGACTATTACCAAACTCACTAGTTTATAGAGTCCCCCAAAAAGGGAAGGGCATTATGACTGGCAGTGAATCTAGGTAGGCAAATCGCAAGGGGATCCCGATCACTAAGGAACCAATAAGAAGGATTCATGGGGGTGTTCAAAGTTTAGATACACCCGATGCGGTGGAAACCTTCTTGAACCCTTATATGACAAGAGTAGGAAGGTTTAAATGTACATCTTTTTAGATAGGAGACGTACTATGAACCTCCCTTACCCAACCACCTCATTTGGTGGTTGGGTAAGGGAGACTTTGAATCCCAATCACTCGGATGTCGGGAGGTGTTCTGGTGCCGAGTTTTCCGAATTTGGATGAGATATTCGATCTATTGAGTATATTAAAATACAATTAATCTTATAGGAGTTCGATATAAAAGTTGTTAGATTATCCCTACATTTTATTATGTGAAATTTGATCAACCATTTACCCTATTAGAGTGTTTCCAATTTGAGGCTACTGGTAGCGAGTAGTCGTTGGGTGTCATAGATTTAGAGGGGATGATTTTGGCAAGTCAGGTCCACCTAAATCAGCACTAGGAGATGTTCCGATGCCGATTTTTCTAACTTTGGATTAGAAATTCAATCTATTTAGTAGATTAAAATGCAATTAATCTTATAGGAGACCGATATGAGACTTATTAGCTTATCCTTACATTTTATTATGTGAAATTTGATCAACCATTTACCCAATTGGAGTGTTCCCAACTTAGGGCTACGTCACTGGGAGTCGCAAATTTATGGGAGACATTTTTGCGAGTCAAGTCCACCCAAATCTCGTTAACCCGACTCTCTTTCTTATTATTTTTTAATCTAATTAGATTACATTTTCCTTTCTCGGTCCCTTAGTTAATTTAAATCGAAATCTTAACCCCAATATGTCAAAATTGGCTTTTTCCAAAAATTATAATTTTTTTATTTGAGACATCATTTAATAATATGTTTAGATCTCAATTCCTTATTTATGTTTCCATTCCAAAATTTACCTAGATTTCTTATTCAATTTCTAATCAAGTTTTAGTTTTCATTCTTGATTAGATTATTATTTTTGGATTAGGATTTTAGTTTTGGTCCAATTTTTATTTTGAGTTCAATAGAGCTTAAAATTAAACTATAAATAAATTCTAATGTTACACAAGTTGTTTTTTATTTACATAGGATTTGTGTACACAACTTAATTCCCAAATTGTCAACTTTTATGATGTCACCACAATGGAAAGAATAAAACATATTGGCTCAAATACTGCAAGATGAATGACATCAAAGAACGTAAAGGAACGAGTTTCAAAAATCTCCACACCTATAATAAATAGCCATACTTGTGAAATCAATATGAAAACTAATGAATAACCCAAACTCCCTTTGCGCAAGAGTTTTAAAAGGGAAGTATTATAAGCTCACATACTTTTCATCCTCTTTAGGCTTTAAATTATCTTGACTTTGTAGAAGTATTCAAGTAGGTAAATATCTACTCAAAGTTGAATTAATATGACAGGTAGGGAATGAGGACCAGTGGCTTGGCTTCTCGCCCTCTCAAATAAGAAACTTGAATCCTCCTCCTGATGATAGTCTATGCCATTTGAGAGTATGCTCCATTTTAATATTGGTTATTGATAATTGGAATTTAAACATGTTATCATCTATCATATCACATATTGAGCTAGATTCTATTAGGAAAATGCATGTGCTAGCTGCGAATAAATGAGATAAACTGATATGGCCATATGAAAAATCTGGAAACATTATGCATATGCTTTTATATTTGACGTTGATATGTTGGATGTTTGTGATGAAACATCCTCCTCGACCCACATCCATAACATTGTGTGGAAAACTATATGGCAGATGGAAAGTGCCCCAAATGTAAAAAAATTCTTATAGTGAGTAGGATTGATGCGTTGTCGGTCCAAACTAATTTATATACTCGTGAACTAGCTGATTTTGTTTGTTGTGATATATGTGGTCAAGTTGAATCTATATAATATATGTTGTTTGAATGTGTGGACCCGATCTATATGTTTTCTTTGGTGTGTGGCCTTAGAACTAATAGTGTTACATTACACCTTGTCACTTGGCTTGAATGATTGTTTTCTCGCACTAAAATTGGATAAACTACCCCTATAGGTAAATCTTAGTCATTTTGCACAAACCTATTTCGTTATTTGGAAAGACCAAAAATATTTTAAGTTTGAAAATGTTATACATAATGCAAATTTTACTTTGGACAATATCCAGGTGCTTTAAGTGAACTTTAGATATCAATAACACATTCCCCTGGTCGACCACTGCCTAACCTAGTTGTATCTACATCTTGGACACCGCCTGATATAGGTAGCATGAAAATTAATTGTGATTAGTTTTTTTTTCTTCACATGTGTGGAATACTATGCACGAACCACTTGAGATAGGTGATAGCAGGAGGCATGCCGGTGCATATCTCCACCCCACTAGAAGTAGAGGCTTGTGGTGCTATACATGTACCATTGATACAAGTACAAGTGTTAGGATGGGCGACAATTATATGGATTCCAAGATCTTTTATGAAGTATTTACTCGAACATTTATAATATAAAAGATGTCTCCACGTATATATGATATTCTATTATTTTTACAATTTTTCACTTTATTTACAATTTGTTTAATAAAAAGAAAATTTAATTTTTGTACGGATGTGTTCCCATTTTTTAGTTCAAAGTAAAAATTTTAGATCACTATCACTTATTATTACCATTTATTGATAAGAAAACAATTTTTTTTAGTTGTTTATATACTTGATAATTTCTTATACTATTTCTTAATTTTTTAAAATTATAATTTTACTCTTTTAAATAACCATTTTCCTCCAACATTCTATATTTATTATTTAACATCAAATTACTAGTACAGTTTTCTTATTTATATTTACATCCCTATATTTCTTTTAAATACATTTAAGTCCCTATATTTCCTTATATTTGCATTTAAGTCCTCATATTATCCCTCTTCACAAATTTACTTCAAAATTTCCCTAAATCTTTCCTTTTAACTACTTAAATCATTCTTATTTCTATTTTTAATATCGTACTTCTCTGAATTTTCATTTTACTCCTTAAAATTTTCGAATTTACACTTTAACACCTAAAATTTTAATTCCTTTACTACTCGAGTTTTAATCTCTTAATTTGAATATATTATTATTTTAAATAACTACTATATATTTCCATAATTATTTCAAGTTTTAAACCGATTTACTTAATCTAATTTTAACTCAATTTTGATCAATGTTGGAAAATGATAACATTAAATATTTTTAAAATCTCTTATAATTAAATAGTGTACAAATTAAATTATAGTTACTTGCATTTTTTATTAATAATTATTCGATAAAAAAATAATAAAATTTAAAGTTTACAATGATGGGGAATAGAAATATCTTACCATCACCGCGTGATGGTTATGGTTACGGAGGAAGCTTAAGCATGCCTAGAAGATTCCTTGGGAGCTTTCGTAATTATTTTTGCTCATTGGGAGGGCAAAATCATCTTAACAATGGAAGGTCCTATTCTCGACACATTAGATGATACGATTTGATCATGTCGACCCTCCTCCGGTTGAGATCAAGCAAGATCACTCTGCAGAGGAGATTCATAGGTTTCTATAGAACTTAATAGCAAGTTCTCTTGTTACCAAAAAGTAACTCGTCGAAGCTTTGGAAGTCACCTCGCTGCAAACTATGCACTATCGATTCAAGGAAGGATTTTAAGGTGGTGAGGGAGGGAGAGCGTCCGTATTTATATAGGAATCTTTGAAGGTTGAACTAGTTGTAAGCCCGTTGAATTAGCCGAAACGATTGTCTCCCGTGAAATTATCTCTCACCAGAAGAAAATTTACTATCCGCTTCTCTTTCTCCCTCTCACTCCTTTAGCACAGTGTCATATAAACATGATGGAAGAAGAACACATATGTGACAGCTGTCTTCTTGTCGTAGTTCTGGAGCATGCAACCCTTGCATAAGTTGACTTGTTAAGCTATTGATCGATTCAATTTAGTTAGTTCAACTAGTTTACAACGGCTTCGACCAGTTTTGCACCCTTCACAAACTTTACATAAAATTTACCTTGTTTGATTGGTGTTTCCACCGGTTGATCAATTGTTTCGATTGATTCGAGATAGTGTTTTTGTTTTCCTTAAATGATTTAGGTCTGATTTAGAGATAATTTAGTACGATTTAACTGATTTTTAAATTTATTTATATTTTATAAAATTTCTAAATTAATTTAATTTTTTTAGGCTAAAAATTTTAATTTTTCACATGTTTTAATTTACGCAAAAATTTAAATCTTAATTTAAATAAATTTATTTTATCTAATTTAACTTAACCTTTTATATAATTTTTAATTATATTTTAATTTACCAAGGTATTAAATAAAAGAAGATATTATAAAACGATAAGTTTTTATTTTTATATCTATTTAAAAATTATAACTTGTAATTAATGGCAAATTTATAATCTTATAAACTCAATATACTTTTATATATTATTTAATTTTATATATTATTCTCAACAATATATATATATATATATTATATTAAATATGATAACAAATACAAGTGAATAACTTATTTGATTTAGGTGAAATGCATATTAAGATTATATTAACTTTGTAGTTTATTGGAATTAATTTGTGAGTAAAGCATTGTTCATTAAATTAATTAATATTATAAATCAATAAAAATGATATGAAAATTTTATAAATCTAAGAAAAGTAGATGCAAAAAAAATTTAATAAAAGATTGTATCATTTTACTATACATCAGCATTTACACTCTCTCTTCTAAATCCTAGCAATTGTGCAAGGGATTTGATCATCCATTTTTTTTATTAAATTAGTGATTCCAACCATGTGAATGAGAGGATTTTGATCAAAGGAAGATTACACGCAAGAAAGTGTTGAAGAAAGGGGAAATGAGATATACTCAAGTAATAGACAATCCATACTCACTGTATGCAATAAGTCCAATCAAGAAAAGATTCCATAGCAATCAGAAGAGTAGGTCCCATCCACAATCTTTAGCACAAAGGAAAGGTGTAGCACTATAATGAAGACGAGAATTCGGGACGAGAGTCTCCCATCTGTCACCAAGCAAATGCAACATGCCAGACTCAATGGGGGGCCAGCTGAGTACAACAAAATTTTAATTGGGGTTACACATAATCACGTGATACTTTAAATATTTGGAACCCTTGTTTAATTTATTGATTAAATTAATTTAATATATTTATGTATTATTTATATTATTATATATTTTAAATAAATTTATATATTAATAATATTTTATATAATATAAATATTATATATAAAAAATTAACGGTTCAAAATTTATAATATAATTTATTATTTTTATAATAATAAGATAATTATTTTATATAATATATTATTTTCGTATATAGTATATTTAATATAATTAAATTATATATAATAATTAATAAATTATTTAATTTAATTAAAATAATAATTTTTTTACTTTTTCATTAATAAAAATTTTAACTAATTTTAATTTTATCCAAACCATATATTATTAAAACTTTTTAATATTTTTAAATATATCCCTTTATTTGCACTCTCAACCCCTCACATTCAAATTAATCCAAACAACTAAATTCAAAAATAGAGTTTATGACATATTTAGTGCCCGGCCATTCTAAGTGTCAATATGTCGGGAAATTAAAAGTGTACAAAGTTGAGAGTTGGACACAAAGTTGAGAGTTGGACGTGAAAATTCATCGTGTCATAGTTGTAGGAGACTTCCTCCTCAGAGTTTTCAATACTTTCTAGTATCTGTCTTACTTCAGCCTTTAATTCTTCTCTAAGATCAAAGTATTCTACATGTTAATGCTAATTTAGTTTCTTCCGAACGAGTCCTAAGGCCGCATATGCAACCGTTCACTAGAGCAAAATACTGAGCTCATGACATATGTGTATATGAATCATATATGCATGCCACCAATTTGGGTCATAAAAACTCAGTTAGGAGCAGAAGATGAATTCCAATGAGGAGGATGATCTGCAACCCGGCAATAATATGGTGGGCATATGCATGGTTTCGTACCTGGTTTGTACTTGCTTTTAATTTTATTTTGATTTCTGCTCTACATTACTTTATAAAAGTCCTCCAACTTGGACTAAGACTTGGATAGCTTTTGCGTCTTTTCTAGTACTTTAACTTTGGAGTTAGATATTAGCCTTGCCATAAAGACATAATTCTATCCCCAATGGCAGTATTCTATTCATTTGATGATTTTACAGTCACTCACTCACTGTACATTTCATTGCAGAATTAGCGCATTTTAAGGTCATAAACTTTTAAGACATTATCCTTGAAAGATACTCAATAATTGTGAACAATTATGGTAGATGCACTCACTCAAAAAAATATTGTCAATTGTAATTTTATACCATTGTGAGAAATTTCGTATACTCAATAATTTCACAATATTCACATAAACTAATGTATAGAACATATAAAGATTTGATTTTTTTTATGTAAAGAGAATAGAAAAAATATAAATATAATGTGTATTATTCTTACAATATTGAATGATAGATTTGTAAAATTTTGGAATTTATATAATTTTAACATATTCACATGTCACAGAAAAAAATCTAGCATTATCGCATGAAAATCTAGTAATATTGGATGGGGCTCACGTGTCTACACACAACTCAAGTGAACTTTTATTTATTCGGACTCGTGTATCGTATATATAAGATGATTGATTGTTTATTACTCCCCACAATATTAAAAATATCAAATATCACAAGACAAACGAAACTTGAGATTGTATATGAATATAATGATTAAAAAAGTAATGTAATATATTATTTAGACTTGGATAAGAAGATATTCAATAATAAAAACATAGTGAGGGATTGCATTGAAATAAATGTTTGGATTAATTAAATATCCGTTAAAAAGAAAGTGAAAAATAATCTCGTTAAAGATAAAATGAGTTAAATGATAAAAATAATTCATACAATTATATATATATTGATTATTTTTGTTGAGATATAAAAAAAATGGGTTGAACTTTGCTCAAAAGGTCGGTTTGGGCTTAACAAAATAAGTAAGTTTGAAATAAGAAGTCAAAAGAAAGAGAAGTTAAGATTGATGAAATATGGTATAAAGACTATTGAAGATGTAGTGAGAGTCTAAGATTTAAATAAAAAATGTGAATTATTGCTTGTTTTGTTAAATAAAGAAACTCTTATCCCATTTCGAGCTAATTTTCGTACATAGGAGAAATAATAAATTATCACTTCTCATTAATATTATAATAATTGATATCTATATCCTTCTTATTAATACAAAAATTTTAATTTTTTTTATAAATTATGTATTTAAAAAATTTGTACAAAATCATTAGGAATAATAACAAATTATAAAAAAATAAAGAATTATTTATACACTAATTTGAGATATATATCTCAAAATCCTAAGTAATGTTATATTTTTATATATATTTACTTTCACCTAAAAATAATTTGTGGTGGGTGAGCTCACACCATATTAAATAAGATTACCGATATCAAATAACTACATTGATTCGATTCTATCATATATTAAAAATATTTAATATTGATGATTCTATAAGTTTTACTACATGTCCACATATTCCCCTACTTTTTAGACCCTTTTATTAGGATTTAACATAAGTTTTTAATTCATGACACACATGAAAGTTAAGCAACATGTTAGTCACACAACATAACTTTACCATGCCCTGAATGTCATTCATCAACAAGTTTGAGTTCATCTAGGGTATGTGTGTACCTCTCCTCACAAATCTCTACATAAGAGTCGTCCTCTCGATTGAGATCTATGAGAGTATGTGCAAAAGCACAGTCGCAAATCACTACACAAGAATCGTCCCCTCATAGGGGTATTAAAGTTAGTGCTTCATTGAACACCTACACAATAAAGTTATACACAAGAATCGTCCCTCATAGGGGTATTAAAGTTAGTGCTTCATTGAACACCTACACAATAAGGTTGTAGTATAATCTCTTGTGACCATAAGTATGCGTGGAGCCCCACCATATGTCTCTTTGAGTCTTAGGTAACCTTGAAGCTAAAACAAAACTCCCCTTATTCCACTTCTTATTGTCTAACTCTAACCTGAACACAATCTCCTAAAAATATTCAATATTTGCATAGAAAAATAGAGGTTGATTCAACATGTATGGTGGATACCTATCATTAGAGGTTTGATTTGTTATCTAACCTACTTCCTTGCTTGCATTTTTTAAGAAATCTTAATAACTTATTTAGCCCCTTTTTTATAATCTACAAATCATGGCTTTAAGCTCTTATATTTCAAATATAATAGAGCATCAATCATTTCTTTATTATAGAGTATAAATCCATGTCATTTAGGTGAAATTTTTATAATACTTTTTTTTAAAAAGGTTGCACACAATCATGGAGTTAAAAAAAAAGCCGTAAAGTGTAGTGGTCAGTCAAATCTTACTCGTTATTAACAATACTACTCACTATTTTAACTGGGACTTGTTCGTCCTAGAAGATTTTCATTTATCTCGAGAAGTGTGATTCTCATATGATAATATGTTGGGTTACTATATTTAGTCAAATTATATCAAGAAGGTAAGATTTGATTTATCTTAATATCTCTTGTACCGGTCAAGTAATTTTCTAAAAATTATGAATTTTTCCATTGGGCTCATTCACTCGATTTGTCTCTTGGCGAACTAGTTTATACAAACCCCTTCTATGATTATTCATAAAATCCTAGGTTATTCTCATATTGGCCGCATTTACCATAATGTTAAAAAAATCTCTAAGTTTTTTACTTAAATATTTAACTTTTACAAATCTTGCATTTTATTCCTTAATATTGGTAAAATTACAATTTAATCCTTATGCCTCCATACTAATCCTTTTGAAATCTTAGACTTTTAAATGTAACACCATGATTTCCTAAACATGATAATTCCAACGGAATATCAATTAGAGGTCAAAGACCATACCCTGACCGAATTTCCACCGTTGAATGGGGCAAAATACCCCTTGGATGATGTGCGAGAATAAAAAAATGAAGACTAGGAAAAGATCGATGCAAGAATAGGACCGAATCAGTATAAAATCGACATGGACCAAGAACTTTGTGATTCTTCGGAAGATCTTAAAAATTGAGAAAAGGGAATCTTTGGCACCAACTTATAGAAAATTAATCAAGGAATTTTAATAAAAATAAATTGGGTTAAAAACTGGTCGAATTTGTGGTGAACTGACTAAAACAAAACCGATATTGGTTGAACTAATCATTGAAAACTAGTCCAACACAGTGCAAACCATCGTTTGGACATACATGTTCTACCCGACTACATAATACCTAGTCTTGCTGACCGACACAATTCATACATAATCATACTCTATACTGACAGCTTTTCCTCTTGGAACATGTGAAAGAAATATTCATTGAAACCCTACCATATGATCAATTCTCACACTACAAAAATTAATGTGAGATGATAACTCATCCCTCTCTCGATTCATAATATCTAATCAAACTCTCATGATTTCAGATGACATAATTTCATTGTGAAAGTGCCAAAAGATTTTTTCTGGTGAGCTTTTGATATCTAGTCCTTTTGAGCACGAATTCTTCCTATCATACCCCGATCCGAATTCCTGGGCCGAGGTGCCCATGGCAATTGCCACATCCCCTTGACGCTACAATGGTGGGTACCTTTAACAAAGTAAAGTCGACAAGATGTAAGGCTCAGAACATAAATATGCAAAATTTTCAGCAGAAATATAAATTTTTATAAAACATACAGTGAGCCCCAAAATTAGTTACAAATTTTACTCATGATTAGAACAATTGATAAGTAAAAATTAACCTTCATGCATTCCATACAAGTCTTGTATCTCGTTAGCATTTTTGGAAGTTGAGGTTAGCATAAACTCCTTGGTGCACCTTTGCATGTACTTGAAATATTTTGGAGAGGGGTGAGCTCACAGTACAATGAGTGTGTTTACTGATATCGAGCCACGACATAGCTTATGATACGGTCTCTACAATTTTTTTTTATTCAGGCTTATTTCAAAGTACATAGGTTTCCCAATTTTACTGAATACCAATTTCCCATATTTTGATTATCTCAAACTTTATCCTCTATATCATAATCAATTTGTCACACCAATAAACAAAGCACCCTTGGAGGTTGCCCATGTGCGACCCACGGGTTAGAGGGGTAATTGTACGTACGTATTCAGCACTCAGTGGTTATCCTAGATGACCTTTCCTCTCGTGTAGTCATTGATGGGACTCATGTCATTCCGACATCGCACCAGGCGGCCTTGCCACCGTATCCACTCAAAGCTCACACACGAGCAACTCATGGCTATTAGGATAATGTGCGTTATATATCCACGCTCACTTGAAACATCCTTTGTCACGCCCCGACCTGGTTTGGTCGGATCCCCGTGATCAACCCGCCACTCTCCCGGTTTACTAAGGGTTGACCCTTGTTTATAAACCATGAAGAGTAAGGCGTCCTTTAAACCTATACCTTTCCTGGAATAAATAAATCATAATTGCATAAACTTTTTAACTTACATACATGTATTACAGGTGTGATTAATAGGAGGTCTTTGGGGTAGGTTGCCCTTAGTTACCTGAAAAGGGATATAAGGGAGGGGAATGAGTTCAACGATTTAGTGAATGGGTGTTTAAAGTTTGACTTTTAGGGAAATATTTGAATTGGAGTTTGCCAGACTTCTTATTTTCTTTTAAAATTTCTCATTTTAGAAATCTCAATTTCATAGCCATTACTTACTACTCAACTATAACCGGTGTGATTATCAACCAACACACACCCTTCATCATGAAGGGGACACACATTCGCAGGCCAGCCCGTCCACTGTACCCACTTATGGCATCAGAGCAACTTTTCCGACCACCTAGATAGAAGCATGTCCACTTCTACCCTGAGAATGAGTGGATGTACGTGACATTCAAACCTCAATCCCATGAATAAAACTCTATGTCCAATGAGGACAAAGACTGTGTCTCGGTCTTGTGTGCATGAAACTCAAACATAGAAGCTTCTGGAAGCCCCAAACATAGTAGCTTCGTTGAGTCCAAACATAGAAACTCCGTGAAGTACAAACACAGAACTCCGTGGAGTAAAAACACAAAACTCCATGACTAACTAATATGACGAGAAATATAAATCCAGTAGCTTCTCTTTTCCCTTATTGCCACCATGTCATCCAACAGCCCTTAGGATGCATCACTACCCTTCTTGGGAATCTTAATGGTCCCAAACCTCAAGTGCATGCACAAATAAAGTTTTCCTCAAAAGCCATTTAATCTTTAGTGCCACTGGTCCAACGACCCCGACCCTCAACTCAACCTGCAGCTGTTTGTCTCGACTAGTCCGTCGACCTGTCATGTCGCATTACCGCCAGCCCATCGAGTATGTCGGTCCTGTCTTGGTACCATGGCCAATTAATTCATTCATTTAAGTTTTATGGCACAAATTCATGTTCGTTTATGAGCTCCTGCTCGTGCCAACTAGCCTAGGGCCCACTGTTCAAGATTTTCAAAATCAGGCATATTAACCCCTAAGTTTCCAAAACCGAGGCCTTTGACCTATATGACCTATTCGAGCTCCCATCAAGAAGGTCTCCAAAAATGTTTAAGTAGTGGCACACAGTCAGAGGAGAGCACTTTCGATAAAATATATTTTTCAACTGTCCATCATACCAATCTAGTATGAGGGCATCTCTGCTTATAACCGATGAATGGGTTTTCCACTTCATTCGAGAAAGTTTCATCATACCAACTGAGTATGATCTACTTACAACCGGTAAATAGTTTTTCCGCTTGATTTCCACATCACTCCTCTAAGGTGTGATGATTAAAATACCACTTAGCAGTGGGTTTTCATTTTTGTGGTGCTTATCATCCCAATCGAGTATGATATTAAATTCCCACTCACCCGTTAATATAGTAAATTCCTCTCGACCGGTTATTTGTATTCACACGAGCTTGTCCTTGCTGGCATTCCCGGTACTTCGTGTTCTTACACAATATGAACATCGTAGTTCATTATCCCTCAGCCTAATTGCCTTCATTCATTCCAAATGAATGAGGAAACTAAACTTTTCATTTATTTGCAATTAGGTCCTTAAAGTTATTTTTCCTTAATTTTAAGTCCCTAATGCCAGTTTTTCCTTAAATTGAGTCCCAAAAATTTTTAAAATTCACCTTGGGACCTCAATTTATTCAATTTCACAAAAGGGGTTCAATTTCCCAAATTTCCAATTTGGTCCCCTAACTTTTCCAAAATTACCATTTTTCCCATACTTTACAAAAATGGTAAGTTTTGCCCCAAAAATTCCAAAATTTCCCAATTGGTCCTCCAACATCTTTATCATGCCCAATTGGTCCTCAAGTTTATGAAATTGCACTTTAGTCCCTTAAATTTTTTAAATTTCCAAATTACCCTGAATTTTCCCCCCAATTTCAACCTTCTAACTCGGCCGAATTTGATTTCATCAAATTGACCAATCAAATTAGTTTAATTGTTAAATATGAAGTTAGATTGGAGTTCCTACACCTTCATATGATTCAATTTCACTTTGAATCGCATGATTTGATGTTGGAATGAGCTTAAATGGAGCTTCATCGGAAAACTAGTCTTAGAGAGAGAAAGCTTCAAAAGATTATCATCTGGGGCACGGCGGTCCGAGCTTTTGATCTAGGTAGATAGCTCTTGTCTTGAGGTTCCTCCTATGATCAAGAATTGCATGAATTGATGCTAAATTGAGTGAGAATTTTATCATCAAAATTCTATCGGTTCTTTCTCTAGCACCAATTGAAAATTGCAGAGGGGAGCCAAATTGGCTTACCTTTCAGGTCTAATTTAGCTGTAGGAGGACTGTGGAGGTGTTGAAAGGGCTTGGTTTGGGTTGAGAAGGGCTCGAATTGGCCGACATCAGCTCGACCGAAATAGGGTAGCTTTGATCCACCATAGCTGCTTCACTGTTCGATCACGCCGGCGCTTCTCCGGCGACCCTCGGAGTAAATGGACACTACAGGCGTGTAGCTGACTTCTCCCCAGTTCTAAAGAACCTGATCATACCTTCTTTGGCTTAGAAAATACCCTATATTGGAGCTCTGGTTTGAGCTTCATAGAAAATTGGAGCAGCTGAGAGAGAATGGAGTTTTTAGGTGTGGAGAGGATGAATGAGGAGGGACTCTTTATTTAGGAAGCTCGGGAACTTCTTGGTCGTCCGATTGTGCCTTAATGGCAGTCATTCATTGCCTGAAACTCCCTGGCCAAAAACTTTTCAGCTTCGCCGGTGCTACGTGATTTTTCAACGAGTGAACACTGCTGTCATCTGAAGGAAGAAGACGATATTGTTCTGAACTAGACCGGATCGGTTTGAATCTGGTTCAAAGCTTAAACCGATCGGTTCACCTCCAATTCAACCGAATTTTTCAAATCTATAAATTTTTAAATTCATTTTCTATCCAATGGTGGCCTCAAATCTCAAATTTGAATTTTTTAAGCCACCTAGAAAAATGAATTTAGCATCTAGATCAATAGTGGTACAAACTGGTTTAATCCGGTTCGGATCTGGTTCACCTGAACCGGTTTAGTTTTCATCTCCAATTCATCCTAAATTCCTTTTTCATGACTTTTGTGACTCCTTAGGTAACTCAAGATCCATAAATTTCCTAGTTTTCCCTTTCTCTATCAATTTCGGTTCATGAAGCAACTCGGTTCATAAACCGATTCAATCTAGTTCGGATCCAGTTCTCTTAAACCGATCTGGTTTTCTCTCCCAAATTGTCCTAAGATCCTTTTCCAAGGTTTTATGTACCCTTTGGGTTATTCAGGAGTTTTAAATTCCCCAAATTGCCCATTCTCTAATGACTGGGTTTGTGAACCGGTTTGGTTTTTATCACTCGGTTGACCGATTCTTTCCCTGGTTTCCTTGTTTTAAAGGGACGGGGTTTACAACTCTCCCCTCCTTTTAGGAGTTTTGTCCCCAGAATAATTTTCCTTAATGTTAACTTGGGATTTGCTTGACATGTAAACACTTTCGTTGTTCTTTCACTTAGCCCTTTTGAATCACACACTTAAGGAATGTCTTATCGTTTTTGTTGTTTACTCACTTCCCAGAGTTTATCATAACTAGGCATATCTTACCTGCACACCCAAAAGGATATCTTTAGATTCACTTCTTTCTCTACTTAGGGTGAGTTTTTCCTCTTGAGGGTTCTTGCTTAAAATTTCAAGATTGAGAGTTCCAAGTTGTCCAATCGTTCCTTTGGGTTTAACTTACTTTCTTGGATCATCCTAGCATGCCTTCTTTAATTCTTTCACCTCAGCATGTACTTCCTTTGCAACCTCATCTCCTTATCCCTCGTCTGTTGGTTCAATTATGTCACGACCCAACCCGGTTTGGTCGGATCCCCATGATCAACTCGCCACTCTCCCGTTTTATTAAAGGGTTTCCCCTTATTGTAAACCGTAAAGAGTAAGGCGTCCTTTAACCCACACCTTTTTCCTGGAATAGCATAATCAAACCTGCATGAAATTTAAAACTTTACATACCTGTCTTACAGGCATCTTAGTTGACAGTCTTTAAGGGTAGGCTATCCGGGATTTCTTGAAAGGGATATAAGGGAGGGGGTGAGTACGACTACTCAGTGAATGGGTTTTTAAAGGTCTACTTTTAACTTTTAAGAAAAAACATTTATATGGAGTGTGCCAGACTTTTTTCTTTTCAAAAATCCCTTCATTTAAAAATTTGGGTTTTTCCATTATTTCTTAGTTACCACAATGTGTCATCACCCAACACACATCCTTCATCATGAAGGTTACACACATTCACAAGTCAGTATCACTACTGAACCCGCTAGTGGCTTCAGAGCGACTTTTCCTGCCACCCAGATAGAAGTACGACCACTTCTACCCTGAGAATGAGTGGATGTACGTGACATCCGACCCACAATCCCAAAATCACTTCTTCGTGTCCGTATGAGGACAGAGACCTCATCCTGTTCCCACCCCGGTCTCATGCGCTTGGTGCTACTCCAGATTTCGCACAGACACCTGGAACGACGATCTACCCTTATACTCACCGGGTCGTCCAGGGCCGTTAGGACACATCACTACCCCTCATGGGCGTCTTGATGATCCCGTACTCATAGTGCATGCACAAACAATGTTTTCTTATATTGCCATGTAATCTGTGGTGCCAACAAGTCCAACGGCCCCGACTCTCAACTCAACCCGCAGTTGTTTGTCTTGACTAGTCCGTCGACCTATCATGTCGTACTACCGCTAGTTGACTGAGCATGTCGGTCCTATCTTGGTACCGTGGCCAAACAATTCACTTATTAAGTTTTATGGCACATATATCATGTTCATTTACGAGCTCCTGCTCATGCTAACTGGCCTTGGACCTACTGTACGAGATTTTCAAAATCGGGCATTTAGCCCCCAAGTTCCAAAACCGAGGTCCCTGGCCTATCAGAGCTATTCGAGCTCCTGTCGAGAAGGTCTCCCAAATAGTTTAAGCATTGGCACACAGTCAGGGGAGAACACTTCCGACAAAATAGGTTTTCACTGTCCATTATACCAACCGGTATAAGGACATCTCCATTCATAACTGATGAACGGGTTTTCAACTTCCTTTGAGGAAGTCTCATCATACCAACCGGGTATGATCTACTTACAACCGGTAAGTAGTTTTTTTTTTGCATAATTTTCTCATCACTTTCTCTAAGTGGTGATGATTAAAATACCACTAAACAGTGGGTTTTTATACCGAGGTACTTATCATCCCCTACCGGGTATGATATAAAATTTCCACTCACAACTGGTAAGTGGTTTTTATCTTTAAGTTGTGCTCATCATCCTAACCGGGTATGATGTTAGTAAACCCACTCACAACCGGTAAGTGGTTTTTAAATTATAAGGTGTGCTCATCATCCGAACCGGGTATGATGTTAGTAAACCCACTCACAACCGATAAGTAGTTTTTAAATTATAAGGTGTGCTCATCATCCCAACTGGGTATGATGTTAGTAAACCCACTCACCGGTTAATAACGTGAATGCTACTAAACTGGTTCTTTGTATTTACACAAGCTTGTTCTTACTGGCCTTCCTGGTATTTCATGTTCCTACACGATATGAACAACCTTGTTCATTATTACTCGGCATAACAGCCTTCATTCATTTCCAATGAATGAGAAAACCCAAACTTTTAGTTATTTGAAATTAGGTCCCTAAAGTTATTTCTCTTTAACTTTAAGTCCCTATTGTCGGTTTTTCCTCAAATTGAGTCCCGTAACTTTTAAAATTTATCATGGCACCTCAATTTATTCAATTTCACCAAAAAGGGGTTTAATTTCCCAAATTTCCAATTTGGTCCCCCAATTTTTCCAAAATTACCATTTTTCCCTTCTTTTACAAAAATGGTAAGTTCTGCCCCAAAAATTCCAAAATTCCTCAATTGGTCCTCTAACATTATTTTCATGCCCAATTGACCCTCAATTTCATAAAATTGTATTTTGGCCCTTTGAATTTCGAAAATCCCCAAATTTTCCCCCAATTTCAACTCTTTAACACTACCGAATTTGATTTCATCAAATTGATCGATCAAACACTTCTAATTATTGAAATTGGAGTTGAAATTGAGTTCTTGCATATTCATACGATTCTAAGAAACTTTGAATCGCAGATTTTAACGCTAGAACGAGCTCAAACGGAGCTTTGCCAGAAAACATATTGTAGAGAGAGAAAGCTTCGATTACTCACCGGTGAAGGCACGACGGTCCGAGCTTTCGATCTGGGCAGATAGGTCTCGTCCTGAGGATCATCATAGAATCAAGAATTTGCATCAATTGATGCGGAATTGAATTAGAATTTCGTCATTGAAATTTGGTCGACTCTCTCTCTAGCACCGATTGAAAATTGTAAAGGGGAGCCGAATTGGCTTACCTTTTGGTCCTAATTTGGTCGTGGAAAGGCTGAGGAAGTGTTGGAAGGGCTTGGTTTGGCCTGAGAAGGGCTTGAAATGGCCAATTTCAGCTTGGCCGAAATAGGGCAGCTTCGGTCCGCTGGAGTTGCTTCACTATTCCATCATGTCGGCGCTTCTCCGACGATTCTCGGATTGACTGGAGTTTGCTATCAGATAGCTGTCTTCTCCCCGATTCTAAAGAGCCCGACCTTTGTTCATGTCGAAGCTCTAGTTGGAAATGGAGCAGTAGAGAGAGAGAGAAGTGTTTAGGTGTGAGGAGAATGAAATGGGGATGACCTCTTTATATAGGCATAAAACCCGTGTATTAAATGTGCGAGATTTATTATTAGTATTAATATTACCATAAATTATTGGTATTAATTCCAATAATTTAATAGTATTAATTCCAATAATTTAATTTTGGTAACCCATCCTCACACTACTCTCGGGCAAGCACGCTTAACTTTGAAGTTCTTATAAAATCTAGTTCACCTGAACCAATTTGGTTTTTATTTTTTAAAGTTTCTTAAATTTCTTTTCCAAGGTTTAATGAACCCTTTAGATCACCTGGAAGTTGTAAATTTCCATATTGCATGTTCTCAAATGTAAACCGGCTCGGTTTTTTTTACTCGGTTTGACCGGTTCTTTTCTCGATTTTTCTTAACTAAAAAATGCGGGGTTTACAAATTACCTCTTAGTTAGGATATGTGTGATTCCCTATGGTTTCCTTTCTTGATAGTATTCTTCCCCTTTCTTTCAAAATTCTAAGTGTCCTTGAGTGTATCTATCCTCAAAGTGACGTACTTATATGTCATCCTTTCCCGTTTCCTGCTTGAATTTTTTTGGGTACGTCCTTTGTATTTCTCTTACTTGTATCACAATCTTATCTTTGTAGGAAATGTAACTTTCATTATGATGATAATAGATTACAATTTTTTTTGCTATATTTATTCAAGGGAATTTTGGTAAGTACTAACTACGGTACTAGGGTCTTCCCGTGTTTCTTCTTGGGTGAGATTGTATACTCTAGTCGGGTCTCTTAATGTGGTGGCGATGTCTTGCCCCTGTCTAGTGCCCTTGTGTTTCCTTGAAGTGGTAGGTGGGTACTTTGTTGTGTATTGCTCTGAAGGGCTGGGCAGTACTTCGCAAAATGGCCAGGTTGTCTACATTTGTAGCATATTCGACATGGTCCTTCATGGTTTTTCTGGCACTTGGAACAATAGGGGATTCTTCTTGGCGAAACTGTATTTCTCTCCTTTTATGTATGATAACCTTCCATTGTCCTAGAGAACCCCATTCTTGTTCTCCATTTTTGTCCACCTAGCTCCTTTTGTCTTCTTCGGCTGTCCAGACCTCCTTCCTCTTTCCTACCGGTCTGTTCTACCCGACAGTGTCTCGTCTATACTAGACGCTCACACTCATGGGCCATGCTGATGATAGCAGCTAAATCCATGGGGCATCCTAGTATCCCCCATTAGGTCTCATATGTCCATATTAAGACCATCCATAAATCATTGGCAAACATCTGTAGGTCCGGCTAGGTCAAGGGCAAAGGGTCTTAACTCGTTAAACTTGGTTTTATACTCCGAGATAGAGTTAAGCCCTTGTCGAAGTCAGAGGAAGTGTTGTTTCTTCTCGTTGATTAGATGTGGAGCTAGGTATTCCTCCATATATCTTTCCTCAAATAGCTTCCATGAGGGGGTGGTGGCATGCAAACTTCTGACATTATCCCATCACCTCTTCGCACTAGCTTCCAAGAAAAACTTTGTCAGGATCATCATATCCTTTGGTGAAATCCTGATTATTCCCAGGAGTTTCTTGATGCTAGTTAGCCAGTCCATAGCAGCCCCCACATCCTTTTCTCCTAGGATTAATTTACATCCTAATTGTCGGAGGGTTTTGAGGTATTTGGGAATGTTCACTGGAGGAGGAACGTTAGTAGGAGGGGGATGGGATTGTACTTCCTCATGCTCAACTCGAGGGTTGGCGTCCACCTCAGGAGTGAGGTTAGGCCATCCAAACACTCGGGTGAACTCTTCGTACAATCTTTGATGTTCTAAGCTTAGTCTAGGTGGGGTTGTCTAGGCACCTCAGGGAGTTTCCATAGGGAGGGTTGGTTGGGCAGTACCGGAGATTGCGTCTCTAGTTCTCTTGGTTCCTTTCTTGGGAGCCATTTGTAAATTTTTAAAATTATTCCTATTAGTTACTATGTTATCTAGTCTTGATAATGTATTCGAGGAAATAGGCTTTGATACCACTCAAGTTGTCACGCCCCGACCTTGTTTGGTCAAATCCCCGTGATCAACCCGCCACTCTCCCAATTTACTAAGGGTTGCCCCTTGTTTATAAACATGAAGAGTAAGATGTCCTTTAAACTTGTACCTTTCATAGAATACATAAATCAAAACTGCATAAACTTTTTAACTTACATACCTGTCTTACAGGTGTGATTAATAGGAGGTCTTTGGGGTAGGTTGCCCTTGGTTACCTGAAAAGAGATATAAGGGAGGGGGGTGAGTTCAACGACTCAGTGAATGGGTGTTTAAAGTTTGACTTTTAGGGAAATATTTTAATTAGAGTGTGTCAGACTCCTTATTTTCTTTTAAAATTTCTCATTTTCAAAATCTCGATTTCATAGCCATTACTGACTCCTCAACCATAACTGGTGTATTTATCAACCAACACACACCCTTCATCATAAAGGGCACAACATTCACAGGCCAGCCTGTTCATTGTACCCACTTGTGGCGTTGAAGCGACTTTACCAGCCACCTAGATAGAAGCACGTCCACTTCTACCCTAAGAATGAGTGGATGTACGCAACATCCGAACATCAATCCCGTGAATAAAACTCTATGTCTGTATGAGGACAGAGACCGTGTCTCGGTCTTGTGTGCATGAAACTCAAACACAAAAGCTTTAGGAAGCCCCAAACATAGTAGCTTCGTGGTGTCGAAACATAGAAACTCCATGGAGTACAAACACAAAACTCCATGGAATACAAACACAGAATTCCATGAGTGATTGGTATGATGAGAAACACAAACCTAATAACTTCTCTTTTCCCTTATTGCCACTATGTCATCCAGCAGCCCTTAGGACGCATCACTACCCCTCTTGGGTGTCTTAATGGTCCTGGACCTCATGTGCATGCACAAACAATATTTTCCTCAAAAGCCATTTAATCTTTGGTGCCACTGGTCCAACAGCCCCAACGCTCAACTCGACATGCAGTTGTTTATCTCGACTGGTCCGTCGACCTGTCATGTCCCACTGCTGCAAGTCCATCGAGTATGTCAGTCCTGTCTTGGTACCATGGACAATCAATTCATTCATTTAAGTTTTATGGCTCAAATTCATGTTTGTTTACGAGCTCTTATTCGTGCCAACTAGCCTAGTGTCCACTGTTCAAGATTTTCACAACCAGGCATATTAATCGCTAAGTTTCCAAAACTGAGGCCTCCAGCCTATATGAGCTATTTGAGCTCCCATCAAGAAAGTCTCCAAAAATTTTTAAGCAGTGGCATACAGTTAGGGGGGAGCACTTTCCACAAAATATATTTTTCAATTGTCCATCATAACAACCCAGTATGAGGACATCTCTGCTCATAACCGATTAATGGGATTTCCACTTCCTTCGAGGAAGTTTAATCATACCAACCGGGTATAAACTACTTACAACGAGTAAGTAATTTTTCCGCTTGATTTCCACATCACTTCTCTCAAGTGTGATGATCAAAATACCACTTAGCATTGAATTTTCATTTTCGAGGTACTTATCATTCGAATCGGGTATGATATCAAATTCCCACTCACCCATTAATGTAGTGAATTTCTCTCGATCATTTCTTTGTATTCACGTGAGCTTGTCCTTGTTGACATTCCCAGTACTTCATGTTCCTACACAATATGAATATCCTAGTTTAGTATACCTCAGCCTAATAGCCTTCATTTATTTTAAATGAATGAGAAAACCAAACTTTTCATTTATTTGCAATTAGGTACTTAAAGTTATTTTTCTTTAACTTTAAATCCCTAATGCCAGTTTTCCCTCAAATTGAGTCCCAAAACTTTTTAAAATTTACCTTGGGACCTCAATTTATTCAATTTCACAAAAGGGGTTAAATTTTCCAAATTTCCAATTTGGTCCCCCAACTTTTCCAAAATTACCATTTTGCCCCAGAAATTCCAAAATTGCCTAATTGGTCATCCAACATCTTTATCATGCCAAATTGGTCCTCAATTTTATGAAATTGCATTTAGTCCCTCAAATTTTCAAAATTCCCAAATTTCCCCCAATTTTAACCCTTTAACTCAGCTGAATTTGATTTCATCAAATTGACCGATCAAATGAATTTAATTATTGAAATTGAAGTTAGATTGGTGTTCCTACACCTTCATATGATTCAATTTCACTTTGAATTGCATGATTTGATGCTGGAATGAACTCAAATGGAGGTTCGCCGAAAAACTGGTCTTAGAGAGAGAAAGCTTCAAAAAATTACTTTCGGGGGCACGATGGTGTAAGCTTTCGATATGGGCAGATAGCTCTTGTCTTAAGGTTCCTCCTAGAATGAAGAATTGAATCAATTGATGCTGAATTGAGTGAGAATTTTATCATCAAAGTTCTGCCGATTCTCTCTAGCACCAGTCGAAAATTGTAGAGGGGGCCAAATTGGCTTAACTTTAGGCTCTAAGTCAGTTGTAGGAGGACTGTGGAGGTGTTGGGAGGGCTTGGTTTGGCATGAGAAGGGCTCCAATTGGCCAATTTTAGCTCGATTGAAATAGGGCAACATTGGTCTGCTGGGGCTGTTTCACTGTTCGATCACGCCGGCGCTTCTCCGGTGACCCTCGGAGCAAATTTAGTTTACAAGCATGTAGCTAACTTCTCTCCTATTCTAAAGAACCCGACCAAGCCTTCTTTGGTTCAGAAAAGACCCTATATTAGAGCTCTAGTTTGAGCTTTGCCGGAAATTGGATCGACAAAGAGAGAATGGAGTTTTCAGATGTGGAGAGGATGAATGAGGAGGGGCTCTTTATATAGGAAGCTCAGAGACTTCTTGGCCGTCCGATTGGCACCTTAATGGCGGTCATTCATTGCTTGAAACTCCCTAGACGGAGACTTTTTAGCTTCGTCAGCACTACGCAATTTTTCGGTGAGTGAACAGTGCTATCATCGGAAGGAAGAAGACAACACTGTTATGAACCGGACCGAACTAGTCCGAACCTGGTTCAAAGCTTAAACCAGCCAGTTCACCCCCTATTCGATCGAATTTTTCAAATATAAAATTTTTTAAATTCATTTTCTATCCAATGGTGGCCTCAAATCTCAAATTTGAATTTTTTTAAGTCACATAGAAAAATGAATTTATCATCTGGTTCAATAGTGGTTCAAACCGGTCCAAATTGGTTCAATAGTGGTTTAAACCGGTCCAAATTGGTTCAATCTGGTTTGGATTCGGTTCAACTGAACCGGTTTGGTTTTCATCTCCAATTCATCCTTAATTTTTTCATGACTTTTGTGACTCCTTAGATTACTCGAGATCCATAAATTTCGTGGTTTGCCCTTTCTCTATCGGTTCCTATTCATGAACTAACTCGGTTTTTAAATCGATTCAATCTAGTTCGGATATGATTCTCCTGAACCGATCTTGTTTTCTCTCCCAAATTATTCTAAGATCCTTTTCCAAGTTTTATGAACCCTTTGGGTTACTCGGGAGATGTAAATTCCCCAAATTGCCCATTATCTGATGACCGAGTTTGTGAAACGGTTCAATTTTTCTCACTCGGGTTGACCAGTTCTTTCCCTAGTTTCCTTATTTTAAAGTGATGGGGTTTACATACTTGATGAACTATCACCCTCATACGAATGTCGATGATGTGTAATATGATATTATGCATACTCTGATCCCTTCCACCTACATCGAGATCACAAGGGATGCCTAGACCCTAGCCATAAACCTTCCTAGGTCCTGGGAACTTCTAGACGCCACTCTTCCCTTGTATGCCCACTTTTTTATTCCTTATACACTGATACCACCTCTTATTTCAGGTGTCATGTCAATGTCATAACTAGTCCATCCAAACAAATCATATCACACATATGATAAAATAACAATAATATCATTTTCTTATGCATGAAACACATTCATCACATCGAAGTATTTTTAATTCATGAGGTTATGTATGTTATCTTACCGATCCCACTAGTCATATTGTCATAACATTTATTCAAGTAGTTTATCATTATTTTCCTTCTTTAATTAATTGATAAACATGGATATGATATCCATTTTTTCTTTTAGGAAAATTCCGGCACATTAGCCTTCTTTGGAAAAATCATCTGCAGAATATAGTACTAGTTTTTCTCTTGTGTCATCATGATGGATAACTCAATTCATGTCTTAGCATGCCCCTTTTATATTTCTACTTATCTTAGGCAACCCTATCATGCTCTCAATATTTTGTAATTTTGATGTAAAACATGTAAAAAAAACCATGACCAGTACAATAGAACTAATCATCTATAAACTCACCCACATTTATATTCAGGAATTCTTCATTCCTGAGGGTTTTCCGAATGCCTCTAGATGCGTGTACTCTCATGTCACTTGGATGAATATTTTACTACACAAATTAAGTTACATGAACAAGGTCAAATTTGGTTTCCTCAGTAACTATAGTGTTGCCTTGTAATATTTCTAAAATTACGATTTTGCATATTGGGTTGGGTTTACACCACTCGCACATCTATGAACCCACTTTAACTAATCCCCTTATATAGTTTCATTCCACCTATCGAAGGTATATCCATATTTGATCTTATTAGCATAAATGCATAATGTCTCAAATATTCCCACTTGTATACTCATTTTGGACACTAGACTTTCCAAATCTCTAATTTGGGTACTCAACATTCCATTACACTTATTTGGGTCTTTAAGTTCTTAAAGATTACTTATGGACCCCCAAGATTCATGGCTTTACATTTGAGTCCCGAAAAATGGGCAAAATTTTTATTTTGCCCCTCATTTGCAAAAATCTCATTTTTACCTCATTTACTTTGAAAAATTCCACTTCCATGGTTCAAAATGAACTAACCGGTCAATGTGTAATTTAGTCCACCAAAAAAAATTATTCAAGTTTGACCCGACTCGTGTCCCCCAACCTAAGTCAACTTGGAAGGGAATTAGGGTTTTTAATCGGTTGTATATAAAGTCGCATTTCAGAAATCCTGAAAACCCTATCCATAATATTTTCTCCCAGAAAACTCCCTAAGCACCATTTCATCAAGAGGTCCTAGAAACCCTTCCCCCTAAAAGAAAAAAATCCCGATGGCCATCTTCCTTCCATTGTTGGAGATTTGCCGATGTTAGACACAAACCCACCTTCTCTCTTCTGAGACCTGGTCAACCCTTCGTCGGAGAAGCCCATCGACTGACCACTACTAGACTATTCCCACAAGAGTAAACCTTGGCTGCTTCGACTCTATCTGCTCCCAAAATCGACGACCGCTGAACCATGGGGTTCATTCTTAGATTTCACTTTTTCAACCTTGTCGATGCCATATCTAGAGTGGCAGCCTTAAATGAAATCCCCTTTGGCCAAATGACTTTAGATATGCTAAGGACAGCCTCGGATGTTACCTCTCTGACATTGAAGACCACAAATATGAGAAGATCTATCGTGGACAACCTTCCATCGACCCTATAGACTTCAGATCTGAGATGGGGGAGACCCGGATGAACTCTTCCACCACAACGACGTGCTTTATATCTTGGAAGGGCAAGCTCATATAACCCTTCCCCGATGTTGACAATCCATGATCTGAGATAAGCAACCATATACGACCTTCACCTGACCTCGGTTTCCATTGATCCAAGCATAATAAATGCGACACAACCCCATTTGTTGCTACGACCCTTTCCATAAACCTTTTTGGCCCACATCTTAAGGTAGAAGGTCCAAGAAGAACATTCCCTGGCTTTAACAACTTAAACATGGAATGGCCACCCTCGGCCTTGGAGAGCCCAAATATGTGAAGAACATACTCGAGTTGCCTTTGCTCGACCTGAACTCCACAGGCTACAACCTGCATGACTCAAATTTAGATTAAGGTCGGTCAATGCTACCCGTGACCTTGATGACCCAAGATTCGATATGGACATACAATGTGATGACATCCCTGGACTTCATCGACATTAAAAATCGAATGCCCTCATCGACAACCTACGTGTAATGCTCAACCACCTCTAGAAATACTATGGTTATCATTGCCTTAACCTTGGCTCCACCGGCTGAGTGACCAACACCACCTCTGGATGACCTCAAATGAGCCAACCTACACAAAAATGCCGATGGGCTTAGAGTAGTAGGCTTTGGGCTATTTTGAATATTAGGCTTAGAAATTCGATTAAGCTGAATGTATTTTTTTACGTGGGCTAAAGGGCTTTTATTTATTAGATTGTGATTTCTTCTAATGGGATTGAGTGAAAGTAGGAAATTGGCTTAAAATTGTTATTTGAGCCTTAAAAGTAATGGACTTTGTCTGTTGGGCAGCCCAACCCATGGTTGACCCAAACTAAGGCTGAACTTATTCCTTGGGCTTATCTAGTTCTTGTGCTCTCATGTAGACGTTGACCATCCAACCATTGATCATTGACCAGACCATGTTAACCGTTGATTATTTACTAGACAATCTACTATTGATTGATGACCAGTAGTGTTGAGCAACGTTGAGCACCGATTTGACTTTAAATAAATCGCACACAACAAGATGAGACTACTCTGCCTTGAACCAACCTAGATGAATGCGAATCAATGTGCAATGGGACCAAAACCACTACTTACTAGAATGGATAGATCCCAAGACAAGGTGTGCAGTTTATACAGGTTAAGAGTCTGATTGGACATACCTT
This sequence comes from Trapa bicornis, assembly GCA_030064425.1. NCBI lineage: Eukaryota > Viridiplantae > Streptophyta > Magnoliopsida > Myrtales > Lythraceae > Trapa > Trapa bicornis. The sequence goes on from CM057759.1 coordinate 3,564,382, forward strand.
CTCTACTTACAACTTTTAAAATATATAATGCCTATTGTGATTTTAAAATATTGCGAAGGAAATTAAAACACAAGATGAAGGTATTCTAAACATATTATGAAAATGGGCCAATGACTATCAATTTTGAAAAAGGGTGAAGACCCACTATTATAGAAAATAGGATATGGTCCAATGTTTAGGCCATATGCTCAATGTTTATGAAAAATTAGAAAAAAGTTCAATTTTTATAAAAATGAGCTTAGGCCCAATGTTTATAGAAACGAAGGAACGTCCTTCATTTATGAAGTGGGCTAAAGGCCATATTTTATGGAAATTGATTATGATATACATTTTTATGAAATTGTTAAAATCCCAATGCTTTTGAAAAGGATTCAAGGGCCCATGAAATAAGAACGGGCATATGCCTAAAATTTACAAAAACATTACAAGGACCTCTGTGAAACTTGTGGAACTTGATGGTCCAATTTGAATTACTTTAGGGAGGTTGACCATATAACAAGGCAAACACTATTGTTTATATTCATTTTTTGTGATTGAGATTGTTGAGGTACAACATTACAATAGATTCCTACATTGAAAGGTAGTACTAAATGCTAAAGTGTTACGCCCCGACCCGGTTTGGTTAGATCCCCGTGATCAACCTACCACTCTCCCAGTTTATTAAGAGTTTTCCCCTTTCTTTAAACCGTGAGAAGCAATGCGTCCTTTAAACCTGTACCTTTCCTAGAATAACATTAATCAAAACTACAAGAAATTTAAACTTAACATACCTATATCATAAGTGTGGTTAGCTTAGGGTCTTTGGGTAGGCTTTCCCTTGGTTACCTGAAAAGAGGTATAAGGGAGGAGGTGAGTTCAACGACTTAGTGAATAGGTATTTTTTTTTAATTTGACTTTCAGAAAAATAGTTTGAATTGGAGTGTGCCAGAATCCTTAGTTTCTTTAAGACATTTATTCCTCAATATCTCAGTTTTCATAGCCATATTTCATCATTAATCACAAACGGTGTGTTTATCAATCAACACATACCCTTCATCATGAAGGGAACATACATTCGTAGGGCAGCATGTCCATTGCACCCACTTGTGGCGTCGGAGCAACTTTACCCACCACCTAGATAGAAGCCCGTCCACTTCTACCCTGAGAATGAATGGATGTACGTGACATCCTACCCTCAATCCCATAAAGAAAATTCCATGTCCGTGTGAGGACAGAGACCTCATCCCAACCCCACCCCATCCTCATGTGCATGAAGCTACGTCGAGCTTCCCTGACTGTTGGCACGACAAACTGCCCTTATCTCCACCATGTCGTCTAGTAGCCCCTAGGATGCATCACTATCCCTTTTGGGCATCTTGATGGTCCCGAACCACAGTGCATGCACAAAATAATAGTTTTTCACATAAGCCATTTAATTTGTGGTGCCACTAGTCTAACGGCCCCAATTCTCAACTTGACCTGCATCTGTTTGTCTCAACTAATCTGTGGACCTATCTTGTCACGCAACCACTAGTCCATTGAGTATGTCCTCCGGCCTATATGAGCATTTTGAGCTCCCATTAAAAAGGTCTACCAAAAAGTTTAAGCAGTGGCACATAGTCAGGGGAGAGCACTTCCAAAAAAATAATCTTTTCATCTGTTTATCACAACAACCGGGTGTGAGGACATCTCCACTTATAACCAATAAGCGGGTTTTCTACTTCCTTCCAAGAAGTTCATCATACCAACAAGGTATGATTTACTTACAACCAGTAAGTAGTTTTTCTGCGTAATTTTCACATCACTCCATTTAGGTGTGATGGTTAAAATTCCACTTAGTAATGAGTTTTCATTTCCGAGGTGCTTATCATCACAACCAGGTATGATATAAAAATCCCACTCACCCATGAGTGAAATTCCTCTTGACTGGCTTTCTGCCATCACGCGAGCTTATATTTGCTGGCGTTCCCGGTACTTCGTGTTCCCACACGATATGAACATCCTTGTTCATTATTTTTTGGCCTAATAGTATTCATTCATCACGGATGAATAAAATACCTAAACTTTCAATTATTTACAATTAGGTCCCTACAGTTCTTTTTCTTTAACTTTAGGTCCTTAATGCCAATTTTTCCCCAAATTGAGTCTCAAAACTTCTAAAATTTACTTTGAGACTTCAATTTATTCAAAATTAAATAAATGGGGTCCAAGCAACCCAAATTCCCAATTTGGTCCCTAACTTTTCCAAAATTACCATTTTTCCCTTATTTAAAAAATGGTAAAATTGACGCCACAAATTCCAAAATTGACCAATTGGTCCTCCAACATCTTTTCCATGTTGAATTGGCCCTGAATTTTAGGAAATTGCACTTTAGTCCCTCAAATTTTTGAAATCCCCAAAATTTCCCCAATTTCCCCCAATTTCAACCTTCCAACCGACCGAATTTGATTTCATTAAATTGACCGATCAATCGAAGTTAATTGTTGAAATTGAAGGTCAATTTGAGTTCCTACACATCCATACGATTCAATTGCACTTTGAATTGCATGAATTGATGCTAGAATGAACACAAACGGAGCTTCGTCGTAAAACTGAACTTAGAGAGAGAAAGCTTCAAAAGCTTACTGTTGGGGGTGTAGTGGTCCGAGCTTTCAATCTAGGCAGATAGCTCTCATCCTGAGGTTCCTCCTAGGATCAAGAATTGCATCAATTGATACCGAATTGAGGGAGAATTTGGTCAGTGAAATTTCACCGGTTCTCTCTCTAGCACTGATCGGAAATTACAGAGTGGAGCCAAATTGGCTTAACTTTTAGCTCTAATTCAGCTGTATGAAGGTTATGGAAGTATTGGGAGGGCTTGGTTTGGATTGAAGAGGGCTCGGATTGGCCATTTTCAGCTCGACCAAAACATGACAGCTTTGGTCCACTAGAGCTGCTTCACTATTCTATCATGCCGGCGTTTCTCCGACGACCCTCGGAGCAAATGGAGACTACAGTCGTGTAGCTGACTTCTCACCAAATCTAAAGAACCTAACCAGGTCTTCTTTCACTTAGAAAAATGCCCAAGTTGGAGCTCTAGTTTGAGCTTCACTGGAAAATGGAGCAGTAGGGAGATAGTGGAGTTTTCAGGTGTGAAGAGGATGAATGAGGAGGGGCTCTTTATATAGGAAGCTCTGGTTCACTGCTTGGTTTTCTGATGAGTGAACAGTGCTGTTATCTAAAGAAAGAAGACGATGCTATTCCGAATCAGGTTCAATGCTTAAACCGACCGGTTCATGCCCGATTCGATCAAGTTTTTCAAAATTAAAAATTTGTAAATTCATTCTCTATCCAATTGTGGCCTCAATTCTCCAATTTAAATTTTCTAAGCCACCTAGAAAATTGAATTTAACATCCAATTCAATAGTGGTTCAAACCGATCCAAGCCGGTTTAATCCAGTTTGGATCCAGTTCACCTCAACTAGTGTGGTTTTCTTTCCAAATTGTCCTAAAGTCCCTTTTCAAGGTTTTTATGACTCTTTGGATCACTCAAGAGTTGTAAATTTCCCGATTTGCCCATTCTCTAGTGGTCAGGGTTTGTGAACCGGTTCGATTTTCTCACCTAGGTTTACTAGTTATTTCCTCGGTTTCCTTGTCTTTAAGGGACGAGGTTTACCACTCTCCACTCCTTTTAGGAGTTTTGTCCCTAAAACTAAATTAGCATTTTTTTTCACTCTAAGATAAACTACCCTTAATGTTAACTTGGACATGTTAACACTTCAGTCGTTCTTTCTCTTAGACCACTTTAAATCACGCGCTTAAGGAATTTCTTTTCCTTTACATTTTTTACTCCTTCCATGGAATTTATCATTAATAGTATGTTTTGCCCTCGAGTCCAAAGGTATATCCTTAGGTTTAAATCTTCCTTTGCTTAGGGCAAGATTCTTCCCCTTGAGATTCTTACTCAAGATTTCAAGATTGGGAGTTCCAAGATGCCCAATCGTTACTGTGTCTAGTTATTCTCTTCATCGTTGAAACCCTTAGCTTGGTGTTCTTTCAAGCATTACGTACCTGTTTTCACAAGTTTCGGTGTTATTACCCACTCATCCTATTTTGACCCTTCCTTCATCTGTCATTCATGACAACTTCGATTAAAATTTAGTCTGACCTCGTCATGCTTACCAACTGACTCTTCCTTACTTGAGTCATAATTTTCCTCGAGACTGTTGGGCTTACATGCCCCTTACAGCATGACATACTCTAGAACATGTCTTTGACCATTACAAATTTTTAGAACACTTCCATAATGGTTGTTCTTAACTTTCCAACCTTTCAGGGATTGTATAATTTCATCCCTCTTGTCATATGATAGTATTCCTCGACTATATTTACCGTTATCAAATCAACCTACATAATCGTGTCAGTTTTCCTTACCCACTCATCCTTTCCCAACTCCCTGATTGGGTTTTTCTGGTTTCAGTTATTGGGTTTCCATATGATTCACTGACACGCTGGGATTCTTCCTTTCTTAAGTCCTTGGCATTCTTTATTCAAGGATTTTCCTTTTCCTTAACCTACTTTTACTTACTTGTGATCATTTCATTATTCTTTATTCCAAATTAATCACTTTTAGTCCATGTGTCGATTCCTTTGCTTGGAAGGTTCCCTTCTTCTGATTTCGTTCTCTATTATGTCCCTCACAATAGAGACTTCTATCTTAGGAGCTACATGCTCAACCTTCTTATCATTCCTTAAAGGGTTCTTTCTTCCTTTCTTCACACCCCTTTCTATATTAGGGCATTTGCCTGCTTTGGATCCTTATCTATCCACAACTTCTATTTCATCCCTTATTCCTTACTTGAGATACTTCTGATTATTGGTCTTATTCTATGCACTCCACACTATGCTCAACCGTCCACCCTTTAGGCTCCATTATGCGTGTGTGGACTACGACCTGTCTTACTATCTGTGGTTATTCCTCCTTAGCCACATCTTATTTGAAGGGCTTACTTTCCCAATGCTTCTTAGACGTTCTTTCCTTTATTTCCTTATTATGGGTAGTCCACTCATTCTTACTTGTCATAGCATCTTTTGATGCTAATTTCCCATTTACCCGTTCCTTGGGTTTAACTTATTCCTTGGGTCCTCCTAGTATGCTTCCTTGGTTCTTTCACCTCAGCTTGCGCTTCATTTGCAAGTTTATCTCTTTATCCCTTTCACTTGGTTCCATTACCTCTTAGTTGGGATACATATGCCTTTCCAGGGTTTCCTTCCTTGGTAGGACTCTCCCATTTTTTCCCGAAATTTCTTTTTTTTGGCTCTAGGGAATATCTACCCTTAAATGGCATAATTTGATGTCGTCATCTTTTGTTAACCCTTGCTCTTAAAATCTTGCAGGTACATCTTTTGTACCCTATCCTCATTCCCACTTGTACCACATTACACGTCTATTTCTTTTAGGAAGAGTTCAAATCTTCCTTGTTTCAAGATTTCTTGACCATTATGTAAGAGGCTTGCATACTCCTTTCTTGGCTTGAGTTTACTCGTTAATTTGGCCATTGGTCTTTTTAAGGATTTCTTTCATCCTTGTTTTTCCCAATATTTGGCCTTTCCACCTCTCCCTTCTTTGTTGGAGTATAAATTATGACTTTCACGAGTAACAGTTCGTTAACTACCTTGTCCTTACCATTCCCTTGGTCTAATTATCTTAGGGTAGTTGTTTCTCGAGTCTTCTTTTCCTTAATGTCCATCCTACTGCCCTTTTAGAGTGTAGTCCTTTCTACTTCCTAGTCTTCTTTAGGGCGTTGTTTATTCTCATTGACTATCTTGTTGTTACGACTTGCTTCCTTCCGCCATGTTGGTCCGAAACTCCTATTTGGCTTCACTGCTTTTTCCAAAGGGAGTTGTACTTGCAATCCCAAGACATTCCATTTGTCGCCAAATGCTCATCTGGTCTTCTCTTGTGGATGCATTGCCTTCTTTGCTCCTAAATTGTTGAAAATTTCTTCTTTAAAGGAGAATTCTCTTCAACTACCTTTTGTTCTGTCTGCGGTTTATCGAGATCCTAACTTCAACACTTTTTTCCTTCCTGCCACTATGCTAAGATCTTGAAGAGCTTCCTCCTAATTGTGGTTGAAATTATGAGTTGGAGTTGTGTTTCTTGGGATGGTATCCTTTTAGATTTCCTATAGCTATGGGGGCATCATTCTTGGAAAGTATTGTTCTAAATCCTAGTGGTGTAGGACAGTCCTTCACTTCATGTCCCATTTCCTTTGGACCTTGTAATAGGTCATTTCCTTGCCTTACTCCAAGAGTTCTCCTAGACTCCTTACCTTGACAGAAATTTCCTTGATTCATTCCTTTATTTGAGTTGAGAATCTCTTTCGTTTCCGTGGTGTCTAGGGTAATGCGGGTTTGTTTGGTTATTTTTTTTGGGCAATCTTACTACAGTTGAGGTGCAAGGTCACATCATTTTTGAGAGATAACTTTAATTTCAACAATTGGAAACATTTGATCAGTTAATTTGATGAAATCAAATTCGATTGGGTTAAAGAAGTTGGAATTAGGGGAATTTGGGAATTTCAAAAATTAGAGGGACTAAAGTGTAATTTCATAAATTGAGGACCAATTGGGCAAGATAAAGATGTTGGAGGACCAATTGGGCAATTTTGGAATTTTTGGGGCAAAACTTACCATTTTTGTTAAGTAGGGGCAAAATAGTAATTTTGGAAAAGTTGGGGGGACCAAATTGGAAATTTGAAAAATTGAACCTCTTTTTTTGAAATTGAATAAATTGAGGTCTTAAGATAAATTTTAAAAGTTCTAGGACTCAATTTGAGGAAAAACTTACATTAGGTATTTAAAGTTAAAGAAAAATAACTTTAGGGAGCTAATTACAAATAAAGGAAAAGTTTGGCTTTCTCATTCAATAATGATGAATGAGGGTTGTTAGGCCAAAGAATAATGAACAAGAACGTTCATATCATGTAGGAACACAAAGTACAAAGAACGTCAGCTAAGACGAATTCGAGTAAGGACAACAAGCCGACTAAGAGGAATTTCACTACATTAACGGTTGAGTGAGATTTTTATATCATACTCGATTGGGATGATAAGCACCTCAAAAATGAAAACTCGCTTGTAAGTGGTATCTTAATCATCACACTTGAGAGGAGTGATGTGAAAATCACACGAAAAAACTACTTACCAATTGTAAGTAGATCATACCTGGTTGGTATGATGAAACTTTCTTGAAGGAAGTGGAAAATCTATTCATCGGTTATGAGCGGAGATGTCCTCATACTCGGTGGGTATGATGGACAGTTGAAAAATATATTTTTGTCGGAAGTGCTCTCCCCTGACTATATGCCACTGCTTAAACAATTTGAGAGAGCTTCTAGATGGGAGCTCGAATAGCTTAGTTAGGCCGGAGGCCTCAGTTTTGGAACTTGGGGTCTAATATGCTCAATTTTGAAAATCTCGAGCAGTGGGCCCTAGGCTGGTTGGCACGAGTAGTAGTTCATAAATAAACATGAATTATATGCAATAAAAACTTAAGTAATTGAATTGTTTTGTCATGGTACCAATATAGGACTGACATACTCAGTCAACTAGCAATAGTGCGACGTGAAAGGTCTCCAAACTAGTCAAGACAAACAGGTGCAGGTCAAGTTGAGGGTCAGAGTCGTTGGACCAGTGGCACCACATATTATATGGCATCATGTGAAAAATGTTGATTGTGCATGCACTGTGTTTACGGGACCTTCAAGATGCCCAAGAGGGGTAGTGATGTGTCCTAGGGCCCTGGACGACCTGGTGGATATAAGGGTAGTTAGTCTTACCATAAGCCTTGCGAAGCTCGGTGTAGCTTCAAGCGCACGAGACCGGGGTGGGATCAGGATGAGGTCTCTGTCCTCATACGAACGCGGAGAATCGTTATGAGATTGAGGGTTGGATGTTGCAAACATCCACTCATTCTTAGGGTAGAAGTTGATGTGCTTCTACATAGGTGGCTGGTAAAGTTGCTCTGATGCCACAAGTGGGTTCAGTGAATGTATTGGCTTGCGATTGTGTGTTTTACCTTCATGATGAAGGATGTGTGTTGGGTGATGACACACCGTGGTTAATAAGAAATGGTGATAAAAATCGGGATTTGAAATGAAAGGTTTTTAAAAGAGAATAAGGAGTGTGGCACACCGAATAAAACATTTTTCCTAAAAGATAAATTTTGAAAACTCATTCACTGAGTCATTGTACTCACCCCCTCCCTTATATCCCTTTCAAGTAACCCCGAAAAACCTACCCCAAAGACCACCAGCTAATACGCCTATAAGATAGATATGATCAGTTTAAAATTTTATGCAGTTTTAATTTATGTTATTCTAGGAAAGATACAGGTTTAAAGGATGCCTTACTCTTCGTGGTTTATAAACAAAGGACAACCCTTAGTAAACTAGGAGAGTGGCGGGTTGATCATGGGGATCCGACCAAACTAGGTCAGGGCGTGACAGGCACACTACAACTCAAATTATTTTTCCGAAAGTTAAGGTTTAAATACCCATTCACTAAGTTGTAGAAACTCACCCACCCTTTTTATCCCTTTTAAGGAAATAGAGAGATGACTAGGGATAACACCAAGCCTTACCTTCTGTCAGGTATGCTTAACTTTCTTAAGCTTGCATTTTATTTGATATATGTTATTCCAGGGAACAAGGTTGAAACTACGTCTAGCTCCTCTTGAATTAAAGAAGGGGGAAACCTCTCTTGAACCAAGAGAGCGACGGGTTGTTCATGTGGATCCGACCAAACTGGGTCGGGGTGTGACACTCAACATGGATGTAAGAGACCCGATGGGAGTACTAGGACGCTCCACAGATTTGGTTGCCATCATCAGCATGGACCATGAATGTGAGCGTCTAGTATAGACAAGATGCCGTTGGGCAGAGCATGCCGACTAGACGGAGGAAAGAGGCTAGAACAGTCGAGGAATTTGAAAGGAGCAAGGTGAGATGAACTAGGGGACAAAGATGGGATTCCATAGGAGAAGGGAAGGCCACCATGCCCAAAAGGAGCCAAGTACAACCCCATAAAGGAGGAGCCCCTACTGCCCAAAATGCTAGAAAAATCAAGAGGGGTCATGCCAAACATTATACATAACATGCTTTAGGTGTGGACAACTCGGGCACTTTGCAAGAAACTACCTGGCCCTTCGGGGTAACGCGCAATGAAATACCCTCCAACCACCTTAGGGGAACCCAAGAGCTTCAAATGGAAGATGAGACAAAACCACTGCATCGAGGGTACCGGCCAAAGTGTACAACCTCACATAGGAAGAGGCCCGAAAGGATCCTAGTACTATAGTTGGTACTTCCCAAACCCTCCATAGATTAGCCAAAACTTCTACAATTCATTATCATTATAATAAATGAGGAATTCTATTCCCTAAAGAAGTTTGTTATTTGTCGTAACCAGGATACATACAATTGTGGGGAAGAGAAGTCCATGCTCTCTTTGACTCTAGGGCGGAGAGGTCTTTTATCAAAGAAAACTTGGTTCCGACCATCCTCAAGAACTTACCTCCCCATCCTCACCCCATTAGAAGAAGGGTTAAATCGAGAAAAGTATTTACAAGGATGCGAAGTTAAAATTAACAAGGTGAATTTGGGAGCAAATCTAATCCCATTACCTCTAAAGAAAGTAAAGATAATATTGGAGATGGAATGGTTGAGTGCTCACCAAACCAGGGTAGATTGTGGAGAGAAAGTGATAACTTTCCACGCCCCAAAGATGCTAGGAGTAAGGTTTGAAGGAGATAAAAGGAAGGAAGGAGTACATCTAGTGTCACATATAAAGGCTCATAGTATGATACAAAAAGGATGCAAGGCATTCCTTGCCATGATCACCAATGAGAGCTTCGAAAGGAAGGGGTTAAAAAGTATTCCGATAGGTATTCTATAAACCCCGCCCTTTTGAGTTAAGGAAAACCGAGTAAGAAAATCGAACTGGTTCACAAACTCGTTTATTGGGGAACAAGAAAATTAGAGAAATTTCAACTCCCTTGTGACCCAAAGAGATTTATAAACCTTGGGAATGAACCTTAGAACAAAGTGTGAGAGAAAAACTAGATCGATTCAAGCGAACCGTACCCAAACTGGATTAAATCGGTTTAAGAACCGAGTCAATTTATGAACTAGAATCGATAGACAGATGGTAAACTGGGAATGTTATGGACCCTAAGTGACCTAAGGAGTCATAAAAGTCATGAAAAGGGACTTTAGGGTGAATTTTAAATGAAAACCAAACCGGTTCAGGTGAACTAGATCCGAACCGGATTGAACCAGTTTGGACCGATTTGAACCACTATTGAACCGAATTCTAAATTCATTTTTCTAGGTGGCTTAAATAATTCAAATTTTACATTTGAGGCCACCATTGGATAGAAAATGAATTTAGAAATTATTAGATTTGACAAACTCGGTTGAATGGGGGGGGGGGGGATGAACCGATTGATTTAAGCTTTGAACCCGGTTCGGAATAGTGTCGTCCTCTTCCTTCAGATGACAGCACTGTTCACTCACCAAAAAAATCAAAGCAGCACCAACGAAGAAGAAACGTCTCTGTTCAATACATTTCAGGCCATCAATGTCTATCATAAAGGTGCCAACCGGATGGCCGACAAGTCCCTGAGCTCCCTATATAAAGAGCCCCTCTCCATTCATCCTCTCCACACTTGAAAAGCTTACTCTCTCTCAACAGCTCCATTTTCTAGTGAAGCTCAAACTAGAGCTTTGATATAGGGTCATTTCTTAGCCAAAGAAGGTGAGGTCAGGTTGTTTAGAATTGGGGAGAAGTCAGCTACACGCTTGTAGTCTCCATTTGCTCCAAGGGTCATCGGATGGCCGATGACCCTTGGAGAAACGTCTCTGTTCAATACATTTTAGGCCATCAATGTCTATCATAAAGGTGTCAACCAGATGGCCGACAAGTCCTTGAGCTCCCTATATAAAGAGCCCCTTTCCATTCATCCTCTCCACACCTGAAAAGCTTACTCTCTCTCAACAGCTCCATTTTCTAGTGAAACTCGAACCAGAGCTCTGATATAGGGTCATTTCTTAGCCAAAGAAGGTGAGGTCAGGTTGTTTAGAACTGGGGAGAAGTCAGCTACACGCCTATAGTCTCCATTTGCTCCAAGGGTCATCGAAGAAACGCTGATGTGATGGAACAGTGAAGTAGCTCTCGCGGACTGAAGCTGCCTTGTATCGACCAAGTTGAAATCAGCCATTCCAAGCCCTTCTTATGCCAAAACAAGCCCTCCCAACACTTCTTCAGCCCTCCCACTACCGAATTAGAATGGAAAGGTAAGCCAATTTGGCTCCCCTCTATAATTTCCGACCGGTGCTAGAGAGAGAACCGACAGAATTTTGATGATGAAATTCTAACTCAATTTGGCATCAATTAATGTGATTCTTGATTCTAGGATGAACCTCAAGATGAGAGCTATATGCCCAAATCGAAAGCTCGGACCGTCGTGCCCCCACCGGTAAGATTTCGAAGCTTTCTCTCTCTATAGTCTACTTTCTGACGAAGCTCCGTTTGAGCTTGTTTCGGCGTCAAAACATGTGATTCACAGTGCTATTGAATTGTATGAAGATGGAGGAACTCAATTTTAACTTCAATTTCAACAATTATAAGTGTTTGATTGGTCAATTTGATGGAATCAAATTCGGCTGTGTTAAGGAGTTGAAATTGGGGGAAAATGGGGAAAAATTGGGAATTTTTGAAATTTGAAGGACCAAAATGCAATTTTATGAAATTGAGGATCAATTCGACATTATAATAATGTTAGAGGACCAATTGAGAAATTTTGGAATTTTTGGGGTAAAACTTACCATTTTTGTAAAGGAAGGGCAAAATGGTAATTTTGGAAAAGTTGGGGGACCAAATCGGAAATTTGGGAAATTAAACCCTTTTTTGTGAAATGAAATAAATTGAGGTCCTAAGATAAATTTTAAAAGTTTCGGGACTTAATTTGAGGAAAAATCGGCATTAGGGACTTAAAGTGAAAAAGAAATAACTTTAGGGTACCTAATTGCAAATAAATAAAAGTTTGGTTTTCTTATTTATTTGGAATAAATGAAGGCTGATAGGCTGAAGGATAATGAACCGAGATGTTCATATCGTGTAGGAACACGAAATACCTGAAACGCCAGCAAGGACAAGCTCACGTGAATACCAAGAACCGGTCTAATGGAATTCATTGTATTAATGGGTGAGTGGGATTTTATATCATACCCGGTTGGGGATGATAAGTACCTCGAAATGAAAATTTTACTATTTGGTGGTATTTTAAACATCATAACTTAGAGAATTGATGTGAAAATCATGCAGAAAAACTACTTACGGGTTGTAAGTAGATCATACTCGGTTGGTATGATGAAACTTCCTCAAAGGAAGTGGAAAACTCGTTCATCGGTTATGAGCAGAGATATCCTCATACTCGGTGGGTATGATGGATAGTTGAAAACATATTTTGTTGAAAGTGCTCTCTCCTAACTGTGTTCCAATGGTTAAATGATTTGGAAGACCTTCTTGATGGGAGCTCAAATAGCTCTTATAGGTCGGGTGCCTCAGTTTTGGAACTTGGGGGCTAATATGCCCAATTTTGAAAATCTCGTACAGTGGGCCCAAGGATAGTTGGCATGAGCAGGAGCTCGGAAACAAACACGAGTTATATGCCGCAAAACTTTAAATGAAGGAATTGTTTGGCCATGGTACCAAGATAGGACCGACATACTCAATCAACTATCGGCAGTGCGACATGGCATGTCGATAGACCAGTCAAGACAAACAACTACGGGTTGAGTTGAGTGTCGGGGCCGTTGGACCAGTGGCACCACAGATTATATGGCATGATAAGAAAACACTGATTGTGCATGCATTGTGATTATGGGACCATCAAGACGCACAAGAGGGGTAGTGATGCATCCTAAGGGCCTTGGACAACCTGGTGAGTATAAGGTCAGTTCGTCGTACTAGGTGACCGTGCGAAATTTGGATTTGCACCAAGCGCATAAGATCGGGTTGGGGACGGGATGAGGTCTCTGTCCTCATACGAACATGGAGAATTGATTTTGGGATTAAGGGTCGGATGTTGCATACATCCACTCATTCTTAGGGTAGAAGTGGACGTGCTTCTATCTAGGTGGCTGGTAAAGTCGCTCCGATGCCACAAGTGGGTTCTGTGGACGGGCTGGCCTACGAATGTGTGTTTGACCTTCATGATGAAGGATGTGTGTTGGGTGATGACACACCGTGATTAATAAGGAAATGGTGGTGAAAACCAATATTTGATATAAAAGGATTTTTGAAAGAAAGGAGTTTGGCACATTCCAATACAAGATTTTTCCTAAAAGTTAATAGTTTTGAAAAACCCATTCACGGAGTAGTCGTACTCACCCCTCCCTTATATCCCTTTCAGGAAATTTCGGAAAGCCTATACTTAAAGACCATCAATTAAGACGCCTGTGAGACAGGTACGATAAATTTAAAATATTATGCAGTTTTGATTTATGTTATTCTAGGAAAAGGTGCAGGTTTAAAGGACGCCTTACTCTTTATGGTTCATAATAAGGGGAAACCCTTAATAAACTAGGAGAGTGGTGGGTTGTTCACGGGGATCCGACCAAACTAGGTTGAGACATGACAACTAAAGTGATATCCGAGCCTGATTCCTCGAATACATAATCATGACTTGAAAATATAGTAACTAATATGATTTATCTTAAAATTTTTAGATGCCTCCCTAGAGAGGAACCAAAAAAACTAGAAATGACTCTACTCAACACCCTGCCTTCATAGGAAGACAACTCTAGAAGCTTCCTAATGCCCGAGATATAGTAGAAGCCCCAAATGACCAAATGAGGAAATATTTGATACCACCAAGGAGTATAGTGCCAGGACATGTTGGGGGTCACAGTCCTGTGTACAAAGAGAGCCAAGCTTAAAGCCAGTAATACTAGTGCGGACATGAAGTACTCAAATTCTTAAATCTCTATCTCCTAATGATGTGATCTTGCTAGGAAGATGGCCTAAGGCAAATAACCAAACAAACCCATACCATCCTAGAAACTAAAGGAAAGTTACATGTTAGTTATGGAAGATGAATTAGGGAATTAAGAAACCTAGAAGGACTCTTACCATAACTCTTTAGCAAAGGAGATTCAGCAAGAAAATTGTCAAAGTTTTCAAACTCAAAGATGACAAAGCACCAAACCACCAGTTACAATGAGAACATTCATGCCATGTAGGAGTAGGCTGCTTAAGTGCCGGCTTTTGGAAAGAGACCGCATGGCCAGACTCAGTCGGACGACCCCACCGAAATTACTAGGTGAGTGGGAACCGCTATAACATCAATTTCGGTTAGAATGACAATTTAGCTTTGAAAGTAATTTTCTCAGAATTAGCCTCCCCTGACAGGGTGACTCTACTTGAAACATTTGGGAGCTAATTCTAGGATTAGGCTCGAGATGCCAGTGGGCCTAAGGCTGATGGATACGAGCATGGACCCATATGATGCTAAAAGACCTAAATAATGAGAACTCTGTGTAACATCCATCAAGCCAAATCTAAGTTGTCGAGCTTGTTGGGTCAAACCGCTACTCTAATGAAGCTAGGTCGTCGAACTTGTTGGGCCAGTATGCATGGGCTGAAGCCAAGCCGACAGATCATTGTGTTGAAGGGCCAAAGATAAAGGCTATAAATTAAAAAGGTAGTTGATTGTGCATGCACTGAGACATTGGGCCATCAGGACACCTGGCATGAGGTAGTGATAAAGCCCAAGGACTGTTGAACGACCCAAGGTGCATAAGGGTGGTTTCATCGCTCAGTAAGACGTAAAGCCGAGTAGCTTCATGCGCATGGAGACCAAGTCAGTAGGGGAAATAAGGTCTCGTCCCACTAAGGGGACATGATGAAGTGATCAAGGTTTGAGTGTCGGACTATTGATGTGTTACACCCCAACCCAGTTTGGTCTGATCCTCATGAGCAACCTGTCGCTCTCTTAGTTCAAGAGGAGTTTCCTCCTTTAATTCAAGAGGAGCCAGACATAATCTCAACCTTGTTCCCTAGAATAACATATATCAAATAAAATTCAAGATTAAGAAAGTTTAAGCATACTTGTCAGACGGTAAGTCTTAGTGTTATCCATAGTCATTTCTCTATTTCCTAAAAAGGGATAAAAATGGTGGGTGAGTTTCTACAACTCAATGAATGGGTATTTTTGAAAAAAAATAACTTTCAATAAAATGGTTTTTAAATTAGAGTGTGCTTGACTCCTTATTTTCTTTAAAATTCTTTCTTTCTTGTTTTTCTTGGTTTTCAAAGCCATTTCTTCATTATCAACCACAAACAGTGTGTTTAGCAACCAACACACGCCCTTCATCATGAAGGGATCACACATTCACAGGGCAGCATGTCCATTGCACCTACTTGTGGCATCGGAGCAACTTTATTGGCCACCAAGATAGAAGCACATTCACATCTATCTTGAGAATGAGTGGATGTACGCGACATCCGACCCACAATCCCGTGAAGAAACTCCATTTCCGTATGAGGACAGAGACCTCATCCTAACCCCATCCCATTCTCATGCGCATGAAGCTACATTGAGCTTCCGAGACTCCTGACACGACAATCTACCCTTATCTCTACCATGTCATCTAGTAGCCCCTAGGACGCATCACTACCCCTCTTGGGCATCTTGAAGGTCCCATACCTTAGTGCATGCACAAAACAACAATTTTCCACATAAGCCATTTAATTTGTGGTTCCACTAGTCTAACGGCCCCAACCCTCAACTCGACCAGCAATTGTTTATCTCGACTAGTTCATCGACCTGTCATGTCACACTGCCGCAAGTCCATCGAGTATGTCGGTCCTATCTTGGTACCATGGCCAAACATATCATATATTTGAAGTTTTCATGGCTTAAACTCATGTTTGTTTACGAGCTCCTGCTCGTGCCAACTAGCCTTGGGCCCACTGTACAAGATTTTCAAAATCGAGCATATTAGCCCCCAAGTTCCAAAACCGAGGCCTCCAGCCTATCTGAGCTATTTGAGCTCTCGTCAAGGTCTCCCAAAGAGTTTAAGCAGTGGCACATAGTCAGGGGAGAGCACTTCTAACAAAATATTCTTTTCATCTATCCATCACACCAACCGGGTGTGAGGACATCTCCGCTTATAACCGATAAACGGGTTTTCTACTTCCTTCTAGAAAGTTCATCATACCACCCGAGTATGATCTACTTACAATCGTTAAGTAGTTTTTCCGCGTAATTTCCACATCACTCCATTCATATGTGATGTTTAAAATTTCCACTTAGTAGGAGGTTTTCATTTCCGAGGTGCTTATCATCCCAATTGGGTATGATATAAAATCCCATTTACCCTATAACGTAGTGAATTCCTCTTGACCGGTTCTTTTTTTTCACACGAGCTTGTCCTTGTTGGCGTTCCTGGTACTTCATGTTCCTATACGATATGAACATCCTTGTTCATTATCCCTTGGCCTAATAGCCTTCATTCATTGTGAATTGATGAAATACTTAAACTTTTTTATTTATTGCAATTAGATCCCTAAAGTTCTTTTTCATTAACTTTAGGTCCCTAATACCGATTTCCCCCCAAATTTAGTCCTGAAACTTCTTAAGTTCACCTTAGGACCTCAATTTATTCAAAATCACAAAAAAGGGTTCAAGTTTCCCAAATTTCCAATTTGGTCCCCAACTTTTCCAAAAGTACCATTTTACCTCTACTTTACAAAAAATGGTAAGTTTCACCCCAAAAATTCCAAATTTTGACCAATTGGTCCTCCAACATCTTTATCATTCCCAATTGGCCCTCAATTTTATGAAATTGTACTTTAGTTCCTCGAATTTTCAAAATCCCCAAAATTTCCCTAATTTCAACCTTCCAACTTAGTCGAATTTGATTTTATCAAATTGACCGATCAAATGATTTTAATTTTTGAAATTGAAGTTAGATTGGAGTTCTTACACCTCCATAAAAATCAATTGCACTTTGGATCACACGATTTGACACCAGAATTAGCTCAAATAGAGCTTCACTAGAAAACTAAACGTAGAGAGAGAAAGCTTCAAAAGCTTATCGTAGGGGGCGCGACGGACCGAGCTATCAATCTAGGCAGATAGCTCTTGTTCTAAGGTTATTCATATGATCAAGAATCACCTCAATTCATCTTGAATTGAGGTAGAATTTGGTCAATAAATATCTATCGGTTCTCTCTCTAGCACTGATCAGAATTTACAAAGGGGAGCCAAATTGGCTTACCTTTCTACTCTAATTCAATTGTAGGAGGGTTGTGAAGGTGATAGGAGGGCTTGGTTTGTCCTAAGGAGGGCTCTAATTTTCCATTTTCAACTTGGCAAAAATAGGGCAGCTTCGGTCCACTGGAGTTGCTTCACTGTTCTATCACGCCGATGTTTCTCCGGTGACCCTCGGAGCAAATGGAGACTACAGGCATGTAACTGACTTCTTCCTGAATCCAAAGAACCCGACCACACCATCTTTGGCTCAGAAAAATGCCCAATTCGGAGCACTTGTTCAAGCTTTACCGAAAAATGGAGTAGTAGGGAAAGAGTGGAGTTTTCAAGTGTGAGGAGGATGAATGAGGAGGGGCTCTTTATATATAAAGCTTGATGACTTCTTGGTCGTCCGATTGGCGCCTTAATGGCAGTCATTCATTGCTTGAAACTCTCTAGCTAGATACTTATCATCTTCGCCAGCACTGTTTGATTTTTCTGCGAGTAAACAGTGCTGTCATCTGAAGGAAGAAGACGACACTGTAACGAACCAGTCCAAACCGAGTTTAAAGTTTAAACTGACTAGTTTAGGCCCGATTTGAACGAGTTTTTCAAAATTAAAAATTTGTAAATTTATCTAAATTAATTCTCTATCAAATGGTGGCAAAAGTTCCCAAATTTGAATTTTTTAAGCCACCTATAAAAATGAATTTAGCATCCGGTTCAATAGTGGTTCAAACTGGTTCAAATCGGTTAAGGTCCGATCCACTTGAACCGATTTGGTTTTCACCTCTATTTAATCCCAAAGTCCTTTTTCATTACTTTTGTGACTTTTTGGGTCACTCAAGATCCATAAATTTTGTGGTTTGACCTTTCTCTATCAGTTCTGGTTCATGAACCGAGTTGGTTTTCTCTTTGGAAATGATCAGTTCAATCTAGTTCAGATCTAGTTCACCTGAATCGGTCTGTCTGGTTTTCTCTCCCATATGGTCCTAAGGCCCTTTTCCAAGGTTTCTATGAACCCTTTGGGTCACTCATGAGTTGTAAATTTCCCAAATTGCCCGTTCTCTAATGATCGGGTTTGTGAACCGGTTTGGTTTTCTCACTTGATTTGACCGGTTCTTTTCCCGATTTTCCTTAACTCCAAAGGGTGGGGTTTACAACTTTCCCTCCTTTTAGAAGTTTTGTCTCCAAAACTTATTCGATGTTTTTCAAACTAGAAGGAACTTTCCTAGATATCAATTTGTAGTTTATCGACCTATAACCTTCTCGATTTTTTCTGTTTATTCCTTATATCACATACTTAAGATTTTCTTTTCATTCACATCCTTTTCTCATTCCATGAAGCTTACTGTAGCTAAGCATATCTCAATGGAAGGCTTAAGGTCATATCCTCAAATTTACTTCCTTCGTTTTCCCAAAGCACTATTTCTCCCTTCCAAAATCCTTTACTTAAGATTTTAGGATTGGGAGTTCCAAAATACCCAATCCTTCTTGCTTCTAGTTACTTTCTTAACTCAATGTTTGTTCTAGCATCGCGTACATACTTCCATAGGTGTTGGTGTTATCACCTTTTCATCTTACATTGATCCATCCCTCATTCTTTGGTTATTACTTTTATGTTCCACATTTTAATGATTGACCTCATCATGCTCAAATCATGGACTCTTCCTTATCTAAATCATATTTTCCTAGGACAGTTGGGCTTACATGTACCTTACTTCATGACATTCTTTGGAACTTGTATTTGACGTCATATCCTTTAGAACCACATTGATTTCCTTACTTACTCGTATGACATCTTTTGATGTTGTCTTCCTACTTACCTGTTACTTGGGTTTAACTTATCCCTTGGACCTTCATGGTTATCTTCTCTTTGCACTTGATCCTTTCATCTCTAGTAGCTTGTCTTTGAGGAGCTAATCTTCTTTCCCATTTCCATTGGTTCCATTTCCTCCTAATTGGTACACATGTGTTCTTCCAAGGTTTCCTTCCTTTGTAAGTTTTACACTTCTTTTTCTCCCAGAATTTCCTTCTAGTTTTACCATTGCGAATATCCAACCTTGAAAGACATTCCTTGGCACCATCTTCTCCTGCTTACCTTTACCCTTGAGATCCTACTAGCACTTATCGTCCATTTCACCTCATTCTCACGAACTCCCAATACTCATTTATTCTTTTGAGATAGATTTTACATCCCCTTTTGGGTCAAAATCTCTCGTTCATCCTATAGAAATCTATTTAACATTTTCATAGCCTTCAGGTCGTTACTCTAATCTTAGTCATTGATCTCTTTAAGGCTTTCCTTTGTCCTTATCTCTCAAAAGTTTTGACCTTTTCATCTTTTCCTTCTTCACTAGGATTATGACCTCCACAAGGATCAATTTGCTAATTGTCTAGCTCGTTTTATCCTCTTAGTAATTTATCTTGAGAGGATTGTCTCTTGAATCTTCTTGTTTTTGGTATCCATCCCTTTTCCCTATTTTGGGTATGATTCTTATTACTTTCTGATCCTTTTTGGAGTGTTGTTTATTTCTTGGATGATCTAGTTGTTATGGGTTATTTTCCTTAAATCGAATCCGTCTAAAATCGAATCCGTCCCCAAACACTTACTTAGCCACTTGTACTTCTTACTGAGGTCCTTATTTCGGTTCTAGTTTTGCAACATTTCCTCGGTTAATTTTCATAACCTAGAGCTTTCTCCTTCTACGATCCAACTTCTTATTTTCATCCTTCTTCTAATGTCTCCCGTTCTGGGATTCTTACGTTCGATCTCCCTATTGTTCCTTAGAAGTTCTCCTTTTAGTGTCACTTATACTTAAGGATCTTGTTTGGTTCATTCACTTTGGCTTTTCTTCCTTTCTGGTTCCATAACTCTACTTTCCACAAGTCTCCTTATTTTATGGAGTTCCTAAGAAATTGTGTCTCAGTTCTTTACAAGTAGGTGTTATACCTGGGCTTTCTTGCTTTTAAATTTTTCTTCTTATCCTGCCCTAGTGGTCTTGACATCCTTGGTGTTCCCCCATAACTTACTTCCTTTCTTCCCAATCAGCTTCCATTGCTTTGGTTCCCTTTGGAATAATCTACTCCTTCTTATTTTTCCTTACTCTTATTCTTTTAGCCTTTCCCTAATTCTTTGAACTCTCCCTAATTCCATACTCTTTGATGTTTACTTACCTTTGTTCCAACTTCTCCTTCCTTTTCTTAGTTAAGATCTCCCTTGGATGAACTCTTCCTTGCCAAACTTATTGTACTTCTAAGGTAAAGTCTTATGGGTTGAGGTTAACTATAAATAACCTACTTTTCCTTCCTTAGGTGATTTCCTACCTATCACTTTAATCTTTATTACCATACTCTTTTTACTTTGAATTTATCAAGGAACTCAAAAGTTTTATAAAAAATTTAACTTTCATTCATTCAAGAAATATTATCTTGCAATACTTGGCTTATTACAAGAATTTTATACTCCCTAATCCCTTGGGGTCATAGGCTAAGAGTTAACCCTAGAACAGTTGTGGGACTCTTGATCCGAAGGCTTTGAGGAACTAGTTGGGGTCCATTCGTATTCTCTAATAGGACGAATTTCATGTAAGGCCTCCAATTCGTATCGCCTTAGTACCTCAACCTCACACTTATACGTCCACTTCATCCATTGAGAGGGATTGAAGTTGGATTGAGTAGGTCAGGGTACTTTATTGTGGAGCTCGAGAGGAGTTGGGCTCCTAAGAGGAGGTACAGGTTCCTCTTGTCTTGGAGGGGGGTAGGTGATGCCTTCTGGTTCTAATAGGGCTCATACCAGTTTCCAATAGTCTTCCACCATGTCCTTGGGTACTCTTTTCTCGCCATTTAAGAATCTTTGAATGGCCTCTTCCCTTCGGTTGGGTGCCTTTTTAAGGGTTATGGGTGGAGGGTTGGATTTCACAGTGAACTTCCTAGGGATTATCCTTCCTACATGATAGTTAAAGTTTGATTAATGTAAGGGCATAATATTGAAAATGTTTCCAGGGAACTTAGCTCTGATACCACTCTAGATGTCACGCCCCGACCTGGTTTGGTCGGATCCCCATGAGCAACTCATCGCTCTCTTGGTTAAAGAGGGGTTTCCCCCTTCTTTAATTCAAGAGGAGCTAGGTGTAATCTCAACCTTGTTCCCTAGAATAACATATATCAAATAAAATGAAAGCTTAAGAAAGTTTAAGCATACTTGATAGAGGGTAAGGCTTGGTGTTATCCCTAGTCATTTTTCTATTCCCTGAAAAGGGATAAAAAGTGTGGGTGAGTTTCTACAACTCAGTGTATGGGTATTTTTAATAAAATAACTTTTAATAAAATAGTTTTTAAATTGGAGTGTGCCAAACTCCTTATTTTCTTTAAAATCCTTTCTTCCTTGTTTTTCTTAGTTTTCAAAGCCATTTCTTTATCATCAACCAAAAATAGTGTGTTTAGCAACCAACACATGCCCTTTATCATGAAGGGATCACACATTCGTAAACCAACACGTCCACTGCACCCACTTGTGGCGTTGGAGCGACTTTTTCGACCACCTAGATAGAAGCACGTCCACATCTACCTTGAGAATGAGTGGATGTACATGACATCCAACCCTCAATCCCATGAAGAAACTCCATGTCTGTATGGGGACAGAGACCTCATCCCGACCCCACCCCAGTCTCATGCGCATGAAGCTACATCGAGCTTCCCTAACTGATGACACGACAATCTGCCCTTATCTCCACCATATTGTCTAGTAGCCCCTAGGACACATCATAACCCTTGTTGGGCATCTTGAAGGTCTCTTACTTTAGTTCATGCACAAAACAACAGTTTTTCACATAAGCCATTTAATCTATGGTGCCACCGGTCTAACGACCCCTACCCTCAACTAGACCTGCAGCTGTTTATCTCGACTTGTTTGTTGACCTGTCATGTACTTGTCACGCCCCGACCCGGTTTGGTCGGATCCCCGTGATCAACCCGCCACTCTCCCGGTTTATTAAAGGGTTTCCCCTTATCGTAAATCGTAAAGAAGAAGGCATCCTTTAACTTGCACCTTTTTCCTGGAATAGCATAATCAAAATTGTATGAAATTTAAAACTTTACATACCTGTCTTACAGGCATCTTAGTTGACGGTCTCTAAGGGGAGGATTTCCGGGATTTCCTGAAAGGGATATAAGGGAGGGGGGGTGAGTACGACTACTCAGTGAATGGGTTTTTAAAAGCTTTTGACTTTTAAGAAAAACATTTATATGGAGTGTGTCACACTCCTTTGTTTTAAAAAATCCCATCATTTAAAAATTTGGATTTTTCCATTATTTCTTAGTTACCACAGTGTGTCATCACCCAACACACATCCTTCATCATGAAGGTTACACACATTCGCAAGTCAGTATCACTACTGAACCCGCTAGTGGCTTCGGAGCGACTTTTCCTGCCACCCGGATAGAAGTACGACCACTTCTACCCTGGGAATGAGTGGATGTACGTGACATCCTACCCACAATCCCGAAATCACTTCTTCATGTCCGTATGAGGACAGAGACCTCATCCTATCCCCACCCCGGTCTCATGCACTTCGTGCTACTCTAGATTTCGCACAGACACCTAGAACGACGAACTTCCCTTATAGCCACCAGGTCGTCCAGTGCCCTTAGGACGCATCACTACCCCTCAAGGGCATCTTGATGATCCCGTACTCATAGTGCATGCACAAACAATGTTTTCTTATATTGCCATGTAATATGTGGTGCCACTAGTCTAACGGCCCCGACTATCAACTCAACCCGCAGCTGTTTATCTTGACTAGTCCGTCGACCTGTCATGTCGCACTACCGCTAGTTGACTGAGCATGTCAGTCCTATCTTGGTACCATGGCCAAACAATTCACTTATTAAGTTTTATGGCACATATATGATGTTCGTTTACGAGCTCCTGCTCGTGCCAACTGGCCTTGGGCCCACTGTATGAGATTTTCAAAATTAGGCATTTAGCCCCCAAGTTCCAAAACCGAGGCCCTTGGCCTATCAGAGCTATTCGAGCTCCCGTCGAGAAGGTCTCCCAAATAGTTTAAGCATTGGCACACAGTCAGGGGAGAACACTTCCGACAAAATAGGTTTTCACTATCCATTATACCAACCGGTATAAGGACATCTCCGTTCATAACCGATGAACGGCTTTTCAACTTCCTTCGAGGAAGTCTCATCATACCAACCGGGTATGATGTACTTACAACAGGTAAGTAGTTTTTTATCGCATAATTTTCACATCACTTTCTCTAAGTGGTGATGATTAAAATTCAACTAAATAGTGGGTTTTTATACCGAGGTACTTATCATCCCCTACCGGGTATGATATAAAATTTCCACTCACAACCAGTAAGTGGTTTTTATCTTTAAGTTGTGCTCATCATCCCAACTGGGTATGATGTTAGTAAACCCACTCACCCGTTAATGCCGTGAATTCCACTAGACTAGTTCTTTGTATTCACGCGAGCTTGTCCTTGCTGGCGTTCCTGGTATTTAACGTTCCTACACGATATGAACAACCTTGTTCATTATTACTCGGTATAACAGCCTTCATTCATTAATGAATGAGAAAACCGAAACTTTTAGTTATTTGCAATTAGGTCCCTAAAGTTATTTCTCTTTAACTTTAAGTCCCTAATGTCGGTTTGTCCTCAAATTGAGTCTTGTAACTTTTAAAATTTATCGTGGGACCTCAATTTATTCAATTTTACCAAAAAGGGGTTTAATTTTCCAAATTTCCAATTTGGTTCCCCAATTTTTCCAAAATTACCATTTTGCCCTTCTTTCACAAAAATGGTAAGTTTTTCCCAAAATTCCTCAATTGGTCCTCCAGTATTATTTTCATGCCCAATTAACCCTCAATTTCATAAAATTGTATTTTAGCACCTTTGAATTTCAAAAATCCCCAAATTTTCCCCCAATTTCAACTCTTCAACACTACTGAATTTGATTTTATCAAATTAACCAATCAAACACTTCTAATTATTGAAATTGGAGTTGAAATTGAGTTCTTGCATATTCATACGATTCTAAGAAACTTTGAATCGTAGATTTTAATGCTAGAACGAGCTCAAACGGAGCTTTGCCAGAAAACAGACTGTAGAGAGAGAAAGCTTCGATTACTCATCGGTGAAGGCACGACAGTCCGAGCTTTCGATCTGGGTAGATAGGTCTCGTCCTGAGGTTCATCCTAAAATCAAGTATTGTATCAATTGATGCAGAATTGGATTAGAATTTCGTCATTGAAATTCGGTCGACTCTCTCTCTAGCACCGATCGAAAATTATAAAGGGGAGCCGAATTGGCTTACCTTTCGGTCCTAATTCGGCCGTGGAAAGGCTGAGGAAGTGTTGGGAGGGCTTGGTTTGGCCTGAGAAGGGCTTGAAATGGCCGATTTTAGGTTGGCCGAAATAGGGTAGCTTCGGTCCGCCGGAGTTACTTCACTATTCTATCATGTCGGCGCTTCTCCAACTATTCTCGGATTGACTGGAGTTTGCTATCAGATAGCTGTCTTCTCCCCGGTTCTAAAGAGCCCGACCTTTGTTCAAGTCGAAGCTCTCGTTCAAGCTTTACCGAGAAATGGAGCAGTAGAGAGAGAGAGAGAGAAGTGTTTAGGTGTGAGGAGAATGAAATGGGGATGACCTCTTCAATAATTTAATACCGAAATTAAATTATTGGTATTAATTTCAATAATTATATATATATATATATATAAATTGATGGCTATTTATGATAAGCCTTCGCATAAAAATTTTTGACCGAAATTTCGGGTTATAAAAAATAATACTTCCCATGAGGTCACCCATCCTCACACTACTCTCAGGTAATCACGCTTAACTTTAAAGTTCTTATGGAATCTAGTTCACCTGAACCAATTTGGTTTTTTGTTTTCTAGATTGTTTTAAGTTTCTTTTGCAATGTTTAATAAATCATTTGGATCAACCGAAAGTTATAAATTTTCATATTGCTTATTTCCAAATGTAAACCAGTTTGGTTTTTCTTATTCGGTTTGACCGGTTCTTTTCCCGGTTTTCCTTAACTCAAATGTGCGGGGTTTACAACTCTCCCCTCCTTTTAGGAGTTTTGTCCCCAAAACTTAGTTAACATCCTTGCATGAGCAATCATTTCCTTTGATGCCCCTTTGGTGTTTGCTTAACATGCAAAGTCTTCTCTTGTTCTTTTAATTAGTCCTTTTTACATCCTTCACATAAGGAATTTCTTTTGCTGTATATTATTTACTCCCTCCATGGAGTTTATCATAACGAGACATACCTTACTTCAGGGTATATTCTTAGATTTATATCTTTCTTTGCTTAGAGCACATTCTTCCCTTTGAGGTTCTGTACTCAAGATTGGAAATTCCAAGATACCTAACCATTCCCATGTCTAGTTAACCCCTTGGTCGTTGAAATCTTTAGCTCAATGTTCTTTCGGGCGTTATGTACTGGTTGCCACAGTTTTCTTTATTCTCACTTTTTCATCTCATTTTGACCCTTCCTCCATTCGTTGCCTATTATAACTTCAGCCCAAATTTTTATATTCGACCTCGTCATGCTTATTAGCCGACTCTTCCTTACTTTGAGTCATATTTTCCTCGGGATTGTTGGGCTTACATACCCCTTACAGCATGGCATTTTCTAGGACCTGCCTTTGTCCATTAGATTTCTAGAACATCTCCTTGAGGGTCTCTCTTAGCTTTTGTTTTTTTTTTTGACCTTTCAGGGATCATATAACTTCATCCCTCTTTTCTTTTGATGGCATTCCTCAACTATCCTTTTTACTGTTATCCTCTCATCCATCATGCCTTTGAAGTTATGTCTCACATAACCGCATGGATTTCTCTTACCTACTCATCCTTTCCAAACGTTTTTATTAGGTCCTTTCAATTCCAATCGTTAGGTTTCCTGATGATTATTGACATACGAGGATTTTTTTTCCCTTCTTATTTCCTTTCTCTTCTTTAGTGATATCCCTTATTCAATGACTTCCTTTTTCCTTAATCCTCTTTTACTTGCTCATAAATCACTTCATGATTCTTCATTCTACAATAATTGCTTTCGATCTATGTGTCGATTACTTTGCTTGGGAAGGTTCACTCCATCCAGTTTTGTTCATTATCTTTGGCTGTCCGCCGTTACTAGTATTCCTCTTTCTACATGGTTCTCCTATTCTCTCCAAACAAGTCATAATGGACCATTACAATACTTCCTTCCTTGGAAAACATTTCCTAAATAAGGGTTGGTTCCATTTCCTCTTAATTGGGATACACATGTCTTTCCGGGGCTTCCTTCCTTGGTAGGATTCTTTGCCTTTCCCCTGACATTCTTTTCTTACATTTTCTCTAGGGGATTTCTACCCTTAAATGACATCCCTTGATGTCGTCTTCTCCTATTTACCTTTACTCCTCAAATCTTTTAGACACATCTTTTATGCTTTATTTGCATCCTTATTTGTACCCAGTACCTATCTATTTCTTTAGAGAGCGTACAAATCTTCCTTGTTTCAAGATCATTGTGGGAGAGGCTTGCCTATTCCTTTTTTGGCTTGAGTTTAGTCGTTAATTGGCCCTTGGTCCTTTTAAGGATTTCTTGTATTATTCTTTTCCCGAGTATTTGACCTTTCTGCCTCTCTTATTGTCGGAACTTACATTATGGCTTTCTCGAGTATTTGTTCGTTAACTGCTTTGCCTCCACCATTTGTTTGGTCTAAGTTTCTTAGCAGCTATTTCTCAAGTCCTCCTATCCTTAACATCCATCTCACTGACCTTTTTAGGGTGTAGTCCCTTCTACTTCTCGGTCTTCCTTAGGTGTCATTTGTTCCATGTAACTATCTTATTGTAACGACTTGCTTTCTCTTGTCCTGTTGGTTCGAACTTCCTATTTGACATAGTTGCTTTTTCTAAGGTGATTTATTCCTGTAATCCCAATACATCCCGTTTGTCATCAAATGTTCGTCTTGTCTTCTCTTGTGGGTGCACTCCTTTCTTTGCTCCTAAATTGTTTGGATTTTCTTCTTAAAGGGGGAATTCTCTTCAGTTATCCTTTGTTCCATTTGTGGTTTTATTGATGTACTACCTTTACCCCTTTTTCCTTCTTACCACTTTGCTAAGATTTTGAAGAGTTTCCTCTTATCTGTGGTTGCAAATGGAATCACGTTTCTTGGGATGGTATCCTTTCGGATTTCCTATAGTTGTGGGGTGTTTATTCTTGGAAAATATTGTCCTGACTCCTAGCGATGTGGGACAGTTTTTCACTTCGTGTCCTATTCCCCTCTAGGTTAACTTGATTCCTGTCCTTTGTAGGGTTAGGCACTTCTCCACGCAGTGTCCCTATCATTCATGCTTGTAATTACATGAACATAAGTGATTCCTCCTGGCATTTTCTTGGGAATTGTTAGTTTTGGTGCTCCTTCGTCCTTAAGTCTGGATATCGTGGGAGTTTTTTTTTTCCTTTTTGGAGTCTTCCTTAAAAATCACATCATTTGAGGGACAGAGTTTTTAGGAATTTGGAGTACTTCATTAATAGAGTAGTACAGTATGTTGGAGATTTTGGCCCTATTACAGAATATGGTCACCAAATAACTAAGGAGCTATGAGATTCTTGGTAAGCATCCTCCTATGTAAGGTTATATGCCCCATTTTATGGCTTCACGCTTGGCTTCCTTTATACTTAGAGTTGTGACCTCAATAGGTCCTGTCACCATTCTCTTTTGAGATTCCTGCCTTGCTTTAAGCATTTGGGAAGCTTCTAGGGTTGTCTTCCTATGAAGATAAGGTGTTGAGTAGAGCCATTCCTAGTTTTCTTGGTTCCTCTCCTAGGAACCATCTGAAAATTTTAGGATAAATCTTATTAGTTACAATATTTTATAGTCTTGATTATGTATTCGAAGAAACAGGCTCTGATATCACTCTAGTTGTCATGCCCCGACCCGGTTTGGTTGGATCCCCATGATCAACCCGCCACTCTCCCGGTTTATTAAAGGGTTTTCCCTTATCGTAAATCGTAAAGAGTAAGGTGTCCTTTAACTTGCACCTTTTTCCTGGAATAGCATAATCAAAACTGTATAAAATTTAAAACTTTACATACATGTCTTACAGGCATCTTAGTTGACGGTCTTTAAGGGGAGGCTTTCCGGGATTTCCTGAAAGGGATATAAGGGAGTGGGTGAGTACGACTACTCAGTGAATGGGTTTTTAAAAGCTTTTATATATGGAGTGTGCCAGACTCCTTTGTTTTAAAAAATCCTATCATTTAAAATTTTGGATTTTTCCATTATTTCTTAGTTACCACGGTGTGTCATCACCCAACACACATCCTTCATCATGAAGGTTACACACATTCGCTAGTCAGTATCACTACTGAACCAGCTAGTGGCTTCGGAGCGACTTTTCCTGCCACCCGGATAGAAGTACGACCACTTCTACCCTGGGAATGAGTGGATGTACGTGACATCCTACCCACAATCTCGAAGTCACTTCTTCATGTCCGTATGATGACAGAGACCTCATCCTATCCCCACCCCGGTCTCATGCACTTCGTGCTACTCCAGATTTCGCACAGACACCTGCAACGACGAACTGCCCTTATAGCCACCAGGTCGTCCAGTGCCCTTAGGACGCATCACTAACCCTCATGGGCGTCTTGATGATCCCGTACTCACAGTGCATGCACAAACAATGTTTTCTTATATTGCCATGTAATATGTGGTGCCACTAGTCCAACGGCCCCGACTCTCAACTTAACCCGCAACTGTTTGTCTTGACTAGTCCATCGACCTGTCATGTCGGTCCTATCTTGGTACCATGGCCAAACAATTTACTTATTAAGTTTTATGGCACATATATCATGTTTGTTTACGGGCTCCTGCTCGTGCCAACTGGCCTTGGGCCCACTGTACAAGATTTTCAAAATCGGGCATTTAGCCCCCAAGTTCCAAAATCGAGGCCCTTGGCCTATCAGAGCTATTCGAGCTCCCGTCGAGAAGGTCTCCCAGATAGTTTAAGCATTGGCACACAGTCAGGGGAGAACACTTCCGACAAAATAGGTTTTCACTGTCCATTATACCAACCGGTATAAGGACATCTCCGTTCATAACCGATGAATGGGTTTTCAACTTCCTTTGAGGAAGTCTCATCATACCAACCGGGTATGATCTACTTACAATCGGTAAATAGTTTTTTATCGCATAATTTTCACATCACTTTCTCTAAGTGGTGATAATTAAAATTCCACTAAACAGTGGGTTTTTATACCGAGATACTTATCATCCCCTACCGGGTATGATATACAATTTCCAAAAAGTTTAAGTAGTGGCACACTATCACGCCCCGACCCGGTTTGGTCGAATCACCGTGAACAACCCGCCACTCTCTTAGTTCAAGAGGGTTTCCCCCTTCTTTAACTCAAGAGGAGCTAGGCGTAATTTCAACCTTGTTCCCTGGAATAACATATATCAAATAAAATGTAATATTAAGAGAAATTAAGCATACCTGACAGAGGGTAAGGCTTGGTTTTATCTCTAGTCATTTCTCTATTTCTTGAAAAGGGATAAAAAGGGTGGGTGAGTTTCTACAACTCAATGAATGGGTATTTTCAAAAAGATGAAGTTTCAAAAAAATAATGTTTAACTTGGAGTGTGTCAGACTCCTTAATTTCTTTAATTTCTCATTTTTAAAATCTCGGTATTCATAGCCATTTCTCAATCCAGAATTATAACAAGTGTGTTTATCAACAAACACATGCCCTTCATCATAAAGGGAACACATATTTGCAGGCTAGTCCATCCATTGTACCCACTTGTGGCGTTAGAGTGGTTTTAACGGCCACCTAGATAGAAGCACATCCACTTCTACCCTGAGAATGAGTGGATGTACACAACATCCAACCCTCAATCCTGTAACAAAACTCCTTGTCCATATGACGATAGAGACCTCATCCCGACCCCACCCCGGTCTCATGCACATGAAGCTACATTGAGCTTGCAAGACTGCTAGCACGACTAACTGCACTTATCTCCACCATGTCGTCCAGTAGCCCTAGGACACATCACTACCCCTCTTGGGCATCTTGAAGGTCCCTTAACATAGTGCATGCACAAATCAATAATTTTCCGCATAAGGCATATAATCTGTGGTGCCATTGGTCCAATGGCCCCGACCCTCAACTCTACCTGCAGTTGTTTGTCTGTCCGCAGACCTGTCATATTGTACTACTACCAGTCCGTCGAGTATGTTGGTCCTATCTTGGTACCATAGCCAAACAATTCATTCACTTAAAGTTTCCATGGCTTAAGCTCATGTTTGTTTACAAGATCCTGCTCATGCCAACTGGCCTAGTGCCTACTATACGAGATTTTAAAAATCAGGCATATTATCCCCCAAGTTCCAAAACCGAGGACTACAGCCTATCTAAGCTATTCCAGCTCCCGTCAAGAAGGTTTTCCAAAACGTTTAAGCAGTGGCACACAATCAGGGGAGAGAACTTCTAACAAAATAAACTTTTAGTCGTCCATCATACCAACCAGGTATGAGGACACCTCCGCTTATAACCGATAAGCGGGCTTTCCACTTCCTTCGAGGAAGTTTCATCATACCAACCGAGTATTATCTACTTACAACCGGTAAGTAGTTTTTTCCACGTAATTTCCTCAACACATCACCCCTCTAGGTGTGATGGTTAAAATACTACTTAGTAGTGGGTTTTCATTTCCAAAGTACTTATTATCCCAACCGATTATGATATAAAATCCCACTCACCCGATCGTGCAGTGTATTTCCTCTAAATCGACTTTCTTCTCCTTGCGAGCTTTGTATTTGCTAGCGTTCCCGATACCTCATGTTCCTACCGGTATGAACATTTTTGTTCAATATTTCTAGGCTTGATAACCTTCATTCATTATAAATGAATAAACTTTCCATCTTTTCAAATATTTGTAATTTGGTCCATAAAGTTCCTTTTTTTACTTTAAGACCCAAATGCCCATTTTTCCCAAATTGAGTCCCGAGACTTTTAAAATTCATCTTAGTACCTCAATTTATTCAAAATCACAAAAAGGGGTTCAAGTTTCCCAAATTTCCAATTTGGTCCACAATTTTTTCAAAATTACCACTTTGCCCCCTCATTTACAAATATGGTAAGTTTTACCTCAAAATTGCCCAATTGGTCCTCCAACATCTTTATCATGCCCAATTGGCCCTCAATTTTATAAAATTGCATTTTAATCTCTCAAAATTTTGAAATTCCCAACTTTTCCCCAATTTCAACTCTACAACACAGCCGAAATTGATTTTATCAAATTGACCGATCAAATGAGTATAATTGTTGAAATTAAAGTTAAATTGGAGTTCCTACATCTTCATATGATTCAATTGCACTTTGAATCGCATGATTTGATGCTAGAATGAGCTCAAACGGAGCGTTGCCGAAAAACTAAATGTAGAGAGAGAAATTTTCGAAAGCTTACCGTCGGAGGTGCGGCGGTCCGAGCTTTCAATCTGGGTAGATAGCTCTTGTCCTGAGGTTCCTCCTAGGATCAAGAATTGCATCAATTGAGCTGGAGCCAAATTAGCTTACCTTTCTGCTCTAATTCAGCTGTAAGAGGGTTGTGGAGGTGTTGGAAGAGTTTGGTTTGGCCCAAGGAGGGCTCGAATTGGCCAATTTTAGCTCGATAGAATCAGGGCAGGTTCGGTCCGTCGGAGCTTCTTCACTATTCGATCACACCAGCGCTTCTCTAGCAACCCTAGGAGAAATTGGAGACTACCACCATGTAGTTGACTTCTCCCCGAGTCTAAGGAACCCAACCATGCCTTCTTTGGCTTAGAAAAGGCCCTAATCGGAGCTCTAGTTCGAGCTTTGTCAGAAAACTAGTAGCTAAGAGAGAGTGAGGTTTTTAGGTGTGGAGAGGATGAATGGAGAGGGGCTCTTATACAGGGAGCTCAGGGAGTCGTTGGTCGTCCGTTTGGCACCTTTATGATAGTCATTGATGGCCTGAAATGTACTGAATAGAAATGTTTCCTCATCGCAGGCGCTATTTCAAATTTTCAGCGAGTGAACGGTGCTAACATCTGAAGGAAGAAGATAACACTCTTTCGAACCAAGTTCAAAGCTTAAATCGGTCAGTTCAAGCTCAATTCAATAGAGCTTTTCAACCTTAAAATTTTCTAAATTCATTCCCTATCAAATGGTGGCCTCAATTCTCAAATTTGAATTTTCTAAGCCACCTAGAAAAATGAATTTAGCATCTGGTTCAATCTGGTTCAATCTGGTTCGGATCCAATTCACTTGAACCGGTTTGGTTTTCATTCTCCATTCATCCAAAAGTCCTTTTTCATGACTTTTGTGACTATTTAGGTCATTTGAAATCCATAAATTTCCCATTTTGCTCTACCTTTATTGGTTCTGGTTCATAATCCGACTCCATTCATAATCTGGTTCAATCCGGCTCGGATTCAATTCACCTGAATCGGTCTAGTTTTTATCTCCCAATTTGTCCTAAGGTTCTTTTCCAAGGTTTTATGAACCCTTTGGTTCACTCGGGAATTGTAAATTCCGCAAATTGCCCATTCTCTGATGATCGGGTTTATGAACTAGTTTAGTTTTCTCACTCGGTTTGATCAGTTCTTTTCCCGGTTTTCCTTAAATCCAAAGAGCGGGGTCTACACACACAGTTAGGGGAGAGCACTTCTGACAAAATATTCTTTTCATTTGTCCATCACTCCAACCGGGTGTGAGTACATCTTTGCTTATAACCGATAAGCAGGTTATCTACTTCCTTTCAGAAAGTTAATCATACCAACCGAGTATGATCTACTTACAACCGGTAAGTAGTTTTTCCATGTAATTTCCACATCACTCTATTCTGGTGTGATGATTAATATTTCCATTTAGTAGTGGGTTTTCATTTCCGAGGTGCTTATCATCCCAACCGGGTATGATATAAAATCCCACTCACCCGATAACACAATGAATTCCTCTTGACCGGTTCTTTGTCTTCACGCGAGCTTGTCATTGCTAGCATTCATGGTATTTTGTGTTCCTATACGATATGAACATCCTTGTTCATTATCCCTTGGCCTAATAGCCTCCATTCATCATGAATGGATGAAATACTCAAACTTTTCGATTTATTCCATTTAGTTCCCTAAAGTTCTTTTTCTTTAACTTTAGGTCCCTAATATCGATTTTCCACCAAATTTAGTCCCAAAAATTTTTAAATTCACCTTGGGACCTTAACTTATTCAAATTGACAAAAAAATGGTTCCATTTCCCAAATTTCCAATTTGGTCCCCAACTTTTCCAAAATTACCATTTTGCCCCTACTTTACAAAAATGGTAAGTTTCACCCCAAAAATTCCAAAAATTGCCCAATTGGTCATCCAACATCTTTATCATGCCCAATTGGCACTCAATTTTATGAAATTCCACTTTAGTCCCTCGAATTTTTGAAATCCCCAAATTTCAACATTTCAACTCAGTCAAATTTGATTTCATCAAATTGACCAATCAAATGAGTTTAATTTTGAAATTGAAGTTAGATTGGAGTTCCTGCACCTCCATATGATTCAATTGCACTTTAGATCACACAATTTGATGCTAGAATGATCTCAAACGAAGCTTCACCGAAAAACTTAACGTAGAGAGAGAAAGCTTCGAAAGCTTACTAGGGGCGCAACAGTCCAAACTTTCAATCTAGGCAAATAGCTCTTGTCCTAAGGTTTTTCCTAGAATCAAGAATTACCTCAATTCATGTTGAATTAAGGGAGAATTTGGTTAGTAAAGATATATCGTTCTCTCAATATGATGAGAACCTCGCCAATATATTGACGACACCCTACACCAAATATGGCAACGATCCCAAAACTTTCACGATGCAAGTATGAAAAGATGGAATATACCTTGTTTATGTGAGAAACAAGGTATGGGATATGTAGACACCACACCCAAATTCTCTAAGAAGAACTCTTAGAAAACCTCGGCTGATAAGTCTTGATTGCTTGAACGCCACAAGTAAAAACCTGATAAGTTCAAAAGCTCTTTCAAGATAGAAAGAAGACAAAACCTAACAAAATTGAAATTCCAAAGTGTGTGTCCTCCAAGTGGAGTATGCCTTTTATATGCACATGTAACAACTAAATAGCCTAAAAACAAGGAAAATATATCTTATGGTTACATGCCAACTATATCTAATCTAAATATCTAGGATATTTTAATAACTACTTTAAAAATCTGAATTTAACTAATTAAATATCTAATATTATCATTTAATATCCTAGAAGATTTATTATATTAATAAATCTCTACTCATTAATTAAATATGTACCTTCTTGTGGGCTTTTCTTGGACTCTTTAATTGGGCTTCCACTTGGATTTTCTGTAATCTTTTTAATCAACTCATATAAAGCCTATTTGAACCTTTTAACCCTTAACCTTGTCATTGGGCCCTCTTGTAGTCTTAAATGATTATTTATCCTAGTTGGTGACAAACTATTAAGCTCCATTGCAGGTTCGATTTATTGAACTTGTGAATTTGTAGACTATTTGTCAGATTCACATCATTCTCCCCCTCTTGAAAATGATTTGTCCTCAAATCTTCTTTTCCTTCATCCCCTATATCAAAAGACATTAACTTATAAATATTTATCCTATTGCTAATAATATATTTGCTAGATAACTTCCTATTGTAATTATTACTACTAAGTTTAACACTTTAAATAATCTTTCTAATCTAAGAAATTTTGATAGTTTTCTATTCATAAATAGTTCATTCCTCAGATGTAGGCTAATCCAAATCCCTTGATCAAAAATAAAATTCTTAAAACTTTTGTTGGCTAGATTAATATTTTCTTTATTCTGTCATTTTCTATCAAATGGATTAAAACCATAGATAATCTCCAATGGTGATAACTTAGTCACTAAATAAATATAACGATTATAAGCAAACACAACATGTGGTAAACATGTAGTTGAAAATAGAAATTTTGTATCAAACAAAGTATTCCAAGCAAAACTAAGCAATTTAGTATCAATGATTGTAAGCAAGACGTACCTTCTAGATAATGTATGAGCAACTACATTTTTCATACCTTGCTTACACTTGATCACATAACCAGATGTATAAATGAATTCTACCCACCTTGCATAATACTCATTCAGCTTGAGGGCTACTCCGCTGAACTTTTCATTATAATGTGCAATTGTTCTTCTTTCCTGACTTACCAAATAAGGTGTTTGCCAATCTCGAATTACCTTAATTTTCTTGTCAATGACAATCCCTTCAAAACTTATAACATATCCAAGAAATACAAGTTTACCCAAACACAATGTGCAATTCTTCAATTTGGCAAACAACTGATATTTCATAAAACTTGCAAGGCAATTTTTAAATATCCTTCATATTTATCTAAGTAATTGTTGTATATTATGATTTTATCAAAATATATGGCAACAAAGTTTTTAATAAAAGCACGCACGATATAATTTATTAACCTCATAAAAGTGTTTTATGCATTAGTCAAACTAAAAATCATAGCCAACCATTCACATAAACCATGTTTTACTTTTAATGCAGTTTTCAATCCATAATTAGCTTTCATTTGAATTTTAGAATATTCACTCTTGTGATTAAATTTTGAAAACAAATAGTTTTCATACAACTCATGTACCATAATATTTACTTGAGGAATAGATTGAAGATACATTACCTTTATACAGTTGATGATTCGAAAATCAATATACCTTCACCTAATTTTGTCTTTCTTAGGCATTTGCATAATACCTGAAATATTGTTATCCCGTGCATATCCTATCTTCTTCAAATTTAGGATTTGGTATTGAATTTGATACTTGATTTCTCGATTAGGTTGCAAACCAGGAGTTTTCTTCTTAGAAATGACATTTTTGAATTCATGCATAAGAGAAATACTAATGCTTGGCAAATATTCGACAATATGGTTAGTAAAACATAAATCCTTGTACATAAGTACTGTAAGGATTTGATCTGAAATTATCTCTTTTTATCTCACTTTTCTCTCCATAAAATTGTTTTTACTCTCTTTTCTTTGCATTATGGCTTTTCTCTCTTCTTTTTCAACATTGCCTTTTCTCTCATCATTTTTAATTCCGGCTTTTCTCTCTCTGATTTTTCTCTCTTCTTTTTCAATATTGCCTTTTATCTCTTCCTCTTCAATCTTGGATTTTCTCTCTTGTCTTTTTGCTATTTTCTTTTTATTTGGCTTTTTCTTTTTCAACAGATCCTGAAAAACTAGTTGTAAAGTCAAAGGTACAGGAGATATTGGTCTATTATTTATCACGAATGAGTACCTATCTATTAATCTATCATATGTAACTTGACGATCTAACTTCCAAGGTTCTCCCAATAGAATATGACATGCATGCATTGGTACTATATCACATAATACTTTATCATGATATTTCCCAATAGAGAATGACAATATCACCTATTGGGTTACCTCAAGTTTGGGTTGATCATTCAGCCTTTGAATTTGATATGGTTTTGGATGCTTCATTGTATGTAAAGCCAACTTCTCCACAAGCTCGGTGCTAGAAAAGTTAGTATAGCTTTCCCCATCTATGATAACAGAACAAACCTTATTTTTCATAGAGCAACAAGTATGAAATAACTTCTCACATTGGTTGTCCAAGATATCATCAATCCATGGTCTGTCCCAAGTAGTAGGTTGATTGAAGGAATTGAGCTTGAGGTTGTCGCGATTAAATTTAACATCATCTAACTCCTCGAGTTCTTCTGGATCAAAATATCTAGATTGAAAGCTCGAACATCATTGTTTAGTGGGCGTATGTTGATGCGAACGCCATCTCACACCTTCCTCTAACTGACCTATTCGGGTATGAAGAAACTCAAATTTAGACTTCACTATATGTTCCATTTCTCTCTTCATTGCTTTCCATTGTAGGTTTTGAATGGGCAGTATGGAACCCTCTTCTTTCTTTGTGTTTCCTTGTCGTTGGGCCTTATGATCCTGGCAATTGTTAGAAAGAAAAGAACCTCGTAACTCTCCCTCACATGTTTTTCTCAAACACTCATGTTTCACACTCAAATGGCTTTTTCTTATAGATTTAAAGCACTCTTGCCTTTTTCCACTCATATGTCTTCTTTCAATCTAAATTGAACTTTAAAAACAAATTATTTTTACGAAGCAGTTCAACTTGAGGAATAATCATGACAAATCAATAAGGTTTTCAAAAATCAATTCCATAAGAATTTAAGTGTGGTGTACGAATAGACTTAAAGAAGAATAAAATTTAGATAGAGAAAGAAATTAAGATGCAATTAAGTAGACAAGATAGAGCAGAATAAGAATGAAATTCAAGCTAAAATTGTGTGCCTCTCTATTTTTTTTGCCTTTTTTTTGCACGAATTTTTTTGGCTTTTTTTCTCTTTTTTTTAACCTACTAAAGAGAAGATAGATAGAAGAAGATGATAATTTTTTTTCTTTTATAGAGAATAGAAATGGGCAGAGAAGATAAAAAAAGAACTAGATATAAAAGATGGGATGGAACTTGCAGTGCAACCGTGTGCTATGATACCAACTGATGAGAACTCTGCCAATATGCTGACAACACCCTACACCAAATATGGCAACGATCCCAAGACTTTCACGATGCAAGTACAAAAAGATGGAATATACCTTGTTGAAACAAGGTATGGGATATGTAGACGCCACACCCAAATTCTCTAAGAAGAACTCGTAGAAAACCTCGGGTGATAAGTCTTGATTGCTTGAACGCCACAGGTAAAAACCTGATAAGTTCAAAAGCTCTTTCAAGATAGAAAGAAGACAAAACCTCACAAGATTGAAATTCCAAAGTATGTATCCTCCAATGCTGTGGAGTATGCCTTTTATAGGTAAATATAACAACCAAATAGCCTAAAAACAAGGAAAATATATCTTATGGTTACATGCCAACCATATCTAATCTAAATATCTAGGATATTTTAATAACTACTTTAAAAATCTAAATTTAACTAATTAAATATCTAATATTAACATTTAATATCCTAGAAGATTTATTATATTAATAAATCTCTACTCATTAATTAAATTTGGATCTTCTTGTGGGCATTTCTTGGACTCTTTAATTGGGCTTCCTTCTCGTTGGCATTTCTTGGACTCTTCAATTGGGCTTCCACTTGGATTTTCTGCAATCTCTTTAATCATCTCATATAAAGCCTATTTGAACCTTTTAGCCCTTAACCTTGTCATTGGGCCCTCTTGTAGTCTTAAATGATTATTTATCCTAGTTGGTGATAAACTATTAAGCTCCATTGCAGGTTCGATTTATTGAACTTGTGAATTTGTAGACTCTTTATTAGATTCACATTATAATAGCATCGATCAGAATTTACAGAGAGAAGCTAAATTGGCTTACCTTTCAGCTCTAGGAGGGCTGTGGAGGTGTTGGGAGGGCTTGGTTTGGCCTGAGGAGGGCTCGAATTGCCATTTTCAGCTTTGTCAAAATAGGGCAGCTTCAGTCTATTAGAGGTGTTGGGAGGGCTTGGTTTGGCCTAAGGAGGGCTCGAATTGGCAGTTTTCAGCCTGACCAAAATAAGGCAACTTCGGTCTACTGGAGCTGCTTTACTGTTCTATCACATTGGTGTTTCTCCAGCGACCCTTGGAGCAATTACAAGTGTGTAGTTGAATTTTCCTCGAATCCAAAGAACTCGATCACGCCTTCTTTGACTTAGAAAAATGTCCAAGTCAGAGCTCTAGTTCAAGCTTCACCAAAAAATGGAGCAGTAGTGTAACACCGTGTTTTTAATAACCAAAAAAAGGCATACTAGCATTAATGCACTAGATCCGATTAGAACTCCAAAGTTAAGCTTGCTTAGGCGAGAGTGGTGATAGGATGAATGACCTCCTGGGAAGTATTCATGTTGTACCCTTTTAGTAGTTGTCAAATCATGTATTTTTTAGTAACTCGAAATTAAAAAACATACCAGCACCATGGAAGTATTCATTTTGCATCCCCTCAATAGTTGTCAAACCATATTTTTTTAGTAACACAAAATTAAATAACATACCAACACTAATGCACGAGATCCCATTTGAACTTTGAAGTTAAGCATGACCTCCTGGGAAGTTATTTTTTTAGTAACTCGAAATTTTGGTCAAAAATATTTTATGAAATTATATTATTAAAATTCAATTGATCTAATTGGAATAAATAAAATGAAAAGTGTTGTTTTAACCAAAATAAATAAATAATTAGTAAATTCTTTTATGTGAAAATATTGAGATAAATATATATTTGGTTTAATTAGTATTAATTCTACGCTTGTAAATACCCATAAATACCTACATTTAATTGTTGTAATTAATACCCATAATTTAATAACTAAATTTAATTATTAGAATTAATATTAATAAATACCCATTAATTTCCAATTTAATGAGGTGTCCTAGTAATAAATCTTCCCCGATTCTACACCTATATAAAGAGCTCATCCCTATTCATTTTCCTCACACTTGAAAACTCCTCTCTTTCTCTCTATTGCTCCATTTTCCCGGTGAAGCTCGAACCAGAGCTTCGACTTGGGCATTTTTCTTAACCTCAAAAAGAGAGGTTAGGCTCTTTAGATTTCGGTGAAGTCAGCTATTTGATAGCAACCTCCATTCGATCCTAGGATCGCCGAAGAAGCGCCAACATAATCAAATAGTGAAACTGCCCTATTTCGACCTAGCTAAAATTGGTCGAATTCAGCCCTCCTCTAGCCAAACCAAGCTCTCCCAACATCCCCACAACCATTATATGACCTCAACGATGTTGAAAGGTCAATAGTAGGAATTCATAATCCTAGAAGGTACTTTAGGAAGAGAGCTACCTTTCCCGATAGAAAGCTCAGACCGTCGCACCTCCGACGGGACAAGTGTGATCGGAACGCCAGCAAGAGAAAGCTCGCGTCCACTTGGAAAACCAACCATGTATGAACACGTCATAGTTAATGAGTGAGTGGACTAATTTACACTTCATACCCAGTTGGGATGATGAGCACCTTTTCTAAATTGGAAGACACCATGAGTGGGACTTTTAACATCATACCTGGTTGGGCTGATGAGCTAATTAAGCTAAAAACCACTTACCAGTTGTGAGTGGGCTTACTAACATCATACCCGGTTAGGATGATGAACACAGTTTAAAGTTAAAAACCAATTATCGGTTGTGAGTGGAATTTTATATCTTACCTAGTTGGGAATGATAAGTATCTCAAAATGAAAACACACTATTTAGTGGTATTTCTAACATCACAACTTGGAGAAATGATGTGAAAATCACGCGGAGAAACTATTTACCGATTGTAAGTAGATCATACCCAGTTGGTATGATGAAACGTCCTCGGAGGAAGTGGAAAACACGTTCATCGGTTATGAGCGGAGATGTCCTCATACTCAGTTGGTATGATTGACAGTTGAAAACATATTTTTGTCAGAAGTGCTCTCCCCTGACTATGTGCCAATGCTTAAAGGATTTAGGAGACCTTTTTGACGGGAGCTCGAATAGCTCTTATAGGTTAGGGGCCTCAATTTTGGAACTTGGGCATGGTATAAAAAAATATTGATTGTGCATGCACTATGATTACGGGACCTTCAAGATGCCCAAGAGGGGTAGTGATGTGTCCTTAGGGCCCTGGACATCCTAGTGGGTATAAGGGCAGTTTGTCGTACTAGGTGACCATGCGAAATTTGGAGTAGCATCAAGCGCATGAGACCGGGGTGGGGATGGGATGAGGTCTCTGTCCTCATAAGGACAAGGAGTATTTTTGGTCTAAGGGTAGGACATTAGGGA
This sequence comes from Trapa bicornis, assembly GCA_030064425.1. NCBI lineage: Eukaryota > Viridiplantae > Streptophyta > Magnoliopsida > Myrtales > Lythraceae > Trapa > Trapa bicornis. Next base: position 3,605,506 of record CM057759.1, read on the forward strand.
TGTTCACTCAGACTTCGGGTAGAAGTCAGAGACTTCTATCAAGGTGGATGGTAAAGAGGCTCTGATCCACAAGTAGATGTAGTAAGCGTAACTACATCTCGTGAATGTGTGTGTGATTGACCTTCATGATGAAGAATGTGTGTTGGGTGATGATACACCGTGATTAATAAGAAATGGTGAAAAACTGAGATTTTTAAAGTGGAGAAAATCTAAAGGAAATTAAGGATTCTGGCACACTCCAAGTTAAAAATGTCACCCTCGATAGGGTAAAGGTTTTAAAAACCAGTATTTGAGGAAAGAATAATCTTTAAGGAAATAAGGAGTTTGTCACACTCCAATTAGAGTTGTATTGTTTATGAAAACTCACTCCCAACCCCCGCTCATGGAGTTGTAGAACTCACCCCCTCCCTTTTACCCCTTTTAGGAAACCAAGGGAAAACCAATCTTACAGACTTCCCTGTATAGGAACTATAAAATTAAGTATGTTTGTTTTTCAGTTTTGTATAATGTTATTCCAAGAAAGGTACAGGTTTAAAGGACACCTTACTCCTCCCGGGTTTAAAAGAGGGTAAAACCCTTAGTAAACCGGGAAGAGTGGCAGGTTGCTCACAAGGATCCGACCAAACCGGGACAAGGCATGACAAGTAGGGAGAGAGTAGAGTTTTCAGGTGTGAGGAGGATGAATGAGAAGGGGCTCTTTATATAGTAAGCTTAGTGACTTCAGTGCTATCATCTAAAGAAAGAAGACGACACTGTTCCTAACTGGACCGGACCGGTCTGAACTGGGTTCAATGCTTAAATCGACTTGTTCAGGCCCGATTCGACTAAGTGTTTCAAAATTAAAAATTTGTAAATTCATCTAAATTTATTCTCTATCAAATGGTGGCCTCAATTCTCAAATTTGAATTTTCTAAGCCACCTAGAAAAATGAATTTAGCATTCGGTTCAAACCGATTCAATTTGGTTCAGGTCCAATCCACTTGAACCAGTTTGGTTTTCACCTCCATTTCATCCTAAAGTCCTTTTTCATGACTTTTGTGACTCTTTGGGTCACTCGAGATCCATAAACTTCCCGTTTTGCCCTTTCTCTATCAGTTCTGGTTCATAAACCGACTCGATTTTCTCTATAGAAATGACCAGTTTGATTTGGTTCAGATCTGGTTCACCTGAACCAGTCTGGTTTTCTCTCCTAGATGGTCCTAAGGCCCTCTTCCAAGGTTTTTATGACCCCTTTGGGTCACTCATGAGTTGTAAATTTCCCAAATTTCCCGTTCTCTAATGATCAGGTATGTGAACCGATTCGATTTTCTCACTCAATTTAACCAGTTCTTTCCCCGATTTTCCTTAACTCCAAAGGGTGGGGTTTACATGATGTCCACTCAAACTCCAGGTAGAGGTAGTGCACCTCTATCAGGGTGGACGGTAAAGGTGCTCCAGTCCACAAATAGCATGATTGAGTACCGTTCTACGAACGTATGCTTCCTCTTATGATAGGAGGGTGGTTGTTGATGTTGATTTGAGAAATCTAAGGATAAACTGCTGAATTATTAAACATTTGAAAATGTGAAATTGAACATTTCCTAAAAGATTTTTCCCCACTCCCTAAGTTTTTAAACACACCCCCTCCCTCTAAACCCTTTTCAATAAGGAACACGACTGCACCGACTTTTCCTCTCCAGACCCTAACCCAGGTAAACAATTTAAAATTCAGTTTTGTTTAATGTTGTCCAGGGAAAACATGATAGGTGCTATGCTTGACTCTCATGATCTCTTAGAGAAATCTCTCTATGAGGTTCGAGAGAGTGGTGGTTGTTCACAGGACCTCAACCAAACTGGATCGAGGCGTGACAACTTTGGTGGTATCAGAGCTTGTGTTTTCCTAGATACATTATCAAGACTTTATAACATGAATACTAATTGAAGAAAATTTCTAACCCAGCTATGGCACCCAAAAGAGGAGTCAAGAGAACAAGGGCAGCAACTGCTGATTCCACTGGAAACCCCCTCCTAGAGGTAGAATTCTCGAGAGCTACATCAGCCTTGTACGGCAACAACTCTGAGAACCAAATGCTATATGAGGAGTTCACTCGGGTGTTAGGGGAACCCCACCTCAGTGACAAACCCCACTTGGACTCGAGTCCCAGACCCACCAGGAGGAGGTCCAATCCCAACCCCCTTCTGCACCCATTCCACCCCTCTTTGATATCCTCAAATAACTAATGACGCTCAGACAACTGAGGTGCAAGCCCTTCTACGAGGAGAAGGATGTTGGGGCCACCATGGACTGGTTGGTGAGCCTCAAGAAGTTCTGGGTATCATTAGGATACCCCTAGAGGAGATGGTTACACTGGCGGAATTCTTCCTAGAGTTTAGCGTGAAGAGATGGTGGGATAACACAAGAAGCCTCTTCCCGACCACACCTACCTAGGAAGAGTTTGAAAGAAGGTACTCAGAAGAGTACCTGGCTCCCCAGCTCATCAACGAAAAGAAGGTGAAATGTTTCCAACTCCCCTAGGGAGCCCGCACGGTCTCGAAATATGAGACCAAGTTCAACAAGTTGCGACCCTTCGCCCCCGACCTAGCAGGACCGGCCGACTTCTGCCAGAAGTTCATTGACGGTCTTAACATGGATATAAGGGACCGAATGGGGGTTTTGGGATGGCCCACCGACCTAGCCACTATAGTAGGCATGGTGTATGAATGTGAGCAATTGGTCCAAACAAGGCGTCGTCGGATGGAGATGGGTGGGCGAAGGGAGGACAAGGGGCAAAGCAGTAGAGGAGGCCCAAGAGAACAAGGCCAGACTTGATAGAGGAACCAACCAAGGTTCCCGTGAAGGGAGGTGGGCCACCATGGCCACAAGGAGATGGATGCACTCCCTCTGAAGAGAGGTCCTTACTGCCCTCAGTGGCAAAAAAATCATGAAGGGGCATGTATAACATGCTACGAGTGTGGGTAGTTCAGGCACTACATCAGGAATTGCCCAAGGGCACTGGAAAATGCCTCGCAAAATGCTCCGCCACCACCACCTGAAAATCCGAGGGCACCTAATGGGGGAGGGAAGCATCCACAAGAGTCCCAGCCAGGGTCTATAACCTAACCTAGGACGAAGTCCGAAATGGCCCTAGCATGGTGGCTAGTACGTCCCAAACCTCCTCATAAATCAAGTTTGTAGCTCAGAGTCTTGTAGTCCCCTTTCAATTTAATAAAATACCTTCTCTTAAAAGTTTTATTAATTCCCACTTAGGTTTCATCCAAGTATTCGGAAATGAAAGATACACCTTTTTGACTCAGGTGCAGAACGATCTTTCATCAAGGAAGCCCTAGTCCTGGAACTTCTAAAGGAAACCTCCTCTCTCCTGCCACCCCTCCACATTCTCACACCTCTAGGCAAAACACTAGAGCGGCACATGTACTTTAAGGCCTGCGAAGTACGAATAGGAAGGACCACCCTAGAAGTCTACCTGATTCCTCTTTTGCTACGAGAAGTAGAAGTCATATTGGGGATGGACTGGCTAAGTACGCATCAAGCTCAAGTAGATTGTGGAAATAAGAGGATAACCTTCCATGCTCCTAGGAAGTAAGATGTTGTATTTGAAGGGGATAGGGGAAGAACTGGAATACACCTGGTGACCTGTATGGATGCACAGGACTTACTGTGAAAAGGATGTAAAATATTCCTCGCACAGATCACTTACAAGCACTCGCTAGAGAAGGGTCTAGAAGAAATTCTAGTGGTCAACCGTTACCCAGAAGTTTTCCCGAAAGAACTACCTGGCCTACCCCCAGATCGCCAATTAGAATTCGTAATTGAGGTAGTGCCAGGAACCCATCCCATATCTCAAGCACCCTACCGTATGGCACCCACAGAACTCAAGGAGTTGAAGGACCAATTGGACGAACTCCTAGAGAAATTATTTCTATGCCCAAGCATGTCCTCGTGGGGTGCACTGGTATTGTTCATCAAGAAGAAAGATAGAAGCATACGGCTCGACATCGACTATCGAAAATCGAACCAGGTAACCATCAAGAATAAGTACCTTCTCCCTCATATAGATGACTTATTTGATCAACTAAGAGGGGCAGCCTACTTCTCCAAAATTGATCTACGGTTGGGATATCACCAACTGAAGATTCAAGAAGAGGATATACATAAAACCGCCTTTCGATCATGATACGGGCATAACGAGTTCAGGATAATGCCCTTTGGACTGACAAATGCACCTGCGGCCTTCATGAACCTGATGAACCGGGTGTTCCAGCCATATTTGGATAAGTTTGTGATTGTGTTTATAGACGATATCCTCATATACTCCCAAACTGAAGAGTAGCATCGGGCGCACCTAGAGATAACCATGAGTACCCTATGAGAAGACCAGTTGTACGCCAAATTCTCTAAGTGTGAGTTTTGGCTCCAAGAAGTGGGTTTCCAGGGGCATATAGTGTCCAAAGATGGAGTAAAGGTGGATCCAGCCAAACTAGAGACCATCTTAAATTGGCAAGCCCCCCACCAACCCAACTGAGAACCGTAGCTTCCTCAGCCTCGTCGGATACTATCGAAAGATTGTGGAGGACTTCTCCAGAATAGAAGATCCCTTAACACACCTCACGAGGAAGAGAGTGGACTACAAGTGGGATGCCAAGTGCAAGGAGTCCTTCCAAGAGCTTAAATCTCAACTAATGATAGCTTTAGTACTGGCCTTACCTGACACGGACTCTAGGGAATACACGGTATATAGGGATGCAATAGGACAAGGGTTAGGATGCGTCCTGATGCAATAAGGGAAGGTTATTTCCTATGCATCACGATAGTTAAAGCCCCACGAGAAGAATTAGCCCACCCACGACCTCGAGCTGGCGGCAATAGTGTTTGCCCTCAAGATATGTCACCACTATTTGTATGGAGTGAAGTGTCGCATCTATACCAATCATAAAAGCCTGAAATACTTCCTAACCCAAAAGGAGCTCAACCTACGACAAAGAAGGTGGCTAGAGCTAGTAAAGGACTACGACCTGATGATCGAGTACCACCCAGTAAGGCAAACATAATGGCGGGCACACTCAGTCACAAGTACCACAAGGTAGTGGCCTTAGTAAGTACTAGCTACCTACCCTTACTAAGCCAACTACGCAACTTAAGGGTGGACCTCCACATGGACGAGGACCAGGGTAACCTAGTGGTCAACCTAGTAGTACGACTTGGCCTAGTGGACCAAATACGGGCTCTACAAAAGGGAGATAAGGAGCTTTGTCCCCATTGGGAATTGAATGAGGACGGACCACCACTAGACAACATGGTCAGGAGCGACAGAGTGATAACCTTCAAATGAAGGGTCTCGGTGCCAAACAACCAGGAATTGAAAAGGGAGATACTGGAGGAGGCCCACAACTCGATGTATGCCATGCATCCGAGCAGTACTAAGATGTAATGCACCCTCAAATCGGGATATTGGTGAAAGGGAATGAAGAAGGGCATTGCCGAGTACGTGGCCAAATGCTTGTCGTGTCAACAAATCAAGGCTGAACACCAGAAACTCTACAGACTACTGCAGCCACTCCCGAATGGAAATGGAAGCACATCACCTTGGATTTCGTGACTGGGCTGCCCGTAACAAAGAAGGGTCGGGATGCCATATGGGTTATCGTGGATCGATTGACCAAATCCGCATATTTCTTATCCATCCGGGTGACAGGCCTGATAGGAAAGCTCGTCACCCTATACGTGGGGGATATTGTACGACTCCATGGAGTCCCGAAAAGTATAATATCAGATCATGACCCAAGATTCACCTCCTAGTTTTGGCCCAACCTGCAAGCTGCCCTAGTAACTAGACTCTACATGAGAACAGCTTTTCACCCTCAAATAGATGGACAGTCATAATGGACCATCCAAACTCTAGAAGACATGCTTCAGGCATGTGTTCTAATGATAAGAAGGAATTGGGAGGGTTACCTATGTCTCATGGAATTTGTGTATAACAATAGCTACCAGCCAACATTCAGATGACACTCTATGTGGCGCTTTATAGGGGACCTTGTCGCATGCCCTTATTTTGGGAGGAGGTAGGAGAAAGAAAACTCAAGAAAGTCGAGTTGATAAAAGACGCATCAGAGAAGATTCAGATCATAAGGAGCCGACTTAAGGCAGCGCAAGATAGGCAAAAAAAATTATGCCAACCACCGGAGAAGGGATCTAGAGTTTGAGATCGGGGACTGAGTATTCTTAAAAGTGTCCCCTTGGAAAGGGATACCCAGGTTTCAATAAAGAGGGAAGTTGAAACCAAGATACATCGATCTGAATGCCATAATTCAGAGGGTCGGACCAGTAGCATATCGATTGGAGTTGCCCCCGGACCTCCAGAGAATTCATGACAACTTACACGTGTCACTACTATGAAAGTACGAGCCCGACCCCAGCCATATGCTAGATGAACCCCTGCCGGAGATCAAGGAAGACCTAACCTATAGAGTAGAACCCATCTAGATCCTCGATCGATGCAAGAAAAACCTCAAGAACAAGAGTATTCCCATGGTAAGGATACTTTGGCAGAACGGTCAAGTGGAAGAAGAAACGTGGGAGGTCGAGTCAACTATAAGGGGTAGATACTCGCAGCTGTTTAGCATGTAAAAGTTTTGATGACAAAACTCCTGAAAGGAGGGGAGAGTTGTTAAACCCATCCTTTGGGGTTAAAGAAAACTGGGAAAAGAACCGGTATAGATTTATGAATGAAGAAACAAGCTTATTAATGAACGAAAAATAGTTAACATGGGAAATTGGAAAATCCCAAGTGATAAAAAATTCACAAAAATATCAAGGAAGAACCAGGAAATGGAATTGAGGATAGAATTGGACCGGTTCTTAGTGAACCAGACCTGAACCATACTGAACTAGAATGAACCATATTGAACTAGTTCAAAAATTTATTTTTTTAGGTGGCTTAAAACTATTAATTTGGGAAATTGAGACCACCATTAGATAGAAAATAAATTTAGATTAATTTAGAAAATTTTAAATTTTAGAAAAACGGTTGAACCGTGTCTGAACTGGCCAATTTTTGAATTTTGGACAGCGAACCCGATCGGACTGGACCAGTCAACGATCTGACTGGTCAATGGACAATAGACGGCGGTTAACGGTCAATGGTCAATGGATAGCTAGTGCCTATCAACTGCCACACAGACATGGGTAGCCAATGGGAGGGTGCCACGTGTCCGGTCAATAGTTAGTTGGCTTCGTCAGCATGCCACGCTGACATGAGTAGCCAAGGAGAGGCTGACATGTGTCCGATCAACAAGTTAATGGTCAAGTTGGAACTGCATGTTAGAAAAACTAACCAATCGCCATGTGTTACGATCACCACATCATCATTTTCAACCTTCAGACGCTGACAAAGAGGAGGGAGGAGAAAGAGACGCCGGAAAAGCTTGTGTCTCTAGCAACTTGAAAAACACTCCAGTCAGGTCGTCGGTGGTCAAGTTGGAGCCGGAGTCTTACGCCGGCGGGTAGTGATGTGAATCCAACTAAAGAAAGTACGAATTCACAAGTTCAATAAACCAAACCTGAAATGGAGCTGAACACTTTGTCACCAAATGGGATAAATGATCACTTGAGACTTCAAGAGGGCCCAATCACAAGGTTAAGGGGCTAAAAGATTCAAAGAAGTTATATGGGCTAATTAAAGAGATTGCCATAAATCTAAGGAAAGCCCAATTGAAGAGAACTGGAAAAGCCCAAGAGAAGGAAACCCAACTAAAGAGTCCAAGAAAAGCCTACGAGAAAGTCCAGATTTTAATTAATGAGTAAAGATTTTTAGGATATTAAATGATAATATTTGATATTTAATTAGTTAAGATCTTTAAATTAGTTATTAAAAATATCCTAGATATTTAGATTATTAGATATGGTTGGCATGTAACCATATGATATATTTTCCTTGTTTTTAGGCTATTCAGTTGTTTTCTGAGCCTATAAAAGGCATACTCCACAGCATTGGAGAACACACACTTTGGAATTTCAATCTTATAAGTTTTATCTTCTTTCTATCTTGAAAGGGCTTTTAAACTTATCAGGTTTTTACCTGTGGCGTTCAAGCAATCAAGACTTAACACCCGGGGTTTTCTAAGAGTTCTTCTTAGAGGATTTGGGTGTGGCGTCTACATATCCTATACCTTGTTTCTCACATAAACAAGGTATATTCCATCTTTTCGCACTTGCGTCGTGAAAGTCTTGGGGTCTTTGCCATATTTGGTGTAGGGTGTCATCAGCCTATTGGCGAGGTTTGCATCAGGTAGCCTAAATAGTTCCCGAGCTCCCTATATAAAGAGCACCCCTCCATTCATCCTCAACATCCCATAATCGATCGAAAAAGAAGAAGAGTACATTTTTTGGCAAGCTACGAACTAGAGCTCCGACGACGGGACTTTTCTCAACCTCCGAAGCCACATTGGGTGTCTCTAGAATCAGGAGGAAGTCCTCTACCTGACCATACCTTCCATTCAGCTTGAGAGCCACCGAGGTAGAATGAGGAAGCTAAAACAGTGCTGCCACTCCTCGGCCGAAAAATAGCCAACCTCCCGCACCCTACTTCGAGCTTTCCCCCAGCCAATTGCGACCGAGCTAGACCCCCTACACCCTACCTAAAGGTTTCTCGACTTAGCTAAGAAGGTAAGCTCCCTCCACCGTCCTTAGTCGGAAAAAACTATGCACAGCCAAATTCAACAAAATCTTTAACACTAAAATTCACACTACTCAGGTCATACAGTGATAGTCGAAGCTCCGATCACCGAACCCTCATCGGTAAGATATCGAAGCTTCCTCTCTCTATACTGTATTTTCTAGTGAAGCTCCATTTGAGCTCATTTTTTAGCCAAATCGAGCAATTCAAAGCTTGAAATGACGAGAAAAACATAGAGAAGATGATTCAAATCAAGAATGAGGGCAATTAACCAAGTTTTGGGCGTCAATTGCACGAAATTGTAATTCGAGGAATAAATTCAAATGGAAAATTGATAAAATTGAGGGTCTTTTCATGCAATTCCCTCCCAATTAAGGGTAAATTGGGCAAATTGGATCAAATGGAGGACCAAATTTCAATTTTGGAAAAAGTTAGGGCTAAATGGTCATTTTAAAAAATTGAGGGGCCTAGGGGCAATTTTAATAAAACTAAGGACCAGAAAAGATAATTGGAAAGCATGGAGGCTAAATTGAAGGAAAAGGGGAAATAAGGAACTTAAAGATAAATGCACAAACCTTAGGGACCAAAGTGCAATTAAGGAAAAATATGAGGGCCCACATGCAAATGCGCAAAGAAATTTATCCCTTAGTTTAATACCCTAAGGACATTTGTTCCATGTAGGAGCAGACTACTCAAGCATCGGCTTTCGAAAAGAGACCGCGAGGCTAGATTCAGTCGGGACAAAGCCAATATAACGTCAATTCTGGTTGGAATGATGATTCAGCTTTGAAAATAATTTTCTCAGAATTAGCCTCCCTCACAGGGTGACACTACATAAAACATTTAAGAGCTAATTCTAGGCTTAGGCTCGAGATGCCAATGGGCTCAAGGGCAGTGAATAGGGGCTTGGACCCGTCCAAAATGGATATGTGATATATCATGCTAAAAGACCTGAATAATGAGAACTTTGTGTGACACCCATCGAGCCAAGTCTAAGTTGTCAAGCTTGTTAGGCCATACTGCTACTCTGCTGAAGCTAGGTCGTCGAACCTATTGAGCCAGTACGCATGGGCCAAAGCCAAGCCGATAGACCATTGCGCTAGAGGGCCAAATATAAAGGCTATAAATTAAAAAGATTGTTGATTGTGCATGCACTAAGATGTTCGGCCATCAGGACACATGGCATGAGGTAGTGATGGAGCCTAGGGACTGTTGGACGATACAGGGTGCATAAGGGTGGATTCGTCATACAGTAGGTCGTGAAGCCGAGTAGCTTCCTGCACATGGAGACCGAGGCAGTAGGGGAAATGAGGTCTTGTCCCACTAAGCAAACATGATGAAGTGATCAAGGTTTGAGTGTCATTAGACTATTGATATCCACTCAAACTCCAGGTAGAAAGAGTGCACATCTATTAAGGTGGATGGTAAAGGTGCTCCAGTCTACAAGTGGCACAATCGAGGACCATTCTGTGAACGTTTTCTCCCTCTTATGATAGGAGGGCGATTATTGATGTTGATTTGAGAAATCTAAGGAGAAACTACTGAATTATCAAACATTTGAAAATGCCAAATTGAACCTTTCCTAAAAGAGTTTTCCCCACTCATTGAGCTGTAAAACTCACCCCCTCCCTCTTCCCTTTTGAGGAAGGAACGCGACTGCACCAGCTTTTCCTCTCCAAACCCTAACTCAGGTACACAACTTAAAATTCAATTTTGTTTAATGTTGTCCAGGGAAAAAATGATAGGTATTACGCTTGACTCTCTTGATCTCTTGGAGGAATCCCTCTATGAGGTCCGAGAGAGTGGTGGATTGTTCACAGGACCTCGACCAAATCGGGTCGGGTGTGACATAGTTCCTTTCAACCCTTCGTTTTTATCTTACCTGATGTTTGTCCTTCTCGTTCCTTATTTGTCTATAACTTGAGTTGAGGCATTAGATCTTGATTGGACGCAGTATGATTTGTGCAACAGAAGTTTTTAGGAACTTGAAATTTTATTTATTGGGAACAGAATACAATATATTTGGGACTTCTTTCCTTCTAAAGGGAGATGGTAAAAATGAAAGGTTGGGAAGCACATGCTACTAAGCTAGGGTTTTGATGGACTCCCTCTAGGGTGAGTTTGAAATCCCCAAGTGGAGTTGTGGCTCTTGGGGCGGCCTCCTATCTTCCATCCCTTTGGACTCCGGTAGTCGAGGAGGTATTATTCTTAGGAGGTATTGCCACAAATCCTCACACTATGGGATATCTCCTCATCATATGTACTACTTGTCCACACCTATAACAGGTTGTCCCGACACAAGCTCCTACATGGATCCTCCGACATTTACGTTGTTGAGAGATTTCCTTTTCCCTGTCTGCTCTCTTCCTTTCTCTCCCTTTCTTTGTGTCCTTTCCCGCCCGTGGAGACAGTGCCCCCAGGTGTGTGTTCCACATCCCCTTATGGTTTTGGGCACTTTCGTGCATAATGTCCCCGTTGTCCACAACTGTAACATGTTACTTCCTTGTGTGGACCCTTATAGCTTCTTCCCCATCTCGGACCTTAGGGAGTTTTTCTTGGTGGTTGCTGGTGGTCTCTACATTTCACCATTCTTAGGTGTGTACTTCCTATAGGATAGTCCCCTTTTATAGTGTGAAGCAAGGTCTCCCAAATACCTTGACAAATTCCTCGTAAATTCTCCTCGACTCAGAAGTCATCCTTGGTATAGTGGGTTGGGTCCTCCTAGACTCTTGAGCTCCCAAGCTAACTTCCTTACTTAGGATAGGATTTCTTTCTAGTCCTGTGGTGATCGTGGCAGCGCAGGTTTGTTTGGTTCCTCTAGGAGTGGTTATATTTGTTTGATAGAAGTTTACCACTGTTTAAGGTTCTACGGCTTTTAGTTTTGAAAACTTTGTTTGGAAAACCATGCTCTAATACTACTTAAGTTGTCACGTCCCAACCCGGTTTGGTTGGAATTCCCGTGTCAACCTGCCGCCCTTCCCCGTACTAACTTAGTATTTCTACCAAATAGATCGAGGAAGGTAAAGGTGTACAAGCACATATGTTTTCCATAACAAAATTTACAAAACATTTAAATAACGGTTTACCTATTATGGTACCTTTGGCTTGCTCCCCTAGCTTATACTCTTCTTAACGAGGTGTTTCTCTGGAAAAGGGTTTAATGGGATGGGGTGAGTTTCTACAAATTAGTGAGCGGGGATGGGGGAGTGAGTTTTTCAAAATAAATAGTTTATTAAAGCGTTTTATCCTTTTAGTTCATTGTGATATGAGTTCATCTCTTCTTTAGTACTTCCCCTAGCTCAGGAGGCATTTAGCAAACAATCACATGCCCTTTCTATCATAGAAAGGGATCATACGTTTGCAGAACAATCCCCGACCGTTTCACTTGTGGACCGAAGTGTCTTTACCGTCCACCCGAGTAGAGGTTAATAGCCTTTACCTAGAGTTTGAGTGGAAATCATATGTTTGACCCTCAAACCCTAATCATTCTTTGTATTTGCTTTGTGGGATGAGACCTCATTTCCCCTACTACCTCGGTCTCAATGTGTAGGAAGCTACTCCGAACTTCACGACTAACTGGCACGACAAACCTACTCTTATTACATTTAGGTCATCCAGCAGTCCTTGGGACCCATCGACTACCACTCTTGGGCATCTAGATGCTCCCGGATCCTCATGCATAACAAAAGTTTTTGAATTATTGACCATAATCTTTTGTCATGCCCCGATTCGGTTTGGTTGAGGTCTTGTAAACAACCCGCTACTTTCCTAGACCTCAAAGATGGATTCCTAGAGATCAAGAGAGTCAGGCATAGTACCTGTCATCTTTTCCCTTGACAACATTAAACAAAACTGAAACTTTAAATTTGTGTATCTGGGTTGGGGTCTAGGAAGGAAGAGGCTAGCGTAGTTGCGTTCCTTCCTAAAAATGTTTAGAGGGAGGGGTGAGTTCAACAACTTAGTGAGTGGGGGAAAAGTCTTTTAGGAAATGTTCAATTCATCATTTTCAAATGTTTGATATTTCAGTAGTTTCTTCTCAAATTTCTCAGTTCACATGATCAACAACCGCCCTTCTATTATAAGAGGGATCACACATTCACAGAACTATCCTTGAGCGTCCCACTTGTGGACCGGAGTGCCTTTACCGTCCACCCTGATAGAGGTGCACTGCCTCTACTCGAAGTTTGAGTGGACAACAATAGTCCAACCCTCAAACCCTGGTCACTTCATCTTGTACGCTTTGTGGGACGAGACCTCCTTTCCCCTACTACCTCGGTCTTAGTGCACAGGAAGCTCCTTGAGCTTCTCGACCTACTGAATGACATACCCTTATGCACCCTCGATCATCCAGCAGTCCTTGGGCTCCATCACTACCTCATGCTAGGTGTCCTAATGGCTCGAACATCTCAGTGCATCCATAATCAATAGTCTTTTAAATTATAACCATTATCTTTGTCTCTCCAGCACAACGGTCTGTCGACTTGGCTTTGGCCCACGCATACTGGCCCAACAGGTTCGACAACCTGGCTTCGACAGAGTAGCAGTTTGGCCTAACAAGCTTGACAACTCATACTTGGTTTGATGGGTATCACACAAATTTCCTATTACTTGGATCTTTTAGTATTATCCATCATACACTAGTTCTGGATGGGTTCACGTTCGTGTCCATTGGCCTTGGGCCCACTGGCATACCAAGCCTAAGCTCGGAATTAGCTCTCAAATATTTTAAGCAGAGTCACCCAGTCAGGGAAGGCTAATTTCGAGAAAAAAATTTTCAAAGTTGAACCGTCATTCCAATCGAAATTGATGTTATAGTGGTTCCCACTCACCCGATAATCTTGGCGGAATCTAGCCTCGTGGTATTTTCCTGAAAATCGGCGCTCAAGCAGGCTGTTCCTACATGACACGAGTATTTGTGTTAGGGTATTGGACTAAGGGACCACATTCTTTGAGCATTTACATATAGGCCCTCATAGTTTGCCTTAATGGCAATTTCATCCCTAAGGTTTGTGTATTTACCTTTAAGCCCCTATTTGCCCCTTCCTTTCAATTCAACCCCTAGGTTTTCCAATTATTCTTTCCTAGGTCCTTAGTTTTATTACAATTGCCCATAGGCCCCTAAATTTTATAAAATTTCCATATAGTCCCCAAATTATCAAGTTGACCCCAAACTTCTCAAACTTTGCAAATTGGTCCTCCATTTTATCCAATTTGTCCAATTGATCCACATTTGGGAGGGAATTTCATGAAAATGCCCTTAATTTTATCAATTTTCCGTTCGGCCCCTAATTTTCGAAAAATCCCCAATTTGCCCAAATTTCTCAAATTTTGCATTTTGGCCCCCGAATCTCAATTTCATCAAATTGACCATCAAAATGGGGTTAATTGTCTACATTTGTGATTTGGATCACTTCCTTTATGTTTTACTCGTCATTTTAAGCCCTGAACTGCTTCATTTGGCTCGAAAATGAGCTTAGATAGAACTTCGCCGAAAAATATAGTTTAGAGAGAAAAAACTTCGATATCTTACTAGTGAGGGTCCGGTAACCGAAGCTTTGGCTACCAATGCGTTGCTCTCATTGTGGGGATCCTCTCTGGATCAAACCACATCCCAATTGATGACCTAAGTAGTGCGAATTTAAGTGTTAAAGTTTTTTGCGGAAATTGGCCCTAAATAGTGTTTTTCGACGAATGATGGCAGAGGGAGCTTACCTTCTTAGCCAGGGGGAAGGTTGGGACACCTCCAGGTGGGCGTAGGTGGTTGGGTTTTGCCGCAATTGGCCGTGAGGAAGCTCAAAGTGGCGGCAAAAGGTTGAGCAGTTTCCCGGCCGAGGAGTGGCGGTACTATTCGAGCTCTCCAACTAAACTGAGGGTAGGGTTGGGTAGAGAACATCTTCCCATTTCCAAAGACACCCAATGTGGCTTTGGAGGCTAAGAAAATTCCTGTCATCAGAGTTATGGATCGCTGCTCATCAAAAAATGCACTATTCTTCTTCTTCGCTCGATTGTGGGATGTTGAGAATCAATTGAGGGGTGCTCTTTATATAGGGAGCTTAGCAACTGTTCAGGCTACCCACGGGTGTAAGACTCGGCCTCCGACTTGGTCGTTAATGACCTGATCGGAGAGTTGTTCAAGTTGCCGGAGACTCCCGCTTTTCCAGCCTCTCTCTCCCCTCCGTTCTCTCTATCAGCGTCTAAAGGTTGAAGACTATGACGTGGTGATTGTGCCACGTGGCGCACTGTGATTGGCTAGTTTTTCTAACGTGGAGGTCTAGCTCGACTATTGTGTCAGTCTTGACCCATTGACCAGACACGTGGTAGCTTCTCATTAATTGCTAGTGTCTACGTGGCATGTTGACGGATCGTCCGCTGACCATTGACCGGACATGTGACAACCTCTCATTGGTTGCTCGTGTCTACATGGCTATTGACGGGGCATTGTTAACCATTGACCTGTTTGGTTTGCTGACTGGTCTAACTGTTGACCGGTCCGATTCGACCGGGTTCACTGTACCGAATTTGAAAATTGGCCAGTTTTGACCTGATTCCATCGGTTTTCTAAAATTTAAAAATTTCTAAATTCATTTTCTATCTAATGATGGCATCAATTTCCCAAATTGACATTTTTAAACCACCAAAAAAATGAATTAGTGAACTGGTTCATCCCAGTTCAGTTCGGTTTGGGTCTGATTCACCCTGAACCAATCAAGTTCTATCCTCAATTCCATTCTTGGTTCTTCCTTGTAATTTTTATGAATTTTTGGTCATATGAGATTTTCCAATTTCCCACATTAACTATTTTTCATTCATTAATCGACTTGTTTCTTCGCATAAAAATCTATATCAGTTCCTTTCTCAATTTTTTTGGATCCTAATGGACTGGTTTTACATCTAGTGCCAACGGTCCAATGGCCCAGACACTTGACTTGGCCTGTATTTGTTTGTCTAACCAGTCCATCGACCTAATCCTAGTGCACTGCCACTAGCCCATTGAGCCTTGTCAGTACTGTCTTAGTCCCGTGGCAAGTCACACAAGATTGCCAGTTTTTAGGATATTTTTTCATGGTTCTTATAATCGTGTTTGCCTTTGGGCTCCAACTGGCCTTGGGACTACTTCACGAGTTTTTTCAAAACTAGGCCTCAAGCCCTGTTATTTTAAAATCTGAGGCCTCGAGCCTATTAGAGCCATTATAACTCCCATTAGGAATGTCTCCGAAAATGTTTAAGAAGTTTCACGCAGTCAGTGGAGACCATTCCTGGAAAAATGATTTTCAAACTTAAAGCGATTCTCATCACCCCCAATCGGGTATGACGCTGAAAATCCCACTCACCCGGTTAAATTGACGTGACCATCCTAGTGAGATCACGATTCGTGGTGTGCTCCTTTGCATTGGTACTTGAACAATAGTTCCTACATGGTTCGAGTATCCAAATTAGGAGAATTGACATAAGGGACCTCATACTTTCAGGTATTTGTGCATAAGTCCTCACACTATACCTTAATTGTATTTAAGTTCCTTAAAGTTTATAACTTTACAT
The DNA here is from genome assembly GCA_030064425.1 of Trapa bicornis. Lineage (NCBI taxonomy): Eukaryota > Viridiplantae > Streptophyta > Magnoliopsida > Myrtales > Lythraceae > Trapa > Trapa bicornis. The sequence goes on from CM057759.1 coordinate 3,621,720, forward strand.
TTAGGTCCCTAATCTTCATTTGATCTCAATTATGTCCCTAAAACTTCCAATTATCCCTCATAGATCTTTAGTTTTTCCAAAATCACCAATTGGCCCTCCATTTCATCAAATTTCCCAATTGGACCTCAATTGGAAGTTAATTCACAAAAATGCCCTAATTTTCCTTCAATTACAATTCGGCCCCCAATTTTCCAAAAATCCCCAAATTGCCCAATTTTTCAAAAATTTGTAATTTGGTCTCAAACATCATTTTGTTAAATTGATCCCCAAAACTCAGTTAATTGTCCCCATTTATGATTTGAATCATCTTCTCTATGTCTCACTCATCATTTCAAGCCTTGAAACACTTCATTTGGCTAAAAAAATGAGCTCAAACAAAGTTTCGCCGGAAAAACTTAGTCTAGAGAGAGAAAGCTTTGATATCTTACCAGTGAGGGTCCGACGATCAAAGCTCTTACTTTCTCTGAATTGTTATCCTCTTTGGGATCCTTCCTGGATTAAACCACGCCTCAATTGGTGGCTTAAGTAGTGCAAATTTCTCAATTTAAATATTAGTAAAAACGCACTTTGAACAATATTTTCCGGTGAGGGGCAGCAGAGGGGACTTACCAACTTAGCTCAGGGAAGGTAGGGGCACCTCGGGTTGCTGACCGTCGAGGAGCGGAGGTACTGTGCAAGCTTTCCAGCTCTTCTCCGGTGATCCTCGGGCTGAAGGAAGGGTGTAGCTGGATAGAGGACTTCCTTCCGGTTCTAAGGACACCAAATGTAGCTTTAGAGGTGGAAGGAAACCCCGCTATCAGAGATCTGGTTTGCTGCTCGTCGAAAAATGGAGTACTTCACCTTCTTCACTCAGTTTTGGGATGAATGGAGGGGTGCTCTTTATATAGGGAGCTCAGCAGCTGATTGGGTTATCGGCCGACATAGGACTCGGCCTCCGACTCAGCCGTCGGCGGTCATACCGAAGCTCTTCCCAGGTCATCGGATGAATCGCCCTCCCCTCTCTCTCTCTCTCTCTCCTTTCTATTAGCTGACCGAGGAAGAAGAGGATAATGTGGCAAACGTGCCATGTGGCGTGTTGTGATTGGTCATTTTTTTCTAACATGGCATTCCCACTCAGTTGCCACATCATCCATTGACCAGACACGTGGCAGCCTCTCATTAGCTGCTCATGTCTGCATGGCAGGCTGACCAGTTGTCCACTGACCATTGACCGAACACGTGGTAGCCTTCCATTGGCTGCTCGTGTCTACATGGTTGCTGATCAGGCACCCACTGACTGCTGACTGGTTGGACTGTTGATTGGTCTAGTCCATTGATTAGCTGGACCATTGACCGGTCTAGTTCGTTGATTGGCTGGACCGTTGACCAGATCGGTTCAACCGGGTTCGGTGACCCGAAATCGAAAATCGGCCTGTTCAGGCCTGATTCGATTTGTTTTCTAAAAATTAAAATTTTCTTAATTTATCTAAATTCATTTTCTATTTAATGATGGCTTCAATTTTCCAAATTGACATTTTTAAGCCACCTAGAAAAATGAATCATTAAACCGGTTCACCACGATTCAATCCGGTCCAATCTAGTTTAGGTGTGGTTCACCCTAAATCAGACCGATTTTCCCATCCAATTTACTTGATGGTTCTTCCCCATGATTTTAATTACTTTTTGTTCACTTGGAATTTTCCAATTTCCCATTTTTAACCCTTATTTACTATTTTTTGTTCATTAATTGACTCGGTTTTCACATGGAAATTCGTCGATTCTTTTCCCAGTTTCCTTGGTCCAAGAGGACGGGTTTCACATCCCATATCACAAGCCCCCTATCGTATGGCCCCTACGGAGCTTAAGGAGTTAAAGGAACAGTTGGATGAATTGTTGGAGAAGGTTTTCATATGCCGAGTCAGTCCTCGTGGGGTGCACTAGTGCTATTCGTAAAGAAAAAGGATGGGAGAATGAGACTGTGTATAGATTACAGAAAGTTAAACCAAGTAACTGTAAAAAAAAATAAGTACCCTCTCCCATATATTGACGATCTATTCGACCAGCTAAGAGGAGCAACATACTTCTCAAAGATTGATCTTCAATCAGGGTATCACTAGCTAAGGATCCGAGATGGAGATGCCCTAAAGACCGTGTTCTGGACACGTTACGGTCACTAGTTCAGAGTGATGCCCAACATCAACCCATATGTGCCTTCCTTTATTCCATCTATGAGACTACCAAAAAGTGGACCAAAAATGTTTATTGACCGAAGGCATTGTTTGTGTGTCGAAGACTTGCAAAGGAACATGGCCAAAGCTAGTGGATCAAGCCCATGAATGCAACCCATAGGGTTGTTTTCCAAGCATAGGGTTTCAATGACTTCCCGTATTGTGGTCAAACAAATAGGAAAATGTGAAGTAACCGAAAGGAAGATGTCACATCTGACTCGATTTGATCGAAACCTAGTGAACAACCCACCACTCCTTTCGGTATTTGAAAGGGTAACCACCATTGTGGTACCGGTAGGAATCAGGAGTAACCTGAAAATATATTTTCAAAATAACTCTAAGGAAAAACATACCATAATGTGATTATTGCATAAGGCTTACCAAGTAGTTAAATTTTCACTTGCGTTCCTCTTCATCTTTTTCTTGAAAGGGTTTAAGGGAGTGGTGAGTTTTATAACTCAGTGAGTAGGGTTTATAAGACATCATGACTTCACGATTTAGTGTGTATTTAAACAAAATTTCCCCATTTTTTAAAATCACATGATAAGCAAGCCACTACTTGTCTTATCTTTCATAAAAAAGTTTCTCATAACTTTCTCAACTTATTTCATCAAGCTTAGGGTATGTTCCTTCCTAGTTAAAGGGATTTAATTAATTAGACCTACCATGGTTTGTTTCATACAAACAATCAAATGTCATTTATCCATAAAGGGATCAAACAGTCGCAGAACACACCCTCATAGGCTACAATCTCGATATGTTTCACTTGTAATTAGGAGCGCCTTTACCGTCTACCTTAGTGAGAGGCCACAACCTCCACCACATTGCCTGTGTGAGCACCTTGGCCCAACCCCCAGACTTATCAATACTTCGATTCCCCAAATTATATGGAGTGAGACCTCACTCTTCTATCCCCTCGGTCTTAGTGCGCGAGAAGCTCCCAAAGCTTTAAGACATACTAGAACAATGTTTATGCTCTTTTGCTAACATTGCTGTCCAGCAGCCCTTAGAACCAACACTACCTCGTACTAGGAACCCACTACGTCGACGAAATCCGAGTTGAAAAGTGCTAGCTGAATTCCGGTCACCCCTACCTCCTGAGGCCAGGCCGACCCTTCCACGGCTCTCCTCGACTGACCCTCGACCTCCCTGTACCTTTGAGATAAGCCAATTCGCCTCCATTTGCTGGAATAGTGGAGTTATAGAACGTAGAACGTGAAAACTTCTTTGATAAGATTCTCAAAGAGGGATTCCTAAGATTCTCAACGTAGAACTGTACTAAGACATACTAGAACAAGGTAGAGGGATTCTCTCAGGATTCTAGGAAATTCGAACTCACATTCGGAGGTGGAGAAAAGTGCCCAAGTTAAAGCTATGGTTCATGCTTGGCCGGAAAGAAGAGTTCTTATTCTTTAGGCGTTTGAGGGATGAGTATGATGAATAGGGAGTTGCTCTTTATATAGGGAGCTGGAGGACCCTTAGCTCTACCTGTTTCTATATTTGGTTAAGCTTATCTCGTCTAGAATTGCCATGGTCGGAGTGCATATTCCCTAATTGAAAATGGAAAGGAATTATTTCATTTTTTATTATGTAAACAGTGTTGTCATCTGAAGGTTGAAGATAACACTACGCGCACGTGCGAGCTGCCACGTGGTGCACTATGATTGGTTGGCTTCACTGACATGGCTTCCCACTCAGCATTTGAGTCTGTTGACTATTTGACCTGCCACATGGCGATCTCCCATTGGTCGTTCATTCCAAAGTGCTTACTGACCACATTTGACCATTTGTTGACCGTGACACATGGCGCCCTTTGATTGACCTATTTAAATAAGTCAGTTTTCCCTCCCGACACACAGTGCCATTGCCAAGTGTTAGTCTTTGATTGGTCAACTGTTTCTCCAATATCCTAGTCGGTAGTTGACGTGGCACATTTGCCACGTGTCAGCTTCTCATTGGTCAGCCTTGTTAATGAGACTTATCCTTGGTTGACCATTGACTAAGGATACATGTCGCTCTCCCATTGGTCGATCGTTGACGACGTGGCTTTTTTTTCATCTGACCGTTGACCAGGAACATGTGTCATGCTCTGATTGATCAGTACTTCTAAGCATTGACCGAACGACTGACTTAGCGTGCTTCGCCACGTGTCACACATTGATTAGGCACTGACCTGGCTTGCGGTTTGTTGACCGACTGGACCGTTTACCGGTTCGATCAGACCAAATTCGTTGATCCAAAATTGAAAATCGATCTTTTCAGGTCCAATTCAACCGATTTTCTAAAATTTAAAATTTTATCTAAATTAATTTTTTATATAATGATAACTTCAATTTCTCAAATTTACATTTTTATTTTAACTAGAAAAACTAATTTTTAAACCAATTATTTATAGTTCAATTCTATTTAATACGATTCAAATACTCGGATACAATTAATTTTAAACCGGTACAATTTACTTATTAAATTTTATTAATTATTTATTTCCATAATTTTTAAATATTTTTTATCGATTGTAATTTTCCAAATCACTTTTTTGAATTCTCTATACAAATTTCGGTTTGATTTAATTTTATTTTCACTCAAAATTTTACTATTCCTAATTCCGGCTTATTTATTATTAGAAATAGGTGTACCTCGAACAGGATTGCGGGAGGAGGAGCCCCGAGCGACAGAGCGAACAAAGTAAAAGTAGTGGATGACTCGTTGAGAAGTTCAAAGAGCTCAAATGAGTGTACATTGAACCGATGAGGTTTTGCCAAGGAAACGGAGGGACGTGCCTCAAAAGGCGACAACTGAAATCGTGTTTTAGCATAGAGCGAGGGCGCAATGTTTTATGAGCCGAACTTGGAGACTTGGGCAGGAATATTCATATTTGCTTACTGTGGAGCTATATGCATGAAAGATTAGTTATTGGAGAACGTATGGAATACAAAGGTGATTGTAGAGGTTGGAGTATGCAGGTAGGAGATATTTACTTGTGCAGAATGAGCTTGGGGGACAGATGTTGTTAAGCGTATCACTCTATTATTTTAGGAAGAAAAAGAAGAATTTGTATATAATGTTATACACTTCATTCCATAAGTAGAGTTGTAATTTATGCAAATTTATGATGCACAAAATAATGACAAAATTAGTGGAAGAATTTTGTGTCAGTGTTGGAGGTGATGCTACCTCAATCAATAATACAGTAGGTCTTGAGGCGAGTTAGGTGGTCTTGGATGAGGTGACAAGGTGGTGATCTGGGCCTGGAACTTGGCATGATTGCAAGGTTACTCCTTCCCTCTATTTTCTCTCAATCTTATGATCTCATTTAGAAAGAAAATGTCACTGCTGTCCCCAATTATATTTTCCATATAATTGAAACCCCAAATGATTGTAATTCTTACAAATGCATCCCTCTTTACATATGATTGTTTGCAAAATCTTGTCAAAAGGGGAATGCACTTTCAAATAGACACGGAGACCCACGGCAGCGATGGACTGGTCGTCGTGGTTCCGACGAGCTCTTCTGAAGGACCCGAATGCCCCGCAGATCTCAGCCTCATCTTCAAAGAAGAAGAGGAAGCAGAAGAGGATCGAAGAGGATCTGGAGCTGCACGGCGTCACCCAGCCGTTGATCGACCTCATCAAGACGTTTACTGCCGACACCTTCAAGGATTTCCATTGCCGAGGTGCGCGATGACCACTAGAACTCCATATCGCCGCGTCCTTCATTTTTCGTCGAAGGATTGCTTTGTTGATTGTTTTCTGCACTGTATCGATTGTGATGTTGCAGAGGTGAATGATGGGTCAGGGGCTGCAGAGAGGGAGAGGATTACTGCTTCCAGGAATGTGCGGAAGGATCTCTCGGAGTGGCAGGAGCGACACGCATACCTTGTGCTTTCAAGTGTGAAGGTAGGATTGATTAAGTACAATCTATACTGGATTTCAGAGTTTATTATACATGCACATTTGAATGATGATCTGTTTTTTTTCCTTATTTTGATTCAAGGGAAAGGAAGTCTGAAACTTTGCTTGGTTTTGATATGTAATTCTATTGCAATTTCAGCTATTTTGATCAGTATCATGCAATTTAAGCTTTTACCTTTAGAATCATGTAATTGATTTGTGATCTTGAATATGCACCAACTTTTAAAAATCATTTTCTCTTAGTTCAAAAAAGTTCCAACATTTCTGTTGATCAATATGGCTCCAGTTTGTTTATTTGAGGGTAAAAAGCTCTACAGTTTGTACTGTATATGATACAGGTGCTGTTGATTTTTTTAATATAATTTGTGTTTAAATTCCTTAGCATCCAAGCTGATCCATTGGATTGAACTCAACACCCAGTAGACAATCAAAAGTTACCAACATTTTACCTGCTAGGTTATTGCCTTTGGGTTTGGACAAATACTAAAGGAGTGAGATTTAAACTGATTATAAGAAGTGGAAAATTTTTTCTGCTTGAAATCTTCCCTTGTGAGTTGTGACTGGTGGATCCTTGGCATCCAGGTTGATAAATGATAGCAATCTTCCTGTTGAACTAATATATCTCCTTTTCAGGAGATGTCCCAACTGAGATATGTCCTGTGCCCCCGCCACATGAAGGAACATGAGTTTTGGACAACATACTTCCTGCTTGTCAAGACCCATGTGGCTGAGTAAGTTGTTTACATCCTCTTAATATGACAATGGAAGAGAAATCACACAGGATTGCAGTAGATAGTAACGTACAAACTAGAATGCTGATAAATGTTGCTATCTCTAATACTAGAGATATTATTTTAGAGAGATGGAATATTATGTTCAGATACTCTTAATATAATGATGATAGAGAAGTTACTTAAGTTGCTCACATCCTCTTAATATGGTGACGAGAAGGAAATCATGCAAGATTTCTGTAGATAATAAGGTACAAGCTAGAATGCTGATAGATGTTGCTATATGTGATGCTAAAGAAGTTATTTGAGAGAGATGGAGCATTGTGTTTGAATTGGGTGTGCTTTAGCACCTTAGTCTTGTCGTTTCTAGAGCATTTATAGCAAGGCCACAATTTCTAAGCTTCCCTGGCTCATCATCTCCAAACAAATTTGAAAAGAGAATATATTAAGTTTGAACTACATGAATTCACTATGCATGTGGGGACAGAAGAGGTCATGTGGGTTGTTATATATTTCCTGTTGTTATTCCCTTCACTGTTTAATAGGACTTAGGTGCAATATGAAGAAGGAAATCTCTGATGCTAATTGTTGAGAACTCTTGCACTATAGATACGAGTTGCGCTCCATAAGGCTGGAGAAAATTAAAGGCTTGGTAGCTAAGGATGAGGTGTCTTCAAAAGGCAATCACTGGGAAGTTGAAATGTTTGAAGCAAAGCAAGTTTTAGATATGCAACCATCAACTCCTTAGTCACATGTACAGAAGAGGAATGTGGTACAATCAAGCTAACATTGCCTAGGATCTATTCCTTTTCTTATGTGTCCTTTTATTAGTTGCAAGGTATTTTTGCTGTTCCACCTGCATCTTACCTATGTGATTGGTTTTGCCTTGTCTAGGTTAGTGATGTGTGGAGAAGATCTGGCTGGTACTAGTGCAGCGTGGAAATACCAGGATGAAGATGGGACTTTTTAGGTTGTTACACATGATTTCCCTCCTGTATGGTTGATGCCTATATAGGAGAACTCCAGTCATGACCCACATGCAGAAAGACCAAGCAGTACTTTTCCTTAGGATTGGTCAGTTAATCATGTAAGATTACGAGGTTCCGAGGGCTGTTGTCAATATTTTTTTGCATCATGTTGCCATAAGCATGCAACTAGTTGTAATTAATATGCACTTTTAATAATCAACTAGTTGATGATTCTTTGGGATACATCTGGTCAACTAGTTGATGATTTTGATCCATCTGTTAAGAATATTTCATATATCAACAGCTTCTTGACATCAGCAGTAATGATTATGAAATATGAGAGATTAAAAAGGCAATCCTGTGAGTCTATCAAAAGGTTCTGGGACTTACATGTGAGCCTAAGTGGGGTCTACAGCCCCAGCTCGTGCCCATTCAAGCACAAATGTAAGGGATGGTATCCATAGCATTATACCATTGTCAGAACCATTGGAAATCCAGTTCTTACATGCAGTGATCGTAATGCATTGCCTAATCAGAAGACATCAGAATAACAGCATGATTCCTCCAAGTATAATGTCTCAAAGAATGAAACCATGCCATCTCCTCACTTGTCATATTGTTAAGGAACAAAACAATTTGTTTGGATCATTTCATAACCCTCCTACCAAAGCCATCAGACTCGTTCCATACAAGTAGCTTCAATTTATAAAATCAGGCATAATTTACATTGAACTGCTAGTACAGCAGAACGGGGATACAAAGTTCCATTTATAAACCCTCTTGATTTCTGGGTCACCTAGGAAGCCCAGGTCTTAGTTTCAAGTTTCTTCCGTCTCACTGAGATCATCTTCTGGAATGGCATCAAATACTAGTGGCAGGGCAAGATCAAGCTCAGAATCTTCCGCACCATCAGCTGGAGGATTTGGTACTGAGGACAACGAATTTGTAGCAATTTCAAATTGAGCATATCCACCAGAAGATATAATGCCAGTCATCAGACTCAACAAGTAATTGGGGTTGGCACGTAGCTTAATGTGCTCAAATTTGTGCTCTGGTTTGTGCTGTTGGTTGAACCGGCCAGGGAGCTTGGATTGGGACTTGTAGCAGTCTCCACAGAGATCAAACCCTATCTCCTCTATACAGCCTTTGCATTTGTATCTATCCCCAATGATTGGATACATCTAAAAACACAAGCTTGACAAATATTACTACCATGTGCGTAAGTATTATTTGAGGTGTTTGTTTACCAGAGATGCTGAGAGAATCATAATCGCAAGATCTAGAACCCTATATTGATTAAAAAAATATTTAAAACCCAAAACTTTAACCTCTACAGCAGATGATATTGGTAAATTCAAAGATGTTACTTTTTAATTACATTTCCAAGCATGCCCATATTGTCCTAATAATAGGAAGACATGGCAGTATGCCTCATTATAAAAGGAGCAGTCTAAATTTGATATATTTTGTTCCACGTGCCCTATATCATCAAAGGAGAGATGCAAGTAGGGGAACTTACTCCACAGTAGTCACAACCCACTGTAAAGTGAGTCTTCAATAGCAACAATGAATCATGTTGTTCATCATCCTTACAATTTCCAAGGGTATCTTGAAAAGTAGCATTGTGATTAAAAATAATAAGAATAGATTGCGCTTAAAACCCAACTATTGCAGTTCCATGAATTCATTTTATTAACAAAAAAGCTAGATAAAATCACATATCTTCCTATTCCAAATGGCATGAATAGACAACAAGCATGTAATGAAGTTTGTCAAAAATTTCCGACCTTTTCTACTGAACTCAACTATAATGTTAGCTAGTTTCTAGTGAATTATAATGTTTCTGGTGAACACAACTGTACCGTTGTGAATAAAATTAATAAGAATAGATAGAGCTTAAAACCTGACCATTGCAGTTCTATGAATTAATTTGATTGAAAAAAAATAGATACCCTCAGATATTTTCGTATTCCAAATGAAAAAAAAAATAGATAACAAACATGTAGCTGTGTTATGATAATTTTCCAACCATATTCTAGTGAACTCAACTATAATATTATATAGTTTCTACTGAACTCAACTGTAACATAGTGGTTAAAAATAAGAATATATGGGGCTTAAAACCCAAAAGTGGCAGTTCCATGAATTAATTTGATTGCTAAAAAAACTAGATAGCATCAGATATCTTCCTATAGGGAATGGCAAAAAATAGACAACAAGCATGTAATTAAGTTTGTCAAAATTTTCGACCTTTTCTAGTGAGCTCAACTATAGTAATTTATATCAGGAATAAGCATGTAAATAATATTTCAAAGATGGGTACTGAGGCTAAACTAGCCACTGCCTCATAATGGCTCTTGAAAGATAGAAGACATGTATTGAGAATAAAAACTTACAGGCTTTTGAGCTTTCACTAGGTGAATCAATCCCTTTCGATTTAGCCTCACATCTTTTTACAGAATATTCTTCTGGAAACTGGTCCTCCAAAAAGTGATCAAGCTCCCAGCAGACACAAGGAAGATCCCCTGGATGTAGACTTTCACACTCTTGACACTTTGGCTTCTCATTAGCTGGAATACTGAGGCAAGACTGGCAATATACTAAAGAAGTTCACAAATTACAATCCCTACTAGTTCAATATAAGTCTCAAATGGAAATGAATGAATTATCATAAGCATTTTCTTGTCACCCAAAAAGAAAGAGCAAATTTATGCCATTTTCCTATGAATATCAATGAAGAAAATAAAAAAGTATTTATTTATCTGAGATTGGACTTAATGAAATATGCTCTTGTTTTCAGTTTATGTTCGGATTGGTTGCATGGGACACAACATACTTAGAATTTTGTCAAAAACAGTTCCTTGTCACCCAAAAAGAAGGAAAGCATACCATGACCACAGTTAAGAACAGTGGGACGAAAGAGCAACTGATTGCATGAGACACAAAGCAAATCAGATTTTGATATCTGCTTGGAATTTTTGTTTAGCCGAATTTCTGGAGAATCCTCTTCTTGAATAACCACATTACAAGAAGAAACAGCATTTGCAGATATTGAACATTCAGCACTCTCGCAGGATTGAGAAGACCCATTAAGTTTTTCCTCTGATATCTGATGATACATATGACCATCAATCTGGGGAGAGAAAGTGCCAATTTTCTTTTCCTCCTCTGCAGCCAAGGCAAAAGACATAAATATGATCTTAACGAAGCTGACAATAGTGTAAATGAAGAAATCTCAGTGAATATATCTTGCATGCAGTAGCTTAACATAATGAATAGTACTTCAGCAATGACTGCCTCCAGTACATGCCAAGAATCATAAGCCAAATTTACTGAACGAAATGCATTAAAAGTTATAGAAAACTAGATTAACATTCAACTTCAAATACGTTTGGAGGGACGAATTTAGCACAATAAACTTTCCCATCCAATCAGCCATGATATTCAAACCACTTCAAAGAAATAAAAACCACAAAAGAACTCACCCAATATCTGAATCTCTCTTTTCTTATAGGCCTCAGGATACATTTTAACTAGCAAAAAGTGAAGCGCCTCACAGATGCTTGGGAAGTGAATATATGATTTGCGACAAATTGGACATTTGGATTCACGATTGCCATTCATTGATCTATGCACACACCAAAAACAGGACATATGACCACAACCTGCAACAATGAAAATTGTAAATCTAACAATATAATTATCAGAAGCACAATAGAGATGTCGAAAACACTTCTGCAATATCTATGGGTATAGTGACGCCTTACATAACACCACAGGCTTGTACAGAAGCTCCCTGCAACAAAAACACAAGAAAACTTTATCAGGGTCACCCAGAACCGTGCTTCTTTCTTTCTTTGTTCATCATATTAAATTCTCAAAACGAAAGAAACCCTCTAAACTTTCCTTCATTCTTAAAAGAATCGCCCAAACAAGAGAACCCCGAAAATACATAGAAAGAATGAGCTGCACCGATGTAAAATCATATATTCATTTGAATCAGCAGAAAGTTGGAAGATTATGAAAGTGTCTTCGAGCTAAGAGGGCTTTCACGCAGCCCGCATTTGGTCAACTTTCATGCCGTTAAAATCCACCAAGGAGAATTAATGAGAAGAAATAATGAACATACAGGCAAATGCAGCAGAGGAAGGAGTCTGAAATCTCCTCCATCGGAGCCAAATTGATACCGGCGTAGGTCCGTAGAGTTAAAAGAGAGAGATGAAAAGGTATCGATGCGGACTCCAGAAAGAAGCAAAGGCATAGAAGATGCCGCAAGGAAATTGGCGTGGGGAATGTTAAATTTGGGGGTAGGGAGAAATTTAAGGGATAATTATACGATTATTTAAAATATTATAAATTGGTATAATTTTATTAATGGTTTAAATTTAGTATAAAATTTATTTAATTTATATATTTATAAATTGATATATATATATATATATTATTTTTATTGGTTGATGGCCCCTCAAGTTTTTTCTTATTCAAGGACAAGCTTATTATGTTCCTTTTAACTTTCCCACGCTATTGTACAAAAAAAAAAAACTTTCCCACGCTTACCAACACAGTCTACCTTGGAGATCCCACTTTTCTACTATGTAAGCAACCTTCTATTCATTTGGTAAAATTAAGCACAATAATAAGCATTTTACTACGTACAAACCATATAGGTTGGAGCGAAATATTATTCATATATTTATGTTAACCACAAAAAACACATTAAAGAGTTTTAGACAAATATATTTTTTTAAGGAAATTTTTTAAGAAGATTGAATGTGAATAAAAATATAATTTTTTATTTATAATGTAGAAAAATAGTAAAAATAAATTGGATTAATAATAAACCAAATTATTGGACAAAAAATGATAGAAATTGAATGAACTCGTCAAAAAATTTGTCGGAAACCGATATATATAGTGTCGCTCGACAAACATGGACCAGATAGTTGATTAGGAGGTTAAGACCAATTACGGCGTGCTATTTGACCAATGGTCGCACACTAAGTGTTGAGGCAAACCAATCAGCGAACATTGAGCCACATCAGTACACAAAACCAATTAAGGTGTGAAAAGTGTTAAAAGAAACACTATAGATGACAATTAAGCATGTCACACAAGTGCGGCTAATCAAAATGCACCACATATCAACAAGTAATATGTATGATAGTTTAATATGTTGGATAAAGACGACCAACCATAGAGTGTCATGTGACGACAATTATACACTCATCAATGTTTGAAACTAGTTAGCACATCACAACTAATAGATGGGCATAATGTGACAAAGAAAATACAATTATATTATTTTAATCTAGTCAGCTACACATCAACAATAGCTAATTTGGCACGCCTCAAACTAATCTATCTAGTCGAAACATATGAACAACTCGCTATGCCTTATAATACTACGATAGTGGGCACCTTCACTATCTAGTCTCGATAGAAGTAATGCTCATAATAGAGTTATATCTTATCAGAATACTTGCAAAATATTTATGGAAATATATGTTAGAACATAATATTGTGTTAAACATAATTCTGTAAAATGAAAGGGTAAAAGACATACCAAGCTAGTAAGTTTGCTTTTAGGGTTCTGTTTGTCATTTCTCCAACATGAAAGGATTTTAAGGGAGAATGATGAGTTCACAACTCAATGGGTAGGATTAACTAGCATTAGAATGTTTAGATTAATCACATACTCTAAATAAGTTTATATGAAAATATTATATATTTTGGAAAGATTAATTCAAGGAAAAATAATATTGGTATTGGGTTTATGGGTTTAATCATACAATCATAATATCAAATTCATCATGGAAGGATTACACGATCGCAAAATAAAATTTCCTTATTTTCCACTTGTGGTTCATAGCAAATTTACCAACCATCCTAGTACAAGGATACATCATTGACCAGACGTCTCTACAGACTAAGGTGTCCTTGACAGACCATTTGGGAAGGTACCATTACCCGACCTCAAACATATCGAATGAATTGTCCGCTTTTCTAGACTTTTCTCTTACACATGACTCCTAGAGTACTCGGCATACTGGATTAGTGATATATTCCCTTATTCCTGCTTTATTGTCTAATAGTCTTTAGGATTATCACTACCTCACATTGAGCATCTCATGATATACCATTCATAATCAAACACAAGAAAGGTGTTTTATGCTTTAATTCATCATCTTTGTACTATTAGCCCTTTGGGATGAAACTCATTTCTTAGTTCGATAGTAAGTTTTCGGGCATGGCCCATTACTTAAAAACTTATGTATAAGCCTTATTTCCAAGACTGGGCTCGCTACTCCACTAAATGTATTATTTATGAAACAAGACCAGTTTTGGGTTTTTAAATTATGGACTTGGGCCTAATTATTTTAAAAACACTGGACTTGGCCCCACTTCTCAATAAACATGGATCTAGTCCATTTCCATCAACCATGGGCTTGACCCATTTCTTGTATCGAGTAATAGATCTAGACCCCCACTTTAAAAATTTGTTTTTCGAAACGTCTATTTTTAAAAGAAAGATTCTAAATATAACTCATGCTATTATCCATAATATTTTACAAAAAGGTTTTTAGCAGGGTATATGGTATCATGAGGAATATATTCCAAAAGGGTTTTTAGGCAGGGTTCATGCTATCACGAAGTATGAGTATTGACACATCATCGACCCAATTGTACTCGATGCTAGAAATCCCACTCACCCGTGTTGTAAACCTCATTCTCTCAAAGATAAGAAAGCCGAAAATGAGAATTGAAAATTTTCGAGAGAAAACTATAGTTCAAAGTAAACCGGAATTGGTAAAGAGAAAGTCAAATCAGGAATTTGGAAAATCTCAAGTGTTCAATGAAGATCCATAAATAATGGAAATGGATAATTAATCAAATTAGATGTGAGAACCAAACCAGTTCAGGGTGAACTGGGCCTGAACCAACTTAAATTGGAAAGAGTCGATTCAAGAATTAATTTTTCTAGGTGACATAAAAATATCAATTGAGGAAATCGAAGTCACTAATGTGTATAAAATGAATTTAGATGAATTGATAAATTTTTAATTTAGAGAAAACTGATCAAATTGGGCTTGAGCAGATCAATTTTCTATTTTGGATCACTAAACCTAGTTTGACATAACCGGTCAACGGTTTAGTCGGTCAACGAACTGCTTGCCAGGTCAACGTCTAGTCAGTGCACGCGACCAATCAGTGTGCAACACATGGCGTAGCGCACCCAGTGATGTGAATCCAACTAAATAGAGTACGAATTCACAAGTTCAATAAACCAGACCTACAATGGAGCTGAACACTTTGTCACCAAATGGGATAAATGATCACTTGAGACTTCAAGAGGGTCCAATCATAAGGTTAAGGGGCTAAAAGATTCAAAGAAGTTATATGGGCTAATTAAAGAGATTGCCAAAAATCCAAGTGGAAGCCCAATTGAAGAGTTCAAGAAAAGCCCACGAGAAAGTCCAGATTTTAATTAATGAGTAAAGATTTATTTATTAATAAATTTTTTAGGGTATTAAATGATAATATTAGATATTTAATTAGTTAAGATCTTTAAATTAGTTATTAAAAATATCCTAGATATTTAGATTATCAGGTATGGTTGGCATGTAACCATAAGATATATTTTCCTTGTTTTTAGGCTATTCGGTTGTTTTCTGAGCCTATAAAAGGCATACTCCACAGCATTGGAGAAGACACTTTGGAATTTAAATCTTGTGAGTTTGTCTTCTTTCTTTTCTTGAAAGAGCTTTTTGAACTTATCAGATTTTTACTTGTGGCATTCAAGCAATTCAAAACTTATCACCAGGGTTTTCTAAGAGTTCTTCTTAGAGAATTTGGGTGTGGCATCTAGATATCTGATACCTTGTTTCTCACATAAACAAGGTATATTCCATCCTTTCGTACTTGCGTCGTGAAAGTCTTGGGGTCTTGCCATATTTGGTGTAGGGTATTGTCAACATATTGGCGAGGTTTGCATCACCCAGTGAACCATTTGGTCAGCGTTTAAAAGCTCTAACCAATCAGAGCGTGACATGTGTCCTTGGTCAACGGTGATAAGGAGAAAATACATGTCATTGGAAATTGACCAATAAGAGTGTGACATGTGTCTTTAGTCAACGATCAACTAAAGAGGATCCCGTCAACTTGGTTGATCAATGAGAGGCTAACAAGTGGCAAGGGTGCCAAGTTAGCGATCGGCTAGGATGTCGGAGAAAGGTCAACCAATCAAAAGTTGATACGTGGCAAATCCACGTCAGATGACCACAACCAATCAAAGGATAACATGTGGTAATGACACAATACATCAAGTGGGAAAACTAATGAATTTAAATCAGCCAATAAGAGGACACCACATGTCATGGTCAACAAACGATCATATTTGGTCAACTGCCATGTTGGATAGAGCGACCAATGAGAGATCGCCATGTAGACGGTCAACGAGTCAACCGATGAATCAAACGCTAGGTAAGATGTCATGTCAATGAATCTAGCAAGTCACAAAATGCCATGTGGCATGTCGCACATGCGAAGTTCTCTCGCGCACACACAATGTCGTCTTCAACCTCTGAATAGGTATGGAAGAGAAAGGCCAAATGACTGCCATTACTCAGGCATCCAATAAATCTCTCCAACAAGGCCTTAAACCGAAGAGTTAATGGTCGATCAATGGATGAACGGATAGAACGGTCAGTCCTCGAGCTCCCCTCCATTTATCCTCTTCATCCCTCGAAAGCCCGAAGAAGATGAACTACTCCAATTTATGACCATCCATGAACTAGAGCTCCAACATTGATCCAATTCTCCACCTCTGAATGAGAATTCAGGTTCCCTGAAACCAAGAGTAAGTCCTCTACCTTGCTACATACTTCCTTAAGATCGAGTATTACTGGAGAAGCACCTGTGAGCCCGCATAGTACAGTTACTCCGACTGTCGACTTTGAGCAGGAATTTTTAGCTGAATTCATGCCACTCTCATACCTTCTAAGGCTAGGTCGACCTTCCCATGACTCTCCATGACCAAGCCTAGTCCTCTATGAGCCTTCGAGGTAAGCAATTGTCGCCACCATTCGTCAAAATAGTGAATTTATAGAGAGAAAACTTTGTTGATAAAATTCTCTATACTTAGCGCACCAATTGAGGTGAAACTTGATTCTAAGAGGAACCACTTGATGAGAGCTGGCTCCCCAAATCAAGAGCTTCGGCAACCATTACTTTGCCGGTAAGAAATCTAAGCTCAGTCTAGAAATATTTTTCGACAAAAATTTGTTTGAGCTTAAATATAGGTCAAATTGGATGATTCAAAGCTTGAAAGGATTGTCGAGCGGTAGGAGAGGTGATTAGCAGCATGATGGGAGGCAATTAATCGAGTTTAGCTGGTCAATTTGTTGAATTGAGATTTCGGGGGTCAAAGTGCAATTTTGGAGAAATTGGGTGATATGTGGATTTTTTGAAATTTGGAGATTTTTGTGCAATTGATATAAATTGAGGGTAAATTGAGGAATTAAATGAAATTAGAGGCCTAATTACAATTAAAATAATTTTTTAGGAAATTAATTGTAATTAAAAATGAATAATATGCTTTATTTATAATTTTGAATAATTTTATATTAAATAAAATTATTTGGGAATAAAATTAAAAATAAAATAAATTGAGCAAATTATGGCAAATAATTGGAAATTTATTTTTCAAGAAAATAAACTAAGGGTGTAAACCCCGCTACTTGGAGTTGAGGAAAACAGGGAAAGAACCGGTCAAACCGAGTGAGAAAACTTGTAAACCCTGCACTTTTGAGTTAAGAAAAACCGAGAAAAAAATCGGTCAAACCGAGTAAGAAAATTGAGCCGGTTTACAAACTCATTCATTTGGGAACCAGCAATTTGGAAATTTACAACTTTTGGGTGATCCAAATGGTTCATTAAACCTTGGAAAAGAAACTTAAGACAAATTAGAAGAGAAAAACCAAATTGGTTTAGGTGAACATGATCACATAAGAACTCTAAAGTTAGGCGTGCTTGCCCGAGAGTAGTGTGAGGATGGGTGACCTCCTGACGAACGTACGCCGTATCAAATAGCCATAAATTAATATATATTTAATTATTGTAATTAATACCAATAATTTAATACCTAAATTAAATTATTGAAATTAATACAAATAATTTAATACCTAATTTAAATTATTGGAATTAATACCAATAATTTATGGCAATATTAATACTAGTAATAAATATTTTCCATTTAATATACGATTTTACACCATTCATTCTCCTCACACCAGAATACTTCTCTCTCTTTCTACTACTCCATTTCCTGGTGAAGCTCGAACCAGAGCTTTGACTTGAACATTTTTCTTAACCTCGGAAGGAGAGGTCGGGCTCTTTAGAACCGGGGAGAAGTCAGCAATCTAATAGCAAACTCCAATCAATCCGAGAATCTCTGGAGAAGCGCCGACATGATGGAACAGTGAAGTAGCTCCGACGGACCTAAGCTACCCTATTTTGGCCAAGCTGAAATTGGTCATTTCGAACCCTCCTCTTACTAAACCAAGCCCTCCTAACACTTCCTCAGCCCTTTCACAGTCGAATTAGGACTGAAAGGTAAGCCAATTCGACTCCCCTCTACAATTTTCGGTCGGTGCCAGAGAGAATAGATAGAATTTCAATGATGAAATTCTAACTCAATTCAGCATCAATGGACTCTAGGATGAACCTCAGGACGAGAGCTATATGCCCAGATTGAAAGCTCGGACTGTCGTGCCTTCACCGGTGAGTAATCGAAGCTTTTTCTCTCTATAGTTCATTTTTTGGTGAAGCTCCGTTTGAGCTTGTCCCGACGTTAAAACTTGTGATTCACATTGATAAAGAATTATATGAACATGTAGAAACTCAATTTCAACAATTGGAAAAGTTTGATCGATCAATTTGATGAAATTAAATTCGGTTGTGTTAAAAAGTTGGAATTAGGGGAAAATTGGGGATTTTCAAAGATTCAAAGGACTGAAATGCAATTTCCTAAAATTGAGGGTCAATTGGGCATGATAAAAATGTTAGAGGGCCAATTGAGGAATTTTATAATTTTTGGGGTGAAATTTACCAATTTTGTAAATGAAGGACAAAATGGTAATTTTGGAAAAATTAGGGGACCAAATTGGAAATTTGGGAAATTAATCCCCTTTTTATGAAATGGAATAAATTGAGGTCCCTTGATAAATTTTAAAAGTTTCAATACTCAATTTGAAGAAAAATCGGCATTAGGGACTTAAAGTTTAAGGGAAAAAACTTTAAGAACCTAATTGCAAATAAAAGAAAGTTTGACTTTCTTATTCATTTGGTGTCACACCCTAACTCGGTTTGGTCGGATCCCTGTGATCAACCTGCCACTCTCCCAATTTATTAAAGGGTTTCCCCTTATTATAGACCGTAAAGAGTAAGGCGTCTTTTAAACCTGCACCTTTTTCAGGAATCACATAAACAAAACTATATAAGAATTTAGATTTATCATACCTGTATCAAAGGTGTCTTAGTTGATGGTCCTTAATGGTAAACTTTTCCAGTATTTCCTAAAAATGGATATAGGGGAGGGGTGAGTACAACTACTCAATGAATGGGTTTTTCAAAAGTTTTGACTTTTAAGAAAAATATTTATCATTGGAGTGTGCCAGACTCCTTTCTTTCAAAAATCCCTTGATTAAAAAATTTCGGTTTTTCCACCATTTCATATTTAACCACGGTGTGTCATCACCCAACACACAATCTTCATCATGAAGGTTACACACATTCGCAGGTCAGCACAATCACTGAACCCACTAGTGGCTTCGGAGCGACTTTACCGGCCACCCAGATAGAAGCACGACCACTTCTACCCTGGGAATGAGTGGATGTACGTGATATCTGATCCTCAATCCGAAATTGGTTCTTCGTGTCTGTATGAGTACAGAGACCTTATCCCATCCCCACCCCGGTCTCATGCGCTTGGTGCTACTCCAAATTTTGCACAAACACTTGGAACAACAATCTGCCCTTATACTCATTAGGTCATCCAGGGCCCTTAGGAAGCATCACTACCGGCCCTGACTCATAGTGCATGAACAAACAGAGTTTTCTTAAATTTCCATGTAATATGTGGTGCCATTTATCCCAACGGCTCTGACTCTCAACTCAACCCGCAGTTGTTTGTCTTGACTGGTCCGTCGACCTGTCATGTCGCACTGCCACTAGTTGACTGAGCATGTCGGTCCTATCTTGGTACCATGACCAAACAATTCACTTATTAAGTTTTATGGCACATATATCATGTTCGTTTACAAACTCCTGCTCGTGCCAACTAGCCTTGGGCCCACTGTACGAGACTTTAAAAATTGGGCATTTAGCCCCCAAGTTCCAAAACTGAGGCCCCCGACCTATAAGAGCTATTCGAGTTCCCGACAAGAAGGTCTCCCAAATAGTTTAAGCATTGGCACACAGTTAGGGGAGAACACTTCCGACAAAATAGGTTTTCACTGTCCATTATACCAATCGGTATAAGGACATCTCCGTTCATAGTGCATGCACAAACAATATTTTCTCATATTGCCATGTAATCTTTGGTGCCACCGGTCCAACAGCCCCGACTCTCAACTCAACCCGCAGTTGTTTTTCTTGACTGGTCCGTCGACCTGTCATGTCGCACTGCCGCTAGTTGACTGAGCATGTCGGTCCTATCTTGGTACCATGACCAAACAATTCACTTATTAAGTTTTATGGCACATATATCATGTTCGTTTACGAGCTCCTGCTCGTGCCAACTGGCCTTGGGCCCACTGTACGGGATTTTCAAAATCGGGCATTTAGCCCCCAAGTTCCAAAACCGAGGCCCCTAGCCTATCAGAGCTATTCGAGCTCTCGTCGAGAAGGTCTCCCAAATTGTTTAAGCATTGGCACACAGTCAGGGGAGAGCACTTCTGACAAAACGTATGTTTTCTCTATCCATTATACCGCCCGAGTATAAGGACACGTCCGTTCATAACCAACGAATGGGTTTTCAACTTCCTTCGAGGAAGTCTCATCATACCAACCGGGTATGATCTACTTACAACCGGTAAGTAGTTTTTCCGTATGATTTTCACGTCACTTCCTTTAAGTTGTGATATTTAAAATACCACTAAATAGTGAGTTTTCATACCAAGGTACTTATCATCCCCAACCGGGTATGATATAAAATTCCCACTCACCCGATAGTGCAGTGAAATTTCACTTAGTCGGGTTCCGTCCTTAGCAAGCTGGACCTCGACTGGCGTTCCTGATGTCTCATTCTCCTACACGAAATGAACATAATTGTTCATTATTCTTTGGTCTAATAGCTCTCATTCGTTCCAAATGAATGAGAAAACCCAACTTTACATATATTTACAATTAGGTCCCTAAAGTTATTTTTCTTTAACTTTAAGTCCATATTGCCGGGTTTTTCCTTTATTTGAGTCCTGAAACTTTTAAAATTTATCTTAGGACCTCAAATTATTTAATTTCACACAAAGGGTTTTAATTTCCCAAATTTCCAATTTGGTCCACCAACTTTTCCAAAATTACCATTTTACCATTCCTTTACAAAAATGGTAAGTTTTGCCCCAAAAATTTCAAAATTCCTCAATTAGTCCTCCAACATTATTTTCATGCCCAATTGACCCTCAATTTCATAAAATTACATTTTGGTCCTTTGAATTTCAAAAATCCCCAATTTTCCACAATTTTTCCCCCAATTTTAACTTTTCAACACTACCGAATTTGATTTGATCAAATTGGCCGATCAAACACCTCTAATTATTGAAATTGGAGTTGAAATTGAGTTCCTGCATGTTCATACGATTCTAATAAACTTTGAATTGCAGATTTTAATGCCGGAACGAGCTCAAACGGAGCTTCGCCGAAAAATAGACTGTAGAGAGAGAAAGTTTCGATTTCTCACTGGTGAAGGCACGACTGTCTGAGCTTTTGATAATCGCAACAATTGATTCTGAATTGAGTTAGAATTTCATTATTGAAATTATGTTGGTTCTCTCTCTAGCACCGGTTGGAAATTGCAGAGGGGAGCCGAATTGGGTTACCTTTCGGTCCTAATTCAGCTGCCGGAGGGCTGAGGAAGTGTTGGGAAGGCTTGGTTTGGCTTGAGAAGGGCTCGAAATGGCCAATTTCAACTCGACCGAAACAGGGCAGCTTCGGTCTGCCGGAGCTACTTCACTGTTGTCGGCGCTTCTCTAGTGATTTTCGTATTGACTAGAGTTTGCTATTAGATAGCTGACTTCTCCCCAGTTCTAAAGAGCTCGACCTCTCCTTCCAAGTTTAAGAAAAATGTTTAAGTCGAAGCTCTGGTTTAAGCTTCACCAGGAAATGGAGTAGTAGAGAGAGAGAGAGGTGTTCGGGTGTAAGGAGAATGAATGGGGATGATCTCTTTATATAGGTGTAAAACTGTGTATTAAATGTGAGAGATTTATTACTAGTATTAATATTGCCATAAATTATTGGTATTAATTCTAATAATTTAATTTTAGTATTTAAATTATTTGTATTAATTGTAATAATTTAATTTAGGTATTAAATTATTGGTATTAATTATAACAATTAAATATATATTAATTTATGGCTATTTATGATAAGACATACATTCCCAGGAGGTCACACTACTCTTGAGCAAGCATGCTTAATTTCAGAGTTCTTATGGATTCTCGTTCACCTAAATCAATTTAGTTTTTCTCTTCTAATTTATCTTATGTTTCTTTTCTAAGGTTTAATGCACCCTTTGGATCACCCGAAAGTTGTAAATTTTCAAATTGCTTGTTCCCAAATGATCGGGTTTGTAAACGGGCTCAGTTTTCTTACTTTGTTTGACCGGTTCTTTTCCCAATTTTCCTTAACTCAAAAGTGCGAGGTTTACATTTGGAATGAATGAAGGCTATTAGGCTGAAGGATAATGAACCGAGATGTTCATATCATGTAGGAATATGAAGTACCGAGAATGCTAGCAAGGACAAGCTCACGTGAATACAAAGAACCGGTCTAGTGGAATTCACGACATTAATGAGTGAGTGGATTTACTAACATCATACCCGGTTGGGATGATGAGTACAACTTAAAGATAAAAACCACTTACCAGTTGTGAGTGAGATTTTATATCATACCCGATTGGGGATGATAAACACATCAAAATGAAAACCCACTACTATGTGGTATTTTAAACATCATGACTTAGAGTAGTGATGTGAAAACCATGCGGAAAAACTACTTACCAGTTGTAAGTAGATCATACTCGGTTGGTATGATGAAACTTACTCGAAAGAAGTTGAAAACCCGTTTATCGGTTATGAACGGAGATATTCTTATATCATGTTGGTATAATGGACAGTTGAAAATATAATTTTGTCGGAAGTGCTCTCCCCTGATTGTGTCCCAATGCTTAAATTATTCGGGTGACCTTCTTGACGGAAATACTCAATAAGGAAGTCGAAAAGGAATGAGTGGGTAAGGAGAACAAACACAATTAAGTAAGTGGAGTTAATAATGGTAAAAAAAAAGGATAGTTGAGGAATACTATCAAAAGAAAAGAGAAATGAAGTTATACGATCCGTGAAAGATCTAAAAGCTAAGAGAGACACTTCTGGAGATGTTCTAAAAATTAAATGGACAGAGACAGGTCCTAGAAAATGCCATGATGTAAGGGCATGTAAGCCCAACAACCCGAGGAGAATATGACTCGAAGTAAGTAAGAGTCGGCTAATAAGCATGACGAGGTCAAATATAAAAATTTGTACCGAATTTATAATAGACAACGAATGGAGGAAGAGTCGAAATAGGACGAAAAGGTGGTGGTAAAGAAATCCGTGAAAATAAATACGAAATGCTCTATAGGACGACGAGCTAAGTGTTTCAATGATCAAGCATTTAACTAGACATGAAAATGGTTAGTTATCTTGGAATTCCCAATCTTGAGTACAGGACCTAAAGGGGAAGAATGTTTCTCTAAGCAAAAAGAGAGATAAAATCTAAGAACGTACCCTGAGGTAAGGTATGTCTAGTTATGACAAACTCCATGGAGGGAGTAAATAATATTAACGAAAATGAATTTCTTAAGTGAAGGTTGTAAAAGGGACTAATTTCAAGGACGAGAGAAAAGTTTATATTTTAAGCAAACACCAAAGGGGCATCAAAAGAAATGATTGCTCATGCAAGGATGTTAACTAAGTTTTGGGGACAAAACTACTAAAAGGAGGGGAGAGTTGTAAGACCCGCCCTTTTGAGCTAAGGAAAACCAGGAAAAGAACCGGTCAAACCAAGTAAGGATTCAGAACCGGTTCACAAACCCGATTATTTCTGAACGGGCAAGTTGGGAATTTACAACTCTCGGGTGATCCAAAGAGTTCATTAAACATTGGAAAAGAAACTTAAGAAAAATTAGAAAATAAAAACCAAAGTTGTTCAGGTGAACTAGATTTCATAAGAACTATATTAATTTATGGTTATTTATGATAAGGCATACATACAAATTTTCGACTGAAATTTCTGGTTACAAAAAAATTCATACTTCCCAGGAGGTCATCCATCCTCACACTACTCTCGGGCAAGCACGCTTAACTTTAAAGTTCTTATGGAATCAAGTTCACTCGACCCGGTTTGGTCGGATCCCCGTGATCAACCTGTCACTCTCCTAATTTATTAAAGGGTTTCCCCATATTGTAAACCGTAAAGAGTAAGGCGTACTTTAACCTGCACCTTTTTCCTGGAATAGCATAATAAAAACTGCATGAAATTTAAAACTTTACATACATGTCTTACAGGCATCTTAGTTGACGGTCTTTAAGGGGAGAATTTCTGGGATTTCCTGAAAGGGATATAAGGGAGGAGGTGAGTACGACTACTCAGTGAATGGGTTTTTAAAAGTTTTTTACTTTTAAGAAAAACATTTATATGGAGTGTGCCAGACTCTTTTGTTTTAAAAAATCCCTTCATTTAAAAATTCAGGTTTTTTCCATTATTTCTTAGTTACCACGGTGTGTCATCACCCAACACACATCCTTCATCATGAAGGTTACACACATTCGCAAGTTAGTTTCACTACTGAACCCGCTAGTTGTTTCGGAGTGACTTTTCCTGCCACCCAGATAGAAGTACGACCACTTCTACCTTGGGAATGAGTGGATATACGTGACATCCGACCCACAATCCCAAAATTCTTTGTGTCTGTATGAGGACAGAGACCTCATCCTATCCCCACACCGGTCTCATGCGCTTGGTGCTACTCCAGATTTCGCACAGACACGTGGAACGACGAACTACCCTTATAGCCACTAGGTCGTCCAGTGCCCTTAGGATGCATCACTACCCCTCATGGGCGTCTTGATGATCCCGTACTCACAGTGCATGCACAAACAATGTTTTCCTATCAAGCCATGTAATCTGTGGTGCCAATGGTCCAACGGCTACAACTCTCAACTCAACCCGCAGTTGTTTGTCTTAACTGGTCCGTCGACCTGTCATGTCGCATTACCACTAGTTGACTGAGCATGTCAGTCCTATCTTGGTACCATGGCCAAACAATTCACTTATTAAGTTTTATGGCACATGTATCATGTTCGTTTACGAGCTCCTGCTCGTGCCAACTAGCCTTGGGCCCACTGTACGAGATTTTCAAAAACTGGGCATTCTAGCCTGCAAGTTCCAAAATCGAGGCCCCCGGACTATAAGAGCTATTTGAGCTCCCGTCAAGAAGGTCTCCCAAATAATTTAAGCATTGGCACACAGTCAGGGGAGAACACTTTCGACAAAATAGGTTTTCACTATCCGTTATACCAACCAATATAAGGACATCTCCGTTCATAACCGATGAACGAGTTTTCAACTTCCTTCGAGGAAGTCTCATCATACCAACCGGGTATGATCTACTTACAACCGGTAAGTAGTACCACTAAATAGTAGGTTTTTATACCGAGGTACTTATCATTCCCTACCGGGCATGACATAAAATTTCCACTCACAACCGGTAAGTAGTTTTTATCTTTAAGTTGTGCTCATCATCCCAATTGGGTATGATGTTAGTAAACCCACTCACAACTGGTAAGTGATTTTTAAGTTGTGCTCATCATCCCAATCGGGTATGATGTTAGTAAACCCACTCACAACTGGTAAGTGATTTTTAAGTTGTGCTCATCATCCCAACCGGGTATGATGTTAGTAAACCCACTCACAACCGGTAAGTGATTTTTATTTTTAAGTTATGCTGATCATCCCAACCGGGTATGATGTTAGTAAACCCACTCACAACCGGTAAATGGTTTTTTACTTTAAGTTATGCTTATTATCCCAACCGGGTATGATGTTAGTAAACCCACTCACAACCAGTAAATGGTTTTTAACTTTAAGTTGTGCTCATCATCCTAAGTGGGTATGATGTTAGTAAACCCACTCACCCGTTAATGCCATGAATTCCACTAGACTGGTTTTTTGTATTCACGCGAGCTTGTCCTTGCTGGCGTTCCTGGTATTTTGCGTTCCTACACGATATGAACAACCTTGTTCATTATTACTCGGCATAACAGCCTTCATTCATTTCCAATGAATGAGAAAACCCAAACTTTTAGTTATTTGCAATTAGGTCCCTAAAGTTATTTCTCTTTAACTTTAAGTCCCTAATTTCGATTTTTCCTCAAATTGAGTCCCGTAACTTTTAAAATTTATCCTGGGACCTCAATTTATTCAATTTCACCAAAAAGGCGTTTAATTTCCCAAATTTCCAATTTGGTCCCCCAATTTTTCCAAAATTACCATTTTTCCCTTGTTTTACAAAAATTCTAAAATTCCTCAATTGGTCCTCCAACATTATTTTCATGCCCAATTGACCCTCAATTACATAAAATTGTATTTTGGCCCTTTGAATTTGAAAAATCTCCAATTTTCCCCCAATTCCAACTTCTTAACACAGCCGAATTTGATTTTATCAAATTGACCCATCAAACGTTTCCAATTGTTGAAATTGAAGTTGAAATTGAGTTTCTACATGTTCATACAATTCTTCAGAAATGTGAATCGCAAGTTTTAATGTTGGGACAAGCTCAAATGGAGCTTCACCGGAAAATGAACTATAGAGAGAGAAAGCTTCGATTACTCACTGGTGAAGGCACGACGGTTTGAGCTTTCAATCTAGGCAGATAGCTCTCATCCTAAGGTTCATCCTAGAATCAAGAATTGCATCAATTGATGCGGAATTAGATTAGAATTTTGTCATTGAAATTCGGTCGATTCTCTCTCTAACACCGATCGAAAATTGTAAAGGGGAGCCGAATTGGCTTACCTTTCGGTCCTAATTCGGTCGTGGAAAGGTTGAGGAAGTGTTGGGAGGGCTTGGTTTGGCCTGAGGAGGGCTCGGAATGGCTAATTTCAGCTTGGTCGAAATAGGGCAGCTTCGGTCCGCCGGAGTTACTTCACTATTCCAGCGCTTCTCCAACGATTCTCAGATTGATTGGAGTTTGCTATCAGATAGCTGTCTTCTCCCTGGTTCTAAAGAGCCCGACCTTTGTTCAAGTCGAAGCTCTGGTTCGAGCTTTACCGGGAAATGGAGCAGTAGAGAGAGAGAGAGAAATGTTCAGATGTGAGGAGAATGAAATGGGGATGACCTCTTTATATAGGCATAAAACCCGTGTATTAAATGGGCGATATTTATTACTAGTATTAATATTGCCATAAATTATTGGTATTAATTTCAATAATTTAATTTCGGTATTAATTCAAATAAATTAAATTTCGGTATTAATTCCAATAATTAAATTTCGGTATTAATTCCAATAATTTAATTTAGGTATTAAATTATTGGGTATTAATTACAATAATTAAATATATATTAATTTATGGTTATTTATGATAAGGCGTACATACAAATTTTTTACCGAAATTTCGGGTTACAAAAAAACTCATACTTCCCATCCTCACACTACTCTTGGGCAAGCACGCTTAACTTTAAAGTTCTTATGAAATCTTGTTCACCTGAACCACTTTGGTTTTTATTTTTTATTTTGTCTTAAGTTTCTTTTCCAAGGTTGAATGAAATCTTTGGATCAACCGAGAGTTGTAAATTCCCAACTTGCCCATTCAGAAATAATCGGGTTTGTGAACCGGTTCTTTTCCTGGTTTTCCTTAGCTCAAAAAGGTGGGTTTTACAATCAAGATGCCTAAGAGGGGTTGTTATGCGTCCTAAGGGCACTTCCAATGTAACCCAAAAAGATTCATGGGGATCCGACCAAACCGGGTCGAGGCGTGACAAAACTAAACCGGTTATTGATGAATGGGAAAATTGGAGAAATTACAACTTTCATGTAACCCAAAAAGATTCATAAACCTTGGAAAATAACTTTAGAACCAATTGGAAGAGAAAAACAAACTGGTTCAAATGAATTGGATTCAAACTGGATTGAACCAATTTATGAACCGAGCTAGTTTATGAACCGAAACCGATAGAGAGAGGACAAACTGGGGAAATTATGGATCACAAGTAACCTAAATAGTTACATAAGTCATGAAAAAGGAATTTAGGATGAATGGGGGATGAAAACCAAACCGGTTCAGGTGAACCGGATCCAAACCAGATTAAACCGGTTTAGATAGGTTTAAACCTCTATTGAACCAGACACTAAATTTATTTTTCTAGGTGGCTTAAAAAATTCAAATTTGAGATTTGAGACCACTATTGGATAGAAAATGAATTTAGATGAATTTAGAAATTTTTAGATTTGAAAAATTCAGTTGAATCGGGGGTGAACTGGCCGGTTTAAGCTTTGAACTCGGTTCGAACCAGTCTGGTCCAGTTCGGAACAGTATTGTCTTCTTCCTTCAGATGACAGCACTGTTCACTTGCCCGAAAATCGAAGCAGCACTGACGAAGAGGAATTGTTTCCATTTAATACGTTTCAGGCCATGAATGACTGTCATAAAGGTGCCAAACGAATGACCAACGAGTCCCCGAGCTCCCTATATAAAGGGCCCCTCTCCATTCATGCTCTCCACACCTGAAAACCTTACTCTCTCTCAGTTGATTAATTTTTTGGTGAAGCTCAAACCAAAGCTCCGATATAGGGTCTTATCTTAACAAAAGAAGGTGTGGTCATGTTCCTTAGAACTGGGGTGGGGGCGAAGTCAGCTACATGGTAGTAGTATCCATTCGCTCCGAGTGTCATCGGAGAAGCGCCAACATGATTGAAAAATGAAGCATCTCCGGCGGACCGAAGCTACCCTATTTTGGTCGAGCTGAAATTAGCCAATTAGAGCTCTCCCAACACATCCTCAGCCCTCCCACGACCGAATTAGAACTGAAAGGTAAGCCAATTCGGCTCCCCACTATAATTTTCGACCGGTGCTAAAGAGAGAACCGACAGAATTTTGATGATAGAATTCTCATCAAATTCAGCATCAATTGATGCAATTCTTGATCCTAGGAGGAACCTCAGGAGGAGAGCAGCGTCGCACCCTCGACGGTGAGCATTTGAACCTTTCTCTCTGTACATTCTATTTTCTAGTGAAGCTCCGTTTAAGCTTGTTCCAATTTCAAAACTTGCGATTTAAAGTTCAATTGAATCGTATGAAGATGTAGTAACTCTAATTTAACTTCAATTTCAACAATTAAATCTGTTTGATCGGTTAATTTGATGAAAACAAATTTGGTTGTGTTAAAAAGTTGAAATTGGGAAAAAATTGGGGATTTAAAAAAATTCAAGGGATCAAAATGCAATTTTATAAAATTGAGGGTCAATTGGGTATGATAAGAGTGTTAGGGGACCTTTTGAACAAATTTTAGAATTTTTGGTGTAAAACTTACCATTTTTTTAAATGAAGGGGAAAATGGTAATTTTGAAAAAATTAGGGGCCAAATTGGTAATTTTATCAAATTGAGTAAATTGAAGTCTCGAGGGGGATTTTAAAAGTTTTGGGTCACAATTTGAAGAAAACTGGCAATTGGGGCCTAAAGTAAAGGGAAATAACTTTAGGGACTAAATTGTAAATATTTGAAAAGTTGAATATTTTCGTCATTCATAATGAATGAAGGTTATCAAGCCAAATGATAATGAACAAAAATGTTCATTTCATGTAGGAACATGAGATATCGAGAACACCAGCTGAGATTAAGCTCGCAAGAGACGAAAACTGACTTAGAGGAAATACACTGCACGATCGGGTGAGTGGGATTTTTATATCATAAACGGTTGGGATGATAAGCTACTCGAAAATGAAAACCCACTACTAAGTGGTATTTTAAACATCACACCTAAGAGGAGTGATGTGAAAATCACGCAGAAAAACTACTTACCAGTTGTAAGTAGATCATACCCGGTTGGTATGATGAAACTTTCTCAAAGGAAGTGGAAAACATGTTCATCAGTTATGAGAAGAGATGTCCTCATACTCGGTTGGTATGATGGATAGTTGAAAATTTTATTTTGTCGAAAGTACTCTCCCTTGACTGTGTGTCACTGATTAAATAATTTGGGACACCTTCTTGATGGGAGCTTGAATAGCTCTATTAGGCTGGAGGCTTCGATTTTGGAACTTGAGGGCAAATATGCTAAATTTTGAAATTCTCGAACATTGGGCCCTAGGCTAGTTGGCATGAGCAAGAACTCATACACAAACATGATTATATGCCATGAAAACTTAAGTAAATAAATTGTTTAGATATGGTACCAAGACAGGACCGACATACTCAGTCAACTAGCGGCGATGCGACATGACATGTCTCCGGACTAGTCAAGACAAACAATTGCATGTTGAGTTGAAAGTTGGGGTAGTTGGACCAGTGGCACCACATATTATATGGCATCATGTGAAAAATGTTGATTGTGCATGCACTGTGTTTACGGGACCTTCAACATGTCCAAGAGGGGTAGTGATGTGTCCCAGGGCCCTGGACGACCTGGTGGATATAATGGCAGTTAGTCATACCAGAAGCCTTGTGAAGCTCGATGTAGCTTCGAGCACATGAGACTGGGGTGGGGTCAAGATTAGGTTTCTATCCTCATATGGACATAGAGAATTGTTCCAAGATTGAGAATCGGATGTCGTGAACATTCATTCATTATCAAGGTAGAAGTGGACGCGCTTCTATCTAGGTGGCTGGTAAAGTCGCTCCGATGCCACAAGTGGGTTTAGTGGACGGGCTGGCCTGCGATTGTGTGTTTGACCTTCATGATGAAGGATGTGTGGTGGGTGATGACACACCGTGGTAATAAGAATTGATTGTGATTTTTGAAAACTAAGATTTTAAGATGGGAAGAAATCTAAGGAGTCTGGCATGCTCCGACTTGAAAACTATTTTATAGAAACTCCATTTGTTTCTAAAATACCCATTCACTGAGTTGTAGAAACTCACCCCTCTTTTCAATCCCTTTTTTAGGAAAAGAGGAAATAACTAGGAATAACACCGAACCTTACCTTCTGTCAAGTATGCTTAATTTCTTTAAACTTGATTTTATTTGATATATGTCTTTCTAGGGAACAAGGTTGAATGTATGACTGGCTCCTCTTAAGTTAAAGAACGGGGAAACTCCTCTTGAACCAGGAGAGTAGCGGGTTGTTCATGGGGATCTTGCCAAACCAGGTCGGGGTGTTACAACTAGAGTGGTATCAGAGCGTAGATCGCTTGAAAAATTATCAATATTATGCCCTAACATTAATCCAACTTTAAACTACCCTATAGGAAGGAGAGTCCCTAGGAAGTTCGCGGTGAAATCCAGTCCTCCACTCATAACCCTAAAAAAGACACCTAACCCGAGTGAGGAAGCCATACAAAGGTTCCTAAAGGGCGAGAAACAAGTACCCAAGGACATGGTGGAAGACTACCATAAACTGGTAGGAGCCTTATTGGAACCTGAAGGCATCATATACCCTCCTCCTAGACAAGAGGAACCAGTATCACCTCCTAGGAGCCCAACCCCACCTCCTCCAATCCCACAACAATCGGAGGGGAATCCAACCAAGAAGGAGGCATGGGATAATTATTGGGATGCATATGCCACTTTCATGAAGGTCCACCAAATACCTCCACTTACTAAACCTAGCTTCAATAAATCCCTCCCAATGGGTGAAGTGGACCTATGAGTATGAAGTTGAGGTACTAAGGCGGTACAAATTGGAGGCCATACATGAAATTCATCCTATTAGGGAACACAAATGGACACCAACCAATTCCTTAGAGCCTTCTTATCAAGAGTCTCACAACCGTTATAGTGTTAATTCTAGTCCTATGACCCCAATGGATTAGGGGGTAGAAAATTCCTGTAATCAGCCAAGTATGGCAAAAAATATTTCTTGAATAAATGAAAGTAAAAGTTTTGTTAAAACTTCTAAGATCTTTGATAAATTCAAAACAAAAGAGTATGATAATAAAAATTTAAGAAAAGGTAGGAAATCACATAAGGAAGAAAAGACGGGTTATTATTGTTAATCTTAACCCTTAAAGACTTACCCTTGGGGATACAATAAGAAAGAATCCATCTAAGGGAGATCCTAAGAAAAGGAAAAATAAGTTGGAACAAAGGGAAGCAATCATCAAAGAGTATAGAATCATGGAAAGTCCAAGGAGTTAAAAATAAGTTCAGAGAATGAAGAGTAAGGAAAAACAAGGAGAAGTAGAACATTCCAAAGGGAACCACAAGAATAGAAGCTGATCAAGAAGAAAAATAAATAAGTATAGAGACCACCAAGGAAAGATGGAAAGAAAGTAGAATAACAGGAAGGCCCAAGTGTAACAACTACTTAATAAAGAACTAAGATACAATTCATTAGGAACTTCATAAAATAGAAAGACTTGTGGAAGTCAAAGGTATGGACCAAAAGAGAAAGAAAAGCAGGAGTGGATGAGTCATACAAGACCCTTAAGTTAGGTGAAGATTTAAAGGAGAGAATTTCTAAAGATTGGTATGGTGATTAAACAAAAAGAATCCCAAAATGGAAGATACTAGAAGGAGGATGAAAATAGGATATTGGATCGAGGAAGGAGAAAACTCCAGGTCAAGAAAATCAAACGGGGATATGTCACAAAACTGGAGCAGAAATAAGGACATCAGTAAGAATTACGAGTGGTTAAGTGAGTATTTTGGGAGGTTGTGTGATCTACTACAAGAAGACCTAGAAACCCAAATAGAAACTTTAGACGGATCCGATTGATGGAAATAACTTCTATGGATCAAATCATTTGGAGGAGTAAACAAAGTTCTAATAAGAGATGGAGAGTAGTAAAAGAATACACCCTAATCAAGACAAAGTGAGGAGTACCAAGGACACGAAGATACGAACGGTTTGGACACAATAAGGATGAGAGATCTACCTCAAAGGAATAAACTAATACTAGAGCAAGTGGGAATGAAGCAAGATAAACGAAAATTACTCATACATCCGAAGAGTAAAATGTAAGCTGGTGAAAATGATGGCAAAAGACATTCTAGAATTAAATAATTGCAGTGGTAAAACTAGAAAGAAATCCCGGGAGAGAGGGAATGTGAAGCTCACCAGAGAAAGGAATCTTGGGAAAACCTGGGTATATCAATGAAGAGGAAATGGAACCAATGGAATAAGAAAGAGAATAAGCTCCTCAAGAAAAAGATGTTGGAGATGAAAAGATCAAGTACAAGGAGAAGAAAATCGTAAAGATCCAGGGGATAAGTCAAACCTAAGTAATGTGTAAGTAGGAGGATGACATCAAAAGATGTCATACGAGTAAGAAAGGAACTAATTCAGAACGAATGATAGTGGGAGGAACATTGATGAGAGTAAGAATGGATTTGGAAAGAGAAGAAATCTTAAAGAGGAAAGACACCAATGGAATGAAGAATGAAGTATGAGATCAAGAGTTTTAAATATGTCAACGAGTGTTAGGAAGTTCAAGGATTTGAAGGTTGAATGACCGAATAAGGAAGTTTGGAAAAGACGAGTAATTAAGGAAACAAATACGGTTATAGGAACGTGAAGTCAAAGACATCACGAAGAATGTCATGCAGTAAGGGGTAGGTAAACCCCACTGACTTAGGGAAATATGACTTAGGCCAAGAAAGTCTATAAGTAAGGCATAACGAAGTCAAGTATAAAAGTGATAACCAAAGAATGAGGAAGGTATCCATATAGGATCAAAAGGTGATAAACGCCAAAATCTGTGGAAGAAAAATGATCAGAACTCATAGTTCTGAAATTTTTGGGTAAAAGAAGCTTGGAATGGGAAATGGTGCCTTAGGAAGGAAGGATGTAAACAAAAGGAAATGATCTTAGATATTCAAGGAAGATATTCTAGGCTAAAGTAAGATCCATGGAATGAAGAAAGGAAGAGAATGAGATGAGAATCTTAGGTATGTGATGAAAAGGATGAAAGAAAAATAATCGAGAAGGTTGTAGGACGATAAAATATAAAATTACAAAACAATAAAAAGTTTAAGCCAATACGCAAATAGTGTGGAATAAGTTTTGGGGACAAAACTCCTAAAAGGAGGGAATAGTTGTAAACCCCGCTCTTTGGAGTTAAGGAAAACCAGGAAAGAACCGATCAAATCGAGTGAGAAAATCGAACTGGTTCACAAAACCGATTATTGAGGAACAGGTAAATTAGAGAAATTACAACTTCCATGTGACCCAAAAAGGTTCATAAACCATGGAAAAGAACTTTCGAACCAATTGGGAGAGAAAAACCAAACTGGTTCAGGTGAACCGAATTGAACCAATTTATGAACCGAGTCGATTTATGAACCGGAACCGATAGAGAGAGGACAAACCAGGGAAATTATGGATACCAAGTGACCTAAAGAGTCACATAAGTCATGAAAAAGGAATTTAGGATGAATGGAGGATGAAAACTAAATCGGTTCAGGTGAAGCAGATCCAAACTGAATTGAACCGATTTGAACCACTATTGAATTAGATGCTAAATTGACTTTTCTAGGTGGTTTAAAATATTCAAATTTGAGATTTGAGACTAGCATTGGATAGAAAATGAATTTAGAAAATTTTAGATTTGAGAAATTCGGTCGAATTAGGGGTGAACCGACCAGTTTAAGCTTTGAACACGGTTCAAAATAGTGTCGTGTTCTTCCTTCAAATGATAACACTGTTCACTCGCCGAAAAATCAAAGCAGTGCCGGTGAAGAAGGAACATTTTCGTTCAGTATGTTTTAGGCCATCAATGACTGTCATAAAGGTGCCAAATAGATGGTCGATGAGTCCCCGAGCTCCCTATATAAAGAGCCCCTCTCCATTCATGCTCTTCACACTTGAAAACCTTACTTTCTCTTAGTTGCTTAGTTTTCCAGTGAAGCTCGAACCAGAGCTTCGATATAGGGTCTTTTCTAAGCCAAAGAAGGTGTGGTCGAGTTCCTTAGAACTCGGGGGGAGTCAGCTACACGACAATAGTATCCATTCACTCTGAGGGTCGTCAGATAAGCATCGATGTGATCGAACATTGAAGCAGCTCTGGCAGACTGAAGCTGCCCTATTTTGGCTGAGCTGAAATCGGCCAATTTAAGCCCTCCTTAGGCCAAACCAAGCTCTCCCAACACCTCCTCAGCCCTCTTACGGCCGAATTAGAAATGAAAGGTAAGCCAATTCGGCTCCCCTCTATAATTTCCGACCGGTGCTAGAGAGAGAACCGACAGAATTTTGATGATAGAATTCTCATCCAATTCAACATCAATTGGTGCAACTCTTGATCCTAGGAGTAACCTCGGGAAGAGAGCTATCTGCCCAGATTGAAAGCTCGGACTGTCGCGCCCCCGACGATGAGCATTTAAAGCTTTCTCTTTTTACGTTCTGTTTTCTAGTGAAGCTCCATTTGAGCTCGTTCCAATTTCAAAACTTGCGATTTAAAGTGCAATTGAATCATATGAAGATGTAGAAACTCTAATTTAACTTTAATTTCAACAACTAAATGTGTTTAATCGGTTAATTTGATGAAAACAAATTTGGTTGTGTTAAAAAGTTGAAATTGGGAAAAAATTTGGGGAAAATTGGGGATTTCGAAAATTTAAGGGACCAAAATGTAATTTTATAAAATTGAGGGTTAGTTGGGCATGATAAGACTGTTAGGGGACCCATTGAGCAACTTTTATAATTTTTGGGGGTAAAACTTACCATTTTTGTAAAGGAAGGGTAAAATGGTAATTTTGGAAAAATTGGGGGCCAAATTGGGAATTTGGGAAACTTGAACCCCTTTTATGAAATTGAGTAAATTGTGGTCCCAAGGGGAATTTTAAAAGTTACGGGACTCAAATTGGAGAAAATCGACAATTGGGGCCTAAAGTAAAGGAAAAATAACTTTAGGGACTAAATTGTAAATATTTGAAAAGTTGACTATTTTAGTTATTCATAATGAATGAAGGTTATCAAGCCAAATGATAATGAACAAAAATGTTCATTTCGTGTAAGAACACAAGATATCGGGAACACCAGCTAATATTAAGCTCACAAGGGACGAAAATCGACTTAGAGGAAATACACTACACAATCGGGTATGTGAGATTTTTATATTATACCCGGTTGGGATGATAAGCACCTCAAACATGAAAGCCCATTGCAAAGTGGTATTTTAAACATCACACTTGAGATGAGTGACGGGAGCTCAAATAGATCTATTAGGCCGGAGGCCTCAGTTTTGGAACTTGGAGGCTAATATGCTCAGTTTTGAAAATCTCAAACAGTAGGCCCTAAGTCAGTTGGCACGAGTAGAATCTCATAAACAAACGTGATTATATGCCATGAAAACTTAAGTAAATAAATTGTTTGGCCATGGTACCAAGACAGGACCGACAACTCAGTTAACCACCGGTAGCGCGACATGACAAGTCTCCGGACTAGTTAAGACAAACAACTGTAGGTTGAGTTGAAGGTCGGGGCTGTTGGACCAGTGGCACCACATATTATATGGCATCATGTGAAAAATGTTGATTGTGCATACACTGTGTTTACGGTACCTTCAAGATGCCAAAGAGGGGTAGTGATGTGTGCTAGGGCCTTGGACGACCTGGTGGATATAAGGGCAGTTAGTCGTACCAGAAGCCCTACGAAGCTCGACGTAGCTTCAAGCACATGAGACTGGGGTAGGGTGAGGATGAGGTATTTGTCCTCATACAGATACGGAGAATTATTATGGGAGTGAGAGTTGGATGTCGCGAACATCCACTCATTCTTAAGGTAGAAGTGGACGTGCTTCTATCTAGGTGGCCGGTAAAGTCACTCCGACGCCACAAGTGGGTTCATTGGACGGGCTGGCCTACGATTGTGTGTTTGACCTTCATGATGAAGGATGTGTGTTGGGTGATGATACATCGTGGTAATAAAAAATGATTATGATTTTTGAAAACTGAGATTTTAAGATGAAAAGAAATCTAAGTAGTCTGGCATGCTCCAACTTGAAAACTATTTTATAGAAACTCCATTTTTTTAAATACCCATAGACTGAGTTGTAGAAACTCACCCCTCTTTTCAATCCCTTTTTAGGAAAAAAGGAAATGTCTAAGAATAACATCGATCCTTACCCTCTGTCTAGTATGCTTAATTTCTTTAAGCTTGCATTTTATTTGATATATGTCTTTCTAGGGAACAAGGTTGAAAGTACGCCTGGCTCCTCCTGAGTTAAATAAGTTGGAAACTCCTCTTGAACCGGGAGAGCGGCGGGTTGTTCACATGGATCCGACCAAATTGGGTTGGGGCATGACAAAGTGACTTCTATATTAATTAAAAAAATATATAGGGACCTAAGTGCAATTATTGGATAATTGATGGACCCATTATCCATGATCAATTAGAATCCCATCGGGGACAAACTAGTTAGAGATCTCGGGTGAGTGAGATTACAAGCATCGAGTCCGGTTGGACTGATGACATATACTTGGAAGCATGCTTTATTTTGAAATCAGATTTTTAGAAGTATAATACTATAAATGTGTGAAACCGCTTAAAACTTTTGAGATTATATTTTTGAAGAAAGTATGAAGTATGATAATATGACAACCTTGAACGGTGTATGGATACAATTCAAGGGATATGGTTTAGTGTTGATCATCGGGTGTGCCCCATGGTCAATAAAAGGTTGGCTAGATCTAGTTTTGTGAAACTAGGCCTAAGGCCATGATTTTTGAAAAGTGAATTGGTCCAAAAGCTATGTTTTGAAAACTCTAATGAATGGGCCCAAGGCTAATGGAAATGGGTCAAACTCTTATATAAGTTCTAATTTAAGAGCTTGATAAAATTATCACAAATTGATAATGTTTGTTGATGCTGCTAAGGTAGAGTCGGGTTGGAGCCCTTTGGGCTAGCAACATAAAGATAAAAGTCTTAAATCAAAATAATTATGTATGTGATTTTAATTGTTTGGAACCAAAGAGATGCTAATATGTGGTAGTTTGGTTCTAAGGGCTATTGGACAACAATATTGGTACAAGAAAAGTTGTGTTGTTACTGTATATCTTGAAGCTCTGTGAACTTCATGTGAATTGAGACCAATGAGATAGAAGAGTGAGGTCTCCCTCTCCACATGGGGATCGACATATCAATAAATTTGGGGGTTGGGCCAAGGTGCTCACACAGACGATGTGGTGGTGGTTGTGGCCTCTCACTGGGGTGGACAGTAAAAACGCTCCGAGCCATTAGTGGAATATATCGAGATTTTAGCCTTTAAGGGCCTGTTTTGTGACTGTTTGATCCCTTTACTGAGAAATGGTGTTTGTGTTTTTGTGTGATACAAACCAATATAAATCCACCAAATATTAAATATGAGAAATTCTTTTAACTAGGAAGTAACTTATTTTAGAGCTTGTATGTGACAAGTAGTGGATTTATCTATGGGGAAACCTTTTCCAAATGATAAGACAAGTTATAGCTTGTTTATTAGAATATTTTTAACTCTTGTATTTATGAAAAGGTTAATTTTTTTAGTATGAAATGAGTCGTGGAGAGTAAGTCACGTTGTCAGTAGAAACCCTCATTGAGTTGTCAACTCACCCTCTTCCCCTACCCTTTTCAGGTCCTAAAACATTGCATAAAAATGTTAGAGGATGTGTTACAACCTGGTATGTGAATAGTTTCCATTAAATAATTGTGTACTGTAATATCTATTTTGACAATTTTTTACAAAACTTATATGATATACTGTTTTCCTTTCGGTATTGAGCTTTGCTTCCATCAATACAATAACGATAGAAATGTTCCTTTTATAGTATTAGGAGAAGTGATAAGTTGTTCATAGGCTTTCATTCAAATCGGGTCGAGGTGTGACAACTCAAGTGGTATCAAAACAATGGTTTTCAAACTTGAATTTTTGGAAAGAATTAAGTTTCAAAAACTTGGAATCTTGGAAATTGTTTTTAATGCAGGAAGAAATTGCTACATGAATATTATTAAACTAAAGTTAAAAACTATTGTGTAGGAGAATTTCCAAAATAAGGAGAACCCAATCCAAGTATGTTGAGTATGAAACTATTCCACCACTAGAGAACCAACTAAACTATTCCACCACTCGACAAGAATTTGAGAATAACTTTTGGGAGGCTTATGTGGACTATGTGAGGGTGTTTAAGATGATTCCACCTATTAATCTCACTAAGATTTTGGACCTGCAATGTTATGCCCTGACCCAATTTGGTCATATCCCCGTAATCAATCCGCTGCTCCCTTGGTTTAAGTGGGGTTTCCCCTTTCTTTAATTAAGAGGAGCCAGGTTTAATATAGACCTTGTTCCCTGTAATAACATAAATCAATAAGATGCAAGCTTAAAAGAACTTTTAAGCATACCTAACAAAGGGTAGATCCTGTTGTTTTCTTTAGTCATGTTTTCCCCTACTCCTGAAAAGGGATATAAAAGAGAGGTGGGTTCTATAACTCAGTGAGGGGGTTAGAAGTGAATTTTTCAAAATATATAGTTTTAACTAAGTGTGCCAATGTTGTTATTTTTCTTTCAATTGAGGTTCTCCTCAAAATTCAGTTTTCAAAACCCTTTTTCCTCAAATTCACATTGGGTGTGTTTAGTAGGCAACACATGCCCTTCATCAAGAAGGGAACACACATTCACAAGTGCAGCCCATCCACTGCACCCACTTGTGGCTCGGAGCATCTTTATCGGCCACCAAGATAGAAGCCCCTCCACTTCTACCATGGGTCTGAGTGGATGTTCTCAACATCCGACCCTCAGACCTGAAAGCAACTCCATGTTCGTATGAGGACAGAGACCACATTCTGACCCCACCCTGGTCTCATGTACAAGAAGCTACATTAAGCTTCCCGATTGCTGGCAAGACAAACTACCATTATCTCCACCGTGTTGTCCAATAGATCTTAGGACGCATCACTACCCCTCTTGGGCGTCTTGATGGTCCTGTACCTCAAGTGCATGCACAAACAAAGTTTGCTCATAGCCATTTATCTTTGGTGCCACTGGTCCAATGGCCCCGACCCTCAACCCGACCTACAGCTGTTTGTCTAGGCCGGTCCGTCGACCTAGCCCTGACGCACTACTGCCAGTCCATCGAGTACTATCAATCCTGACTTGGTACCATGGCAAAATCACACACCCATTTCATTAAGAGTTTTCATGGCTTTCATAACTCATATTTTTTTACGAGCTCCGGCTCGTGCCCACTATATGTGATTTTCCAAAACCGGGCATTTAGCCCCACAAGTTCAAAAACTGAGGCCTCTAGCTTATATGAGTTGTTCTAGCTCCCGACAAGAAGGTCTACCAAAAGGTTTAAGCATTGGCACTCAGTCAGGGGAGAACATTTCTGACAAAATACATTTTCACTTTATCTCATCAACTGAGTGTGATGATACCTCCACTTACAACCGACAAGCGGATTTCTCCTTCCTTCAAGGAAGTCCATCATACCAATCGAGTATGATCTCTATTTATAACCGGTAAGTAGGTTTTAGCTTAGTTCGCACATCACTCCAACCAGGTATGATGTTAAAATTTCACTTACAAGTATTCTTTCGTTTCTAAAGTGCACATCATTCCAACAGGGAATGATGTAAATAAGCCAACTCACCCGATAACTATGGTGTATTCCTTTCCAGTCGATTTTCGCCTCCACACTAGCTTATCCTTGCTAGCGTTCTGGTCTCTCGTGTTCCTATACGATTTGGGCATCCTTAATTATTAAAACTTGGAAAAATAGTCTTCGTTTCTCACGTATGAACGACTAGGTTCAAATTTGTTAGTTAATTACACTTAGGTCCCAAAAGTTCATTTTTCTTGACTTTAGGTCCCTAATGCTAACTTTTCTCCAAATTGAATCCCGAAACTTCCAAAAATTCTCTTTGGCTCCTCAATTTACTCAAAATTGTTTAAGGGGCTCAAGTTTTTTAAATTTACAATTTGGTCTCAAACTTTTCAAAAATTACCATTTTGCCTATACTTTCCAAAAATGGCCATTTGACCCCAATTGTTTCAAAAATCGACCAATTGGTCTTCCAACATCCTTTTCATGGCCAATTGGCCCTCAATTTTGGGAAATTGTAAAATGGTCTGTCATTTTTATGAAATCACCAAATTTCACCCTTTTAAACTGTCCGAATTTGATTTCTTCAAATTGACCACTCAATCAAGGTTAATTGCTTCAATTGGAGGTGTAAATCAGTTCCTACACTTTCGTATGATTCAATTGAGGCTTGAATCGCATGAATTGAGGCCAAAACGAGCTCAAACAAAGCTTCGCCAGAGAACTGTGCATAGAGAGAGAAAGCTTCGAAAGCTTTCTGTCGTAGGTCTGGCGGTTCAAGCTCTCTATCTGGGTAGGTAGCTCTCGTACTAAGGTTTCTCCTAGGATCAAGAATCACTACACTTCATATCGAATCGATGGAGAATTCTGTTAGTGAGTTTTCATAGTTTCTCTCTCTAACGCCGACCGGAAATAATAGAGTGAGTTGAATTGGCTTACCTTTTAACTTAGTTGAGGTTGTATGAGGGTTGTGGAGATGTTGGGAGGGCTTGGTTTGGTTGGAGGAGGGTTGAATTTGGCCGATTTAAGCTCAACCAAAATAGGGCAGCTTCGGTCCTTCAGAGCTACTTTACTGTTTGATTCCGCCGGTGCTTCTTTAGAGGTCCTCGGATCTAACGAAGGTTTCTATGAGGTAGCTGACTTCCCCAGAGTCTAAAGAACTCGACCTCACCTTCTGAGGCTTAAAAAAATGTCTATGTCGGAGCTCTGGTTTGAGCTTCACTAGAAAATGGAGCAGTTGGGAGAGAATTATGATTTCAAGTGTGAGGAGGATGAATGGAGAGTAGCTCTTTATATAGGAAGCTTGAGGACTCTGTGTCCAACCGTTTCACATCTTCGTCAACCTTATCCTCGACCTGAAATGCCCTGAACGTAGACATTTTTCCTTTGCCGGTGCTATCAGTTTCTACATTGAATGAACAGTCGTCATCTGAAGAAAGAAGATGACACTGTTCCGAACTGGACCGGACCGGTCCGACTGGATTCAATGCTTAAATCGACCGATTCATGCCCAATTCAACTGATTTTCTCAAAATTAAAAATTTATATATTCATCTAAATTCATTCTCTATCCAATGTTGGCTTCAATTCCCCAATTTGAATATTTTAAGCTAAAAAGAAAAATGAATTTAGCAACCGGTTCAATGATGGTTCAAACCGGTTCACTTGAACCGGTCTGGTTTTCTCTTCTAATTGGTAGGGTAAAGGTTTTGAAATCTGGATTTTGAGGAATAACCTTTTTTTAAAGAAATGATAACATTGGCATAACTATTTTTAAAACTCACTCCCAACACCCGTTCACTGAGTTGTAAAACTCACCCCCTCCCTTTTACCCCTTTCATGTAACCAAGGGAAAACCAAACTTAAATACCTCCCTGTAAAACATGTATGACAGTTTTAAAATATTCAGTTTTGTATAATATTATTCTAGGAAAGAAAGGAAATAAAGACGCCTTACTTCTCACTATTTAAAAAAGGGTGAAACCTTTCATGGATCAAATGGAGTGACGGGTTGTTCATGGGGATGCGGCCAAACTGGATCAGAACGTGACAGACGTAGTAAGTCATGTAATGGTATGACATCAGAAACTCACTCACTAAGTTATGAGATCACTATACTCTCCAAAATAATTATAAGTGGAAGTAGAAGTTAGGTGGAGTACACAGTTGTATAAAAGTACACAATTTGATTACAAATCTCAAAGTACATGTATAAAAGTTAAATTAAATATTTATTTATTGTTGTTGTATTCCAATATTATTTTGTATAAGCTTTTTGGGCACCATTTATAAAAAAAAATTAATTTCCGTGAAAATGATATATACATTTTATTTTGAGTATTTTTTTCAATAATACTATTTTAGTAAAAATAACTACTATATTAGTAATAAAAAATGTGATGGCTTATTATTGGGCTCACTATTTTAAATTGGGTTGTCGTGTGAAAAATTTTAGTGATATTAAAGTTCACGTTTTCAAAATATGGTATTTTAGAAACGAAAATTTTTTTAATGAATTAAAAAATGAGAATAATCCTAATACTATTATTTATAATATATTAGAAGCGTATGATTTTTTTAATAATAAACTAGTATCAATTTAAATGAAGGTATAATTAGGTAGAGAGTAAGTTAATGTTTATTTATTTTTATATAAATAATTGAATCAGGTGTATAAATAATACGAGAATATTTCGCCTATTTTAGAGGAATGAATAGTTCGATTAAATGAAACTTGAAAAATTTATCGAGTAAATACTTTGTTTATAGTAGTAAGCTACGACCTAGATTGTCATGTAGAAAAGGGTAGGAGTAGATGAAAACTGTATTTTCAATGGATAAGAATTTGATAATGGTTATTATTCAATTATAGTTAATACATTATAAGCAAAAGTATGTTTGAGTTCAATACTGTATTTTGAATAAATTTATATTTTAAAATACAGTGCCCTTTAAAATATAAATTATCATTGTTATATTACAAAAAAACATGTATAAAAATGTTGAATAAGTTGAATATGTATAAAAAATATCTATGTATTAATATTTTTAATATACACTAAAATTGATAATATAATAGATCAATTTAGCGGTAAGTACCCTCTCAACCAATATACTATTTTAAAAAATATTAAAAATAAAGAATAATACAAGTGTTAAAAAATTTGTCCATAAAGAAAATTGAGATAAAGTTATCAAATATAATATAATAAATTTATTGAATAGCGTATGTTTTAAAAATTTTAGGTATTTGTATATATTTATATTTTATTTAAAAAAATTTAAATTATAATAATTTATAGTACGTTGAATTTATTTGAAATTCAGAATAAGTTTAACGTCAGTTGATGATATACATATCTATATTTATTTATTTTATATGTGTAATTTAAAAAATATATTAATATTTCTAATATTATGGGCCACAAAAGAAAAATAGTGTACGGCAAGAAATTTCTAGAACCTCTGGGCCCGCTGCTATTTATAATTTCTTCCCTCTGCACGAGAATACCGAAACCAACTACCTTTATTGTCCTGCTTGCGCGATTAAGGGCGTCTGCTTCTTCCTTCTCCGCCGCCGTTAGTCCCTCTCAGGTATCTCTCTCTCACACCCGCGCCTCCTGCGGCCCGATCTCAACGTCCGGTTCCCAAGATCCGTTACTGATTGTCATTCTCTACTGCTCGTTTCATTGAGGATGAACTTTGGTCGTCGCATGTTCATGTCTTGTGGGATCTGTTCTTTGTTTCCTGAAATTTCTGTTTTGTTTCGGGATTGGAGATGTTCGTGGATCTGTTGGGTATTCTTCTCGTGCACGGCGAAATCTATGTTTGGGGTTAGGGGTCTTTGAATCGGCACCATTAAAGAAAAGTAGGGGAAGTTTCCCTCGAAGTTTCGCATTTTGTGGCCGGTGGGAGTCATGCACTTGATAATTATTCTTAGTAATTGTGTCAGTCTTGTAAAATTATCTAATCTCTGTTCATAGCTTTCCTTGTTTTTTTCCGAAGATTTTCCCGTGGAAACGCTTCTAATATGTGCTTTCAATAGAGATGATTGACTTTGGCCTTTATATGACCTATGCACTGAACTTTTCAATTATCTACAGTTGATTTGGTGGGTAAATTCAAGGACACTGGTCAAAGTTTAATTATTCATTGGTCC
This sequence comes from Trapa bicornis, assembly GCA_030064425.1. Taxonomy (NCBI): domain Eukaryota; kingdom Viridiplantae; phylum Streptophyta; class Magnoliopsida; order Myrtales; family Lythraceae; genus Trapa; species Trapa bicornis. The sequence continues at coordinate 3,666,684 of CM057759.1, forward strand.
AGGAAGATGGCAGAGGTAAGATGACCTTATAATTCAAGTATCTGATTCTGATTGTGTTTGAACTAATCCTATGTTCTAACATATCTATATCGTGGCAGGAGGGTCACCTGGTGTCCTTGAACATATATGACTTGAGCCAAGGTCTTGCTCGTCAGCTGTCCACCACATTTTTAGGGAAAACAATTGAAGGCATTTGGTGAGCAATCTAAGTCATTTCTCTCAAATCTTTTAATGCAGAAATTTGATGCTTTGACTAGTTACAGTTGCTTGTGCTCTTTCTTGGATCACAGCTTGTGCAGCTGACTTCATTCTTTTGTGCACAGGGGTCTCATGAGTCAGACCTGTGGCTATTTTCTTGGTTTACATTGCTCACTTCTAGTTTTGTTTGAGCTTTATACTTAGATTCTCGTATTTCTTGTAAGACATTTCCAGGATCATGATAATCATAACTCTTTTGTGAAAGGTATATTGTCTAATCAGTATTATGATATATTGCCTTTTTTTTCTTTTTCCACCTAAACAGGCACACGGGAGTTGTGGTCTATGGTACTGAGTACTTTTTTGGGGGAGGAATTCAGCAGGCTCCAGTTGGGACAACTCCTTATGGTACACCCCTCCGTGTTGTAGAGCTGGGCATCACGCATGTCCCACAGGATGTCTTTGACATGTACTTGGAAGAGATCAGCCCTCGCTACACAGCCGAAACCTATAGTCTCCTTACCCATAACTGCAACAACTTCAGCAGTGAGGTTGCTCAGTTTCTGGTTGGTGTATCAATACCTGACTACATTCTACAGCTCCCTAACGAAGTCATGAGCAGTCCAATGGGTGCACTGATTCGTAAGTATCCTTTTCCTTTTGTAATGTGCGATGATATAACTTCCCTGACATTTGCACTAAGTTCTGATAGATTGCTCATTCATTGCCTTTGTGACAGCTGATGGAAAAGCATGCCTTGATTTTATCTTTGTTTCTTATTCATGTTTTAGCAGTTTGAAACTCTATTGTGCTAAAATATGTATTGATTATTAGAGAGCAGAACCAAGTATAGCCTTATATGTTGCATTTCAATAAGGAATAGGTTGGAGAAACTTATTGTTGTCATGGTACTGGAACCTGTCAAAAAAACTGTTAGATTCTAACCTCCTGCTTGTACCCTTTTGCTAATGTGGCGGATATAGTGGGCTTAACAATAGTAGGGTTACCCAATGTTTAGGCAATTATATACTTTGGTCTCTGATGTTTCAAACTGACATAAAACATTTGCAATTGTTTGGTCTGTCACACTTTCAAGTGCTTCCGTCCAAATGCTCTTGAAATTTGATATCATGGACAGATAGCCAGAATGGATGGTCCATCCATATCATCAATTTCTAATGACACTGGTGATGGACTAAAAAACTTAGGTGTTGAATAGATTACTGGACAATGTTAACTCTGTTGTCTCTATTTTATGTTCCAGTACCTATGATTCAGAACTTGGAGACAACACTCAGATCTGGAGCAGTTCCTCAAGCACCCCAATTCAAGCCTTCAACCATGGCTACACCATCCACAAATGCTAGAAGCTCCTCAGCTACTCCAAAGAAAGTGGCATCACAGCCTCAGTCTGACCTGCAGAAAGAAGAGAAACCCAAGCTTGAGAAGGTGGAGGCATCATCCAATGGCTCAGTCCAGGGTGATCCTCTTGGAAGCGCGAGGGACAAGGTGCAGGAGGAGATAACCGCAGAGTTCGTAGCCCTCATGGCCAGCGGAACCCTGCGCGCCAGTGAGGCTGCTGCTCTAGCAACGAAGAGGGTCATGCAGAGATATGGGCACATGAATATGGCGCAGAGCTGAAAGTCTTCTTACTATTGTTGTCTATCTGAATCCAACTACCATTTCTATCTCCCGGACGCATTGTTGGGGCTTGGGACAGTGTTACGTGATCGTACTTCTATGAATATGACATTTAATGAGACGATTTAACTCTATTTTACCTCTATTGACATTCACTACCTTGATCAATGAACCATCATCAACCATGGAAGCTCATCTCCATTAAAATGTCATCATCTGGTCAGTCTTTCAAGGTGTAATAATGGTGTGTTATAATGATCAGCAAGGGGGTTGTATGAGAGGGAATAGGGGTCCAAATTGTCCTAAGCATTAATGATGAAAGAAAATTAAATCTAAATCATGTTGAGAATCAAAGAAAATAACTTACCCGAATTTACACGGGAGCATGGGTACCAAAATCTACTATTGGAATTCAAGCGAGAAGGTCAACAATAAGAAAGCGAGAAGAAAGGATGTCTTCTGTCTCTTCTCCCATGGCTGCCTTAACCCGTTCCATCTTTCTACAAAGTTCCATAAATTGAAAAATTGGAGCTAAAATAACCTAGAGAAAATGGCAGATGAAACTCACTTCATTTGGGAAATCAAGAGTGAGAGGGCGAGTAAGGAATTGGTCCTTAGGTAGGGTCCGCCTGCATGTGTCTAACCGCTACCTGCAATACACACAATCGTCGAGTAAGGAACCAATGACAGTGGAGCATGGACAAAGGGCAACCAATGAATTATGAAAGGAGTAAGAAACTAAGGACAGTGGAGTATGGGGTACCAATATCTACCATCATCACATATACGTGAAATTCAAGCTAGAAGATTACCAATATATCTTTGATCTTTTCTCTTTCCCATGGAAGCTTTACCCCATTCCATTTTTCTACAAAATTCTTTTAAAAATGTATCGTGGATTGATAAGTATTTAAGCTCATATTTACTTGAAAGTCATAACTTATAAGTAATGGAATATTTTCAACCTTATAAACAAACAACTCTTTTTTATTTTATCCAATTTGGGATTATATTCTCAACACCGCCCTTACGTGCAACGTGGATATACTTAATACGTAGAATTTCAAACCCGCTCTCAACAACTATTTACGAGTCGGATATTATCATTCCGATCTCGGACGAGTGGTAACAATTGCCTCGAGTTAAGTATTTTTCCTCCACGCTCGGGCGGACGACAAACCGAGTGTCCAGTCCCGGGTCGGGTACGAGTGCGAGCCCACTAGCTCTGTACCATGTAAGAAGGTATTGAGAGCTGATAAGGCGTCAGACCCATATCTACTTAAAAGTAATGACTTATAAGTAGTAAAATCTTTCCATACTTATAAACCCATAACACTTCTCTATTTTATCCAATAAGAGATTATATTCTCAACAATTCCAAAATTGAGAAATTGGAGCTGAGACAACCTAGAGATAGAGAAAATGGCATATGAAATTCATCTCATTCCCCGGAAATCAAGAGTGGGAGGGCGTTTAGTTTCTACAACTCAGTGAGTGGGGGTTGGAAGTGAATTTTCAAACATATAGTTTTAATCAAAGTGTACAAAAAATTCTTATTTCCTTTAAGAATGATCTTTCCTCAAATTCTGGTTTTCAAAACCTTTTTTCTCATTTTTCACATTAGGTGTGTTTAACAGTCAACACACGCCCTTTATCAGGAAGGGATCATAAATTCGTAGGTGTAGCCCGTCCACTGCACCCACTTATGGCTCAGAGCGTCTTTATTGGCCACCAAGATAGAAGCTCGTCCACTTCTACCCTAGGTCTGAGTGAATGTTCGCAACATCTAACCCTCATACCCAAAAAGAACTCTGTGTCCGTATGAGGACAGAGACCTCATCCCGACCCCACCTTGGTCTCATGCGCAAGAAGCTATGTCAAGCTTCCCGACTACTGGCATGACAAACTGCCCTTATCCCCACCATGTCGACTAGTAGCCCTTAGAACACAACACTACCCCTCTTGGGTGTCTTAATGGTCATGTACCTCAAGTGCATGCACAAACAATAGTTTTTTCACATAGCCCTTTATCTTTGGTGCCACTAGAACAACAACCTTGACCCTCAACCTGATCTACAGCTGTTTTTCTAGGCCGGTGCATCGACCTGGCTCTAACGCATTGCCACCAATCCATTGAGTATGTCGCTCTTATCTTGGTACCATGACGAAATCACATAACCATTTCATTAAGAGTTTTCATGGCTTTCATATCTTATGTTTGTTTACGAGCTCCTGCTTGTGCCCACTGGCCTTGGTCCTATTGTATGTGATTTTCTAAAATCAGGCATTTAGCCCCACAAGTTCAAAAACTGAGGCCTCTGACCTATCTGAGCTAATCTAGCTCCCATCAAGAAGGTCTCCCAAAGAGTTTAAGTATTGACACACAGTCAGGGAAGAACACTTCTGAAAAAAATATAATTTTCACTTCATCACACCAACCAGATGTGATGATACCTCTGCTTACAATCGGCAAGCGAGTTTCTCCTTCCTTCAAGGAAGTCCATCATACCAACCGAGTATAATTTCCTCTACTTACAACCGGTAAGTAGGTTTTAACCTCGTTTGCCCATCACCCCAATCGGTTATGTTGTCAAAATTCCACTAATAAGTGGTTTTTTCATTTCTAAAATGCTTATCATCCCAACTGGGTATGATGTGAATGAGCCCACTCACCTGATAACTGTGGTGTATTCCTTTTTAGTCAATTTTCGCATCCATGCTAGCTTATTCTTGTTGGCATTTCGGTCTCTCGTGTTCCTACACATTTTGGGCATCCTTATCTATTAGAGTTTGTCATAATAGCCTTCATTTCTCACATATGATCGAGTAGGCTTAAAATTGTCAGTTAATTGTACTTAGGTCCCTAAAGTTCATTTTCCTTGACTTTAGATCCCTAATGCTAACTTTTCCCCAAATTGAGTCCCAAAACTTCCAAAATTCTCTTTGGGTCCTTAATTTACTCAAAATTATTTAAGGGGCTCAAGTTTTTCCAAATTTCCAATTTGATCCCTAACTTTTCAAAAATTACCATTTTGCTCCTACTTTCCAAAAATGACAATTTGCCCCCAATTATTTCAAAAATCGACCAATTGGTCCTCCAAGATCTTTTTATGGCCAATTGGCCCTCAATTTTGGGAAATTGCAAATAGGTCCCTCAATTTTATGAAATCCCCAAATTTCTCCCTTTCAAATTAGCCGAATTTGATTTCATCAAATTGACTAATCAATTGAGGTTATTTGCTTCAATTGTGGTGTAAATCAGTTCCTATACTTCCATACAATTCAATTGAGCTTCACTGGAAAACTGTGCGTAGAGAGAGAAAGCTTCGAAAGCTTACTGTTAGAGAGAAAACTGTGTGAGGAAGAATTATGTTAGTGAAGTTTTCATAGTTTCTCTCTCTATCGTCGATCGGAAATGACAGAGGGGGGCCAAATTGGCTCTTCTTTCAGCTTAATTGAGGTCGTATGATGGCTGTGAGGATGTTGGGATGGCTTGGTTTAACTAAAGGAGGGCTGAATTTGGCCAATACTGAAATAGGGCAGCTTCGGTCATTCGGAGCTACTTCACTGTTTGATTTCGTTGGCGGTCCTCGGGTCAAATGGAAGTTGCTATCAAGTAGCTGACTTTCCCCGAAAACTAAAGAACCCAACCTTGCTTACTAAGGCTTAGAAAAATGCCAATGTCGGAGCTCTGGTTTGAGTTTCGCTGGAAAATGGAGCAGTTGAAATAGAATGGAGATTTTAGGTGTGAGGAGGATGAATAGAGAGGAACTCTTTATATAGGGAGCTCGGGGACTCTCTGCCCAACCATTTAGCATCTTAGTCAAGCTCATTCATGACCTGAAATGCCCTGAATGAAGGCGTTTTCTCTTTGTTGGCGTTGTCCGTTCATGCATTGAATGAGCAGTGTCGTCATCTGAAGGAAGAAGATGAGACTGTTCTGAATCGAACTAGACCGGTCCGACCAGATTCAATGCTTAAACTGGCCGGTTCAAGCCCGATTCAAGCCCGATTCAATTGATTTTGTCAAAATTAAAAATTTCTAAATTCATCTAAATTTATTCTCTATCCAATGGTGGCTTCAATTCTCTAATTTGAATATTTTAAGCTACCTAAAAAAATTAATTTAGCAACCGTTTCAATGATGGTTCAAAGTGGTTCAGGTCTAGTTCACTTGAACTGGTTTGGTTTTCTCTTCCAATTTGTCCCAAAGTCATTTTCCATCACTTTTAGACATATTGGGTCACTTGGGGTTTGTCAATTTCCCATTTTATCCTTTCTCTATGGTTTACGGTTCATGAACCGGTTCGATTTTCTCTCTTGGGTTGACCGGTTCTTTCCCCAGTTTTCTTATCTTTAAGGGATGGGGTTTACAACTCTCCCCTCCTTTTAGGAGTTTTGTCCCAAAAACTTAATCAACATCCAATGCATTGGGAATAACTTCCCTTGATGTCAACTTGGAGTTTGCTTGGCATGCTAACACTTCGGTTGTTCTTTCACTTAGCCCCTTTTTAAATCGTGCACTTAAGATATTTCATTTTCTTTCCATTGTTTATTCACTCCATGGAGTTTACCCACGAGTCCAAAGGTATATCCTTCGGTTCACATCTTCCATTTCTTTGGGAAAGATTCTTACTCTTGAGGATTCTTGCTTAGTATTTCAGGATTGGGAGTTCCAAGATGCCCAATCATTTTCATTCCTAGTTATTCTCTTTATCGTTGAAACCCTTAACTCGGTGTCCTTTTGAGCACTACATACTTTCTTTCACGGGTTTCAATGTTATCACTTTTTCACCCTATTTTGACCCTTCCTTTATCCGTTGTTTATTACAACTTCAGTCCCAATTTAATATTTGACCTTGTCATGCTTAACTAACTGACCCTTCCTTACTTGAGTCATATTTTCCCTGGGGCTGTTGGGCTTACAGGTCCCTTATAGCATGACATGCTCTAAAACCTGTCTTTGGCCATTTAGAATACTTTCTTAATGGTTGTTCTCAATCTTCCAACCTTTTGAGGATCGTATAACTTCATCCCTCTTTTCATTTGATAGTATTTCTTGACTATCTTTACCATTATCCAATCATCCCTCTTGCCTTTGATGTCATGTCATACATAACCGTGTCGGTTTTCCTTACCTACTCATCATTTCCCAAATTCTTTATTGGGGCTTTCCAGTTAAATCATTGGGTTTCCCGATAACTTACCGACACGCTGGGATTCTTCCCTTCTTATGTCCTTTCTCATTTCCAGTGGTATACTCTCTTCAAGGACTTTCCCTTTTCTTAATCAACTCTTACTTGCTCGTGACCATTTCACGATTCTTTATTCCAAGTTAATCCCTCTCGGTCTATGTGTTGATTTGTCACGCCTTGACCCTTTTTGGTCGGATTCCCGTGATCAACCCGCCACTCTCTCAGTTTATTAAAGGGTTTCCCCTTATTATAAACCATAAAGAGTAAGACATCCTTTAAACCTGCACCTTTTCCTAGAATAGCATAATTAAAACTGCATAATATCTTAACTTCACCATACCTGTCTCACAAGCGTCTTAGTTGATGGTCTTTAAGGGTAGGCTTTTTGGGATATCTTGAAAGGGATATAAGGGAGGGGGTGAGTACGACTACTCAGTAAATGGATTCTCAAAACTTTTATATTTTAGGAAAAAGAATTGTATTAGAGTGTGCCAGACTCCTTTCTTTTTTTTTCAAAAATCATTTCATTCAAAATCTCGGGTTTTATCACCATTTCCTTATTTAATCATGGTGTGTCATCACCCAACACACAACCTTCATCATGAAGGTCAAACACACATTCACAGGCCAGCACGACCACTGAACCCACTTATGGCTTCGGAGCGACTTTACCGGCCACCTAAATAGAAGTATGTCCACTTCTACCCTCAGAATGAGTGGATGTACATGACATCCGACCCTCAATCTCAAAATCAATTCTCCGTTTCCATATGAGGATAGAGAATTCATCCCGTCCCCACCCCGGTCTCATGCGCTTGGTACTACTCCAAATTTTGCCCGGTCACCTGGTACGACGAACTGCCCTTATATTCACTAGGTCGTCCAGTGCCCTTAGGACGCATCACTACCCCTCTTGGGCATCTTGATGGTCTCATACTCACAGTGCATGCACAATCAATATTTTCTCATTATGCCATATAATCTATGGTGCCGCTGGTTCCGACTCTCAACTCAAACCACAGTTATTTGTCTTGACTAGTCCGTTGACTTGTCATGTCGCACTGCTGCTAGTTGATTGAGTATGTCGGTCCTATCTTAGTACCATGGCCAAACAATTCCTTTATTTAAAGTTTTATGGCATATAATTCATGTTTGTTTATGAGCTCCTGCTCGTGCCAATTGGCCTTGGGCCCATTGTATGAGATTTTCAAAATCGGGCATATTAGCCCCCAAGTTCCAAAATCGAGGCCCCCGGCCTATAAGAGCTATTCGAGCTCCCGTTAAGAAGGTCTCCCAAATAGTTTAAGCATTGGCACACAGTCAGGGGAGAGCACTTCCGACAAAATCATATTTTCAACTGTCCATTATACCGATCGGGTATAAGGACATCTCCGCTCATAACCGATGAACGGGTTTTCAACTTCCTTCGAGGAAGTTTCATCATACCAATCGGGTATGATCTACTTACAACCGATAAGTGGTTTTTTTGCATGATTTTCACATCACTCCTCTAAGTTGTGATGTTTAAAATACCACTTGATATGAGTTTTCATTCCGGTATGCTTATCATTCCCAACTAGGTATAATATAAAATCCCACTCACAACCGGTAAGTGGTTTTTAACTTTAAGTTGTACTCATCATCCCAACCAGATATGATGTTAGTAAACCCACTCTCCCATTAATATAGTGAATTCCACTAGACCGGTTCTTTGTATTCACGCGAGCTTGTCCTTGCTAGCGTTCCTAGTACTTCGTGTTCCTATATGATATGAACATCTCGGTTCTTTATTTTTCAGCCTAATAGCCTTAATTTATTCCAAATGAATGAGAAAGTCAAACTTTCATTAATTTCAATTAGGTCCCTAAAGTTATTTCTCTTTAACTTTAAGTCCCTAATGCCGGTTTTTCCTCAAATTGAGTCTCAAAACTTTTAACATTTATCATAGGATCTCAATTTATTCCATTTCACAAAAAGGGGTTTAAATTTCTAAATTTCCAATTTGGTCCCATAACTTTTCCAAAATTACCATTTTGCTCTTCCTTTACAAAAAATGGTAAATTTTACCCCAAAAAAACTAAAATTTCTCAATTGGCCCTCTAACATTTTTATCATGCCTAATTGACCCTCAATTTTAGGAAATTGCATTTCAGTCCCTCGAATTTTCAAAAATCCCCAATTTCCCCCAATTTTCACCAATTCCAACTCTTTAACACAACCGAATTTGATTTCATCAAATTGACTGATCAAACACCTCTAATTGTTGAAGTTGAAATTGAGTTTCTCCATATTCATACGATTCCATAGAACTTTGAATCACAAGTTTTAATGTCGGAACGAGCTCAAACAGAGCTTCACCGGAAAATAGACTGTAGAGAGAGAAAGCTTTGATTACTCACTGGTGAGGGCACGACTGTCATACCCCGACCCGGTTTGGTCATATCCCCGTGATCAACCTGACACTCTCCCAGTTTATTAAAGGGTTTCCCCTTATTGTAAACCGTAAAGAGTAAGGTGTACTTTAAACCTGCACCATTTCCTGAAATAGCATAATCAAAACCGCATGAAATTTTAAGCTTTACATACCTATCTTACAGGCTTCTTAGTTGATGGTCTTTAAGGGTAGACTTTCCGGGATTTCCTGAAAGGGATATAAGGGAGGGGGTGAGTACGACTACTCAGTGAATGGGTTTTCAAAAGTCTACTTTTAACTTTTAAGAAAAACATTTATATGGAGTGTGCCAGACTCCTTTCTTTTCAAAAATCCCTTCATTTAAAAATTCGGGGTTTTCCATCATTTCTTATTTACCACGGTGTGTCATCACCCAACACACATCTTTCATCATGAAGGTTACACACGTTCGTAGGTCAGTAAACTACTGAATCCACTAGTGGCTTCAGAGCGACTTTACCGGCCACCTAGATAGAAGCACGACCACTTCTACCTAGGGAATGAGTGGATGTATGTGACATCCGACCCTCAATCCTGAAATAGCTTCTTCATGTCCATATGAGGACAGAGACCTCATCCTGTCCCCACCCTAGTCTCATGCACTTGGTGCTACTCTAATTTTTGCACAGACACCTGGAACGACGATTTGCCCTTATACTCACCGGGTCGTCCAGGGCCCTTAGGACACATCACTACCCCTCATGGGCATCTTGATGATACCGTACTCATAGTGCATGCACAAGTAATATTTTCTTATCAAGCCATGTAATATGTGGTGCCACTGGTCCAATGGCCCCGACTCTCAACTCAACCCGTAGTTGTTTGTCTTGACTGGTCCGTCGACCTGTTATGTAGCACTGTCGCTAGTTGACTGAGCATGTCAGTCCTATCCTGGTACCATGGCCAAACAATTCACTTATTAAGTTTTATGGCACATATATCATGTTCGTGTTAGTGGACCTAATTGCTATTAGGCTTTTTATGTGGTCTTCTTAAGGGGTAAAAAAAAGTATTGGGGCTAATTGGAAAGTTTGGTGAAGGTTGGGGACCGAATTTGCATATTGTGGAAGGTATAGGGACCTACTTACAATTAAGGTAAAGTTAATGACTAAAATGCAAATATAAGTATTTATGTGACCAAAATATGACTTTTGGTCAATTCAAGGACCTAAACTTAATTCAAGGAAGATTAGGGACCCAATTGAGAAATTTGGGGGTTAAATAAATCTTGAAGCCTAAGTTCTCAAGAAGATGGGCAAAATGGTAATTTTGCCAAAACTTAGGGGCTTTTTGGGGATTCATGGGAATATAGCTTGGAATTTTCCAATGCCTATTTGGAACCAAACTAGGAATCAAGGAAAACTTGAGGGACCCAATTGAAGGACATGGAAAATTCTAGGGTCCAAAATGAGAAATGGTAATGTGAAAGGGAAAAATGGTAATTTTTCCCAAAGTGAGTACCAAATGGTAGGGAAAATGGAACCAATATGTCACACCCTGACCCGGTTCATTTGGAACCCTGTAGACAACCTGCCACTCTGTTTGGTCCAGAGGGGTTTCCCTTCCTAGGACTTTGAAGAGTCAGGCGTACTTCTTCTCATAGTTTCCCTGGAATAACATTATTAAAACTGGTTAAGTCACAAAAAATATATTAAATATAAAGTACATGTGGTTGGTTGGTTGGGTGGTTTTGAGGGGCGGCTTTAGGAATCCTACCTGAAAAAAAAGAGAAAAGAGTAGGGGATGAGTCTCTCAACTCAGTGAGTAGTGAGTGGGTATTATAGGGGGAAGGTTCGATCAACTTTCTTTTTTTTTATTAGGCCTAGATTCATTATTAAGCCTAGATTCATTATTAAGCCACATTATATTTTCCCATTTCCCTTTTTGTACCACAAGTAATTTAGTTCATATTAGCGAGTTGACAAGCAACATACACCCCTTTTTTTTTTTCATAAAAGGGGGTCACACATTCGCAGAACAATTCCCAATTGTTCCACTTGTGGACCGAAGCATCTTTACCGTCCACCCTGGTTGAAGTTCGCCACTTCTACCAAAATTTTGGGTGGTTATCATTTGCCAGACCCCTAGACCCAAATTCGTACTTTGTGTCCGCATATGTGGGATGAGACATCTCACCCCTCCCCCGACCTCTATTTTAGTGCACATGAAGCTTCCCGAGCTTCCCAACATATTGAACGACAAACTTCCCTTATACTCCCTAGGTCATTTAGTATCCCTTAGAACCACCACTACCCCATGCTGGACACCTCGATGGTTCCACATCTCATGCATGCACAAACAATCAGTCTTTTCGATTAAAACCTTTTATCTTTGGTGCTACTAACCCCCATTAGCTTGCTAATCCGACTTCGGCTTGGCATTGCCAGCTCAACGAGTTCGACGACCCAACTTCAGCTTGGTAACCACTAGCCCAATGAGTTTGATAACTTTGATCATGAATTGGTATCTATCACACACAATTGTTCATTATATGAGTTTTCACGGATTTATTAGTCATGTATTTCCTACTCACGTCGACCATGACACGTGGCGTCCTCTGATTAGCCCATTTAAATATGTTAGATTAGCCCTGACACACAATGACACTGCCACGTGTGAGCCTCTGGTTGGTCAAGGCTATTCGACGTGGCTTTGCCACATGTCGACTCCTAATTGGTCGATCATTTCTTGGGTACCATAGTCAGACACTGATGTGGCAACTTTGCCAGGTGTCCGCTTCCCATTGGTTGGTCCGACTGATAAGGCCTCTCCGACATTGATCGTTGACCAGTGACACATGTCACTCTCCTATTGGTCGATCGTCACTAGCGTGGATTTTTCCTTCTTTGACCATCGACTGAGTACACGTGTCACTTCCTGGTTAGCAAGCACTTCCATGCACTGACCGAGCAGTTGGTGGGGTGTGCTTCACCACGCGTCACGCGCTGATTGGTCGTGCTTGCTGATTTGGTGTTGACCTGGCAGGCGGTTTGTTAACTGGCTAGACTGTTGACTGGTCCGGTCATACCGGGTTCGGTGACTCGAATTTGAAAACCAACCAGTTCAGGACCGATTTAACCTATTTTCTTGAATTTAAAATTTTCTAAATTCATATAAATTCATTTTCTATCCAATGATAGCTTTTATTTCCCAAATTGATGTGTTTAAGCCACCTAGAAAAATGAATCCTTGAACCAGTTTGGTTCTAACATCTAATTTCATCCATGGTTCCTCTCCATGAATTTTAGTTATTCATTGTCCACTTAGGATTTTTCGATTCCCCATTTTGATTCTTATTTACCATTTTCGGTCCGTTTCAATCTCGTTTTTTCTTCAAATATTTTCGGTTCCTGATTCATGCTTTCTTATTACGTGAGAACGAGGTTTACAACTTCTTCTCTCCTTTAAGGAGTTTTGTCCTCGAAACTTTTTATATGCTAAACAATTGGGGATACTTTTCCCTCATGACAGACTCGATCTCCTAGGTTTCTGGGGATACTTTTCCCTCATGACAGACTCGGTCTCCTAGGTTTCTTCCTTGACCTGACTACTTTGCCAAAGGACCTTCACCATGGGGATCTTCTTCTATCTCAGGTTTCTTTCCCGTTTGATGAAAATTCGTATTGGCTCTAGGTCGTAGGATAGATTCCTTTCCAATTCAGGTAGTGGCTAATTTAGTATGTGACTTTGGTTAAGCTCATACTTCCTAAGTACTGACACATGGAATACGTCGTGTATACTTTTCATGTCCAGGAGTAACTCGAGTTTGTACGCTACCAGTCCTATACTTTGAATTTTGGTATAAGGACCAATATATCTTAGTTTAAACTCCCCTCATTGTTGAAACTTGAGTATTCCCCTCCAGGGTGACACTTTGAGGAATACTCGATCTCTCACCTCGAATTCTATGTACTTTCTCATACTTCCTAAGTACCAACACATGGAATACGTTGTGTATACTTTGCACGTCCAGGGGTAACTCGAGTTTGTATGCTACTTACTCATACTTCCTAAGTATTGTCACGTGGAATACATCGTGTATACTTTGCATGTCCAGGGGTAACTCGAGTTTGTACGCTACGGGTCCTATCCTTTGAATTTTGGTATAAGGACCAATATATCTCGGTTTAAACTTCCCTCGTTGTTGAAACTTGAGTATTCCCCTCTAGGGTGACACTTTGAGGAATAATCAATCTCCAACCTCGAATTCTAGGTACTTTCTCCTTTGATCTGCATAAATATTCTGTCTATCTTGTGCCGCCTTAAGCTGACTTCATATTATTTTGATCTTTTTGAATGCATCTTCTATGAGCTCAATCCCTTCAAGCTTCCTTTCGTATGTCTCCTCCCATAATAGGGGTGTCCAACAGGGTCTCCCGTAAAGGGACTCATAGGGTGCCATTTGTATACTTTCCTGATAACTATTGTTATAGGCAAATTCCATAAGATACATGTAATCCTCCTAGCCTTTATTCATTGTCAAGGTGCATGCTCAAAGCATGTCTTCTAGCGTTTGGATAGTCCGCTTAGACTCTCCATCCGTCTGGGGTGAAAGGTCGTGCTCTTATGAAGTTTAGTCCCCAGAGCATCTTGTAGGCTAGGCTTGAACTAGAAGGTGAATCTTGGGTCTCAGTCTGACACTATGCTCACTGGGACCCCATGTAGTCATACTATCTCCCCCACATAGAGATTGGCTAACTGTTCAACTGAGTTGGTCACTTTGATTGCAAGGAAATGTACGGACTTGGTCAGTTAGTCCATGATGCCCCATATAGCGTCATGTCCCCTCCTTGTCATAGGCAACCCGGTTACGAAGTTCATGGTGATATTCTTCCACTTCCATTCTGGAATGGGTAGGGGTTGCAACAGTCCGGAGGGCTTTTGATGCCTCACCTTAATCTGTTGGCAGAACAGAGACCTCACCACGTACTCTACGATGTCTCTTTTCATACCCTTCCACCAATAGCCTTGTCTTAGAGTATGATACATCTTCGTACTACTGGGGTGCATGGCATATATTGAATCATGGGCCTCCTCCAGTATTGACCTCCTCAACTTCTTTTCGTTTGATACACAGACCCTTCCTTTAAATGTCAACAATCTGTCTCCCTGGACAACTAACTCTTGAGTCCCTTCGCCAGGGGATCGGTTAAAGTACAATTGCTGATCCTCATCCTATGTTTGTTGGGTTCTAATTTGATCCACCAGGCTGGGCCATACATGTCACGCCCCGACCCAGTTTGGTCGGAACCCCGTGAGCAACCCAACACTCCCTTTGGACTAGGAAGAGTCACTACTTCCCTAGACCGCAAGTAGTCAGGCGTATTTTCTAATCTAGTTCCATGGAATATCATTATAAAAAACTTAATGGTTTAAAAGTTTTGAAATATTTGACTAAAGAGATTTGTCCTTGAAATTTCTTTAAGAGTTTTCTCCTTTCCTGAAAAAATTTTAAAGGGATGGGATGAGTTTCTACAATTCAGTAAGCGGGTGTTAGGGTGATATAAAAAAATAATTTTCATATTATCATTTTATTTCATTGACATATGAGTTTAGCTCTTTTATCACTTCCCCTTGCTCGGGAGGTGTTTGGCAAATAATCACTCGCCCTTTATCATAAAGGGTACAAATATTGGCAGATGCAGTACTACAACTGCACCCACTTGGGGATCGGAGCATCTTTACCGTCCACCCTAATAGAAGTCCTCGTCTTCTACCCTAAGTCTGAGTGGACATTACCCGTCTAACCGTTAGACCCGAAAGTACTTCATGTCCGCACCATGTCGATTCACACAATTTTTCATGCCCCGACCTAGTTTGGTTGGATCCCCGTGAATAACTCGCCGCTCACTTGGTTCAAGAGGAGCCAAGTGAAATTTCAGTCTTGTTACATGGAATAACATATATCAATAAAAAATGCAAGCTTTAAAAGAAAATACTTTTAAGCATACCTGACAAGAGGTAGATCCTGGTGTTTTCCTTAGTCATTTTATCTACTCCTAAAAATGGATAAAAAAGGAGGGTGAGTTTTTACAACTTAATGAATGGGTGTTTGAAAAAAAGTTTTTATAAAATAGTTTTTAATTTGAGTGTGCCAGACTCCTTATTTCCTTTAAGATTATTTCTTTCTCAAATTTTGGTTTTCAAATACTTTTCCTCATTATCCACAATTGATGTGTTTAACAATCAACACACGCCCTTCATCATGAAGGGACCACACATTTGCAGGGCAACCCGTCCACTGCACCCACTTGTGGCGTCGTAGCGACTTTACCGGCCACCTAGAAAGAAGCCCATCCACTTCTACCCTAGGTATGCGTGGATGTTTGTGACATCCGACCCTCAAACCCGAAATCAACTCCATGTCCGTATGAGGACAGAGACCTCATCCCAACCCTACCCCGGTTTCTTGCGCATGAAGGTACGTCGAGGTTCCCAGACTGCTAGCACAACAAACTGCCCTTATCTCCACTATGTCGTCCAATAGGGCCTTGGACGCATCACTACACCTCTTGGGCATCTTGATGGTCCTGAACCTTAAGTGCATGCACAAACAAAAATTTTTACATAGCCATTTATCTTTGGTTCCACTAGTCCAATGGCCCCGACCCTCAACTCGACCTACAGCTGTTTGTCTATACCGGTCCGTTGACCTGGTCATGTCACACTACCGCTAGTCCATCTAGTATGTCGGTCATGTCTTGGTACCATGACCAAATCACATAAGTCATTCATTAAGATATTTTATGGCTTATCATTATGTTTGTTTACGAACTCCTGCTCGTGCCAACTGGCCGTAGGCCCACTATACATGATTTTTCAAAACCAGGCATTTTAGCACCAAGTTCCAAAATCGAGGCCTCTGGCCTATCTGAGCTATTCCAACTCTTGTCAAGGTCTTCCAAAAGTTTTAAGCATTATCACACAGTCAGGGGAGAACACTTATGACAAAATAAATCTTTCCATCCATCACACCAATCGGGTGTGATGACATGTCCACTTACAACCAGTAAGCGGGTTTTCTACTTTCTTCTAGGAAGTCCATCATAACAATCGGGTATGATCTAGTTACAACCGATAAGTAGTTTTTCCACGTAGTTCTCACATCACTCCAACTAGGTGTGATGTTAAAATTCCACATAGTAGTGATTTTTCATTTCTGAGGTGCTCATCATCCCAACCGGGTATGATGCGAATAACCCACTCACCCAATATTTAGAGTGTATTCCTTCATAGTCGGCTTTTTGCCTCCACACGAGCTTATCCTTGGTGGCATTCTTGTCCTTCATGTTCCTACATGATTTGAGACATCCTTGTTTATTAATATTTGGCATGATAGCCTTCATTCTTCATGGGTTCTCAATTTCATCCAATTGCCCAATTGGACCTCAATTGGGAGTTAATTTCATGAAAATCCCCAATTTTCCTTAAATTACAATTTGGCCCCCAATTTTCGCAAAATTCCCAAATTGCCCAATTTTCCCCAAAATTGCCATTTCACCCCGAAAAATTGTTTCATTCAATTGGTTGTCCAAACTTGGGCAATTGTTCCCATTCATGATCAAAATCATCTTTCATATGTCTTCCTTGTCATTTTGCTGGACCGACCTCCGCTTGAACTAGAGGAGAACCTGACCTATCAAGTAGAACCGGTCCAAATCATCGACCTTTGAGAAAAGAACTTGAGAAACAAGAAGATTTCCATGGTCAAGGTTCTCAAGCAAAATAGACCAGTGTAGGAAGAGACATGGGAAACTGAAAGTGTTATAAGGGATGGGAACCCTCACTTATTCAATATGTAAATTGTTTTGGGGAAAAAAACCCCTAAAATGAGGGGAGAGTTGAAACCCCGTCTCTTTATAGTTAATAAAAATGGAAAAAGAACTAGATATTTCGAAAGAGAAAATCGAGCCGGTTCACAAACCATAACTGACAAGAAAAAGGGTAATTTGGTGAATTGACAAATCTCGAGTGGCTCAAAGAGTCATACAAATCATGGAAAAGAACCTTTGGACAAATGGGAAGAGAAAACTAGACTGGTTCATGGTGAACCGGACCTGAACTGGATTGAACCAGATTTAACCTGTTTGAACCATACTTGAACCGGTTTCTAAATTCATTTTTCTTCATGGCTCAAAATGATCAAATTGGGGAATTGAAGCCACCATTAGATGGAGAATAAATTTTGATGAATTTAGAAAATTTTAATTTTGAGAAAATCGATAGAATTTGGCCTAAACTCGCCGATTTACGCATTAAACCCGGTTGGACTGGTCTGGTCTGGTTTGGAACAGTGAGATCTTCGTCCTCTAGATGACAACACTATTCATTCAATGTGAAAAACGGATAATACCGGCAAAGGAAAATGGCTCCGATCAAGCTGTTTTAGGGCTAGGATAAGCTCGATCAAAAAGGAAAGTTGTTGGGAAGAGGGTCCCCGAGCTCCTTATATAAAGAGCTCCTCTCCATTCATCATCCACACACCTGAAATCTCCATTCTCTTTCAACTGCTCCATTTTCTAGTGAAGCTCAAACCAGAGCTCCGATATAGGCATTTTTCTTAGCCTGAGAAGGCAAGGTTAGGTCCTACAGACTCCGGGGGAAGTCAGCTACCTAATAGCACATTCCTTTTGACCCGAGGACCGCTGGAGAAGCGCTGGCGGAATCAAATAGTGAAGCATCTCCGATGGATCGAAGCTGCCTTATTTTGGCTGAGCTGAATTTGGCCAAATTCAGCTCTCCTCCGGCCAAACCAAGCCTTCCCAACAACCCCACATCCCTCATACGACTCAATAGAGCTGAAAGGTAAGCCAATTTGGCCCTCCTCAATCGTTGTAGGTTGGAGTTAGAGAAAGATAGTGCTAAACTTCACTAACAAAATTCTCCCTCGATTCTATATCAATTGTAGCAATTCTTGATCCTAGAAGGAACCTCATGAACAAGAGCTACCTTCCCCATTCGAGAGCTTGGACCGCCGCACCTCCGACGGTAAGCTTTCGAAGCTTTCTCTCTCTACAAGCAGTTTTTCGGCAAAGCTCCATTTGAGCTCAATTCGAACCCAAATGCTGCAATTCAAAGCTCAATTGAATCGTATGGAAGTGTAGAAACTGATCCATACCATCAATTTAAGAAAATAACCTCGATTGAATGACCAATTTGAAGAAATCAAATTCGGTCATTTTAAAGGGGAGAAATTGGGGGAACATTTTGGGGAAATTTGGGAATTTCAAAAATTTGAGGGACTTCTTTGCAATTTCCCAAAATTGAAGGCCAATTGGCCATGAGAAAAAATGTTGGTGGAGCAATTGGTCGATTTGTGAAACATTTGGGGTAAAATTCCATTTTTGGAAAGTAGGGGCAAAATGGTAATTTTTGAAAAGTTGGGCACCAAATTGGAAATTTGGAAAACTTGAGCCCCTTATACAATTTTGAGTGAATTGAGGACTCAAAGGGAATTTTGGAAACCTTGGGACTCAATTTGGGGAAAATTGGCATTAGGGACCTAAAGTTAAGGACAAATGAACTTTAGGGACCTAAGTGCAATTAATTGATAAATTGCAAGCCCAGGCTGTTATGCCAACCGAAATTGATAAGGCTACCCAACTCGTGTAGGGAAATGTGTGACTAGAACGCAAGCAAGAGAAAGCTCACGTAGACTTGGCTAAACGACTAGGGACGAACACGTCACAGTCATAGTATAAGTGGTCATATTTACATTATACCCGGTTGAGATGGTGAGCACTTTAGAAATGAAAAAGCACTTGTGAGTGGGACTTTAACATCATACCTGGTTGGTGTGATGGGAAATTTAAGCTAAAACCTACTTAATGGTTGTAAGTAGAGGAAACCATACTCGGTTGGTATGATGAACTTCCTTGAAGGAAGGAGAAACCCGCTTGCTAGTTGTAAACAGAGATATCATCACACCCGGTTGGTGGGATGAAGTGAAAATATATTTTTTTGTCATAAGTGTTCTCCCCTAACTCTGTACCAATGCTTAAACTATTTGGGAGACCTTCTTGATGGGAGTTAGAACAGCTCAGATAGGCTAAAGGCCTTGGTTTTTGAACTCATGGGGCTAAATGCCCGATTTTGGAAAATCATGTACAATGGGCCCAAAGCCAGTGGGCACGAGTAGGAGCTCGTAAACAAACATGAGTTAAAGAAAGCCATGAAATTTCTAATGAAATGGTTGTGTGATTTCACCATGGTACCAAGTCAGTACCGACATTACTCGATGGACTGGCGGTAGTGCGTCAGGGCTAGGTCGACGGACCGGCTTAGACAAATAGCTGCAGGTTGGGTTGAGGGTCGAGGTCGTTGAACCAGTGGCACCAAAGATAATGGCTATATGTGCACTTGTGGTACAGGACCATCAAGACGTCCAAGAGGGGTAGTGATGGCTCCTAAGGACTACTAGACGACATGTTGGAGATAAGGGTAGTTCATTGTACCAGTCAGTCGGGAAGCTAGGAGTAGCTTCTTGTGCATTAGATAGGGGTGGGGTCGGAATGAGGTCTCTGTCCTCATACGGACACGTAGTGGAATACGGGTTTGAGGGTCGGATGTTGAGAACATCCACTTAGACTTAGGATAGAAGTGGATGGAATTTTATCTTGGTGGCCAATAAAGACGCTTCGAGCAACAAGTGGTGCAGTGGATGGGCTGCACATGCAAATGTGTGTTACCCTTCCTGATGAAGGGTGTGTGTTGGTTGCTAAAACACACCTAATATGAAAATAGGAAAAAAGGTTAGTGAAAACCTATTTTGTCAGAAGTGCTCTCCCCTAACTGTGTGCCAATGCTTAAACAATTTGGGAGACCTTCTCGACGGGAGCTCGAATAGCTCTGATAGACCAAGGGCCTCGGTTTTGGAACTTGGGGGCTAAATGCCCGATTTTGAAAATCTCGTACAATGGGCCCAAGGCCAGTTGGCACGAGTAGGAGCTCGTAAACGAACATGATATATGTGCCATAAAACTTAATAAGTGAATCGTTTGGCCATGGTACCAAGATAGGACCGACATGCTTAGTCAACTAGCGGCAGTGCAACATGACGGACTAGTCAAGACAAAAAACTACGGGTTGAGTTGAGAGTCGGGGCTGTTAGACCAGTGGCACCACATATTACATGGCTTGATAAGAAAACATTGTTTGTGCATGCACCATGAGTATGGGATCATCAAGACGCCCATGAGGGGTAGTGATGTGTCCTAAGGTCCCTAGATGACCCGGTGAGTATAAGGGCAAATCGTTGTTCCAGGTGTCTGTGCGAAATCTGGAGTAGCACCAAGTGCATGAGACCGGGGTGGGGACAGGATGAGGTCTCTGTCCTCATACGGACACGAAGAAGTGATTTCAGGATTGTGGGTTGAATGTCACGTATATCCACTAATTCCCAGGGTAGAAGTGGTCGTACTTCTATCCGGGTGGCAGGAAAAGTCGCTCCGAAGCCACTAGCGGGTTCAGTAGTGATACTCACTTGTGAATGTGTGTAACCTTCATGATGAAGGATGTGTGTTGGGTGATGACACACCGTGGTAAATAAGAAATGGTGGAAAAACCCAAATTTTTAAATGAAGGGATTTTTGAAAATAAAGGAGTCTGGCACACTCCATATAAATATTTTTCTTAAAAGTCAAAATCTTTTAAAAACCCATTCACTGAGTAGTCGTACTCACCCCTTCCCTTATACCCCTTTCAAGAAATCCCGGAAAGCCTCCCCTTAAATACCGTCAACTAAGATGCCTGTAAGATAGGTATGTAAAGTTTTAAATTTCATGCAGTTTTGATTATGCTATTCCAGGAAAAGGTGCAAGTTAAAGGATGCCTTACTCTTTACGGTTTACAAGGGGAAATCCTTTAATAAACTGGGAGAGTGGCGGGTTGATCACGGGGATCCGACCAAACCGGGTCGGGGTGTGACAGATAAGAACTTAAGGAACAAGAGGATTCCTATGGTCAAGGTTCTGTGGTAGAACGGACCCGTGCAGGAAGAGACATGGGAATCCAAAAGTGTGATGAGAGATAGTTACCCTCAATTATTAGGCATGTAACTATTTTGGGGATAAAACCCCTAAACGGAGGGAAGAGTTGTAAACCCCAGCCTTTGATAATAAGAAAACCAGGGAAAGAACCGGTCATTTTCAAAGAGAAAACCCAGTCGCTTTACATACTGAAACCGATAGAGAAAGGGAAAATCGAGAAATTTATGGATCCCAAGTGACCCAAATAGTAACAAAATTCATGAAAAAGGACTTTTGGATGAGTTGGAGATAAAATCCAAACCGATTTAGGTGAATCGGATCTGAACCAGATTGAATCGGTTTGGACCAGTTTGAACCACTATTGAATTGGATGCTAAATTCATTTTTCTAGGTGGTCTAGAAAATTCAAATTGGAGAATTGAGGCCACCATTAGATAGAGAATGAA
The DNA here is from genome assembly GCA_030064425.1 of Trapa bicornis. Taxonomy (NCBI): domain Eukaryota; kingdom Viridiplantae; phylum Streptophyta; class Magnoliopsida; order Myrtales; family Lythraceae; genus Trapa; species Trapa bicornis. Next base: position 3,688,603 of record CM057759.1, read on the forward strand.
TTTAGAAATTTTTAATTTTGAAAAATTCGGTCGAATTGGGCTTGAACCGGCCAGTTTAAGCTTTGACCCTAGTTCGGACTGGTCTGGTCCGGTTCGGAACAATGTTATCATCTTCCTTCATATGACAATACTGTTCACTCACCGAAAAATCGAGCAGCACCAGCGAAAATGAAAAGTCTCTAGCCAAGGAGTTTCAGGAAATGAATGACCGCCATTAAGGCACCAATCAGACGGCCAAGAAGTCTCCGAGCTTCCTATATAAAGAGCTCCTCCTCATTCATCTTCTCCACACCTGAAAACTCCATTCTCTCTCAACTGCTCCAATTTTTGGTGAAGCTCAAACCAGAGCTCCGATATAGGGTTTTTTCTAAGCCAAAGAAGGCATGGTCAGGTTCTTTGGATTTGGGGAGAAGTCAGCTACACACCTGTAGTCTTCATTTGCTCCGAGGGTCACCAAAGAAGCGCCGACGTGATCAAACAATGAAGTAGCTCGGACGGACCGAAGCTGCCCTATTTCAGCCGAGTTGAAATTGGCCAATTCGAGCCCTTCTCATGCCAAACCAAGCCCTCCCAACACCTCCATAGTCCTTCTATAGCTGAATTAGAGCTGAAAGGTAAGCTAATTTAGCTCCCCTCTGTAAATTTTGATCGGTGCTAGAGAGAGAACCCACGGAACTTTGATAACTAAATTCTCACTGAATTTGGTATCAATTGATGCAATTCTTGATCCTAAAAGGAATCTTAGGACAAGAGCTATCTACCTAGATTGAAAGCTTGGACCGCCACGCCGCGACGGTAAGCATTCGAAGCTTTCTCTCTCTAAGTCCAGTTTTCTGGTGAAGCTTCGTTTGAGCTCATTCCTATATCAAATTGTGCAATTCAAAGTGCAATTGAATCGTATGAAGGTGTAGGAACTTCAATTTCAACAATTAAACTCATTTGATTGGCCAATTTGATGAAATCAAATTTGACTTAGTAAGAAGGTTGAAATTAGGGGAAACTTGGGGGAAATTTGAAAATTTCAAAAATTCGAGGGACTAAAGTACAATTTCATAAAATTAAGGGCCAATTGGGCATGATAAAGATGTTGGAGGACCAATTGGGCTAATTTTGGAATTTTTGGGGCAAAACTTACCATTGTTGTAAAGTAGGGGCAAAATGGTAATTTTGGAAAAAATTGGGGACCAAATTAGAAATTTGAAAAATTGAACCCCTTTTTGTGAATTTGAATAAATTGAGGTCCCAAGGTGAATTTTAAAAGTTTCAGGACTCAATTTGTGGAAAAACCGACATTAGGGACTTAAAGTTATAGAAAAATAACTTTAGGGACCTAATTGCAAATAAATGAAAAGTTTAGTTTTCTCATTCATTTGGGATGAATGAAGGCTATTAGGCCAAAGGATAATGAAAAAGAATTTTCATATCGTGAAGGAACGCGAAGTATCGGGAACGCAAGCTAAGACAAGTTCGCGTAAAGGAAACAAGCCAACTAAGAGGAAATTTAATATCATACCCGGTTAGGATGATAAGCACCTCAGAAATGAAAAGTTACTGCTAAGTGGTATTTTAACCATCACACCTGAGAGGAGTAATGTGGAAATCACACGGAAAAACTACTTAACAATTGTAAGTAGATTATACCTTGTTGGTATGATGAAACTTTCTGTAAGGAAGTGGAAAACCCGTTTATCGTTTGTAAGTGAAGATGTCCTCATACTCGGTTGGTATGATGGACAATTGAAAAGTTTTTTTTGTCAGAAGTGCTCTCCCCTGACTGTGTACCACTACTTAAAATTCTTGGGAAACCTTCTCGACGGGAGCTCGAATAGCTCAGATAGGCCGGAGGCCTCGATTTTGGAACTTGGGGGCTAATATGCCCGATTTTGAAAATCTCGAATAGTGGGCCCTAGGCCAGTTGGCACGAGTAGAAGCTCGTAAGAAAACATGATTATTAAGCCATGAAAACTTAAGTAAATGAGTTGCTTGGCCATGGTACCGAGACTAGAGCTACATACTCGATGAACTAGCGGCGGTGCAACATGATAGGTCTACAGATTAGTCAAGACAAACAAGTGCAGGTCGAGTTGAGAGTCGGGGACGTTGGACTAGTGGCACTACAAATTATATGGCTTATGTGAAAAACTATTGATTTATGCATGAATTGTGTTATGGGTCCTTCAAAATGCCCAAGAGGGGTAGTGATGCGTCCTAGGGCTCTAGACGGCCTAGTGGAAATAAGGGCAGTTAGTCGTACCAAAAGTCTTGAGAAGCTCGACATAGCTTCATGTGCATGAGACCAGGGTGGGGACGGGATGAGGTCTCTTTCCTCATACGAACATGGAGTTTTGTTATGGGATTGAGGGTCGGATGTCGCATACATCCACTCATTTTCAGGGTAGAAGTGGACGTGCTTTTATTTAGGTGGTCGGTAAAGTCGCTCTGATGCCACAAGTGGGTACAGTGGACGGGCTAGTCTATGAATGTGTATTTTCCTTCATGATGAATGGCATGTGTTGGTTGATAAACACATCGTTATGATGAGAAATGGTTATGAAAATCGAGATTTGAGAATAAAATGTTTTTTAAAGAAAAATAAGGACTGTGGCACACTCCAATTCAAACTATTTTTTCTAAACGTCATACCCTAAAACTTCCATTCATTGAGTCGTTGAACTCACCCCCTCCTTTATATCTCTTTTAGGTAACCCCAGAAAGCGTACCCAAAGACCAGTAGCTAACACACCTATAAGACAAGTATGATAAGTTAAAAATTTTATGCAATTTTGAGTTATTTTATTACAAGAAAGGTGTAGGTTTAAAGGACACCTTACTTCTCACGATTTATAAAAGAAAGGGCTCTTTAGTAAACCGGGAGAGTGGCGGGTTGATCATAGGGATCCGACCAAACCGGATCGGGGTGTGACATGGGAAGTGGAATTGATGAGAGAACCGAACCAGTTCGGGGTGAACCGAACCCGAACCAGAATGAACCATAGTGAACTGGTTCAATTATTCATTTTTCTAGGTGGATTAAAATATCAATTTGAGAAATTGAGGCCACCATTAGATATAAAATGAATTTAGATAAATTTGGAAAATTTTAAATTTCATAAAACTGGTCGAATTGGATCCGAACCGTTTGATTTTTGAATTCGGGTCACCGAACCCGGTTGGACTAGATCAGTTAATGGTCTAGCCAGTCAACGAACCGGAGCGGTCAATGGTCCAGATTAGTCAACGAAGCTCAATTAGCAGCCACGCAAGCATAAGCAACCAATGGGAGGCTGTCACATGTCCAATCAATGGTCAATGGATGACCGGTCAGCATGCCACACAATCACGGGCATCCAATTAAAGGCTGCCACATGTCCGATCAACGTGTCAACGATTGAGGTGGTGGCTGAGTTGGACCTCCTCTTTAGAATATTGGCCAATCACAGTGCACCACGTGGCCCGCCCGCCACACCATCATCTTCAACCTCTAGTCGCTGATTGAGAGAAGAGAGATGAGAGAGAGGTTGGAAAAGTTGGAGTCTCCGGCGACTCAGAAATCTCTCTGATCAAGTTGTAGGTAGCCGAGTTAGAGGCTGAGTCTCACGCGGACTGGTAGCCTGAATAGTTATCGAGCTCCCTATATAAAGAGCTCTCCTTCATTCATTCTCAACATCCCACAATTGATCAAAGAAGATGAACTACTTAGTTTTCCGGTGAGTAGCAAACCAGAGCTCAGACATCGGATTTTTCTCACCTCAGAAGCTACATTCGATACCATTAGAATCAGGACGAAGTCCTCTACATGGTTGCACCCTCCTTTCAGCCCAAGGGCCACCATAGAAGAGCGAGGAAGCTCAAACAGTAATGCCGCTCCTTGGCTATCTGCATCATGAGCTACTTAAGCCATCCCAGGCCAATTCCGGCCAAACCAAGCCCCCATACGTGACCTAGAGGTGCCCCGACCTTCCCCCAAGCTAGCACGGTAAGCCTCTTCTCTGCTAGTTTGTCGAAAAACACTATTCATAGCACATTCCTATAAGAACTAAAACTAAGAAATTCACACTACTCATGCCACCAATTGAGGAACGGTTTGATCCAGGGTGGATCCCCGAGAAGAGAGAAATTCAAAGAAAGCAAGAGCTCTGGTCGTCGGACCCTCATCGGTAAAATATCGAAACTTTCTCCCTCTAGACTGAATTTTCTAGTGAAGCTCCATTTAAGCTCATTTCCAAGCCAAATCGGGCGGTTCATATCTTGAAATGATGAGAAAAACATAGAGAAGATGATTCAAATCAAGAATGAGGGCAATTAACCAAGTTTTGGGGGGTCAATTGAACGAAATTGTAATTCGAGGACCAAATTGTAATTTGGGGACCAAATTGTAATTTTTGATAAATTGGGCAATTTGGAGATTTTTGGAAAATTGGGGTCTAAATTGAAATTTAAGGAAAATTGGGGCTTTTTCATGAAATTAACTTCCAATTGTGGCCCAATTGGGCAATTGGATGGAAAGGAGGACCATGTGGCAAATTTTGAAAGTTCAAGGACCAAATGGTAATTTTTGGGAAGTTAAGGACCAATTGGCAATTTTGAGAAAATTAAGGACCCATTGGTAATTTTGGAAATTTTAAGGACCTGTAAGGAAAAAATTGGAAGTCCTAGGGACTTAATTTAAAAATAAGTTGAGCATTAGGGACCTAAAGTCAAAATTTATGAACTTTAAGGACCTAATCGCAATAAGGCATAAATCAAGGACCTATATGCAAATATATGGAAGTAAGAGGTCTTTTATGCCAAACCCTCCTAATGTGAATACTCGAACCGTGTAGGGACGAGTCATACAAGTACGGGTGCCAAGGAGCAAATTGAAGATTGGAAATCCAGTGGGAACGAATCTGTCATGAAACCGGGTGAGTGGGATTTTTAGCATCATACCCGGTTGGGGGTGATGAGAACCGTTTTTAAGTTTGAAAAATTATTTTTCCAGTAATGGTCTCCCTTGACTACGTGAAACTGCTTAAACATTTTGGGAGACGTTACTAATGGGAGCTAGAATCACTCTTATAGGCTTTAAGCCTTTAATTTGAAAAGGGTAGGGCCAGATGCCCAGTTTTGGAAAACTCGTGAAGTGGGCCCAAGGCTAGTGTACATGGGTTGGATCTGTAGACAAGCGTGAATTATAAGAACTATGAAAACTCTCAGAAAATTGGAATTGTTGTGTGATTTTCTGCGGGGCCAAAACAAGACTGATAAGGCTCAATGGGCTAGTGGCAGTGCGTTCACACCAGGTCGATGGGTCGATCAAGGCAAATAGCTGCAGGCCAGGTTGAGTGTTAGGGCCGTTGGCACCAAAGAGCATGGTTAATGGATCAAAACTGTTATATGCATGCATGAGTAATTTGGAAGCATCTAGATGTCCAAGAGGGGTAATCAATGGGTCCCAAGGGCTGCTGGATGACCTAGATGCAATCAGGGCAAGTCTGTTGTGCCAATTAGAAGCTCTGATAGCTTCCTGCACACTGAGATTGAGGCTAGAGGGGAAATGAGGTCTCGTCTCACAAAGTGGACATGATAAAGCACTAAGATCGAGGCCAGAGGGGAAATGAGGTCTCGTCCCACAAAGCGAGCATGATTAAGGTTTAAGGGTCGGACTATTGATGTCCACTCAAACTTAGGATAGAGGCAGTGCACTTCTATCCGGGTGGATGGTAAAGACGCACCGAACCACAAGTGGAACGGTCAAGGACAATTATGCGAACGTGTAATCCCTTTCTATGATAGAAAGGGCGTGTGATTTTTTGCTGAGGCACCTCTCGAGCAAGGGGAAATGTTAAAGAAGAGATGAAATCATATTGCAATAAACTAAAAGTATAAAAATGTTTTGATAAAACTATTTGTTTGAAAACTCACTTCACAACCCCCGCTCACTGAGTTGTAGAAACTCACCCCTCCCATTAAACCTTTTTCAGGAGAAACGCCCCGCCAAGAAGAGCAGAAGCTTGGAGAAAAGCCAAGGGTACCTATCATGCCCTGACCCGATTTGGTCGGATCCCCGTGAACAACCTGCCACTCTCCCAGTTTATTAAGGGTTTTCCCCTTCTCTAAATCACGAGGAGTAAGGCATCCCTTTTACCTATATCTTTCTTAGAATAACATTAATCAAAATTGAGTACATCAACCTTACATAAATGTCTTGCAAGTTCAACTATCAGAAAGCCTTTAAGTGGGTTTTCCCTTGGTTACCTGAAAAGGGGTAAAGGGAGGGAGTGAGTTCAACAACTTAGTGAATGGGTGTTGGGAGAGAGTTTTCATAATTAAAACATTTTTAATCGGAGTGTGTCAGACTCCTTATTTCTTTTAAAAATATTTTCTCAAATTCTCGATTTTTCATACCATTTTCCTCATTTTCACATCAGATGTGTTTAACAATCAACACACTCCCTTTATTAGGAAGGGAATCACACATTCACAGGGCAGCTCGTCCATTGCATCCACTTGTGGCGTTGGAGTGACTTTACCGGCCACCTAGATAGAAGTTCATCCACTTCTACCCTAAGTATGAGTGGATGTTCACGACATCTGACCCTCAAACCTGAAAATCAACTTCATATTTGTATAAGGACAGAGATCTCATCCCGACCCCACCCCAACCTCATGCGAATGAAGCTACGTCGAGCTTCCTTGACTATTGGCATGACAAACTGCCATTATCTCTACCATGTCCTCCAATAGCCCCTAGGACGCATCACTACCCCTCTTGGGCGTATAAATGGTCCCGAACCTCAAGTGCATGCACAAACAATATTTTTTTTCACAATGACATTTATTTTTAGTGCCACTGAACCAACGGCCCCAACCCTCAACTCGACCTGTAGCTGTTTGTCTAGGCCGGTCTGTTGACCTGGCCCTGACGCCAGTCTGTTGACCTAGCCCTGACGCCAATCCATCGAGTGTGTCGGTCTTGTCTTGGTACCATGGCAAAATCACACATTTGATTCATTTAAAATTTTCATGGCATAAATATCACAAGTTTGTTTATGAGCTCTTACTCATGCCAACTGGCCTTGGACCCATTGCACATGATTTTCCAAAACCATGCATTTTAGCACTCAACTTCCAAAACCGAGGCATCTAGCCTATCTGAGTTGTTCTAACTCTCATCAAGAAGGTCTCCCAAAATTTTTAAGCATTGGCACACAGTCAAAGGAGAATACTTCTAACAAAATAATTTTCCATTCATCACACTAATCGGGTGTGATGACATCTATGCTTACAACCGGCAAGCGGGTTTTCTTCTTCCTTTTAGGGAGTCTATCATACCAATCGGGTATGATCTCTCTACTTACAACCATTAAGTAGTTTTTCCGCATAGTTCTCACATCACTTTAACCGAGTGTGATGTTAAAATTCCATATAGAAGTGATTTTTCATTTTTGAAGTGTTCATCATCCCAACGGTATGATGTGAATAAACTCACTCACCCATTAATCGGGACGTGTTCGTCCTCGATTGGTTTTCTAGGTCGACGCGAGCTTCCCTTACTGGCATTCTGGTCCCTCGTGCTCGTACACAATTTGGACATCCTTATCTATTAATATTTGACATAACAACATTCGTTTCTCATGTATAAACGACTAAACTCATAATTTTCAGTTAATTGCACTTAGGTCCCTAAAGTTCATTTTTCCTTGACTTTAGGTCCCTATTACAAACTTTTCCCCAAATTGAGACTCCAAACTTCCAAAATTCACTTTAAATCCTCAATTTACTCAAAATTGTTTAAGGGGCTCAAGTTTTCCAAATTTCCAATTTGGTCCCCAACATTTCAAAAATTACAATTTTGCCACTACTTTACAAAAATGGCAATTTGACTCCAATTATTCTAAAAAATTGACCAATTGGTCCTCCAAAATCTTTTACATGGCCAATTGGCACTCAATTTTGATAAATTGTAATTTGGTCCCTCAATTTTATGAAATCCCCAAAAAGTTTTCCCCAATTTCCCCCTTTCAAGCTGGCTAAATTTGATTTCATCAAATTAACCATTCAATCGGGGTTAATTGCTCCAATTGAAGGTATGGATTAGTTCCTACACTTCCATACGATTCAATTGAGCTTTGAACCACATCATTTATGTCCGAATTGAGCTCAAACGGAGCTTCATCGGAAAACTTAACGTAGAGAGAGAAAACTTACCGTCAGAGGTGCGGCAATCCAATCTCTCTATTGGGGAAGATAGCTCTCTTCGTGAGGTATATTCTAGGATCAAGAATTCTTACAATTTATCTCGAATCGAAGAAGAATTTCATTAGTTAAATTCTATAGTTTCTCTCTCTAACTTCGTTCTACAACGACTGAGGATGGCCGAATTGGCTTACTTTTCAGCTCAGTTGAGGTTATCTAAGGGCTGTTGGGATGTTAGGAGAGCTTGGTTTGGCCGGAGAAGGGTTGAATTCAGTCAATTTCAACTTGGCCGAAACATGGCAGCTTCGGTCCGCCGGAGCTGCTTCACTGTTTGATTATGCTGGCACTTCTCCGACAGTCCTCAAATCAAATAGAGGTTGCCATCAAATAGCTGACTTCCCCCGAAGTCTAAAGAACCCGACTTCGTCTTCTGAGGTTGAGAAAAATAACCAAGTGGGAGCTATGGTTTGAGCTTCACCAGAAATTGGAGAAGTTGAGAGAGAATGGAATTTTCAGGTGTGAGGATGATGAATGGGTAGGAGCTCTTTATATAGAGAGCTCGGGGGCTCTCTGGTCGTCCGTTTGACACCTTTATGATGCTCATTCATGGCCTGAAACGCCTTGAATGGAGATGATTCAACTTCATCGGCGCTTTCTGTTCTTCCGGCGAATGAACAGTGCTATTATTTGAAGGAAGAAGATGACACTATTCCGAACCGGACCGGATCGGTACGAACCGAGTTCAAGGCTTAAACCAGCCGATTCAGGCCCGATTCGATCGAGTTTTTCAAAATTAAAAATTTTTAAATTCATCTAAATTCATTCTCTATCCAATGGTGGCTTTAATTCTCCAATTTGAATATTTTAAGCCACCTAGAAAAATAAATTTAGAAACTTGTTCAATTCGGTTCAGATCCGGTTCGCCTAAAATGGTCTAGTTTTCTCTTCTAATTTGTCCCAAAGTTATTTTCCATGACTTTTATGACTATTTGAGTCACTTGGGGTTTGTAAATTTCTCAATTTACCCTTTCCTTATCCGTTGAGGCTTATGAACCAACTCAGTTTTCTCTCTTGAGTTGACCGATTCTTTGTCCGATTTTCTTAACTTTAAGGGACGGGGTTTATAGTACCGTAACCAAGTAAACTATTATTTAGATATTTTATAAACTTTGTTATGGAAAATAGGTGCACTTCAACATCTTTACCTCCCTTAGTCTAATTGGTAGAAATACTAAATTAGTACGAGTAAGGGTGGTGGGTTGATCATATGACTCCGATCAAACTGAGTTGGGGCGTGACACAAGTCGTAACTTTTAAGTAGACATGGGTCCAATCCCTTATCGGTCCACAATACATTCTGATTTTACTGTGAGAAAATAAATCCACAACTTTTTGTTGAATTTTTCAATCAAAGTTAGGATATACTTCTTTTTTCCATTTGAAATAGGATTTATCGGTCCACAAATATCAACATGTATCAGCTGAAGTCTTTTAGTGGCTCTTCAAGTACTTCTCTTTAACATAATCTCTCTAGTTTGTTTCCCCTCCAAGCAATCATCACATGTAGTATTGATTATCTGAGGTGGGGATGTGGGAGTCCAATGACCATATTTCCTTTGAATAATAACTCCAGATCATGAATATTCAAATGACCATACCTCTAATGCCATAGGAAATTTTTGTTTATCACACTAAACTACAAACAGTTTTGTATCTTTGACAAAGAGTCATCAACCTTGGTGATTATAAGATACATTCGATTAGAGGTCATCTGAATCTGCATAATCATTCACTTTATAAGATGATATATCACACATGCACCTTGCTGTAAATTGTCCTATACTCACAAGATTATTTTGTAAGTCTAGAACGAAATACACTTGGATCAAATTGTTCACTATCATCCTCATTCATCACTGTTCCTTTTCCTGCAACCTCCAGTTTAGGTCATTTCCCAGCTTCACAGATTATTGGAAACCTTCATCAGGCTCATGAAACCACCTCATTTGCCCACACATATGATTTGAATAGCCTAAGTCAAGGAGCCATACCTCTTAAGTTCCGAACACCTTCTTCCTTTTATAAGCCATTAATAAGATATATTTCTCTCTATGTATTTTTGCAAAGCTAACACTTCGCTAGTTTGTTGGGCACTCATACTGATAGTATCATAATTTATAACACTTATAACACTCCCCTTGAGCCTTGTAGTTAGATTGATTTTTTGGAAACCTACCTCTTCCCCTACTCCTTCCTCTAATTGCTCCTTGCTCTAAACTCAACGTACTAAGAAGTGTCTCCTCTTCCGAGCCCTATGAAATTTTGGGAAGTATTTGGTCGCTCATTGTTGATCACCTTCATTGCATGTTCCTCCTCCTTACGCCCCGTCATCCTTTGTTCAAGCACTATTAAATTATTTTGTAATTAATCCAGTGATAGAAAATTAATGTTATTCGATTATTCGATCGAACAAACCACATAATTGTAATTAGATGTCATTATTTTGAGCACCATCTACACAATAGATTTTTGCTTCATTCGATCTACAATGGACAATGCACTTGCATTTTATTTACAATGGACAATGTTCATAAGAAATATTCATTTATACTTTCGTCTTCACGTATTTCCAAAATTTTAAATTTCCTTCACAATACTTGCAATTATGCTTTACGATGGTTGAACCCTAATATTTCTGCTTAATTGAGGCCCAAATTGATTTAAATGTTTCCTTATTTAAAATGGTCTATACCATGATTTTTTCTATTGCATTTTTAACTTGCAGGTCTTTCAATCTCCTTTCACGCAATTCTTTCAAGTCTTTTTTAGTATCTTCACTTCCAATAGTAATCACATCTTGCACCAAACTCCACCACTCTTTAAATCAGAGAAAATTTTGTATTAACATGGACTACTAGTCATAATGACCATCAAATTTAGGTAAAACAACATTTACATATTCAATTGACAATTTTTTTGTTGTAATCCTTAGTTTTCAACACATAGTTCTATTGAATGACCAAACGAGTGCACATAGTGTAGCTCTGATACCAAAATATTGGAATTGAAATGTATTTGCTCATATTTAAACATGTGATATATGACAAATATTGTGAAATGGCTTCTCGGACTCAGAATCAAATTTGAGATCATCAGCTCACAATCTTCCTTTGTAAAATGTTATAAACCAAGTGAAGAGTAGTGAAAATCAACTTACAATTTGGGAATTAGGTCAAGGCAACAAATATAGCAATGTTAAGCAAAAAGATTGACAAGAAGAGCAACTTAATAGATTTTTACACAAAATAATTTACAAATAATTTCTTCTATTATCTTTCATGAAAAAAATTACATAACATAATAACCAACTTTTTATACTTTAATATTACTCTCACACACTATTTATTATCCCTTAGAAATAGTAATAAAAAAATAAATTGATTATTGATAAATGTTACTTTATATATGTAAGTTTTAAAATTGTCATTGAACTAGTTGGGTAAATATATTAACATTTTTTATAATAATAATAAGAGGTTTCCATTTAATTGTAATATTATGTATATTATTTAAAAATAGGGAAATATATTATTTTTCTCTTTAGTTTATTGTACATTTAATAAATTAATGAAAGTTTATTTTGATAAGAAAAAAAAGTTATCACATTTCCAGTACCGTCCTTACTAATGACATTTATCAACTCAATCTTTTATTACGAGTTTATGGTATTTATTGTTGATAATATGATTACACATTAGATAAAATAGAGAAGTGTTATGAGTTTATATGATTGGAAGGGTTCCACTACTAACAAGTAATGGCTTTTAAGTAGATATGGGTTTGACCCCTTATTGATCCATAATATCTTCTCACATGGTATCAGAGTCAGTGGGCTCGCACCCGTACTTGACCCGAGACTGAAAATTCGACTGAAAATCCGACTCGTGAACTATTTTATAAGGAATCAATACAGTTTACAACCGTATTATAAAACTTGTCAATTCTTGATATATGACAAACAAATGAATAAATTACTAATGATCAAAGTGCTGAAAATATTATTGTAGGGGTAAATCCATGTTCTATAATTTGGAGTAACAAAAAAAAAGATAAGCCACAATTGAAGATATATATCAGGAGAAATAAGAATTGTGATATGTGGGAAAAAGATGAGTCAAATGAGGGTGAGACAATCCCAAGTATCAATCAACACTCTAACGGTTCATCAACGTTATAAGAAGGTAATGACTCTATATAAGAACAAATATTTATTCCACAATCTATACCTTTAGATGTCTAATATTCATCAATATTCTAATGGTTCATCAACATTATCGAATGATAATTATTATTTACCTATTGCCATTATTAGAGAAAGTGTAGCTAATGCAAGAAACCTCCAATTATATATAATTTTGAGAATAATATATGTAATTATATTTCATATGTATATGTTTCACCTGCATACAAGTTATTTATTGCGTCACTACAATTAGGCATGTCAATAGGACCCGAGACCCGAGACCCGAGCGGACCCGAGGAGCATCGGGTCTGCTCGGGTCCGTGCTCGGGTTCGGATCCATAGATTGGACCTGAGACCCCCGCCTCGGGTCCTGCTAGCTGGACTCGAATGTGGGACCACAATTATTTTAAATTTTTTCCTTTTTTAATGCAACCACATTGTTTAATTAAATGTAGTAAAAAAATATTAAAAAATTCTAATAAAAAATTATTTAAAAATTAATTTATCTTTTTCTATCACATAATATTTTCTCATTATATTATTTTTTTTCCTTTCTTATACCCTAATAGATTTATTTATAAATATATTTTATTATATTATATTATTTTTTTCCTTTCTTATAACATATTAGATTTATAAATATAATTTCAACCTGCTATATTAATTCTTTTTCCTTTCTGATAACCTAATATATTACTTTTTTCTTTCTTATACCATAATAAATTTATAAATACTTGTAAGCATTACATTATAAAATTCATATTACATTAAATTAATATCACACTTTATTATTTGATACAAAATTATAATCCATATTTAAATTTTTGACATGTTTAATAGATTTATAATTTATTTTTAATTAAAAAAATAAATTTAAATTATATAAATAAAATTTTATATATTAATAATTAGCAAAAAAATATCACATAAATCAACAATTTTAATATGAACCCCACGGGTACACAACCCACACCATTATTATTTTTATGTATATAAATAAATGTAAGTATTTACAAGTGAAAAAGTGATCCAAAAATAAGAGAGTGATGGAGATAAAGTTGTTGTGGAAATATTGTTGGTGTTGTTTGCCTTACTTTCCGTAATTTGTCAATTAATTCTCTCACATTCACAATTTTACTAATTAATCGTATTTTTTATTGATCGTTTCTTATTATTTACAAGTTAAAATTAATGAAAATTTATACCAGTAAATTATTAGGTAAATTAAAGATAATAAACATTTAAAAAATTGAATTACCAAACAAATATTAGAAAATTTATATATTACGATAATTTTGAATTTTTTATATTTGGTAAAAAATATATATTAAAAAAATAAGATAGACCCGAGCAGCGGGTCTCGAGTTTAGCAGACCCAAAATTGGGTCTGGTCTGGACCCACCAAGTGGACATGAGGCTCGAGTCCACTTGGGCGTGGTTCCGCTGAAACCCGCCCCGACCCGAGCTATTAACATCCCTAACTACAGTTAAAACACATATCAAATAATTGACAAAAAGCTAAACGAGATCCGAAGTGACTTAAATCAATGCATAAAAAGATAAAAACACCAGAGAAAAATAAAATGTGGAAAGTTGCTCAACTTTTTAATAGAAAAAAAGTTGTAGTATGTAAGTGAGTATTCAATATAAAATAGAATGTCGAAAGAGAAGTTGTAAGATATAAAATAAGATTAATGACAAAAAGTTATAATTAAATATATAAAATAGACTATAATGAAACTTTTACCCTAGTATTGTCAGAATTATTTTATTTATTCTTATAGTGATAAAAATGGCTTAATAACATTATAATAGAGAATATTAAGATATTTAAAAATGAGTACTTGTAAGTAATTTTAGTTTAATTCTCGGAGTTATATTAGATTAAAATACTTTTATAATTTATATCAGATTAGTTGTGTGAGTAATAAAAAATTTAGTAAAAAATAAGTATTCATGTGATTATAAGTAAAAATAAAGGAGAGATAAATTACTAAAACTACTTGTAAAATAATTTAGATAATAAGTTTATTAATAATTGTTTTTGTAAAGTTATGCTATTATTATAAATATTACTAATAATTTAATTAAATATGATAAAAATTGTGTAATAGTACAAATAGCATATTTTTTTAATTAAAATTTTACATGTTAAATAATAGTATAATATTTACCACTAGGAATTATAAATATCTATCCTTAAATACAATAAAAAAAATTTACTATCTTTAAAATCTAATTTTACAGTGCTAAATAATAAATATAAGTAATCAATCATTATTGTATTCATCCAAAACCTCACTAATTTAATTGATATTTAGGGTGCTTTCTCTATCAATTAGACACTTTATTCATATGCATATTTCTTACTTCCTTTAGTACAGCTGATAAAATTTCTTTAAATACATGAATAGAAAGCTAGAAATATTTTTATATTAAATGTGTAATATTAATAAGTTAATTATATTATATTTACTAATAATATTATATTTACACTATTAATTTACTAATAATAATATTATATTTCCAATATCTAGCAATTGTATTTCCAATATTCAATAGATATATTAATTTGATTTGAGATACATATTGGATATATTAATTTGATTTGAGATACATATTGGATATGTTAATTTGAGATCGGTCAACTTTGGGTAAAAGAAGAATAAAAAAAATATTTCATTCTATTGAAATTAATACATAGAATTTATCAAAAAAAATATTTAATCCAAATAAATAAAATTTAATTTGATCATATTACATATTTTCACACAGAAATTTGTTGCGCAAAAATTATTTCAATTGATAGCTCTACTGAATATTTCAAACTACAAAAAACAAAAAGTAGATGATAGAAGTCACAAATGTCAATTCCATTATCCAGCAACAAAGTTTGGAGGCATATAAAAGAACAATTCAAACAGTCAAACTTCATGCAGGAAAACAGAAGATCCGTAACCAACCATCCCCGTACTAAAACTCACCCATTGATCGATAAAAAAGGCAAAGGTAGAGCAGCAGGGCCATCAGTTAGACCTAATGGGAGTCGCCCTACTTTGTAGGAAACTGGGACAACCTTTGACTACTTGCCTATCTTGGCAAACATGTTCCCATAAAACTTGGCATCCTTCTTGTTGTACTCCTTCACCTTCTCCTTCAATACTTTGTACTCCAATTTGACCTCCCTGTTGGTTGCCAAATATAAGAGTAGTGGTGAGGTATAGTCAAAGAGGCTTCACCTGCAGAAGAATTACAACTACAATAACTAGGCAGGGTACCTGTTTTCAGGATCAATCTCCAAGGCTTTCTTAATATCCAGCTCTGCCAAGTCCAAATCAACCAGATGGATATAGGCTTGTGCTCGCCGATATAGAGCCTTCACATTCTTTCCGTCAAGCTCCAATACCTGGCATACATACATAGCATAATATATCATAAAAAAAATGCTAACTCTGCTAGAGAACCAGAAGCACCATAGCGTTCTGTTACAGGAAAGAAACTGCACCTTCGTGCATAGATTCTCTGCTTGCTTATATTCCTTCAACTTGAGCTTACATGCTGCGTTGTTCAGATTGCAGGCTGCCTTCAGAGCTTTTGCTTGTTTCTTCTCCTCCTCGCTAAATGTAGAATCATACTCTATGTACTTAACAGCCTGCAACAATCCAGAGGAGAGATTATGAACAATCATGTGCACAATCATTTGGAAGGCCCAGAAGAAACAAATCAAACAAAGGCTGGTCCAATAGCAACAGAGTACAAGAGCATACCTTTTCATATCTCTTAGATGCTCTCTCATATTTCCCAACCTTGAAGAGAGCATTTCCTTCTTCTTTTTTCTTTCCTGCAGAGTCAATTTTCTCCGGAGTGTTCATGTCCCACGACTCCTTCTCCTGAAGATAGTACAAAATAACTCATGGACAGTGCTAAATATTGATACCAGAAGGACAGCCACTCTACAAATCCTTCATTTCTCATACCTTATCAAAAGATACCATCTCCACTTCATAGTATACGGTGGAATTGGGAGGAATCACAGCCAAGTCATGCTTGGACCCGGAGGATCCAAAGGCATACTCGGGTGAGATAGTCAACAGAGCAACCTCTCCCTTCTTCATTTTCATCACAGACTTATCAAGACCATCAATTACTTGTTCTGCATACAAGATTCACTTACTAGTAAAGTTATGAACAGAAACAAATCCACAGGCATAATCTATATACATGCTGTTTAGCCAATAAGCATGTGAATACCCAGGTTCCACATTCATTCAGTTATTGGGAAATTGAGAACAGAAAAAAAAAACTTATCAGAAATGTCTGGAATAAAATCCATCATTCTAAGCTGATCAATTGTAAATCCATGTACCTTCATCAGTCCTGAATTCAAATAATTCATCTTCATGGCCCTTTTTGATGAAAACTGTACCATCCTCCAATTTACCAATCAATTTCACTGGAGAAGAAGAATGCCAATTATTAGGATCAGTCAATATTGAGAGCATTTGAAGAACACTGATAAAAACAAGGAAAACAAAATCATATCCACACCTATTTAATCATCCCAGGCAGCATTACAAAAATATGCATCACTACAAATTACATGGCCGTATCAGAATAGCCAGTTAGGATATCTAAAGGCTTCCAATTTTTCATCATGTGATTTAGATTATAATATGAAAAAGAAAGCATGATAGATATTCTTTTGTGACACCCAGGTACCAGTTAATGGGTTTACCTTTAACCACAGCTCCTTCATTTGGACGCTCATATCCTTCCCCTTCCTTGAGGATTTTCTTAATAACCTTCTTATCATCAGTAACTTCAGAGACGGTTTTCCAAGATATCAACTCCAAAGTAATGTTCAGAGTGGCATTGGGAGGAACTCCATAGTTTGGCTCTCCCTTCTCTCCAAATCCATCTGCAAACATGGAAGCATAATCAAATATCCTCAATAAAACTGTTAATGATCTAAGCAGGTAACGAGTACTTAACCCACATTGTGGCTTCACTGACAGGAGAACTTTCTCTCCTTTTTTCATAGTCTTCACAGCCTTTGAAATAGCTGGGCAGAAGTGACCTATTATTGAATTATCCACAGAAACATCAGTTGGAGGTTCCCAACGCTGAAAAAAAGTGCATAACACAGTAATTCAGAATTAAAAACTCCAGAAAAATGAAAAACGCTCACCTTCTTTAACTGTGTACTCCACTCCATCAGACTTTGTAATAGTAGTCCCATCCTCCAGTTGAGCCTCATACTTAACTATACCCACATGCAAGCAGCTTTATCAATGATATAATAATTGATTTAACCTCTCAAGGTAAGAAAGGAAGGAAGAGATTCATACCTAATACTTCATCGAGATCTTTGGGATTTTCCCATTTCTCTCCCTCAGTAAGTATCTTCTTGAAGATACCACCATCTTTGCAAATGTCCTTAACACTTGTCCAGGATAGCAATTCAACATCAAATTGCAGTGTGGAATTTGGAGGAATTGTTGGAGGGGACCCAGATTCACCATAGGCAAGCTCAGGAGGAATGGTGAAAATGGCATTTTCCCCTTTTTTCATAGTCTTGATACCTTGGTCCCATCCTTTAATAACTTGTCCTGAAGGCACAATATGACAAGATTTATGTCAAACGTCCAGAAACTAAAAACGAACTAACCTTTTAAATACTCCATTATTAGTAGTCTCATACTGACAAGAATAACGTAGGAAAGATCTGATAATCATCAAGTATATGTTGAACTAAAATTCACAATTGGTCTGGCTATTTCTGTATTACATAAAATCCCAATCATCAAAGTGCAAATCTTTATTGGCATGTTACATTGGAACTACACAGAATCTTCTTAGGAGAATCCAGAAACAACCTCAATCAAATAAAATTTGGGACATGAATAGAAATGTGCTGCTGGTGAAATTAAAAAATGAATAACCCAATAACTAGCACATAAAAAAAGAGAGCGCAAACACAGATGCAAGTAGAAATAAGAATCAAGCCCAGACCATTTATCCGGAAAAAAAAAAAAGAAAGGCTAAAATCCAAATTTACAATATTAGAATCAATCAAGCATTAAAAGCAAGAGGTCCAAAAAGTTAATGCCGCGAATGGAAATGTGAATAAATACAATTAATCAAGCACCATAAGCAATAAAAGCGCCTACGACTTAAAATCTCAGAGTCCACTAGATCAAATTATTGAACGTGCTGCAGTGCAAGCAGTATCTGCAGAGTAATCCTCAGATCCATCCATTTCTGCATAACATCACAACCAAAGACCAAGTGCAAATCTTTATTGGCTTGTTTTATTGGAACAACACATGGAAGGAATCTTCTTAGGAGAACCCAGAAACAATCTCAATCGAATAAAATTTCGGACATGAATAAAAATGTGTTGATGGTGAAATTTAAAATGAATAACTCCAATATCTAAGCACATAAAAAAAGAGAACTGAGCACAGATGCAAGTAGAAATAAGAATCAAGCACAGACCATTTATCTGAAAAAAAGAAAGGCTAAAATCCAAATTTACAATATTAGAATCAATCAAGCATTAAAAGCAAGAGGTCCAAAAAGTTAATACCACGAATGGAAATGTGAATAAATACAATTAATCAAGCACCATAAGCAATAAAAGCGCCTATTCTCAGAGTCCAATAGATCAAATTATTGAACGTGCTGCAATGCAAGCAGTATCTGCAAAGTAATCCTCAGACCCATCCATTTCTCAAGCATAACACCACGACCAAAGACCAAGTGCAAATCTTTATTGGCTTGTTATTTTGGAACTGCGCATAGAAGGAATCTTCTTAGGAGAACCCAGAAACAACCTCAATCAAATAAAATTTGGGACATGAATAGAAATGTGTTGCTGGTGAAAAAGAGAGCGTGAGCACAGAAGCAAGTAGAAATAAGAATCAAGCACACACTATTTATCTGAAAAAAGGAAAGGCTAAAATCCAGATTTACAATATTAGAATCAATCAAGCATTAAAAGCAAGAGGTCCAAAAAGTTAATGCCACGAATGGAAATGTGAATAAATACAATTAATCAAGCACCATATGCGATAAAAGCGCCTATGATTTAAAACATCTCAGAGTCCAATAGATCAAATTATTGAACGTGCTGCAATGCAAGCAGTATCTGCAGAGTAACACCACGACCAAAGACCAAGTGCAAATCTTTATTGGCTTGTTATTTTGGAACTGCGCATGGAAGGAATCTTCTTAGGAGAACCCAGAAACAACCTCAATCAAATAAAATTTGGGACATGAATAGAAATGTGTTGCTGGTGAAATTTAAAAAAGAATAACCCCAATAACTAAGCACATACAAAAAAGAGAGCGTGAGCACAGATGCAAGTAGAAAGAATCAAGCGCAGCCGATTTATCTGAAAAAAAGAAAGGCTAAAATCCAAATTTACAATATTAGAATCAATCAAGTATTAAAAGAAAGAGGTCCGAAAAGTTAATGCCACGAATGGAAATGTGAATAAATACAATTAATCAAGCACCATAAGCAATAAAAGCGCCTATGACTTAAAACATCTCAGAGTCCAATAGATCAAATTGTTGAACGTGCTGCAGTGCAAGCAGTATCTGCAGAGTAATCCTCAGACCCAGCCATTTCTCAAGCATAACACCACGACCAAGGACCAAATGCAGAATGACGTAGTGGAATTCAAATCCAGTGCAATTCGTCAAATGAGATTGCTCACGGTGAATTACTATAGGTACATAGAGTGTCACCTTGGCCTAGGGTGAACTTGAACGGAGTACCCCGATCCCGGCTTGAATCGAACTTAGTCCCATCCAACAGAGTCCCGGTATAGTGAACTGAATCGATCAGGAGAACGCATTCAGAAAATCAACAGTCAATCCAAAAGCTCAAGAACGACCACGAGTCAGGTGGCTAATCAATACCTTCAACCTCGTCTCCACTTTCGGGGGTCTCCCAGCCTGCGCCCTCCTTGAGGAGCTTCTTCTTGAGCCCTTGTTTGCCGATCTCCTTCTCCTCGCCGACCTTGATAACAGGTCCTTCGTCCGGGATGCCGAGCTCATCTTCCATCATCTCGTCAGCAGGAGGCATCTCGAAGTCCTCGTCCATCTCTGGCCCGCGCAAAGACTGAAGCAGAAGAGTCTAGACACAGAGAAGAAGCTTGAGAAATGTACAGAAGCTGAAAATGCTTGTCAACAACAAGGCAGCTGCTGCTAAGCACTACCAATGGCGTGCGTGATAGAGGAGAGCAGCTCCTTATTTGAACGTGCAGGTTTACCCTTCTAGAGACTTCTACTAGGGTTCTCGGTTTCCTAACGAAGAATAATGTGGAGAGAGGAGAGAGAAAGAGAATAGGGGTGAAATGGTCCAATCATACAGGAAGGGGATGGTTCCAGAGCTAGCTAGAAGGTAAAGGAAATACCCGACCCGATTTTAGGAAAGCAAAGGTCACTGTGTGCATACGAGAAGTTATTCGGTATGCTCATAATAGATATTACCAAAATTCAGGGATGATTTGGGTAAAACAGTTAGAAACTGATTTATGCTATTTTTGGGGAGCTTACATTTTTTTTGCACTAGATTATATTTTTATTTATGCTCTTATTTTGCTTATCCTATAAATTAGTATAATTATATTTTTATATTTTTATTATATATATAATTATAGCAAGATAAGTATGATAGAGATCACACCTAGAACAAATTTATTGGGATAGTATCTTATTGGGTGAGGTAGCTTGGCTATTAGATTGTATTTAATCCATTAACTAAATTAGTTCGATATGAAATTAAGTATATCTAATTTCATTACTCAACTATTTTGTAAATTATAAGTTAGATGTATAAGAAATTATAACGTAATTTAGGGTTTTAATTAGTTCAATAAAAAATTAATATATACATACATATCTACCTAAAAAACTTATCATTCTAAAGTTAAAATTTATTAATTAAAAAAATACAATAAAAATTATTCTCTTACTATCCTTATAAATAAAGATGGTGGTTGTCGAATTTGTTAATATTCTTTTAGATAAATTAATATAATAATTAACACGATCTTAATCTAATATTATGTGTACTATATGTGTGATGAGTTAATATCGTTTTTTCATCGATTTATAATTAACTAAATTTGAATAGATATTTTATTTTGTAAAATTTCATCGAATTATATATCTTACATAAAATTTTAAGTATAATTTAATTTAAAAAAGTTTTTTTAAAAATTTTGTGTTACCTTCTGATCTAATTAAACAAGTAAAAACTAATATTAATTTGTCATATTCACTCAATACTATAAAATTGAGTAACTACAATTTTATAAAATCGATAAGGCATAATACTCAAAATATAAACTATAAATTACAATTTTCGTAAAAATTTAAAACTTTTATTCTTAATTAAACTGAATATAAACTTTGTACAAAAACTATGGGAGTAATAATAACTGAAAAAGTAATAGAAATTTTGTATCTGCACTTTGATATTTATAACTCGAGTTTCACAAATCAATAACAAGTTGTTTCAATACCGTAAACCTCGACAAAAATCATGTTTTTACCTAAAAGTGGTTTGGAGAGTGAGTAGACTCACATTTTAGTGAATTAAGTTACTAACGTTGTCACGTCATGACTCGATTAATCGATAAATGGTCCTGTGTAAACCCCGCTGTTATAGTGATATAATCATTCACCAAAGTAAAATCGATGAAATCAAAACTCAGAACATAAAGTTTTCAGCAAAAATTTGAACCTTTCATAATGTATGGTGCCCCAAAATAGTTTAACAATAACACAAATAGTATAGTAGTTGATAAGGAGTAAATTACAACACTCATACATAGGGGAGAGTGCTATCTTAAACGATGATGATATGGGGAGATCCTCTCACTTCCATCTCTAGCTTTCTCAGTTTTTACCTACAATAGTTTTAAGGGATTGAAGTGATATCACAACTTAGTCAATAAGACACTAACATTGGGCCACTACATGAATTAGAATTCAGATATTTTCCGTAAACCAACTAATTCAATTTATTATATCTTTAGTTGGATTCTCCACTTAGATCATGAATCTCGTGGTTTATCTAGGTATTCGAGATTCCTGTCTTGGGCTGTAGGCCCTATCTTCCCTAAGTAAGAGAACCATGAATAAGAAAAAGAAAATTTCAAAAGAAAATCAAAATTTTGATTGAACCGTGACTTCACCAAGTGAACAATGTGGGATGAAAACCAACTCCAATACCTTGATTAGCCAAGAATTCAACTAATTGATACAAGAAACGTACCAAACCAGGGTGAATCAGACCCGAACCTGATAGAACCGCACCAAACTAAGAAGAACGGGTTCAAATATTTATTTTTCAGGATGACCCAAAAATGGAAAAATGGTAAATTAAGATCATCACCATGTAGAAAAAAAATTTATATCAATTTAATTTTTTTTAATTTTTAGAAAACTGATCGAATTGTGCGTGAACCAACCATTTTATGTCTTGACTCATTGAAATCTGATTCAATTGACCGGTCAATGGACCGAATGCCATGTGGTCGCTAGGTCAGCGGACACGACCAATCAATGAGCAACATGTGGCGAGAGCTCTCTGTTGGCTGCTCGGTCAGCATTTGTAAACACTGACTAATCAGGGAGTAACACATGGTGAAAGTCAACGATTAGACTGACAAAAAACCCAAGTCAATGGAACGGACCAATCAAAATGCGACATGTGGACTATGCGTCGAGTGAGCTAACGATTAGTACATTTGAGAGTACAAACCAATTAGAGAGTGACGCATGGCAATCCATGACATAAACTATCATGTCCTGACCTGGTTTGGTTGGATTCCCGTGAGCAACCCGTCACTCTCACACTTTATTAAGAGTTTTCCCTTTTCTAAACCGCGAGGAGTAAGACGTCATTTCACCTGTATATTTCCTGGAATAGCACTAATCAAAACTGAATATATTAAATTTTTCATACTTATCTTGCAAGTTCGGCTACATGAAAGTCTTTGGGTTTATTTTCCTTTAGTTACTTGAAAAGGGGTAAAGGGAGGGGGTGAGTTCGACAACTCAGTGAATGGGTGTTGGGTGAGAGTTTTCACAAAAATAACTTTAATCGGAGTGTGCCAAACTCCTTATTTCATTTAAGAATATTTTTCTTCAAATTCCGATTTTCAAAACCTTTTTCCAAGGTTTACCAATTCTTTTCCAAGGATTCTCAAATCATTTCCAAGGTTTTCAAAACCTCTTTCCCATTTCCATATTAGATGTGTTTCACAAACAACATACGCCCTTCATTAGGAAGGGTACTCATACATATTCACGAGATTCAGTTACGTTGACTGCACCTACTTGTGGATTGGAGCGTATTTACCATCCACCTTAATAGAAGTCCCTTAATTCTATTCGGAGTTTGAGTAAACATCTTCGATGTTCAACCCTCATACCCAAAAATACTTCATGTCCATATGAGGACGAAGACCTCATCTCGACCCCACCTCGGTCTCAATCGCATGAAGCTACGTCGAGGTTCCCTAACTGCTGGTATGACAAACTACCCTTATCTCCACCATGTCATCCAGTAGCCCTTAAAACGCATCACTACCCCTCTTGTGCATCTTGATGGTCTTGAAATTTAAGTACATGCACAAAAAATAATTTTCCACAAAGCCATTTATCTTTGGTTCCACTAGTCCAATGACCTCGATCTGTAGTTGTTTGTCTGGGCCAATCCGTTGACCTAGCCCTGATGCACTACCGCCACTCCATCGAGTATGTCGGTCCTGTTCTAGTACCATGGTGAAATCACATAATCCATTCATTAAGAATTTTCATGGCTTTAACATATAATGTTTTTTTTATGAGCTCCTGCTCGTGCAAACTAGCCTTGGGCCTAGTGTACGTAATTTTTCAAAATCGGACATTTTAGCCCCCACAAGTTCTAAAATCGAGGCATTTGGTCTATCTGAGCTGTTCTAGCTCTCATAAAGAAGGTCTCCCACATATTTTAAGCATTGGCACACAGTAAGGGGATAACACTTCTGACAAAATAATCTTTCAATTCATTACACCAACTAGGTGTGATGGCATCTCTGCTTACAACCGACAAACGGGTTTTCTCCTTCCTTATAGGAAGTCCATCATACCAACAGGGTATGATCTCTCTACTTACAACCGGTAAGTAGTTTTTTTACACGTAGTTCTCACATCGCTCCAACCAGGTGTGATGTTAAAATCCCACATATAAGTGTTTTTTCATTTTCGAGGTGCTCATCATACCATCCGGGTATGATGTGAATAAACCCACTCACAACCAATAAGTGGTTTTTAACTTTAAACTGTGCTCATCACCCCAACCGGGTATGACGTTAGTAAGCCCACTCATTTGATAACCGTGACGTGTTCGTCCTCGGTTGGTTTTCTAAGTCAATGCAAGCTTTCCCTTGCTTGGTTCCGATCACACTTGTCCCTACACTATTTGGGTAACCTTTTTCACTTAATGTTTGGCATAAAAGCCTAGTCTCACAAATTATTGATAAATTACATTTAGGTCCATAAAGTTTATTTTTCTTAACTTTAGGTCTCTAATGCAAACCTTTGCCCAATTTGACTCCCAAAGTTTCCAAAATTTCCTTTAAGTCCTCATTTTACTAAAAAATGTATAAGGGGCTCAAGTTTCCCAAATTTCCAATTTGGTCCCCAACTTTTTAAAAATTACCATTTTGACCCTACTTTCCAAAAATGGAATTTGACCCCAATTATTTCAAAAATCAACCAATTGGTCCTCCAACATCTTTTTCATGGCTAATTTGCCCTCAATTTTGGGAAATTGCAATTTGGTCGCTCAATTTTACGGAATCCCCAAATTTCCCCCTTTCAAACTGGCCGAATTTGATTTTATCAAATTGACCATTCAAAGGGGTTAATTTTTCCAATTGAAGGTATAGATCAGTTCCTACACTTCCATACGATTCAACTGAGATTTGAACCGCATCATTTGGGTCCGAATTGAGCTCAGATGGAGCTTAGTCGGAAAATTGAGTATAGAGAGAGAAAGTTTCGAAAGCTTATAATCGGAGGTATGGTGGTCTGATCTCTCCATTGGGGAAGATAGATAGCTCTCTTCCTGAGGTATCTTCTCGGAACAAGAATTCCTACAATTAACCTTGAATCAAGGGAGAATTTTGTTAGTGAAATTCTTTAGTTTCTCTCTCTAACTCCGACCTATAACGACTAAGGAGGGTCGAATTGGCTTACCTATCAGCTCAATCGAGGTCGTATGAGGGCTGTGGGGGATGTTATGAGAGCTTGGTTTGGCTGGAGGAGGGCTGAATTCGGTTGATTTCAGCTCGACCAAAATAGGGTAGCTTCGGTCCGTCGAGGCTGCTTCACTATTTGATTCCACTAGCGCTTCTTTGGCGATCCTCGAATCAAACGAAGGTTGCTATTAGATTGCTAACTTCCCTCGGAGTCTAAAGACCCTACCACGCCTTCTAAGGTTGAGAAAACTACCCAAGTCGGAGCTCTGGTTTGAACTTCACTGAAAAATGGAGCAATTGAGAGAGACTGGAGTTTTTATCTGTGAGGAGGATGAATGGAGAGGAACTCTTTTGTCAACCCGACCCGGTTTGGTCAGATTCTCGTGATCAACTCGCCACCCTCCCAGTTTACTGAGGGTTTCCCCTTATTTATATACTGTGAAGAGTAAGGCGTCCTTTAAACCTATACCTTTCCTGGAATACATAAATCAAAACTACATAAAATTTTAAATAATTCATACCTGTCTCACATGTGTATTAGTTGAAAGTCCTTTGGGGTAGGCTTTCCGGGATTTCTTGAAAGGGAGATAAGGGAGGGGGGTGAGTACAACAACTCAGTGAATGGGTTTTAAAAATTTAACTTTGAGAAAAAAGATTTGTTTGGAGTGTGCCAGACTCCTTATTTCCTTTCAAAAATCCTTTCATTTCAAATCTCTATTTTATCATAATTTCTTATTAATCATGGTGTCTCACTATCCAACACACATCCTTCAACATGAAGGTCAATCACACAATCTGTAAACCCCACCCTTTTGAGTTAAGGAAAATTAGGAAAAGAACCGGTCAAGCTGAGTGAGAAACACTGAACTGGTGCACATATCCATTTATTGGGGAATAGGAAAATTAGAGAAATTTCAACTCACTTGTGATCCAAAGAGATTTATAAACCATGGGAAGGAACCTTAGAATAAAATGGGAGAGAAAAACCCGATCGGTTCGGGTGAACCAGACCCGAACCGGATTAAACCGGTTTAAGAACCGAGCTGGTTTATGAACCAGAACCGATAGAGAGATGGTAAAGTGGGAAATTTATGGACCCTAAGTGACCTAAGGAGTCATAAAAGTCATGAAAAAGGACTTTAGGGTGAATTGGAGATGAAAACCAAACCGGTTTAGGTGATCGGATCTGAATCGGTTTGGACCGATTTGACCCACTATTGAATCAGACTCTAACTTCATTTTTTGGGGTGGCTTAAAAAAATTCAAATTTGAGATTTGAGGCCACCATTGGATTGGAAATGAATTGAGAAATTTTTAGATTTGAAAAAATCGGTCGAATGGGTGGTGAACCGGCTAGTTTAAACTTTGAACCTAGTTTGGACCGGTCCAGTCAGGTTCAGAATAGTGTCGTCCTTTTCCTTTAGATGACAACACTGTTCACTTGCTAGAAAATCGAAGCAGCGCCGATGAAGAAGAAATGTTTCTATTCAGTATGTTTCAAGCTATCAATGTCTGTCATAAAGGTACCAAACGGATGGCCGACAAGTCCCCAAGCTCCCTATATAAAGAGCCACTCTCCATTCATTCTCTCCACACCTAAAAAGCTCACTCTCTCTCAGTTGCTTAGTTTTCCGATGAAGCTCGAACTAGAGCTCTGATATAGGGACATTTTTGAGCCAAAGAAGGCAAGGTCGGGTTCTTTAGAACCAGTGAGAAGTCAGCTACACGCATGTAGTCTCCGTTTGCTCCGAGGGTCGCCGGAGAGGCGTCGACGTGATGGAACAGTGAAGCAGCTCCGACGGACCCAAAGCTTTCCTGTTTCGGCCGAGCTGAAATTGGTCATTTTGAGCACTCCTCAAGCCAAACCAAGCCCTCCCACGGCCAAATTATGACTGAAAGGTAAGCCAATTCGGCTCACCTCTACAATTTTCGACCAGTGCTAGAGAGAGAACCGACAAAGTTCAATGATGAAATTATAACTCAATTCAGCATCAATTGATGCAATTCTTGATTCTAGGATTAACCTTAGGACGAGAGCTATTTGTCCAGATCAAAAGCTCGGACCGCCATGCCCCCGACGGTGAGTAATTGAAGCTTTCTCTCTCTACAGTCTCTTTTCAGGCGAAGCTCCATTTGAGCTCGTTCCGGCATCAAAACTTGCGACTCAAAGTGCTATTGAATTGTATGAAGATGTAGAATCTCAATTTTAACTTCAGTTTCAACAATTTGATGTGTTTGATCGGTCAATTTGATGAAATCAAATTCGATTGTGTTAAGGAGTTGAAATTGGGGGAAAAATTAGGGAAAATTATGGATTTTCGAAAATTCGAAGGACCAAGATGCAATTTTATAAAATTGAGGGTCAATTGGGCATAATAAAAATGTTAGAGGGTCAATTGTTCATATCGAGGATGTTCATATCGTGTAGGAATATGAAGTACCAGGAACGCCAGCAAGGATAAGCTCGCATGTATACAAAGAACCGGTCGAGTGGAATTCACTACATTAACGGCTGAGTGGGATTTTATATCATACCCGGTTGGGAATGATAAGTACCTCGAAATGAAAAACCCACTATTTATTGGAACTTTAAACATCACAATTTAGAGAAGCGATGTAAAAATCATGCGGAAAAACTACTTACTAGTTGTAAGTAGATCATACCAGTTGGTATAATGAAAATTTCTCGAAGGAAGTGGAAAACCCATTTATCGGTTATGAGCGGAGATGTCCTCATACTTGATTGGTATAATGGACAGTTGAAAATATATTTTGTTGGAAGTGTTCTCCCCTGATTGTGTGCCAATGCTTAAACGATTTGGGATACCTTCTTAACAGGAGCTCAAATAGCTCTTATAGGTCGGGGGCCTCGATTTTGGAACTTGGGGGCTATTATGCCAGGTTTTGAAAATCTCGAACAATGGGCCATAGGCTAGTGGGTACGAGCAGGAGCTTGTAAACAAACATGAAATATGTGCCATAGGCTAGTGGGTACGAGTAGGAGCTTGTAAACAAACATGAAATATGTGCCATAAAACTTAAATAAATGAATTGTTTGGCCATGGCACCAAGACAGGACCGACATACTCAATCAACTAGCGGCAGTGCGACATGACAGGTCGAGGACCAGTCAAGATAAATAACTGCAGGTTCAGTTGAGGGTCGGGGTTGTTGGACTAGTGACACCATAGATTATATGGCATGATAAGAAAATACTGATTGTGCATGCATTATGATCATAAGACCATCAAGTTATCCAAGAGGGGTAGTGATGCATCCTAAGGGCCTTGGACAACCTAGTGGGTATAAGGGCAATTTGTCGTACTAGGTGACCATGCGAAATTTGGAGTATCATCAAGCATATGAGACCGGAGTGGGGATGGGATGAGGTCTTTGTCCTCATATGGACACAGAGAATTGATTTCGGGATTGAGGGATGGATGTCGCAAACCTCCACTCATTCTCAAGGTAGAAGTGGACATACTTCTATCTAGGTGGCTCGTAAAGTTGCTTCGACGCCACAAGTGAGTTCAGTGGATGTACTAGCCTACGAATTTGTGTTTGACCTTCATGATGAAGGATGTATGTTAAGTGATGATTGTCACGCCCCGGCCCGGTTTGGTCGGATCCCTGTGATCAACCCACCACACTCCCAGTTTATTAAAGGATTTCCCCTTATTGTAAACTATAAAGAGAAAGGCGTCCTTTAACCTGCATCTTTTCCTAAAATAGCATAATCAAAACTGCATGAAATTTAAAACTTTATATACCTGTCTTACAGGCATCTTAGTTGACGGTCTTTAAGGGGAGGCTTTTTGGGATTTCCTAAAAGGGATATAAGGGAGGGGGTGAGTACGACTACTTTGTTTCCAAAAATCCCTTCATTTAAAAATTCGGGTTTTTCCACCATTTCTTATTTACCACGATGTGTCATCACCCAACACACATCCTTCATCATGAAGGTTACACACATTCGTAAGTGAGTATCACTACTAAACCCGCTAGTGGCTTCGGAGGGACTTTTCCTGCCACCCGGATAGAAGTACGACCACTTCTACCCTGGGAATGAGTGGATGTACGTGACATCTGACTCATAATCCCGAAATCACTTCTTCTTGTCCATATGAGGATAGAGACCTCATCCTGTCCCCACCCCGGTCTCATGCGCTTGATGCTACTCCAAATTTCGCACAAACACCTGGAACGACAAACTGCCCTTGTAGCCACCATGTCGTCCAATGCCCTTAGGACACATCACTACCCCTCATAGGTGTCTTGATGATCCCATACTCATAGTGCATGCACACACAATGTTTTATCATATTGCCATGTAATTTGTGGTGCCATTGGTCCAACAGCCCCGACTCTCAACTCAACCCACAGTTGTTTGTCTTGACTAGTCCGTCGATCTGTAATGTCGCACTACCGCTAGTTGACTAAGCATGTCGGTCCTATCTTGGTAACATGGTCAAACAATTCGCTTATTAAGTTTTATGGCACATATATCATGTTCATTTACGAGCTTCTGCTCATGTCAACTGGCCTTGGGCCAACTGTACGAGATTTTCAAAATCGGGCATTTAGACCCCAAGTTCCAAAAATGTGGCCCCTGGCCTATCAGAGCTATTCGAGCTCCCGTCGAGAAGGTCTCCCAAATTGTTTAAGCATTGGCACACAGTTAGGGGAGAGCACTTTCGACAAAACATATGATTTTTCTATCCATTATACCGCCCGGGTATAAGGACACCTCCGTTCATAACTGATGAACGGGTTTTCAACTTCTTTTGAGGAAGTCTCATCATACCAACCGGGTATGATCTACTTACAATCGGTAAATAGTTTTTTCGCATGATTTTCACATGACTTCCTCTAAGTAGTGATGTTTAAAATACCACTTAATAGTGGGTTTTTATATCGAGGTACTTATCATTCCCAACCGGTATAATATAAAATTTTCACTCACAACCGATAAGTGGTTTTTAATTTTAATTTGTGCTCATCATCCCAACTAGGTATGATGTTAGTAAACCCACTCACCCGTTAACGTACTGAATTCCATTAAACCGGTTCTTTGTATTCACGTGAGCTCGTCCATGCTGGCGTTTCCGATACTTCGTGTTCCTACATGATATGAACATCCTTGTTCACTATAACTTGACTTAACAATCTTCATTCATTTCCAATGAATGAGAAAACCCAAACTTTTTAGTTATTTGCAATTAGGTCGCTAAAGTTATTTCTCTTTAACTTTAAGTCCCCAAATGCCAGTTTTTCCTCAAATTGAGTCTCGAAACTCTTAAAATTTATCTTGGAATCTCAATTTATTCAATTTTACAAAAAGGGGTTTAATTTCCCAAATTTCCAATTTGGTCCCCTAACTTTTCCAAAATTACCATTTTTCCCTTCCTTTACAAAAATGGTAATTTTTTCCCAAAAATTCCAAAATTCCTCAATTGGTCCTCTAACATTATTTTCATGCCCAATTGACCCTCAATTTCATAAAATTGCATTTTGGTCCTTTGAATTTCTAAAATCCCCAATTTTCCCCCAATTTCAACTTTTCAACACTACCGAATTTGATTTCATCAAATTGACCGATCAAACACTTCCAATTGTTGAAATTGGAGTTGAAATTGAGTTCCTACATGTTCATACGATTCTAAGAAACTTTGAATCGTAGATTTTAACACCGGAATGAGCTCAAATGAAGATTTGCCGGAAAATAGACTATAGAGAGAGAAAGCTTCGATTTCTCACCGGTGAGTGCACGACGGTTCGAGCTTTCAATCTAGGCAGATAGCTCTTATCTTGAGGTTTATTCTATAATTAAGAATTGCATCAATTGATGCGGAATTGAGTTAGAATTTTATTATTGAAAATTTTCCAGTTCTCTCTCTAGCACCGATCGAAAATTGCAGAGGGGAGCCGAATTGGCTTACCTTTCAGTCGTAATTCCACCATGGGAGGGGCTGAGGAAGTGTTAGGAAGGCTTGGTTTGGCCTGAGGAGGGCTTGAAATGGCTAATTTCAACTCAGTCGAAACAGGGCAGCTTCGGTACACCGGAGCTGATTCAATATTCCATCATGTCGGCGCTTCTCTAGTGATTCTCAGATTGACTAGAGTTTTCTATCAGATAGCTGACTTCTCCCCAGTTCTAAAGATCCTGACCTCTCCTTTTGAGGTTATGAAAAATGTTCAAGTCGAAACTCTGGTTCGAGCTTCACCGGGAAATGGAATAGTAGATAGAGAGAGAAGTGTTCAGGTGTGAGGAGAATGAATGAGGATAACCTCTTTATATAGGTGTTAAATCATGTATTAAATGTGAGAGATTTATTACTAGTATTAATATTGATATAAATTATTGGTATTAATTCCAATAATTTAATTTTGGTATTAAAATATTTGTATTAATTCCAATAATTTAATTTAGGTATTAAATTATTTGTATTAATTACATTAATTGGTTCAGGAGGTCACTCATCCTCACTCTACTCTTGAGCAAGCACGGTTAACTTCAAAGTTCTTATGGGATTTTGTTCACCTGAACCAATTTGCATTTTGTCTTTTATTTTGTATTAAGTTTCTTTTCCAAGGTTTAATAAACCCTTTGGATCACCCGAAAGTTGTAAATTTCCAAATTGCTTGTTCCCATATGATTGGGTTTGTAAATTGGCTCGGTTTTCTTACTAAGTTTGACCGGTTCTTTTCCCGGTTTTCCTTAACTAAAAAATGCGGGGTTTACAATGATACACCGTGATTAATAAGAAATGGTGGTAAAAATTGAGATTTGAAATGAAAGGATTTTTGAAAGAAAAGAGTTTGGCACACTCCAATACAAATCTTTTTCCTAAAAGTTAAAAGTTTTGAAAACCCATTCACCGAGTAGTTGTACTCACCCCCTCCCTTATATCCCTTTCAAGAAATTCTGAAAAGCATACCCTTAAAGACCATCAATTAAGACGCCTATGAGAAATGTATGATAGATTTAAAATTTTATGCAATTTTGATTTATGTTATTCCAAGAAATGTGCAGGTATAAAGGATACCTTACTCTTTACGATTTATAATAAAGGGAACCCCTTTAATAAATCGGGAGAGCGGTAAGTTGATCACGCGGATCCGACAAAACTAGGTCAGGGCATGATAACTTGAGTGGTATCATAGCCTATTTCCTCGAATACATAATCTAGACTAGAAAATATAGTAACTAATATGATTTATCTTACAATTTTCAGATGGCTCCCAGGAGAGGAACCAAGAAAACTAGGAATGACTCTACTCAACCTTCTATCCTCGTTAGAACACAACCCTAGAAGCTTCCCAATGCCTGAGGCATGGTAGGAATCCCAAAAGACCAAATGGGGAAGTATCCGGAAGAATGATGCTAGGACCTATTGAGGGCACAACCCTAAGTACAAAGGAAGTCAAGTGTGAACTTATAAATGCTAGCAAAGGGCGTATAACCTTACCTAGAAGGATGCTTATCAAGAACCCCTAGCTCCCTATTTATTTTGTGACCACTTTCTATAATAAGGCAAAAACCCCTAACATATTGTACTCCTCTATTAATAAAATACTCGAAATTCCTAAAATCCTATCCCTTGATGAAGTGATCTTACTAGGAAGATAGTCCCAAGAATTGTAAACAAACAAACCCCTTCACCATTAAAATTAGGGAGAATCCTATCCTAGTTAAGTAAGTTGAATTAGGGAATGAAGGAATATAAGAAGACTCCTAGAGTGATCATTTGGCAAAGGAGACTTAACAAGAAAACTCTCATGGTGTTTATACTCAAGGACATCGAAGCACCAAACTACCAGTAACCCCTATAATGGCCCCACAATATCCGAAGGAAAGGAGGAACCATAGCGGTCCACACAAGGGAATAACCTATTAAAATTGTCAACAATGGGGACACTACGTGAAGAAGTTCCCAACCCTACTAAGGACAAGTACCAAACCTGTGATAAGTATTAAGGAATAGGATAGGTAAAGAAGGAATGTTTCACACCTCATAGATTTAGGACAATACCTCCTCAAAGGTCACGAAAGACATGAAGGACTGGTGACCAAAACCATGGAGCATGTTAATTAAGCTATTCACAAGGAGGACAAGAAATAGCGAGGTAAAGGAAGGAAATTTGAACTTCTTCTTAAAGAAGGTCAGCCATAGAAGAATACCACAAGAATAGAGGTAAGGTATATGGAGAGTACGCCTAGAACCCCCTTAGAAAGGGGCAAACACGGAAAAACGTCATCTGGAAATGTTAGGGTAGGATATAGTAAGAATGAAGAAGAGAAAAAAGGAGTTACAAAAAGGAACTCTGGAGGGATGCATATAATTAAGTACCCTCTTGAAGGGATTATTGGTTGGCACATGGACATAACATGAAGTGTAAGGAACCAACCCATCGTTAGAGGCTTCTTGAAGGGAGTACGTATCGGAGGCCAAGTATGACCTGTTTTGGAAGAGTAATAGAGCCAAATAACGATTTCAGGAGAAACTAGTAGAAAGAAGTAACTAGTGACAATATGATGGGCATAAAAGACAAGTAATACAACTATCCAGATAGTTGGATATAATATATATAGCAAGAATGAGACAGTTAATGAACTAACCTTCAGGAGAACCATGGATTTAAACCACAACTAGGAAGGGAGATGTGAAAAGGCTAAAATGTTGAAAAAAAATGGAGAAAGGAAATCCTTAAAGAAATCAATGACCAAGATGTATTTTTATCAAAAGGCCATGAGATGGGTAAGTGAGCCTCTCGAATGATGATCAAGTGATTTTGAAACTAGGTGGATGTGAGCTCTCCCTAGAAAGCAATAGACATGTACCGGGGTACGAGTGAGAATGAGTATGGAGTACGAAAGACGTACCCGTAGGATCTCAAGAGTAAAGGTAAGCATGAAAGAATAGCATCAAGGGACATCATTTAAAGTTAGGTGTCTTCAAGATGAATGAAAAAGAAATTACAGGAGAAAAGGGTAAGAATCCTCCCATATAAGAAAATCATGAGAAAGGATACATGACCTAATAAAGAAGAAATGGAACCAGGTGACGAGAGGTGAGGAGATAAATTTGCAAATAGAATGCATGCTAAGGTGAAAGAAACCCAAGGAAGCATATTAAGAGAATCTAAGGAGTAGTTAAACTCAAAAAATGGTAAGTAGGAAGTTAGCATCAAAAGATGCTGTGACAAGTAAGAATGAGTGAACTATACATAATAAGGTAATGAAGGAAATAATGTCCGAGAAACATTGGGAAAGTGAATCCTCCAAATAAGATGTGGTTAAGGAGGAATAACCACAATTGGTAAGACAAATCATAGTCCATGCGTGCATACAAAGCTTAAAGAGTGGACGACTGAGCATAGTGTGAAGTGTATGGAACAAGACCGAAAATCAAAAGTATCTCTAGTAAGAAATAATGAATGAAATAGAAGTTGTGGATAAAGAAGTATCCAATAACAGGCAAATGCCCTGACATAGATAGGGGTGCAAAGAAAGGGAGAAAGTACCCTACAATGAATGATAAGGAGGTTGAGCATGTAACTCCTAAGATGGAAATCTCTATTGTGAGGGACATAGTAGAGAACGAAACCGGAAGGAGGGAACCTTACCAAGCAAAGGAATCGACACATAGATCGAAAGTGATTATTGTAGAATGAATAATCATTAAGTAATTACAAGTAAGTAAAAGTGGATTAAGGAAAAAGGAAAAATCATTGAATAAGGAATGCCAAGGACTTAAGAAGGAAAGAATCCCTGTTTATTGGTAAACTATCGGGAAACCAAATAATTGGCACCAAAAAGACCCAATAAAGAAGTTGGGAAATGATGAGTGGGTAAGGAAAACCGACACGGTTATGTAAAACATGTTGTCAAGATACGAAGGATAATTGGATAATAGTAAAGTTAGTTGAGGAATACTACCCAATGAAAGGAGGGATGAAATTATACAATCCCTAGAAGGATGGAAAGTTGGAAACAACCCTAAAAGAGGTGTTGTAGAAGTCTGATGGACAAAGATAGGTTCAGAACTATGTCATGTCATAATGGACATTTAAGCACTAACAGTCTCGAGTAAAATGTAACTCGAGTAACAAGGAGTCAGTTAGTAAACATAACGAGGTCAAACATAAATTTGACCGAAGTTGTAATCAGTGACGGATGAAGGATGGGTCAAATTGGGATGAAAGAATAATAACACAAAAGCCTGTGAAAACAAGTACGTAATGCTAGAACGTCAAGTTAGGGGTTTCAACGATGAAGAGAATAACTAGACAAAGGAACGATTGGGCACCTTGGAACTCCCAATCCTGAAATCTTGAGTAAGAACCCCAAAGGGAAGAACCTTACCCTAACAAAAGGGATATGCGAACCTAAGATTATACATTTGGATTAATGAGCCAAACATGCCTCATTATTATAACTACATGAAAGGTGTAAGCATGATAAATGAAAGGAAATTTCTTAGATGAATGATTATGGGGACTAAGCAAAAGAGCAATCGAAGTGTTAGCATGTCAAGAAAACCCAAGTTGACATTAAAGGAAATTATTCCCGATGTGGAATATATTGGTTAAGTTTTGGGGACAAAACTCCAAAAAGGAGGGGAGAGTTGTAAACCCCGCCTTTTTTAGTTAAAGAAAACCAGGAAAAGAACTGGTCAAATTGAGTGAGAAACACCGAACAGGTTCACAAACCTGTTTATTGGGGAATATGCAAATTAGAGAAATTTCAACTCCCTTGGACCTAAAGAGATTTATAAACCTTGGGAAGGAACCTTAGAACAAAGTGGGAGAGAAAAACCAAACCGGTTCGGGTGAATCGGACCTGAACCAGATTAAACCGGTTTAAGAAACAGGTCAATTTATGACCCCCAACATCTTTCTCATTGCCAATTAGCCTTCAATTTTGAGAAATTGCATGAACGTCCCTCAATTTTTCAAAATCCCCAATTTTCCCCAAAGTTTTCCCCCAATTTGACCCTTCATACTGACCGAATTTGATTTACTCAAATTGTCCATTCAATAGGGGTTAATTGCTCCAATTGATGGTATGGATCAGTTCCTACACTTCCATATGATTCAATTGAGTTTTGAATCATAACATTTGGGTTCAAAATGAGCTCAAATGGAGCTTTACAAGAAAATTGTTAATAGAGAGATAAAGCTACGAAAGCTTACCGTCGGAGAGGCGGCAGTCCGAGCTCTCGATCTGGATAGGTAGCTCTTGTCCTTAGGTTACTTTTAGGATCAAGAATTGTTACAATTGATGTAAACCCCATCCCTTAGAAACAAGGAAACCGGGGAAAGAACCGGTCAAACCAAGTCAGAGAACCGAACTGGTTCATGAACCCCAACCATTAGAGAATGGGAAAATTGGGAAATTTACAAATCTTGAGAGACTCAAAGAGTCATAAAAGTCATGGAAAAGGACTTTGGGATGAATTGGAAGAGGAAATCAAACTAGTTTAGGTGAACCGGACATGAACTGGATTGAACCAGTTGCAAAATTTATTTTTCTAGGTGGCTTAAAATATCTAAATTGGGGAATTGAAGCCACCATTGGATTGAGAATGAATTTAAATGAATTTAGAAGTTTTTAATTTTGAAAAACTCGGTTGAATCAAGCCTGAACCGGCTGGTATAATCATTGAACCTAGTCTAGACTAGTCTGATCCGGTTCGAAACTGTGTCGTCTGCTTCCTTTAGATGACAACACTGTTCACTCGCTAGAAAAGCTAAAAGCACCGGCGAAGATGAAAAGTCTTCATTCAGGGCATTTTGGGCTATGAATGATTGCCATAAAGGCGCCAATCAAATGGCCAAGGAGTCACTGAGCTTCCTATATAAAGAGCCCCGCTCCATTCCTTCTCCTCACACTTGAAAACTCCTCTCTCTCTCTGTTGTTCCAATTTTAGATGAAGCTTGAACCAGAGCTCCGACATTAGAGTTTTTTGAGCCAAAGAAGGTGAGGTCAAGTTTCCTAGACTCGGGGAGAAGTCAGCCACATGATGGTGGTCACCATTTGATCCGAGGATCGCCGGAGAAGTGCCGACGTAATCAAACAGTGAAGTAGCTCCGGCGGACTGTAGCTGCCCTATTTCAGTCGAGCTGAAAATGGCCAAATTGAGCCAAGCTCTCCCACCACTTCCAAAACCCTCATACGACCAAAATAGAGCAGAAAGGTAAGCCAATTTGGCTACCCTTTGTAAATTCTGATCAGCATTAGAAAGAGAAATTGCAAAACTTCATTGACCAAATTCACACTCAATTTGACATGAATTGTTGCAATTCTTGATCTTAGGAGGATCCTCATGAAGAGAGCTACCTGCCCCAATCGAAAGCTTGGACTGCCGCACCTCTGATGGTAAGCTTTCAAAACTTTCTCTCTCTAAGTTCAATTTTCCAACGAAGCCTCGTTTGAGCTCAATTCGGACCCAAATGACGTGGTTCAAAGTGCAATTGAATCATATGGAAGTATAGGAACTGATCCCTAGCTTCAATTGAGCAAATAACCTCGATTGAATGGTCAATCTGATGAAATTAAATTCAGGTAGTTTGAAAAGGGGAAATTGGGGAAAATTTTTGGGGGAAATTGGGAATTTCGTAAAATTGAGGGACCAAAGTGCAATTTTCCAAATTGAGGGCCAATTGGCCATGAAAAAGATGTTGGAGGACCAATTGGTCAATGTTTGGAATTTATTGGGATCAAATTGCCAATTTTTTAAAATAGAGGCAAAATGGTAATTTTTGAAAAGTTGGGTACTAAATTGGAAATTTTGGAAAATTGAACCTTTTAAGTGATTTGGGGTAAATTGAGGACCCATGGTGAATTTTTGAAGTTTCGGGATTCAATTTGGGAAAAAATTCACATTATAGACCTAAAGTTAAAGAAAAATAACTTTAGGGACCTAAATGTAAATAATTAAAAAGTTTGGGCATTTTGTTCATATGTGAGGAACGAAGGTTATTATGCCAAATTTTAATAAATAAGAATGTCCAAATTGTGTAGGAACACGAAGGACCAACGCCAGCAAGGATAAGCTCGCATGGAGGCAAAAAGTCGATTAAGAGAAATACACTGCACTTATTGGGTGAATGAGATTATTGACATCATGCCAAGTTGGGAAGATGAGTACTTCGGAAATAAAAAAAAACCACTTCTATGTGAAATTTTAACATCACACATGGTTTGAGTGATGTGAATACTACGCGGAAAAACTATTTACCAGTTGTAAGTATATCATACCCGGTTGGTATGATGGACTTCCTCGAAATAAGTAGAAAATCTACTTACCAGTTGTAAGCGGAGATGTTATATCACCCGGTTGGTGTGATGGATGAAAATTTTAATTTTGTCAAAAGTGTTGTCCCCAGACTGTGTGCCAATGCTTAAAACTTTTGGGAGACATTCTCGACGAGAGCTAGAATAGCTCAGATAGGCTAGGGGCCTCGATTTTAGAACTTGTAGGATAAAATACCCATTTTTGGAAAATCACGTATAGTGGGCCCAAAGCTAGTTGGCACGAGGAGGAGCTCGTAAATAAACATGATAATAAGCCATGAAAATTCTTAATGAATAGTTTATGTGACTTGGTCATGGTACCAAGACAAGACCAACATACACGATGGATTAGCGGTAGTGCGACATGACCAAGTTGACAGACCGGTCTAGACAAACAATTGCAGGTCGAGTTGAGGGTCGGGATCAATGGACCAGTTGCACCAAAGATAAATGGCTTTGTAGAAAACTTTTGTTTGTGCATGCACTTGAGGTTCGAGACCATCAAGATGCCCAAGAGGGGTAGTGATGCATCGTAGGGGCTACTGGACGACATGGTAGAGATAAGGGCAGTTTGTTGTGCAAGCAGTTAGGAAAGTTTGACGAAGCTTCAAGCACATGAGACCAAGGTGGGGTCAGGATGAGTTCTCCATCTTCATATGGACACAAAGTATTTTTGGTCTGAGGGTAGGACGTCGGAGACGTTCACTTAGACTTCAGGTAGAAGTCAGGGACTTCTATCAGGTTGGATGTTAAAGACGCTCCGATCCATAAGTAGGTGCAGTCAGCATAAATGCATCTCACGAATGTGTGTGTACCCTTGCTGATGAAGGTCATGTGTTGTTTGTGAAACACACCTAATATGGAAATGGGAAAGAGGTTTGAAAACCTTGGAAAGGAATTGAGAATCCTTGGAAAAGAATTGGTAAACCTTGGAAAAAGGTTTTGAAAACTAGAACTTGAGAAAACAATATTTTTTAAAAGGAAATAAGGAGTTTCACACACTCTGATTAAAGTTATTTTTGTGAAAACTCACACCCAACACCCATTCACGAATGGGAGCTTGAGTGGTATTAGAGCTTAGAGAAGGGGATAAACCTTGATTGGTATTAGAGCTTGTTTCCTCGAATACATTATCAAGACTATATAATATAGTAACTAATAGGGGTAATTTTAAAAAATTTCAGATGGCTCCCAAGTGAGGAACCAGGAGAGCAAGAGTCGTAGTTCCTGACACTACCCAACAACCCCTTCATGTAGAAGCTCCCCAAGAAACTTAGACAATTTCACTTGGACTAAGCTCTGAACACCAGAAATTGTACGAGGAATTCACTCGAGTGTTTGGATGGCCTAAACAGGACACCAACTCTCGAGCTGAGCCCGAGGAAGTACAATCTCATCCATCTCCTATTAACGTTCCTCCTCTAGTTTACATCCCCAAATACCTCAAAACTCTCCTACAACTAGTATGTAAGCCATTCTTAGGAGAGAAGGATGTTAGAGCTACTATGGACTGGCTAGCCAGCATCAAGAAACTCATGGGGATAGTTAGGATTTCATCAAAAGATATGGTAATCCTGTCAGAGTTTTTCCTAGAAGTCAGTGCGAAGAGGTGGTGGAATAATCTTAGAAGCTTGCATGCCACCACACCCACCTGGGAGCAATTCGAGGGGAGGTATTCAGAGGAATACTTAGCTCTGCATTTGATCAACGAGAAGAAAGAAGAATTGTCCAAACTCTGACAAGGATCCTGCACCATCTCGGAGTATGAGACTAGATTTAATGAGCTAAGGCATTTTGCTCCATTTTTGGTAAGACCAGTAGATATCTGCCAACAGTTCATGGATGGTCTCAACATGGACATACAAGACCGAATGGGAGTATTAGGACGCCCCATGGATTTGGCTGTCATAATCACCATGGCCCATGAGTGTGAGCGTCTAGTACAGACAAGATGCTGCCAAATAGAGCAAGCCGGCTGAAGGGAAGAGGGAGGACAGAATAACTAGAGAAGTCAAAGGGAGCCTGGTGGGCAAAGATGGGGTACAAGAATGGGGCCCTTTAAGAGAAATGATGATTATCATGCCAAAAGGGAGGCAAGTACAAGCCCACATAGGAGAAACCCCTATAGCCCTAGGTGCTGGAAAAACGATGAAGGGTCATGTCGAGCGTGCTTCGAATGTAGACAGCTCGAACACTTTGCAAAGTGTTGTCCATCCCTTCAAGGTAATACACGACGAAGTTTCCATCAACCACCTCAAGGGAACCCAAGGGCACTAGACGAAGAACAAGACATTGCCACTACGTCAAGAGTACCAATTAGAGTATACAACCTCACCTAGGAGAAAGCATAGAATGATCCTAGTACCATAGCTCTCCTAGACAAATATATTCAAAACCATGTAATTCGCTATCATTACAATAAATAAACTTTTCATTTCCTACAATAATAAAATTGTGATGAGATACAAGAAAAATTCATATCCACCCAATCTCCAAAGAAAGGGAAAACAAGAAGGATGGCATCTGAAGATGTCAGGAAAGTAAATTTAAGATTAGATGCCCTCAAGGGTGAATAAAAAGAAATTTTGGGAAAGAAGGGGAAGGATTCTCCCAAGGAAGGAAACCTTGGGGAGGCATACATGTCCTGACTGAGAAGTAATGGACCAAGTGACAAAGGATGAGTAAATGAAGAACATGCTGAGGTGAAAGAACCAAGGAAAGCATACTAGGAGGTTCCAAGGAGTAAGTTTAACCCAAGTAACACGTAAGTAGGAAGATAGCAATAGAGGACGCACTCACAAGTAGGACAGGGGTAGAGTACCCATAATAAAGGAATAGAAGAAAGAACACTTGAGTAACCTCGAAAAGGTAAGCCCTCCACTTTAGAAGTGAATAAAAGAAACAACTACCGACACCAAGATTAGTCGTGGTCCACGATTGCCTAATTAAGCAAAAAAGAGTAGACGACTGAGTATAGGGTGGAATACAAGAAATAAGACCAATGGTAGGAAGTTCTTGGATAGAGAATAAGAAATGAAATGGAGATTTTAACAAAATGGAGGATTGAAAGCGGGCAGATGCCCCAATATAAAAGGTGTAGAGAGATGAAAAAAAAAGAACTTACAAGAAATGTTGAGAATGTTGGACGTGTAGCTCCGACGGTGAAAGTCTCTACTTTGAGGCACATTGTAGAAAATGAAATAGTAAGAAGGGAACTTCCCAAATAAAGCAATCGACACGTAGATCGAAAGGGATCAACTCGAAATAAATAATCATGAAATGGTCACGAGCGAGTAAGAATGGATTTAGGGAAAGGGAAAATCCTTGTGTAAAAGATGCCACTAGGAATAAGGAAGGACCTAAAAAGGTAAGAATCCTAGCGTGTCGGTAAATCATCTAGAAACATAATAATTGGAACTGGAAAGATCCAATAAGGTTGTTGGGAAAGGACGAGTGGGTAAGGATAACCGACACGGTTATGTAAGTTGATTAGATAACGGTAAGGGTAGCCGAGGAATACGACCAAACGAAAAGAGGGATACGATCCTTAAAAGGTTAGAATGTTAAGAACAACCATTATGGAAGTGTTCTAAAATTTAAAATGGTAAAAGATAGGTTATAGAGTATGTCATGTTGTAAGGGGAATCTAAGCTAGTAAACCCCACTTTTCAGAGTTAAGAAAAACCAAGAAAGAACTGGTCAAACCAAGTGAGAAAACCGAACCGGTTCCTAATTCGTTTATTGGGGAACGGACAAATTGGAGAAATTTCAACTCACTTGTGACCCAAAAAGATTTATAAACCTTGGGAATGAACCTTAGAATAAAGTGGGAGAGAAAATCGGATCGGTTTGGGTGAACCAGACCCGAACCAGTTTATGAATCGAAACTGATAGAGAGTGGGTAAATAGGGAAATATATGGATCCCAAGTGATCTAAAGAGTCAAATAAGCCATGAAAAGGACTTTAGGATGAGTGGGGATAAAAACTAAATCGGTTCAGGTGAACTGGATTCGAACCGGATTGAACCGGCTTGAACCGATTTGAACCACTATTGAATTGGATTCTAAATTCATTTTTCTAGGTGGCTTAAAAAATTCAAATTTGATATTTAAGACCACCATTAGATAGAAAATGAATTTAGATGAATTTATAAATTTTTATATGTGAAAAATTCAGTAAAATTGGTGGTGAACCAGCTAGTTTAAGCTTTAAACCTAGTTCGGACCGGTCTGGTCCGGTTCGGAACAGTGTCGTCTTCTTCCTTCAGATGACAACACTATTCACTTGCTGGAAAGCTCAAGATGAGATTTGCCTAGATCGAAAGCTCGGACCGCCAATCCCCCGACAGTGAGCAATTGAAGTTTTCTAAGCTTTGTTTGAGCTCATTCCGGCA
The DNA here is from genome assembly GCA_030064425.1 of Trapa bicornis. Lineage (NCBI taxonomy): Eukaryota > Viridiplantae > Streptophyta > Magnoliopsida > Myrtales > Lythraceae > Trapa > Trapa bicornis. The sequence goes on from CM057759.1 coordinate 3,731,986, forward strand.
TCAAAACTTGCAATTCAAAGTGCTATTGAATCAAATGAAGATTTAGGAATTCAATTTTAACTTCAATTTCAACAATTAAAAGTGTTTAATCGGTCAATTTGATGAAATCATATTCGAATGTGTTAGGAAGTTAAAATTGGGGGGAGGGAATTGGGGATTTTTTAAAATTCGAGGGACCAAAATGAAATTTTGTAAAATTGAAGGTCAATTGGGCATTATAAGAATGTTAGAGGGCCAATTAAGTAATTTTATAATTTTTGGGGTGAAACTTACCATTTTTGTAAAGTAAGGGCAAAATAGTAACTTTGGAAATTTTTTGGGCCAAATTGGAAATTTGGGAAACTTGACCCCTTTTTGTGAATTTGAATAAATTGAGGTCCTAAGATGAGTTTTAAATGTTTTAGGACTCAATTTGAGGAAAAAGCGGCATTAAGGACTTAAAGTTAAAGAAAAATAACTTTAGGGACCTAATTGCAAATAAATAAAAAGTTTGGTTTTTTCATTTATTGGATTGTGTGAAGGCTATTAGGCCAAGAGAAAATGAACAAAGATGTTCATATCGTGTAGGAACATGACGTACTGGGAACGCCAGCAAGGACAAGCTTGTGTGAATACAAAGAACCCGTCGAGTGGAATACACTGCATGATCGATTGAGTGGGATTTTATATCATACCTGGTTGGAGATGACAAGTACCTCAAAATGAAAACCCACTACTTAGTGGTATTTTAAGCATCACAACTTAGAGAAGTGATGTGAAAATGACGCGGAAAAACTAGTTACAGATTGTAAGTAGATCATAACCGGTTGGTATGATAAAACTTACACGGATGGAGTGGAAAATCTGTTCATCAGTTGTGAACGGAGATATCCTCATACTTGGTTGGTATCATGGATATTTGAAATTTTATTTTTGTCAGAAGTGCTCTCCCATGACTGTGTGCCACTCCTTAAATGATTTGGGAGATCTTCTTGACGGGAGCTTGAATAACTCTTATAGGCAGGAGGCCTTGGTTTTGGAACTTGGGGGCTAACATGCCTAGTTTTGAAAATCTTGAACAGTGGGCCATAGGCCAATTGGAATGAGCAAGAGCTCGTAAACAAACATGAGTTATATGCCATAAAACTTTAAATAAATGAATTGTTTGGCCATGGTACCAAAATAAGACGGACATATTCAATCAACTAGTAGTAGTGTGACATGACAAGTCGACAGACCAGTCAAGAAAAACAGCTGTAGGTTTAGTTGAGGGTTGGGGTCGTTGGATCAATGGCACCACATATTATATGGCATGATGTGAAAATACTGATTATGCATGCACTATGTGTACGGGACCTTCAAGACACCGAAGAAGGGTAGTGATGTATCCTAGGGCCTTGGACGACCTGGTGGGTATAAGGGCAGTTTGTCGGACCAGGTGACCTTGTGAAGCTCAATGTAGCTTCAAGCACACGAGACCGAGGTGGGGTTGGGATGAGGTCTCTGTCCTCATTCGAACATGGAGAATTTATATCGGGATTGAGGGTCGGATGTCGTGTACATCCACTCATTTTTAGGGTAGAAGTGGATGTGCTTCTATCTATGTGGCTGTTAAAGTCGCTCTGACGGCACAAGTGGGTTTAGTGGATGTGCTGCCTACGATTGTGTGATTGACCTTCATGATGAAAGATGTGTGTTGGGTGATAACACACCATGATTAAAAAGAAATGGTGATAAAAATGCAGATTTGAAATGAAAGGATTTTTTAAAGGAAATAAGGAATCTGGAAGACTCCAAAACAAATCTTTTTCCTAAAAGTTAAATTTCAAAAACCAATTCACTAAGTCGACTTGTGTCGCCTAAGTTTGATACTTGCGACTTAAGGCATCTACTTCCACATTTGCCTTTCTGGAGTGGTATTCTATCACAACATCATAATCTTTCACCAATTCTAGCCATCTCCTCTGATAAAGATTTAACTCCTTCTGAGTTAGAAAGTACTTGTGGCTTTTGTGATCTATGTATATCCTGCACTTAACCCCGTAAAGGTAGTGTTGCCATATCTTTAGGGCAAACACTATTGTAGCTAGTTCTAAGTCGTGAGTCAGCTAATTTCTCTCATGTATCTTTACTTGTCACAAGGCATAAGTGATAACCTTCCCTTGTTGCATTAAAACACATCACAGTCCTTGTCCTGAGGCATCACTATAGACCATGTACTCTCATGCATTAGGATCGGGTAAGAATATTACAAGTGCAGTTGTTACTCGGGTCTTTAACTCCTGAAAAGACTTCTCAAAATCATCATTTCATTTATACTCAACTCCCTTCCTGGTGAGTCGAGTTAGAGGAGTTGCTATTTAAGAAAAGTCTTGCACAAACCACCTATAATATCCTGCCAATCCTAAGGAACTTCTAATTTCCGTAAGATTCCTTGGAGCCTTCCATTCTGATATTGCTTCTACCTTGGCTGGATCTACTTTAACCCCGTCCTTAGTTACGATGTGCTCTAAGAATCCTACTTCTTGCAACCAGAATTCACACTTGGAAAACTTTGCATATAATTGGTTTTCTTCCAAGATTTCCAATGTAATTGCCAGATGCTCTTCGTGTTCCGACCTGGTTCATGAGTATATAAGTATATCATCTATGAATACTATCACGAACATGTCCAAATGAGGTTGGAACACGCGATTCATTAAATCCATGAAAGTTGTAGGGGCATTCGTCAACCCAAACGGCATCACTCTGAATTCATAGTGTCCACATCTGGATCGAAATGTCATCTTAGGGATGTCCTCTTCTCTAATCCTTAGTTGGTGGTAACCTGATCGAAGATCTATTTTTGAGAAGTAGGCAGCTCCTTTTAACTGATCAAACAAATAATTTATCCTTGGGAGTGGGTATCAGTTCTTTATGGTGACCTGATTCAGTCTCCTGTAGTCAATACATAGTCTCATACTCTCGTCCTTTTTCTTCACGAACAAAAGAGGAGAACCCCATGGAAACTGACTTGGACGTATGAAATCCTTTTCCAATAATTCATCCAATTGTTCTTTTAATTATTTCAGCTCTACTAGAGCCATGCGATATGGGGTTTGTTCCTGGGGTTATTTCTACAGTAAACTCTACTTAGCAACTTGGAGGTAGTCTAGGTAGCTCTTCTGGAAAAAGTTCTGGATTACAATTGGTGTCCCACCGGAATGTCTTCCAGTTTTTTTCTTCAAAATCTTCATTTACTACCATGGCCAGAAAGATTGTACAACCTTTCTATATCATCTTTTGAACCTTCAGGTGGGACACCAATTGTACTTCACTTTTCCTTTTATCTCCCTGGAACTTTGGTTCCTTAGTTTTGGAAGTATGGAAAGTTACTATCTTCCTTCTACAGTCCATCCTTGCTTAATGATTACTCAGTCAGTCCATCCCAGAATTACTTCAACTTCTCTTAGAGGTAATGGGATCAAGTCGGCTTCAAGTTTGATTCCTTCAATTTCTATCTCACATCCCTTTAATTGTTTGTTCTTTGTTCACACCTTCTCCTAAGGGTGTAAGGATGTTAAGGCTTTGTACTAGCGGAGTGAGCTCTAGGGGTACCTTAGAAACCAACTCTTTCTTGATAAATGATTGCTCTACTCCAGAGTCAAAAAAAGCATAAACTGGTTGTCCCCACAACTGTATATAACCTAATTTAAGGAATGTATGTTTTAGAAGGAATTCTCTTTATTAAATCAAAAGACATTTAATTTGCATGACTCTTTTGGACTAGTTGGTAGGGTTTTGGGATGTACCCGCTACAGTGCTTGGGTCTCCTCTAACCTCCTCCTAAGTGAGGTTGCATACTCAAGCCAATACTCTTGCTGTAGCTTCTGGTCTGGGTTTCTGGAGTTCCCTTGAGGTGGTCCAAAAGTATTTTTCTGTCTGTTCTCCCTAAGAATAGGAAAATCCTTTACAAAGTGTCTTGCTTGTCCACATGCAAAACAGGTATGGCATGCTTTCTCATGGTTCCTATGACATTTCGGACAGCGAGGGTTCCCTTGGGGTAAGGTAGGGACTACACTAGGAAGGGGTGGAGGCATGCCCCTTCTCCATTGGAATACCATTTTATTTCCTCTTCTTGAGCCGGTATATTCTCTCCGTCCTCCGTCCTCCATCAGGATCACCCTATCCTCCGGCAGTATCCGGACAATTCCCATCAATTTCTTGGTATTGGCCAGCCGATCCGTGGAGATCCCAGCTTCCTTTTCTCCGAGGAAAGGTTTACATCCTAGTTGTCAGAGAGTTTTGAGATTTCTAGGTATGTCCGTTAGAGTGGTTGGATTAGCAGGGGGAGGGTGGAATTGCACTTTCTCTGGTTCAACCCGCAAGTTGGTGCCTGCCTTAGGAGTGAGGTTAGGTTGGCCAAATACATGGGTGAACTCCTCGTACAATCTTTGATGCTCCCAACTGAGTCCAGGAGGAGTTGTCTAAGCTGCTTTAGGAGTTTCTACAGGTAGGGGTGGCTGGGCGGTGTTGGAGATGGGTATATTAGCCCCCAAGTTCCAAAACCGAGGCCCCCGGCCTATAAGAGTTATTCGAGCTCCCGTCGAGAAGGTATTTCAAATTGTTTATGGCACACAGTCAGGGGAGAACACTTCCGTCAAAAATATATTTTCACTGTCCATTATACCGACCCGATATAAGGACATCTCCATTAATAATCGATGAATGGGTTTTTAACTTCCTTCGAGGAAGTTTCATCATACCAACCGGGTATGATCTACTTACAACCGGTAAATAGTTTTTCTGCATGGTTTTCACATCACCACTCTAAGTCATGACGTTTAAAAATACCACATAGTAGTGGGTTTTCATTTCGACGTGCTCATCATCCCCAACCGGGTATGATGTAAAATCCCACTCACAACCAGAAAGTGGTTTTTAACTTTAAGTTGTGCTCATCATCCCAACCGGGTATGATGTTAGTAAACCCACTCACCCGATCGTGTAGTGAAATTTCACTTAGTCGAGTTTCATCCCTAGTAAGTTGGACCTCGACTAGTGTTCTTGATGTCTCATTCTCCTACACAAAATGAACATAGTTGTTCATTATTCTTTGGCCTAATGCCCTCATTTGTTCCAAATGAATGAGAAAACCCAACTTTATATATATTTGCAATTAGGTCTCCAAAGTTATTTTTCTTTAATTTTAAGTCCCTATTGTCGGGTTTTTCCTCAAATTGAGTCCCGAAACTTTTTAAAATTTATCTTAGGACCTCAATTTATTAAATTTCGCAAACAAGGGTTTAATTTCCAAATTTTCCAATTTGGTCCCTCAATTTTTCCAAAAGTAGCATTTTGCCCCCAAAAATTCTAAAATTTCTCAATTGGCCCTCTAATATTCTTATCCTGACCAATTGACCCTCAATTTTAGAAAATTTCTTTTTGGTCCCTCGAATTTCGAAAATCCCCAATTTTCCCCTCAATTTCAACTCTTTAACACAACCAAATTTGATTTTATCAAATTTACCAATCAAACACCTCTAATTGTTGAAATTGAAGTCGAAATTGAGTTTCTACATGTTTATACGATTCTATAGAACTTTGAATCACAGGTTTTAATGCCGGAATGAGCTCAAATGGAGTTTCGTCGAAAAATGGACTATAGAGAGAGAAAGCTTCAATTTCTCACCGGTAAGGGTGCGGCGGTCTAAGCTTTCTATCTGGACAAGTAGCTCTCCTCCAAAGGTTCTTCCTAGGATCAAGAATGACATCAATTGATGTTGAATTGGATTAGAATTTTGTTATTGAAATTCGGCTGACTCTCTCTCTAACACTAATCAGAAATTACAAAGGGGAGCCGAATTGGCTTACCTTTCGGTCCTAATTCGGTCGTGGAAGGGCTGAGCAGGTGTCGAGAGAGCTTGGTTTGGCTTGAGGAGGGCTTGAATTGGCTGATTTCAACTCGGCCGAAATATGGCAGCTTCGGGGCCAAAGCTGCTTCACTATTCGATCACGCTGGCACTTCTTCGGCGACCCTCGAAATGAATGGATGTCACCATCGTGTAGCTAACTTCTCCCTGGTTCTAATGAACCCGACCTCGCCTTCTTTGGCTCAAAATTGACCCTATATCAGAGCTCTGGTTCAAGCTTCATCGAAAAACTAAGCAACTGAGTGAGAGTGAGCTTTTCAGGTGTGGAGACGACGAATGGAGAGAGGCTCTTTATATAGGGAGCTCGGGGACCTGTTAGCCGTTCGTTTGGCACCGTTATGACAGGCATTGAAGATTTGAAACGTACCAAATGGAAATGTTTCTTCTTCATCGGCGCTGCTTCGATTTTCTGGCGAGTGAACAGTGTTGTCATTCTGAGGAAGAAGATGACAGTGTTCCGAACCGGACCGGACCCGTCCGAACCAGGTTTAAAGCATAAACTGTCCGGTTCACCCCCCATTCGATAGAGTTTTCCAAACATAAAAATTTATAAATTCATTTTCTATCCAATGTTAGTCTCAAATCTCAAATTTGAAAATTTTAAACCACCTAGAAAAATGAATTTTGCATCCAGTTCAATAGTGATTCAAATTGGTCCAAACCAGTTCAATCCGGTTCGGATTCGATGCACCTGAACCAGTTTGGTTTTCATCACCAATTCATTCTCTAGTCCATTTTCATGACTCCTCTAGCTCCTTAGGTCATTTAGGATCCATAAAGTTCCCGGTTTACCATCTCTTTCTCAATTTTAGTTCACAAACTGGCTCGGTTTTTAAACCGGTTTAATCCAATTTGGGTTCGATTCACCCGAACTGATCTGGTTTTTCTCTACCACATTGTTCTAAGGTTACTTCCCAAGGATTATAATTCTCTTTGAATCACAAGTGATCCATAAGTTTCTTGTTTTACCCATTCTCTATCGGTTTCGGTTCATGAATCGACTCGGTTCATAAACCGGTTCGGACCCGGTTCTCTTAAACTGCTTTGGTCATTCCTCCTCATTTTGTCCTAGGGTTCTTTTTCCAAGTTTATAAACCATTTTTTGTCACATGGGAGTTAGAAATTTTCAAATTTTCTCGTCCCTTAACAATCAGGCTTGTAGACCAATTCGGTTTAAAGATTCAAATTTAACGGTTATTTCCCTGGTTTTCTCATTACTAAAGGATGAGGTTTACAACTCTCCCCTACTTTTAGGGGTTTTGTCCTCAAAACTGTTACACATTAAATAACTGAGGATAACTATCCCTCATCATGGTTTCCCATGTCTCTTCCTGCACGGGTCCGTTCTACCATAACACCTTGACCATAGGAATTTTCTTGTTCCTCAAATTCTTGTCTCTCATGTCGATGATTCGTACCGGCTCTGTCTGATAAGTCAGCTTCTCTTTTAGTTCCATTGGAGGTCGGTCCAGTACATGACTAGGATCAGACTGATATTTCTGAAGTACTGAAATGTGGAATATATCATGTATTCTCTGTAGATCAAGAGGCAATTCTAATTTATAAGCTACCGGTCCTATCCTTTAAATAATGGGATATGGGCCAATATATCTTGGTTTCAGCTTTCCTCTTTATTGAAACCTAAGTATTACTCTCCATGGAGATACTTTGAGGAATACTTGATCACCTACTTCGAACTCCAGATCTTTCCTTCGATTGTCCGCATAACTCTTCTGCATGTCCTGTGCAGTCTTACAACGGCTCCTTATTAATTTTATCTTCTTTGTGGCATCCTCTATTATTTCTGTCCATTTTAATTTTCTTTCCCCCACTTCTTCCCAAAATAAAGGGGTACAACATGGTTGTCCATAAAGTGCTTCATAGGGAGCCATCTGGATACTGGCCTAATAACAATTATTATACGCAAACTCCATCAGGCATAAGTATTCCTCCTAGCTTTTGTTCATGGTGAGCACACATGCTCTCAGCATGTCTTCCAAGGTATGGTTCGCTTAGACTATCCATCTATCTGAGGGTGAAATGCCATACTCATATGGAGCTTGGTCCCCATGGTGTTTTGTAGACTCAACCAAAACCTGGAAGTAAATCTCGGATCTCTATCCGATACTATACTAATCGGGACACCATGGAGTCTTATTATTTCCTTCATGTATAGGACGGCCAACTGTTCTACTATGTCCGTCACTTTTATAGGGAGGAAATGAGTTGATTTGGTCAATCTATCCACTATTACCCAAATTGCATATCGACCCTTTTTAGTCACCGGTAGGCCTGTGACGAAGTCCATGGTGATGTGCTCCCATTTCCACTTCGGAATTGGTAAGGGTTGTAGTAGTCCTGACTGTTTCTGATGCTCTGCTTTTATCTGTCGATAGGACAAGCATCGGGCTACATATTCTGCAATGTCCCTCTTCATACCCTTCCACCAGTATCCTTGTTTGAGGGTGCAGTACATCTTAGTACTACCCAGATGCATAGCATACACTAAATCATGTGCCTCTTCCAATATTAATCTTTGCAACTCCTTATCTTGAGCCAATCATACCCTACCCTTATAGGTCAGTACTCCGTCACCTTGCATATCGTAGTTCGGTTTCCTTTCTCTATTAATTGAATCCAAATAGGACTAAAGTTCTTTATCAATCTTTTGTTGGACCTTTATATGCTCGGTTAGACTAGGCCTTATCGCTACATTCGCCACCAGGCATTTTTCCTGTTTGTCCATCCTCAGGCTCACTTCCATTCTTCCCAATTGTTGTAACAAAGGTAAGTAGCTTGTCTTGACTTGGGTAGCCACAGTTTGATACTTGCGACTTAAGGCATCTGCTACCACATTTTCCTTTTCGGGGTGGAATTCTATCACAAGATCATAATTCTTCACCAATTCTAGCCATCTCGTCTAATGAAGATTTAACTCCTTCTGAGTTAGGAAGTACTTAAAGCTCTTGTGATCTGTGTATATCCTGCATTTAACCCCGTAAATGTAGTGTCACCATATCTTTAGGGCAAACATTATTGCAGCTAGTTCCAAGTCATGAGTCGGGTAATTTCTCTCATGTATATTCAGTTGTTGCGAGGCATGCTAACCATCCCTTGTTGCATTAAAACACATTCCAGTCCTTATCCAGAAGCATCACTATAGACTGTGTACTCTCCTGCATTAGGATCGGGTAAGGAGAGCACTGGTGCGGTTATTAGTCGGGTCTTTAACTCCTGAAAAGACTTCTCACAATCCTCATTCCATTTATACTAAACTCCCTTCCTGGTGAGTCAAGTTAGAGGAGATGCTATTTTAGAAAAGTCTTGCACAAACCACCTATAATATCCTGCCAATCCTAAGAAACTTCTAATTTTCGTAGGATTCCTTGGAGCCTTCCATTCTAATGTGCCTAAGAATTCTACTTCTTACAACCAGAATTCACACTTGGAAAACTTTGCATATAATTGGTTTTCTTTCAAGATTTCCAATGTAATTGCCAGATGCTCTTCGTGTTCTGACCTGGTTCGTGAGTATATAAGGATATCATCTATGAATACTATCATGAACCTATCCAGATGAGATTAAAACACGCGATTCATTAAATCCATGAAAGCTGCAAGGGCATTCGTCAACCCAAACAGCATCACTCTGAATTCATAGTCCATATCTAGATCGAAACGTCGTCTTAGGGATGTCCTCTTCTCTAATCCTTAGTTGGTGGTAACCTGATCGAAGTTCTAGAAGTAGTCTACTCCTTTTAACTGATCAAACAAATCATCTATCCTTGGGAGTGGGTATCGGTTCTTGATGGTGACTTGATTCAGCTTCCTGTAGTTAATACATAGTCTCATACTCCCGTCCTTTTTCTTCACAAACAAAAGAGGAGCACCCTATGGAAACTGACTTGGACGTATGAAATCCTTTTCCAATAATTTGTCCAGTTGTTCTTTTAATTCTTTCAGCTCTACTAGAGCCATGCGATATGGGGCTTGGGATATGCGGTTTGTTCTTGGGGTTATTTCTATAGTAAACTCTACTTGGCGACTTAGAGGTAGTCCAGGTAGCTCTTCTGGAAAAACTTCTGGATAATGTCTGACTACTTGAATGTCTTCCAGTTTCTTTTCTTCAACATCTTCATTTACTACCATGGCCAGAAAGATTGTACAACCTTTCTATATCATCTTTTGAACCTTCAGGTGGGACACCAATTGTACTTCACTTTTCCTTTTCTCTCCCTGGAACTTTGGTTCCTTAGTTTTGGAAGTATGGAAAGTTACTGTCTTCCTTCTACAGTCCATCCTTGCTTGATGATTATTCAGCCAGTCCATCCCCAGAATTACTTCAACTTCTCTTAGAGGTAATGGGATCAAGTCAGCTTCAAGTTTTATTCCTCCAATTTCTATCTCACATCCCTTTAATTATTTGTTCTTATTCAGACCTTCTCCTAACGGTGTAAGGATGTTAAGGCTTTGTACTAGCGGAGTGAGCTCTAGGGGTACCTTAGAAACCAACTCTTCCTTGATAAATGATTGCTCTGCTCTAGAGTAAAAAAAAAAGCATAAACGGGTTGTCCCCACAACTGTAAATACCCTAATTTAAGGAACGTATGTTTTAGAAGGAATTCTCTTTATTAAATTAAAAGACGTTTAATTTGCATGACTCTTTTGGACTAGTTGGTAGGGTTTTGGAATGTACCCGCTACAGTGCTTGGGTCTCCTCTAACCTCCTCCTAAGTGAGGTTGTATACTCAAGCCAGTACTCTTGCTGTAGCTTCTGGTATGGGTTTCTGGAGTTCCCTTGAGGTGGTCCAAGAGTATTTTTCTGTCTGTTCTCCCTAAGAATAGGACAATCCATTACAAAGTGTCTTGCTTGTCCGCAGGCAAAACAGGTATGGCATACTCCCTCATGGTTCCTTTGACATTTCGGACAGTGAGGATTCCCGTGGGGTAAGGTAGGGACTACGCTGGGAAGGGGTGGAGGCATGCCCCTTCTCTGTTGGAATACCATTTTGTTTCCTCCTCTTGAGCCAATATATTCTCTCCGTCTTCCTTGACGATTTGAATCATTATCCCCCTATATGGTTGTCTACTCCACTCGACGACGTCAGGTCTGTACCAGTCGTTTGCATTCATGAGCCATACTGATTACAACTGCCAAGTCTGTGGGGCGTCCCAATACTCCCATACGGTTTATAATGTACATGTTGGGACCGTCCACAAACCTCTGACATATGTCAGCTGGTCCAGCTAGGTCGGGAGCAAAGGGTCTTAACTCATTAAATTTTGTTTCATACTTTGCTATGGAACTAAGCCCTTGCCAAAGCCAGATGAACTCTTGTTTCTTCTCATTTATTAGGTGGGGTGCCAGGTACTCCTCCAAGTATCTTTCTTCAAATTGCTCTCATGTGGGGGTGGTGGTATGAAGGTTTCAGACATTTTCCCACCACCGTCTTGCACTTCCTTCCAGGAAGAATTCTATCAGGATCATCCTATCCTCTGGTAGTATACGGACAATTCCCATCAATTTCTTGGTATTGGCCAGCCAATCCATGGCAATCCCAGCATCCTTTTCTCCGAGGAAAGGTTTACATCCTAATTATCAGATAGTTTTGATATTTCTAGGTATGTCCATTGGAGTGGTTGGATTAGCAGGGGGAGGGTGGGATTGCACTTCCTCTGGTTCAACCCGCAAGATGGTGCCCACCTCAGGAGTGAGGATAGGTTGGCCAAATACATGGGTGAACTCCTCGTATAATCTTTGATGCTCACTACTGAGTCCAGGAGGAGTTGTCTGGGCTGCTCTAGGAGTTTCTAGAGGTAGAGATGGTTGGGCGGTGTTGGAGACGGCAGCCCTAGTTCTCTTGGTTCCTTTCTTTGGAGCCATTTCTGTAGAAATTTTTAAAATAGTCTTATTAGTTACTATATTTTCTAGTCTTGACTTTGCATTCGAGGAAATAGGCTCTGATACCACTCTAGTTGTCACGCCCCGACCCAATTTGGTCTGATCGCCATGAATAACCTGCCACTCTCCCGGTTTATTAAAAGGTTTCCCCTTTTATAAACTGTAAAGAGTAAGGTGTTCTTTGCACCTACTTCCAGTAATAACATAAATCAAAACTACATAGAAATTTTAAAATAACCATACCTATATTGGAGGCATTTAAATTCACATGTCTTTAACGACAGGCTTTCTGGGACTACCTGAGAGGGATATAAGGGAGGGGGTGAGTATGACTACTCAGTCAATGGGTTTCAAATGGTTTGACTTTCAACATTCATTATTTACACACCTAAAAACCTCATTCTCTCTCAACTACTCAGTTTTTCAACGAAGCTCGAACTAGAGCTTCGATATAGGGTCTTTTCTGATCCAAAGAAGGCGTGGCCAGGTTCCTTAGACTCGAGGAGAAGTCAGTTACATGGTGGTAGTCTCCAATTGCTCCGATGGTTATCGGAGAAGCGCCAATGTGATCAAATAGTGAAGTTGCTCTGGCAGACCGAAGCTGCCCTTTTTCTATTGAGCTGAAATCAGCCAATTCAAGCCCTCCTCAAGCCAAACAAATCTCTCCCAACACTTCCTCAGCCCTTCTACGACCAAATTAGAATTGAAAAGGTAAGCAATTTTGGCTCTCCCCTATAAATTTTGATCAGCGCTAGAGAGAGAACCGACATATCTTTATTGACCAAATTCTCCCTCAATCTGACATGAATGAAGTGATTCTTCATTCTAAGAGCAACCTCAGGACGAAAGCTATCTGCGCAGATTGAAAGCTCAGACCGCTGCACCCCCAACGGTAAGCTTTCGAAACTTTCTCTCTCTACGTTCAATTTTCCAGCTAAGCTCTATTTGAGCTCATTCCAATGTCAATTCATGCTATTCAAAGTGTAATTGAATCGTATGGATGTGTAATAACTTAAATCTACCTTCAATTTCAACAATTAATCTTGTTTGAACAATCAATCTAATGAAATCAAATTCGACCAAGTTGAAAGGTTCAAATTGGGGGAAATTTTTGGGGAACATTTGGGGATTTCAAAAATTGAGGGACTAAAGTGCAATTTCCTAAAATTGAAGGTCGATTGGGCATGGTGAAGATGTTGGAGAACCAATTGGTCAAATTTTGGGGGTGAAATTTACTATTTTGAAAAGTATGGGCAAAATGGTAATTTTCAAAAAATTGGGGACCAAATTGGGAATTTGGGAAACTTGAATCCCTTTTTGTAATTTTGAATAAATTGAGGTCCCAAAGTAAATGTTTTAAGTTTCAGGACTCAATTTAGGGAAAATCGGCAATAGGGACCTAAAGTTAAAGAAAAATAACTTTAGAGACCTAAATGCAATTAATTGAAGAGTTGGGTATTTTATTCATTCGTGATGAATAAAGGCTGTCAAGCTAAAGGATAATGAACAAAAACGTTCATATCGTGTAGGAACATGAAGTACCGGGAACGCCAACTAAGGCCAAGATTGTGCACGAACCAAAAAGCCGGTTAAGAAGGATTCACGGCATTCACGGGTGAGTGGGATTTTAAACATCACCCTTGAAAGGAGTAATGTAGAAATTACGCAGAAAAACTACTTACCGGTTGTAAGTAGATCATACCCGGTTGGTATTATAAACTTCCTAGAAGGAAGTAGAAAACCTGTTCATCGATTATGAGCGGAGATGTACTCATACCCGGTTGGTATGATGGATAGCTGAAAGATGGTTTTGTCTGAAGTACTCTCCCCTGACTGTATGCCACTGCTAAAACTTTTTGGGACACGTTCTTGATGGGAGCTCGAATAGGACAGATAGGTCGGGGCCTCGGTGTTGGAACTTGGGGGCTAATATGCTCAATTTTGAAAATCTCATACAGTAGGCCCAAGGTTAGTTGGCATGAGCAGGAGCTCGTAAAAAAGCATGAGTTTAAGCCATGAAAATTTTAAATGAATGATGTTTTTGGCCATGGTACCAAGTCAGGACCGACATACTCGATGGACTGGTGGCAGTACGACAAGACAGGTCGACAGACTAGTCGAGACAAACAGTTGCAAGTCGAGTTGAGAGCTGGGGCTGTTGGATAAGTAGCACCAAAGATTAAATGGCTTATGAGGAAAACTATTGTTTTGTGCATGCACTGAGATTTGGGACCATCAAGATGCCAACAAGGGTAGTGATGCATCCTAGGGGCTACTGGACAACATGGTGGAGATAAGGGCAGATTGTTGTTCCAATAGTTAGTGAAGCTCAACGTAGCTTCAAGCGCATGAGACTGGAGTGGGGTCAGGATGAGATATCTGCCCTCAAATGGACACAAAGTTTCTTAATAGGATTGAGGGTCGGATGTTGCGTACATCCACTCATTCTCATGGTAGAAGTGGATAGGCTTCATCTAGGTGGCCGGTAAAGTTGATCTAACACCACAAGTGGGTGTTGCGGATGTGCTGCCCTACGAATGTGTGTTCCCTTCATGATGAAGGGTGTGTGTTGGGTGATAAACACACCGTTTGTGGTTAATGATGAGAAATGGCTATGAAAACCGTGATTTTAAGGATGAAATATCTTAAAGGAAATAAGGAGTCTAGCACACTCCAATTCAAAAACTATTTTATTGAAACTTTTTATTTTAAATTTCTCATTCGCTGAGTTGTAGAAACTCACCCACCTTTTTTATCCCTTTTCAGGAAATAGAGAAATTACTAGGCATAGCACCAAGCCTTACCCTTTGTCAAGTATGCTTAATTATCTTGAACTTGCATTTTTATTGATATATGTTATTCCAGGGAACATGGTTGAGATTTCGCCTGGCTTCTCTTGAATAAAAGAAGGGGGAAACCCCTCTTGAACTAAGAGACAGGCAGATTGATCACGGGGATTCGACCAAACCGAGTCGGGGCGTGACAACTTGAGTGGGATCAAAGCCAAGTTCCCTTTAAACATCATCAATATTACGCCCTCACATTAATCCAACTTTAACTATCGTGTAGGGAGGAGAATCCCGAGGATATTCATTGTTAAATCCAATCTTCCACACATAACCCTGACAAAGACACCTACCCTAAGGGAGGCAGCCATTCAAAGATTTTTAAAAGGCAAGAAAAGAGTATCCAAGAACATGGTGGAAGACTACTGGAAACTGGTGGAAGCCTTATTGGAACTAGAAGGCATCATATACCCTCCTCCAAGATAAGAGGAACTTGTACCTCCTCCTATGAGCCCCTTACCTACTCAGTCCAGCTTTAATCCATCACAATGGATGAAGTGGACAAATGAGTGTGAGGTTGAAGTAGTAAGGTGGTACGGATTGGAAGCCATACATAAAATTCATCCCATAAGGGGATACGAATGGACCCCAACTAGTTCCTCAGAGCCTTCTGATCAAGAATCCCAAAACCGTTCTAAGGCTAACTCTCGGACTATGATCCCAAGGGATTAGGGGTAGAAAATTTTTGTAATAAGCTAAGTATGGCAAGAAATTTTCTTGAATGAATGAAGTTAAATTCTTCTTGATAAAACTTCTTAGTTTCCTAGATAAATTCAAACAATGAGTGTATGCTAATAAAGATCAACATAAAAGGATAGAAAATCATCCAAGGAAGGGAAAACAAGTTATTTCTAGTTAACCTTAACCTTTAAAATTGTCCTTAGAAGTACAATGAAATTTGGCAAGGAAGAAACTCTTAGAGTTCACCCAAGGAAGACAAAACCTAACTAAGGGAAGGAATGAGAAGTTAGAATAAAAGGAAGTGAGCATTAAAGAACAGGGGAGTAGTTCAAGGAGTTAAGGAAGGGTTCAAAGGATAAGAGCAAAGAAAACAAATAGACTATTCCAAAGAAAACCAAAGGAATGGAAGTTGATTGGGAAGAAAGAAAGAAAGTTAGGGGGAGCACTAAAGATGTTAAAACAAGTAAGATAGGACAAGGAAAAGAGACGGGAAAGAAGTACAATAGAAGGAAACCCCGGGAATAATACCAATACATGGAAAAGTGTTAGGACACACATCCTTAGGAATTCGATAATAATAAGGGACTTTGTTTGGAGATAAGGATGTGAAACAAAAATGAATAGAAGATAGGGGAGAAAGCCAGAGTGAATCACCATACAAAGGTCAAAAAGTAAAAGAAAAGAATGAAGGGAGAACTTTCAAGGAGAAGTACGGAAAATGAATGTGAAAATCCGAGTATGGGAGTCCCTAGAAGAAGAATGAATATAGGAAGTGGAATCATGGAAAGGAGGAAGTTCCAAGCTAAGGTAATCAATAGATGAAATATTATAAACTGGAGTAGGAACCAGGACCTCATTAAAGGACATAGGCAACTAAGTAAATTCTTGGAAGGCCAAGCATGATATACTTGTAAGAGAGTAGGGAACCAAACAGGGATTTTAGATAGATCCAATTTAAGAAAATAACTCATAACAACCAGATCATTTGAGAGAAGAAACAACGTTATAAGATGGACCGGAAAGTAGTGAGGACTACACCCTCAAAAGGGAATGAGATGAGTATTTAGAACCGTACAACTCAAGAGACGACAGTCTCAAAATCATATGATGAATATAAATGATAAGAACGAGATAATTAATGAACTAACCCTCAGGATAAGTATAATTTGAACTTCAGTAAAGAGGGAGAGATGGAAAGACCAAATATTGTAAATTTAAGATGAAGGCAAAATCTTAAAGAGATCAACAACCAAGACTAAGTTAACAATCAAACTCAAGACATGAGAAGATTAGGTAAGCCTCTCACAGGATAAAAATGAAGTTGATGTGAATCCCATCTAACGGAAATAGATGGATATAGGAAAGAAAGGATAATAAGGAGCAAGTACATATAAGTTCTCAAGGATAATGTAAGCAGAAAATGATGACACTGGGGAATATCTTCTAAGTTAAATATTCTAAATAGCGAGACGGGAAGAGAACCCGAGAGAAAAGAACATAAACCGCCAAGGAATGAAACCTTGGAAGGACAAAAATGACCAAATTAGAAAGGAAATGGGATCGACAGAAATGGAGATTTTATAAATTTGTCTAAGATATGATGGTCTAAATGGAAAGAACAAGTACAAAGGAAAGGTACTCGGGGGGGCCCGAGGAGTAGGTTAAGACCAAGTAATATGTAAGAAGGAAAACACATCAAAGCAAGTCGTGCGAGCAAGGAGGGGGTGGATTACCCAATAAATGAAGAAACAAAGAAAAGTACATCTAAGAAACTTTGCAAAATTAACCCCTCAGCTAGCGAGGGATTTAAGTGAAGGATCACTGACATCAGAACTAGTAGTGATTGATGCTCAAACAAATAGAGCCGAAAGAGAGAACTACTAAACACGGTGTGGAGTACCTGGAACAAGATCGATGATTGAAAATGTCTTGAGTAAGAATATGGGAAGAGACTGAAATTTTAGTTAGAGAAGGATTCAAAAAGGGCACATGCTCTATTATAAGAAGGGTTATGAAGGAAGGAATGAAACCTTCAAAGAAATGACAGGAAGGTTGAGTATAAAATTACAAAGGTGGTTGTCTCTACAGTGAGGGACATAGTAGAGAATAAAACCGTAATAGGAGAACTTTCCAAACCAGTAATTTATACTTAGTCTAAAGAGGATTAACTCGGGATAAAGAAACGTGAAGTAATCATGAGTGAGTAAGAGTGGATTTAGAAAAAGGAAAGTTTATGAGAAAATGACACCTTTGGAACTAAAGAAGAAAATGTGAAGAAGTCAAACTGGCTAATACCAAAATCTAAGCAGTGAGAAGGTGATGCTCGAGAGCACCCCGAGCTAAGGGTTTTAATGACAAAAGAAGTGACCACACATTGGAATGAGCTTGGTATCGTAGAACTCCCAATCTTGAAAACCTAGGTAAAGCACCACAAGATGAGTAATTATACTTTTGAGAATGAAGGATATGAATTTAAGAATATGACCTGAAACCTTCCAATGAGATAGGTTTAACTAAAGTAAACTCCATGGAATGAGAAAGTAATGGGAAGCAAAAGAAAAATCTCAAGTATATGTTGTATAAGGGATAAATGAGAATAATCAAGAAGGTAGAATATCTATGAATAATCAATTTGACATCAAGGGAAGTCCCATCAAGGGTGAAAAACGTTGAGTAAGTTTTGGTGACAAAAGTC